>OX101734.1:23167936-25567936 GCA_944452665.1 Stenoptilia bipunctidactyla | reverse complement strand
TTCTCGATCAAAACGATTACTTTAGTATAAATTGACACGATTTATTTAATGAAATACACATATGTATAGAGATCCCTCTGTCTAGGCTGGATCCACATGATCCTGCCAATCCTGGGCCGCTCGGGCACGGGGCGGCCGCCGGCGGACGCTCTGCTGGCATTGACGCTGTCGGCCCTTCTGCTGCCCGCGCTGGCCAGCCTGCTGCCGCTGCTGCTGGCTGTACCCGCGCCGCGGGGGCTGCGCCGGTATCTATTTGTAATATAATGCATCCAGCATCACAATTCCATGTAATGAGCCCACTGCAAGGCTATGAGTCTCTCCTATGGCTGACGACGAGGTTTAGTCCGTAATCCACCAAGCTGGCCCTCTGGATGTCAAAATTTCCAGGGTTCCAAAATGGCTTCTAACAAACACTAACGTCTACTGCATACAAATATACAACACCCGGGACCGACTGCTTAACGTGCCCTCAGAAACACGGAAGTCGTGAGAAATGGATGGGCGGTCACCCATCCTATTACCGACCGCGCTGAACGTCGCTTAACCTGTAATATCGTATCATATGCACAATAACCACGACGCCACAGCGACTTTTCCAAATATTACGATATTATTATAAAAAATACATTTTATTCATTCACTTAAACCGCATCACTATTCTTTTTCTTCCCTAAAGTGGACACACTGGAACAGTCATTACTGCATTGCCTATTTTTGCCTGGGTTAACTAATGTTTTTTAGGCCATAGTGTGCTAAAATAATATTTTAATAATCAATCCAATCCAATTTAAGATATTTTATCTTAAATTAAATATTCAAATTAATTTATAAATTGTCTTCATAGGACTGTGCTATGACAAAACTGATACGCATTTCTCGAGATTAATTTACTAATAAATTCTCTTCGGTTATTTGCATATCACTGAATATTTTAAATAATGAATGCTTTCTTATCGAAAACCACAATTTCTTTAATATTTCTTGTTGTCGATTTCAGGATAGTAGCTGGTGTCTGGTTGGCAGCGATAGTAATATCGTTAGTTGCCGGTTTCCCGTACTCACCGGAGCGACCGGCGAGGTAAACTCAATATTTTTATAAATGTTTTCTCAATGTCAGTATCTTAGTAAATAATATATCCAAAAAACAAAAATCAATAAATGCATAGCATTAAAAAAACCGACTTTACGTCAAAACTCTGGCTGAGCTGAGAATGTCATCAACGTAAACATTCTCCGAAATCATACATAATTTTTCAAAAGTTTGAAATTTTCAATGAAGTACTCAACCGATTTCGATGAAATTTAAATGGGACCAACTATGAAGTATCATATGAAAAGTGAAACGATGTTAGTGAATCAAACAAACACCTTGACCTGTAGATTACAGACAAAACCGCAATTCCATACTGTGTTCACACTAAATGAAATGTCGCTGAATAAATCGAGAAGTTGCAAAAATCTGAAGTCTATGATGTTTCAATGTGAATTTAAGACCAGAGTCATATTAGGTATATTCTGTCATTTTTTATTTGTACTTGAAATTTTTAATTCGAATTTTATTTTTAATTTATTACCAGCTGACCCGGCAAACGTTGTTTTGCCATATAAATAAAAAAAAAATAGATGTTGGACGATTCTCATAGATACCGGATAAGCACAAAAAATTTCATCAAAATCGGTCAAGCCGTTTCGGAGGAGTATGGCAACGAAAACTGTGACACGAGAATTTTATATATATTTCATGATATTTCTGATTACTTGACATTTGAACTTTATTGCAATTGTAACTTAAAAAATTAACATAATATGACCAATTTATAAATTGTAAATTTTGAACACTGCTATAATAATATTAAATAATAATGATCAAAATTTGTAATCAAATATGTTTGCATGCTCAGATGGAGTGAATATGCGTACTTTAGAATAAGACTGTATTATAATACTGTATTTAAGAACTTGTTATATCAAATTCTGGCAAATAAATAAATTCTTATTAACATTAAATTATAAATTTGAAGTTGTTTGCTTTGATATAAATTTAAAATTGCTAGTAAAGAAACATTTTTTGGTTTTTATTAGCCCCAATATATATTATTCTACATAAAGGAATTACGGTTATCGTGTGCTATGGAAAAAATAACTTGTACTTTCTCCGCCAGGTACATGGTATTCCATACACAACGTACCTTCCACTGGCCGGACCGAAATGAGACGGAGTCCTGGTATTGGATACCGCACCTTGACCCCTCCACGCCCAAACACATCCTGCCTTACGGTAAGACTCCTCTGCGCAATGCCGCCGTATCCCAGCCTTTTTAGGTGTCTAACCAGTGTGGCTAGGGAGAAACCGTTAGCGGATATTACAACCGGGATGATTTCGGTGGACATAACTTCCCATATTTCGGTCACCTCGTGTGCTAGGTCCAAGAACTTGCGTTGCTTTTAGCTCTCGGCTTTCACGAGGTTCTCGTCATGCGGGATAGTTATGTCCACCAAATTCAAATTCAAATAAATTTATTTGCGAAAGAATGTGTACAAATAGTTCTTAATAATGCTTAGGTATAGTTAGGTAAACGCGTTAAGTGGTTCTGTTACATATTTAACAAAAGAAAAACAGGCAAGAGTAGTACTTTTATTTTACTAAACCCGAATTGGTTATTATTCAAAAGATTGAAATCAGAGAAATAGCTTTGTAACCTTAGTAATATCGCCTTTTCAAATATTTTTGATAAAATTGACGTTTAAGCTATTGGCCGATAATGATTAATGTCAGTAATAGAACCTTTCTTATGCAATGGCTGGACAACGGACTTCTTTAGACGATCCGGAAAAATACCTTCGTTTTATGTTAAATTGATCAAATGTGTCAAAGGTTTTAACAATACTAGCGAGCAACTTTCAACAATTTTTGTATTTATGTTATCATATCCCGTCGTATTAGTATTTTTTAAATTATTCATTGCCCTATGTATTTCTTCAGGTACAACTGGCGATGGAAATATACTTTGACTAAAAGACGGGAGTGTTTGGCAATTAACATTACAACTGTTCGTTTTACACCTAGAACTAATAAAAAAAATATTAAATATATTGCTTATTTCAGATGCGTCATAATCATGATGCTTTTCATAACAAATTCAATTTATAAATTGGTTACCTACCTGTTTTCCTAAGTTAGAGTTGATTAAATTCCATGCAGCTTTACAAGTATTTGTCGCATTTCGAATATAGTTAGTATTCACCGATGTTTGAGACTGTGCTATACATTTTTTTAATATTTTGGTATATTCTATTTTATTCTATTTCTTGTTTTATGGCAAGGAAATAATTTATATTTTAGGTAAAGCACTCTTTTTTATACAGCTCTTCCGCAAAAATTTTGTAAGCCACTTTGTTTGTTTCGTTTTATCAACTTTTTTAACAAAAATATACGGAAAACAAACAGTGATAAATGGTCATGAAATATGTTAAAAGCCTTATTAGTGTCACTGTCAGCTAAGACATCGTTAAATGCCTCGCAAAACTTTCTTATATTTATTATCTTTGGAATAATTCCTACGCTTTTCAAACCAGACCTTTGGATGTTTCGGTAATTTTGATTAATTTTATAAATTAATTGATACCGTTTGTGCTGTTTCATGATCAGATAAGGCTAAGTGTAATATTCTACTGGAAACATTGGATATTTTATTAACAATTAAGTCTAAGTAGAATAATTTTTTCGTTAGTAATGTAATATGGTTTGATAAGTTGTTAATTATTAATATGTTGTTAAGTTCTTTAGACATTAGGTTAGTTTTCCTTTCTTTAAATTAAGTTTTGTCAGTATGATCTCCAAAAACACTTTTATGACTTAAACAGTATGCCCGAGAACAGAAGCAGCTAGCACATCTATGTTTTTTTTACGCTTCCAGTGTAGCATGGACGAAAAGCTCATTGGGTTATAAAGTCAAGTTTTTTTGCGTAGTTGATTGCGCAACCTTACATTGTCCCCAATGTTTTTAGTGCCCGAGCTGGGCTCGCTGTCCCCGTCGTCGGGCGACTCGTGCCGCACGCTGGCGTACTGCGGCGCGCCGTACTACCTGCCGGTGCTAAAGCTAGTGGGTGCGGGGCACTGGGGCCGCGCACTCACGCCGCCCGCGCCGCAGGCTGCCTTACGAGCAGAGCTAAGTCTGGCACAGCTGCACGATGCGGCGCACGAACTGCAGATCAACATGACAGGTACAGTCTACACTATCTATACAGGGTTCATTTTAATCAGCGCATCACCTTTTCCAGACTGCCTTTCTACTTCAATAGCAACAACATTTGTTCTACGGCTTTTAAAATTAGTTTTAACATATTTATAGCCTCTGTTTAGAGGCGTAACTCTATTTACTCTGAGCGTAGGTATACCACGCACCTTGCGCAGTAAAATATCACTTCATAATCATAATAGGTACTTTTTATATAATTACTAGCTGCTGCCCGCGACGTCGTCTGCGTGAACGCTATGCAGCACCAAACGCACCTACGATTATAACACTGCTAGCGTGATAATATGTAGCCTATATGTTGACCCGACTTCTTAGCTATCTTCATGCCAAATTTGAAGTAAATCCATGCAGTACTTTTTGAGTTTATCCCGGAAAGACAAACAGACAAACAGACAAAAATTCTAAAAACTATATTTTTTGTTTCTGTTTCGATTGTAGATCATACCCCAAGTATTCTTTTAAAAAATTATTCAATGTACAGTTTTGACTTTCCTACCATTTTATTATATGTATAGATTAATTAATCAGGAAACTGGAAAAGTTAAAGATCGCAATACGGAGTTTAAACTTGTAACTGACAATAAAATCATTAAAGTAGATGAAAATGTTGCGACGACATTCGAGAAATGTTTTGCTGAAATTCCAGTTTCAACTACTAAATCACTAAACTCATCACCTGTGCTGGCTGAATTATTGCTCAAAACCCATAGACACCCGGGGATATTATTAAAACAATTGATATTAAAAATACAACTGATCTGTGGGGCATATCTGTTGAAATATTAAATTCTATAATAGATGTAATAGCTCCTTGCCTTGTTGAAATATTAACCAACTGTATTATTAGTGGAGAGTTTCCTGATTTAATGAAGCATAGTAAGGTTATTCCATTATTTAAGTCGGGTAGCATTACAGACCCTACTAATTTTAGACCAATTTCAATTCTACCTACATGTAGTAAAATTAATGAAAAAAATATTCTTCTTCAACTCTTGGCCCATTTCACCTATAACAATTTACTTCATAATAAACAATTTGGATTTATAAACGGCCGTTCAACAACTGATGCTGGTGTTGAACTATTTGAAATAATCACTGGTGCCTCGGAGAGGTCACAGGATGCCCTAGGTGTATTTTGTGACGTGTCTAAGTAATTTGACTGTGTTCAGCATGACACTCTCATCAGGAAACTCCACCACTACGGCATCAAAGGCACTGACCTCAAACTTTTGAATTCATACCTGAGTGATAGAATCCAGAAGGTTGAGGTTAACCGGAAAAGGTCAGCTGGGTCGGTTGTGAGAATGGGAGTGCCTCAAGGTTCAATTCTGGGCCCATTTTTATTTTTAGTCTATATAAATTATCTACCCTATATGGTAGGCAATAATCACGATATTCTATTGTTTGCTGATGACACATCATTAATTTTTAAAATGATAAGGCAGAAAACCAACTACGACGATGTAAACAATGCTCTTTCAAATGTATTAAAGTGGTTTAATGTAAATAATCTAGCTTTCAATGATAAGAAAACTAAATGTATAAAATTCTCTGCACCAAATGTAAAACAAGTTGAGTCTGATCTGCGGCTTAATGGGAACAGGTTGAATCTAGTAGATAATACTGTTTTTCTTGGAATTACCTTAGATTCTAAATTGCAATGGGGCGCCCATATCTCACAGCTAGCGAGTAGACTTAGTTCTGCAGCGTTCGCGGTAAAGAAAATTCGCTCATTGACTGATGTTAATACGGCGAAGCTAGTTTATTTTAGTTATTTTCATAGTATAATGTCCTACGGCATCCTACTTTGGGGCAATGCCGCAGACATTGACACGATATTTACACTGCAGAAAAGGGCTATTCGTGGAATGTATAAACTTGGAAATAGAGAATCTCTAAGAGAAAAGTTTAAAGAGATTGGTATCTTGACCTTTGCATCACAATATACAGTGTGTCCGGTCACGACCTAGCGATAATTTAAGGTTACAAAATATACCTAATTTCATCGACAAAAACACCCATATATGGGGGTCTACCTCCCCTCCTGTCGGAATGGCCGCCATTTAATTTTTTTTTTATTCTTGTAGATACCTCTGCTGAAAGATGCCGATTTCTCTGGACAGAAGGGGCCTACAGATGTAAAAAAAATGTTATTTTAAAGTTAAAAATAGGAACTATCAAATAAAAATAAACATTATGGAAAATTTTCCCTACAAAATATCTTAAAACATTTACAATGCTAATTTAAGTGAAAAAAAATGACTGTTTTTTTTATTTTTCTTAACATATTTCAAAAACTAGCACATTGATACTATTTTTTTTAATACTGTCCTAATATTTAAGGATATTACTTACAAATTGACGTTAAAATTATTGTTGTTAATTGCATAACTCGAGAGTTAGGGCTGTTTGAATATGACCCTTTTGCGAGGATCATGAATGTAGAGCGCTATTAATTTAGGAAAGTATTAAAAAAAATAGTATCAATGTGCTAGTTTTTTAAATATGTTAAGAAAAATAAAAAAGCAGTAAATTTTTTTCACTTAAATTAGCATTGTAAATGTTTTAAGATATTTTGTAGGGAAAATTTTCCATAATGTTTATTTTTATTTGATAGTTGCTATTTTTACCTTTAAAATAACATTTTTTTTACATCTGTAGGACCTTTCTGTCCAGAGATATCCAGATCTTTCAGCAGAGGTATCTACAGGAATAAAAAAAAAATTAAATGGCGGCCATTCCGACAGCAGGGGAGGTAGACCCCCATATATGGGTGTTTTTGTCGATGAAATTAGGTATATTTTGTAACCTTAAATTATCGCTAGGTCGTGACCGGACACACTGTATATATGAAAACATTATGTATATTTATAAGAATAGTAGTAAATTTAAAACCATGAAAGATAAGCATGATCAAAATTATTCTGTAATGACAAGGAACGACCATAAATTAGCGTTTCCCAAATTAAGGCTGGCTAAAAGCACCAAATCATTTATGGGAATGTCAATACGTATTTATAATAAAATACCAAAGTCAATTCAATCCCTAACGTTTAATACATTTTTCAACACACTTGCTCGTAAAGTGAGCGTTATTCTATTGAATTTAGAACTTTAAACTGGGCTATAAGTCACGCGTGCATAATATATTATACCCTAGTGCATAATATAATGAATCCTACAAAGTTGAATTGTACCTTTGTGCAAATAACATGCGAGAAAACAGAGCATATTTTATTGGTCCGGGTTATACACTAAATATTTTCAGAAACAACAAAGAGGTTTTATACCACTTCAAATCCATATACATTTTCCTCTCCTATTACCCATTCTCGACTATGCCGACGCCAGCTATCTAGACTTAACTGAAGAACTTCTGAATAAACTTGAGCGCCTACAAAATCTATGCATAAGGTTTGTATTTGGATTACGCAAATACGATCACATATCTGACTTCCGGACAAATCTCAAGTGGCTTCCTATTCGCCTTCGCCGGAATACTCACATTCTTTCTCTAGTCTACCGTATTCTGTACGATAAAGCGATACCTACGTATCTGAAAGACCGTTTAAAGTACCGTTATACCAACAACGACCGTAACTTGCGTTCCTCATCGAATTTACTCCTGGCGACACCATCGCATACGTCCACATTTTTAGGCAAGTCCTTTTTTATTCGAGCGGTGTCGTTATGGAACGAGCTCCCGATTGAGATCCGTTTGGCGCGCACACCGCGCATCTTTAAACGAATGCTTAAACGGCATTACCAGGTGAAACACTGTCCATCTTAACTTATATTTATATGTGTATTGATATAGTATTTATTTATAAAGTACATAAGTATTTATGTACACGTTTATGTATGTGTATGTAATTATTCGTATGTAGTTTATGTTTACGAGCCGTACACCTCGCCCACATCCTTTTCCATCAATGCCTGGGTTGCCTGGCAGAAATCGCGCTTCGGCGATAAGGCCGCCCTTTGTATGTTAATTGTGATTGTTATTTTAATTTAATCTGTGAAACTATGTTGGTGTACAATAAAGAGTTTTATTATTATTATTATTATTATTTTTAAATGTTTGCGCCTTATATTAGTAAAATAAATTTGTATATTAAACAAATTATTCACAATTTACAATCATTTGTCATAAAATATTAAAATATTTGCATTTACCACTCCAAATTAAACATTTTCACTTAAAATAGGCTGTATATGCTATACAGACATTGACACATTTGACGGAAAAAAAAACCTACGTGCATGCGCGAGGTTCGGCGCCATTTTTCAATCACAATCACAGCTTTGTTATCAAGTGTGTTTGTTATTTTATGACCACGTATGTCTGTCTTTTACTCACAAGTGTGTTGAAAAACATCGTATGTAACTCGTGAGTCTCGGCTCATTATTAAGCCCTCGCCTGCGGCTCGGGCTCAAATCACAGCCTCGACTGTAATTAGCAACTTCGCTCACTTGTTACATAATATACTATAAAAGAACTATCAAAGAAACATTATGCAAAAAAGGCTATTATAAACTCAAAGATTATTTAGACGACAAAAGAGCGTGGGATTGATGTCTCCACAGGCTATTTCCAAATATTAAACATTAATCACTTTGTAAGCAGCTTGGCTGCGACATGATATTGGCAAGCACGAATAGCTGTCTTCTGTTTGTTTTTTCATGTCATAGCAGAGCTGTATTTCTGCCAAATTGTACCTATGATAAGCACTTTTTACAAAAGAGTGCCGAGAGTTTTTTTTCCGCCGGCTTTTTTCCTCTCGGTCTACCTAGGGTTCTACTTTCATTTCGTTTTTTAAAGCCGAAGAAGAAATAGTAGTTGACAACACCAAGACATTGGTTGATAATGGGCGATCATTATCTTCAAAGCCGAGAGACGCACACTTCTCGACGGAGGCCTCCCCCAGGATTCGTCATGTCGTCCGGACCCGCGCCGCCCTCATCCAGCATTTGACGTTCGTAAAGTGTATAAAATTAACTACTACGAATAAAAAGTTTTCATTTTCATTTTTCATTATCATTTTCAAATGATCTACCCTATATGGTAGGCAATCATCACGATCGGATTATTTGCTGACGACACATCATTAATTTTTAAAATGATTAGACAGAAAATCAACTACGACGCGACGAAGTAAACAATGCTCTCTCAAATGTTGTGCAGTGGTTCAATATAAATAATCTGGCTTTCAATGATAAAAAGTAGTGCCAGGTCGTTTTGCTGATGATAATATGACTATTTTATTCCACTCTTGTTTAAATACTCTGGTCCCAGTTTGTCATGTTCGTATTGTGCATCCATTAGGGCATCGAAAACCGGTCCGTTTTCAGGAACCGGGTTTTTCGGTCCCAAGTTCATGCCGGAACCGGGTAACCCGGGTTTTTCGAGTTTTTCGGGTATCAGCTATATATAACGTATGTATAATCTTTTCTACCTATTTTTTTAATAATTTTAGGAGTCTACATTTTAAAGGATTTGTGGTTTCAATGATAATGTTGATGAAATAATCTTAAATTATATATTTATACCTACTATATATATAGGTATTTATTGAGTATATTTTGGTAACAATCACTTTTGAGTGCCATTATTAATTGACATAAGGTAATTACTTATTCTAAACATTTAAATGATCAGTCCTTCTTATTTGGTAATCACAGTCAAAAGCTTAAAAGTAAATAATGAAGTCTTTGCAAGAGCTTTTTTAATAAAAAAAACGTTTTTTATAAAAAAAAAAACAAATATGAAGTCTCACTAGCTAGGAACTAGGTACGTTAATTTCTAATAATAATATTCTTTGCGTGAAGCTCGAACCCGGGTTTTCCCGGGTTTTTCGAAACCGGGAAAACCCGGTCCCGATGCCCTAGCATCCATAGCTCAATGCACCTACTATGTAAGCAATTTAGTTGTGGCATGACGTTGACTCTCACAATTAGCTGTCTTGTGTTTGTTTTTTTTTCATGTCATGATCAATTTGTACTGGATGTACCTATTTGTATAATCCTGTCTGAAAAAGAGTGCCAAGAGTTTTTTTCCGCTGGCTTTTTTGAATCTTGGTCTACTGTAATATCTTATTCAATAACTACAAACAACTTGTTAAAGCCGAAAACATCCGGAACACTTCGGAAACTTTGGAAAGTTTTTGACCACACTGCTGTTTTCAAATATATTTTAATGATACTAATCTGGTAAAAAAACACTCAAGCTACATGATGATAAGTGGTACCTAATATCATTAATTAACTATATGTTGCTGAATCAGTAGATGAAATCTACAGCGATTGCACTTTTCATGACTTTTTCAACTGCAAAAATTGTACTTTCGCTGTATTTTTGTGTAAATCTTATAATTCTTCCTTATTTTCTGAAATAAAACACCTTTTGACCGAATTTATTGCGTGTAATTATCGCGACAGTCGCTCGTAACCACGGGGTCTGCGAAGAAATTGAAACGACGAGTTAAAATTTAAAATATAATTATATGAACCGGTTAAAAAGTGTTTTATTTAATAGTATGAATCGTGAAAACTTAAAACAATATTGTTTTCTTATCGATGAGTTAGCTAATTTTGATTTTAAACTCACCTAATGGTGAGTAAAATTGAGATTGAAAATGAAAACACTTGGACTTAGGAAGAAAAAAAACTTATTGTTTACGTAACTGTCTTAACTCGACTGATTAATCCATTCCATATAGAGGGATACTTCAGGCCATTTCATACTTCAGGGGTGGTACCATATAAATCACATCAAAATCGATTGAGTTCTTCATGAAAGAATTTAATTTTTTGATAAAAATATGTATGATTATGGTGAATATTTACATTGACTACCTTATACTTTACCTTATGCTTTTAGGACGTGAAGTACGGATTTTTAATGCGTTGATTATCTCTTAAACGCTATTGTTTTTCCTACCAGGTCCCTCCCACATAGTGGTAATGATCGTGGCCCCCGAGCATGGGCTGGTGAAGGAGTGTGGTTCGACGCCCGTGTTACAAGCGGCGGACACGGGCGCGCGTCGAACCGCCTTTTTTCTAATACACGATGGCTCCGGCCGCACCAAGCATATGTTGCGGTGCACCGTCGCACACAGCCCCTTCTATCCAGTCGTTGTCGGTAAGTAGTACGGACACGTGCACACGAATGAACATTAAAGATGACAGGAAAAAATCTACGCCCTACGCGCAGTTCGCAAACTCAAAACCCAAACTCTAGAAAATTCTTTAGTTTTATTTAATGAAGTTAAAATTATTATAAATCTCTGTGTGTACCTCGGTACTTGAAATGGGCCACTTATACGGGGATCATTTGGCTAGTGGCTAAAAAACAACCCTGTATATATATCGTACATATACAGGGTGTTTGGTGGCTAGGTGCAAAAGAGTTATTTTTGAACATTTCTAGCCTTCTTAAAATGGAGTATAATTAAGTACGATTTTAAATCGGTGACTAAACATGCCTTTATGAAATAATATTAATTACTGCTTCAGTGATATTCGACGGTAAATTTGGTATGAAGGGTAGTCGCTCGTTGAGTAGATGTACCCAGAAAGAGTCTTAACACTGAGTGGGGCTCATTCGGATTAATGACTGTCTAAGCGCTATAAAGCTATTCAATAATCCTATGAGGCTAAATGTGATGTTAAATAAAACTAGGACAATATTGAATGCGATGTGTAACTGAGCCAATTATGCCAGCTCTCTCCTGTACATGCATATCAGTAACAGGTCGCTAAAGTTTTGACGTCCCTGTGGCGATCTCAGACGTTACCCGCAGCTTATTTAAGCTCATTCATTTTATAAATAAATAATAATAAATAAATAAATATAAATATTTCTGACATTCATACAACATTATCTAGCCCAAATTAAGTTTCTTAAAGAACTCATGTTATGGATACTAGATAACTGATGTACTTTAAAGACATACATATTGAATAAATACATATCTTTATTAGAATAACGAAAATAAACATATAAACATCCATGATTTGACCACTAATATCTGTGTTCATGTCACAAATATCCGCCGCCGCCGGGATTTGAACCCAGGACCTCTGGCATAGAAGGCAATCTATGTTACCACTACACCAGCTGATCGTCATAAATATGTAATTTATTTATTCCTTGATGTAATTAGTTGTCTTTTATATCGATATCACAGACGTATAAGTGACGGGCTGCCATGTCAGGGCTGGCGGCTGTAGTTTGCGAAAGTTCTTTCATAATGTTAATTGTGTGCGATGTACACATTGCAGACGTGTCAATAGCGGGGCACGCGATGTGTGGGCCGGGGCGGCTCACTCGTGAGCACGCGGCGCTGCTGGCGCGGTTCCCCGCGTGGGCCGCGCCCACCGGCTGGGGCGTGGACATGCACTACCACCGCCTGCACGGCGCGCCGCATATTGTGCGCACGCACACACACGCCTAGCGGCCCGAGAGGACTTAGTATGTATCACTACATGAAGCTATAAAGATGATTTGCGTGACATAATGATGACTTTCAGATTTAAATTTTAAAAGAAACGAGGACTATATACTGTCGATACAACTGAATCATGACCCATTTTGCTGATAATTCGTTTGAAACTGTCAAACTTGCAAGGTCTATCGCGTGTAATGCACTTAGAACATCTTAGACACTGTACAAATTAAATGTAAATGTCAGTGTCATGAACTAATAACAAGTTCATCACTATAGATGCGAAGTTAAATTAACGATTTTAACCACGCGGTTCAATATGAATTATTCATTATTAACTGTTAATTAACCGCATTATATGCTTGTTACTGTTAATACCACCGCGAGATGTCGCTAACGGATTGAAATGTATATCGCAAGTTGCACGATGATGCCAGCTTCAAATGGCAAAAAAAATCGGTTGAAATTCCCTATCTCAAAAACTACTGAACAGATTTTGATGAAACTTATAGTATACCCTAAGTTGAACAATACCTAATACAACAAAACCTGATGGTAAGTGATCATAAAGACTGGTGACATAATACTGGTTAACCGCACAAGGATGGGTGACCGCCAAACATTAACTTATCACGACAATTTCCGTGCTTCTCAGGGCACGATAAGCAGTCGGTCCCGGGTGCTGCATATTTGTTTAAAGTAGTAATTTGGAATTGTTTGAAGCCGTTACGACGGCGACTTGAATCTAGCAGCTCTGGAACAGCTTGATGTATTATGGCCTAAACCTCCTCGTCACTCAGGGAGAAATCTTGGTTTTGTAATGAACTCATTACAAAAAAATGTGATAAATCGCAGTGATAACGCCCTAATGAAATCGATTATTTGAAAGTGCCTAATCCGTTAATATAGAGAAAGTAATCAGATTTATGATCACGTGATTGTCGTCCTGTGCCTTTTCTTCTGACAATTTAAGATATAATTATTTATTATATTTACTTGATTTATTAACAGTTCAGTAATTGTAATTAAAATAGGCTCTTGTCTGTTACTTTATAATTTTAAAATAGACAGTTTTCTTTTTATTTAGTATTGGCTGGCCTGTTTATATTCTGTTAAAGTAGTTTTCATGACGTGAAATATGAGAATTGTCACGCAGATCATCTTATAGCAAAAATAGTATAACAACTTACACGACTGTATGTAGGTATAAGTAGCTAGTATAGGCCATTGCGAATTGATAGGGTAAAGAATTGGTATTTTGACTGTAGAGGAAATTATTTTGTTAATATTTTTTTTCGTGTCGACTTATCAGATTTTGTTATACCTAAGAATTGTTTGCCTGATTTGCTTTAGAAGAAAAAAGATAATAAATTGAGATGGTAAACTAATTGAAATACTTATTAGTTTGGAAATATATTTCAATAACAATAAACAAAAATTACATAAGTATGTAAATTTTCGATTCAATTACACTTTGATTGAAAAAATAAATGTATGATAGGTATGGAGTATTTAAAAGTAAAATAATAAATGTGTTCAAAGTGATAGTTAACTATATTTTTAATATGAAATTTGTTTTAAGTAATGTGTTCTTTTGTAAATTAGATGAAATTTGTTTTATTTATGTGAAAATAACGTCCACGATGGAGGGGTAAGTGACCCTCATATCGGCTGCTCGCAAGTGACGGTAATTAAAGAATAAAAATGTCAATAGAAAAAAAAAATTCTTACGCAAGGAAAATAATGATTAAATGTGCATTTTAGCGCTTAGTCAATGTGTGCGCTTTCAGCATATCGAATAAGCGTACCCTAATTTTAAGTTTCTCTTAAACTAGCTGTAGGTACTTAATTTTTTTTATGTAAATTGGACGATAGATTTTCTGAATATTAGAAAAAAACATATTTAAAAGATATGCATTTTGTTAAACTATTATAAGATTTTTTTGTGGTTTTGGTGTCGGTGGTGCTCGGTAGAATAATATAAACATGTAAATAAATTCGTAATAGTGGGAAATGCGTGCTAGTTGATAAAAAGGAATAAGGACTGGAACAAAATATCAAATATTGGTTATTTACTTGGGTAGATATAATAAATTAATAGGTAGAATATTTATAAGTCGTATTGGAAGGCTAGAATAATAAAATAATAAATTATTGATTAAATAATAAATCATTTGTTTAAATTGGCTTGACCATTGACAAAATATATATAGCTAAATCTGTATGCTAAGAATTTTTTTAATTCAAACAAAATGAATTAGTCAAATGTTTTGTAATGATTTTTTGAAGCCTTGGGTCTGTTTAATTGCATATCATGTCAGAATCATAAATTAAATAGTAAAATATATTTTGATATTGTCTTAAATTTTCAATATTCATACTATCGAATAAAACACTTTTTTACCGGATTTATCGCGTATATTTACATTTTAAATTTAACTCGACGTTTCGGTGTCTTTGCAGACCCCGTGGTCTCGAGCGACTGAACTGACAGGTCTCGATAGACGCGATATTTTGACTAGGCTAGATTACCTACGTAGTATTCTATGCAGTTCGTCTCTTGCCACGCTTTACTTTAGTTTAACACTATTTAGATAAAACTAATTTCGATTACATCTCTAATTCTTATCTCTAACGTCAAACTTAACAGATTCAAAATCAGTTTTTGTTAGCAACTTCTGAATTTGAGATCTCCTAATTTGACGTTTGAGAGACTTATGGCGAATCGACTCCATTGTACCCCAATCCATGATGTTAGATTCATAACACTACACTGTTCGAACGATCCCGTGACTACCGGAGTCCTCATATTGTCTAATTTCTACGTAAGAATCTTGTTATTCTACTGAAACTATACAAGGTGTTCCTGTTGATTTCCCATAAGTCAAGGGTATTAATGGGACCATGTAATAGAATCAAATATCACGTGAATAATTTTTAAACTAGGTACTTATTTTTTTCATCTTATGTAAAACACCTTTATGCGAAGTATGACAACATGGTATTTTCTGTCACTTTTTTTTTCGCTATGCACAGGTACAGTTCGCAACGCTTTGCGTTGTACATTGTATGCAAGGTTCCACAATGTTTAAAATGTTTTGTTGTTTATTGTATGGCTTCAGTGACACGCGTCTATTGAATGAATGTTAAAGAGATTTGACAAGGGTGATAATTTATGAACTCATTATATTAAGATTGATGATATCTTGAAAGGTATGCACTTTTGAACCACCTATTCTTTGGCAAAAAGTATTATTTTTTAGTAAGGATCAAAACCTCAAAGTTATGGTATATCAAAAAGAACACTCTATGTGAGGTTGTGCAACGTCATTTGCCAAATTATGTATAGATCAGTTTAACAGTCAAACCGCTCCTAGATCGGTGTTTAGCTTATTGATTTATATTCACCTTTGTCCATGACATAATTATCTTAGTTGTATGTAGAAATTATTTGTAGGTATAGAGAAACCTTATTGCAATATTTTAGATAAGTAGTTCAATTGCAAAACTACAGAGACGTTCAGGGGCGGTCGCAGAGGGAAATTTTGGGAGGGGATCACAATATTTTTTTAATCAAAAGTATATTTTTCTAGCTTGTACTACTCTTTTAAGAGATTCATCTTTTCATGATTTTGTGGGGGGGGGGTCATGTCCCCCTGTAACATAAATTATTAAAAGTGCTGATTTTCTGTTAAAATAAATTTGCCGCGTACCTAACTGTAGACTTTATTTGACTCCACTTCCAGTGAGCTAATTAATACTTTAGCGTTGTTATATATTATTTAAAAGTAAAATTAGGTTTCCTTAACAAATTTCCCAAGTTTTTTTTTTCACTTTCTTTATTCAGTATAATAAGATTAAGATTTTTTTCCTAAATCTACACACCTGAAACCTGTTTAGGTTTATTTAAGTGCGAGTAAGTCGCAATAAGTAGGTACATTCTAGTTTATATAACAAAATATGGTTGTAGGTGCTAAAAGACAATTATAACACATAGGTACTTACGTTATGTTGTTGTATATAATTGTTATATTTTGTGTTGCACCTGTAGGTAGTTTAATAAATAAATAAATACCGACTTATATTTATTAAGCTAATGAGATTTGAAAAAAAAGTTTGATATTGATTAAGAATATAAATATCAGGTCAGAAGTTGACACGAGTCTAAACGCGTGAAACTGCGTGTACAGTCACATCTACTGAAATGTATGGATTTTTACTACACGTGGCTGTGCTTAATAATTTAATGTTGCCTCAATTCGACACCAAATAATATTTTTCATAATAGCAACATATAAAGTAACGGAACATAATATATTTATAGTATTTAAGAAGAATAATATAGATGACTTACTTATTAGTTATACTGCCGTTGAGTAAAACTGAAAGTTTATCAGTAGTCACTAAATATAAAATATGCACAAAATGAAAGGGTAATAATTCAAAGAGAATATGGTATATTGGCATTAGTTATAGCTTTACATAGAATTTATATGTATAAAGATAGAAAAAATAAATAAAATTTCAGCAATTAAGTAAAGATGCGGCCAGCAATTTTGTGGCTTAGTTACTTGACATGTTAGTGCTAAGTTAAAAACCGAGGTGTCTAAATTGATACAAAATAACATAACGGATTCCGTAGTTAGGTACCTAAGCTGTTGCCTACAGGCTTGTAGAAGAAGCATCTTAATTATTTCACACATTGAGAGTGGTTACGCAAAACATCCGACTCTTATCCGATCCCGATCCGAGAAGATCGGATATGAATCGGCTGTAGTACGTAGTAACAGCTCTTACGTATGTATAAATGGTTACTTGAAAAAATGTTTTGCAGTGTAACAGAATTCTTTGATTTTAGTTATAGATAGAATAATTTTATTTCAATAAAAAAGAATTGTTTTACCTTATTGTGTAGAAATTAATAATTTTTGCATGCCCTAAAAGAGGTAAAATATGTATGACCTATTTATTTAAATTTAAGACCTTATATCTGTACCATATTTTATGCAAATGATTAATTTGATTTACATTTGTTTAATATTATTATTTTTTTATCTATAATAAAGTTATTTTATTTTCCTAAGTGATGATTTTTGTTTGAATGTATTTATAATAAATATTATAAATTTAATTGACAGCACCCTCTACGGCTGTATCCCGGGGGTTTTTAAAGGGATCTCTCTATAATTTAATAAGATGTGCGTGAATATTATTGTTATATTTTTTTACAGTATTAAGAATAAATTAAAATGAGTTGTCTCCATCTGTATTTGTTTTCATTGGTACAAGTTAGGTACAAAAATGTTGATTTATATAGTTACTGCGACTGATAAATATTGTTTTCACAAAGTGCAGTCAGTATCAGAGTTGAAGTACAATAATTTGAAAGAGCTGCTAATGATACAACTTGCAAGAAGAATTTATTTTTAATAGAACTATTCAGGTTTGATTCAATTGAAAATGCCTTCTGCTACTTACAAAGCAACGATTTTCATAAAAGTAGATATAATCCACTGTCTAGAATTATAATACTATTAATTAATGTCACGAAATATCAGTTATATTTTTGTTGTTAACTTTTATATTGACTGTACTTGCTTCGTATAGCGAAGTATTTTGTTATTTAATATTGTTTGAACCCGTTACTTGTTGTCACAGTATACTGATCCAATATGATTTTTGTTTTATTTCACCTACCAAACGCCTAAAATTACCTACTCCCTTCTTGGAAAACTTACAAACCGGTCCATACGTAAAATGTCACTGTATAGGATCCTACGAAAACCGCGATCTCAATGGAGAAGAAAACGAAAAGCTCTAAATAGATGTCGCTTCATATGCTTGACCCATAACAAACTGTCAAATAAACAAGTTTTTACCGAAATTGCTTGTTCAGTGTTCTTTTTTGCGGTAAATCTATATAATATTTTATTTTTCTGTATCAAAATGTGGAGAATGTGGACCGTACTAAGTACATTACAAAACAGTTTAAATCAAGTACATCCAAACCTTAGCAATTGTACGTATTTCCCAAGAGTGACTGTGGTCCATTTTCTATAAAACTTATGACTACGCAATGATGCATATCTAATTTTTCGATAAAAATCACTATAAAATTTACTTTTACTATGGTATTTGACAGTTCTTATGGGTCAAGCGTTATCAGTGCCTCTAGTGAAAAGAGTTGGCAGTTTTCTACCCCATACTTTCATGTGTTCCAAATGTCAAACGAGGTATTTTTAAACAAATGATTGATGCACAATGAACACTTTTTCATAAAATTTCTAAGCCTGATGGTGTATGTCTGTATATGCAACAGGACCCTGCCGTCAAGTAGTATTTAGTATCTTCCAAAACGTATAACTAAAAAAATAGTACCTTGATTGCTGTGTAGTGAGTGACGCACCTCCTCATTATGTATTTGATGATTACGCAGTCAACTTTGAACCTGAGTACTCGTCTTTTATTTGGCTGCCGGTCGTCCAACATCACAGCTGCAAGGTAATCATATTTTTTTTTCCAGAAGGACCCTCCGTCGTTTGAAGGCCCGATGAGAGGCATATAAGTTACTTAAAAAAATATTATTATGTTATGAGGAATGCATTTGCAAAACTTTTGTCATGCCAGCAGGACCCTTTTATAATTTGACGTTTTCAGCCCAGCCACATTTATTACAGCATACAGCAATAAAGGTTGTATTTTTTTATTTATACTTTTTGGAAGGTAGGTACTTACTAAATACTACGGGCGTTCAACTGTAACTGTAGATCGAATTACAGGCAGGGACCTGTTACCTGATAGACATTGGTTGTGTGACTAGTTACAGGTCTCCCAAAGTGATAATGCACATAGAAATCTTCGTCAACGAACGCAAGGATCGTAGGTATTCCCCAAGCGTCGGAAGACGATATGTATATAGAGTGGTTAAGTGTATTTTCTTTATGCATTAATTTAGTAAAATTAATTAGAGACAAATATTTATATATCAGTAACGAAATTTGATTCGATAATTCCATGTAAGTATATAGCGAGGATAAACCACACAATTGCGAATATAACATCTTGCCTAATGATTCAAAGTTCAATTGGAGAGAAGCTGAAGAGGTTTCCAAAGGCAATAATACTGCGGAAACGTTGAACATGGCGGCGGAAATGTTGGAAGGCATTACCATGGAAGCTTGCCTGGAAAACTGCCCCCAAAAAACTCAACTGTTACTGTTGTTTTACAGTAATTATTTTTTGTATATAGAATTAACATAAGCTAAGGTAGTTTTTAAAATATCGAACAAAACTTTGGCCATACAATTTTACTTTTTTTAAATTTGGTTGAAAATGATGATAAATGAGTACGCGCGACTGTCTTCTTACCCGATGACGAACTGACGTAAATTTATTGATTTGGAAATGAGGTGAATTGTGTACTTAAATTTAAATACATTTGAAATAAGTCAAACAATTTACAAATTGAACTGAATCTACCACCACTTCGGAAAGTTGCGAAGAAGTGGCAAGAAACTCAACAGCAATCATCTTTTAAAAATAAGAGAAAAAAAAATACACAATAACAATTTACAGCCTGGGAATCCCACCTTCTTGCATATTTTGGAATTTTATTATAAAATAAAGGGTACACATTGACCTATGAACGAGTTGATCTTCTGGAGTCTACTATTATATTTATACAATAGGCAATCAAGTATTATACAGAAACCTAGACATAGATATAGAAGCAGAGATAGACGTAGCGATAGAGGTGAGAGAGAATACAGATAATGTGGATGGAGATGAGGATAGTCGTGGAAAAAGACAGGACGTGGACATGGAGATGGGGTTAGAGTCGATGTGCGGTGCATGCGGTCACATGTGCGGTGCATGCGGTCACATGTGCGGTGCATTGCCCGTACAAGAGTACTGTACTAGTGTTTGAAATATTCGGTATTGGAAAGATTCGTCATACGGCAGATTCTTTACCTGCTATACAGATTCTTGATTAAAATTAAACAGCACAAAAGATCTGGCTTACGAACGTTTTGGTTCTTTTGCGTCTTGCCTTTCTGGTTGTTTTCGAGAAACACCTGTGACGCCATGTGCCTCGGTACATACGTACTTACTTTGCTGATCCACGCCTTAAGTTGTGACACCACGCAGCGTAGGCCTGAGACTGCAAACTGGGGACTATTTAATAAACGTGACAATTCGACAAATTTGTCACTTTTTGACAGCTAAGTCAAATTGTCGCGACAAGTGGCGAATAATGAAGATGACAATTAAGTCCAAATGCGACAGGTAAATACTGATTAAATTGTCAGGCTGCAAAACTGTTTAATAAAAGTGACAATTCTCAGGTTCACCTGTCGAGCCTCTAAGAAATTATGCTTTGACTTATTTGTCATGCTCATGACAATTGACAAGTTTGTCACTTATTCCTCAATATTTGTCACAATACAATGTTAAGGAATGCATTTGAGACACCATGAGGTTAATATCTAATAAAAGTACCTATAACAGTTTAACTTTCGTTTTCGAGTGAAGTGAAGTCAGTCGTAAAAAATGCGCGTGACGACGTAGTTCTGCACTCCCGTAAGTACGCGCGTAGCTGCGTCGACAGTCGACAGTGTAAATCACCATCCGGTGAGATTGAGGCCAAATGCGGTTAAAAATAAATGATTTACTTTAAACTAAATCTATAAATCTTTATACCATTCTATCCGTGAATTCTGATAAATTAATGAGAATCAACATTAAGGGATTCGCGAAATCTATGCGTTTTCAAACTCATTACAACCGTTTTCAAACAATTACAAACTCATTACAACCGGCCAATATTGTTTGTCTGGATCGGATAAAAATATATGTTGAAGTTTGTTTCATATATTTTATAAATATCTGGATCAAAACACGATACTAAAAACTTTACTCGATCATAAAAAATTACGAAAAAGATGAAAATTTTAAATGATTTTCCGATATTCTAAGAGAATATCAAACTTATACTTACAAAAACTTGTCATAATATTGGTAATGTAGCATAAAATCATATTATGTGGATAATTTTTTTCTTAAACCGTTCTATTTTTTCTAATATAATATGATATAATAAAGACGGCGGTGCGATACAATTCAGTACCACGCGAGGCGTCATGGAGGTAGGACCTGTGTCGCTTTTGCTCCCAATTTTCCCGCGTAATTGATCGTCTTATTGACCATAATGTAGCGTACACATAACAGTACGACAATTTAATTATTTAATTTTTGTTTAGTCACATTTTATATTTTGATTGATAAATTAAAGGAGTATTATAAACAATTATCACTGCTGAATATAGAGCTAAAAACTTGTTTCTGATATTTTTTTTTTTTAAGTTTATTAGACAACAAGTGCAAAAAAATAGCATATAATTTTTTTGCGATAAATCTTTTCTTACGTAATTACCCGACGAAACCAAAAGGAGGATTATTATTCTATACGTACGTATACAGGGTTAATATTAACGCATCACCTCTTGTGGGCTGCCTCTCCACATCAATTCCAACGTAGATACTGATAGGTGCTTATCGATAAATATACAGGGTGTAATTTTTAATGCCATCTGGAGGGAAAGTACTATAAATAATAGAGATAGCAAAATTTACTCAAAAGAAACTGTCCTTTATTATTGAACAGAAATAAAACAGCATTCAAAGATTTTCAAGAATTCACTTGTTTCACCTGGAAGTCAAACCGACTAAAATCTGTAAAAATGACACCCTGTAATTTTATTGTGTGGTTTGTTAGAGCCAATCACAAGAATAAAATCTCTCTCACATACTAGGTTAATTTATTGAAAGGAAAACCATGAAATCTTAATTTTTAGATTTAAGTTGGTTCGATTCCTGCGTAAAGAAGCGAGTTTTTGAAAACTCTTTGAATACAGTTTTAATTTTTCTATAACATGTGAATAAGAATCAAATAACATGTGAATAATTTTCCAAATTACTTTTGGTTTTTATTTTTCATGCAAAATAATTCAATTAAGTCAAAAATAACTTTATGCGAAGTATGACATTGTGGCTTTTTCTACTCCTTTTTTATCGCTATGCACAGGTAGGTACAGTTTGCGACGTTTTCCGGTGTACATTGTATGCAACATTCCTCAACGTTTAAAATGTTTTTGTTGTTTATTGTATGACTTCAGTGACACGCGTCTATTGAGTGGATGAGATTTTACACGGGTGATGATTTATGAACTCATTATATTAAGACCGAGGATATCTTGGAAAGTATGCACTTTTGAACCACATATTCTTTGGCCAAAAGTATTATTTTTTAAGTAAGGAACAAAACCTCAAAGTTATGGGATATATATTATAATAAGTATTAAAGAACACCTATGCAAAGTTGTATATTATAGAGGTGTTCTTTTTGATGTGTGCTGATAGATATGTGCTGATAGTTACTGATAGGTGACGATTGTAACTGATGGATGCTGACAGGTAATGATGGTTGCTGATAGATGCTGTTGGGTACTGATAGGTTTTTTTTTTTTTTTATAGGTGACTAAACCCGCGTTTGACCTCAATCTCACCTGATGGTAAGTGACGATGAGTTCGAAGATGAAAGCACACGGATTTAGGAAGGAACTGGCTCTTTATACAATATTGCCGGAACACATTACCGCCGGGGCGGTAACATTTGGCGGCAGACTTTATATAAAGGGTGGTCGCTAGCCAGGCGGACCCAGAAGGGATCCTACCACCAAGCAAAATTTGGCACCCAACCACCAAGCAAGGTTGGGTGCTCAGATGTGCTGATAGGTGCTGATGGGTAATGAAGGATGCTGAGAGATGCTATTGGGTTCCGATGGGTACTGATAGGTGCTGATGGCTTCTCATAGGTGTTTATGGGTGCAGATGGGTAACTACTGATAAGTACTAATGGGTATTGATAGGTACTGATGGGTGCTGATAAGACATTAGCACTGATGGTGAGGTGCTGATGGGTATTAGTTATTAATATCGAAACGAATATCATTTAATTTGTTAGTTAATTTGTTTGAATGGGTTACGTTCAAATAATATTGCTTTGCCTGTACTTAAACGTCCAATAAAATAATGGATTGAAAATGTCTGTCCGTTAAAATACCTTCTTGTATTTATTTTCGTCACGAGTAAAATAGACTCTACTTCAAAAGTTCCAGATATCAAATTAGTTTCGTATCTTTATAATTTCAAGAAATATGTTTTTGAGTAATGCTGCCACCTACAATTCTTTTGATGTACTTAGTTATTAATAAATAAAAAGTACTTACTTCGTTCTTGAAAGGGAATATAGATGGCATCTACTACCAATTTTCCTGTGTGTTAAAATTATGCTTCCAGATAGTTATAATTTCACAGTGTTAAAAGTTAGTTTAAATTGGTCACCTTTTATGTATTTTGTGGTTAAACTTTTATATGCTATGTTTTCAAAAATATAGTGTTTTGAACCTTTATACATCAACTTTAATAACATTAAATTATATCTGATCGGTTCTTTCACGAATAATCTAGTTCAAAGTTCAAACAGACAAACCCTTCGGCTTTATAGATTAGACGGCTAATAGATTATGACGACACATAGACATTTAAGAATACAATGTGTTAATTTTATACTTGATCAAATGAAATGTGCGGATATAACATTAAAAATTATCGACAAAACGTGAAAAAAATTTTTTTGGTCGTACACCATTTAGAAGTTAAAGCCAATGAAAAATTTTTTTTAATTCAATTCCCATTTTTCGTTGTTAATTTTTTTCCTAACTAAGTAGACAATGGATTTTTTTTTAAATTAGTCTTATTTTGAAGGTAAAGCCATGAACTAGTAATAAAAATTAAAAAAGATCACAATATCAAGCCGGAAAGTTGTAAAAACATTAATTTATTTTTATTTTTTCATAAAAAAAAAATGTTTTTTTTAATGTTTTACCTTTTCCTCCGAAACTAGCACGTCAAGGTAACTTTTTTAGCATGTTTTGTTAAATTTCATAACATACCCTACAAGTTCACCAAAATAACATAGGTGCTATCTCTCTTCGTTGTTACGATAGGTACTATCCGAATTAAGTAGGTAATTTTAACAAAATTAAATAAGTACTTGGATTACATCAATAGTGCAATAAAAAACACAATTAAACTAAATCATTTATTTAAATCAAATTTTCAAAGTGTCCACCGTTCTCCTCCATGCAAACAATGGCACGCATTGCCACACTACGTACAGTTTTTTTTAAAACATTGCGTTTTGCTCTTATTTCATAAGCTGCAGCCATTATTTTTTGCAAAAGCTCTTCGCGCGTTGCAACTGGAGTACTATACACCATCTGCTTCATATGACCCCACAGATAATAATCAAGTGGTGTCAAATCTGGGCTGCGCGGCGGCCACGCCACTGGTCCGCCTCGTCCAGTCCATCTAGTTCCATAACGTTCATTTAGGTACTCACGTACGATTATGCTGAAGTGAGCTGGAGCGCCGTCATGTTGGAACCACATCCTTCTCCGTATTTGAAGATCCACATCTCTCATCAGGGAAGGTAGCTCATTTTGCAGAAACAAGAGGTAAATTGGCCCCGTCAATCTTGATGGTAGAATAAATGGTCCAATCAAATAGTCTCTAGGTCCAAAAAAAAAGTTTATGTAAAAGATCTCAACTACCTACTTATCTGATTTTAATGAATTTTGGAACAAATAATTTATGAAAGTTATAAATTAACGTCACGATATACTTTCAAGTCAAAATAGCACGATTTTCACAACAGAATTCAGTAAGGATATAAATTTAAAAAGATTTCATCTATAAAATGGCCATTACAATATTTATAAAAAATAAAATAGTAAGTATAGGTATCGCAATACTAAATCCAGATAAATCCAGAAAAAATATAGATTATGTTATATCATCCTTGACATAAGTTTTAGTCATCGTAGAAACGAATTTCGTATAATAAGCCACATTATAGGTATAGTACTACTATATTACTACTATTAATTATACTGTGACAATTCTGTGCGCTGACGTGTTCATTTACGCGACTGCCCGCCACGCAGTCCCATATAGCGTTAATGCCTACTGCGCTCGAAAATACTCGCCTTAATAGGTTTCTGATATCTTACAGCACATAAAAGATTCCAAAAGCTTATTCAGCCTGCAACTATAATTACTAAGTTCTGAATGCACCTAGGTAGGTACTAATTAAAAACTTTGAAATTATAAGTTGGTGCTCAAATAATTATCCTAAATTACACAGTTTTCGTACGCCCTGATTTCAGCAACGAAATCGTCATCTAAAAGCTGTGCATAATTAATAAGTGCTATATCCATATAAACAAATCGTTCTGCTTTCTAATTTAATAAGCTAAAAAGCATTGGCAAGTTTGGTATGCTTTTGCAGAGTTTGAACTAAGTATGTCTTTCAGGAAGACCATTTTAGTAACTCTTCATGTATTTGCTTTATGTGCAGGAGTGTTCGCTAAAGACGATGCTACGATTAAATTCATATCGTCGTTTATTGAAAACGAAATGAAACCAACACATTTGGTGCTGGCCAAGCTATGTTGGGGTAAAGGTAAGTAATTTTTTTACATATTGTCTTATATCCAATCATGAACAGCTTCCCATAGTTTAACTCGCATTACTATTAAAAACCTACTCTTTACAAATTGAGAATTAAAAAAGTCTTTGAATCAAAAAGTTTAATGAAAGCCACTGATGTTCTAAACCCAACTTTTGTATCAGTCGTAGTCAACTGGTTAAATTAGCCAGTCAATCAGACGCCTAGGCCATTGATTAAATGATTCGGCCGATAGTTGAACCCGAAACAATCAACATTTAACGACTAATACGCCATATTTAAATTCACCGAAGTGATTCAAATTAGGATTGACCAGGAGTATGGCGTTTAATCGGCCGCTCGGTTCGCACACGTGTGGCCTATATGCAGTTATGTCACGCTCGTCGTAAACAAACGACTTGGTTAATTAATTAATCGTCCTTAAGTAATTTAATTGAATGGGCGCATTCAATCAATAGCCTGGATGACAAGTGATTGTCTAATGGGGAGTTTTCTGATAGCTCATTAAAAAAACAAAACTGTACAAAATTGGTACAAAAGGCTTCGATAAATGGCGCTTTACAAAAGGCGAAGGCGAAGAATTTATTCCACACTGCGTTTTTAAAAGTAAAATAAATTAATTGACGTCTGTATGTATCAGAAATTGAACGTATAAATAACCATAGATGGTAGATACCACTTACCTACATTATAGTTTACAGACTTAACGCCTTCGGCTTTTTAAAAGTGCCATCTATAGAGGTTTTTTGAACTAATTTTTATGAGCTGTCAGAATACTCCCCATTGAACCTACATTCAACTCTACAACTTCGTTGGCACATCGCGTGTTAGATAGGTACAAGAAAGTATAAAAAAGAATGATTCGTACACTGACTCTTCTGAAAATCGAACTCACAATTATTGCTCTACAAAAACCAGTTTAACTAGGTTCAAGTTATTTCTCGTGAACAGCACTGCAGACGAAGCTGGTGAAACGCATGTCTCTGCTGGGAGTGAGTGCGACCACGTCCATGCGGTCCCCATCGGCATGGACGGAACACGGTATCCTATTTGTAGCTGACATAGACTGTCCGGATACTATGGAAGCTCTACATTATGTAAGTTTGAATTTAGAACACTACTTTGTTTAGGTTCTCACGGTTTATAGGTAGTGTTTAGGTTTGAATATTGAACTTTATCGTTCGCTCCTTCACTTGCACAGATTAGAATGTATTATTTCACTTGTTCTTTTGAATTAGGATATCCAGATATTAAATTTAAAAATACATTAATAAAGAGAGGTAAAAGCATGAAGTGACATTTCCCAAGACGGTAGTTAGTTCCAATTTTTGCCACGCGCCAAAAGATCTTTGTCGGACTTTAAAGTGGTAGTTTTTAATCAACATTAACTCTTTTTCTGATTGACCGACAGAAGTGATTTTTTAACCAATTTTTTAAGCATTTAGAAAAAAAACATGGGTTAACGCCATGGTTTTTGGACAATTTTAGAATAAAGTGCCCAGATGGGCTAAAATTCTGTTAAAAAAATAAATGTGCCCGCTCGGCAAAACTATTAGCACGAGAGCAGTGAATCTTAAACCAATTTGTTTTTTGTCTTAAACATATCAAATATTGTAATGAAATAAGAAAAAAAACATGGCCTTTTTTGCCTTTAAAACAACACCAACAATAAGCTTATACAATAAGTACAATTTAAGCCGCCGATGTTTTACAAACTGAGGTGAATTTTGCTGAAGTAAAATTAAAAATGGCTGCAGATTAGCAGGCTTTTCGATTTGACCTGACATATGGGGTATTTTTGTCGTCGAAATAGTAAAAGTAACTTCCAATTAAAGTTTTATTACTACATGCGCGGACACACAGTGTAAGTACGTAGAATTGTAATTTTATCATTCTAGGCTAACGAATCAAACCAAATACGTTCCCCATTCCGCTGGATGATGATCTCCGAGGTGACGGTGAACCCACGAGCACGGCTGGAATCCCTGCCGCTGCTGCCAGACAGCGACTGGACCCTCGCGGAGAAGACTGGCCAGGGTTTTGTCATTACGGAATGTAAGTCGATCAATTATATTACCCAAGCTGACACACTAATTTAGGAGTCCCAAAAAAGCTTTTATATGCCAAAGCTTGTGTATTACAGTTATTTACCATAACATACCATGAAGTAATAATTACATTTGAATTTCTGTTACGGAGACTACACTGAGAAACTAGGCCATCAATCATTTTATCCATCAATATTTTAAATTTCAATATAAAACTACAAAACGAATTCATTCAATGGCAGCCCCAGATGGATTTTCTTGCTCTTCTTATAAAGTTCGTAGGGAGTTGAATACCTATGTTATTGCGACATCTACATGTTCGAGAACCGAATAGGTAAGCGTAGAGAAGTGCTATGAAAACGAAAAGTATGTTGTTCATAATATGACCGACTCTGTGTGAGATCAAGTGAACTTTTAAAAAAGCTTTTCACGTTAATTATCTCTCGTCACATAAATCATTTCAGTCGGGGGATTTTAAATTATTTTATTCTTTTTCAATTACTTTTTAACCGTCGCGTCGTGGGTTTTTCAAAATTTTTATTTTGTACCTAATGTTACCATCTTACATAATTCATCGCATTCCTACTATGAGAGTATGACAAGACGAACGGATCTGAATATAAGTTCACATTTAAAAAAGGTTAGGTTTTAGGTTAGGATTAGCTAGTCGGAAGGTGGGTCAGAGAAGAAGGCGCCTTCTCCCTCCCGATAGCCAGCCGTGGCGGGTGAGGGGACCTGCTGCGGCTATTGAGACTATTAGTGGTGGAATATGGCCTCGTGTATAGGGCCATACCCTACGGGGTGGGCGCACGGCTCAGGCTGAGGGCAATCCGCTGGGGCTCGCAGGTAATGCCACTGGCAATACCGTGGGCCTCGCTTATTGCGGAAGATAAACTTGGAGGTTTTTAGTGGATCGTCCGGCCGGATCATCCCCTCAAACCCCACCGTTTTGGGCGGTTGGGCACGTTTTCTTCCAGACAAAAAAAAGGGAGACATTCGTTGAAGGGCCCTAGAACCAAGGGAAATGTATGCGTACCTACTTTTAAAACGGACCACCAATATATCTAATGATTTTTAAGTTCACTGTACTTATGTATTAAAAAATTTTGGGCACGAGAATCACTTAATTAATCATTTACCAGAAAATTCTTGCATAGAAGTAGCATTTTCGCCAGTATCTTTGTTTTTAATTGTACAATATGTCCATTAAGTACATAAGGCCTCGATGACGCACTACCTGCGGTCGACTCCGCGTGGCTACTTCAACAACAAGCTGGTGGACTCCAGAGCCAGGCGGGAGCTCTTCCGGAGGCGGAGAGACCTCATGGGATACACCATCAAGATGATCAACGTCCTCATGGATAGCAACTCAACTATCGATCATTTGGATGATGGATTGTAAGCGCATCTTTGTATTGTAGGTCTAATATCTGATGACCGAGGGGACAGAAATGTTCTTGAGTGGCGACCTACTGACTTACCTACTGTAAGACGGTATGGGGCATGTTGGCATAACAAGGCGAAATGATCATCTGACCAAGGTCTTTAGACAAATGTGATGAGCACAGGATGGAAGGACCTACAAAAGGGAAATAGAATCCCCCTAGATAGAATCCTTGCATTAATCCACCATTATAATTGCGTATAAGCTGTATCGGATAATTAGAAGGATCAACCTATAAAGATACACAACTAATAGGCTTTTCTAGCTTAAGTGCCAACGCTGCGTTATGCATTCGAACGCGCGTACCGTACATCCGAATCTTCAAATAGGCACACCTACCCATAGATTTATATAACACCTACTAAACTAAGCACGCTCTTTTACCTACTAGAAGTAGACAGAACGAGGTTTTGATTACTGTATAATGGATATTACAAAAAATCAAACGAAACGCTTCCATAGTTCCTTTCCGATACTTGTTCCCAAGGTGTGCAAATTTATTTCAACCGTTCTCAAATAATAGGATGTTCTCAGTGCAACTTCATGTTTTTTTTGTTTTTTGTTACGCTATTAATTCATGGACAGAAAATCAATTTTGATTATTCTTCTTTCATTTCATAATAGGTACTTCAAAGGTGGGGCCTTGTATTCTTAAAAATCGACATAGCGCTTTTTGAAAAAAGAACACAATGAATATACTTACTTCGTAAAAATATCCCGTTTCTAAAGTTAATTTAAATGTTAACGACCGTGTTTGTTGAAAAGTTTTGGTAAGGACTTGAAAAAGTGCGTTAAGTCCGTGTTTTAATGCTTTGCATTCTTTGTTATTTATTATGAACTATCCGTCTGTGACTCAATCCCAGATACAATGTTACTAGAAATGTCAAAATCATAGTCAACGAATTCAGAGCATTAAAAGCACCGACTTCACGTCAAAACTTTGGCTGAAGTATAAGGTCGTCAAGGTAAATATTCTTTTTAAAATTTTAATTTATCATGTAGCACTCAATCGATTTCGATGAAATTTATTTGGGACCACCTCTGAAGTATCTACTACAATATGAAACAAGAATATTTAAAATCGATTCATAATTGTCCAAAAAATCGTGTAATAAAGACACAAACAAAACATACACACTTATTAAAAACCTCCTCCTTTTGGAAGTCGGTTAAAAAGCGTCTATTTCCAGAGAGCCTGTGTATGACTTCACCACGAAGGTGAGCTGGTGGATCGTGAAGTTAGTCGCAGAGATGCTGAACGCCAACCTCACCTACACGGTGTCCTACCGATGGGGGTACATCAAGAACGGCACTTGGAGTGGCATGATGAACGATCTTTACGAAAAGAAGGCGGATATAGGTAAAGATAATTTCATTTGAACCTGTCACTAATAAACTAGGTAGGTATCGACTTTTTTTCCGTTTCGATCAACATTTTTAAAATAAAATAAAATCTCCAGACAATCACATCAACTACATGGCCCCAAAGTAAGTATAGCTTGGTTTATGGGATAGCATGTACCGAACTAGGGGGAACCTAGAATATAAATACATAAATAGATAAACACCCAGACACGGAACATTTTCAACAGCGCTTGCGTAAGATATACTACTCATTCATTTCCTTACTTAGGCCGGAAGTATTAGGTACCCTTAGTCTATCTAATGGATATTTATCAAAATTTTTGAAATAATCTTCTTTTTGGTAGGAATTTCACAGAGTTCGCCAGGCTAGCGAGCAAACCTGCTATAAAATATCACCGTTCCGATGTTTCACAACAACCATTAATAATGAGCCAGTCCCTTCTTAACCCACGTGGTTGTTGTCTTCGGCCTCATCTTTACTTACCAAGAGGTAAGAATGAGGTCAAACGCGAGTTTAATCACTATAATGAATGAATGAAAAGCATTAAAAAAGAAACTTCAAGTAAAAACTTCGTCGTCAATGGAAATATTCTACGTATTCATTCAAACATATTTTCTTAATTTTTTTTTAATGAAGTACTCCATCGATTTCGATGAAATTTATATGGTACCACCTCTGAAGTATTCATATGAAACAAGAATATTAAAAATAGATTCATAACTGTCCAAAAAATCGTCCAACATAGATACAAAAAAAGACATTCACACGATTTGAGAACCCAAAAAATTCCAAAACAAATCTTTTGGAAGTCGGTTGAAAACTAAGCTAATCCACAGGTTCCAACAGCATGGTGACGACGCAGCGTCTGCAGTTGGTTACCTTTGGCGACATGCTGTGTCCCTTCCGCGTGCGCTTCATCTTCCGCCAGCCGCCGCTGGCCTACGTCTCTAATATCTTCTACCTGCCCTTCACCCCCGCCGTCTGGGTCGCCATGTTTGTGTGCGCGGGAGTATCCACGCTAGCCTTGTATTTAGCTACGAAGTTCGAAGCCCAGTTGGAGCAAGTGAGTATGTGGGATTGGTAATGTTTAATGACTTAGCCCTGTCTTTTTAGGTTTTATCTGCGATAAAAAATCCTAGTAAGCTAAATTTATTATTTTTTTATTACGGCGTTATAATGAAGATGTATAAAATCGACATGGATATCATACCAGCTTAAAAAGTTACAGAGGTTAAAGGTCGCGAAAATTCGTTTTTCGAAAATATCTCCCGATTTCAAAGGATCTCAAAGGCCAAGGTCTGTAACCCCTTAAATGAACGAAGACAGTTCAAATACCAAACTCAAATCAATCAAAAATGCCAAACCTACACGGTGTATTTTTTTATATGCAGTAACATTACATAGCAGTTTAACATCCTATTCCACTTGTTGCCATTATTATACATTGCTAAGGTAGTCGTCGATTCTCCATTTAGCCAAACGTTTGGGCAGAGCTTGACTAACGTAAGCATGGTATCTGTGTGACAGAGCGCGTCGCAGCTGGACGGCTCGGTGGGCGACGCGCTGCTTCTCACCATCTCCGCCGTCAGCCAGCAGGGCTGCCTGCTCGAGCCTAGGAAGGCCTCAGGTATTTTTGCAAAGGACAGCTCAATTACATGCATGGTTAAAGGTCTGAAAAAAAACATTATTAATTGCAAAAGACCTAAAAATATCACATAGATGGTGTTTTACCACAGGGCCTAGTGCGAGTTTTATTTATTTATTTATTTTTGATTCACAGTAAAACTTACAGCTAGGATTAATTATAAAAACATGTTTAATAAGCGAAAGCCAAAAAAAAGTTTTCACATTTAGAGTTTTTCAAATATACCTAGCATCGCGCTTAGATTAACTTGGTTTTGTATGAAATCGAAACAGAGCCAACTACGGATGAAAATGGAAAAACAAATTTGCGGGAACGTGACGAGATGTTAAATATTTTGCTCAATCCTCGCGATGGTAAATTCTTTCGAATAAAGTTATGCAACTCGCAATAGGCACACTCTGGTCACACATTTTAAAATGATCTATTAGGTATGTAATGCTTGATTCTTGCTAAAAGCAAACAACCTGAGCTCCAATTAATTTAAAAAACTTTTATTTTTTTCTTTCTTGTACGTAGATTTATTTTTATTTACAAGTCCAATGAATAAGTTCAGTGTTTCAAGCAAACAACAATCCTTAAAAACCTACCTTAGATGTAAACACTTATCTATTTTAAAGATTATAAAATAAAGTCAGCGCGTCTATTTTATGATACCATTTTTTCAAAGCACCTTAAAAAGTTTTTTTTTCTGCTGAAGGTAATTTGATTCGTAAGTATGATAAACCCACAACCGTCTATTTACTACACATTGCCATTCAACAAACATTTTTAGGCAACAATATGGTCCAGGCTCTGATTTCTGTTGACTAGTCACGAAACAATTGTGATTAATCAAACTTGAATAATCTTGACACGAAACAACAGGTTGATGTCAACACGTTTTGCCCAAACTGGCACACCTGGCGTTTGCTTTTGCTCAATAATTAATGGTGGGTGTAGGTATAATTATTGTGGGACACCTAAGGCACTAGCCATAGTAATAACACTAGAATATTGTTGCTACAGGGCGCATCACCGTATGGGTGGTGTTCACTGCTCTAATGGCGCTGTACGCGGCTTACTCCGCCAACATCGTGGTGCTGCTGCAGGCGCCCTCCAGCTCCATCCGCTCGCTGGAGCAGCTCGCCGGCTCCAAGCTCACCTTCGGCGCCCACAACCTCGACTACAACTATTTTGTGCTCAAAGTAACTTGACATACATGGAGCAAAGGAAAAACGTAGAATATGCAGGCTGCTTATCTTCCCGGGCATACTGTAAAAGTCAGATAAGCGACAGAGGTTTTATCGGAGGTATTTTGTGGGCGATAAGCTGACTGTCTCTACAATGGTCTCTCTCCATCATTCTAAGACCTCCAAATTTGTCAAACGTGACATCAGGTAGTTTAAAGACCTCTGGTGTTTTGCCTACCTCGTAAGGGCTGCAGGCGTAAAGTTATGTATGTAGTAAGTTACCATGAAAGACAAAATTACAATTGTAGCCACGTTTGATGGCCTCCGTGATGCATTAGTCGAGTGTTCAGCTGCGGCATGAGAGCGCCTGGATTCGAGTCCCAGCTGGGACAGTTTAGAAAACGAACTCTAATCTGGGTGTAGGTATATCTACTAGGAGAGTTCAGCTGTGTGAGCTCCATTAAACAAGCATACTTTATTTTGCTTCAAACCTAGCTGCCCCCTTCCTCCATCCTGCATATAAAATGACGAACACTCTGGCGGTGATGTCTTCCGGCAATATTTGACGAAGAGCCAGTACCATTTTAAACCTGCTGTCATCTCCTACCTTATCTTCCCTTGTCATTGAGAGTCATGTCAAACGTGGGTTTATTATTTTTTCGTTATTTCCATAGGAAACAGCTTTGCTGCGACCCGGAGAGAAAGGAGGAAGGCAGTTCCACTAAGTATTTAGGTTTCCAAAAGTAACGGTGATTCATCATCACAACTCTTTTTAAAAACCCCACTGCAGAGCTATGAGTATCTCATCTAGGTGCCGAGGAGGCTAAGGCCGTCAACTACTAAACTGGCTCAGTGCTGATTGGTCGATATGCGATACCTCCATGTACCAAGAACTATAAAACTACGGAAATGTGCAGTGCAATAAAATGTAGTAGTTTGTAATGGTAGAAGTACCTATAGAGTCAAAAAGTAACCTATTCTTTAATATATTGAGTCCGAATCTTTTCTTTTCCTTTCTATTAAAACGCACAGGTACCTAATACCATTTATCACTGCTATCACTGCCAATTTTCCAAACAAAGAAGACTTATTTAGCTTCTTTCGTTTTAGTCGCAAAACGATTCCCTGCATATGGGAATCTATCACAGAATCAATCCAGAGAAAGGAAAGAAGCACTATTACAGCATCGATGAAGGCGTGGACAAAATAAGACAGGTACCTACCTACAGTTATCAGGACTAAATACTCGTACATATCACATTTATAAACAGCTGAATCTAAATGTGGAATCACAAGTAAGCAGATTAAACATTTAAAAATCAGAAAACGATATACCGAAGGCATTACATTACCTTTTCAATTTCCCCAACCGAATTTAACTTAATGCCGAGGGAATAGAAATCAGATAGGTACATGAAATATTATTAATCAACTGCCAATTTATTAAAGGGCTCTTATCTTAGAATTGCACATACCTACAAACAAAACACAAATTATAAATGAATACCTATTAAAATGACTTAAACGAGTTTTAAAATGAGTTTTACAGATATTTATTGTAATATGACTTTGTGTTTTTGCTGATGATAATCAAAAAGTGTATCGCCAACACTTGGGTAGTAATTCATAAAAAAAACGTTAAACTGTATAAAAAATCAAAACCTTGGTCAGAAAATTATTTATTTAATCTCCAGGCCCTAGTGTGTGTCATCTAAGGTGTCGTCCTAGGCGAGCGACGGGATATATTTTAGATAAACTACTTTCACGTTTCATTAAAAAAGAAACAATTTATTTAGATTACATATATAAGCGCCCTCGACCACGACCTAAAAATAACTTACTAATTAAAGGGCTTCTTCGCGTACCACGCAATGGTGGACCTAGTGTACAGAAAAGTGGAAGCCACATTCTTGGAGAAGGAGAAGTGTGACCTGATGGAGGTGGACTTCTTCGGAGGAAGCAACCCCGCGGTGCCCATACAGAAGCACTCGCCCTATATGGAGCTGTTCAGAGTGTTGTGAGTCTTGTAATTATATGTTGGTTGTTAGTTGTAACTTTGATTACAAAATGTTGAAAGTTTTTGAAAAATTACTTATTTTAAACTATACAGGGTGTCCAAAAAAGTACTTTGGAGAAAGCGCGCGTGACCTTTCTCCTATCCAGATAATGCGCACGCCTTATGATGAGCTGGGAGATATTTACATTATGTTGTTGTGATTTTCAGTGCGCACTTGACAATCGAACTTATTTAAGATTATTTTGTACATAACTTTAGATTTACATTAGAGGAATATTGAACCATTGAGCTGATTTAATTAACTACTGTAAAAAGTCTTAAATCCAGTTTTAAACTTTAATTTATTTTAGCTATTGTTTATTTTTATCTATTATGTAAATACCTCCCAGCTGATCGTAAGGCGTGCGCGTTATCTGGATGGGTGAAAGGTCACGCGCACGCGCTTTCCTTGAAATGTTTAGATTTTTTATGGAAAAATTATAAGTCCAAATAAAAAACGGTTTTTGTAGTCGAATGGGGAAGACTAGCCCTATCTAGGATATTTTTCTCCAAAGTACTTTATTGGACACCCTGTATAGGTATGTGAAAAACTAAATAGTGGGAACTAGTAAGAACAAGCCAGCAGAAGTAGTCAGCTACATTCACAATTCACTCGGTTTGATAAGTTTACTCTGGACGGAGCTTCTCCGAACGACGACGGTTCCTCTTTACTAATAGGTGTGATAACCATTGCAGTACCTGTTCAATTCTCTAGTCTTCCCTTGCAGCATCCGTTAGAAGAAATTAGATGGTGCTATTCGGAGAATGAAACAGTGTAGATACTAATATATATACCTAATATTTACATTGTACGGAGTAGGTAAACGTTCGTGTGCAATGTTGAGACATAAGTATTTAGTTTCTTATACAACATTTATTTTAAACGCTCTTGACGTTAGCTACCAGGTAGACGCTGTATACACAGACTTTTCCAAGGCTTTTGATAAAATTAACCACTTTAATCTAATAGCAGAACTTTCCAGTCGCGCGTTGCACGTGGCTGGCTCACACGCGCGTACATCGTTTTTTGATTTCAATCAAGGTTTAGCCAAATAGTATGAGATTAATGCTCGTATTACAGAACGAGACTTGATACTCGTTTCACGTAAGCGTTGTTCACCAGCTGATTCTTGACTTGAGCTTTAGTCTTATTACAAAACAATTATCAAAACCAGATTACCTGAAACTAGTTTCAAATATCTGACTCAGTTGATACTGGGTTTTCTTTGAAATAAATTTGTTTCCCATTACATTTAATAACAAAAACTAATGGTCTGTTACGTTATACGCAACGTTTAGATTATAATGTCTTATAAATTGCGTTAAATTCTATATGATATATGACAAAATTGCCAATGTTTTGAATTATTTGTTTTTCGATAGAAGCAGTACGGTTAAATTATAACTGTCGCTTCTTTTTACTATGAAAATATATTTATATTTATCACTCAAAAATAATACCTACGAAACGTAAAAGCTAAATGTAATGTTGCCAACTACTAAGTAAAGTCACTTAAAATTATAAATTCCAATATAGTTTTTATTTACGAAAAGCAAGTTCAAACTTGTTTTAAAAAGTTCAAGTTGTTATAAAAATATTATCGTAATGGTCAATATCACTGAAAGGATCTATTGTAGTTAATACAGATCACTATTAAAGAAGGCACGAATCGCGTACCTATCTAGTTTTTCTCTAAGCCACAGTTCACAACATCAAAAACTTATTTTGAAGTACGCTCAAGTATGGTAGACAGCACACTCAAGTGAATACAGTTGTGAAACTAGTTTCAATCATTGGCATATGCATAAGTAAAGTTCTATAATAAGCGTGAACACAGTTCAAATCATTTAGTACTCAAGTGATATCTGGTCATTGAATCTAGTATTAGGCAACGTTTTGTAATAAAGAAAGTCGTTGATACTAGTTTCAAAACTAGTATCAATACATGAGTACTGTTCTGTAATACGACCATAAGTATTCCATTGACACGACTGTACCTTCAAGCATAGGTACTAATGAAATATTACTAGCGAAACTGCGATTTTACGCAGCGTTGGCTCTAAAGCTAGGGCACACTATGACGGGTTACAACGGGGCGGCGCGCGCCGCATCGCGTGGCAAATGCATACTTAGCACGCGCATCGGCGGATTTTTAGTAGGTATACTCTACTTACGTCTAGACGTTGCGTCACTCCCGTCCGCTTGCATACTGTGCAGTGGGGGAAACATACGCGGCAGATCATGCCACCCGCTACGCCCTGGCATAGTTAGAGATAGTTCATATAAAATTTATCTATACCTACAACTGACGGAAGCGGATTTTGCGACGCGGCCCGGCATAGTGTTTAGGCAAAGTTTTATTACGTCACCCGATTACTACAATTCTCATACTTTTTGGAAACAGATTCAAACAAATCCGCGAGGCAGGCATCCAATCGGCGCTGAACCGCCGCGTGCAGGTGCCCAAGCCGCTGTGCTCGGGCCAGGCCGCCTTCAACAGCGTCGGGCTGCGCGACGTGCGCGCTGTGCTCTACCTCATGCTGTGTGGAGCACTGCTGGCGGTCTGCATCGCGGCGCTCGAGCTCATGCTGTTTAAACTGTAAGACTTCATTGAAATTTACAGCGATAAGGCCGCCTGTTGCGCCTATCTGTATGTTTTTTCATTGTATTTTTTTTCCTTATGTTATTGTGTGCAATAAAGTATAAATAAAATAAATAAATAAAAACAGATACCTACAGAAATCTCATAACCAGATGATAACCATGTGAAACCTGTTTTAATAAAAATATTAGGCTGCCTTTTACGACAATTATTTTATTTGTTACCTGATTTTTTCTTGCACATTAGGAAGGGTATTAAATAGAGAAGTTTTAATTAACAAATTAAAATACCGCTTTTTTCTTTTTTACATTGACATAATAAAATCTCGACACGATAGGAGAGAAGAAGATTGAAATATTTAAAATGTTTTCTTATCAATTAGAGCCCAGATTGTTAACGGTTTTTGCAAAAAAAAATGTATTTAACTCACTCAAAAATCTCACAACACAGAAAAAACTCATACATAGCTCACTAAATATAGGGCAACATTTTATTTAAATAAGCACAATAAGAATAATAAGATAAGAATAAGCCAACATCAAACGTCTGTCAACAAAACTTTGAGTTGATTTTTGAAAAAATATAATAGCTTAAACTAAAGCAACCTGGAATTTCACCTATTTTCATTGTTTGTTACAGAAAATCCATTCGAGAGAAGAGGAAACATGTTTTTGAAAAGTTTTAGTAGCGCGATGAAGATTTATAGAACACTCGTATTATGAAATGTTACTCAGATCGGAACACTACTTATCTAAGTATAGATTTTTAACAGTCCTCTTAGATCCGCAAATCTATGCTTAAGTAACGCACGATCAAGCTTTCAGAATGCAGGACTCATAGTCCTACAAGACTATTTTAATTTTCTACATAGTGAAGTAGAGTAGATAAGCTTTATTTATTAAAGCTTCACAAGTCTTATTGTTTGCATCGTAATGAACTTTTCTACGCAGCAAGTTGTTATTAATGCTAAGATGTATAAGAACTTATCTATTTAAAAGAGGAATCAGTTTTGTTCCGAATCATGTAGGCACAAGAATAAATCACAAAACTTATTTTTAGTATGCTGTTTTTTTTTTATAAATAAACACTACGTTTAACGAAGCCAATATTGTGTTTCATGTTAACCTTCGCTTCACCATCTTTATCGACACACCAATTGTGAGGCAGTCTCAGTTTTATATTTAGACGGACCGAAGCACTGAAGGTCTTAAAAAGCCGATCCTAAGAATAGTGTGTCGTCTACGCTGCATCTCATTCATAAATAAGGAAGTTTTCATCATTATCATCATCACAACTCTTTGTAATGAGCCCACTGCAGGGTATGAGTCGCTCCCCTGGGTGATGAGGAGGTATAGGCCATAATCCACCAAGCTGGCCCAGTGCTGGGTGGTGGATGTCAGAATTTGCAGAGTGCCGATACGGCTTCTGACAAACCCTAACGACTACTGTATACAAGTATACAGCAACCGGGACCGACTGTTTAACGTGCCCTCCGAAGAACGGAAGTCGCCGTGAGAAATGAATGATCGGCGGTCACCCATCTAAATACCGACCGCGCCGAAAGTTGCTTAACCTGTGGTATCGTACCTACGTATGATACACACAGTAACCATGGCGCCACGACGACTAAGGAAGTTTTAAATAAAAGAAAATAAAGGCATTACACATCATGTTTATTCCCAGCACAATACAGAGCAATAAGTAAATTTGTAAAACACTGAAATGATCATTCACGGTGGAAGACTTACGGTAAGTAAAAAAAGTCCCTGCAATATTGTAACTAAACCATTATTTAAATATTTTGCATTAAGTTGCTGCTATACAAGAAAAAATCTGTTATTTATAGATTTCAAAATAACACAGATTCACGATAAAAATAGACACGACATTTCATTCAAACTCAATAAATTCATTAAAAATACTAACTTCGCTTAAAACTAATATTTTTAAATTAACCATTGACTCAATACTCTTTTTATAGTTTTAACGTATTTTCTTATAAAGTTATTCCAACATGAAAATAGATAGCTTGGTACTTTAAACCCTAAAACTGTTGTTATCGGTATGTTATGTCACCTCTTACTTCTAAAGAGCATTTTAAATAAGGGAGTCTCAAGTAGTGAAGTGCGAAAGTCTTTGGTCGATAATGGCGGAGCGCTATGTGCCTCTTCCCTACTCTACGCGTAACTACACAAATGGTAAACAACGGTAAAAGTTTCCAAAATCTATATCAAAACAGTTTGGATGGTGACAGAGAGGTCCCGCTTTCTGAGGGCCACCACACTTGAAGAATTTATTTATTTTAATAAGATAAGTATAGAAACGTTGTTTTTGCATTTAATTTAAATCTCTATGATTGTCTTAATAAAATATATTTAAGTATCTGTTTTATGATGCATATTAAGTATACAATTCCTTCAAATATATTTTTATAAGTTTCTCCGAAAATATACCTACACGGGTTCGCAAGGAAACAGGTCATTAAGTATCTAAAGTGTTTTTGGGTAGTACAAAATTTGAAAGACCTAAAATATATTAGAGACTTCAATTTGATTTGGTTTACAATAAACATTTACTGTATAGCACACTAAACATACATTCCACACATTTACGAAACGTACAACATCGAATGCCCACAACAAATGATTGCCAAATTATGCACTAGTTTGCATTGCACAGCACACGACACAGTTTTACTAATTTATGCGATTTTACACATCATTCTTTTAATACAAAGAAACGTGATTACAACTTATAATCAGAGTTTACAAAAAAGTTTTTACAATAAAAAAATGATTTTCAATTGATTATATGATTCTAACCAACAAATTAATTAAAAAGCTCTATGTAGTATGGAACCAGAATATAAAAATTTTAATGCTAGAAGAATTGTATGTCATATCGCAACATAGAATAAAATTTGTTGAATCACTGAAAAGCAGAAACTGAATTACATCTAGGCAACATCTTATTAAAATATATTGCTCTCAATCCCAAGTTTTATAACACTATGTCATTTCAACATTGCACGTAAACTATTTCTGTAGACATTATTTAATTCTAAGAACCGGTTACAAATTATTAAAAAAGTAAGTAACAAGATAGATCTTAATTTATTTTAGAAAATCTTACACTATGAAGACAAAAAGTTGATATTTGGTATAATTTCAAAATACATACACTTCGCATATTGTAGAGTTAGCAACAGATTAGGCAGTTGAAGGTAAAACCATATGCACAGGTCTAGCTTAGTCTGTTCGTGGGAAAAAATCAACTAGATGGCTAATTTCTCATATTATAATTGATCATTATTAATTTCATGAATTTTACGCTATGTCACTAGCTTTTTTAATTTAGTGCCCGCTTAGTGTAGTATCACTATAATGGAACGCATTTGTCAATACTGCGCTATCATCAGCCAATGTCACCGGCACACACTTCTGTCCGAGTCCATCGCTACCAGAGACGTGTAACTTTTAATTAAGATCTAATAAATAAGCACACATGTAGAAAGTTGTTTTAATTTGCAAAACTACGTGAATAACAATACATGGCGCAGCCGTAATTGAACATACGCGAAATAAATAAGAAGATCGAGTAGAAGATTGGTGAATTATACTTGGATTAAAAATAATTGGTGCCAGTGCGATTTCGTTTGCCCCGCATGGAATCGCAAGAAGAAAATATGGCTACTATTGAATATCGGATGCCGTCTCCTATTACGATTGATGGGATAGAAGATTTATTTCCAAGATGGAAAAAGTTTAAACAACAATTCCAGATTTTCATGTCAGCGGCTGGCTTCGAGCGACTTGCCGAGGCCCGTAAAGCCGCTATTTTGTTAAATGCTGTTGGCCAGGAGGTACAAGACTTATATTTTAACATATTAAAATGTGAGGAAACCCCGAAATAGAACGTAATTAAAGCACTTGATGACTACTTTGCTCCAAAACAAAATGAGGTTATAAATACGTTTCAATTTTGAAAACCTGTAATTTTGAAAAATTTGAGGAAAGAAGTGTGTGCCGGTGACATTGGCAGATAATAGCGCAGTATTGACAAATGCGTTCCATTATAGTTATACTACACTTAGTAGAGGTCCAGATGTTTTCCGTGATCTTTATAATATAATATAAATACATAAATTTAGGGCACTTATATACATACAAAAAATTGCGTCGTTGGAAGGAGACATTAATAGATTTTCTAGTTTTTTTACAATGCTTTTGAAAACTTTGAATGCACCTAGTCAGACCAGAGCATATGTTTTTAACAAAACGGCTTGTTTCAGTCTCAAATTGCATATATTTGTGTGCACCATTGTTCCAAGTTACTTTGGATTAATAACATTGTAAAGGTACATATAAAAATGTCTACTTATAGGTTTTGAGTCTGGGCTGATATGGTCTAAATAACTTTATATTTATATATACATATAATTAGCTATAAACACCCACTAAAAAGGCAACAACAATTTATTTAATAAATACTAATTGGGCAGTTAACATAATTAAATAATTTACCTAAAAATTTATTTAAACTTTCTTTAACCGGTCATGTTATTGTCAACATCTTTTTAAACATTTGATTCAATTTCTGTCTTCAAAATAATACAGGTTCTTCTGAAACTTATGGATATTAAGAGTTAAGTAAATACACTGGTTGTAATTAAAAATTAGAAGTAGAAGACATCTGAGAATCTCTTAAAAAATATCTTTATAGTACAAAGGCCTACGGTACTAATTGAGTTAGTACAAAAAACAACGAAAATGTTTATATTCCATAATAAACTTTCATTTATAATCACCATGGAGACCATTTATTGATTTTCTGTTCGTTTTGGAAGGTATTTAGATCCAATATCAGACATCTAGTTGAGTAGGAATATTTAGTTCCAGAATTCCATTTTTAAATGGAATGCTGTGCCCAATAGTGTCCAAAGCCATCACAAGCACAACAAATATCACAACATTCTCACAATACCATGCAATATTAAGTCCGAAATGGGAATGGCAATAACTAAACAGTACTCTACTTCAAACATATACAATTTAAATTTGATTGACTGGGTGTTGGAGAAGTTTGGTAGAAAGTTTCAGTCACCAGGAGTGGACGCCCAACTCGCTATTTATTTAGCCCCACCTCAAATGATTAGTTCCTTATAAGTATTGCCATTTTTTAATGGTTTTTCTTTATTATACTAGTATTGTGAGATTGTCATGTGAATTTTAGCTAATTAAATATGCGTATTACGACACTATACACCTTAAAACACAACATATCACGTCTCACATAATTATCTTACTCCTCACTCGTCTAAACGGAACATAGTACCCGTAGCAATATCCAAAATATTTCCTAAACTTTATGTAAAGTAATAAACTATACACTGGTGTCTTTTATAAGTTTCACTTCTATTTGACTGTCAATCAATATGAAAGCGTCATTCGACTCGAAAACACAATCCATTCACAATGATCTAATATTTATACTATTTACATTAAAAAAAATTAATCCATTGCTTATTTTTCACAGATTTGATTGCAAACTTAAACTCCGACCAGAATTCACTTGAAGCACAGTACACAACGATTGTTATTAACGCTATGACTTGGACTGTTCACTGGTTTCTGTGTCAACGTCTTTTTCCGCTGTGCGGTGTGTTCCGTTCGTAGTAGGCATGATTTTTGGCAGCGGTAGTGGTTGAGTGTCGGTCCTGGTGGCGGACTCGAGGTAGACCTCTCCGTGTTTGATGCCCAGGGCGTCCTTCACGAGGTCGTGGGTTCGGTCCCGGAGCCTCTCCAACTCGATTTGGATGCGCTCGGTAATCAGGCGACGCGACTCCTCTTCAGTCGCGTTTGATTTCCGTAGGCTGAAATTTTAAGAGATTATTTATTAATAGAGTAAGCAACATAGAGGACCTACACTTGTTAACGCCTAAAAAAAGCAGAAAAGTTATTAATCAAACTTGTCTGGCAGTATGAAAAATCTTTCATGCCACAGGCTCTGCGAGACAGGAGCAAGCGACCTTCATATACATACATACATAACGCCTGTATCCTTTATGTAGGCAGAACAACAGAGGCTACAAAACCATCTGATGTCACGTTTAACAAAATTTGGAGGTATTACAATGATGGATAGACATAGAGACTATTGTAGTGACAGGGGGTCAGATTAGCGCACAAAAACGTCAAGAAAACCTCTGTCCCTTAATAGACTTTTACAGTCTTTATTTTACAGAGGTTTTATAATTATTATTTTGTATACTTATAACTACACGCCTTTCGGCGAAAAAGACCCAACCATCGAGTAGTCGGTCGGATACCAGGGCAAGAGAGAATGCCCGGGAAGAGAAGCAGCTGGCACATTCTGTGTTTTTCTTTCGCTCCCAGTCCAGCATGGAAGGAACCTTCCTAATGTGCTTTCATTTTCACTTGCCATTAAGCTAGATTGAGGTCAAAAGCGGGATCAGTAACCCTTAAAAAAAAGCTGAATATTTTACTTTTTTTGACTCAACAAAGAATTTAAATAAATATTTATTATATTATTGTTTTGTTCACGATATAATTTATGTAACTACGTCAATAGATAACTATAATAGACAATACATTATTCAGAATAAATCGATTTGAGTAATATGTAAATTAATGACGTACGCACCCAACATCGGTTTTTTCCCTAAACTCAATAAAGAAACAAACTAAGTTGGATTGTGTGTTTACAAGGCGGTGTATTTCGATTCTGTTACTCAAATTCCATTTTAATTGACAACCGACTTCTTCTTTGTACGGTTATAGAGTTAATAAGGAAGGAAAAAGACAACGAAATATAAAAGATGCCATATTTTTGCCAATTGTAGGTACCTACTAATGAATCAACCTCCGTTTGCTTAAAAAATGGGACAATGAATTTGGTCTTCGACAATGATTTACATTCTTTTGATTATTAAATACTGAGGTTAAGGTTGAGGTTATATCCAGGCAAAAATGTAGCAGACAATTTAATGATACCTACAATCATTTCAGAATTTATTTCAAAAAAATGTATCACTGAGTTCATAGGTATAAAATCTTACAGTTTGTATAAAATTTAGAAGATAGTTTAGAATAGTTTAGAAGATAGGAACATTGTTTATCAATAGTTGCAGTCATAATACAATGCCTTTAGTGTTGTAGTGCCATTATTCGATATAGGTGAAAATTGCATGTAATTTGATTTTTGATTAAGTAAAGCTGTTAATAGCTGGTTTATTAAAAGTAAACTGAGAAAAAATATTATATTCATGCTTTAATTGTCTCCTGCTGTTTTTATTGTATACTCGTTTTCATTGAAATATGTGTAAATTGATAGTTATCTATTCTCTACTATTACGAAATATATAAACTTATGCAACCATAACTTATCAATTAAGAAACTTAACCAATTTACTCAAAAACACTTACCTATCAACCAACCCCTGCAAATGAATCGGCTCGCCCACATTCAAGAACACCCTATTATTCGACCGTAGCCTATAAGGTTCTTCATTAGGCAGTACTTTAGCCAGGCCCTCATGCCAGACCGGCAGTACGACCGGCGCCGCTGAGCTCTCCCAGACCAGCCGGCCGACGCCCCAGCGGAACCGGAGCCGCTCTTTGTCGACGTTCACGCGGCCTTCGGGGAAGATGTGCACCCACTCGCCCGCTGAGAGACGCTCGATGCAGAAGTCCATGGCTGGCTGGAAAGAGTAGGAAGGAGTTGAAAGAAAATCTGTTTGTTTTTTGTTAGGTGGGGCAGATCCAGACGCCGTCCCAGGGGGTCACATGACCCCAAAAATCATGAAAAGATGAACCCCTTAAAAGAATTGAAACTAGAAAAAAATCTTGTGTTTAAAAATTTAGTTGTGACCCCTCCCAATATTTTAGTCCGCGATCGCGCCTGCGCAGATCTTGAAGGCTTATGTTTGTTTGAACGCGCCAGTCACAGAACTACCAATGAATTTGATTGCTTCGCTTTTGGGGAAGGATTATAAGCTCTATTTTATCCCATCATACGTTATACCCGTATAACTGTATATTTTCTGAACTTTGTAACGTACCTAAATATTGATCCATGAGTATAGTAGATCGATACCGCGTTCGTGTGTTCAATGAGTTGAACTGTATATTATCATTCGTTCCTATAATAATCGTTGAGTTCATACTTCAAAACAATGACAAAAAAACGAAAAGTATTTTTGCGTTAACAACGATTGAACTCCAGTATAGAAATTAAACCTTTATATAATTCTGCCGCCAGATATCTGGACTCCAAAGAAGGGCAGTCCCTTCTCCTTTGTGCGACTATCTTGGACCTCTTTTCCACTTACCATCAAGTAACATTAAGGTCGAGTAAGGGTATAGACACCGATCCAAACACATTCAGTCATACGCGGGTTTATGGCTGGCCTCAATAACTTGCCAAAAAGTAATACTATGTTGTCAAAGCTGTGTCACTTGAGCACAAGATGATATGGGAATTTCTATCTATACTTTTTGGTTAGTTATAGTGACCGGCCGTAAGTCACCAACAAAATAACCCTCAGTACATACATACATAACATCAGCCCTGCACCTATCCCTTATGAGATAGGCAGAACACCAGCGGCTATAAAACCATCTGATGTCACGTTTGACAAATTTGGAGGTATTATAATGAAGGAGAGAGACTACTGCAGTGACAGGGGGTCAGCCTATCGTCCGTAAAAACGCCAATGAAACCTCCGTCTCTTAACTGACTTCAACAGTATGCCCGGGAAGAGAAGCAGCTGGCTCATTCTACGTTTTTATTTTGCTCCCAGCATGCAAGAAATGAAAATACTCAAAAAAAAAATAACCTTCAGTGAGTATTTCGTACCTGGTAGACCCCCGCGCCGCGCACGACGGGCACGCACTTGCCGAGCGCGAAGAAGCCCGCGTGCCACGCGTTCGTAAAGCAGATGTCGTGCGCCGCCAGCGACCAGCGCATGCGACGCGCGTTGCACAGCACGCCCGACTCTACTACGCCTGGAAATTTAAAAATGGAATCGATTATGTATTTCAAAATTGAAATTAAAAATCTTTATTCAGTATCTTTAGAAATTAACTTAACAAATGGCAGAAATCTCCTTTTAAGTATAAACCTGTGTTCTTTCTTATAAACCTTCGGGACCCGGAGTAATCCAAATTTCGTTTTATCACTACATAGTATAAAACAAAGTCGCTTTCCCTGTCCCTATGTCCCTTTGTATGCTTAAATCTTTGAAACTACGCAACGGATTTTGATGCGGTTTTTTTAATAGATAGAGTGATTCAAGAGAAAGGTTTATATGTATAATAACATCCATTAAATAGTGGAGAAGTACTGGTATTTTTGAGGTTTCTAATGTGATGTCGTAAATAATTACATTTTTTCCGCTTACATTGCAAACGCAGGCTGAACCCTACGAGTTTTATCAAAATAATGTACTAAGTATTGTACACATTGATAAGGTCTACAGAAAAGTCCGTGATGGTATATGTCTATCTCTTATGGATAACCCACAATAACTTTTTTTTGTCATTTACTTTTTACGACAAATAATGCATACAACAATACAGCATTAATCCTTAACCAATTAAATACCTTGAATACATTGTTCATTTAATATAGATCTATATGGCCCTATACACCGTATGATTTAAGTGAATATTTTCGAAGATATTACAGATTAAAAAATTGCGGGACGTAGCGTTTGTGGCGGTAGCGACCGGCCGCCCGGTGCGGCAAGAGCGTGTACTTATCAGCATTGCACCCGTGCGAAGCCGGGGCGGGTCGCTAGTAAAAGATAATAAGGAAAGTTTTCTATAGATTAAACTGGTGTGAGGGTGAATCGTCAATGCTTCGTTCCTATTATTAATGAAACCTTAACATAAATGTATGTTTTTTGAATATAATGAATTATATTTTCTCTCCTTCTTTTAAACGATTAATTTGAATAAGTCGAAATTGACGCATATCTCTGTTATCGTCAATTATCCACATATTATATCTAATTAGATACGTTTGATAGTTAATCGTTTAGGGTCAGTTCAAAAATGATTTTTATGACACTCTGATTAGATTCAAGCTAATTAAACTCCTATCACCCTATACTACTAATATTATAATTGTGAAAGTGAGGATGAATAAAGGTAGTCTACTAAGTAAATATGGCTAAGTCATTTATAACAAACTAAAATTTTGTATATTATAAATGTGAAAGGACATGACCAAAAGCAGTCTCAAAATGTTGCACGTATGAAAACTAAACAATTATAGAAATTATTGGTTTATTTTTTACAAGCTTTTCACGTCAGGAATTTGGTATTCGCATCCGGAATTATGATTTTGAGATAAACAGTAAATTAACGATTGCTATATATACATTCCCGTATAATAAAATCATGATTGACGTTTCGTTCTTTTCATTGTTTTTATTTGAACGAGTTACGAAAGTATGAGCTTGATGAAACTTTACACAAAAACAAGACAAAAATGATATTTGACTCATAAATAGCTAAATAATTAGTAATATCATAACGTAGGTGCTGTATATGTATTTTTAATACAGTTGCTCAAAAAGTGGCGTATTGCAGGGACGTTTAGCGTTCGGGATGTGGGCTATTGCACACTCGTGCTTTTTCTTTACCTTTTCCGCACTCGTGCGTTCTCTTTCCCAAATGTCAAAAAAATGTCTATTAAAAAGAAAAAATCAACCACGAAGTTTTTACTAAAAAAAAATTCATAGAAGTTTTTACGATTCATGCAAATATTTCTGAAAAGAATCTACTAATTTGTTTCAATATCAGATTGATGCAATGAGTTAGGTTAGGTTTCATTTCATTTTATATCATTAAATTCATTTTCATTTCATGTCAATACAAAAAATCGACTTGGCTGTATGGGCATAGTTCCCTTTGCCTACGCAAAATGGGTAAACAAACAAAAAAAATCTCTGTTTATAATCTTTCACGGCTGGCGCCATTTTGTATATTTTATAAAATTGCTTAATTTTTTCGCAACTGTATTAAAAATAGTCGTTCAGTACACGTGCGGAACCGTCATTGCAACTCGTTCCGACTGTCAACCCTCGCCTTCGGCTGCGCCTCGGCTCGTGTAGACATTTGTCGGAACTCTTTGCAATGACAGGCTTTCCGCACTCGTAATGAAATATACTATTATTTTATAGTACCGTTGTGAAATTATTTATTTTTGTGTTTCGTTTCACGCAGGTGCAACTGTCAAGATATATGTCATCTTCCACTGTCATCATCCATAAGCCGGCGCCTGCGGTAGCCGCCATTACTGTTTATTTATCGATTTGAGAATAGTCACCGCGATTAATCTCTCCACTTAAATAGTAATATTCCTTACGGAAATTTGTTAGTGTGTTTGTTTTAAAAAACTAAGCGTGTTTCATGTAAATTACGACAGAACGTTTTCAATTTAATTGTTTTATTACGCCAGTACGTTTTGTGTTGTGTTTCTGAACCCTTGAGTCTACTGTACCTAATCAATCATGTCGATGCTTGATTCTGATTAACCAATGCCGGTGATAATGAGAAGCTGATGTGTCAATTGTTCACCCAGAAATCACCCGGTATTCTTGTTCTAATATTAAATACACCTAATGACCACCTACATGAAAAGTCTGTTCATAGTTATGTGCTTTATACCTTTGTATACATTAGGTAGGTAACTTATTTATTTATCCTATAGATCTGGGATAAATCGAAGTTAATAAAATATGATCTCTATCTGCCTGAAGTTGTTTTATTTCCATGTTGTCACATAAATTCTGTAAGGCCATAAAAATACGATAATTATATTTTATTTTTCAATAACAAACTGTTAAATTAGAAACTCTTGTTTTGTTTTTACCTAACTCTGTTTTTTTGTAACTACATGAGTGATTTATGGTCATTTTATAAGTTGCGAGTAGTTACGACATAATTTCTAGGTTATCTCAGAATTTGTTGGATTACTTCAAATCTCGGGTACTTGTGTGAAAAGTAACACTTTTATTTTATAGTTAATAAAACGTAGTGTATAATAAATAAAGATTTATTGTCATTCAACTTGAGACGGATTTCCATACATCGTTGGTCATGATTCTTTGGATGGAACGCATGCACGGATGCATGTCTGGATATTTGTTCCTCAATCACGGCAAAACGGCTTAATGGATTTGGATGAAATTTGGCATAGTGATAGTTTACAGTCTGGAATAGCGAATAGGCTACTTTTTATCTCGATATTCCCACGGGATTTGAAATGGCGCTGGTAAAACCGCGTGAAACAGCTAGTATTGTCATAAAAATAATGTATAAATCATCTTCATAGTATATTTTGGGGCAATTGTTGCTAAAAGTCACATTTTGTACGTTACTATGTTCAAATAAGATTTGTGTATGCCAATGCCAAGTATAACAATCAAATTTCAAAAAGTTTTATTTATCTTAGGAATTTCACAAAACACTTGATGAAGTCAGTCATCACATCACATACTTCGGCTTTAACTAATTATTGATAGTTGTTAAATAAGATATTACAGTAGACCAAGAGACAAAAAAGCCGGCGGAAAAAAACTTTTGGCACTCTTTTTCAGTCAGAATTATCAAATTAATACAAATAGGTACAGTACAAATTGACCGTGACATAAAAAAAACAAACACAAGACAGCTAATTGAGAGAGCCAATGTCATGCCACAACCACATCTAAGTGCTTTATAGGGTAATTTGTACATAACTGTAGATGATCTACTTAATATCGATCTCAAGTTACTATGGTGTTGGGGTAGACCTATCTGCCTCAGACGCCAGTGGTTGCGGGTTCGATCCCGCACGGAACCAGAAAAAAAAAATGTTCCGTGTCTGGGTATTTATCTATTTATGTATTTATATTCTAGGTTCCCCCCTAGTTCGCTATATGGTATCCCATAACACAAGCTATGCTTACTTTGGGGCCATGTTGTTGGTGTGATTGTCTGGGGATTTTATTTTTATTTTATTTTATAAAGAGAATGTAGATATGATGTAGCATACAATGAAATTTACTATCAATAGTGAGACCAAAGTGCAATAGACAAGATAAGTTAAGCGACAACGACCTTATCAAAACAACGAAAAAGTCGCCCATTGAGTATATCATGCATATCAGTTGACTAATTCTTTTGTTTATAACGTTTTGTTGTTTTCTTAAATAATCTATTCATATAAACGAGCCTCCAGTTACGTCAGTCTATCTAAATGTGATGAACAACAGAACATATTTTTTTTCAACCGACTTCCAAAAAATGAGGACGTTCTCAATTCGTCTGGTTTTTTTTTTTTTGGTCCCACCTAAATTTAAGTACTTCATTGAAAATTTCAAGTTTTAGAAACAATATGTTTTCGAAGAATGTTTACGTGGATGACACTATTGGTCGGCCAAAGTGCTGACGTGAAGTCGGTTTTTTTAATGCTCTGCATTCGTTGATTATTTAAATTGGTGATTAAACCGTCCATAGACCTCCATGTCTCGTGATGGGAAGTGAAGCTCGCGTGTGTAGTAAGAAGCTGAGTTTTATTTCATTCATGGCTTGTCTGGCTAATACGTAACTTTTTCCAACACAAAATAGCCGCCCCATCAAACTGGCTTCAAAATCCAAATTTGAACCATTACACCAGGAGTCTGTCATAGCCGGCTCAAGCCAAGTGTATCGTTAGTATATTTTTCTCATGAGCTCAAGTTAACACATCTATCAGCAGGTGACAGAAGCTATTAATAAAATAAGTGCCTCCAGAACCGGTTTATAATGAACGAATAAAGACAAGTGCAGGAGGTAAGTTATTTTACCAAGTAGATACGCAGTAGCGGTTATTATTAACATAAACACATAACTAGTTATAAACTATTTTTAGGGTTTCGTGCCCCAAAAGAAAAAACGACCTCTTATCAACTATGACTTTATAGTTCGTCTGTCAAGGCATTTTTTCTCAGAAACTCGTGAAGATTTACAATTTAAATTAATCCCAAACGCTCTAGTCGACAGTCCCTTGAAGCAATGGTTGTCTGGAAAAAATCGCTCGTCAGCTGTAGACCGCCTATTATACATTTTATTATTTTAATTTTTTTTAAATAAATATACTCCTCAAAATGCTTTAATCGTCTATGCTTCATATTTTGACGCACGCGGTAGATAAGTAATGTAGATTTATGATGTTAGGTTTGTTTGATTGACGTAAAATCTATCACATGCAAGTGAATTCAGAAATAAAGAAGAAAGAAAGAAAAGAAATTTATTCGGTGCCAAAACATAAATAAACATACAATTGAAATATAACAAAGCACCGAAAAGGCATTTACTCAGCATAAGTCATGGAGTGCGGACACACCAAGACGCTGATCTTCCGTAAACGCCTAACACAAGGAAAAGAAACTGCTGTGCATTACACATATCAACATATGAAGACTTACATTAAAAGATCTTATTTTAATAGGCTGTTATGACATAAATTCAATATAAACAAAGCTAAGCTGGCTCAATATTAAATTACACTCCTTACAATAATACAGAACAATTCGATTTGCATATAAACGTAATTTAACATTAAACATACACACTACACATATAAGATGAAATAATGGATATTTTAAGTATTCGATTTCTGTAGGTTAATTAGTTGTTTTTTGCTTACAGTTTCACTTCACTTCACATTCATTTACAAATTCACTTTTAAAATTGGCAGAAAGTCATATTTTACAGTACCTACAAAAAAATTGGTAATATACGCATGGAACTCTCGGTGCACGAGTTCGAGGCACACTTGACGATTTTTTAGTTAATGAAGCATATCCTTCGCTCGTTTTAATTAGGTACTGTAGTAAGAAAAGTAAGAAGCTAGTTGTAGCCCTTTGAAGGTTAACCTGCCTGAAAGATGGCGCTTTTAAATAACGGCACAAAAATTCTTTTGCTCATAAAAGGCTGTTTTTTATAGTTTTATGTGACCTCAATCAATAACTTATGTATTATGTATTACAATTCCAGTCACAATCTATTACTTATGCATTTCTATTCCAAGTATTTTTTTATTTTTTTTTACCTAATATTTTTTACCTAGAACCTAGTAATTTTCTATGCTAATTCATCGTCATCATCATCTATGCACAGGACCTCTGGTCTTCTATGCCAGAGGTCCTGGGTTCGAATCCCGGAGGCGGCGGATATTTGAGTGATGAACGCAGATAATAGTCGTCAAGTCATGGATGTTTATATGTTTATTTAAGTTTATTCTAATAAAAAATATGTATTTATTCAATATGTACGTTTATACATATATTTCTAAAGTATATCAGTTACCTAGTATCCATAACACAAGTTCTTTAAGAAACTTAATTTGGGCTAGATAATGTTGCCAATGCCAATTGTTTAATCAAAATATTTGACGCATGTTTAAGTCGGATTTGACAAAATAACTATACATTTCCAAATTTATTAATAAAATTCTACGAATCCTAAGGACAAAAGACACTTGAGTGAAACCGAACGTAGCTGCTAGTCTGTAACCTTAACTGTATAATTAACCCTGTGTATAACTATATAGTTACTTAACATATTATGCTAAATTAAGCAAATTGGTGTCAATATTTGTGTGATCAATCAGGAAAGACGCGGCGCTGCATTAATGGCCCGCGCGTGACAATGGGGTCACCGCAACAAACTTATCTGGCTATTATGGGGTCAATGCAACAAACTTATCGAACTACTATCATGGGGTCACTTGTGACACTTGCACGCGGGACAATGTGACAGTCAGTAGTGTCATGCGTCCACGAGTGACATAGGAAAACAGAAAGTAGATACGGTTAGAAAAGTTACTCAAGACATTCTTTTATGAGTTTAGAAAGAAGGAGGATGTACCGTAAGTTAAATTTAATTTAAGTGGATATTTTAATACGCTAAGTCATAAATTCGTGAAATCGCGTGAATAAGTATTTTATAAACGTATCGATTTTAACTAAGCTCGTACAATGTATTGCAAGTTGCAACGATACCTACATTTTATCACTAAAACACGTGGCCGTGGGTCGATTTAAAAATTCCACAGCTAGTTACCAATAAAAATAATTCAACTTAGTTACTCTCAATAAACGTAAACAGCCATAAATGATCATATGATCTTAGCAATCGTAGACTAAGCGAGCTACCCACTCGTAAATACACAGATATAGATATCAGTAGACTCTGGAGCACTAAATATAGTGCCAGCGTGGGCCGCGCCCAGCACCCGAAGGACATTTGCGTAGCGTGCTTGTGTGATAATTCCCAGATTTACTAGTGATCGGGAAATTTTGGACACGTGAACTAAATTTCTCTGGTTACCTTGGATGAAATGTTGTCATTCTTTTTCTATTTACACTGATAATAATACATTACTTATATATTATAAACTTTTGGGTAGAAAGAAGAATTTAGCACCAAGAATGTAAGTAGTAGTAGACTAACATATTTTGTAAACGTAAACTAAAACTCGTAACGTATTGTGACTGACGTAGTTCTTGTTTGACCTAATTTCATCATAAAAAGTGAGGTTGAGGTTGATAGAGACGATGTCGGAACTCGATACGGTTTATTTCATATGTTGATCATATTAGCACTTGGATAGTTATCTGGAATGATTCGCCTTTAATAACAGGACTACACTCTCAAACTTAAACATTGAAAAGATGATGACACTTTTCGCTTGACACTTTTCTTCATTTGGTTAGTAAGAAAACTTCAATAGTAAATTGGAAAACGTAAATGGTAATATTGTTAATGTTGAGTTTATTAAACTTTTGATTTTGCTAGGACTGTAGCATTTTTAACATGGAATAAGTAATTTGGTCACTTGTAACGTATTCCTATTACCTTCTGTGTTTAAGCCGCGTATAAATAGAGCGGCGTTATTTTAGCAGACGACTTTACATGAGCGAAATTCATATGTTCAACTAATTACATCAGACTTAAGATCGCTGTCGGAAATAAGTCCACTTTTGTCCTTCCTTGATTACATCATATTACGAATATTATGATCTCACCTACACGTGTTTCGACATCAAAGCCACAGTAAAACGTAAACACTACGTGATGCGTGGTGTGACACCGTTTGTCTGATTGATTGATTGAATCACCTGTAAGTCTGCACAATGCAACGACTGCTCCGGCCAATAGAATATCGCTAGAAAGCATGCTAGTTTGTCTTCCATACAAATACCAAAATTCTATTACTACTAACGCTACGCGCCGGGCACTACTGGAACTTTTTGTATCTTGTTCTGCGTTCGATATCGATATATCTATAGTACCAGGCAGCGTATTTATAGTATAGTATTCAACCAATCAAATTTTTGCACTCGTTGCATTTGCTTATTTTTCTGTGTGTTTTTTGTCGCTGAATTCTTTTTTTAGTGTTTTCTACAAAGTACGTTGAGTATAGTGTTCACTCCTCGCGTTTTTACTATCTCAAATCAAAGATTTTACTTTTCTGAAGTGATATTTTTACATAGGATGCTGATGTTCTAGTGAGATAGTGACTTATGATAAAAAGCTTTTTAACAAAAAAAAAACCGACTTCAAAACTCTTTTAGCACTAAAAAGATGAAAATAATACAAAATCTAATCAATCAAAACTGTAGCCTATATAACCTAACCTATAACAATTTTTTTCAATTTTTGGAGTCGGTGCCAACTGCCAAGCCCTACGCAATAGATCACAATATTACTAATACGAACTACTATACATACACAAAATATAACATGAAACTTAATGCAATCAAAATGAAATATAATGATTATAAGGTACTAGGTAAAAAATTAAGTAAGAGAAAAAAAAAAAAAATAAAGAACCAAATGGAGTTATCAGCTAACTTTGCCCAATAACAATCGAATTTGAACGACTTAACTACTATAAATTAACACACACAAACAATAAATTACATAAATCTAACTAACTGCGTCAAGCTAACGATTATTTATTATAAGGTATTAATTTCGATTATAATGTAAAGAGAATAAAAAAAATTCAGAACAACAACGACCAATTACGAACTTCGACCATTTACCAATTACGAAACCTTACGAACCAAAGACACCATTGAACGACCAAATTCTTCATTAATCACTTATACAACTAATTAAAAACAGTGCTTGCGCGATTTAATATACAACTAACACCATCTAGTGTCGGAAGGTGAAACTAGAGTAAGAGAATTTTAGATATCACACGACGTAAGGACGATTATCATCCATGGAGCCCAAGGCTTACTTAGAAAGTTGAATACTTGGCACCGACTCCAAAAGTTGAAAAAAATTGTTATAGGTTAGGTTATATAGGCTACAGTTTTGATTGATTAGATTTAGTATTATTTTCATCTTTTTAGTGCTAAAAGAGTTTTGAAGTCGGTTTTTTTTTTTGTTAAAAAGCTTTTTATTTTTAAATTTTTAGTGCTTTAATTTTTATACGTAGGTATTACAAAATATGGGTAGACCTAGTAAAGATGCTGCTCGTATGAGAAAACTGCGTCAAACTGAAACCGGAACCGCAAAAGGAAAACGGTTAAAAGCTAATAGGGAAAGAAAATCTCTAAGCATTTCAAAAGAGAGGCCTGACCAGCGCGAAATTAGATTGTCAAAAATGAGATCTTATATGTTACGTAGATTAAATGACGAAAATCAAGAGGATTACAATAATCGTCTTAGTTTAATTCGCACTCGTTTGGCTAATGAAAGTCAAGAAGATTATAATCATCGTCTATCTTTAATCCGCAACCGATTAGCTAATGAGAGCCAAGAAGACTACGATCACCACCTTTCTTTAATACATGCTCGTTTAGCGAATGAAACTGACGAGCAACGATCACAACGATTGAGCGTCCTACGTGCTCGTTCCAGTCAGAGGTTGCTTAATGAAACGCCAGAAGCCAGAGTATTGTGGAGACGTAGTTACCCTCCATCATCAGCTGAGCAACGTGAGCTGATGTCTCTGATATTTTTTTTAAGAACTACATACAATCTAATAATACCACAAATATAAATTCATCAATATAAGTATAGAAAAAACAACTAATGTTGTTTACTAATAATTGAATATATTTTTTTGGTTTTTGTCGTTTTTTTCAAAAAGTTGTGAACCGAATGCCATAAAAATTATATGGGACCATTTCGGAATAATCCCCTTTCGAACAAAAAAATAATTTTGCAAATCCGTCTATATTTGACAGAGTTATGAACGAACATACATAGAAAAAAAAATATAAACATCCGAATTGAGAACCTCCTCCTTTTTTTTGAAGTCGGTTAAAAAGGGATTGCATTGATTTTGAATGACTGGTGCAAGGAGGTGAACAATTTGTGTGGCATTGAGTTTGACGAAAACGACCCGAACAAATCTATGGCATACAATTATTATATCAAACACAAATAATTAAGAAAAAATAAATAATTGTCTGAGATGCATATTTTTTTATTACTCTCAACTCGCATAGCATCATGCTTTGTGCAGTTTATTTCAACTTATTACTATTGTGCAAACTGGTACTACGAACTTCTGAAAATTTGAAAGTGGCGGTACGGCCGGGCTGCATTCTAGGGTTGTTTTGGTCAAAAAAGTTCCTAGAGTGGATACTGTATGGCGCTAAAGTGCAAAAACCGCGAGACGGTCATCTATACTTTAGTACTTATATTCATCTATGCTAGAAAGAACGGTACTGGCTGCTGATAGGCAAAAATTAATCTATTAATCTCTCTGTTTATTCGTTCAAGTTATTCTTCGGAACTACAAAACAAATTTTAATCTGGCTTGGACTCTTTCAAAACAGTAGCTCCTGATTTTTTATGAACTTCTTACAAGATCAAGGTCATGTTTCTTGGTATTGTAGCTTTTATAACCACAGTAAAATAGGTTCGCAGTTTTGAAACAATAACTACATTCACATGTAAAATTGAGTTTCGTCCTCAGTCTGCTTGATTTTATTCCAGGTAGGACTCCTCTTAGGGGTGTTTCTTATACTTTACAAAAGACCACATGCCTTTTAATATCATCGACTTCAAACTTCACTTCCAACAAAATCGCACCCTATAACATCGTCATTATGGCGTCACATAGGCACAGACTACCCACACAATCGCGTCAGGTGAGTGAGTGAAGTGAATGAGTGAATGAACAAAGCCGTGACGCAGACGATGCCACAAAGCGGGTATTCTAGTCAGATAACTTGTCTCCTTGACCCACAGGCGTTCGCCTGAGTTATACCGACTGACTTCATAATTACCTAACCGTATGTTAATAACATTAGATTGGTTCTATTTATGAGCGAAATTTGAAATGCTAATTTTTATAACTGATAACATTTGCAGTGGCTGATTACGGTATAGATAAAAACGAAAGTAAAAATTTAAAAGAGTAAAATAAAGATATGTAAATAAGAATATTTATTTAAGAAAATTATTAAAAATTAAAATTAAAATCCCCGTTAACTACATGGCCCCAAACTAAGCCGAGCCTGTGTTATGGGATACCATGTAGCGAACTAGGGGGGAATCTAGAATATAAATACACATATAGATAAACACCCAGACACGGAACATTTTTTTTTTGTTCCGTGCGGGAATCGAACCCGCAACCACTGGCGTCTGAGGTTTACCCCATCGCCATAGTGGTCGTCTACAAGAAGTAACAATAGTAAAGCAGGTACTCGTAAGTGACCAGGTAACGAAACATTCCAACTATAATCAATGTTTAAGTCGGATGTTGTAACATCCAGACCACTGAATTATTGTCTACGCAGCGTACGTACGAATATCTCTGAACCGTAAGATAAGCTTGTCAAAAAAGAAAAATAATCTCAGTTACAACTGACATGAGTTTACGAGATGTAAGAAACAGTTTAGGGTCCTTGTGGCAAGCCAAAAGCGAAGTTTAACCACCTTCTAAATAAATTCTGCCGCCGAATATCACCGTTCCCGCGATGGTGTATTCCAGCAAAGTTTTAAGAAGTTCTGGTTCCTCCATAACCCGTAACGAATGCAGAGCATTAAAAAACCGACTTCACGTCAAAACTTTGTCTGAAGAATAAGGTCGTCAAGGTAAACGATCTCCGAATTCATACATATTTGAAAAACTGTTCATGAACTACTCAATCGATTTCGATGAAATTTATATGGCACGTATCCTCTAGGTATCATATGAAATAAGAATTATCAAAATCGGTTTACCCAGTCAATAGTTATGAGGTAACAAACATACAAAGAGAAGCTCCTCCTTTTTTGAAGTCGGATGAAAAACAGTCTGAGGAACCAACCCCGAGCGTGAAACTTATCCAAGTGAACCCAGCTTGGATGTAGGATTCCTTCCGGCTTGTGACAACTCATTTCTATAAAACCTAATTACCGATATGTATTCCGATAGCATTCTATTAAGGGACAAGGAAGTTCGAGTGCATTTAACTCGCGTAACTTTTGACCTCGTAGATATTTTTTTATTTAAAAAAGCTTTTGCTTCCATGCTGGACTGGGAGCGAAAGAAAAAAATAGAATGTGCCAGCTGCTTCTCTTCCCGGGCAATAAAGTCAGTTAAGGGACGGAGGATTTATTGGCGATTTTGCGGGCGACACGCTGTCACTGCTATAGTCTCTCTCCATCATAATAATACCTCCAAATTTGTCAAACGTGTCATCAGATGGTTTTTATAGCCTCTGGTGTTCTGCCTACCCCATTAGGGATACAGGCGTGAAGTTCTGTATTTATGTATGTAAAAGCTTTTGTCAAGGGCCTCTGGTAGGTCCTAAATACTAGCGTAACTACTAACTTAATTGTACAATATTTGTTTACGTTTATGTAAGTTCAACGTTTACATAGTTTCAAAGATTATCGCGTTCAAACAAATAAAACTAAATCTTCAGCTTTACTATGTTATCAGGTAGACAGTTAAAAATAAGGTTATATTATGACATGCGAATAGTTCCAGCGACTTTTAAACGATTCGTTTTAGCCACTCGCGCGCTGTAGCTTCTAAACATTCGCACGCTTTTACTTTTTACGCAACTGTCAAAACAACGGCTGTATGTTGTTTGTGCATCGATTAGTGTCAGGTTCTTGTGTCTAGGGTCAAAGACTTGGATTCAAAGACACATTTTTAAGAGTTTTTTAATTCTATAAATGTGTGACTAAAACCATCCTACTACTAGTATTATCAACATGATTTTTTAAGGGCCTACACTACCTCAAACACGCTCCGAATCCAAATTTTGATCTCAAATATCTATCAGAGTACTGAACTAATAATTTTAGAAAAAACATATAGCAAAGTTAAGAGTATGAACTAAGAACCATATGTTTTGAAAACACGATTAATGAAAAAAATCTCGATGGAAAAAAATCACAAACTTACCTCTAAAATTAACAAAGAAACCTTATTACTTAATTAGTACTTAACCTACACTAATGTAACTTGGTATTTAGTTTCAAGGTATGACAATACGTGTATTATATGATCTGATTTTTAAATATATTTATTATTTTTTTTATTATAAATCTTAAATCTAAAATAATGTGTTTGGCACGACGGGTGACCTGCGCCCGCTCAAGGATTCAGTTGCGCTCCGGCATTCGTACGAGGAACCTGTGTCGCTTTCACGCTTGCCGCCGCCGCTACAACATCACGTAAATATCGTGTTTTCCATAAATAAATTTGTGGTGTGTTTTATTTCAAAATGGGAAATGAAAGAAATAAGATACGGAAAAGGCAGAGTTGGAGAAAACAAAACGCGAGTGAGTAAGATAGCCCCGACGCGCGTTGCGGGGTGCTTCACGGCCGGGCGGTGAGGTGGGGGCGAAATTCAGATTCTAGCTGGAGTAGTATGGGCTCTTAAGATGGATGAATAGATCTGAGGTATCTTACTCTTAGCCCGCGGAATATCCAACACATGTTAGGTTATTCAAATTCGGAAAAATATACATTTGTAATCAATACATATAATAAAACAGTAAAAAAAACGTGTCTGTACATTTAATATTTTTACAAAAAAAATTATCTAGGGTTATAAAGAAATGAATAAAGAGTAAGAATCTGAAAAAAAAAATTTGTCTGTTTGTTTGTAAGTTTGTCTGTTTGCACACGCTAATCTCTGGAACCCCTGGACGGATTTGAATGAAACTTTTTTTGATGTATAGCTGTGAACCCGGGGCAACATATAGGGTATATTTTATTTCGGTTACTGGAACACCTGATGCAGAACCCTTAAGGGATCATCAAAACCGTAAGAAATATAGATATGATGCCTTAACAAAAGTTGTCCAGGATGATGAGCAGATTCTGCAGACATAAAAAAAATGTGGGATCTAAAAAAAATGTAATAGATTTTTCAAAGTAATGCCTAAAACTTACTAGAATATAGTGGAGATGTTCGGCATACAGATCAGAAGTACTCATAGCTCAGTTGCGCGTAGACCGACCATGAGTCTAAGGTCGTGGGTTCGATCCTGCTCGCGTAATTTTTTTTTTTATTATATATATTTTTTTTTTTGTATCAATCTTTACCATGCATCTATCTTTACATACATATGTATATATAAAACAGTAAACAATAACGTGTGAACATGAAATATTTTTACAAAAAAAATATGTACCTAAGGTTATTAAGAAATGAAAAAAAAAGTAAGAATTTGAAAGAAAAAAATGTCTTTTTGTGTCTGTCTGTTTGTTGTTCTATTCTGCTGACATCTGTGGCTGACATATAATATTATAATAAATCCGAAAGATAGTTGGTATGTAGTATAAAAGTTTACTATGTTGATAGGGCTAAATCATTAATAAATAAAGCTTCTTGCTAGATTTAATGTAGGTAGTGTACATACAGAGATATATTGTAAAAAAGTTAAACGTAAAATAATAGAACTCAATATCGTTTAGGTTTTCTTTATTGGTCCTTTCTGCCTCTAGGAAGTCAGAACCCGTAGAATTCTTCAGAATAAAAAGTGGTGTAAGTGTCAAAAATCAACCCAGGACTTTATGAACTACCATACCAAATTACATTAAAATTGACTTAGCCGTTTGACCGTGAAAAACAGCCAAACATATAGGTTACTAAACATATTATACACTGATAATGGCTAGACGGATGGATTTTTGCTACTCTTTCACGCAAAAACTACCGAATGGATTTTTATGAAACTTTACAGTAATATAGATTTACCTAGAATGTGCCTTTTTAATGTATTGGTAAGGAGTTATACCTACATATTATATGGGGGAAGATTCTTCATGTTTATTTTTTTAGATAGGACCTTGGAGAAGAAAATAACCTATTCGAAATACTAATTCAATGCTGACGAAGTCGCGGGCACCATCTATGTAATAAACCTACCTACATATAAACCTACTCTTATACATACCTACTATAATAATCTTATACATATATACAAAGGCTGCAAACTGGACGGCAGCGACAGCGAGAGCGACAGTGGCGCGGGCAGCGACGCGAGCAGCGATTTCCGCGACACGATAGAAAGTATTGAGTTTGTATGAAACCGCGACAAATCGCTCGAGCGCCCGCTGGCGTCGAGAACGGTCTAGCGGGGCTAGCAACCATCGATAAATAGTCGAATCGACAAGATCAATATTATTTTGTTATTTTATCCTAATATCTATACTAATATATAAAGCTGAAGAGTTTGTTTTATTGTTTGTTTGAACGCGCTAATCTCAGAAACTACAAGTGGGATTTTAAAAACTATATTTGCATTTGATAGCCCAACTCTTGAGAAAGGTTATATTTTATCCTGAAATTCCCACGGGATCAAAAGTTATAGATAGTTCAACTCGGTTGTGCGCGCGGCCCTATGTGTGGGTAAACCTTGTAGGTATACAGTGACTTTGTGTGCGTACAGTGACGACGACTGCAGCGTCACTGCCACACAAATGGAAGTTGTATATTTACATGCGCACACACACATAGCGCCGCGCGCACAACTGAGTTGAACTATCTATACGCGGGTGAAACCGCGCGCGGTGGCTAGAGTAAGCTAATATGCGCACCATAATAGATAGAATTTGATACCATGATTAAGACTACAGAACCAAATATGTCATAGTCTTAATAAATTACTAACTCTAAATACCATATTCTAAGAAAATATCGATAAAAGGCCCGATTTATCATTGTCGACAGTAGCGTGCTAGCCCCGCAGATTCCCCGCGTCGCGTCGCTGCCCGCGCCGCTGTCGCTCTCGCTGTCGCTGCCGTCCAGTTTGCAGCCTAACTTTTACCCAGTGTGCCTTTCGTAGGGTATTCCTGTTTCGTATATACTTTTTGTAGGTTACTTTTTCTATTTTATTTTTTGTAGGTCTTTTTCACAAAACCTAGGTGAAACTGCGAATGACAGCTTTGTTGTAACAGTTTTTGAAACAACTCTTTCTGTTTATCTATCAGTAACGCTTTCACAGCTAAACAAATGAGTCGATTTTGACTTTGAACTTCAAGGACGATATTATAATATTATTTATCCAACTCCCATAACCGGTATTCACGCGGACGAAGTCGCGGGCAACAGCTAGTAATAAATATTTGTACCTATTTGGTAGCCCAACTCTCCAGAAATATTTTATCATAAAATTCCTTCGGGATCTAAAATGACGCGGGTAAAACCGCTCGCGGACGCGATTTATGAAAGTACAAACATAGTTTTCTGTCGCATGGTTGTCTGGTAGAAATGTCTCCTCAGCGATAAGACCGCCAAATTTTAATTTCTAATGTAACTGTTCTTTTTTATTATGATGAACCTGTAATAATAACCCCTATTCTTTAAGTGAGCCTTTGCGTGAAGCCGCACGTAAAGGCTCTAGTTGTATTACAAATATATTATTTACAAATATTTATAGAAGGCTTATTATCAGGCTAAAAGGGCTAAATATGAGATAGCGATATTAAGAAGTATAGGTGTGACTAATATATTCATATTAGTTATGCATAACCGTTACACGGCAGAAATGTTATATTCAGTAATACGAACATTTCTTTATTATGTTATTCAACAACAATCAAATAACAGTGAGCGATGTTGCATGCAGTCATCAACGCGCGCGATAATCATTATGTTATATATAATATAATAGAATGAATATACTACATTTAATGAACTAGATCAGAAACTCTCACTGTTATTTGACTGTAACCCAGTAACAGTTATGACACCATGTTATTGATAAAGCGTTATATTAGTTAACGGGCTTATGAAAATTCGATCCTAATATAAGATCTCTATTCAGAAGTTCATACGACTTCATAGTACCGGACGTTATGTTACGTCAGGACGGCGAGAAGGTACAATTTCACATATTATGTGCATTGTTTTGTCTATTGTGCCAGGCGTGAACACGTTTACTTTCAACAGGACATAGGCAGCATTATTAAAAATACGATCCCGAGGCAATTTCTGAATTTTATTCTTCTCATAAAAAATGGGCGTTTTGTCGTACTGGACACTTTGATCTTAATTATTTTCTCTTTAGTTTCGTATATAATTTAGAGTAGTTACCTACACATTAAGTAGCAGTGTTACGTTTTTCACGATTCCATTAATTGAACGAATATCGCTAAGAACCTGTATTTTCACTCTACGTTAGACTTTTTAGTTCAAATAAGACCCGATAAATATACCGTCAAATACCTCAACTTTATGCGCGGTACATAAATTCCGGTGGTGTTTTATAAATCGCCAGTTGGGTCAACAGATGAACTATCGCCTGAAATATGAACAGTCTAAGTTAGATTCCAGGGCAGGGCGAAATAACTGTTATTGGTCGGTAACTATTACGCCCCTTCATATTTTCGCTGCGTTTCCATTGCACGAATTATGAGCTAGCTACACCGCTGCTTATTTGGGTGTGCCAATTTGCATAAATAAATTAAGACATGGTAAATACCAGCTGTCCTTAATAACCTATTTGATATTCAGGTTGCCTAAGCTAGGTACCTAATCATACCTAAGGAGGTCGTTCGTAAAGTTATAAGTAAGCAAAAGCAAATTAAATTAACGAATACACGAAACCCACTTCCTTAATGAACAATAATTTAGATGCAACTTTACCGAGTGCTAAACTAAGTTATACAAATTAAACTTATTAAGCAAGCTGATCAAGTAAAAGCGAGTACTACGGCAATCCATTTAACATACAAACGAAAACAAATTGTATTATAGTTAGCTCCGCATCGCAAGTTCGGAGGCAAGTGGAACTACATCATTAGGAGCTAGCTCAGCAGTTAATTTAGTTCTATTAAGGTCTTAAGGCCGTTTTTGGGGCGATGAGGAAACTATCTATTTCAAACGCTAATGGTCGCGAGTTCGACATCTGCATATCCACATATCATAGCAGGTATATAATCAGACGCGGGCCAGTTCGTTTTCTGATTTCGCCCGGCTGGGACTCGAACTCAGGATCTTAATCAACGAAGATGGACTTCCAACCGATGCACCACAGAGGTCTTCGAAAAAGAGCTAGACCATCTGTAGATCTAATTTCAACACTTTTTCCAAATTCTAACAAAATTACATCTCATAGATATACCTACTTATTATAATCCATCGAATTTTATTGTCTACAATCTATAAAAAAGATAACAACACACTTTATCCCTTCATCCAAAAAACAAGAGCCTCCTTTGAGACAACCGGTTTAAATAACCTTATTTCAAACTTACACCCTTTACTAAACCCTACTTTTCACTTTAAGTACTCAAATGAACCTAGACATAGGTATGCGTGTACGCAGTGCGTGCAAGAAGGCGTGTCAGTCGCGTGCCCGCGGCACAGATAGCCGTGTCACAGTACAGATATCTAAAGTAATTCAACTTCATACAAACAGACGAAACGCGAGATATACCTACGCGGCTCGATCTCGGCATGCGGCCAGTCGCAAGTGTCTGCATATCGAAACAATTGTTGATTGAGCTTTACGTTAATATGCGGATTGTTTATTAAATACTTTAAAATGTAATAATGCATCTTTTCGTGGATCTCAATCGAGGCGCAAGTATTTTTTGGTCGCTAATTTATAAGACCGATTTGTTATTCAAACGTAAACATGGGTACATACATACATAACGTCACGCCTGTATCCCTTATGGGGTAGCCAGAACACCAGAGGTTACAAGACCATCTGATGTCACGTTTGACAAATTTGGAGGTATTATAAAAATGGAAAGAGACTATTGTAGTGACAGGGGGTCAGCCTATCGCCCACAAAAACGCCTTTAAAACCTCTGTCCCTTAACTGACTTTTACAGTATGCCCGGGAAGAGAAGCAGCTGGCACATTCTAAGTTTTTCATTCGCTCCCAGTCCAGCAACATGGTTTTTTGACTGTCGTATCTGGGACCTTGTGGGTCCTCACTAGACTGTCTATATTAAGGTCTGGGCCACCTACAGGACCTTAGTCAATGGAGTCGGAAAGAAACACTGGACTCGTACTATAAATTTATTGGATACGTTTACAGTGCTCGGTGTAACGCGGGCCACTGGCTTACTTACAATCTATAATTGATGACATATCATTTGTGTACCCCTACAGTAACCCTCCCCTTTTTGAAAAAACAATTTTCATACATCTTAATTTAACTTAGTTCTAAAAATAAACTTAAATATGAACTTATGCATAACGCAAGACAAAACAATTCCTTGAAAAAAAAAATACAGTCAGCAAATCGTGTCTATTTATTTACTCGTACGTGAGTGTATCCCAAACAACACTAGTCGTGTTTTGGTATGTGTTGATAATACTATACAAAGGTAAGTAGGTACACGTAATCAAAAAAAAAAATATTGTCAAAAAAACACGATTTCTATTATATTACTGTATAGCACGTTTAAACGTGCTTCTTTTTATGCATTTACATATATATAAGGATGATATGGCAATAGGGTTACATTACAAAAAATACCTTCTCAAGAATTTATTCTCTAATAATAAATTAAGATATGGGTAATAATCAAGTGACATCTAACGAACAAGAGGCCCTAGTCGCTATTGGACAAACGACTGTATCCCAGACATTTGAAGAAAGGATTAATTATCTGACTATTGTAATAATAGTTACAACATCAGTCCTCTGTTTCTCCGTTGTGCTTTGGTTATTCCGCAAATGTATCAAGCATATGAAAAATTGGGTGCATAAACAATTACCTAAAACCTTACAACAACATATGTTTACACAACAACAGCAGCAACAGAATAATATGGTGTTGTTTAGGTAATTGTTTATGCACCCAATTTTTCATATGCTTGATACATTTGCGGAATAACCAAAGCACAACGGAGAAACAGAGGACTGATGTTGTAACTATTATTACAATAGTCAGATAATTAATCCTTTCTTCAAATGTCTGGGATACAGTCGTTTGTCCAATAGCGACTAGGGCCTCTTGTTCGTTAGATGTCACTTGATTATTACCCATATCTTAATTTATTATTAGAGAATAAATTCTTGAGAAGGTATTTTTGTAATGTAACCCTATTGCCGTATTGGGGACATTGTGGGTCCTCACTAGACTGTCTATATTAAGGTCTGGGCCACCTACAGGACCTTAGTCAATGGAGTCGGAAAGAATCACTGGAGTCGTACTATAAATTTATTGGATACGTTTACAGTGCTCGGTGTAACGCGGCCCACTGGCTTACTTACATTCTATAATTGATGACATATCATTTGTGTACCCCTACATGACAAAAAACGTATTTTGTTGAACTAAAGTATATTATCAGTCACAAAACAAAATGGAAGTAAACACAAAGTAGGCAAATGTAATTTAAACGCTGAAGGCGGGTAGCCCTATCACATGTGAACGGACCGCGGCGCTGCAACGCTGTAGCCATTTATTTCAAAGATGCAGCCGAGTTGAATTACTGTATATATCTGTACTGTGGCCGTGTCGTAATTAGTAAGGAGGTTATTAATTTTATTAGATTACTGTGTTAATATTTGACCTTCATGTCATGTGACGTCATGTGACTACTGGAGTGAAAAAATTGATACATGGCCGTCGTACATGAATCCTTTAAATTGGACAAGTAATTTTTAAAGTACATTTAAATATTGAATCTAAGTATTTATTGTGGAATGTGCTACAAAAATTTTGCTTAACCTGATATAAAACTTCCTCATATAATATACCAGAAACTATCGCGATTATTGTGTATTAATTGCGCTCTTAAAGCTTCATGAATAAACAGCAAATGATTACCATTAATATGTCAATGATTACAGTCAAATATAACATCTAATCAGAGATTTCTATTTTCTATGAAAAAATCGTAATTTTCAACTCTGATTGAATATCAAACGACACTATTAGCCGAGTTATCTTTATCAGTCAGTAAGAAGATAACTTGGAGTAATCAACGGACAACGCGACAAGATTGATACGAAAACAATGTAGAATAATAATACAGTGATTTTCTTTATTTATTAATAGCTGTGCCCGCGGTTTCGTTCGCGTGGACGACGAAACTTATCAATGAGTTAATTTTTTGTGTTAAGTGCTATTTGTGTAGAACGTAATTTATCGAGCATACCGGTGTTAATACTTCTGTCCCGGCGCGGGCCCTTTGTGGCTAATTACAATAGAAAGCCCATAAATTGTGACTCATTAGCGGTGATAAAGAGGGTATATGATATCTTTGTTAGTGGCATCACTCGCGTTCTGTAAGTTTTTTGTATTAGATTTCTACTTTGATAGGTACCTGTTTAGCAAGATAACCGATAGCGAAGGTGACGTTCATTGCATCGAAGGCTCGAAAAGATAATGTTAACGACAGATAGTCACCGTACGACATCAATTCAGGATACACGACAATATCAGTGAGCCCGTCCGGAATATGAACATAAAGGTTCCTTGGACTACTCACGCTAAAACTGATCATGTGAAAAACAACTGAAAGACTAAGATCGACGCCAACAACGCCAAAGTATGACCTTGTGCCTTATTTATTGTCATAGCGTAACATAAAGCTACTGGGAACTGTACCTACTCTCTTAAACTGAAATGGGAAATTGTTCGGAAAAAAGGAATCAAAACACTTTCCCCGGCACATAAACCGGTTAAAACTTCTGCCTCAATTATGTGAACACTCACAAATAATCTGCGCTTTATCACTATCCCTAGTAATGCCACACACCGGATTTTCAGTGCGATCAGGATCGCACTGGAATTTTACAAAACATTGAATTAATGCACGTTACACTTTTTTACTAACTGCCAAGAATGGTTAGAGACGGTAACGATGAAGGCACACGAGTTCAGGAATGATATTTGATATTTGACGGCGGATTGTTCAGAAGGCTGGTTAACCCTGAAGAGATGCTCTTCAGAATCCACCACGCGGGGGAACTCGGATGCGACTTAGAGATTTATGTAACGACCTATATGAGGGCGGCGCGGGACCCAGCGACGTGGAGAACCTTGGTCCCCCATCCCCCATCCTTTGGCCTCTAATGTTCTAGAATGGTGTAAAAGGCGACTCCATACCATCAGTAAAATAAAAACTGAGGCCAAAATCTAAAACAGTTTATTTATCCAAGAAACAATTTAAGTCTGAGTGTTTAACTAGATATTATTATAGCTTTACATTTCTTAAAAGAAAGACTATTCGCATACAGCTTAGCTCATCCTAAAGCTAAGTAACAACTACAAAATGTACCCAGCACCGTCGCCGGCGCATATCTTGTGGACAGCTGGCAATTCTTGCTAAACCAGACGTTGAACTGGTCAGGTAGGTGCTAATACACACCTAGTTTGCTAATTTAAACAGGTTCTTACCCGTATAAGGATTGGGTAGAATTTACCCAGCGTTCCGCTGTGCTAAAGTTAAAAAATAGTGTTTATTCATAGGAACATGGATCGCTAATAGGAGCTTTGAATACTGACAGACTTTGACTGACATGAAAGATAAGCATGATAAAAATTAATCCTTCCTTGGACAAGGAACGACCATAAATTAGCGTTTCCCAAATTAAGGCTGGCTAAAAGCACCAAATCATTTATGGGAATATCAATACGTATTTATAATAAAATACCAAAGTCAATTCAATAACGTTTAATAAATTTAAAAGAACTATCAAAGAAACATTATGCAAAAAAGGCTACTATAAACTCAAAGATTATTTAGATGACAAAAGAGCGTGGGATTAGTTATTTCCAAATATTAAACATTAATCACTATGTAAGCAGCTTGGCTGCGACATGATATTGGCAAGCACGAATAGCTGTCTTCTGTTTGTTTGTTCATGTCATAGCAGAGCTGTATTTCTGCCAAATTGTACCTATAATAAGCACTTTTTGCAAAAGAGTGCCGAGAGTTTTTTTTCCGCCGGCTTTTTTCCTCTCGGTCTACCTAGGGTTCTACTTTCATTTCGTTTTTTAAAGGCGAAGAAGAAGTAGTAGTAGACAACACCAAGACATTGGTGGATATTTATTTATTTAATGGGCGATCATTATCTTCAAGAGCCGAGAGATGCACACTTCTCGACGGAGGCCTCCCCCAGGATTCGTCATGTCGTCCGGACCCGCGCCGCCCTCATCCAGCATTTGACGTTCGTAAAGTGTATAAAATTACCTACTACGAATAAAAAGTTTTCATTTTCAGATACATGGGTCTCTTGTGTCAAGGAAGTGAGATGGATAACAAAATAAAATCTGTATAAAACGCGCATATGAACGCGATAATATACGGTTAAAATCATGCCGCTTAGAAGACATAAAATATGCTAGGTATTCGTGCGAAACCGGGCTAGTAGTTAGTTGATAATATTTTCTTTAATGTTATCGTATAGAAACGGTACTCTGATATATATTATTTTTTTTTACTCTTCCACCTCAACTACATCAAGATAGATTTAGATTTAGGAAGTAGATTGGTACAAGATTTTCTTTCTATTTCACTTTTAAAAACACAAACACAGATTGCAAAGTTGTTTATTTTCGCTTTATTATTTTCTTTGTAAAAGACGTAAAAAACTCAAATATGTTTTCAAAGCGATTGCAAAACTGTCGGTAATATGATATTTTTATTGATCAAATTATGTTATTCAGGTCAAACTTTATAGTATGTAAGTGCATTACAAGGAAATCATGTATTATATTAGAAATGTATTTTTCGTAACATGTATAGAGCCTCATATAACTCCAAACTACAAAGTAAGTTGTCAATAACTTGTATTATTTACAACTTAATACTGGTACCTAAATAATTAGGCTGAAATGCTTGCTGTCTTATCTAGAATCTAGCTTGAATCTAGCGGCTGTTTATAAACTATTTATTGTAGAGATGCCCGAACAGCTTCTGGATTATACAGATTCCTTTATTAGGGACCACTGCAGTAGCGTACTTTAGGAACTAAAACAAATCTATTTTAAGTAAATTAGTTTTTGACTATACAAAACACAAATACACATTTGCTATACTGAGTATATTGAGTATAAACTTGGTATATTGAGGAAACCTGAGCTCCACAAGTTCCCAAAATACTTTATTTATACAGTGTGGAAAAAAAATAGTGGCCCTGGAGGGAAACTGCCTTAAATCCTATAGTAGGTAAGCTTATTTTACTTTAAGGAAACATTCATTTATTTTTAAAAAGAAACAAAACTGCATTCAAAGATTTTCTTAAATTTGCTTGTAACACCCGGGACTCAAACCAGTAAAAATAAAAAAAAATAAAGATTCGTTATTTTACTATACTAATCGATAGGATAATTGTTCAGGATAAAATTTCTCTAACAAACATTTGGTCTTACACTCGTCTGTCGTACAAGATATCCATGAAAAATAACTACACAAGTTTACATACATTACATAGTACGGTTCACTTTCAACAAGTAAAAGACACGTTATAATTTTCTTATCTCTCTAACATTCAAAGAATGAAGTTCAATTCATTCGTATGAAGTACAAGCTTGCTAATTAATTTATTTCTAAGTACCTTGTTGAAGAATTCTACAAGGAAATCGTTTAATGTTAATAATATCTCTATGCACTTCTTACACGATATTACTTCTTACACGATACGAGGCGTTTTGACGAAAAGTTTTAAAATGGAACGTTTGAATTAGTTTGCAATGCGGGACAGCAATTATAAAATTCGAAAGAATATTTCGAACATTTTTATCGATTTTATTTAGTATTGCTTCTATTACTTAATTGTGTGATCATGGCGTGTCTGGATAGGTACAAACGGGACGATTAGATGGCCTGCAAGATGTCCAGACCTGACGTCTCTAGACTACTTTTTATGGGGTCACATAAAAAAATATTATTTATAAAACGTGTTATGAAACCGTACAAAAGCTAAGGTTCGCGGTAAAAAATGTGATTAGGGGCATACACCACAACACTTTGCTGAAGGCTACACGAAATTAATTTCAACGAAGACTAAATGGGTTAGGATCTTTAAGACCACATCTCAATATGACTAGGTAGTGTTTATGACTAAATCGCCATTAGACTAGGTCTCAGTTGGACTAGACCGTGATGGGACAATATCTCTATTTGACTATGTCGTGAAATGACCAGAGAGCTTTAGGACCTTGTATTCATTTGTTCTGTAAAGTACAGTTATGTACACTACATCAACCCGATCTGGATAATACGAGTACAATAGAATATTGATAAAATAAAAATAAAAAGAAGAACAATTCAAATTTTATTACTTCGAAATTACCGAGGGGCATTTCGAACAATTTATGAGTTAAATTATTAAAGTGTAATAAATTGATACTAAAATAAAATAAATTTTAAGATTTGACGTTTTCTTTTTATTTTAAAGACCAAATGTTTGTTAGAGAAATTTTATCCTATCGATTAGTATAGTAAAATTACGAATATTTATTTTTTTAATTTTTAGCTGGTTCGAGTCCCGCGGGAGTTACAAGCGAATTTTAGAAAATCTTTGAATGCAGTTTTGTTTCTTTTTAAAAATAAAGGAATGTTTCCTTAAAGTAAAATAAGCTAACTATAGGATTTAAGGTAGTTAAGGTAGTCCCTCCAGGGCCACTATTTTTTTTCCACACTGTATAGTATTCTCATTACTTTTCGATCATGCCAAATCAAACGTCAGATAGGACAAATGACAATAAAAACCAATCAATTCTCGTTGCACCTCATAATACAGACAGCATCAACTAGGATCAAAGCTTAGTGCAGACGGCCATTAATATCCTTATGTTATTCCTTAATCCTAATGTATGTATTGTTATTTTCTATTATTTGTATCACGTTGAATTAATGAATGCAAGTGTACGTACAAACCTAAGATGGTTTTGATACGCTTTTATTGTATCTCTGTCTGTATAATAAATAAATAATACAGGCCTAGAGTAAAATCTGATTTCTTATATTAATAAACAAGCTGTTGCGCGCGATTTTACCCGCGCAATTTAGATTCCCGCGGGATTTTCGGGATAAAAAGTAGCCTATACGGATTCGGAAGAATCCCTCTAAGTAATAGTAAAAGAAATTTTGAAATCGGTCCAGTAGTTTTTGAGCCTATTCAATACAAACATACAAAATTAGCGACCGAAAAATTCTTGCGCCACGACTGAGACGTACGAAATGATGCATTATTAAATTTTAAAGTATAAACAATCCGCAAATTAACGTAAAACTCAATCAACAATTGTTTCGGCATGCATACACTTGCGACTGGCCGCATGCCGAGCGCATGGCGAGATCGAGCCGCGAAGGTAAAGCTCACATTTCGTCCGTCTGTATGAAGTTGAATTACTGTATAGTGTTACCGTGCGATAGGTATTGGAGAACAGGATTTGCCTATATCTAGGTATATAGTATCCGATTTAGTGAAGTAGATGTTGACGATATAGGGGGTAGTAACTCTTATCAGAATTTAGCATTGTTTTATCAAAACTACGAAGCTATTACAATATCTTAGTTTTACTGCCTCTGCTAACACAAAGGTTTTATTTTTATCGACCGTTGGTCGGCGCTTATTGCATTTAAGTGGTTTTTTATTAGTTTCTTTTAGATCTCAATTGGTTTCGATTTATGTAGTGGTTATCGATGTAGATGGTGTCGAGCCAAAATATATTTGTGTAAAGTAATACAGCAACATCCAACGGATCTAAATGATAGGAAACTTGACAAGTTGCGCATTTCAGTTTGTTTGCAGCCAAAATTAAAAGATTAAAAGCTAAAGGGTTTGTTTGTTTGTTTGAACGCATTAACCTCGAAAACTACCAGTCCGTTTTGAAAAGTTATAGACTGTTTTTAATCCATAGTTATCTAAAACGTGCAAGACTTATAGAAATTCACATTGTAAGTGAATGCCAACCTAAATCTTGCTACGAATATTTTACTAAAATGTGAAAGTTTCGATGGATGGATGTTTGTTCCTCAATCATGGCAGAACGGAGCAACGGATTTTGATGAAATTTAGCATTGTGATCATGTACAGTATAGAATAGAACCTTTTTATCTCAATATTCCCGCGGGATTCGAAATTTCGCAAAGAAAACCGCGCGAAATAGCATTAAAATTAAGTGTTTTTTGACATCCAAGGAACAAAGCCTTAAGAAAACTATTGTAATCCGTTCGATTTACTACTTAACAGCATAGTAAAAACTCATGTATTTCACGCAAATTTGCAATCACGAATTACGAGTAGGTACGTTAGTTACCTATTAACCATTTAATTTCCCATGTATTATTCACTGATAGATAGAAGTGGGCATGTCACGATGACTGGTGACATATTTTTCGCGGACTTCGCATTAATTCCACTGTAATCAAATTACCTGCGCACGAGCAAAGAAAAACAGCCATTTCCTCAATTCTCAGAAGCAAGTGGCAAGGTTGAGGTCACCGCCCTCAACTTTGCATTGTCATTATATTAGTATGACTGAGTTTGTATGAGAGTTAAAAATTTAAATATTAAATGTACATAGATATACTACTTTAATTAACCGACTTCCAGAAGGAGGAGGTTCTCAATTCGTGTGTATGTTTTTTTTCGTGTCTTTTTTACACGATATTTTGGACAATTATGAATCGATTTTAAATATTCTTGTCTCATATAATAAGAGGATACTTCAGCGGTGGTCCCATAAAAATTCGCAACGTGCGTATTTGGACAAGTTCCATGACAGCAATCTGTACGCACCAGAAAACCGGCCACAGAATATTTTATTTTGGCCACTTGATTAAACTTCTAATGTATAACTTGATCACGAGATAATAATTTTCAAACTATATACATAGATTTTCAGGCCTAAAGTAGACTAGGTAGGTACTAAATAAAACAACTTACCCCATAGGCCTGGGTCGTCAAAGCACGAGTGGTGGTTGGAGACGGTAAGCAGCGGCACTCCTCGAGGCCGGTGGAGAGCCTTGCGCAGCGCGCCTCCGTTGTATACCGTGGTCTTGTTCAGGAACTCTGTGCAAGGATGATAAAATAAAATAAATAAAATCTCCAGAAAATTACTACATTAATTAACTACATGGACTCAAAGTAAGTAAAGCTTGTGTTATGAGTTACCCTGTAGCGATTAGCGATCTAGGAGATAATCGCCCAGACCCGGGACATTTTTTTATCCTGTTCCGTGCTGAAATCTAACCCGCGACCTCGCGATTTCTGTAGCGTCCAGGCCACTCTACCACGTAGACCGTCAAATGGATGATGCATTAGTTACCATATTTTTAATTTAGGTATTTTTTTCAGGATAAGAAGTTTGGATCACTTATTAATACCTATGATTTTTATATCTATATCTCAACTTTCGTACTTCGAAACGCACGTGATCATCTATGTATAAAATATAAGTCAGTAATTTTAATATACATAAGGAACTGAAAGGCAGTTATACCATCCAAAAACAACTCTAGTATTTTCCTTGTATGAGGGATGCCACCAGCATAGTAGAATTGAGATATATGCATGCATAGTTATATGGAGTCTAATAACTTATGTCTAAGACGGCTTAAGAATAGAACTTAAACTAGAATGGTGATGACGATGAAGGTCCTCTTCAACGAAGGCTGCAACGATTCTTCATTTCTTCAGTTCGGTCCACGGCCCGAAGGGTGTTTTCGGGAAGTTTTATATATGCTAGCCGCTATAAAAACTTTAAAAGCGCGATTTAAAGTTACACTTATACATCGTATGTCATCCTCATAATTTTGGCGATAGGGTAATAACTCTATCTGCCTCCATGGTAGCCAATGTTTCTCGAATACCCACATATTTTTGTTATTTATTAATTTAAGTTTTGTTTGCACCTATGCGGATAAATTTTGTATGCCTTATTAACTGATATTTCTCTGTTTAGTTGAATTTGAATTTGTAATAATAAGTAACGAAGCTGGTGACGTGTTTGGTTGGATGGATTTGTATGCTTTGTAGTGTTACCTAGAGTAAGAGCCTAAGTAACCTACTATTTAAAAGAAAAGGTAAAAAATAAAGAGAATAAAGTTAAAGTTTGTGTACTTATTTACAAATAAAAAGGTACAAGGTTGTATAAAAAAGTCACTATTTCACTTACAGCCCACTAAGATTTTTTATATATACACTGAGATTTTCCCTTTGAGTACTTATGTGTCCAGAAGTACAAACAACAAACATACAAACATAATGGAATATAAAACAGTAAGTAAACAGTATACTATTACAGCTTTAATTCTATTACTCTTACTTTCCGGTAATTTGGGCAGACGCCGACTTAAAAAATACTTAGTTGGTAAGTATACAGGGTTAATTTGAATTAGCGCAGCACCTCTTGTCGGCAGCCTCTCCACATCAATCCCAACAACAACGTTTGTTCGACAACCTTTTAAAAATAATAGTTTTTAAAATTTCAGTTTTCCCATATAATAGTAGATTATGCATCAAGGGGATAAAGCAGTGTATTATGTCACGGGCATCATATTGAATCCTGAGCGAAATGAAGGATTCTGTAGATGTTAGATGTAATTGATTAAGATGTTAATTCCCGAACGAAGTGAGGGAATTATGGTAAGAATCCTGAATGAAGCGAGGGATTCAAGACTGCCCAAGACTAAGGCACTGTTATCCCCGAGGAGCATACTCTACTTTATACACCACCTTGTAAGATAATTAGGTAATGAAACGCAGGAATTAAATCAAGTATTTAATAATTTAGAAATTAAAGATAATATTAGAAACAATTGACCAGTTATGTAAGGACAAAGTGATATTTCTATTTGGTATATTCATTGTTTACATTGTGACAACAGGTCTTCAACATTGAATAAACAGTCCATAGGCTGCTAAGTTTCTTTGTAGCAGACAACTGTTGAAAATATACTAAAAGCAATGACACCGAAATAATTTTCACGGCTTTTTTAGTTTTCCAAGCAAAGAAATCTTCGTAAAATTTCATGTACAAATGCTTTGATGTACACGGCAAAATATTATCGACGATACTATTTGCTTCATTTCTAATATCTTCTGGTGTTAAATCGTCACTCGAGCTCGACATATTTTATTTATTTGAAAACTACTGAAATAAAAACTCTGAAAAAATTTTTTTTCAAAAACCGCGCAATTTTACTTCTTATTTGTCTTTTTCAAAAGGCAAAAGAAACCGTCGCATACAGGTTTTTTACGAGGATTTTTAATTTTTCTTGGTAGTCGTTCCAAATGCAAAGGTACACAAACTTATACAGCCAAATTTAAAGGCCGTATATTTTTTAATTAGGCATAGCAACTAGTCATACAGCCATGTCCAAGTAGGTATTATTAAATTTCGCTCCAATTGACATTCCAAAATCAAATGACATTATAACCCTTAGGATTAAAGTATTTTTTATTCCCTGTAAGATACCTTTTTAATCTTAAGGGATTAATATCTTGCTTTAGGTGGAGTTTATCTCATACATAATGCGAATTTTAAACAAAGGTGGTGTATAAAAAAAATTTAACAACGCCCATTAAAATTAACCCTGTATAAAAGTGAGTTTACCTAAGACATTAGTTATCGTTTTTGTTTTTTACTTCTGTTATATGTTTTCTTTAGTTAGTTACGTATTATTTTGAAGTCAGTTTTGGCAAAAAAAAAGTTTTATTAATTTTAAATTACCTATACTTGACAAAAGATATAGCATAAATCTAATTATTCTTATTATTTATTGAAGGAATGGGAATAGTATTCAGCTAGGTAGCAAAATACTATTCCCATTTCACATTCTCATTTTCTGTTTGATTTCGAACAAATAAACTGCTACATAACAGGTGCAGAATATGAACAGACTTGGTATAAAATTACGAATAGAATTTGCCGCTGTTGCTGCAGTAGTGAAAAGGTTATCCGTTCTGCAGAAGTGCTCCTACCTGCTTAGAACCTCGTTGAGCTACCACTTTCTTAAGCTGATTGCCACAGAAATATTGTAAATTTTACGTTGTGCTTCATGAATCCTGCAAAACAAACCTTGCCAGCCTTTACTTTTTTAAGATTCTGATTCTATAGTACTTTTGTTGCATTTCGTGCGGTGTATGAGTATGCTGGACAAAAATTCTATTCCCTTCCTATTCCTATTTCAATCATTTTGCATGCCTTCTCTTCATCCATTTGTTGAGAATCGGCAGCACATCAACAGCACTCACGCATGTTACGTTGCTATTGATGTACTTACTTAAAATCAGGTAACCCACATGTTCGTCTGCCTATCAACATTCCATAGTAAAACAGATGTTTAATACCACATCCATATGGGGTAAGTGTTAACATGTTAATATTTACCCCTCTCCATTTGGTAACTTTAGCCCCAAGGTCACTTTTCTTACTTAAAAAGTATAAAAAATAAACGAATGAAAATAATAACAAGAAAATGACTAGGTGTTATTGACAATAAAGTAGAGTTCAAATTGGTTTAATGCGAAAATTTGTTGCGAATCAATTTATTGCGAGGCACAAAAAGTTCACACAAAATAAATAAATAAAACAATTAATTTTTAAACAGATAAGTAATTATTTAGCTTCTGATACTGCTTTTATTGGGAACTCTTGTGTGTGAACGTGTCCTAGTGAGATATGTAATTGCACTATGTGGTCAACTTGGATGAGCTCTTGGATATTGCATTTTTTCCTTCATAAAACATAAAAAACATTAAAAAAAAACATAAAAACATAAAACATTTATTTATTTTCATATTCTGCACATTTTTACAATCTTAACCTAAAAAATATAATATAAAGGAATACAATTGTCTAAGTGCCTGAACTAGGTTTACCCTGTTTTTCAGGCGAAAGGGGGTCTGAGTGTATACAAAATAAAACTTAAAATAAATACTTATGTAACTATATCTTTTAAATAATAAGGATGAGTAAAGAAGAAAAGCAAAAAAAGGAGTCCTAAAACGGTGGTTATAAAACTAACGTTAGGCAAAAAATATTTTCTAATTGAATAATGCAATTTATGAATTTTACACTAACTTATTACTGCTAACAGGTTTTCTGTGTCTTCAGAAGACATGTTTTGTAACGCCTCTTGAACAATTTTTTTCATTTCATTCAAACACAGAGAGTACAAATTTAGTTTTGCATTAACCCTATTGTAAAGAAGAGGGCCAAGAAATAAGAAAAATCTGGTACATAAAGCATGTTTGATATCTATATCAGTCCGGTAAGCTATATCTTTCCTTCTTTTGTTATTAATTTCGGGGTTGAAAGGAAGTGCGGTGTGCTGCTTTAGGACTGTGTGCATTATAAATAATTGTCTAACTGTTAGTACACCACAAGCTTTGTAAAGGAGGTGCGTTGGAAATAGAAAAGGACGGAAGGTTGAGACTTTTAATACCGCTCGTTGAGCTCTCTCCAAGGATATTATTGTAGTTTTAGCCGCTTTCTTTTCAATCATCAGGATTCAAATAATGTGAATTGGCGAAATATTATGACGATGACATTGTCGGCAAAACAAATCCACCGCCATTAGGATAGGTACTTACTCAAATTATTTTTTTTTACTCGTGCAAACTTCGTGCAGTTTTCATTCAAAGTGGTAAGTAATAAAAAATATATTACTCTAAATAACCGTGGAATGCTGACACATGGGACCGATACTACAATAACTAAACCTATTAAATCGCTTCGAATTAAGCTGCTCATATAATTTCGATCGAACTTCACTTAGAAGTTCGTTTGATCTTCAAATATACTATACAGCTTCAAAATTACGAGCTAGAAATGTAATTTAGAACGAGTAAGTAGGTACCTACATATTGTGTTATTAATGTTATTATTGATTGGCAATCAAATTTTAGCACAGTTGCAGCAGATACGAAATTAACAATTCATTAGGTCCTACCTACTTAAATAATTGCAAAATATATGCTTCAGTAGACATATTGCCATTTCCGTTCCACAAACTTCAAGCACTATTAATTATAGGAATAACTATGTACAACTGTTGTTCTTTTGAACCGACTACCAAAAAAGGATGAGGTTCTCAATTCGTCTGGATGTTTTTTTTTTGTGTCTTCGTTACACGATATTTCAGACAATTATGAATTGATTTTTAAAATTGTTGTTGCATATAATAGAGGATACTTCATAGTTGGTCCCATTTAAATTTCATCGAAATCGGTTGAGTACTTCAATGAAAATTTCAAACTTTTGAAAAATGATGTATGATTTCGGAGAATGTTTACGTTGATGACATTCTCAACTCAACCAAAGTTTTGACGTGAAGTTGATTATTAGTTTTCAACACATAATTTTTCACGTATTTCCATTTTTTTTTATATAATAGACTAAGCCCGGTAAGTGAAGATGAAAACACACGGGCCTAGGAAAGAACTGGCTCTTCATATAATATTGCCGGAACACGTCACCACCAGAGAAGTTATATTTGGCGGTAGATTTTATATGAAGGGGGTGGCTAGCCAGTCGGACCCTGACGGGATCCTACCACCAAAAGGGGGTCACTCGGATTAGTCGCTCTTCCAACACACTTATCCGGGGCTATTCCTAGCCGACTCTACCCGGGATATAATTTCACCTGGCTTGAAGGTATCTTAAAAAATACTTTCACGTAAGTTCAATAGCCTCGCGTAAGGCTACTCAATAGGGTGGCTTGACTTTAGATAATTGGATTTACTAACATTGTTACGTTAAGGCTGCCACTTAGGGCAAGTAAGTTAATGAAGTCACTTAAAAAGAAACAAAACTAGAGAAAACAACAAAAACAATTGAGTTACACAAAAAAAACATTTTGATAGAAATTGAATTGATGGTTTTTTCTACATGAGGGAGATGCTACAATTGCCACATTTAAATAGTTCATGATCTCATTATGAATGGTACTTCCCATCCCTAATGCAAATCCATTTTTATTTTCAATTGTTACTATCATTTTCATTTCATTTCATTTTTCACTATGATACTCATCAGATATAAGATCAAGCTTTTGGTTGCTGCACAAAAATTTCCTAGTTATTTACTAATTCAAATTCTTTATTTTGAGGGTAGTAAGTAAGTGGTAAGAATATGGTGGTAAAAATAAAAAATTTCTTCCTGTTGCCTTCTAAGACCAGCAAAACATTTGGCCTAAGCCCATTTATGCAATAAAGAAATGACCATTTTTGGTTTAAAAATAATAAATTTTATAAATAAAACTACTTTTTAACTGGATATAATTGATCGCATATAATTTATATTTCACATTTTAACTAAATATTTCGCTGTATTTGCAGAACCCTGTGGTCATGAGCAACTGAGGTGTCAGGTGTCAGATTGATAGGTGGAAAAAGTTAAACATAAATAATTATATTTTATCTACCTTAGGCATTGGAGACAACACAAATCAACTTAAACTTTAACAAGTAACAAAAATTTATACAATTTGGAAGTCTTTATCTTTAATGCAATCTCTTCCAAGTAATTCTAATTACATAAATAAAAATAAGAGTTTTAAAAACATGGGTTTTTTAGGCTAGAGACAACAACTTATGTATTTTTATTTAATTTTGAAGGGTATGTTTTTATGCTTTATAGTTTGTTATTCCCTGGCACAACAGGCTTGCCTCAACAGTCAGGTTGGTAGATTACATCATCCCTTACCTACATAGAGGGGGTAGCAATAATGATTATAAATTCTTTTCATGGTCTGTTCATCTGCTGACTTATATTAATAAAAAAAAATCCCCAGACAATCACACCAACTACATAGCCCCAAGGTAAGCATAGCTTGTGTTATGGGATACCATGTAGTGAACTAGGGGGAACCTAAATAAAAAAAACATAAATAGATGAACAGCCAGACATAGAAACTTAGTATTATTGATTCAGTAATATTTATTTATGAAGCTTGTTAATTTTTTAAATAGCATGCTTCTTTTTATCTACTTAAACCTATTTTACTTAAGTCAAAGCCAAAAAAGTGAAGTATTCATCATGCAGCCATGGTCTTTTGACTAAAAATTAGTAGTTATTAGAAGAGGCATGTATTTATTAAATGCAGCATGTTGAAACCAACCTATATTTTGTTTATTTTATTAGAGAATTATTTCGCTACTTTAAATAAAAGCTTTTACCACTCGAATTATTCCAAAACTTTAGTTTAGGGTGTGGAAAGAGTTCAATATTTTCAGCATATTGTACTCAAGCAACTAAATTGAATTGTGCGAAATTGTACTAAACTGAAACTGAATAATACTATATTAGATTTACAAGTAAAGTTGTGCTGCAACAATAAGATAACTTTATTGCTTTATATCTTTTTTAACAACATCTCTACGATATTTGAAAATATATTAGTACTAGAAATTGTTTCGGAAGTCACCCTAAGTTGCAAAAAAGGGCCTGAACAAAGCACTTCTAGATAGATGAAAATCAATTGTAACAGTTAGGGAAAATTGAGCTCCTATTGTGTTCCAAAATGCAATTTAACTGTCTCTTGTTTTGTTGTTCTGTTGTTCCTCTGTTAAGGCTCTGATACAGGAGGACCCTTGTATATTACTTAACAAAAATTGTATATTATTGACCTAATTACAACTAATCATCACTTCATTTTAATTTTAAAATAAAGGGGTTTAAAGAAGAATCTTTTGTTCTAGTGATAATAAGAATACTCTAAAAGTTTCAATTACATGTGATTGTTCCTTACCATCGGGTGAAATAGAGGTCAAAACAAATTTAGTCTCAATAATACAATATCTGACATACAGAAGTCTTTAACACCAGCATAAGAAACATAAATAGAAGAAGAACTGGGGCCCAATTCGCATTTTTTTATTTGTGTGGCAATAATCTTTTAATTCTTCATGATAAATATTAATTGATCACAATACATCAACCTATGCGATAATTTATTTTTGTTTATATTTTAAACATTGAGTTCAGTCAAATGCAAGATTTAAATGCCATTTTTTAGGCCAGGGAAAACTTAACAGTTTTTTAAACTCTTTTCAGATGAACTTAAACCAACCAGGATTTTATCACCTTGTGTTAGTCACTTTTAACTTTGATAAAAAAAATGTCAAATAAGGCCTCAGACACAGTTTCTTTTCTGAGTTCAACTTTTTTAGGCAATTATGTAATTGAAAAATTTACTAAGGATAATTGATGTCATGTTGCTAAACGTTTCCGCACTAATGAACATGTCCAACAAATAAGGTTGTGTTCCAAAACAAAGCAATAATAGCTTCAATATTCATTAGATCTTACAGAACATTGGCATTTTAATTATTTTCTTTAGAAATAATAATAGAATAACAATGTTTCAATATTTACCTCATGGTTTGTGTAAATATCAGGTGACCTATGTTAGGATAAACAACGTAAGCCTTAGTTGTTATTGACACGTTCAGAATAATAATCAGATATTTCGTAGTCCTCCATTCTGCTGATGCAAGCGAAACCAGTTCTACACACATTCACTGGTCAAAACACTTGAACTTATCTTTGTTTCAAATTTAGTTTTTCACATAGATTATTGTTAATTAAAACCTGTAGATATTGTAATAGAGAAAACCACGTGATATTGCTTACCTATTATGAATTTACTGAATAATCCAACCACAGCCACAGTGATTGAGCTCGCACAATTCCACAATCGTCCGGGATTCCGCAAGCGAGGAATAATCCAACTAATATCATACGCCATGATCGAAGCAATATCACCTTCACAGTATCACTTAATAAAACATTATCATATCATTGACAAAAATATTAAAAATCAATCTTAATCTTTCGTAACACACGCGAGCCGAGTGCGAAACATACGGAGGACAACGAACGATTAACTGCTGACTGACTGACAGACAGAAGGCTGACAGCAGGCAGCAAGCTACAAAACTTTGACAGTTGAAGTGACATTTGCAATCAAAATAGAGCGTTCAGAAACGATAACTTTGATATAATTGAACTATACCTATCATTGAAACACTTATAAATAACGTATTTCTATCCAAGTCGTATTTATTTTCTATACGGTGTTTTAATTTTAGTATAATAGTAATTTATTATATTGTTCACTTAATCGTCATTTGTTAATTCAAGTCATTAGTCTAAAACTAATAATTGCTGCTTCGTTTGGTTAGTCCAGTTCGCAGATTGTTTCATTATCTGCAAAATCAGTTGAGAAACGATAGTATTCAAAATTAGGAAGGGGCTATTTTACACTCATAAAAAGAATCGAGTAGAATAATACGTTTTATGTATTCGAAGTTTATTTCAAGCTGTCTATAAAAATAAGTTCAAGAACTAAAACCTGACTACTAAAAACAAAACACGCTCTTAAAAGTAAGAAATAAGTAGGTAATTTGATGTGATTTTATTAATAAAACGAATCTGTTTTGCTTTAAAAGGTGGCATACGACTACGGCTATCCTTTAAAGATATCTCTATCAGTTTGACGTAATACATAAATATTTCAGCGGAGACTATTTCCTACTTGTTTCCTACTTTTAAGAGCATGTTTTAGTAGTCGGGTTTTAGTTTTTGAACTTATTTTTTTTTCACATGTTTTGGAGTAATAGTGTCTACATATTTGAAATGTGCGAAGTTCTTTTATTTGATATCGCACACGAAATCGTCAAGATTTCTTTTTAAAAATTCTTTACCTACTATAATTATTATTTCACTTATTTTGGAGTCATAATTTTTACATATTTGTGTTGTGCTAACATACCTAGCTCTTTCATTTGATACCTTACACAAACAGAAAATAGTTTTTTTTAGTTCTTCACTTTAAGTCCCCTAGAGGGCACTGTAGTCAATTTAACATAACTTTATGTAGCCTGTAACCAGCGGACAGTGAAGAGGCTTCTAACGACACCTCATTTGTCCAATTACTATTAGTAGTTTAGATGTTCTGAGGGAACAGATGAGCATGCGTACCCACATACATAAATACAAACATACATCTATACACGTCAAAATCATAACCCTCCTTTTTACCCGCCGTAGTCGGGTAAAAACAATAGATTAAAAATCGACTTATAACTAGGTACTTTGTGTGTGAGTAATCATATAATACACAATTTATTTTCTTAACTTTAATTAATTTTATCGGCATTGGAGTCTACCCACAAAAAGGGTAAGTAAGTACATATTAAAATATGACAACACGTATTTTTTTACGACTTTATCAATAGGTCCGTGTCGGTGGATTACGCTGGAACGAGCGTTGTTTACACTTATAGTGTTTACACTACATTGCACTAGTCCACCGCCAGTACCGCCACTCTTCATGTGACTTGCCAAACCCGCATATTATACCCATTCTCGTCGGAATGTTGGCACTAATGTTTTTCTTGTTTTCCAAACAAAACAAACTCTACAACTTCTTTCTCAAAATCATCAACATTTGATTTCGGGTAGACGAAATAATGTTTCACATCGGTAGCTTTGTAATCCGTCACACTTCCTCTCGGCGTCACTTTAAAAGCTTTGTGAGTTTGATTGGGTGTATCATCATCGCCTAAATTGCTGGCTTCCTGAAGTTCATGTCTGGGTAAATATGCACAATTTGACAAAGAGTATAGACCCAGATCCATTAGTAATATCATCAATGTCCGCGTACTAACTTTCATTGTGGGAAGTTGTTTTTTTTTATGTAGTTTTTACTGTATGACCCACTTTTCTGTCTTTGTGGATTTCGAATATGGAACTTCAACCTAGTTTTATGAGAAACTGACTTGTGACCAATAACAATTGAATGAAATTGGAGGTGCGTGCGCGCCTGTGGAATATATTTTTAAACTTATCGCGGAGTGTGTTTGTGTCGATATTTATACGATGTCAGTAATGACACATGTGTGGCATGGAATTTACTGGGGAAGCCCACGTAGTAAAAATCAGACGCAGTGTGTAGGAACTCCTTATAAACAATTAGGTTTGTTTGTTTAGATTTTACTAGCGAGAAATTGGTTTAATCAAAGGCCTTAGGTATAATTAAAATCATGAGGAGAGTGATCAAGCAATGGTTTTTACCATGAATTTAATTTCATTATTTATCCACCTCTACCTATTAAAACTTGAGATATTAAAATAGGATTTTTATTGCAAATAGGAACTAAACTCATTCTCAATAGGTTCCTTTGGCAAATGAGCATAGAGGGTTGACTGTAAGTTCTTGGAAACAGTTCACAATATTCAAGTCGAAAATAAAATTTTAATCATTTGTTATCGAATCTTCGGTGCAGTCAGACTACTTAAGTTTGGTTTATTTTAACCAAGGCCACGCACGTCACCAGTGCCGCGGATATGAGCGGCCTTGGGCGGCTGTTATCTAAGTGTGTGAGTTATTTAGGACACACTGGCAATTAGGTAACACTTGGCTAATCAATAGGCCGATGATGTGTAGAGGCTATGCTAAGGTTCAGCAAGCAACTGGTAGTCAAGAGTTAGGAACATAAACGTAGAAACAAATAGGGTGCTTCCGCTTTTGATGTTTTAGTTAAGAACTGCCTACAATTAGATGTATCTATAGTAGCATTTGACACCTACTCGAATATTAGACGTGATTTATAAACAATAAAGTTCGTGTAGGTATCTAGGTAATTTATTTATTCATATAAATCTGTCTTTATAAATCATAAATATTAGTCGTGGGAAGTAACTCTTTTGTAGGTACCTATATCATTCGATACTAATTTGATACGACGACTTACGTGCTACGGAGGGCACGTCAAGCCTTCTGTCCCGGTTGTTGTTAGCTTTATTCCGATCTATTCTATACCTAGATCGCGCCAGACATGTAATCCCCTCTGATGCTGTTGCATGATGTTTCGCGCAGGTGTATACTTACAAATATACCTGCGCGAACGTCTCACTCGCAACAACTTCAGAGGGCACTACAATCTAGAAATTCTGATGTTTTATCGCAAGACATTTTACCGCTTTAACAAATCTGAATAAAAAATTATAAAAATCTGAGTTCAAATTATAATTTTTAACGCAGATTATAATTAAAAATCATAAATACATACACACATATCTTCACGCCTTTATGCCTTATGGGGTAGGCAGAACAACAGAGGCTTTAAAACCACCTGAGGTTACGTTTGACAAGTTTGGAGGTATAATTATGATGGTGAGAGGAGAGGCCGACAGAGGATCAGCATATCGCCCACAAAAATGCTCGTAAAACCTCTTTCCCATGTCTTACTTTTACAGTATGTGCGGGAAGAGAAGCAGCTGGTACACTTGATGTTTTTCTTTCTCTCCCAGTCCAGCATAATTAAAAATCTCATCAAACATCATCAAAACTGTAATTAAAAATCTATTATAATTAAAAATCGTAAACTGACAAGCTGTAAACCGTCCATGCCTTCTTGTCATCCAGGGTAGAGTGAGATCCTAATCCATGAACGTTTCTCATAAATAGATAGGAAGAACAATCCAAATTACAACATAACACACTATCGATAAGTCCCATTTATTTAGTTAAACTTTGCTTTTCATCTTTATTTAGGTAGGTACCTATTATACTTAATAAATTTAAGTGGCATAAAATACTGCATTACAAACTTATTAATAAGTTTAGCCTTTAATCGAACCATTCCATATTTCTACGCTCAATCTTCGGCACCCAATTGGTATGTTTAAAATTCAAAACCTTCTTTAGTTCCTCATCGTTTCCCTCCGAATTTAACGTCAAACCGAAAGCGCTTCTTTTGAATCGTTCCATTTCCGAATTTATGTTTTGTAAACTGCCAGTCTCCTTTAAGTTTTCTTTTTGATCGATTATTTTGCTTAAATCATTTTCAAATTGTGGTATTTCTTGTCCAGATTGTTGACTTTTTGTATTTTTTATAGTTTTGGCGCACACAGCGACACAAAGCGCGGTAACGAAGAATAACGTGTAGTATTTATTCATAGTTTCAGTTGTAGTTTTACTCACAGAAACTTCTAGAAATTAAAACGAACGGTTCTACGTTCCGACTTGAAATAATCATATTGAAAAAGTTTTATAAATTTATACCCTGCAGATATCTCAAATGATTCAGAAAAGGAATATCATTCACGCTTCGGTGTGGTTTGCTGACATAACTGCGGGAAATACGCGACTAAGATAAAATCAATGAGTTAACAAGTCCTTTTGCCTAAGAATAAACCAAGGATTTGCTTCATTCAAACCAAGTATTACTACTGGTGCTACCCTTCGTACCAAAATCCACGTGAATGTATCTTTTTTGATTCTTATCCTAGGTTAATATTATGAATGTGAAAGTTTGTGGCTTTGTGTGGAAGTTCATTGCTAAACAGAAATTCAATGGGCTCAAAAATTTGCTACACTACAAGTAGGTAGGGCAAATTACGAGATATTTTTCTTTAGCGTTGACTAAACGTGCGTTTGACCTTATATGTAACGATGCGGGCACAGATTATCTTAATCTTTCATGCATGATTCATTAAATTGAATAAAATACAGCTTACTTCTTAACCGGATTTAGGTATAACACTGATATTTTACATTCGAACTCGACGTTTCGGTTTACAGACCCGGTGGTCACTCTTAGGGCCATACTTACCTTACCATATAAACAGCTCTCAACTGTAAAACGGAACTTAAGGGAGTGAATTTAATATATTTTAGAGGGTTTTATCAATAGGTACTCACCTTTTATTTGAGATGCTGAGGTATACTTGGAAGTTAGAATATTCCCGCGAAGCCGCGGAAAGCTTCGGATTTACCGACAGACTTCATAGGTATAGGTATCTACCATCTACACAGCGATGGTAGTCATTTGAATTAGATATAATTATTATTATAAATATTGAATTCTCATATTTTGAAGTCAATTTAACTAGGCACTTAATTAACAAACTAATTTAACATCAAAAATTGACGTGCAAATGAAAACTGGTAGATAAATATCCGCTATTATATTTTTTTCTTGTACAACGACAGGGTTCAGCTGTGTTGTTTATAATCAGAATAAGATTTATATTCAATGTCTATCCAGAAATATAAAACTCTGTAAGGAAAAAAATAATTAAAATTTTCGATATTCACCATACATATCTACTACTAGCGCCCCTGGCGGAGTCACTGTGTAGCTAGAGTAGACTTTGCCAAAATAATTTAGTTACTGAGTGACTCCGCCAGGGGCGCTAGTCGTAAATGTGTATGTAACTTATTGAAATTGCTTCAAATAACTACAGACAGCCACTGCTGTTTTTATAATGACACTCATCAAATGTTTTCTCTTTGTTATGTGTTTTTAGTTAGTTCCTAGTATCTAATTGCGGCATAATCTTCACCAGGGGCTGCCTGATTATACTTTTGTATACTTTTATGAATGCTATGTAGGGACATTGAAGGCGAAATCAGGTCACCTTCATACATAATATTGTCGTAAGTTAACAAAATTATTTCAAATTTCGTTAAAACTTAGTTGATTTCTCTACGACAGTAAACTACTTTTGTAGTTTTATGTCGATACATGAAAGGACTTACGAGTAAGTATTAAATAATAACAATTATGTTAGTATAACAGCATAATAGGGTTATTGGCCATTATTTTTCATTTGTTTTTATACAATCACTTCACTTTCGGATTAATAATATATAATTTGGGGTCAAATGATTGCAAGTGACCTCCCCTACATCATCGACCTAAAAGATTCCAAAACCCTGTTGTTTAAACAGTGACATCTTGCATTAGATATAAAAAGTTTTCACATGTTGAAATGGTTTTATATTGTTTTGATAGATGGCGTTAACCACAAGATCAACATTGATATAATTTTATCCCATAATTCTCGTAATTTGATGTGGCATTTCGATATTAATTGAAATATTTTGTATAAGCTAGTAAATTATTATGGATTAAAAGTATTTCTGTAAATATGATATGATAATTACAATTACTTAGATGATTACATATTATACGAAACATAATGAATGTTGATGAAATATGAATATACATATAACACTATTTCATCACTCCACGCATCGACTCCGTGGCGCAACGGTAGCGCGTCTGACTCCAGATCAGAAGGTTGCGTGTTCAAATCACGTCGGGGTCAAAATTTCGTTTTGGTTACAGCGATTTTTTATTTTTAACTAAATCTTTGTATTAAATTTACTTTTTTGTTGCTGCCTGAGGATTTATTTAATTATTCATGTACAGTCACGTCTATAAATTATGCATACATATTAATTGAACTTTGAAATTTATTATAACCGAATAAGTTGCTACACACAGTGGTATAAATTACAGTATATCTTACAGTAATTTATACCAGTTTTTAAATAAATATTTTTTTCTTAAGGTAGGTATTTGGAGAAAGCGAAGTAAGGGCTTTTCAGCAGTTGGACAGAAATGGACTAGATAAGAAGATAAAGATAACGAAACATCGACATATGACATCGTAATAATTCTTAAAAAATTTAAAAAGAAAAAGTATATGATATGCAAAAATTCTGGAGATGCCGGGGATCGAACCCGGGGCCTTTCACATGCAAAGCGAACGCTCTACCACTGAGCTACATCCCCGATGCCTGTGAGAACGAAATAACAAAACAAGTTCCAAGTATGTTGAAAATGAGGATTTCTACAAATAAAAAGCTAATCTGCCTCCGAAAAGTAATTGAAAATAAAATATTTATATGACCTTTATTGCTTACGACATAGAGGTCAGGTTCTGTACTGCATAACTGCATTATTGACAACGTTGAAATATTATTTTTTTGTTAGCATTTGTTGACTTTGAAGTCCTCTTGATATAAAATTAGAAATTTATTTTTTTATTAGAAAATTATTAGTATTTTTAATCGGTGAGTAAACCCGCGTATAAACTCCTCACTCGAGTAAGTTGGTAAACTGGAGTAAAAGATGAAAATAGTACATTATGATATAAGTGCGGTAATTTTCAAAGCGCACGTATGTCATACGACGTTTTATAACATATTTACGAGGAAATACTTTCGACTTTTTACTCATATGGCCATCTGAGCGTCTTTTTAGAAATGCTAGCAAGTTGGAGTATGACTTGATATCAATACCATGGTTTGTTTTCATAGTGCTTTTTAGCATTGAATAGTAGCACCACAATGAGCTTGATTTATATTTATGAGAAAGTTCCATGAAATAGGCTAAAAACACATTTTGTGAAAATGAATTTGCATTTTGGCTTGTTTTCCATAAGATGAAATTTTGATAGGCTTGTCTATCTATCGGTCGATTTTTCAGGTAAGAGGCTTATGGTCGTATTACAGACTAGCTGTGACCCGCGACTTCATCCGCGTGGATACCGTTTATTAGAGTTGGATAAATACTATTATTATATCCTCCTTGAAGTTAAAACTTACCTTATTCTAAATTTCGTCAAAATCGACTCAGTAGTTTAGCTGTGAAAGCGTTACTGATAGATAAAAAGACAGAATTACTTCAAAAACTGTTACAACAAAGCAGTGATCCGCAGTTTCACCTAGGTTTTGTGAAAAAGTATAGGTAGGTAGGTATATTACATAGATGATGCCCGCGACTTCGTCTGTATTGAATTAGTATTTCGAGTAGGTTATTTTCTTCTCCAAGGTCCTAACTATCTTTAATAACAAAAATAAAAATGAAGAATCTTCCCCCATATAATATGTATAACTCTTTACCACAAACATAGGTAGGTAACTATCTGTTAGGTACATTACAAAGGCACATAGCGTTATAAACAAATCGGGTGCCAAAGTGCCTTAAATTTTAATATTGTCTTAAGTTTTCGCGATAACTGTTATGTATGACTATTAAATAAAACACTTTTTAACCGGATTTATCGCGTATATTTACATTTTAAATTTTAACAGTCGCTCGTGACCACGGGGTCTGCAAAGACACCGAAACGTCGAGTTAAAATGTAAAATATAAATTATACGCATTAATCCGGTTAAAAAGTGTTTTATTTAATGCCTTAAATTTTACTTAATTCATGCAATATCTTCATTATAAACTTAGCTTATTGTTATTCTAGGTAAAGCTAAGTAGTTTTTGCGTGAAAGAATAGCAAAAATCCATCCATCCAGCCATTATCAGTGTACATACAATACTACCTATAGTTATGTATGGCTGCTTTTCACTGCCAAACGGCTAAGCCAATATTAATGTAATTTGGTATAGTAGTTAACACATACGTTACTTTTTATTCCGAAGAAATCTACGGTTTCTGACTTCCAAGAGGCAGAAACGATCATGAAATAAACAAAACCTTGATTTCCATTTTATCTCTGTATGCACAGAAGGCATCAAGCGTTACAAATCTGTCGAAATTTTTTACTTGAATATGAACTCTATGCCCTCGATAATAAGTTGAAATTGGTTGGGGAAATTTGACAGGTAATGTAACGCTTGTTCCTTCTGTACCTACCTATATTAAATCGCGCAAAAGCTTGCGCTCGCCTCCCGCCTTTTTATACCCTACCGCCGCGAGCCGCGTCGAGCGCGGCAACCGTTACGCAAAAATAATCGCTATATCATTCAGTTTTCAAAAATTAAGTAACTTCTCCCGTTTTTTCAACATTTCCCTTCACTGCTCTGCTCTTATTGATTGTAGCGTGATAATAAGTATACTATAACCTGCCCAGGAGTGTGAAGAATAATTTTACCAAGTTTCGTTAAAATCCGTCGAGTAGTTTTTGTTTCTATAAGGAACATACAGACAGACAGACAGACAAAAATTTGACTGATTGCATTTTTGGCATCAGTATCGATCACTAATCACCCCCTGATAGTTATTTTGAAAAAATATTTCATGTACAGAATTGACCTCTCTACAGATTTATTATAAGTATAGATAGTACTCATGTATTGATACTAGTTTTGAAACTAGTATCAACGACTTTCTTTATTACAAAACGTTGCCTAATACTAGATTCAATGATCAGATATCACTTGAGTACTAAATGATTTGAACTGTGTTCACGCTTATTATAGAACTTTACTTATGAATATACCAATGATTGAAACTAGTTTCACAACTGTATTCACTTGAGTGTGCTTTCTACCATACTTGAGCGTACTTCAAATTAAGTTTGTGTTGTTGTGAACTGTGGCTTAGAGAAAAACTAGATAGGTACGCGATTCGTGCCTTGTTTAATAGTGATCTGTATTAACTACAATGGATCCTTTCAGTGATATTGAACATTACGATAATATTTTTATACACGAAGACGAGATGTACAGGATCCCTTCGCCATGGACAAGCTAAACTTTAAAAAAAGATATAGGCTTACACAATCTACAGTAAAAGATGTGATTTTACCCATGATTTATAATGAATTATCTAAAACTGATCAGCGAGGGTGCCCCATTGCGCCTGAACTTCAAATTCTCGTGTGCTTAAGATTTTATGCCACAGCATCATTTCAAGTAAGTGTAGGGCATTATTACATGCTGGTAAATTTTTGATAAGATAACAATTATTGTATGATTTTAATAAAAAAACATGTTAGTATATAATTTTATTATTTCAGATTGTGTGTGGAGACTTACTGAATTTATCACAACCTGTTGTGTCAATAATAATTGCAAAAGTATCTAATTTATTGGCCCGATTATGTCAACGCTTTATAAAATTTCCTCAGAGTATGCAAAATGTCTGGACTCAATTTAATTATTTAGGGCAAATTGGTACCTGGCCAGGATTGCCTAATATTGATGGGGCTGTAGATTGTTTTACGTTTCGTTTTATTTTTGAGTGATAAATATAAATATATTTTCATAGTAAAAAGAAGCGACAGTTATAATTTAACCGTACTGCTTCTATCGAAAAACAGATAAATAATTCAAAACATTGACAATTTTGTCATATATCATATAGAATTTAACGCAATTTATAAGACATTGTAATCTAAACGTTGCGTATAACGTAACAGACCATTAGTTTTTGTTATTAAATGTAATGGTAAACAAATTTTTTTCAAAGAAAACCCAGTATCAACTGAGTCAGATATTTGAAACTAGTTTCAGGTAATCTGGTTTTGATAATTGTTTTGTAATAAGACTAAAGCTCAAGTCAAGAATCAGCTGGTGAACAACGCTTACGTGAAACGAGTATTAAGTCTCGTTCTGTAATACGAGCATTAGAGTAGCCTTTTTCGCCGCGTTTAAGAGTTGTGGCGGTGTCAAATTAATAAAGTCATCACTACTTGACGACATTTTCAAATAAAAACAATAGAGCGAAAAGAAAAGCGCGCGGAATAATTTTTACTTGTCCACAGATAAGCGATGCACCTGCATCAACGTTTTTTTAGGCAAAGGTACAAAAACAGCCAGTATTACTAATAAAGTAATAGTATATTTCAACACACTTGCTCGTAAAGTGAGCCTTATTCTATTGAATTTAGAACTATAAACTGGGCTATAAGTCACGCGTGCAGTAATATATTATACCCTAGTGCATAATATAATGAATCCTACAAAGTTGAATTAGTGTGTTAGTGCAAATTACATGCGAGTAAACAGAGCATATTTTATTGATCCGGGTTATACATTAAATATATGAGCGAGTCCAGGCGGCGCGGCCAGCGGACAGGCGGCGCGCGTGCAGCAGCAGCGGCACAGCGCCTCCAAGCAACAATAGCGTGAGTACGTGTAATGGGACAGGGCTACTGACGCGCAGCAGCTAACAGCTGCTTCAAATAAATTTTATGACCACGTATGTCTGTCTTTTACTCACAAGTATACTATTATAATATACTATTATGTAACAAGTGAGCGATTTGTTACATAATAGTATATTAATTATAATATACATAATAGTAATTTATTATAATATACTATTATGTAACACTCGGCTCATTATTAAGCCCTCGCCTGCGGCTCGGGCTCAAATCACAGCCTCGACTGTAATTAGCAACGCTCACGAGTTACATACGACGTTTTTCAACACACTTGTGAGTAAAAGACAGACATACGTGGTCATAAAATAACAAACACACTTGATAACAAAGCTGTGAATTGTGATTGAAAAATGGCGCCGAACTTCGCGCATGCGCGTAGGTTTTTTTTTCCGCCAAATGTGTCATATACATATACAGCCTATTTTACCTGAAAATATTTAATTTGGAGTGGTAAATCTAAATATTTTAATATTTTGTAACAAATTATTGTAAATTGTGAATAATTTGTTGGTTTGATATACAATTTTGTTTAACTAATATAAGGCGTGAAAATTTAAAAATGTATATGGATTTGAAGTGGTATAAAACCTCTTTGTTGTTTCTGAAAAAAATTAATGTATAACCCGGATCAATAAAATATGCTCTGTTTACTCGCATTTAATTTGCACAAAGGTACAATTCAACTTTGTAGGATTCATTATATTATGCACTAGCTGTGCCCGCAGCTCCGCTCGCGATAATTTCGGGATAAAAAGTATCCTGTGTTACATCTAGTACCTCTGATGATTCGTCGAGTAGTTTTTGCGTGAAAGCTGAACAAATTTCCACGCTTTCACATTTATAATATTAGTAAGGATAAGGATTGACATTTTATAATATTTGACAATTAATTGTTTAGAGCCCGGTTCCTATATTCAACGAATCGTCATAATACATTAGCAAACCCACAAATCACTTTCACATGAGGCATAAGTATCTGTGGAACGAAAACACTTCAGCGCAAAGCTTCCGAGTAAACTATGTTGAAAGTTGACCCGTCCGGCACATGAACATGAAGATTTCTAGAACTGCTAACCCGGGAAAGAGCGGCGTACCTATAACTGACCATGCGAGAAAGAACTGACACCGAGATCTACTCCAGCAACACGAAATGTCTGCCCTTGAGCCTTATTAATTGTCATTGCACAACACACCGATACTGGGAATTGCGTTCTTTTAAATTGGAATGGAAAATTATTTGGTATTATGGGAATTCTGGGAATAAAGACGGTTTCTCCTGGACCGTAACCTGTTAAAATTTGAGCCTCGATTACATTTTGTTGCAACTGGGTTACTTTTAGCCGAGTTCCATTGCAAAGTTGGTGTGGTCTTAAATTTCGGAGCAGAATCATCGGAATGCCAATTTTTAAACAAATTTCATGAGAAGGAAGTCCGGGCATATTTAACGAATTAAAAAATTGTATCGGGTAATTAGTGGCTTCTTGTTCATCGACCATTCTATTTATTGAACTATAAACTTTGCTTTCCCCCTGTATATTAGACAGCATTTTATTATTAATCTCAGATGCCTGGTCATTGCGAGGAGTCAAAATGGACCTTTCACATAGCCAAGAATTGTCCCTATTTGATATACTTATTTGTTAAGTCACCGTAAACCGATGATATAAGGTGTTGTTGGGATTGCACTATACAAAATAACTCAGGCGTCAGAATAAGTTTTCCTTGGTGTAGTTGTGGATAGGCACCTTCACCAATCTTTAATAATATATCAGAAAATACACGATCATCCGGGTTATCTCCAGTTCTCACCACAATCCACAAAATAAAACCGTGATACCGCCCATTGGTCTATCATTTTGTCTTATATCCCTTAGAGTTCTGTCTACCACTTCTACTCCTTTTCGATGGGCCATCGTACATTCATCCCATATAATTAAATTACACTCACGTAATACCTTAGCTTTGTCGCTATTTTGTAACAATAATCTCAAATAGAATCACTCGGCGTAAGAAATGAAAATAAAGCTGAAACGCCTGTGCAATTCTATCTACCTAAACCTACTTCACTTAAAAATAAATACTTATAACTACTATAATTAATAAAAGTACCTACGCTTTTACCTACTCAAAACAAAAAAAAGACTGAACAAAAATTAGCCAAAATTTGGAATTTGACCGAATATTTAAACACTACCAAAACAACTAATACCTATTTAATAAAATAACAACAAAATAAATTAAAATAAACTATTTAAAGACTAAAAGTCGCGCTGATAAGCATTATTTATTTATTATTTATTATCCTTCTTAGTTTGTGTAAGCTTGCGCTCGCCTCCTGCCTTTTTATACCCTACCGCCGCGCCGCGAGCCGCGTCGAGCGCGGCAACCGTTACGCAAAAATAATCCTTATAGCATGATTCAGTATTCACGCGCGATGGCTTATTAGCGTATTTCATGTATAACTTTGGTGTTTCTATAGGTAATAATTATATTTTTTTTAATTAGGAATGAGTGAGAGTATTATAAACGTAAGAGTAAACAAATATAATCAGAAAGCTCCGAACTGCTAAGCTATCGGGATTTACACGTGTTATTGTGAGTCAACCATAAAATATAGACATATACTGTTGTGGAATATTTTTTATATAATTTTATGTAGAATATTTCCGTCATACATGATTTCTATGTAGCTTTAACCATTAAAGGCTGCACACGCGAAGGAAGCTTAAAAAATGAAGTAACTTCTCCCGTTTTTCCAACGTTTCCCTTCACTGCTCTGCTCCTATTAATTGTAGCGTGATAATAAGTATACTATAACCTGCCCAGGAGTATGAAGAATAATTGTACCAAGTTTCGTTAAAATCCGTCGAGTAGTTTTTGTTTCTATAAGGAACATACAGACAGACAGACAGACAAAAATTTTACTGATTGCATTTTTGGCATCAGTATCGATCACTAATCACCCCCTGATAGTTATTTTGAAAATATATTTCATGTACAGAATTGACCTCTCTACAGATTTATTATAAGTATAGATATAGATAGATAGATATAGATATAGATAGATAGAAGACTAGGGTATAATATATTATGCACGCGTGACTTATAGCCCAGTTTATAGTTCTAAATTCAATAGAATTAGGCTCATTTTACGAGCGAGTGTGTTGAAAATTAATATTTTTGTGTTTTTGTTACAGATAAATGGTTGTAATTTATTGTCAAAATTAATTAAATTAAAGAATTAAATGTTTATTTGTTATATTTTATTTCCCAAAGTTAATTTTATTCATAAAATATTGACCATTTCCTTCTAAGATTTTTAAAAGTATCGTTCATTTTTAGACGGAGTATCTTAAAACTTTATTTTAAAAAAACACGTGCGTTTTACTTTACATTATCGCACAAGTACGTAATGAGATACATTACGATATTGAAATTGGTGTAATTACAACCACTTTACGAGCAAATATGTTATAAAACGACTTTTATAATATTTTTGAATCTTACTTCTTACTAATATTATAAATGTGAAAGTTTGGATGTATGGATGTTTGTTCCTTAATCAAGGGAGAACGGCTTAACGGATTTGGATGTTTGGCATAGTGATAGCGTACCTACAGCCTGGAATAGCACATAGGCTAGTTTTATCCCGAAGTTCCCGCGGGAATCGAAATTGCGCGCCGTTCTAGTATTATCTATTGTATAAATATGCTTTTGCGTTTTTTTAAAGCAAGCAAAAATCAGGCAAAAAATCCAAATAAATATAACACTAGCAGGTAAAATATAAGATATATTATATTGATTAAAACCTTGGTTATAGAGTTGAACTATTTCATGAGACAACTATACTCGTACTCCCCTTCTTAACCAATTGTTTCAGAAACACTGGGTGTGCTTCAACAATATCTCTAAGTGCATTTCATTCTTAGCAAACGGAAAATCAATTCACAGAGCGAAATATAAAAAATACAACTAAGGTGTTTGCAAACTTTATATTTTTTTAATACTTAATTAATAGGTCAAGATAACATTACTTAGTATTAAATATTCGTACTAACATTATTATTGCCAAGGTCGTCGTTAAGTAACCATGTAGATTCTTATTTATATAAAAGCTACAGATAAAATAAAATACCATACCTACGGTTAATCATCTTTAACCGGAAGACGTCCACAGCTGGCCATAAGCCTCTCGTAATAAGGATAAATGATAACTTAGATCTACAGCCTCTATTAGATCTATTGAATTGTTAATGAAATGTTTACGACCTTACAAAAACTAAATAGAAATAGCAGAATTACACCAATAAACATATAATTTATAGTTAAAAGGTTGTATTTATTTATCTTGACGTGTCGACACAGCATTATGCATGTTAAGACAGCAAAATAATAATTGCATGCTGGTTACAGTTTTGTATGTAAAACTCTACTATTCTAACACCTTATTGGTATCATAAAAAAGCAACTGGACAGGGAGCGAAACAAAAACATAGAATGTACCAGCTGCATTAAAAGTCAGTTAATGGACATAGGTTTTAAAGGCATTTTTGTGGGCGATAAGATGACCTCTCTCACTATAATAGTCTGTCTCCATCTTTATAATACCTCCGAATTTGTCAAACGTGACATCAGATGGTCTTATAACCCATAAGGGATACAGACGTGACGTTATGTATGTATGTATGTAAAAAAGCAACAAAATGATTGATTGATTTGAAAGTTTAAAAAACATTTAAAAGTTAATTTTATTTTTTTAAACAAAATATCTACACATAAGAATTATTTTTTTCATGAATGGCGTATAACTGTGCCAAATGTGAAGGGGCTCATACGATGAAAAAAAAAACGTATCCGATAAAATGGACCAGTAAAACAGAGACCATGTGTGAACGGGCTCCTAACTACACATCAGAAGTGACATAAATTTCAAGGTTTACATAAATAGACAAACGTCGCATTCATACATTATAAAAACAAATAGTAGGTAGCTGGTTGTAAGGTCGCACGGTCTTCAGTTCATTCCTAGGTGGTCAGCGGCGGTAAAGTTGAGTGGGAAGGTGGTCACTTGCTGTCCGCCTCCATTATGAATTCAGCCAGAAGCAGCTCCATCTCCGGAGCTAGGCCACTTTTCTTGCAATGATCCTGGAATTTGACAAAATAATCACTTATTACCTACATTAAGTGGCAGCGTGACACGATCTGTATGGATTAACCTGTCGTGCGGTTAATTTGAAAGAGGCCTTATTTAGGAGCAAGATCCCAGGGTCTGAAATGAAACGATAAAATTTTGCAAAAGGCACAGCACGTATAAACTAACCCCTTTCTCCCTAGTTTTTATCAAAAAGCATTGGAATTAGGAAATCATCTTTTTTATTCCTCGACTTCTTCATATTTTGAAAACTGAAACACCCCAAGAACCTTTTAGAAGCTGCATATACAGGGTTCTTTTTTAGACAGCGGCCAAATTTAAATGTTATGTTCTTAAATACAATATAAACGTACCTGCATATTTATTTTATTATCGCTTCGTAGAAAAAAATAAAAATATGGCACCACAAAGTTTTTTAACAAATAGCCGCTGTTTTTGAACACAGCTACTGAGACGCGGCATTTAATTGATAATACCACGATAATACTACGACGTAGTACAACAAGATCTTTCGTAGTGGCTCGTAGTCTTCTTTATTCCTAATGGTTTTCATTCATAACTTAGAGTGACCATGCTTTATTTAATATGTTAGCAAACATATTAATATCCTTGTAAAAAAAAATACATACCTTTTAATTGCAAAAATCATTTCAATACATGATTCTTATTGTAAATAAATATATAAATATTCAATACATGATTCTTATTGTGTAAAAAAAAATTGGCCGGTCGCTAAAAAAAACTAGATAAACAGCCTCAACACTATCAATACCGAATATGTCTTTTAGAATGCCGAATAAAAAAGATTTTTTCCTGAAAAACATTAATCTTTATAACTCAATTAAAACAACAATATCTGCCGCAAAATATCCCCACTGTAGTGACGATATGTCCCATTAGATGGGATTGAGCTCAGCTGCAGGTTTAATGAACAATTAAAGTATTGATATTAGAGGTAATTCGAAAAACCTCACAAATTGTACCTTGAAGCACTCCGCTATTCGCAGGACTCGTAAGCAATGATCCTCCATGTGATCAAACTCCTTCTCACATCCGTGGATGTAGCCTATCACTGTAGCAGATATCACATGACCTGGAAACAGTAATTAATTCATGAAAATTGGGAATTTCTTAAGTAGTTGCATGGAGAGTTTATCAGAATCGGTCTACTTAAGATAAGCAACTTCCGTGTCGAATAAAGCAACTAATCCAAGGTGATAATTTCCTCAAATGCATTCATATAGCATTATGAACAACCGTGACGAGAAATGCCACTTATTCGAGGCTTGCGAGGACCCTTATAAGGTTCACCTGTTAGCGACCTTCCATCCTCCTCCTCAGCAATGTGTTTAACAGCGTCTTATACAAACTAGCCATTAGAAGAATAATAATAATAGTTTATTGTCACAAAGAAAATTACAAACAACAATGAAAACAGTGGCTGATACACTAGGCTCGCATGCCTGACACGTAGCAACCGATAAGGAACATTAACATTTTAATATTAATATATTTTGAACCTTCGGCTCAAGACAACAATTAATGTTCGAGTATGATAAATATACTACAAAAATTATTACTTTTCTCAAGAAGAAGAAGAAATTTTTACATAATTATTTGGCATAATAAGTAATATATTATAAAAAAAGTAGTATGACGTGGGTGTGTGTGAAAGTGTGGGTGAGTAGATACATGTTTTAAACATTTTATAAAAGTTTCATCACTAACCATGGAGCGATGAATGATACACACTACATAGTTTAGAATCTAAACTATGAAGTCGCGATAATCCCCTTTGAAAGTTAAAGTAGAAAATTAGCGCCCGCAAATTTTCCTTACATATTTCCATTTTTACAACCGACTTGTCACCTTTGACTTCACAATACAAAATACAATAAAACCATTCAACCAATCTGAAAACACTCTTTTGTTTTCGAATTCTAATATCAAAATGATGAAAATAATATTTGTTTTTTTTTTTTTTTATAATTGCGGTAGTTTGGAAAAAAAAGGTAGGTATATATCTAGCTAGTCAGCCTATTTAGAAAAGTGCCCGACTTGACTCTTGATCATTGTCAAAGCCCTTTGTAATCAGTCAACTGCAGGGCCATGAGTCTCTCCCCAAGGTAACGAGGAGGTTTTGGCCCTAAACCACCAAGTTAACCCAGGGGTTGGTGCATGTCAGAATGTACAGCACACCGAAATGGATTCTAATATCACAATGGACATAAAGTAACTTTTATAGGTTGAGATAGAGATATCAGCTAAAACGGAGCTCTAGCGCCATCTAGAACTTAGTGACGGAAACTTTTACTAGAACCAGTCGGGAACTTTCCCTGTATTTTTCTTTAAGAATATTTAAGACTCCTCAAATATGTATAATATTATCATGATTATATGAAATATGTATATATCAAAAAGTCGTTATCACGATCAAAATTCCAATAAACATGCAAAGGTCGAATTGCAGCGTTGTTTCCATGTTTCCAAATGGTGGCCGGGATGGGGTAAAAGGAATCAAAGAAAAAAGCGATAAAAACAACATTCGAAAACGCGCACCCGTAAGTAACGAACACGGGTAACGAATGAAAGATAGATTTAATGAGTTGGTTAGGTGATTGATTGAATGAACCGAAGAATGAAAAGTAGGATGAAAGAGACATTGTCTATGGCATTTTTCTAATTTTATAAATTATAAACAGCGCCATCTATATCTTAGTGATACTAACGAAATTTAGTGAAAACACCGTGACAATGGAGAAGAAAACGAAAAGCTCTAAATAGATGTCGCTTCTTACGCTTGACACATAACAAACTATCAAATGAACAAGTTGTAATCGAAATTGCTTGTTCTGCGTCCTATTTTGGGGTAAACCTATAAAATAATGTAAGCACATGTATCAAAATATGAAAAATGTGGACCGTAATATTTACATTTCCACAAAAGTTTAAATCAAGTAACATCCACAAGTTCCGCATGTATATCCTTAGAGAAACTGTAGTATCCATTTTCTATAAAACTTATGACTTCGCAATAATGCATTTCTAATTTTTTTATCAAAATCACTATAAAATTTACTTTTACTATGGTATTTGACAGTTGTAATGGGTCAAGCGTAATCAGCGCCTCTAGTAGAATAAGAAGGCAGTTTTCTACCCCATTAAAGCCGCGACTAAGGAGCTGTCAGTTTGACCAAGAATCTTACCGTTATCAAATGACTTGACGAACTTGTCAACCTTCTCATGGTGCATGCGGCTGGTGTCGGTCATGAGGTCGAAGTACCGGCTCATGCAGAGCAGAGCACAGCCGAACTCTCTCTGGTTGAACTTGAAGTCATCGCGCCAAAAGTGGAAGAACTCCTCCATGTGCTCCTCTGTAAGATGACTCTGAAAGTCAATAAGAAATGTGGAATAAGTAGTGTGTGTTTCTGGAATTGATACATGTTAGTCACACGGTATGTATGAATTAATAGGTAGCGCAGAAAAACATTTATACTAAGTTTACAGCTATGTAAAACAAATCGACTTATGCCGTGTTTCAATATCAAGAAAACGCCGCGCGGTACATTCGTTATTTACCTACAGCGAAGCGCTCCGCCGCCGGCGGATTTCGAATCAGTCGAGTGTCACGCGCGCGTGTTGTAGATACCTAATAGCACTCACAGTAATTCTATGATCGAGGTCTCAAATACTACATTGGTTGAAAAGTTCGCGGCCTGGCCATTAAAAAAAAACTTTTGTTATTTTTTCTGCCGTCATTTTGAAATGTCATTATTCAATTGTCAGCCCGCGAATTTTCAATTTGATATCTTGTTTAAATAAAATTTTACGAACAATATAAATACGTGTGTAGAACAAATTTTCACTAAAGGAGAAATTTGAACAACTTGCTGTGATTAAATATTTGTTTAAAAAAAGATTAACACCAAAGGAGATCCATGATGACATGCAAACAACGTTAGGGGAATCTGCCCCGTCTTATACCACTGTGAAACTTCCAAACCTGAAAAAACACCTCGGTGGGCAGAAATTTTTAACGAATGAAGAGGTCGAAGCCGCTGTTAACCTGTATTTTGAAGACCTTGAGGAATCTTTTTTTAAAAAAGGTATGGAAGCTCTGGAAAGCAGATGGAAGAAGTGCATAGAGCTAATGGACGTCGAAAAATAAAAATATTTTTGTATGTACTTTATTCTGTTTTCTTGACTAGGCCGCAAACTTTTCAATCCACCGTATTTAAAAATGGACATAAAAAGAAACAAATATTCAATTAGATTATGTTCAGTTAAGTAAACTAAACATAGGTAGTATTAGGTAGGTACTAATTATTCGTCGTAACTTTTTTTAAATTTTGTACTTTAGGTAAGTTGAAATAATATTTTTTTACAAAGGTAGAATAACAGTAATACCTACATTGGTAGACACTTAATTACAAAAAAGGGAGATTAATTATTCTTCAATAGGCAGCAACCCTAACAGCGTTAGAAAAGATAAGAGGCATGCGATAGAAAGAGACAAAACTTCTAGGTATATAAAGTTGCAGGTACGTAATGCTGTGCGAGCTGAATTCCACCGTATCGCATCGTAGCAAGACTCGCATTTATTTAGATCTTCTTGGGGAGTAATTCTTCTGTACCCCCGGTACCCTTAATTATTCTGTGGCAGAGCAATGAAAAACCGACTTCACAAACATTTTTAAATCCTAGTCAAACAAAGCTTTGGTCATCAAGGTACAACTCACCGTATTGATACATATATTTTCGATTTTTTTTTTAATTTATATGGGACCACCTCTAAAGTATCCTCTTTTTATGAAACAAGAATATTTAAAATTGATTAATAATTAATTATCCAAAATATCGTGTAACAAAGAAGTAGAATTAGCTGCAAGTAGTAGCTATAATGCGTTTCAATAAATCAACGTGTTGTCATTAAGTATTACTAACTATTCTTTAACCTTCTATTAGTAGGTCATATCGGTTACTTATAACAGTCCGTAGAAAACTGAAACCCACCATTAGCAAATGTCATTTATTATGTATATTCTGCTAAACCTCTTTTTACAAGGGCCATTGATTGTGAAAGCGAAATTATTCGATAAATCTAATTTTTATCTCTATTTTACAAGTAAATTTGAGTCCGCTGCAGATCCTTGGGTCTCATAAGCCACCGAATTGAGAGAGAGCCCAGAGAGATGATACCAAAAATTTTAGGGCTCTGAAATGGTATTTGAGAGACTCTCGCGTATGATGTTTATACGGTACGGTTTATATTGCTGATTATAATACTGCCGATGTCCAATTTATGTTTGTGCTGCAAATAAATAAATAAATAAAAAATAAATATTTATGACATTTACACAACATTATCTAGCCCAAATTAAGTTTCTTAAAGAACTTGTGTTATGGATACTAGTTAATATCTGTGTTCATCACACACATATCCGTCGCCGCCGGGATTCGAACCCAGGACCTCTGGCATAGGAGGCAATGTACGTTACCCCTACACCAGCCGGTCGTCTAATAGATACGTACGGACAATCCGCGCAATATACAATAGCCCCTCGGTTACATAGCTTATTACGTGCTTAATACTCATTTATGCCCTTTAAAACAAACTTTAGAACGTGATTTTAAAGTCTATTAAATTAAAATGAAAAACTCCCCGGACAATCACACCACCTACATGGTCCCAAAGTAAGCATAGCTTGTGCTATGGGATACCTTGTAGCGAACTAAGGGGAACCTAGAATAAAAATAAATAAATAGATAAACACCCAGACACGGAACATTTTGTTTTCTTGTTGTGTGCGGGAATCGAACCCGCAACCAGTGGCGTCTGAGGCAGACAGGTTTACCCCATATCGCCAAAGTGGTCGTCAAAATGTTATATTATTAAACAAAAGTCATGTAAATATCTCAATAATTGGACTATGTCTTTGGATGTAAAAATTGTAGAATGCTAAAATAAATGAAAATTTGTGATAAATAAAAATTACCCGACCAGGATTCGAACCTGGGACCTCTCGTTTGCCGGACGAGTGCTCTTCGAGTGCTCTTCACTTTAACTGGGATTCACAATTTCTGCAAAGAAATTGATCTCGGGTGGTCTTAGCTGCAAAGCTTTAACCATAAGATGGAGCTACGTTAGCAATATAACGTAAAAACAAAAATGTGATAAGTAATTTCGAGGCGTAGCGCCAGGCCCCGGTAGCTCAGTTGGAAGAGCACTCGTCCGGCAAACGAGAGGTCCCAGGTTCGAATCCTGGTCTGGTAATTTTTATTTATCACATTTTTCATTTATTTAAGAATAATTGAGCATTTTAAATGCAAAAAACTTAAAAACATTATTGTAGAATGCTGTTGAGCATCATGCCACATATTTCCAGCAGATCTATCATGAGAAGTTTTAAAATTTTTTTGACCACAATCTCACCTGATGGTAAGTGAAAATGTGGTCAAAGATCACATATCTTAAATTGTTATGAAATAATGTCTCCATGACTTACTTCTTCTCTGCAATGGTCAAACGCCTCTCCGAACCCGAGCGTCACATCTTTCATGATGTTGGCATCTCCCAGCAAGCCCGGGAGCAGGCTGGCCAACACAACCGTGATCAGCGTTAAGTTTTCCATCTTTGAGAGGGAGTACCAACATTACCACTTATAAAGCCATCATCTAATCACCACTGCTGACACTGATTGAAGCTTATGTACGTTATTAAATATAGGTGGGTGGAAACGACAGCACAAAGTAAGGATAAAGGTATGAATTATAAGTCTTTGTTATTAATTTACGGGTTTGTTTTGTCAAGTCTGTGGGTTTATGTAACTAAATTATGCTGTTAACATGCAGCCATGTTTCAGGTTAATTGTGGGTTGAAGTGATGGATCAGTTCACTTGGAAAGATGGCATAAGTTACCGTTTTTTTCATTAACAACTTTACCTTCGTTTGATAGCTAACGCCATGTCACTTCCTGTGGTCACAGAAAATGGCTAAGAGTTTCTATAATTTCGACTTGTAAAATCTTCAGTTGTTAAAAAAATTCCATTAATTTATTTAGACACCCAGAGAGGATTTATTTTTTATTTTTCTGGTGACCCTTGTGACCACCCCTATCACCCCCTTTCCCAGCTATGTAACCTTTTGGGACACCCTGTATAGATAAACGCCCAGACCAGGAATTTTTTTCTTGCTCCGTGCGGGAATCGAATCCGCAACCACTGGCATCTGATACCTGATGGCGTAGATATACCCCATTGCCAAAGTGGTCGTCAATAACAAGGAAAGCTACTTCTCTAGATATTTATCTAAGCCTTTGTTTGCGAAATACCTGATAAGTATTACAAGGTGTTAGAGACGGCCTATGCAGGTGATCACATGCTTCGAGTCTATTGTCAACAGCAGCTACTGAGTGGACTTACACTTGTTGACTACAATGTTGAGTTATAATGATTTTAAGTAAGTCTGTATTTGTTTACCTTACTGCAGAGAAGCTGAAAGGAGGGTTATGGTTTCAGCTGTAATTTCTGAATTAAATAAATAAATAAATATTTCTGACACTCACACAACATTATCTAGTCCAAATTAAGTTTCTAAAAGAACTTGTGTTATGGATACTAGTTAACTGATATACTTAAGAAATATATAACATACCTACATATTAAATAAATACATATTTTTTATTAGATAATAAACTTAAATAAACATATAAACGTCCTTGATTGACGACTAATGTCTGTGTTCATCACACAAATATTCGTCGCCGCCGGGATTCGAACCGAGGACCTCTGGCATAGAAGGCAATGTATGTTACCCCTACACCAGCCGGTCGTCAAATTACTTCGATAACTGAGGTATAAAACGGATCATCCACTGCCAACTAAACTAATTTAGTTTAATACAATTATGCGAGTTTAGCTAAAACTAAAGTACAGTTGGTAGTGGACAATCGGCTTAGTTGAAATCTTTGTACACTGGCAATGGGCGACGTCCCACAACTTAATATCTCCTTTAGAGGTTTTTTTTGCCTGTAACTTCGAGCTAAGGTATCAAACATACGCGATAAACTTCGGTTAAAAAGTAAGTATTTAATTTCATTAAATGAATCCTGAAAACTTTTATTTATCGTAAGTGAAATTGTTACCACATAGCATACACGTTCGTATAATAAAACAGTTGGCTGGAACCAAACCTAACCCTTTTAGTTATTACTCGTGGGCTTAGGATTATGGATTTTGACAAGAAGAGAGATCTTACAGTGCAAATGTCCGAAATTGATAGTGCGAAAATTGGTAGTACGGAATCCTCGGTGCACGATTTGGATACCCACTATCATAGAGAAATATTATATTTAGGCCACAATATATTAGCCCACTATTTTCCCTACAACTGTAAGTACACGTAGTTGTACTAAGTAAGTAAGTTGCAGTAAGCAGACATTATTTACAACACATGTAAACCAGCCATAAAAAGAAACTCTTTGTTTAAAAACGCCATCATGTAAGTGACTATTTATTTTCGCGATATGTGATTTTACTAATTGGCATTCAGCACTTTAAAGTACAGCAATTTATTTACTTACATTTCACCTACCTTTTAAAAAGCTTATTCATGTTTTATAGCGAACAGGTTTTAATGTATCCCCTTGGCTAATTAATCAGATAAAGTGATGTGACAAGTCCGACTATTTGTAAAGATGTTTATCTTTGTTGCTCGCATGTAAATAATTCCGATTCTCTCACGCGTTCTCCAAAGAGATTGATTCGCGATAGTTACTGGCTAATAACCACAAAATTGGTGAAATTTGGTAAAGAGCGGATTTCCTTTGACGATTTATTTTGCGCTTGGGAAAATATGCTTCTTTTTTACTTCATATTAAGGATGCTTTATGTAAATAAATCGAGCGTGCGTTATTGTGATAGTGTGAGGTTTAACTGTGTTTTCCATTTTTCATATGATTATCGGTTTCAGAGATAGCCCGTCCTAATCGCGCTGCAATAATCTTTATTTATGAATAGTCCCGTCTAAATCAATTCACTGTTATATTCACCATTTACTTCTGTTTGGTTTTAAATTAATTATTTTTAAAATCAATGATGTGATGATAGCAACGTTACCTATCTTGTCCCTTTCCCACCTTTGTCAAGCTTCTCGCTCGCTCTTACAGCGTGCGAACCCCGAAATGTTGAAAAGAATATGGCCACCGATTAACAGCGTGTGCTTAAAATTTTATCGTTTTTATTAAGAACTAATATAAATAGTGCAGTGCTGGGATTTATAAAAGGACACTAAGAACCGTGTGAACACATCATCTTAAAAAACAGAGATGATTCATAATTTTGTGCGCGCCAGCCGTAGTTTCGGTTTGAATTCCACTTTCTTGTTTTTTTATTGCAGGTCCGTTATCACATCTAGTTCTAATTTTAAGTGTTCGCCAGTTCCTATGGTCTTTTTCAAAGGATAATAAAAAAATACAGTCCACTACAAACCGCAAGAAAATATTATAATTTTCCCAAGCAACTTCTCAAGACTTGCAAGTGAAAACAATTGTAACTTCCTACATTTTTGCATGCTGGGAATTAATATAGACCGTTTGTTTCCCTTCGTGACTCAAAGGGTCACGTCCATTTGACAGAGATGGTAACATTGCTATGCAAATAAGTTCGCATACACAGCAAATTATTCTTGGACGGTAAAATTGTACATCCAAGTCTACATTTCACACCATCGCGATGGTCTAATAACATATAAGTGTGTAATAGTTCTGCGCAGGATTCACTGCGCGTTGATGCCTGCGCGGGCGCGGACTATTCCGTGTTAAGCGACTATGAATCGATCGTTTCGCAATATCGATTCGAATCGTCTTCTGTAACACAAGCTCTGTGATTACCTGACTGTTCAGTATGGAATAAACTTTTTTGAGTTAATATTGTCTTAAGTTTTCGCGATTCATACTATTAATGAAAACACTTTTTAACCGGATTTATCGCGTATATTTTCATTTTAAATTTTAACTCGACGTTGCGGTGTCTTTGCATTACCCCGTGGTCACGAGCGACTGACCACGTCGAGTTAAAATTTAAAATGAAAATTTACGCGATAAATCCGGTTAAAAAGTGTTTTATTTTTTTTGAATTAGTTGTAAATAAATAAATAAATTCCCCAGACAATCACACAAACTACATGGCCTCAAAGTAAGTATAGCTTGTGCTATGGGATACCATGTAGCGAACAGTTTAGATGTTTATTAGATTACCATTCATACCTTAAGCAGGTGGCCTACGTTGTCGTATTATCACAAGTCACCTGAAGCATGGGTCGCTTTAAGTCGTATCGCGACACGTCGCGTCGCTCAACTAGGACAATGTCTTAGATCGCGCAAAGCTTAGAAAACTGTTTTATATCTTCTATGTCATGTTTGAAGGCCTACGTGACGCAGTATTGACATCGTATTGAGGCAGCATCTTGAGGTCTGGGTGCTTATCTATTTATCTCTTTATATTCGAAGTCCACCTCTAGTTCGCTACATGGTATCCCATATCAAAAGTTTTGCTTAGTTTGGGGCCATGTAGTTGGTTATCTGGAGATTTTAATTTGAATAGATCATTTTGAAAATTTCGATGTACACATATCGTTAGCATATATCTTTTACGTGAGAATTGGACCCCAGACTTGCGCGGGCGCAACTTTATCGCGAACTACTTATTAAGTTTTATTAATCAGTCAAGCACGGCGCGGTATGCGAACACGTATGTGTTAGAGTGGGTTGACTTTTGTTGTATTTTTTATATAATAATAGTGTTGCTTGACTTTATGTTGCGTACACTAGGATGTTGGAGATGTTCGAGGGCTTGATAATTACAAAGTTTTGTACCGTTATTCTTTATAGAAGTTTTTGATTAGGCGTCGTGATATGGATCTATTATATGCAACTATTTGCAAGAGGACTGTTCGAAAAAATGCCCAAGTGTAAATTTAACATCAATGAGATAGTTATAAACTTTAAAATTACTTATTTAGTCAGTCTTTTTTCTAATGGGTACTTTTATTTTGTTTTCCACTTTACTATTATATTTGACTTTACCATTTATAAGCAAAGGGGTAAAAAGATTATAGGGTTAACAACTAAACACTTAAGTGTATTTAGTTCATTATGTTTTTGGCAAATAAATATTTTTCTTTTTCATTTTTTTTCAAGTCAATGGCATGGCATGGGAGTAAGTAGTTGTGAATAATTGCAATGAACTCTAGGATACATCTTGAATTCGCAAGTCCTGAAAAAAGGATGTTAAAGATACAGGTATAAAATAATATCATCATCACCGTGAGCCCGGAGATGGCCACTGCTGGACAATGACCTCCCCCAAGATCCTCCAGTCCATCTAGTTTCACATAAAAATACAGGGTGTCCCGCTTACCCTATATAATGCCTTCTCGGAGGAACAAAATCGGATTTTTCTTTTTTTCTTATTTTTTCTGTAATCCTTATGTTATGTAATCCGAGAAGGTATTATATAGGGTAAGTGGGACACCCTGTATAGTGTGTTTTAAGTAAGCAGTTATTATCATACATATAGGTATTATATCCTCATTAAACTTCCATGTTCATAGGATATATTTTCTAATATTCAGTCACATTTGACAAGATAAATTTATTTAGTGCAGAAGGGCTACGAAGACAGGCGTTAGTTTCATGTATGCCGTCGGTTTTACAGCAATAAACAAAACTTAAATTTATAAAATTAATGCATTTTCATAAGGTTGGCATGTTATTAATTGCAGGGGATGCAACTATGCGACAATAATCGATCTAGATACCTTTTACTACACTTCTTTCACTAGGCTATTATTTACGGTCAACAAATTGTTCAGTTTATTCACCATTCGATCTTTAACTGGCCTTCGTTAGAAAGGTTTTTATTGATCATCATCATTATCATCACAACTCTTTGTAATGAGCCCACTGCAGGGAATGAGCCTCTCCCTTGGATGACGAGGAGGTTAAGGCCATAATCCACCAAGCTGGCCCAATGCTGGTTGATGGATGTCAGAATTTTCAGGGCGCCGAAATGGCTTCTGACAAACCCTAACGACTACTGTATACAAGTATAAAGCACCCGGGACCGACTGCTTAACGTGCCCTCCGAAGCACGGAATTCGCCGTGAGAAATTAATGGTCGGCGGTCACCCATCCAAGTACCGACCGCACCGAACGTTGCTTAACCTGCGATATCGTATGATACACACAGTAAACACGGCGCCACGACGACTTCAGGATTTTTATAGGATACTTTCTTAAATTTACATACCTGAAACTGCCAATAATCTAGTCATTCGGATGATATGAAAGGTAATACTTACGTAATTAATGCAAAACGCTACATGCACTATTCTTAAAAATCAAAGAAAAAGAGTGATGTTACTAATAGTTTGAATGTGTATCAGTGTGTCCATTTGTGACATTAAGTGGAGCATGCAAAGAAGATGCTAAGATTTTACAATTTTGGTTTTACTTTAGTTTCATTAGCAATTACTTAGCCTGTTTTTAGACATCTTTAGCATAAGATGCTACTTGACAGTAAACTATTAATCGATTGTTTTTCTTAATTTTATGCATTTAAAGGTCCTATCGACGACCACTTTGGATGGAGTAAACCTATCTGCCTCAGACGCCAGTGGTTGCGGGTACGATCCCCGCAAGGAACAAGAAAAAAAATGATTTAATGTATAAATTACGGGATTCTTACCACGATTTTCGATTTTATTTTCGCACGTCCGATATTTCGATGCTGTTACAAGCACCATGATCGCGGACTCTTGTAACAGCATCGAAATATCGGACGTGCGAAAATAAAATCGAAAATCGTGGTAAGAGTCCCGTAATTTATACATTAAATCATAGTGAAAATAACCGCGATAGTTTAAAACAATTATTAAGAAAAAAAAATGTTCCGCGTCTGGGTGTTTATCTATTTATATTCTAGGTTCCACCCTAGTTCGCTATATGGTATCCCATAACACAAGCTATGCTTACTTTGGGGCCATGTAGTTGGTGTGATTTTCTGGGGATTTTATTTATTTATTATTTATTAGCAGCCTCAGCGTACAGCTCAACCTAACTTACTCGAATCATACATTTCAGTCCACATTCACCGCTGAGCAACTCCCAATGCTTATTAAACCCAGCGCAGCGTGGCGTATTGCCCCGTACCTGTTATTGTAGACCCGCTGCCAATTACCTTCATATCTACTATATGCCAGCTGCAAATTATCGAAACGACGGGTAATGGCTGCAGATTAGCGAAACGTGGTTTCCGTCTTCTGAACCTCCGTGGTTTGCGGATAAACGTTGAATTAGCAAATTGGTTCAAGTCTTTAAGTAATTCGTGGGAAATATACCTGCAATTATTTTTAATCCTCGAGGTTGAAAGTTGGTTGGAGTTTTGGTTAGAGCTTCTACTGTCATAAACGTGCATGTTTTAGAAGCGGTGAAACAGTGTTGTATAGTTAAACGCCACAGATAGTTAAGTTGAGTTTATTGTTGTAAGTTACAGTTAAGTTAGGAAGGATGCTTGTCTACCCTGTGGCTGGTAAGATAATGCACACTAAGTATGTTAAACATAAGGTATTTATTATGTTAGGGCCACGTGACGCGTGTCCGCAGCATGTGACCAAATTAGGACAGTATTGCGCGATGGACTGTTCGGTTAATGAACCGTACAAGTGTGAATCTTTGAGGTGAAATTATGAGGGGAATATGGATGAGACATTCACAATAGGTTCACTAATGGAAGGAGATCATAAAGAAAAAGGTGCTTGCTACATGTCTATCTACGAGAAACCTTTTTTTACTCGACCGTTGGTCAGGGAAAAAGTATGTATTTTTTAACACTAACAGCCATTATTTATTTATTTATTTATTTACTCTTTATTGTACATTTACAGAAAATAGAAAATAAAGAAAATTGAAAAAAGAAAACACAATCGATGGCCTTATCGCTAGTAAGCGATCTCTGCCAGGCAACCAAAATGAATTATATGTAGTAGCCATTAGTTATATGTAGAAATAAAATATCATGTCTATGAGGTAAGCCTCTATCAACGGCCTTTGACAGACTACGCAAGAACAAGTCGTTGTCGCGCCCGCCGTGGTTACTGTGCATATCATACGATATTGTAGGTTAAGCAACGCTCGGCGCGGTCGTTAAAAGGATGGGTGACCGCCTATCATTTATTTCTCACGACGACTTCCGAGCTTCGAAGGGCACGTCGGGGTTGTCAGAAGCTATTTTGGCACCCAGAAAATTCTGACATCTGCCATCCAGCACTGGGCCAGCTTGGTGGATTATGGCCTAAATCTCATCGTCAGCAAGAGGAGAGACTCATAGCCCACCAGTGGGTTCTTTACACGGAGTTGTGATGATGATACATAAGAGCAAATGCTTTTAAACAGTGTTTGTTTAATAAAATGTAGCGTAAACTCAAATAAAAACCATCTGTGTGATAAATATTCAAGAGAAACCGAAATCAATAAAAATAAACAGCAGAAAAAAATTAAGTGAGGGAAATGTTTATAAGTGCGATTTTGTGTACGTACCTATGTATTTCATTTCTATTCCTATAGAATTCCCTAACTGTACTTACGGCATTCAAAACATAAATGATTTATAAAAAATAAAATAGAGTTTGAAAAGACGTTACTAGACAATACCAAAGTCGGAAATACAACTTACGAAGCAAATGTTTTTGTAGACTGGAATATGTTTAAGGCTGGTTTACATGGACACAACTAATTAATAATTATACATTATTGTAATAAAATGCATTGTAAGCGCGCTGTTGATGTACAGAAGTCAGCAGATCAAGCGTTACAAACCTGTCAAATTTCCCCAACCAATTTTTAATTTAATGTCAAGGGTATAGAGTTCAGATTCAATTACAAATGATCTGCTGCCTTCTGTACCTTTTGGGAATGCATTAAATAAATTATAAAAACCTTAAAGACGTCGTGTACTTCGTAAATTATTCGCATTTCTTGTGATATTTACGAGCAAGGGCCTTATTTGCTGCCTCTGAAGTCGCGTACCGGCGCGTCTCGTCGGCGCGCGCGCAGCGAGCCGGCATTTCAGAGAAACTAATTGTCTTTACCTTTCAACCTCACAGACTATGTTAATTACGTTTAACTTTGTTTAATGATTATTTTATTTTTAATTCTTGTTGTAAAATTTTATTGTTGTAGGTACCATTTTTGGGAAACTTTTGGCTGCAGGAGTTGATGGAACGGAGAGATATTAAATTTTTGCTAGTCCAGAGAATGAAGAACTGTTGTGACTTATGGTGATTTGTCAATTCTTTGGAACACAATTAGCTTATATATGGTAATAACAGTTCAAACAGAAAAGGGTGACGAGGCCCTCTGGTTTTTGGAGGCTTCTTTTATTTAGTACCTACAGAATCAGAAACAGTATTCTGAAACCATAACTTTCTCGAATAAGAGCAGTAATCATCTTTATATACAGTTATTCTAAAATTTTACTAAACTTTTCCTATTTTTCTATGCAACCAATACTATAAACATGAAAGAAAATATGAGAATGTCAAGAGAACGCAAGTTTTGATTGACAAACATAATTAAAAAAAAACTTGCAAACACAAACAATAACATAACTTACCTCTCAAAAAAGTAAACCCTCAGAACTTCCAAAACCTCAAAAGCCATTAAATAATTAAGAAAATAAATCTCCTTCTAACAGATAAGATCTTTAAACAAGGTTCTGTGAAGCTCGCGTGCGCTTCTCGCGGGTTGCGCAGGCGCAGGCACTCCCGCGTAGCGCCCGGGCGCGGGCGCGGCGGCGGCGAGGAGGACTAATTGACAGGGCAGGGCAACGATGAGGGAAATATGGCGCAGGTAAATGTGAAATGTAGGGAATTGGTTGTGGGGCAGTTAAACTTTCGATACGGATTGAATTAATGAATATTCTGTGACATGAATGTTATTCTTGACTAGCTAATTCCGCTTTGCTACGCCAAATCACTAGTGATGCAGGATTTTAGTGAGTTAGTGCACTGACCTCCCTTTTTGAAGAAGAACCAAGAACAATAAATAAAATTATTATAAGAATGAACTCTTATGTTTGTTCAGGGTCGAAAAATACTAATATAATAAATATGAATGTTAGGGTGGATGCATGGATGATTGTTTCGCAATCACGGCAGAGCAGCTCAACGGATTTGAATGAAACTTGACATAGTGATAGTGCATACAGCTTGGAATAGCACACAGGCATTTTATCCTGATATTCCCGCGTTATTAGAAATAGTGCGGGTAAAACCGCGTGAAACCGCTTGTAAAAAATAAGGATATTTGTATACTTGCTTCATTTATAAACAGAATAGAATTCTAACCTCTACTTTTGCTTGCGTATTTGATTAGGTACATGTGTCTTTTGATACCATTCTCCTGTTTTATCGTTCTTTAAATTTGACAAGAAAATCAAATAGCCAAAAAATAACGAGTTCCATCTAATCAAAAATATTTTTCAAGTAAGTTCAGAAAGATGTGATACATTTTCTTTCCTAGATTTTTTGTTTTTAGTCGAATGACATTATACTTTTTCAACACACTTGCTCGTAAAGTGAGCGTTATTCTATTGAATTTAGAACTATAAACTGGGCTATAAGTCACGCGTGCATAATATATTATACCCTAGTGCATAATATAATGAATCCTACAAAGTTGAATTGTACCTTTGTGCAAATTACATGCGAGTAAACAGAGCATATTTTATTGGTCCGGGTTATACATTAAATATTTTCAGAAACAACAAAGAGGTTTTATACCACTTCAAATCCATATACATTTTTAAATGATTGCGCCTTATATTAGTAGGTAACTATTTACAATAATTTGTTATAAAATATTAAAATATTTGCATTTACCACTCCAAATTAAACATTTTCACTTAAAATAGGCTGTATATGCTATACAGACATTGACACATTTGTCGGAAAAAAAAACTACGCGTATGCGCGAGGTTCGGCGCCATTTTTCAATCACAATTCACAGCTTTGTCATCAAGTGTGTTTGTTATTTTATGACCACGTATGTCTGTGTTTTACTCACAAGTGTGTTGAAAAACGTCGTTCCCATTATTACTCGGCTCATTATTAAGCCTCGACTGTAATTAGCAACGCTCACGAGTTACATACGACGTTTTTCAACACACTTGTGAGTAAAACACAGATAATATACTATTAAATACGTTATCATCATTATCATCAAGAGCCAGTTGACGTCCACTGCTGGACATAGGCCTTCTCTAAAGCTTTCCACGTCGCTCGGTCCCGCGCCGCCCTCATCCAGCGTTTACCGGCGACTTTGACCAGGTCGTCGGTCCATCTTGCGGAGGGCCTGCCTACGCTGCGTCTCCCAGTACATGGCCGCCACTCGAGAACGTTTGTGCCCCAACGGCCATCTGTTCTGCGAGCTATGTGCCCTGCTCATTGCCACTTCAGCTCTGCAGTCCTTCTGGCTATTTCGGTGGCTTTGGTTCGCTTGCGAATCTCCTCATTCCTGATTCGATCCCGCAGGAGAACTCGGAGCATAGCACTTTCCATTGCCCGCTGAGCGACTTTAAGCTTATTGATAAGGCCAGTAGTTAGCGACCACATCTCAGTGCCGTATGTCATCACTGGTCAAAAACCTTTGTCTTCAGACAATGCGGTATTTTGGACGAGAAGATTTTACTGAGTTTCCTGAACGCTGCCCAGCCGAGTTGGATTCGACGATTGACCTCTTTCTCAAAGTTGTACCTTCGTAACTGGATTTTATGTCCTAGGTATAGATAATTGTCGACAACTTCGAGCGTGGTGCCTCCAACTATCACAGGAGCAGGTGCAACATTTCTCAAAAAAAAAAAAAAATTTTTACTCTTTAAAAAATACAAGCAACTAACTTATAAACTTACCTCTGTACAAAATTCTTGCAATTCTCAACATCGACACAGAGTACTGCGTCCCTGTCAGTAACCGAAGCCTCAAAACAAAACCCGACATAACTTAATTCCACCTCATGTTCCATGGAAGACAACCCTGCTAGTTTAGATGGCCTAAACGACGCTTATGCATACACGCAACGGATGACATTTCAATTTAGCCGGTTAGCCGTTGAATCGTGCAATATGTGGACCTGAAGACTGGTTTTATAATTTGTAGGGCCGATTTTAATGAGTCCGGACAGGTTGTATGCTCAGATTTCGCAGCACATTTTCAAGGAGATGTACGAGATGAAACAGTTTTTTTGTTGCGTTTTGTTTGATGTTGGCAGCGTATGCGCAGCAATTTGAGCGATTTTATGGTGTAATATAAGTAAAGGGATTGAAAAGGGCGATTTTTACTACATAGGTATATGTGTTTGATTTTACGAGTTCAAAGCAAAATTTATTTTTTATTATGATCTCGATTGCACTTATCACTAAGTTATTAATATTAGTACCTACCTATCTAAGATTAACAGTCATTTACAATGGTGATAGTGTACAGTCTGGAATAGCAAATACTTTTCATCCAGATATTCCCACGGGATTCAAAATTGTGCGGGTGACTGGAACTGCTAGTATAATATAATACTTATAATAATTTCTTTAGTGTTCACGAACAAAAAAAAAATTACATCACATTTTTGCACAAAGGCCGCTCGAAGACGATTCAGTAAGAATGACTGGATTTCTTTGCTTTTGATGATTTACAAGTTACAAAGCGTTTTGCCTTCTAGCTTCCTTTAGCCTATATTAGGTGTGCAAGTCCAAGCTATTGTTAGGTTTCGTTATTTTTAATCTGTTATCAATCACTTCATGTTCATTTTATTTCAATCTGTTTAATGTCACATCACTAAACCCTTCTACTAGTTTTCGGAACTAGCGCTAGGCTCCCATTGGCTGAGTGTTTTGGCGGTCGATGATTGGCCCTCGGGCACCTGTTTTCGCTGGGCCAATCAGAGACTTCGCTCCGTCAGGACCGCGGCTCGGAAGCGTAGGAGAAGTCCGGAGCATTCATTCCGGCTCGAGGCATCATTGAAGAAAGTTGTAAAAGTTATCAAGTTCAATTATTTTTGTAAAAATATTTCCTAAGTAAAAGTCACTATAGTGTAATGCAGAATAAATATATTGTATTGTCAAGAATTGTTTAACTTGAGTATCCTGACTGCAGACCCTAAGAAGCGAAGAATAGTCGAGTGATCTTACAGTTCAGAAGCGGGTAAAACAACCAAAATGTAAGTACACGCTCAAACCAGTTTTTTTTTTCAAAATGGCGATAATATTTGTTCAGTTTACTGATGGGTATTTTCCATCACACTGCTCTTGTTATTAGAGCACTGTGCCAGGGTGATCGAAATGTAATTATTATCGTTCATTTTTAAGACTACCTTCTTTTACAATTGTTTGAAAGAATGAACGTTTTCTTGGAATTTCGATGGCAAAAACAAGTTTTAGTATTCATTTAATTTTAGTAACTTAGTCTGTCGGCGTGATTGTATTTTAAAGACTACCTACTTACATAATAGTGAATGTTACTTAGAAGTCAATAGTTAGAAAGAATGAATGTGATATTTATAAATTCTTAAAGAGAATAAGTTTTATTGTCTTAATTTTGCATTAATTTTATTAATAAAATTTAGTGCATTACTTTCCAAGTAATATCGCGTAGGTAATTCTATTTTTATTTGGCTGAAAGTATGTAATCAATCATCCATTACTTATAGAGAATATATTTGAATTTACTTATATATGAAATAACGTATCATTTTGACGGTAATTATGCACTGAACACATAAAATTATTTATCAGTTATAGTATAGATTTTTAGCAGACTTCTAAAAGGAGGAAGTATTCAATTCGTGTCTATATTTCATATACTTAAAGAATTTCAATATTTCTAATATATTTCTCGAGTATATTTATGCTTAATAATGCAAGATATCAAGTAAATAATTTAGAGCTAGATAGTGTTCATGTGATGTGATAAATTCCTTGTTTTTGAATATAGTAAATATATTGATTAATATATTAGTATGCTTATTAAGTATTAGTAATAAATATTATAAATACAAACTATAGGTAATGAATAAATAATGAGTATATGTAATTGTGTATATGTATGTAGATACTTTTATATAAATGTAATATTCTATGGTTATTTATGATCAAATTCTCCATTTATCAGGTCTCCTGGAAGATATTTCTAAAGAAATTAACTGTATATTTGTACAATTAATTCTTTTTCTGAGTCTCTATAATGTTTATACACATAAGTGTGTATATTAATATAAAAAAAAGGGGATCTCACTGTAAACACCTTGAAATGATTTACAGCAAAACCTATACCTTTACTAGGTTCTAATGTATTCGTTTTATGCGAGATTACAGAGCATGTCGCAGACACCTGACGGACGGAGGCTTTCGACTCCGAGCCGTAGACAAGACTCCTCGGCTATGCGGAACCGGAGCAGCCGTGTACGCAGTCGAAGCCCCAGCCATCGTCGTTCAGATACGGACGTCGGGCTAGAACGTCAGCGGCTTCAAATGTTGGAGGCAGAAGTAAGGCGGGAACGGGAACGCGTTCGGGTCGCCGAAAACCAGCACAACGAGAGCCGAGGCAGCCGTCATCGTAGCACCTCGTCGGCGCAGCGGCGTCGGGTTGACGTGCAACGGCCTGAGCGACGAGACCAGCGCAACGAGAGCCGAGGCAGCCGTCATCGCAGCACCTCGTCGGCGCAGCAGCGTCGGGTTGACGTGCAACGGCCTGAGCGACGAGACCAGCGCAACGAGAGCCGAGGCAGCCGTCATCGCAGCACCTCGTCGGCGCAGTGGCGTCGGGATGACGTGCAACGGCCTGAGCGACGAGACCAGCGCAACGAGAGCCGAGGCAGCCGTCATCGCAGCACCTCGTCGGCGCAGCGGCGTCGGGATGACGTGCAACGGCCTGAGCGACGAGACCAGCGCAACGAGAGCCGAGGCAGCCGTCATCGCAGCACCTCGTCGGCGCAGCGGCGTCGGGATGACGTGCAACGGCCTGAGCGACGAGACCAGCACAACGAGAGCCGAGGCAGCCGTCATCGCAGCACCTCGTCGGCGCAGTGGCGTCGGGATGACGTGCAACGGCCTGAGCGACGAGACCAGCGCTCGCCGTCGCAGTGTAGCCACGAACCACGAACTGAAAGGTCACGTAGCCCATCTATATCTAAGAGATATTTAGTTAATATTTTAAAAAACTTTAAGGATAGTTTGGAATTACCGTCTGTACATCAGAGCGTACCGCCTTCAGTGCCGAGACTTGATTACAATAATATTCTGCCTAACTTTGACCCCGCTACTAAAAGCCAGCGGATGGATATGTGGTTAAAGAAGGTGAACGAGTGCGCTTTGGTGTACGGATGGGACGAACGAACCACTACTCACTTTGCTATGCAAAGATTACAAGGTCTGGCCAAGACGTGGTATGAAAGTTTGAATACCATCTTGTTTACTTGGCCAGAGTGGCAAGAAAAGTTACTAAGCGCATTTCCGTGCGAACACAACTATGGTCAGACCTTGGAAAACATGATAAAAAGAAAAAGTATTTATAGTGAATCTATAGAAGTTTATTTTTATGAGAAGCTTAGTCTTATAAATCAGTGTGAAATTGTAGGCACCCGTGCCGTAGAATGTATTATACACGGGATTACAGACAAAACACTTAAATCGGGAGCTCTGGCACTTCGTTGCACGCATCCTGATCAATTGCTCAAATATTTAATTAGTAATGTGAATTACAACCTTCCCAATACTGACCGTTTTCAGACTAGGGGTAGGGCTTTTGGAAATAACCATGCAGGTGGCTCTAAGTCCTCAGTCAAACCTAGTTACTCCACTGGTTGTTTTAATTGTAAAGAAAAGGGACATAGTTTTTTGCACTGCACTAAGCCGTTAATAAAATGCACGTATTGCAACAAGGTTGGACACACAGCGGAGAAGTGTTTTAATAAAATCGAGAACAAAGCCACAAATGCTAATGCTGCAGTGCAGAAAACTATGAGGATCGATTTCATTAATGACACAAATGAGTGCTTGAGAACCACGAGTCCTGGTTCAAAATTTATAAAAGAAGTGATGGTCAACGATTTAAAATTCAAGGCGTTCATAGATTTTGGCAGCGACGTCACACTAATTAGAGAGTCTACAGTTAAGGAGTTGGGTGTAACACATGACAATACCCCAACATTCATGAAAGGATTCGGGAATAATGTAGTTCAATCGCTGGGTAATTTGACTCTGACCATGATCGTTGATGGGGTAGAAGCTAGTGTTCTTTGCAAGGTAGTTAGTGACCACTTGTTAGAGGTACCTGTGCTCTTGGGACAGACATTCACGGAGCAGTCGCATATACTTGTATATAAGGATAAAAATTGTTTGAATTTCTTTAATATTGAGAGTGAACTACCTTGTAATGAGCTTACCGATGATACTTTGTTGAAATTCTCTCCGACAAGCGATATGTACATTTATGGTACAGTGACAGTTAAGGTTACAACTATACCAGCATTTGATGGTTATGTTTTACTGAAAGATCAGGTTTCAGGGCGGCCTAATGAGCAGTATTTCATTGTTGGGGGCCTTTATCGTTCAGTTAAGGGGTGTATTTGTGTGTTGGTCATACCATGTTTAAATTTTTGTCGAATTTCGTCTAAGTTTGTGTTTTTGCGTGCTGAACGAGTTGACGTTGTAAAGAGGGTTTCTGATGCAGTACACAGGGAATCAAGAAGCATCCATAGAATCGATGAAAGTCAGGTGCATGTCGGTGATAATGTTTCCGAAGAAGATAGGCAAGCTCTATTAGTCATGCTTAGAAATATGAGCATTGTTTTGCAACCTCATTGAATAATCTGGGGTGCACAAAGGTCACAGAAATGAACATAGAGCTTAATTGTGGGAAGCCTGTCGTTTATCGTCCATACAGGTTATCGCATCATGAGCGGGAGAAAGTGCGGACCATGGTCGATGAAATGTTAGATGCCGGCGTTATCAGGGAGTCCGTTTCTGATTACGCTAGCCCTATTTTACTAGTGCGAAAGAAGGATGGTTCATCTAGGTTATGTGTCGATTATCGTATGCTGAACTCCGTGACTGTTAAGGAGAGGTACCCAATGCCCATTATCGAGGATGAGATAGCTCGTCTTGCTGGGCAGTCATGTTTCATCATCCTCGACCTTGCTTCTGGTTATTATCAAGTGCCAATTTCGGAGAAGAGCAGACATCTGACATCCTTTGTTACGCCGGACGGCCAATACGAATTCAACCGTATGCCGTTTGGCCTAGCAAATGCTCCGGTCGTATTTCAGCGTATGATGAATACAATTTTAGGTTCTGCTCGGTTTAGTAAGGCTACAGCGTATATTGATGACGTTCTAATCTTTGGAAGAGACCCTACACAATGCTTAGAACGTCTTGATGAAATATTGCAAATGTTGGAAAGAGCCAACCTTACTTTGAATTTGTCGAAGTGCCAGTTTTTACAGGACAATGTGGACTACTTGGGCTACGAGATTAGTGCAAATGGCATTAGACCAGGCGAAAAGAAGATACGTAGCGTGATCGATTTTCCACGACCAGTAAATGTACATAATGTCAGGCAATTTTTAGGCCTTTCGAGCTATTTTCGTAAGTTCATTGAGAATTTTGCACAGATTTCATTTCCCTTAAGTAATTTGCTAAAAAAAGATGTAACTTGGGAATGGAATGATGAGCAAGATAGGGCATTCGAGGCGCTAAAGAACATTTTAAGTAAAAGGCCAGTGTTAGCTATATATGATCCTTCCGCTGAATTAGAATTGCACACTGATGCGAGCAGATTGGGAATCGGAGGAATTCTTTTACAGCGATCGCAAGCTTGTGAAGGCCTACATCCAGTAGCGTATTATAGCCGACAGACGTCGCCCGAAGAGAAAAACTTCCATTCTTACGAGTTAGAAACGCTTGCGGTGGTTTGTTCTCTCCGTAAGTTTAGGGTTTATCTCCTAGGGAGAGAGTTTAAAATAGTCACTGATTGCAGCGCTTTGCGCTCAACGTTCTCAAAGCGGGATTTAATACCAAGGATAGCGCGGTGGTGGCTGACATTGCAAGAATTTGATTGCAGCGTCGAATACAGGCCTGGAGTTAAGATGAGTCACGTCGATGCGTTATCTCGGAACCCGGTCGAACCTTCCGAAGTTATCGATGATCAGTTTTTTCCATCGATAATGACTATCAGCAGTGAGGATTGGCTGCAAACACTTCAACTTGGAGATTCAGAATTACGTAGAATAATAGATATCTTAGAAAGTGGACTAGATGAAAAGGGCCTTCAGTACATAAAACAAAATTATATTATTAAAGATAACAGGCTATTTCGCTATTTAGAGGGTGACTTGGAGAAGCTTAGATGGGTGGTCCCGAAGGGAGCAAGGTGGCAAGTCTGTAAATTGAACCATGATGACATTGGACATTTTGGAATAGAAAAGACGTTGGATAGGATAAAAAACAAATATTGGTTCCCTAAAATGTCCAAGTTCGTTAAGAAGTATGTAGGAGCCTGCATAGAGTGTGCATATAGCAAAAATAATACGAATACTCGTGAAGGATTGTTACACCCTATAACAAAGGTGGAGGTTCCTTTCCACACTCTCCATATAGATCATCTTGGACCCTTCGTAAAATCCAACAGAGGATTCACTCACTTAATTGTGATAGTGGATGCGTTTACAAAATTCTGTTTTCTTAGGTCTGTGAGAAATACCAATACCCAAAATGTAATTAGGGCCCTAGAAGATGTTTTCAGTACATTTAGGAACCCTGATCGTCTTATAAGCGATCGAGGTAGCTGTTTCACCTCCCATACATTCAAGCGATTTTGTTTGGATAAGGGGATAAAGCATGTCTTAAACGCGGTAGCGAGCCCTAGATCAAATGGTCAAGTTGAACGGTATAATCGCACGATTCTCGATTCTCTTAAAACACTGAGCGTTATGCATAGTGAAAAGCAATGGGACAATCATATAGGTAAAATACAATGGGGACTTAACAACACTATTCATAAAACTATAGGGCGGACTCCTTCTGAGGTCATGTTTGGAGCCTGTATGAATAGGGAGACCAATCCTATGCTTAATGAAGTAATAGTTTCCACCCGTTGTGATGATGAATTATTACACATTCGTGACCAAGTTAAGGCCAGGATCGAAGCCGAGCAGAGCAAACAAAAAGATAGTTATGATAGAGGCAGGAAACCTGCTCGTATTTATGCTGAAGGTGAACTTGTAAAAATAATAAAGACAAGCTTTAATAATAATGGCCAAAGCAAGAAACTTATGCCATCGTTCATAGGACCATACCGAGTTAGCAAAGTTTTAGGTAGGGACCGCTATGTCGTAGCACCGATACCAGGAATAGAAGGTACAATCAATAAACACCCAACAACAGTTGCGGCGGACCGCATGAAACCTTGGATTCATGTGACCGCTCTAGAGGTTAATGATAACGAAGGTTATAGCTCTGAAAGCGATCATGATGAAACAGATAGCATTCGAGGATAGAATGTAACTTGTTCACATTTAATATGATATTAATTTAGAGTTTATTATGAACAGAATTTTCTATTGTTACGGAACAAGCACGCGAGAATCGATTGGTTCGCGGCTTGATCCAACTAGTGTCAAAGTCCTACGGCTGCCTACTGAGCATTAATCGATCGGCTCTTTCAGGCGTCGCTAGGTATCCTGATTAATTGATTGTTCAGGAGATTTAGGGCATCCTGATTAATCGATCGTTCAGGGGTTTAATTAGTTCACGATATAATCGATCGATCGTGATACTAATCGAAGATAATTTAATATGTATGCATATTTTTACTAAATTTAGTTTGATGTAAAAGGTTGACTGCTGATTTATTTAGTACAAACAAATTGTTGTAATTAATGTTGCATTTATATGAATAGGTACTTCTAATTAATTATGTAATATTTTGTCATGTCATTAAATTAACGTATTTGGTTTCAAACTATTGTAAGTTATAATTGTAATACTTAACTATTAATATATCATACTTATACATCTAATTATTGTAATACTTAAGTAAAATTAATCTTGTAAGTTGTCAAGAACCGAATGTTAGGTTACCACCTGGTGCCGTGTGCAGGGTCGCACACGGTGTCAGGACGGACGATTGTTAGGTTTCGTTATTTTTAATCTGTTATCAATCACTTCATGTTCATTTTATTTCAATCTGTTTAATGTCACATCACTAAACCCTTCTACTAGTTTTCGGAACTAGCGCTAGGCTCCCATTGGCTGAGTGTTTTGGCGGTCGATGATTGGCCCTCGGGCACCTGTTTTCGCTGGGCCAATCAGAGACTTCGCTCCGTCAGGACCGCGGCTCGGAAGCGTAGGAGAAGTCCGGAGCATTCATTCCGGCTCGAGGCATCATTGAAGAAAGTTGTAAAAGTTATCAAGTTCAATTATTTTTGTAAAACTATTTCCTAAGTAAAAGTCACTATAGTGTAATGCAGAATAAATATATTGTATTGTCAAGAATTGTTTAACTTGAGTATCCTGACTGCAGACCCTAAGAAGCGAAGAATAGTCGAGTGATCTTACACTATCTAATTTAGACGAGTTTCTAAGCTTTCAACATTGCAGTTTATTTAGTATCTCGTGCTACGCGCAGAATGCAGCATGCGTGGGAGTCGGTCGGTGACGGACCTGCGCGCGCAGTTCTTGTTTTTACCGAGTGGAGGAATCTGGAAGGCTCTTAATTAAAAATCAACGAATGCAGAGCATTAAAAATCGACTTCACGTCAAAACTTTGGCTAAAGTATAAGGTCGTCAAGGTAAACGATCTCCAAATTCATACATATTTAAAAAAAAAAATACATGAAGTAGGTACTTAATCGATTTCGATTATATGGGACTAACTCTGCAGTATCTTCTATCATATGAAACAAGAATAATCAAAATCGGTTCGCCCAGTCAAAAGTTTTAAGGTAACAAACATTAAAAAAAAACATACAGACGAATTGAGAACTTTGAAGTCGGTTGAAAAAATACCCCTTTATAGGTTAAATTATTTGTAGTTATCGGTATTGATTGTGTTAAATACTAAGAGTTTAGTAGGTATCAATCGTTCGTATCGTCCGGCTCCAGTAGGGAGTTCGTGACTAAATAATAACAATATGTTAATTCTGAATAATGTAACTTTTTAATAGTAAAACATTGGGATATCGATTCAGTGATTTTTCAGCTAATTCAATACAAACAAACAAAAATGAATACTGTGCCATATGTGAAGTCGCTCATACAACTCCATGCGCTATCGATGAAAAAAAAACGTATCCGGTAAAACGTATCCAGTAAAACGGACCATGTGTGAACGGGCTGTTATGCAAAATTGTTAAATAAGAAGCACATAGCTTACTTTTTTAATTGTTCTAGCTTAAACGGATTATAATTTTTTCGACTTTTGAAAGGCGTATGTTTAAAGTTACTTTTCTTAACAAAAACATTTATTAGAATAAATTTGCGTTGATTAATTTGATTGATTAAAATCGATGATTCCGCTTTTTTTTAATGAGATCATACCCACTCAGACTAAATTAGTCTATTGCTTGTAAATTATTCTTGTCATCTCCATCTCTCTAACAATCAAACTAATTTGGTATACGACATCAAGTTTATTGTGACCTGTAAGAAACGCATGTTAAAATTAAAGCTGTTTTAAAAGATATTAAATAAAAAAAGTATTTAACGAGTGGCCACGGTGTCTCTAAAAACTCCAAAAGTTAAAATATAAAATACAATTAAAAACGATAAGATCCAGTTTGATATCATGAATCGTAAACTTATAATAATATTAAAGAGATACTAATTATTTGGTAAAACTCGATCTTAAATAAACATGGGCGTAAAGAAAATACCGAATTTTCATTTAACATTTGAACAACTGAGTCGTAAAATTAATCTCATCTGCGTGATTCCCATTTGGTGACGCATATGTACAAACGACGATATATTAAACAGGATTCCACATCACGATTAATACTCTACTGGATATGTAGCGGTGGATGCTAGCTGCGCAGATGGACACCGGCCGCTGTGATGTATTGCGTCCTCAGGCGTTGCTACTCGGTCATTACAAACTATTATTTTATATGCGTAACAGTATTATTGCAGGGAGGGTTTGTCAAAGGATGTATGCCAGTAGCAGTTTCTTGAACTTTAACGATTTATGTCAATTTTACAGGCGCTAATTTAGAAAAAGAACTAGAACTAGCTTTGGCTTGTTTCAATACCTTTCGTTATCTTTTTTTATAATTATAATCACAACTCTTTAGGGTTATGAGTCTCTCCTCTGGGTGACGAGGAGGTTTAGGCTGCAAACCACCCAGCTGGCGCAGTGTTGGTTGGTGGACGCCAGAATTTTCAGGGCTCTGAAATGGCTTCCGACAAACCCTAACAACTACTGTATACAGCAACCTGGACTGATTGCTTAACTTGTCCTCCGAAGCACGGAAGTTGCCGTGAGAGATGAAAGGTAGTCGGTCACTCATCCTTATACCGACCCGACCTCGCGTGTTGCTTAACCTGCAATAAATACGGGATGACTGGTGGGTCCCTTTTGAAATTCGAGGAGGTGATAGTTTGATCATACGTGAAGAGAAAATATACAGGTAATAATAAATAAATATTAATTATTTACTGAGTAAACTTAACCGAAAGTTAATTCTTTAACTTACGTATCGCATGGTTACACTAGAGTTGGCCAGCGATCCGCGACACACGTCACGTGCCGCGATTGACTCAGGCGTATATTGAAAAGTAAATAGTAACAAAACTTTATTTATTCATAAGGAATTCTAGTGAAAAATTAAGTACCTATTTTGAGTACATATTTATGACCAGAATCGAGAACAGAGTGCTTTCCTTCAGTATTTAAAATTTGTCACCAATCACCACTGCACCACGACGACTTCTTTTAGAGAAATGATAAGTCCATAACCCCGACTTGATTTGTGGCACGGATTGTGGCTGACATATTAATTTAGAAGGCAACTTAGATTTTTAGAGGGGAATAATGCTATTTAAAAGAAGTCTGTTTAATTAGCACCCCTCTTTTTTATATTTTTATTAAATTAAACCAATGAAAAACCAACGGGGTCATCGGAAAATGAACATTATTGAATTATATGTATATGAAGAATAGATTAATAATGCATGCATTTCAGCATCCAAACAAGGCATTTATGACATTGGCCTTCTTATTCGTTGGTGTGATTGTCTGGGCATTTTATTTTGATTGTTTTTATTGCAGAATACCTGTACCATCATGTTTGTTTGCATTTAAATGCAAAGAGTTTATTGCCAAGGTTTATTTTTAGCCGTATCCTTCTTTCTATCCTTTCCAGCCTATATACCATATGAACAGAAAGTGTCCCTCTAACTTAACTTTGCAAACCAATATTATTGAACTTATCATTACCATTAAAAGGATCCTTCGTAAACCAATTTTATTAAAAAAACATTGAAAAAATAAACACAAGATAATTTTATTTATATTAGTCCTTACCAGGGACATAGGAGCCGCAAGAGTTATCTCTCGCGAGGCGATTAAGGCCGGACACTGAATTCTGAATTAATCGATACGAGTACCAGGGGCACATTAACATATCGGGGATTCCAAACTAAAAAGTCGCAGCTCCAAATAAAAAACCATAATGGCTTCGAGGATGTGTTGGGAATATTGCGACACTTATCTTTTTTTTAAACAGAAGCTGGCAGCTTTTCAAAGAGGTTTTAAAGGTGTTTTTTTAATGGTTTTGCTGTGTTTGAATTAGGAACTATCGGTGATGACTAATGATAGTCACATCAATTGAGGGTGACTCTGAAATATATACTTTTATTTATTTAATTATAAATATATGTACACCCAAAGGTACATAAAGAGAAAATAAATTATGAATGAATGAAAAGTTTATTTACAACAATTAGCACTAGATATACATAAATGATTTACAATATTGAATGAAATTACAATACTAATAAATAAATTAATTGGATTGCACTTTAACGGAGATTTTTTTTTTCTTCTGAGGTTGTAACGCATTGTTTATACAGGGTGACTGGTGACAAATTTTAGATACTGAAGGAGAGCACTCTGTACTCGATTATGCAGTGCTAGCACGGATCTTTTGTCGATCGTAAGTTTACGAATGCTCGTATAGTATGGAGTCGGTTGCAAGTTTTTAGTAACAATGTAATTTTTTTATTTTACAGTTATTTAAGAGTAGAATCTGTTAACAAACATTCAAAATTAACAAGGAACACATTTATTTAAGCTGACTGTGCGGCAATGGATAGATTTCAATTATTGCTTGCAAAACCGTCTCCATACTATACGAGCATTCGTAAACTTACGATCGACAAAAGATCCGTGCTAGCACTGAAGGTCCACTACTTCAGTGATTCGTCCCATTGAATTAATTATAAGAAAAAATTAGATCAAGTACGGTCAGCAAGCAAACTAATAAGAAAAATCAATTAAAGATCTTCCAAATAAAACATTTTAAAATAAAAATAAAACCACATAATTTATTAAGCTTTACAGAATCAAACAAAACAACATGACTGACATGATTTTTCACTAGAATTGCCTATAAATAAATAAAGTTTTGTTTTTAACGCCTTAGTCAATGGCGGCACGTGCAAACAATTGAGAAAAAGAAATTGTATACCTACAAATATCTCAATAAACCTTCCCTTTTCGCTTCCTTTTGAAATTCTTATCACATTGTGATAATTATAATTATAATAGCAACTGTACCTGTTAAATGTACAAATGTTTGCATAATTAGTACTTAACTACAATAATGAGCGTTTAGCGTTTCAATTAATTACATTTAATTAAATTAATTGTATTTCACGATACCATTTACCATCACATACTTACAAGAAACTTTAAAACGGAAGGAATAATGATTAATTCATTTAATTATGTAAAATTATTTTTATAGACGTATTTATTGTATTCTGGTAAAAAATTCTACTTATTTATTGAGCTAAGCTGTTCTGCCTATATAAAAAAAACACTTGAACTTACGACAGTGTCAGGCTTTATAGTTTTTTTAAAGAATGAAAACAATAAACAAACTAATTGCACTAGAAAATTTCCAATCGAGACACGGCATTGATAAAAAAACGCATTTTATTAAATTTCAAGAGTTTGGCCATAGCACTATTTTAACGTTTGGTGGCGGCACTTACTACTGGCAGCAACAACTTGATATGAGTTGTATCATTCGCCATTTGATCACAAAACGCTGCCGGCTTGTGAAAGTATTACGCATATCTGTTTTAAACTGCACACAATTATCTGCAGAATTTATATAATTTCCTGCAAAATCAAAAGTAGCGTCAATTGAACTTTAGTTTATAATTAATTAACTTCATGATTCACATATTCATATTTCGACGAATAACTTTATAATTATCAAGCATGCTAGCAAGTGTTGGTTTTTGATTATTTTAGTTTGTGGTCGTTAGTTCGTTATTGTTGTAATTTAAAATAAGCACCCTTACATTCACATATGAAAAGCAATATTTATCAACAAATAATAATAAAAAACCAACATAGTGCACAGTCTACCCAAAAAACCTCAAGCACATAAGCGCCGCCAAGCGGCAAAAAAATTTGCATTCCTAACTCCCTATAATATTGATGTATCCTATCTGTACTTGTACATAATACTTTCTGATCTGTGAATCGAGCTTGTAACAAATATTTCTAGCGTAGTACAGCTGCCATAAACTAAGATTGGAGTCAAGATTCCCTTAACTTATAGGAGCATCACAATAATAAACTCGGTATTCCTGATTGGAGCACTAATTGCAACACGCTTACTATAAGTTTCATAAACGTTAGGTTTACTCTTTACGAGTGTATTTTATATCATATCTGAAAGCTCAGACTGTTACTCCTCTAAACTTATGTTTACACTAGCTTTATCCCGCAACTTCGTATGCGCTTAACTACCCTTCTCGTGGAAATTTCAGAAACTATACAACCAGACACCCACTGAAAGAACCTTTATACCGAGTATCACTTCCATGCATTCAAGGAATAAGTTTTTTTCATACAAACTAAGAATCATATATTTCCCGTGCCCGTGGGAATTTTGGGATTTTCTTTTGTAGCACAACCAGTCACTCTTTGAAGAACCTTCATGCCAAGTATCACATCCGTACACTCAAGGAATAAGATTTTTCATACAAACTAAAAATTCCAACCCCTTCCCGTGGGAATTTCGGGAATTCCTTCCATAATACAAATATAAACTTATTGAGGAACCTTTATATCAAGTATCACATCCGTGCACTCAAGGGATGGAATTTTTTCATACAAACTAAAACATCATATATTTCCCATTCCCGTGGGAATTTCGGGAATTCCTTTCATAACACAACCAGACACACATTCAAAAACCTTTACACTAAGTTTCACATCGGTGCACTCAAGGAATAAGATTTTTCATACAAACTAAAAAGTACTATATTTCCCGTTCCCGTGGGAATTTCGGGAATTCCTTCCTTAGTGCACCCTTACATCCCCTAAAGAATGTATGTTCCAAATTTCAACTGTCTACGCCCAGTAGTTAAGGCTGTACGTTGTCTGTCAGTCACTCAGTACCTCAGTCACTCAGTCAGTAACGGAACAGTTTTATATATATTGATTGATGATTATATTTCGTTGCTTCATTCTTCAGATATATTCATTTACCAAGTAGTCCCTTTGACTCACACGGTAGCACGCACGAATTTAAGAGTTATGAAATGACTAAAAAGGTCAAAACACGTGTTTTCGATCGTTTTAGTTAAAATTTTTCACACCAGTCTGGATCCATAGGATGCGCCTCTGTCGAGCTCATTCCTTTTTCGTGCGCGGTAGCAAGTACACCTGTCATAAAAATGCCGAAGAAGACGGCCGAAGAAAAGAAGAATATTATAAACGCAAGCTTAGAAGGTTGGAGCGGAAAAAATCATGGACGAGTGATTTCATACAGACAATATTCAAGAAAAGCATCTAATGTCTCCAGGATCTTAACCTAGCGTTAACGCGAAGAATAAAACACCCGGATGTTGATTTTTTTGACACGGAGGTGGTACCCGGATGTTGATTTGATAAATCGACACGGAGGTATTCAAATACAACGATATTCAAGGAAACTGTTTAATATCTTCAGGAACTTTAACTAGCGTTAACACGAAGGATAAAATACCCAGGATGTTGATTTTTTAAATCGACACGGAGGTAGTACCCAGGATGTTGATTTTATAAATCGACACGGAGGTCAAATAAAAACTAATACGCATGCATGCATGCATAACGTCACGCCTGTATCCCTTATGGGGTAGGTAGAACACCAGAGGTTACAAGATCATCTGATGTCACTTTTGACAAATTTGGAGGTATTATAAAGATGGAGAGACTATTGTAGTGATAGGTGGTCCGCCTATCGCCCACAAAAACGCCTTTAAAACCCAATAATTCAAGCGGAAATACAAACGCTTCCAATTTAAATCTTAACGGTTCTGGTAGTTCCCGTTAACAAAGGCCCTAAACATGGCGAATGTATTCACCAAGATTTAGCTCAAAGATGGCTGCCGTTATTGCGCAAAGGGCTACCCAGAGAGGTTTAAGATCAACCAGATTATTGAAAACCCTTAGTCTGAAACCAAAAATTTGAAGGTAAGCACTTGGGCTCGGAACAACAAGCCATAAGCCAAGCTATGACTATTCTTTGGTTGGATATTAAAGTAAACACAATAAAATTCCTAGTGGAGAATTGCAGAGTTCTGTCTGATTTACATTTTTTTTTGAAACTGAAACAAGAACGAAACTGCCATGAAGGTCTAGATTTGTTAACATATTGGAAAATGAAGAAAGGTATAAAAAAGCATGTTGACATGCTTAAAATATCCACATGTCAAGCGAACCCACGCCCGCGGTTTCAAGGTAACTGGACCGAATATCGGCTCGCAACTACGCAACAGTATTATTGTCAGCGCTACGCCCCCGAACTCGGTGGACGATATCAACGAGACAATGATCCCTAGCCCATCGTTAACGCAGGTACATGGCTTTATAGCGATAAGGCCGCCTATTGTACCTTTCAAAACTGTTTTTGTTCTAATGTATTCTTTTCCTTTTATTATTTTGTAAGTGGGCAATGAAGTATAAATAAATAAATCAATAAAATGGCATATTTTTATAATTCTGGTACAGCTATTACCAATGACTCTGTTGGTTTAAAGTGGATCTCCAAAGGCGTCTCATTACCAAAAATCTGTCAAGTTATACAAATCGTAACTCCTATAAACAATTTTGCTCCTAAATAAAATCAGGCTTTCGAGATAGGCTCTCTCCATAGATAAATCAATTAATCTAGGAGCAATAGTCTCCTGCTCTCATCAGTTTGTTCCGAATATATTTTTTGCACCAAAATCAAATGGAGACAAAAGATTTATTTTAAATCTTATACAAATGTTATAAATTCCTTAATAACAAATCACATTTTAAAAGAACATTTTAGAACCTCCCTGAGCATAGTGACAAAAAAGTCCTTTTTAGCTTGCATTAATTTCAGAGAATCTTATCTTTTAGTTCCTATATTAAAGGAACATCGTAAATAATTACGATTTCAGTTTTTACCACAAACTTATGAATTCGAGGACTTCAACTCGGATCTGTCAAATGAATACAGTGTTTACGAGGTCTCTTAAAGATTTTTGGAAAAGTTATAACAAAGTCGCATATCAACATATTAAAATTAACTCAAAGTGAATTGCAAATATTAGTAAAGATAATTAATACTGCTCCGTGGAAATATAACCAGTGATTTTGCAAGAAAAAAGTGAAATACGAAGTAAACAATTTGTCATAAATAACAACACGTATAAAAACATATATCGAATCAACCAGTTTCAATCAGTGTTCACTATCTCAAATCTGTGTTGCCATCCTAAATTCAGTTTTAAAAAGTAAGGAACAAATTTTAAAAAGTAAGGTGTTGCACCATCAGAGAATTAGCACAATTCACAACTAACTAACCATTAACTTCAGCTTGTCCAACGGTTAAATATTAGTGTTTATACTACCACTCAAACTTTCGAAAGGATAGATACAAAGCTCTCAAAAATAGCAATAATAACGATACAAAAATACAAATACATAGTAAGATTTTAGAAGATTTACAGTGGTGGAAAAACATGTGAAAGACATCTTGTCATAGAAATATTTAGCGAATATTTGCGTCACGGCCTGATGGGGGGGGGGGGGGGTAATTTGTAAAGATAATCATGCAAATGGAAACTGGAAAAATAGTGAGACATGTTTTCAGCTTTTAATGGGTTACAGTGTTTTGCAAAGGATAAACACGTTTGCGCTGTATGTAGGTACTATCTATATTAATTTAATGGGAGGAATTCGATTTCCTCATTTAAATGCATTAGCTAAAAGTATTTGGTAATAGTTTGAGAAAATGAATATTTGACTATTTGCTCCGTATATCAACTCGGAAAAATACAGCACTACCCAATTATGCGTATCAAAGTTTTCAGTCAACCTCAAGTAAATCTGTTTGCTTCTCGCACCAATGTTAAATGCTCACAATAGGTTTCTTGGTAACGAGATCTTGAAGCTACGGTTATAGACGCGTTTGCTCTCTCTCTCCAAATTGCTTTAAATTAAAACATTCAAGCCGTTTTGAAATTTTTGCATTTAATAATGCTCAATTATTCTTAAAGGTAACGGGAAAAAAAAAAAAAAAGACCCGATCAGTACACGAACCTGGGACCTCTCGCTTGCCGAACGAGTGCTCTTTTACTGAGCTAACGATTTTGAAAAGAAATTATTTATCTTTCCAGAACGAACCAGCGAGGCTTCCCGGCTCGGTTTCATTAAGAGAAGACGTGTAGGCGGTCACCACAGTACCTAGTCGTGGTCTCGTCGCTTTCTAACAAAACTTAAGCTCAGTACAACGTAGCATGGTACAACGTATCGGTACTAGAACTATTGTCACAATAACAGTGGAGATATCTTTAATCGTTCGGTTTCACTGAATTTTATCATTTTTTAAGGAACAATTAAAGTAAAACTAATAAAAACAGTTAATAGATATAGTAAATAGTCATAGGTTGGCCTTATTATTAGGAAACAATCACAGAACAGTTGAAACAATATAGGATCACATGAACTAATTAATCCATTACCTTAGGTTAAGGCCATTACCAACATAACACAATTACACTTGGTTTAAGATTAAGATCTTCAAGTCGTTTTAAGATTATATTTCAAAATGGTATCCCAATAGTTATTTAACTCTTGAGCAAAGTACACACACAGTAAATGGTATTTTTACTGGCTTTTAGGCCACTAGCACACCGTGTGCAATTTCTCTTATAATTTTTGCAAATGAAATCAAAATAGGTAATTTGGATTTGATTATAATTTCAGCTACTGCTAGTAACCAACTCTAGTTTTGCCATATTTCCATGAACATGCCATTCCTGTATATGCCCTGCATTAGCTTTAGAAAATTAGTTATTTGTAACGAGTTAACTTAGGCCAGAGCGTGTAGATTGCCTTATAGTCAAACCAAAGCGACCTTACAAAACAACGATCTCACCGTCTATCAGTCGCTGGATAGAGCATGTCATGGGGTCTAGCGGCGCGGGCGTGGCGGCGGCGCGCGGCGTTCAGCGCTCACAGCACGCGGCACGCGCAGCAACGTCCGCGGCCGGAGCGCGTGGCGGCCTATCGCTGCTAGCCATTCGCAGCACGGCCTGCAGGACCGCTCAGTCTCAAACATTCGCTAAGTTTTATAACCGCCCCATGGTCGATCAATAAAAGTAATTTTGGAAGGGCAGTTTTTCAATCAAATGTAGAAGTAAACTCCTTTGTTGATCCTTAATTATTAATTTACTTTAAGTAATTTTATTCAGTATGCATGTAAATAAAATGTTTCAAAGTTATACATTTACATTGAGTTGATTAAATAACTGTTGAATATTAGTTAATGAATTTTTATAAAGCAAAACTTTACCTTATGCTCTGAACATCTACTTGGTAAATGAATATATCTGAAGAATGAAGCAACGAAATATAATAGAAGATCAAACGAACTTCTTAAGTGAAGTTCGATCGATATTATATGAGTTGCTTCATTCGAAGATATATTAAGGTCCCACCCGCCCTATCAATGTAGTAAACTATTGCCCTTAAAGTTTTGCCATAACTATAAAATGAAGAACTCTAAAATAATGAGCTCGACAGAGGCGCATCCTATGGATCCAGACTGGTGTGAAAAATTTTAACTAAAACGATCGAAAACACGTGTTTTGACCTTTTTAGTCATTTCATAACTCTTAAATTCGTGCGTGCTACCGTGTGAGTCAAAGGGACTACTTGGTAAATGAATATATCTTCGAATGAAGCAACTCATATAATATCGATCGAACTTCACTTAAGAAGTTCGTTTGATCTTCTATAATACATATAAGTATTTTTTTTAATTTTATAGATTGAATAATGCTCCAATTTTTTTTAAAGGTCTGAAAAATATACTGAATAAAATATTTCTATTTGACATTTGGACCTGTCAGTTTACTGCATTGAATTATTTGCCAGAGTATAATCTATGATTGAATAATGTATAACGGTTATCGTAAACTGTCACAATATGATCCTAAAAGTTTGGTTAACTTTACTTTACTGTACGTTGACAATTCGGCGAGTGTGACAGAATTGTTTGCAAAAATTATTGTTCGGTAACATACTTCCTCCACCGGTTTAGTGACTTTAATAATAACAAAAGTCCCGCTACCATTTTGATTGCCTATAACTTTGTTCGAAGAAAAGATAAGTAGGTTTGGTTTTCATAAAAAGTTTATTTGGTTTATTTTTTTTCATTATGATTAGAAAATTATATCGGTTAAATATAGTATAGTATAGATTAACTGTTTCTATATCATTATCGCGGTTATCGCAGTGCTTAAAGTAGAAGGTAAATAACTTTCAAATCAACGAGAATAAGTGTAATAAACAATCTGTTGGGATGAAATTTAGCTTTTCACACAGCTCTACCTAATCCCATGTTAAGTATATTTTTTATATTTGAAAACCAGAGGGGGCAAGCAAGAGATCATCGACATCGATAAATCGGGCATTTATGTCGATATTCTCTTAGAATATGGCATTTAGAGTATGAATTTTTATAAGAATATGTCAGTTTAGTTTCTGCATGGCATTGAATCCAGTAATTCTATCTATTCTGGTGCGCATGTTAGCTAACATGATAGGATAAAATAATTCTGTGATATTAATCTTGTCGATTCGAGTCTTTATCGAAGGTTGCATGTCGGATGCTTGACTTTTTTACAAACATGTAAAATACCCTCAGCCTCATATGACAAATATATGCGGATCTTCAAAAACGCTCAGTGTATCATGTTTCTAATTATGATACACTAACTGTTTCTAAGACTTCACCTGCATGAAGCTCGATACCGAAGAAATTTCAAAAAATACAGTAAGTATACGTTACTCCAGCCCATGAATTTCTTTGTGTAAAATTTCAGCTCAATATGTCAAGCCGTGTCAGCGAGAAAGCCCAACAAACTTTCATTTCATTATACGACCTTCTAATTAAATTCATTGACCGATCGCAGTTGATAGAATAAGGCTAAAAATGCCACCTGAAAGCCTCCACCTGTGTGGTCTAGCAGTGACAGCTGTAAATGTCATATTGACAGAGTGGTAGATCGCAAAAATATCTGCGCATGAGTCCAAACGAAGTAATACCGCCGCCATTAAAACTGTCTCGTAAACTCGAGTGCCCTTTAAAGCATTTAGTGATACATGTGTGTTTTATATGGCTCGTTTAATTTTCCGTCGTTTTTTTCTACGAGAAGAAAAGTTTTGCTTTATTTGACTTTTCTGTTACTCTTTATTCTGTTAAATTGAAATAGCCTTTGATATTTTTTGGCTTGAATACAATTTTATTTTATTATGAGAATAAAAATTGTATTAATTTACATGTCGTCACTCCTAATCTTCTGGTTGTACGTACCTAAAGCAATGTATTTAACACAATATCAATAGGGAATATGAGTACCTACCCATGAGTAATAAGAAATTATTTTTTAAAGATGTTTTTTTTTTTTATATGTGACTAAACCCGCGTTTGACCTCAATCTCACCTGATGGTAAGTGACGATGAGGTCGAAGATGAAAGCACACGGGTTTAGGAAGGAACTGGCTCTTTATACAATATAGGGTCCGCATATAATAATCAATTATATTTTAATAGCAGATTAGGTATGATGAGCGGGTCTGAATTTCGAAAAATTTTTTTTTTTTCAAGATTATTCCTAAATTAAAATTTCAAAATTGTTCTCTGTGAGTAAAATTTAAGATTAATCTAGATTTTATAACTATACATAATTAGATGGACACGTTTTTATTACTTGTTGTAAAGTCATAAACTACAGATCAAACTTAAATTTTGATCACTTAAAAGAATTTTGAAACTTTAATTTATGAAAAATATTTAAAAAATATATTTTATTTATCGTAATTATGACCCACTCATTATTCTTAATCTGCTATTAAAATATTATTGACTATTATATGGCAACCCTATATTGCCGGAACACATTACCGCCGGAGCGGTAACATTTGGCGGCAGACTTTATATAAAGGGTGGTCGCTAGCCAGGCGGACCCAGAAGGGATCCTACCACCAAGCAAATAAAGTGTTGAATTTGTGTTTGTATATATTTTCTCTTATTTGTCTAGGTAGGCTGATAGTCTAGTCTTAACCTCAATAAAAAGAAAAAATCCTCTCTCTTTTCATAAAAAAAAACAAACAACATTTTTTATCTGGTTTTAATTACCTCGAAGAAGATATTACAGTTGACAAGGTATTCCTCCCTCATTGCCGACCTGTGTGTTTGTATGTTCCCCCCACCTAGGTAATTACGCGACAATTAAAGGTTATTATTTCTTTTGATGAGGCCGCCCGCCTTGTGTGTTCTAAATGCCGACAGATTTTGATTTCTTCCTCGGAATCCTGTTAAATGTTTCCTTGTGAAAAGGTAGGCAAAGTAGATTTATTGCGAGGTCAGTGTTGTTGCAGTTTTTAAATACTTTTATAGGCTTTTTTTAAAAAAGGGCGTCCGGTTATTAGACGCAGTTGGAATATTTTACTACTCTTTGGACGCCGTGGGATATAAACATAATAAATAAATGAAATCCTTAGACAATCACACCAACTGCATGGCCCCATAGCATAGCTTGTGTTATGGGATACCATTGTAGCGAACTAGTTTTGTCGATTCATTATAGTTTTTGAAAAACACTTTTTTTAATAACATTGTGTATAATTTTATATATCAACTCTATACGTTTCTATGTTTCAACTTACTCAGTCTACGAGCGTAGAGTTCAGAATTAACTCTATGCCTGTTGTGAGCCCCGAAAACAGCTATAGACTTGTCCAATCCAGATTGAAATCCAATCAGCTGTTCTGAAAATTACCTACCCCTGACCAAAGACAGACGTTAACCTTTAAAGATGTGGAGACAGAGCATACCTATACACACACAAAACACCTTGATACTGACCATTACGTTTTTATGAATGTTATTTTTTAATGAAACACCAGAAAAGCATAATTCCAATGCGATGAAATCCCACACAAATTACACGAGTTGATCGCTTGGCTCGTGTAATTTACTTTTCTGAATAAAACTGGCAATTATCAAGTAAACTGCAATTTTATCCTTTAAACCAAGGACTTCAAAGTGCAATTTCGCAAAGTCAATTTTAAACGATGTGGAAAAAAAATAAAGCCATCCTGTGATATATGTAATTTTGAAAGTAGTTTTATTTTGATGTAGTTTTTCTGACGATTTCATTCATCAGTAGTTGTAAACGAAGTGATTGTATGCTTTTTGGTTGTAACTGCGACTTTAGGCTCAACACGTGTCATCACTTCAATATGTCACTGGTGTATCAAACATAAAAGTTTCATTCATTTCAATAATCATTTCAAAAATCCTATTTTGTACCTAATTATAAATTATTATCTCAATATGAATCATAAAGGGTACTATTTGACATTGCATTTTAAGTCTAAGGCTTAAAGTTTAAGGCTTCAAAATTAGATTTTTTAGCAATAGAAGAGTTTAAAGTCCCCTAATTTGACATCAGAGAGACCTACGAGTACAATTAGAGAGTGTAATGTTGAATTGGGATGAATATAAGCTATAAGACATGTAAGCAATTTTATTTGTGTCCGGTCCATTTGGACATTCTATTCCCGGAGTTTCGTCAGTTGGTTCCGATATATTTCCTCCATGGTTGGTTCTGCCTCATAGACAAGTCTGTCGAAAAGACCTTGGAGCCCTTGTTTTGCTCGATAGCCGTTTTTATACGATCTGTATTAAAACGGCGCGGCGCGCAAGGACTTGGAAATCTGCCCATTTAGCCGCCGATACTGAAAAGCATCTCCCGGAGACTGCAAGATAATTCTGCGCCTTTCTTCCATGACTTTGAGGGTAGGTTATTGTAATTTTTACTTATGATAACATGAGTTAAAAAGTTAAAGAAACGCGCTAAGAACACGACCTCATAGGTAGCGTGGAATCGTGTACCTACGTCGTATGACGATTACAACTTTCATAACCATTTTGAATCGTTTTATTTCAAAAATGGTGGCTCATAGGAAAAAAGTACTGATAATTTTTTTGTAGTTATTTTAAAGATCTACAATTTCGTTTCAGGAAGATTCATGATATAACTTACCATTTTACTGAAAATCACAAATTGACGTTCAACCTTGAATAATCCATACAGGGGAAAGATGGGGAACTTTCAAACTTTATTTTTAATCATATTTTAAACAATCTTACCGATTTTCAGCTTGGTGGGATTTTATGTAGCTTTACTCTAACTTTTGGTCTAATTTGACCGGACATGGTTTTAGCTCAAATTATTCGTTTTTAGCGCTTTTTGCTTCAAATTACAAAAGATATGAATGATAGAACCCTTTGAGTACTTATGAACTGTTCTTAAAACTGTGAGTATGACTAATCATTGCTAAATCAGAAGTAAGTAATTGTATTTGTTGCTGCCTTTTTTTGCAAGAATAGTACCGAATTGAAGATGTCACGTTATTTAAAGCTACTGTTGTGATGGAAGGACACACAAAATACAAGTTTTAGAAAATAATTAAGTCAATTTCCACGCGTTTAGGGCAGAAAATATAATAAACATGATTCGGAACTTCTCCAAAGCGACCTCAATGGACTTTATGAATGGTGCTCTGTAAATAAAATGGCCCTTAACCACGATAAATATCAGTATCTTAAATTTTCTAGAAAAAAATCCATAACACAGAACCATTATAGCGTCAACAATAATGTAATGTAATTGTTAAGTTCAAACAATCAAAGATTTGGGTGTCATTTACGACTCTAAATTAACATTTAATTCTCATAAAGAGAGCATCTAAAATGGTAGGATTCATTTTAAGAAATAAAAAATATTTCCGTAATACTAAAACGAAAATTATCTTATATTGTATAATACGCTAGTTCCGAGCATATCGGAGTACTGCAGTGTTGTATGGAGACCTCACTACGCGGTTCACATCTTGCGTCTTGCAAGGATCCAAAAGCGCTTTTTATGGCACCTGTCTTTCTCTTTAGGGAGATCAAAAAAGGAAAAGTCTTACCATTCAAGGTTGCAATACTTCAATATGGATCCATTAGAAAAACGCAGAAAGCTTATTGATGCGCTTTTTTTAACCAGATTGATTGTCCTCAACTTCTTGGCTGTCTTTGCTTTAACACCCCGTCTCGTTTGTCGAGAAAAGAAGCTATAATTCCGTTTAGACCTCCTTTTAGAGCCACTGTGTTAGGAAGTAATTCCCCCATATCTAGAATTACCAAAATCGTAAACGGTTACAGTTGTCTTACAGACTTACACAGTGACTCTAAAAGTAGATTCTCTAAATCTTTGCACAAACTAATTAAATCATAAATTAATTATCAAGTCTGTCATTTGATTTGTTCTTTTTGTTTACCTTCTTTTGCAATAGAAACTCTCTTTTTTTTTAAATATGTGCACGGAAAAATTATATGCATGTTGTGTTAACCTTTGAGTGGTTTTCATACTATGTAAGTACCTTATGTCAAAATGTAATTATTAAGTAACAGTGTGAACAATTGTTGGTAAACCTGAATAAAGAAAATAAAATAAAAAAATACCTATCAAAATTTAACCCTTATTTTTGATAGGAATCAGATTTCAAATGAAGATTGAACTTACTTAAATATTTTTAAAATTACAGGTTTCATCAGTGAAGTACGTTACATTACTACATATTTGTATATCAGCTTTCCAATTGCACATTTTTGTTAACACCGAGGAGTAGCAGTTTTCTTAGTAATTTTAAACATAAAGGAATATATTCTGCAATGTAAAGAAGCCAACTTGAAAACCAATTATACAAAACAAAAAAAAAAAGAAAGATCACATGCATTAATGATCATGAATTTTAATTAAAATAACATATGTATAGGTAGTAGCATGAAAAAATATACATTTCAATTCATTTTGATTAGTATTTAATATTTATTTCTAATTTTATGAAAGTTTCAGGTCAAGACGCAAACGAGTGTCTAATTAGACAACAGTTCTTTCTGTTAAAACAAATAAATATTTCTGAACAGGAATCACATAATTAAGTAGCCCCTTCATAAGGGTCAGTCGCTATACTACATAAACAACAGCTACCTATCTCGTAAATAATTCCTTTACAACAAAAACAGTAAGTCAATTACGATTGATTTAGTTGAGGACAGTTCCGGAGCTAGGCGGGCGCGGACGAGCGGCCGAGATGACAAGCCTGTCCTGGTATGACGACGCATTCGTCTAGGAGAGGCAGACCACCTAGAGATTAACCCTGTCATGTAATAATTAATAGCAGGCAACGCAGATGCGAAACTTAATTAGCTAATGAGTTATATTAGCTTTTAAAGACCGTGTGGTTTGTAGCGGGTTTTATAAATTAAGTTAGTAAGTGTGAGGCGGTTAAATGAAACAGTTTATTGACTGGGTGTTATTGCATGTAATTATATTTTCCCGATATCTTTACTTGCAGAATATTCGGTATAAGAATAGGTATAAAAGCATTAAAATGTTCTCCAATTCCTGGTTTGGAAATAACACACTGGGTTTGGAAAAAAACAGTTATTTTTACGTAGTATTATAAACCAAAACAATTTATGACATTAGGGTGAAATAAAAAGGTACCTAATTGTAACTTACATACATACAAAGTTCTGCCTGTAAAGCCTGCCCAAGTAACGCCTGTATCCCTTATGGGGTAGGCAGAACCCTAGAGGTGGAGCCCATTGATGTCACGTTTGACGAATTTGGAGGTATTATAATGATGGAGCTATTACAGTGACAGGGGGTCAGCTTATCGCCCACAAAAACTCTTAACTGACTTTTACAGTATGCAAGGGAAGACTAGCAACTGGTATGTTTTTTAAAGCCGAAGTAGTAGTAGTAGACAACACCAAGGCATTGGTGGATAATGGGCGAACATTATCTTCATGAGCCGAGAGACGTACACTGCTTGACGGAGGCCTTCCCCAGGATTCGTCATGTCGCCCTGACCCGCGCCGCCCTCATCCAGCATTCGACGTTCTCAAAGTACCTTCTGTGAATAAAAAGCTTTAATTTTAACTTTCACAGCATACATTGTCTTGACCTTGTCACTAATCAATCCGATAAGATCTATTTTTAAGTGCCATAACATTAGTAAGAGTAAGTAAGTATCGAAAACTGAGTCATAGGGAACAATTTGACATAACTTCTTCTTTATACATACATACATACCTTCACGCCTGTATCCCTAATGAGGTAGGCAGAACACCAGAGGCTATAAAACCATCTAGTATCACGTTTGACAAATTTGGAGGTATTATTTTGATGGAGAAAGACTATTACAGGGGGTGACAAAAACGCCAATACACTGAAAAAATTTCGCATGTAAAAATAACTAAGTTTCGGTTGATTTTAACAAAGCGTGTTTGTCAATATACAACCTGCAAAGTTTGTTGCTAAAAATAAATAAGTCAAGTTTGCTATTCTTACTTGATCAGAATCAACAGAGTAAATCGGTTAAAATTGTTTGCTTAGAAATAACAAAGTAAGCTTGATTATTATTACAAACAAAATGTTTGCAAACGTAGCCAACTTTACTGTTTATATTGACAAACTTTCTTGGATAGTTATAGCCAACCTTCTTGGTATTTGTAACCGTTTTGCTAGGTAGCCACAACAGACTTTCTCTGCAATGTGAGTCGTTTAACTCTGTAGCCACAGCCAACCTACTTGGTATCTGCAATCGTTTTGCTAGGTAGCCACAGCAGACTTTCTCTGCAATGTTAGTCATTTAACTCTGTAGCCACAGCCAACCTACTTGGTATCTGCAATTATTTTGCTAGGTAGCCACAACAGACTTTCTCTGCAATGCGAGTCACTTAACTCTGTAGCCACAGCCAACCTACTTGGTATCTGCAATCGTTTTGCTAGGTAGCCACAACAGACTTTCTCTGCAATGCGAGTCATTTAACTCTGTAGCCATAGCAGACTTTCTCTGCAATGTGGGTAAAAAAAAACTAAAAAAATACTGTTATTGTTCACTTATTATTTATTGTCATATATCTGAAAATCACAAAAGAACAGTCTCAAAGTTTACAGTACTAAACCCAAATTACAAAGTAGGCACAGTCAGCATTAGCACAGTACAGCAGCATAGGCACAGTAGGCACACAGGATTTGATCAGGCAACTTTCCTGCCAACCTGGTGATTAAACCTCGTGAAGATTCCACAATCTAGCTATGGAAGTACACCGATGCCTTTTCTTGTGGGAATACTCTAATAATTTCGTGTACCCAATTTGCATAAATGGTACTCCTTATTGCATTTGACGGATGATTGCTCAAAATGTAGGTTCCGATGAGCCTTACCAATCTTATTCTTGCCGTATTATCCAACGGAATATGTGTATCTAAATTTAATAAACCTCTTCCTTCAAGGGTACTATTTAAAAGTAACGGTAAATCCTGAAAAACAGAAATAAATAAATTATAATTTCTACTCATTCTACCTATTTTATAATAATTTTTCTATTAAAAACGAGGCACTGTCTGCCGACATACAGGCATCTAACCTGGTTCGGCTGCAGATTATATAACTTGACACAACTTTTTGTAACATCTAACTTGTAAACTGTTGTATATGTTATATTATTTTGGTACAATAGATCCGTTGATCCATGACTTACGGGACACCCTGTATATAAGAAAAATCTGTTTAATTTTTTTTTAACAAATATGGAACAGTAGATTTTTTTCAGGATTCAAAGTTGATTCAAAGTGGTATACCCTTCATTTATTTTTAATTGACTTTTTACATCTTGTATGAATGATGATAAATAGAGATATATGTATAGATAGTACCTAATTATAGCTCTGAAGAAATATTACAATACATACGATAATGTTAATTTTGTTCTCTGATGGAATGGTTATTGTGATAGGTGTCTTGGGTGCGGGTGAGCTTGAAGCTTGAGGACGTGCATCAGGGTCAACCGGATATGTCAGCAAGTCAGACATAGATAAGTAAAGCTTGAAACATCACACGCCTGTAAATTGAAGGATTAATTAAGACAACAGTATACAGATAATTAAAGCAGATTTAATTTTTGAATTATTAGTGACTTACTTATCATCGGTAAAAGGATGCATAGTCTTTTTATGTATTTCTAATTTTTTTGAGAATATGGCATGATGGCCAATTTTAGGAAATAGCTCCTTTAGGTCAGATTCCTGGAGTAGTGGAAGTGATAGAGATGTAATTGCATTTTCTGTAATTAAATAACTGATTTAAGAAAAATGATCATCAAATGTATCAAATAAACAAAATGTATATTAATAAAAACTACTTTCCTCCTCTTTTTTGACGTCTTTACTAATATTATAAAGAGGAAAGATTTGTATTTTTGTATGTTTGTAATGAATAAACTCAAAAACTACTAGAATGATTCAAAGATTCTTTCACCATTAGATGGCTACATTAACCAGAAGTAACATATTTTGCTAAGAAACTCCCACGGGATCAAGAGCTACGCGGGTCAAACCGCGCAAAGCCGCTACTCAGCTGTAAATTAAAGACACAACGGCATATCAGTGGCAATAAACCAGTATAAGCTAGTCTCACATAGAAGGTATTGAAACCCTCTACGGTGGTGCTACCTTGGCTCAAGATCACGCGTTCACTGGTCACTGGTGTGCGATTGTACGGTCTCTGTCTAATAAAATATATAAAATAAAAATTAAATACATAAACGAACTTACCTTTGAACACTTCTATATATTCTTCCAGACTCAAGGCTTTCAGCAGATTTTGTACTTCTTCATCCATTTACATTAAATCACCTGACTATAAAAAAAATACGACACTGTCGGGGCCGCCGCCGCGCCGGCAGCGTCTTTAGGAATAAACAGTAGGTTCAGGCACAAAGCAATAGCTTATTGGTACCTAATCAATCAACTACGTTTTATAGGTAACACACTCCTTTATGCGTCGTCGCACTCACTTAATTAAATTATTAAACGTTCGAACGAAAGACGGTTAGTTTGCGGCACGCACATAACTCTAGCGCTGACCGAAACGTGGAGGGGATATCTGCGCATCGGCGGCTCCACCGGCAGCCAGAATATTTACTTATGAATATTTAAACAAGTACTCTGTTAAAAATAACTAACTAAATAGCAAACAAAATAGCTAACTCCACCCTGCTACCAATAAATAAGTGTACTCGGTTAAATACTAATGAGTGTTCTTTTGTATTAGCAAAGCTAAGTGGTTATTAGTAGTCAAGTACTGGTTATTTAAGTTTAACCGTGAGTGGTAACGGTTAATATTACACGAATTACTCTGTTAAAGCTTATTGAGTGAACTTATTAAAATTTAAACAATTTTGTAAACTGTAAAATTTGTAGATTGAGTTATTTGTATTTAATGAGCAGTATGGTGTTAATAAACAAGTGACTTTAGCCATGTTTACGTATATATTATTTACCAAGTTTACTTCCATCATTTTCCACGAGTCTTGATTAAAAATAAACAAGATCCTTTTAACAAAGCCAAAAAGGTACTTTGCTAACTCCTAATTTTTTCAGTGTAAAACCTCTGCCCCTTAACTGACTTTTACAGTATGCCCGGGAAGAAAAGCAGCTAAGATATTCTATGTTTTTCTTTCGCTCCCAGTCCAGCATGGAAGACATTTTGTGAGTTTGACAAATTTAAAGTCAATTTGACATTAGAAGTTAATCATCTATAAACTTCTTTACTCTATGAGAAAGCATACTTCGTAGTCAAAGTTATCAGAAATGCCCATCAGTGCAGGTGAGCAGCTCTTTCCCCTATTTCCAAGTACTCCCGTATGATCTAGTTATTGACTGACTCCTTTAGTCATCAGTTACATTCCTTCACTAATGGGCGATGGGGAGATTTTTCAAAGCCTTTTCGAGCTGCGGAATGGATTGAAAAAATGTCGCGACCTGTATCGACGGCTGTGAAATTAATTGCGTTGATTAGAAACTAGGAGTGACGTTAATTAGATATTAAATACGGTCTTTTGTCGGTTGATAGGGTTTTTGTAGTGCCTTCGTGAGGTTTATGGTTGAATCTTATTAGATACAAGTTTTTATTATAATAGGTGTGTTCTTTTTAAGTTGTGTAAAACTTCCTTTATAACATCGGTTTTAATTTGATGCGCTTATCTCATTGGGGTTTGGTATCCAAAAACGTAGGGTCACGAACCTTAAAGAATTTTGTAGGACCTACCCATATACATTAACAGTTTTTCAAATTAATTTAGTAAGTGCGTTACTAATAGGTATTTATTAGCTCTAAAGACTACTAATGTTTGCCACTGCCATCGAAATTACTTAGTACCAGGGTGGTCTGAAAAGTTTCCGACCTTAACGCAAAGATGGCGCCACTCGTCAACAAAAGCTAGTGAATGTAGTTGTGCATCTTTTGACAGGTTACTCACCAAAGTTTCGGCCATTTTGGACGCGCAGTTTTTAGTTGACAGTCGTTTGAGTGAGTACATGTGAGTGTTTTTGTGAAAATGGAAAAAATTGAGTATCGAGCTGTTATTAAATATTTGTTTTTGAAAGGCAATATGCCTACGCAAATCAAAAATGAGTTGGACTCTGTGTATGGGGACTCTGCACCATCATTTACCACAGTGAAATTTTGGGCAGCTGAATTTAAACGTGGCCGTAAGAGCTTGGGAGACGATGAACGTTCGGGACGTCCAAAAACTGCAACTACTGACGATAACATTGCTAAAGTTCACGAAATGGTGTTAGACGACCGCCGAATTAAAGTGAGAGAGATAGCAGAGGTTATGAAAATGTCCAAAGAACGTGTTTGTCACATATTAAAACAAGATTTAGACATGAGAAAGCTGTCCGCGCGTTGGGTGCCGCGTTTGCTCACGTTAGAACAAAAACGTGTTCGAATGAACATTTCCAAGGCTCTGTTGGCGCAGTTTAGGCGCAATCAATCCGAGTTTTGGCGCCGATTAATTACTGTAGATGAAACTTGGATACACCATTATACGCCCGAAACAAAACTACAGTCAAAACAGTGGACTGCAAGGGGGGAACCAGCTCCAAAAAAAGCAAAAACTGTTTTTTCGGCTGGGAAAGTGATGGCGACTGTTTTTTGGGATAGTCATGGAGTTATCTTAATCGATTATCTTCAAAAAGGAAAAACCATTACAGGAGCATACTACGCATCATTACTTGACGAGCTGAAGGCACAAATTGCGGAAAAACGGCCACATTTGCAGAAAAAGAAAATCCTGTTTCACCAAGACAACGCGCCGTCTCACACCTCAGCGGTTGCCATGGCAAAAATCCACGAGTTACGGTTTGAACTGCTTGACCATCCGCCTTACTCACCAGATCTGGCCCCAAGCGACTTCTTTTTGTTCCCTCATCTAAAAACTGCGCTCGGAGGACAAAGATTTTCGTCAAATGAGGAGGCAATCACCTTTGTGAACAATTATTTTGCAGAGAAAAACGCCGAGTACTATTTGGACGGGTTACAGAGATGGGAGCATCGCTGGGAGAAGTGTGTAGACTTACAAGGAGACTATGTAGAAAAATAAATAAAAAAATTAAGAAAAAAAATCTTGTATCATTGTTAGGTTGGAAACTTTTCAGACCACCCACGTATATTCCTTTTACCTTATCTTGCTAATGTAGCTCCATCTAGTGGTATTGCTTTGCAGCGAATCACCCGAGGTCAAATTTCAAAAAGAAATTGCAAATCTTCGTTTAAGTGAAGCATCTCATATTTAAATAATATGTATGCCCATCCGGAAAGCGGGAGGCCCAGGGTTGAATCCTGGTCGGGTGATTTGAATTAGTATATTTTTTCGGATCTTTAAGAATAATTGAACTAAATGCAAGAAACATAAAAAATATTATCATTTTCTTCTTTCTCCTTATCCGCACCTAACAGAAAGAGACAACCTAAATTACAACCCACTCAACCCACTCGACCCGAGTCCACCACCACTGAGTAATGCCAGCTCGGTGTCCCCCATCCATCACCCAGCCCGTCCCATAACGACGCACTCATTATACGGCCCGCAGTCACAATTACATTCAAAAAGAATAAAACCGTAGTTAGCTGTCATTAATCAAGAGAAATTATGCGGGAATCCTGCGCGGGCGCAGAACGAACCGTTGCACCTTATGTGGAGATTCATGGGTTGTAGTCAGTGTTCAGGTGTAATACCTACTTTTAATGTGTTTAATATAAAGTGTTGTTTAAAATTTAAATCGATGGACATGTGTTTTTGTATTGTAATGTAATGGCAATGGTGCATCTGTTTGACTTTGAGATGTACAGTCATGTGCATTAATATGTACACTTCGCTACTTATTGGGTTCTGATAAGGTTGAAATTCCAATGAAAATGTATACATTTTATTAGACGTGACTGTACAATACGGTGGCGTGAGAAATTGTAGATACGGTAGCTGTGGATCTGCTTGTGTTTTTGCTGTAACTTTGAATACGTATGTCTCTTCCTCCGCCTGTTTACCTAATCTTATCTAATATGTTAAAACTGACAATGAAATGTTTTTGTTGGTGTCATTGTATTAAGTACTTACTTTGCTTGTCAATTAAAAACTCACAATAACTATTAATAGTTAAGACCTTTGTAATCGAAGATGAGGAGGTAGATGAGAACTACATGGTTTTTCATAAAACATCACTGCTGAAACGGCGTTGTTTTATGGCAGACTTCATATGAAGAGTGTGTGACAGCCACTCAAACCCTGAAGTGGTTTTACCACCAGGTGGAGTCGCTCTGATTAACCTTAAGCGACACGCCATCTAAATTAAATAAAAAAGCCTTGAGCCTTATTAAAATGCAAAAACTTAACAATGCTTCACTTTTACTGAGATTTACAATCTCTGAAAAGAAAATGGTCTTGGATGGTTTAGCTGCAAAACTAGTAGATGGAGATACGTTAGCAATTTAACGTAAAACAGAATATGCTAAGTAGTTTTGATCACACGAAGTGTCGCCAGGGCCCGGTAGCTCAGTTGGAAGAGCACCCATCAGGCAAGCGGGAGTCCCAGGTTCGAGTCCTGGTCGGGTGATTTTATTTTGCATATTCTTTTTGTTTTTTATTAAAAATATAATTTATGAACATAGTATCATAGATAAAGCCGTCTTCATTGCAGCGTGCGGTGTATTCTCAAAGTATCTGTCCCCATCACTATTCATCTAGGGCTTTTAGGCGTAACTGTAACATCCAGTTTAAAATTCGGTCAACAAATTGTGTCCATGGCTCAAGTAGCTTCGAAAAAGTTGGGAATCATCTCGAAGGCACGGCGGTACTTCACCTTTGCACAGCTTCTTAACTTATACACAGCTAAAGTGCTATCATGCATGGAGTACTGCAGTCATCTTTGAGATGGTTCAGCCAAATATCAACTAGAAGCGCTGGACTCCGTTGACCGAAGATCCCGTAAACTAATTAACAACGTCGACCTTACAACCAAAAAACTGCAGACCCTAGAGCAGACCTTTTACCATCGGACTACTAGACGCAGACAGAACTTCCATCCGTACGTGGTAGATATTCCGAAAAGTCGAACTAAGCGCTTTGACAGTTCCTTTTTGATACGGGTCGCCAAGGTTTGGAATGAACTGCCTGCGTCTATTTTCCCTGACCAGTATAGTCCTAGTACTTTTAAGCGTCGAGTGAATAGGTTTCTCGTGGATGGACGTGTACCACCTTAGTCTTTATGTTCACTTAACATCAGGTTTCGTGGAAGATAAACGTCCCATCCATATTTTATATATATAAAAAAGAACATTACTCGTTAGGTTAGTTAGAACGAGTAATCTCTCGGTTTGTTAGAAGCCACTTTTTTACATCCACCAATCATCACTGGCACTGGTGGTTTATGGCCTACACCTCCTCGTCACCCAGACTCAAGGCTCTGCAATGCGTTCATCAGAAAAATAGTTATGATCATGATGAGAATCGTTTTTTTATTGCTCGTGTGTTTTTAGTTATTATTAAATTACATTTGATATGTCATTTCAATAACAGGCCGTATCCAGTGATGATTTAAAAGGTTCCAATATGTAAGAGACTATAAATACTTAAGTTCTACAGGTTGTTTTAAACTTTTTCAAATAAACAAGACTTTAAATGCTGTTTAAGTAGACTCTCAATTAGTGCTGTGATATCAAGTAAACGATAAAGCATTCTTCAAGCTCACTGCTATAGATAAACTTCATCAATAAACTTTAATGAGCTGGAGTAAAGGTTTATATAGCGTTGTGATATTTTTATGTATAAATCTACAGGCAGCGGCAACTTGGCTGACGGAATAAAAAGTATCCTTTATGGTAAAACAGGACAACTCAGGACGAGTGTTGGTATTCAATTTCATCCAAATCGTTCAGTAGCTATTGCGAGAAAAGAGAATCGGACAGCAAAAAATTACTTAATTAATTAAGTAATTTTCCGCAGCTATTTTCAATTATTTTATGAAAAATAAAATCCGAATCCACATTTGACCTTAATCTGAGACAGGAGCACATTAGATACATTCAATATAGGTAGGACGCGTACCTACTAAAAATATCCTGGATAATCTCCTCCTACGACACATATTTACTAGGTGGTAGTGGAAGGAAGTACTTCCCGTAGTTCTTTACAGCAAAATTGATTGTACCTATGGCTGCAGCCAATGGAAAACGTTTAAAAAAAGAATACAAGTTTTGTAGAGAACAAAGCTCTAATTTAATCAACACTTCGTAATGGGTTCGTAAATTACGTGGGTTGGGATAAAACAGGAGCTGTATTTGGGTAAACATTATTATTTGCGAAAGTGTTTCAGTCAATTACAGCAACAATATTTTACCAGCCATCAGCTATGCCGTCAGTTAGATCCGTCGTTGCTGGTGGCAATCCTGCACTTTGTTCTCTATGGTTTAGCCATTAGCTTCCTTTTGTCAAAAGATACAAGCGGTATAAATGATATTTGGATGCCCATTCCTTGCTAATGTTCAAGTTAAAGTCATAGTCAAATAAAAAGCTTTTCTTTTTCTAATCCTTTACTCGTTCCTTAGTGTGGTTGGTAAATATCCGGCTGAAACTCGAGAGGCATATGTAAATGTTTGTAATAGATCTAAGTGTTTTCTTATGTATGGTCAGTATGTTTTAGAAAAAAAAAGATTTTAGTTTTATATCCGGTTTTTGGTTTCCATGTTTTAAGCTCAATATTGTGTCGAACTTTACGATTCATTTATTTAAATCAAATAGGTACGTTTTTAACCGAAGTTTTTCACTTTAAATGATATTTTAACTGTCAGTCGTGATCACGGTGTCTTCGAAGAGATTTTAAGGCGAAATGCAATTTAGGATGTAATGTTAAAACGATTTTCATTCAATGTTTCAAACTCTGCTTAGTTTGAGGATATCGCTTTGTAAATTATATTTTTAAACTTCCTAAAATCCTATTGGATGATTCGTACGAATAGAACTGTCACAAAATGACCGATAAGTACTATCGAACCTATCATGACCCACCATAAGCTCATTTTGGCAAACCATCTAAATGCTAGTAGGTCAAAATTCGCTTGAAGACGTTTCCTTAATGACAAACTTGTTATCATTTCATTCGACACTGACATTTACTGAGTACTGAATTAGTATTGCATCTAAAATGTCTTGAAAATGTCCCCCCAAGTGCATTATACGAAATAGACCTTACAAGTCAACTGTCAATGACTTGTAAGGTCTATAAACTGTAAATTTCAAATGAAGTATAAGCAAAATGGGCCATGATGCGTTAGGATCGATAGTACCTAGTAAGAAAAAGTACTGTAGGCAATTCTCACGAAGTTCATTTATTAGTGTGCGACCACTCCAAGAGTGTCAATTGGCACATATCTACCTCATTTTAGCGCGCAAAATGTAAAATAATACAGTCGTGCACAAATGTCTCGAGAATAATATTAAGAACTAATGCCTGAATATTCTAGGTTAAATGGAAATGCTTATGTTTTACAAATGGACTAATTTTCATAGGTAGGAATATCTAGTTCAGAAATCGAACCAGAATCATTACAGTAACCAAACTTTCAATCCACAGAGGCCGTCAATTATAATCAGTAATTACCCGCGTGACGTCACTAAAGAAGCTGCGTATGAAATGCAACTCGTGCGCAGATTCCTGGCGACACTTAGCACAGCGGGAGGCTAGGGTTCAACTATTTATGTCGTGCCCGGACGCCGGTTGTTTTTGCTTTATGTATTCCGGACTTTTTTATGAGCTAATATAGATATTTTGATTGTATCTCTACTTGATTATTAAATAACGTTTTGCTTTTCGTTTTAATTGAGGGGGTTAAGGAGAAATAAAAATAAGTACAAGACAATGAAGACTGCTATGACGATGGGGATACAAAGCCCGCATCGGGTGTCAGTGGTCGCGGGTACACAAAAGGAAAAGATTTATGATAACTCACGAAAATCCCACGGGAGCAAAGAGCCGTGTCCTTTGTGTTTCATTAAATTTTATCCGAATCATTTCAGGATATGGTATACCAGGGTATGTCAACCTTCAGTAAAACTTAATTCGTACAAATGAACTTAGAGTTGTGATCAGGAAGTCTGGTATCTTTGCAGCTTTCTGGACCTAATGATTTTTGATACAGAGTAACTCGTAACAACGTAAGACAATTTGTTTAAAAAAAACGAGTTGGTAGTGTATCATAAACTCTACCACTGACCATGATATCTACATGCTTTTTTAATTTAACAAAAAAAACTTCTTTACGAACTTTTAAAAAAAGAAGGAGGTAGGTACTCGATTTGTCTGTGTGTTTTTTTTATGTTCCTTAACTTATAACTTGTGACTGGGTGAACCGATTTGATGATGATTCAAATCGATGATGATTCTTGTTTCATATGATAGAGGATACTTCCCATTTGGTCCCATATAAATTTCGTTGAAATCGATTGAGTATTTCATGATTTTTTAATTCGGAGATCGTTTACCTTGAGGACCTTATACTTCAGCCAAAGTTTTGGCATGAAGTCGGTTTTTTAATGTTCTGCATTCGTTGATTATTTAGTATCATGAGATTACAACAATTCCATATAATGTTAAAAAAAATCTATTAGAAAACTCTAAAACCGGACTTCCAAAGATTGTTAAACATTCTATAATCTCTGATAATTTTTATTTAATTTTAATCTTAAATTTTTAAGTTTTTGCATTTAAAATGCTCAATTGCTCTTAAATAAATGAAACATGTGATTAATAAAAATTACCCGACCAGGATTCGAACCTGGGACCTCTCGTTTGCCGGACGAGTGCTCTTCCACTGAGCTACCGGGGCCTGGCGGTACGCCTCGAAATTACTTACCACATTTTTGTTTTTACGTTATATTGCTAACGTAGCTCCATCTTATGGTATAGTTTTTGCAGTTAAGACCACCCGAGACCAATTTCTTTACAGAAATTGTGAATCCCAGTTAAAGTGAAGCATTGAAATGTTTAAATGTTTTTAAGTTTTTGAATTTAAAATGCTCAATTATTCTTAAATAAATGAAAAATGTGATAAATAAAAATTATTTATTTATCATATATTTCATTTATTTAATTACATTTTATCATGATATAGCTCAAAAGCAAAGCCGGATACTCGTCATTACTAAAATACAAACATGAGCACTGCATAAAGTCGTATTGCTCTCGAATCTCTCACAAAATAAATCACCTGACTCTTCCTCCAAGACCAATTTTCACATCTCCAAACGAGACATTTGACAAATAGCGCATCGATAAACAAGTTAGTCTGCCTCTGGTTAATGAGGATGTGATGTCTTCATTTGTTGACTACGAAAACTAATAGTAATATCTAATCTTACACAATGTGTATAAGAATATACATATCTGTAGATACTATTCTATATACTACTAATACTATACTTACTGCTCTCGGTTGTCCTTTAATGCGCCTAGTATTTTGTAAATAACGAAGTTCATTCTTAACGATAGGTTTTGCAAGTTTAAGGGAGGTGTATTCACCTGCAATGACATGCTACTCGCTCGGTAATCTTTACATGACGATATCACAAAGAAATGTGTGTCTGTCTTTAACCAATGATCGAATAACCTAGATCCAAATTATAAATTCCAAATGATGCCAAATTCACAAGAATTATAAGTAATAATAAAAAAAAATTCATCAAAACGAATACAAAAGGCCAAAAATTTAAGACAATTTGGACGGCCTTATCGCTTCAAGCGATTTCTACCAGGCAACTCGTAGTGGCTTTTCAGGATTAAATGGTTCCTGGGAATGAATCTGCAAAAATCTTGCAGTCTTCTAAAACTTTTTTCATATTGCACTTGAAACTAAGTAGCCTATAAAAAACAAAATAAAAATTTTGAAAAACCCACGACGACGCGGCGGTTAAAATGTAATTGAAAAATAATAAAATAATTTAAAATCCCCCGACTGAAATGATTTATGTGACGAGAGATAATTAACGTGAAAAGCTTTTTTAAAAGTTCACTTGATCTCACACAGAGTCGGTCATATTATGAACAACATACTATTCGTTTTCATAGCACTTCCCTACGCTTACCTATTCGGTTCTCGAAGATGTAGATGTCGCAATAACATAGGTATTCAACTCTCTATGAACTTTATAAGAAGAGCAAGAAAATCCGTCTTGGGCTGCCATTGATGAATTCGTATTGTAGTTTTATATTGAAATTTAAAATATTCATGGCAGCCCTCGACGGATTTTCTTACTCTTCTTATAAAGTTCATAGGGAGTTGAATACCTATGTTATTGCGACATCTACATCTTCGAGAACCGAATAGGTAAGCGTAGGGAAGTGCTCTATGAAAACGAAAAGTATGTTGTTCATAATATGACCGACTCTGTGTGAGATCAAGTGAACTTTTAAAAAAGCTGTTCACGTTAATTATCTCTCGTCACATAAATCATTTCAGTCGGGGGATTTTAAATTATTTTATTATTTTTCAATTACATTTTAACCGCCGCGTCGTGGGTTTTTCAAAATTTTTATTTTGTTTTTTATTTCAAACTTTTTAAAGAGCATAATATAGGTACCATACATTACATTACACAACACCTCGTTCCTCATTAGCAGTCTAATGTCCCCAACTGAAAGCCACATTTAAATCGGACCAATGGTTTTGCAGAATTAATGGTTGTTATTACAAACAAATGTTTACTGCAGCGCCCCCTGATGAGTTGTTACCGTTAAACCTATTTAAGGACATTATACCAATCATATCCAAAGCGATAATTGAAATCGGCATTCAAATCGGACCAATGGTTTGCAAACAAATATTTACTGCAGCGTCCCCTGGTGAGTTGTTACCGTAACACCTATCTCAGAACACGCGCTAATAGAATCCAAAGCGATCACTGAAAACAGCATTTAAATCGGACCAATGGTTTTGCAGATAAACGGTAACATTGGCTTTTACAAACAAATGTTTACTGCAGCGTCCCCTGGTGAGTTGTTACCGCTACACCTATCTAAGAACATGCACCAATCAAATCCAAAGCGATTACTGAAAACTGCATTAAAATCGGACCAGTGGTTCTGGAGATAAATGGTAACATTGGTTTGCACAAACACCCTCTCACCCCAAACGCATATACCGTCTCCGTTCCGTCGTGGGTAAAAAGACTAAAATACAAAAAATACACACACACACACACAAAGTAACTTTATGTCACTATTATGTCTTTCTTATTATTTATGAAACTGCCACTTAATGATATTTCATTCGAAACAACGTTTTATCCATTCTGCGCCTACCTTCTTCATTTCCGTCTTTATAAATCTTGTTAGTATTTTGACAAATGAGAGTAATTACTTAGCTCTAACGTCTCAATATGGCGGCCGATATACTAATTACTATCATTACTAGTTCCTTAGCGTTTCGTTTCGATTAATTTAATTGATCCGTAGGTTTTTAGGCAGACTGAAGGTCGAAAGGAAAAAAGATAAGTAATGGATTACCTACCATTATTTATTACAGAGATTGTATGAGTCAATATGGACTCACGAACTATAATAGTTACATAAAGGCTAGATTGATTTAACCTTTCATGATAGAGTCAAAGTTTTGTATGTTTGTAGAGTTATATAGTGTTGATTTTTATAATCAATGATAAATAATATGGGAGAGGGCCGTTTTTACAAACAAACAAAAAAAAAATCCATAACAGAAAGTTTTCAAACATTCTTTTAATTTGACAAAATAGTAAGGAGTTTTTGTGACAATGTTTGAAAAAGACTGATCTGATTTAATACGGAGTATCGGTAATTTTTATTAGGTACTGTATGATTAATGGTGGGTTTCAATATTGAATCTCAATCCAAAATCCTTCTTTGTAAACACTTCTGGAGCTGGACTGTATGGACGTTGCCATGACAACCGAAATCCAGATTAGATTTTGTATAAAAAAAATGGATTTTTGACTAAAAGCAAGATCTATCAACTACCTGCTTATGGCAGCAATGATATCCACTCCAACTCTCTACATCACAAGGTTTATATTAACAAAGTACCAAGAATGTTTTTACTTGTTAGGTCTATCCACTGTTTTCTATTGCGAGAAATTAATTTAAGTAAGTATAATAGAAAAATATGTGGAGTCAGTACCTCTGTTTAGTTAGGCAGTTACAAAAATAATAATTGCACAGCTCCTTTTTATATCACTTACCTTTTTAACATACTTTACGTAATCCTCCTGCATAAGTTACAAACAAAGGGCTTAATCTCCAATCGAAAAAAAAACAAAAAAACTGTGTACCGACGTGGTACCGACCGACATACATACACACAATATTCCATCCATTGTCATTATAGCTAGGTAACTCCCATTGGTCGAAGCAAAAAATAAAGGCAACCAATCCGCGTTCTTCATTTTAAAACTTACGTCATCTATATTTGTCATAGTTTTTGTTCATCATAACTCCACTTTTTGTCGCTTTAATCACGTTGTTAGTACCTAGGTACATTTTTTAACGTAGAATCCGTGTGTATTATTTGTATTCACAGCGGGAATTCGAGAAGAGAGCGCTTTATTACAAAATTCCGTTGAGAACGTGACGCGGGCTGTGAGCACGTGCGTATGTTGGCTTTTCGAAATTTGAATATCTTGTAGAAACTTAGGTATTCTAGTCTTTGAATGTTTTGAGATGTTTGCGTATGAATTGTTTTACGTAATAAGTTGCCTAACACATGATTTCCAAATACAATGTACGGTGAAGACTTTTTAAAGAAAGTAATAGCGATTTGTTTGTATAATATAATAAAAATAGACATGTGCGCGATTTCTATGTAGTAATCAGAATTCATCATCATCAACGACAGTCGATCGATCTTGGCATTACTTAAGTCTAATATTTAGATCGCTGACGTCTTCTTAGAGGTGTAATAGTTTATAGTATAGTCCTTTTCATGAAATAAGTCACGCGATTTGAGCGATAATTCACCCTATTTGTTTGACATAAGAGTGGAAGGGCGCGCCTTCGTGGCTGAACAGATCTATATCACATTTTAACCAACACCTATTATTTCAACTAGAGGTTTCAGTGTCTTTACAGGCACGGTAATCAAGAAAGTAATGTTGTGTTGAAATCTAGGTTTAATTAAAAAAAGAAATAACATTATGAATTGTGAAAATAATATTATGTTACAATCTTTCTGCTCTAGTTTCAGTCAACAATGTAATTAATAAAAATAATAAATATTTCTTCTATGCTGGACTGGGAGCAAAAGAAAAACATAGAATGTGCCAGCTGCTTCTCATCCCGGGCATACTGTAAAAGTCAGTTACGGGACGGAGGTTTTATTGACGTTTTTGTGGGCGATATACTGATATCACTGCAAGTCTCTCTCCATCATTACAATACCTCCAAGTTTGTCAAATGTGACATCAGATGGTTTATGGCTTCTGTTGTTCTGCCTACCCCATAAGGGATACAGCCGTGACGTTATGAATGTATGTATGTAATAAATATTTCTCTCATTCATTCGAAATCATCTATTCTACACGTAGTTTCTTTTGGAACTAATGTTATCTGAGTCGATTCGCAAAAATCCATCCGATCTAGATTCGAACTCGGAACCTCTGGCTTACAAGGCAAAGTTTTTATCGTTTTACCACGAGGTGTTGATAAAATAAATTTTCATCGTTATATAAATTAGGGGCAAAATTAATAAAATAAAATTACTCTTCGCTATTTACAAATAAATAGTTACGTAACCCAAAGATATTAACACAGAGATATTAACATTTTCTATCAAATTATTTAAATAAGTTGTCGTAAGTTATCTTTATTGATGAAAATAATATTAAATCGATTTATGAAGCTGCTTCGTTTCGTGTTAAACTGGTGTACAATTAATAAATATACTATCTTGTTAGTTGATCGTTAGACAAAGTTTGTGGAACCGTCGCTTTTTGAATGGTAGGTATTGGGGTTTCATGTTTAAACTTGTGTCAAATCTTGATGATTCATATTTATGTACACTTTATTGTATGCCATAAAATAGTACAAAAAAATGGAAATGCATGTTAAAATTTTGAAATACAATTTGCGGTTTTATCGCTGGGAAGCGATCTCTACCAGACAACTATGGGTGTAGAACATTTGTCTGTAGCTTGGGGTTGGGTTTTTCTTCTATATTGTTTTACACTTTACAGTCCTAGGCAAAATCTTTTGTGCTGGTTTGGTAACAGACTACCCCACCTACTCCCCCTTTTCGTATATTCAACGTTTTGCCGAACACCCCGTATAGGAGCTTAGTGTTTATAGATGTCTTTTTACTGATGAGATCTGTTACATAGCACATCACTACAGACACGGTACATCCCTAGGGGTGTTGCGAATCAAGCAACAAAACTCGGGTTGTAGATAAGTATTTCGTGAGGTTTTATAGCTTGAAGTTAGCCCTGAGATAAAAGATCCTTAAAAAATTAAAAGTTTTTATCCAATCTAGGTATTTAGAATATACTTAGTGAACGTTAAACGGTAGATGAGGGCGGTGCGGGTCCGGGCGCCGTAGAGAATCTTGGGCGAGGCCTCTGTCCAGCAAGGTGCGTCTCTCAACTCACGAAGATGATGATCACCCAATATCCGTCACGCAGACACTGCTGCAAAATGGACGAAATCGGTTTTCTGGTGGTCGATTTACCCAGGCGTGCGAAAAGACAGGCGCTCCCCTTTAGGTATAAAATGTAGTGATTTACAACTCTCATTATATGGTTTTTTTCTCAACGAGGACTTTTTTGAAGAAGTGGTATTTTTCCTAGGTAAAAATACTTAAGCATTAACCCGTCGGACAAAAATAAAAAATTACCCGTTTAATCTTTTTAATATAAGGTTTTCGAACTGTAAGTAGCATTTTTAATTTATAAGTATAATGTTTGGTGAAAAAGATATCACTTAGGACACTACCTAAGACAATAAGCTTGTCATAATTAATATCCCGTTCAAATCTTAAGTACGGAACCCTCGAAATCAACTCGCATCGGTTTTCAAAATATCATACAGAACATCTAAATACCAATAATATTTTAGTGATGTCACAACACCGAGTGTGGATAAATTAACGATTTACAGATTACGTGCCGAGATTAATATTTCTACTTAAATTCTGTAAATAACTGCGTTTGTACGCTTGAATCACGTTCATAACAAACTGCTACGATAGGTCAGTTTGTGTAATGAACGTTTTAAATTTTAGTGTTATCTATTGAAGACAGGGTGTCTCCCTCCAGCTCTGTTGTTTCTATAAATTATACAACATGACTTTTTGTTTATGAGAAACCTTAAATATGGGAAAATATTATTCAAAGAATCGGCATAATTCATTTACCTATTAGTTATATTATCATAGTCTGCCATACTGGACTGGGAACGAAAGAATACCATAGAATGTACCCCAGTATACTGTACTGTTTCCCGGGTATACTGTTAAAGTCAGTTTATATTTAAACATATTTATAATTTAATTATATTGATATGTAGTCTATGTTTTAAAGATTAACTAGTATGCCTTAACCCCAAGCTATTTTTTACGATTATCCTATGTCCATGGTTGACTGGTAGAAATCGCTGCCCAGCGATAAGACCATCAATTGTGTAATATAAGTCATTTTGTGTGTATTTTAAATTGTTATAATATAAGGTTAACAATAAATTGTAAATAAATAAATAAGGGTCAGAGGTTTTATTGGCTTTTTGTGATGATCGGCTGACCCCACGTCACTGCAATAGTGTCTCTCCATCATTATAACCTCCAAATTTGTCAAACGTGACATCTTATAACCTTTGGTGTTCTGTTTACTCCATAAGGCGTGAAGTTATCTAGGTATTATCATAACAAAGTTTAAAGCTTTATTTTTTAGCCTTGCTTTGTCGCGACTCGCTAGTGGTCATAATATAATGTAATTTCAACAATATGACGTTGTTCCTCTCACACAAAAACATTCTCGGTTAACGGAGCAAACACACCACCAACAAAAAATAACTTATCAATTAAAGGAAGACGTCTCTAAAAAACAACAACAACAGTGAGTTTGCCTCCCTTCTCGAGGCACCTGTCATCTCGCGGTAACCGAATATGTGCGCAGGCGCTGGCGGGCGGTCTTACTGACGTTCCGGTCGGAGCCCGAGGTAAAGGTCCCGAGGTAAACCCGTCTAGTAAAGTGTTAAAATATAAACGCACATGTTTTATTGGTACTATTGTTATAACATATACTTTAAGTATATTGCTATGCATTTAAATAAGGAGCTGTATAAATATTTTAAAAATTGAATTTGAGATTACCGACGTTGATACTATTATCAACGTAGGTTCAAAAAGGTAAATTTCATATCATTTTTACACTATAATATCGTAGAGAAATTAAAATCTCACATGATCAATGCGTGTAGTGTGTTTGAAATAATGTAGATAACTGCCATTAGAAAACAGAATTGGAGACTTCCTTTTGTTGTTTATTCAATGAAATAGATGCCTTAGGCTGTGAACTGGGACGGGAGCGACAGCGAGAGCGATAGCGAGAGTGACAACGACAGCGATAGCGACAGCGAGTGTCGCGGAAATAGCGCCCGCGCCGGTGTCTCTCTCGCTGTCGCTGTCGTCCAGTTTGCAGCCTTACGAAAGTTTATGGCAAACATCACAGTTTATTTCATTTGTAAAGTTATTTATGTAACATTAATTTAAAGAAACTGAAAAATAAAAATTATGTTGTAAAGGGTAACACAGAGATGATAAATATATTACTTTTTCCTGCGAAAATTAGATTTTAATGTGTTCAAACATGACTTGCATAATCAAATATTTTAATTCTTTGACCGAAAATTATAAATAAAAATGTTAAATCATTAGTTACATAACAAGCAAGGCTTTCATAGTCTTACACATATGGTAATAAAATTAATAATAAATAAAATCCCCAGACAATCACAGCAACTAAGCATAGCTTGTGTTATGTTATTGTTGTATGGATGTTTGTTGCTCACGGCTTAACGGCTCAACGGATTTGGATGAAATTTGGCGTAGTCATAGTGTACAGTTTGGATTACACACGCACACATAGGCTACTTTTATCCCGGTATTCCCACCTAATGGTACATATCGTATCCTCGACAGGAACCACCCCAACAAACCCAACACTGTCTTGGCGTCTCCCGTTACTCACCCCATGGAGGAACCGTTTTTGATAAAAATGACAATTCTTGTGAGACAACCTTTGTGTTGCGGCGCCGATTTTTTGTTAACTTTTATAGATATTTCGAGACAGGATTTATTTTGATAATCCTATAATCGAAACTCAAGCATATCCTATGTTAAGAAAACTTTATTTAAGAAAATCACCTTCTCACCCTATTAGCTCGCACTAGTGTTTAACTGCAACATAATGTACCGTACTAAGACAAACATTCGACAATTGTGCAGAATAATATAAAGGGTGGTCAAAAAAGTACTTTGCAGTGACCCATTCAACTATTTTGGATCGGATATGTGTGTGATGAACTCTTATACTTTATTAGCCATTAAGTCATGGATGTTAGTAATGTGTTTTAAATATATTTCTTATCCTTATATTTGTATGTTTCATTTCCAACACTTAAGACACCTGTTTCTCGGACAGTTTAAACCTCTATCAGTACTTCTGTTACTGTAGGTAGATTATTTTTATTTTCTGTTTTGGATATTCTAATGTCTATTGTGTACAGTCACTGTAATTTGAAACATCAAGGACTCAAGAAAAAAAAAAGCTGAAGGGATTTAAAAATAAAAAAGTAAAAGTAAATGTAAGCATAAAAATTATTTAACCGAATTTTTGTTGCTTGATTTTGTCATAAGTACAAGGAAAAAATCTGTTTGATTAGTTTAGGTAGCATATTTCCAAAGATACGCTAATGTCGAAAATAATAATGAAAAAGTAAGAACAGTTGTCAAGCATTTCTTTAAAATGATTTGAATAACCAAGATTATTTTAGTTTTTTTTTAAATCCATCCCAAAAAAACACTTAAATATTTTTTCTAATACTTTTTTATTTTCAAATCCCTACAGTATTTTTTCTTGTTTTGCAGATGTTACAAATTGCAGTGACTGTATACAATAGACATTACACAATCCAAAACAGGAAATTAAAAGAAAAACCTACAGTAACAGAAATACTGTTAGAGGTTTAATGTCAAATTTTGAAGTTTCTTGGAAGAACCTTAAATCTTTAATATAAAAAACTATGGCTCAAAATTTTGTAAATGGTCTAGACTATCGCTTCCTTTCAGGTTTGGATCTTGTTACCGAACAACCTGTATGCCCAACTAAAAGGGCCAAATGAGCTCAGATAATTTTATATGTATAAAAGGTTCTTATAAAAGATAAGAGGAAGGTGATTGCATCGTGGCTGCGGGTCATGGTATCAGCAGCTGGATGCTGCAAATGTTTGAGAGACCTATAGGTATAGCACCATGAGTCTGTGTGAACTGAAAAAAATAAAACGAAAGTATTGTTTATCATAATTTAATATTAAACGAAGAATTTATAGGTAAAATAAAAAGTGACAATAGATATGAAAGTTTTTGTAAATTGTGTTCGAACCAATTTTATATATTATGTCGTGATCAAGTTAACTTGGATACTTCAACTACTAAAAAGTAATAAAAGAACAGCCATAGTCTGTTCATAAAAAAGATAATGTTTCACAGAGAGACCCGAGGTAGCTAGTGGTAGCTAGTGGTCAGACAGGGCAGTAGACTTGCGGTCGACGGATACATTTCATATAATACTTACTTATTGAGGGTATTGACTTCTGTATTTTGAGGAAAATCTTTATTGATCATCTCATATCGCTGTTGTTTTTTTGAGAAATTTGAAGGATTCAAAATATACCATATATTTTAAATGTATGTTAAGGTTTTATCCGCAAAACTTTTATGCATGTAGCAATTTCTTGACTAAATAAAGCTCTATGTGCTTCATGCTAACACAAGAACTTGGATATATGATTTCTAATGCTAATAACAGATGGCGCCACTGACTGATTATAAAGCAAGTCCATAGTTTATATGTCAATGTTCTAAACAAACCTTTTAAATGTAAGTTGATTAAAACCTCTTTAGATGTACGATTCATTTGTTATTAATTCATTTATTATTAACTTAGCTGCGCACTAAATTGCTCTTTATACATCCTACTTTCCATGCAGGACTGCTGGAAGAGATTTCGTTAGAAATATGCAGTAAATTTTTACAATTTCATTTTATTTGTAGTGTGTTCATAAAAAGTTAAATAAAATAAATAATTATTCTTTATAAGTACTTATTTTTTATTTACACTTTATTGCTTAAAGTTAAAAATGCTGCAATGGGCGGCCTTATTGCTCTAAAGCGTTCTCTACCACACAACCCAAACACTAATCAAATAGTTCACGTTTTGTCATGAAAACTTTAGTGCAAGAATAATTAAATATAGTATTTTTACATAACAGATGCGATGATTGTAGGGGTTGAAACACCTAAACAATTAACAGTTAGCTTCGTATGAATGTGCAAATGAACTTACTAATTATTTGTGAAGTTACTTCTTCTACCTACTTGCTAGTCATTATTTTGATTTAAGCATCCGTTTAATGAATTCGCGAGAGGAAACGTGAGATACCTGATAATTATTTATATTACTAGTTTATTTTAAAACGGGTTTTAAATTCGTAGAAACGTGTAGAGCTTACTCTATTATAAAAACAGTGATTATTTAAACTTGGAATTTCATTACATGACCTGGTCTAGTGGTGCAATTAGTGCTTTGCTCCAATGATGGCCTAAAGAACACAGGTTCAAAAGTAGGTTGTACGTGTCCAATATTCTAATTTCAAAAAATATGACAAGTTGTAATTTATAATTTAACCCGCATTTGATAATTACAAAACAGACTATTATCGGTTTAATTGTTTATTATTTTAACTGAAAGCTGCTGGTCTTTCCAAAATATAAAAAAAAACAGTAATAATGTACAATTCCTACACGACAAATATACAAATAAGTACTATGAAATTCATCTTCCATGTTAAATACGTTTGTGCTACAAAAATAATCTCTCAGTATTCATTCTATTTAAAAGTTTAATTTGAACATTGTTTCATAATTGATCTGAGCTTTCCAAGCTACAAGGTTGGTATTAACTCAAAAATAATAGCTTACAAAACTGCACATTCACGCTTACTCCAACAGTGGCGAGTGATCACATCAAAACTCAATTACCCCTGTCACCGCCGCACCGGAGATTCGGCGGATGGCCAGACGGAAGCTGAGGCTGAAGCGGCGGCGGCGGCGTGGGAGCTTTCATTTTACTTTTATCTGAGAGCTTTTTATCGCAAAAAGCTTAAAAAGCTGGTTGCGCGGGCGCGGCGAGTGGGGCAGTAAACGCGCGAAGCTCGCCAGCGACGCACGCCTGCGCATGCCCAACTTTGCGCCGACCAAAGGATCGAGAACCGAGTGAAGTGACCTTGTGCGTACGTCAGTGTCAAAGTGCCAGCCAATAAGCTGTACGTGCCAGTGCCTTGAAGTTTCAGTGATCTATTCTGGATTATTCCTGCTTTTACCCTCTGGAGATATATCTTGGAGCGTTGACCGGCTACGGGTTCGACGCCCGTTCCTGCACTATTAGTGCAAATAAAGGGTAATATTAAAGTTTAGATTAACACGTTGTAACTGCGCCCAACTCGGGAGTCGAAATCCGGTCCTGCGCTGCAAAAAGTGCAACCTTCACGGTACTTGTTTGGCCGCCATTGCTATTGTGCATGTAGCAATACGTCTAGCATTTACGTAAGTTCAGACTTAGAGAAACATTAATTTAATTTCATTAACATTTCATCTTAAAGCTAATTTACGAAAAGCCGGAAGATGCAGGCAGGGGCGTTAATATATAGCGTAGAAATTTTATTACAGAGCAGTACACAGGCTGTAGTGTAGCTAAACGTATTGCGTGTACGCATAAGATAAAGTGCGGTCCATTCTATCGATAAATGAGTCGATACGCGCTCGCCGCTTTGTAAATATCGATTGAAGTTCTTAGATCTTGTTACCATCGGATTTATCGATTGTTATCGTCAAACACGCCATAGCAGTCGAACTTCAGTAGGGTCGATTATTTCGCCGAGGTTCTATTTTGAAAGTGTCGATGAAGGCGCGTTATTTTTGAACTCCCGCGCATTTGAGTCACGATCGCATTTGGTCACGTAGCTTGCAGCTTCAACTGGTAGCTTTTGTGGAGTCACTTGTTTAGATGAGTTTTGACCGGTCCGACGATACTCGTGATTGTGTAGTAGCAGGAACCACAACATACACATAGGCCATTCTTAATATTAAAACTGTTATGTAACTTCTTCCTATTATGAATAATTTATTTTATATTAAAACAATTTAAATGCATAATAATGTTAATGTTTTGACTATGAAATACCGTATACAGTCATAAATTAACTCCACAAAACCAATATCATATGAAGCGATGTCTTCAAAGGTTCAGTCTGTTCGGCGTTTTTTATATTTGTTTTTTTATATATTTTATTGCGCAAGGTGCGTGTCATACCTACTCTGAAAGTAAATAGAGTTACGCCTCTAAACAGAGGCTATAAATATTTTTTGTATGATAAAACTAAAATTTTAAAAGCTATTAATTTTAAAAAGTTGTAGAACAAATGTTGTTGGAGTGATGTGGAGACGCTGCTGCCTGCAAGAGGTGATGCGCTAATAAAATTAACCCTGTATATTTTTGAAATGTGTATTTTTGTCAAGGGCCACTTAGAAATGTTTAATTGCTTGACATTTTTTACCCAATGACATTAAAACTGTTGTATCTAATCAATTTAAACCTAAAGACGTGGTTAGTTCATCAATGTTTTTATGACATCAACGAATATTTTAATTATGAAACTTGACATTTAATTACCTACATAATTATGACCAAAACTTTTTGCATGCCCTATAAGGGTGAATATGTCTTGTACTTTTACTGTGATTAAGAATAAATGTTTTCTCATTTCTTTCACCTTCGCGCGGTTTTATCCGCGCAATTTTATTCCGTACGAATATGCGCAAACATACAAACAAACTCTTCTGCCTTATTATATTAGCACATATTACTACAACGATAAAGCTTTGTAGTAGTTTCGAAATGAAAGGTGGTCGCTAGACGGACCACCAAGCAACGGTCAGGCAGATTAAACGCCACTAACGGCACGTTTATCCCGGGGAGGGAGGGCTGTTCCGACCCAAAGCGGCGACTTGACTTACTTATACACAACTTTAACTTATAGAACAATGAGCGACTGAATCGTTACGATACAATATTCCTTATGTACAAGTAGAGTAAAAATTTGCAGGTCTTGGTATGTTTAGACATAAAAACGTAATTACACTTGAGAAAAGTCTCGACCACTTTGACAAATACACTTCGTTTAACATATAAATACATTACTTTAAAAACGTAGAGTTAAACTTAACATAATAAATAAGAAACATAGAAAGGAAGTAATATATAAAGTAACTAATTAAGTACATACATACATACATAACGTCACACCTGTATCCCTTATGGGGTAGGCAGAACACCAGAGGTTACAAGACAATCTGATGTCACGTTTGACAAATTTGGAGGTATTATAAAGATGGAGAGAGACTATTGTAGTGACAGGGGGTCAGCCTATCGCCCACAAAAACGCCTTTAAAACCTCTGAAGAGTAATTACCTCTATGAATTTTATTTTATCAAACCTGTGACTGTAATAACTCTCAATATAATATGATAAAATTTAATAAAAATTATGATGGACAAGTTTTGAATAGATAAAAACCTTTCTTATTTATGCACTGACCGTTCTTTAATGCAATTAGTGCCTCATGCAGCACGACTAGGCTCATCCACTATTGCTTATCAGTTAAGATCTGACACATGTCAATATATCTGTCAGATAGGTGTCATAACCAACTACGTTACTGGGAACGCAGGCATTATAAGAAGTACCTACGGTATTTTATTGGTTTTTATCATAGCGTTCCTTCATCCATATGTTTTTTGCATTAATAATGATATTGCTATTGATACTATGACTATTTTATTCCATTCTTGTTAAAATACTCTGGTCCCAGTTTGTCATGTTCGTATTGTGCATCCATAGCTCATTGCACCTGCTATGTAAGCAATTTGGTTGTGGCACGACATTGGCTCTCAAAATTAGCTGTCTTGTGTTTGTTTTTTTTTCATGTCACGGTCAATTTGTACTGTACCTATTTGTATTCATTTGATAATTCTGACTGAAAAAGAGTGCCAAGAGTTTTTTTCCGCCTGCTTTTTTTGTCTCTTGGTCTACTGTAATATCTTATTTAACAACTATCAACAACTAGTTAAAGCCGAAGTATGTGATGACTGACTTCATCAAGTGTTTTGTGAAATTCCTAAGATGAATAAAACTTTTTTTTTAAACAGAAAAAAATAATGAAGAAGAAGATGTCACATGAAATCGTCTTCTTCAACGTACTTCCAAAAAGGAGGAGGTTCTCAATTCGTCTGTATGTTTTTTTTGTGTCTTTGTTACACGATATTTCGGATAATTATGAATTGATTTTGATAATTGTTGTTTCATATGATAGAGGATACTTCATAGTTGATCCCATTTAAATTTCATCGAAATCGGTTCAGTACTTCATTGAGAATTTTAAACTTTTGAAAAAATATGTATGATTTCGGAGAATGTTTATGTTGATGACATTCTCAACTCAGCCAAAGTTTTGACGTGAAGTCAGTTTTTTTAATGTTCTGCATTCATTGATTATTAATTTGATTAATCGAATTTAATCGAAGCAATACTTCACATTTTGACTCTACGATTCTTTGTAGAGACACCAAAGACACCGCGAATTTTATTAAGGAAAACATATTAGATTAGTGTTTTCTATTTGAAAGAGTTTACTTAGTTTTTAGTTTACTTATTAAAATGTATATTAATTACTCAAAATGTTATAAGCTATAGTCTGGCTAATGAAAGTAGAGACTGGAAAAACCTGGTGAATTTAAAAAAAATAGCATCATGGTAACCCCGAAAATACTACGAAATACATGAATTAAACAAACTTGATATTTGAATATATTTTTTTATGAAAGTATCTATCGTAAAAAATAAAAAAATTGGTCCTACTTTTTGATGAGAAGTATATTGACTATTTAAATGATAGTCAACTAGCATTAATCAGGTTTAAACATAAAACAACAACATACAATAATAAATTCTATATGGTATGAATCGTCAGAGTCACTGGTATCGCTGTTTCCTACATTGATTATGAAATGATCTAACTTTTTAATTTTTTTTATTCATTTTCAAATTCGAAAATTCGTAAATTTCAATTACCAAACCCACCAATAACCGTTCTATTGACAACAGTGACACCAGAAAAACAACTTTTACATTCTGCTAGTGCTGCCATAAAAAGTTTGCAAAAATCTCCAGTGTCTTCTTTCGTAAGCCAGACTCTACTATATAATTTTGAGATTATTAACCGTCAAGAAATTATAACGGAATCAGGAACAACGTGAAAAACTGCTACGGTCAAATTGATATTTTTAATCAGTGCTTTAAGTCCAATTGTATCCATTAGTGGTGTACTTCTCTTATTAGGTATCAGACACCGATTAATTCTAAGTCTCTCAACCTGCAAGCGTTACCTCATAATTTATAACTAAGAAATCATAACTTTACTGCAAGTAAGTATAACTTAATATACAATCGTAGCTTTGATCCTATAATGAGAGTAAAGGCACCAGTAATTACCAGTCTTTCATAAATAACAGGAAATCGGTTATAAATCAATATTTACCTCCGTATTTAAAGCCTCGATCCACGATATGTGGATTGTGGATTCTGGCCGACGACGCGGCGGTACAGTGGCCCAAGAAAGTGAAGTATCAGTTTTGATTTGGAAAACGTAATTTACAAATAAGTTCATAAGTCACTTCTCAGTGCAAGACATTTTAACCTTTATTATAAATGGATAAGGTATAAATTACAGCAAAGAACATTTGAATGTTGCAAAACAAAAGAAATAAAAATCAATGAATGCAGAGCATTAAAAAAACCGACTTCACGTCAAAACTTTGGCTGAGTTATAATGTCGTCAAGGAAAGCATTCTCCAAAATCATACATATTGTTTCAAAAACTTGAAATTTTCAATTAAATACTCAACCGATTTTGATGAAATTTATGTGGGACCAACTCTAAAGTATCCTCTATCATATGAATTAAAATTTAATATAATGAATTAAATTTTTTAAATCGATTCATAATTGTCCGAAATATCGTGTAACAAAGACACAAAAAAACATACACACGAATTGAGAACCTCCTCTTTTTGAAGTCGGTTGAAAACTGTACATATAGATAGACAAAGAAACTCTATTTTGTACAGAAAACTGACAATTAAAAACTAATTTTTATAAGTATGAATCCGCAAATGACAATCAGCCTTAGAGTGGTACACGGCTTTTTTGGCTGACTGTACATGCGCACCTTCTAATGAGTTATATGTATAATCCTATCTCTAGGTTTAATTGGTTATTGAAATATTAGTTATTAATAAGGAATATTGTGCGCGTTAACAGTATTCATACTTTATATTTAAATAACGGGCATTTGAAATAATAATAATGGTTTTATTTATTGTTTTATAATTTTTATTTCTGCTAAACTACAAAATAGTGTTGGCCGATGCAGCTCCTATTTTAGCATATTTACCTATATTTTTTTAAAATATTGTATTTCAATAAAGTCTTATTTATTGAAAACGATTATCTTTAGTTTATTTTGCTGCTTTTACTCACATTTACTTTCGGCGGACCGCCTACTTTCACACTATCATTTCAAGGACAGCGGAAAACGGATAAAGAACAATTTATTGTTTTTTTTGTGACAGCTCTGACTGACGTTGACATGTGTCAAGTATAACATGCAAAATGCGGAACCATTTACGGGCAAAGGACAGCTATGCGGCGCGGCGGACAGTTAAATACGACGATTTAGCATGGAGCCGCGCGCCAATCCCTTGTAGTTGTAAAATTAACTGACATTGTTCACAAAATGTGTTTATTTCAGACAGAGTCCATATTGTAATTTAATGAAGTAAGGGATTCTTATTTTATCACGATTTCAGATTTAATTTTAGGTCGAAATCGTTGTAAGAATCCCGTGAATACATTAAATTATAGTGAAATAACCGCGATAGTTTAAAACAGAGTCTATAGTTTTGTTACATACATACATAACTTCACGTCTGTATCCCTTATGGGGTAGAACAACCGAGGTTATAAAACCATATGATGTCACGTTTGAAAAATGTTGAGGTATTATAATGATGGATAGAGACTATTGCAGTGACAGGGAGTCAGCCTATCGCCCACAAAAAGCCTGCAATAAAACCTCAGTCCCTTAACTGACTTTTACAGTATGCCTGGGAAGAGAAGCAGCTGGCACATTCTAAGTTTTTCTTTCACTCCCAGTCCAGCATACAAAACCTATGTTATTTATGGTTTTTAGTACAGTTTAAGTTAATAAATAATTATTATAATATTACCCAGGCTTTGTTGCTGCTTAAACGAATTTGATAATATTAATACACATATCGTATACATAATGTCCTCCGTTTTTGAAATCAATAAAAAAAAAACAATCCGGCCTGATCTTGTATATTTAAAATTCCTGCTTTTTTTCTTGGACAGCTTTTGTAGGTCAGACTCTTATAAGGATCGGTAGGGCGCTTTTCAGGATCTACTGAAATCACTAAACTTACCGCCAAATAGCACCGCTTCGGTGGTGATGTGTTCCCGTTATTTTTTATTGGAATCATTATCAGGTAAGAATGAGTTTAAACAGGGAAACCTATAGTCACCAACCAAATAAAATCCTCAGCCCAGCACTCGACAAATACCATACTTTCTAATCCATAACAAAGTCTCCAAGAATATATCCAAGAGCTTATAAAACCCTGCTATTTACAAATAGCACGCCATAATCACTTGCCACTTTCATGATTACCCTACTTCGCCCGGCAAGGGAGTATAACATCGCCCGGGGAGTGTAATACTATAGTGTTAGTGATCCTATTGCTCAGCTCAGCCTCGCTGTACAAAGTAGCTTAAAATCACTCATTAACTCCGATATTACGAAATAATAGATAGGGTAAATGATTTCCTGATTGTTGAGTAAAATTGAGATTAATAAGGCTTTTTATTAAACATAATTTGAAAGGGCTGCAACAGGCGGTATCTGTTCTTGATAGATTTAAGTGGGAATTTAATCTAAACTGAGCATTGTTAGGTACACAAGTATAATTATATTTTTGATATCAAAAACATCTTTCTTAAACCATTTTCGAACATCTTCAACTTTATAGTCATTTTTACAGGTGAGGTTGAGGTTGTGACCCCCGCACGCACGATTCACCGTTCAACCATCCATAACAAAAAACATCCGATAAGAAAGCGAAACAGAAAAAAACACTGGTAGAGTGTAGGGGCTTTTCGAGGCGTGCTCTGCGTATGTACAGAAGGCTGCCGGTCAAAAAATGTGTAATTGAATCTGAACTCCATGCCCTGGATATTAAGTAAAAAATTGATTGGGGAAATTTGACAGGTTTGTAATGCTTGATCTTCTGCCTTCAGTACTACCATTCTGGGCATTTCCAACACCAAACAGTTGTTATGCTTCGAATATGTGATTGACAGATTGTAGTTATCAATCAATTGGGACCTACCAAATGTTCCTATGTCAGCAACGACCTTTAATATTATTTTAAGTTTTCGCGATTTATTCTATTAAATAAAACACTTTTAACCGGATTCCGATCCAGATCCCGTGGTCACGAGTGATATACGTGATAAATCTGGTTAAATAGTGTTTTATGTAGTAGCAGTAGTTTTCCTTAAATTGTAGGAATTATTAATAATACTAAAATCTGGTAAACAGCTCGCCTCTTATTAGACAATCGAAAACATGCTTGTTTATCTTCAAGGAATTATTGTCTTTAGCATTATCAATAGCAGGATACAGCTAGTATAAAATAGCAATGAGTGAATTAGTGTGTTAGGAAGTTGATAATGAGCCTTATATGCTTTTTATGTTAGCTTTACGATAATAATTATTGCTTACCATGAACAAGGAGGGGAACTTTTATTTGCAATCATAAAATTGGGAGATAACATAAGTAATTACGATGCATAATCTATAATGATTTCTCAAGTTTGGTGTTAAAGATTGTGGATATGAAGTTTATTTATTTGCCTTCTGGTATCGCAAACAGTGTCACTTACCTCAAAACAAAAAAATTGTAAAAAGCGGCTTTTATCTCCAACTATTGCCTTGTCTGGTTCGGTAAAAAAGTAAGTGAACTCACAAACCTAAGTCACAAGTATAGTTTTAACCAATTTTTTGTCGAAAGTTACGTTATTTTAAATCGATTCCGGGTGCTGTTAATGACGCAGTCATCTGGTTGAATCTGCTATTTTATTGTATGACTAGCGCGTTCATTGAATGACGACATTTAATTGAATGACTAGGGCCGAACGTTGATTGAACAAGCGTCACTCAACGTCCAACTAGTTAGCCCTTTGAACAGAGCGGACGTAAAATAAGGGTGATTGTAATTTTGTTAATTTTTTTCCCACTGCGACGTAAGTGGTCGCCAAAACAAATATGGCGCCTAACAGCTCGCACAGATAGCACTGTGTTGATAGTTTTTTGATCAAATTTACTTTAAAGTGACTTATTCGTAATAAAATAGTATGAAAACATGGATTTACCGATTAATACGCCGCCGCTGGCTACTTTTAAAGAAAAAAATATGTGATACTGGCTGTAACCTGACAACCAAACTGTATCCAAACATTGCGAAGTCAGCTATATCCCATTCAACGACTATGCTAAATGACGTTCGGTCAAGATGTTGAACGTTACATTTAACTTCTTGACGAGTTGTCCTTTAGGTAGTCATTCAATTAAATGTCGTCATTCAATGAACGCGCCAGTCATACAATAAAATAGCAGATTCAACCAGATTACTGCGACATATACATATACCTAACTGTACACAATATGTGTACCTAGTTGTTGTCTAGTGTGTGTCTGAAATTATTTGCGACAAACTGAAACTAACTTAGAATACCCCTTCTTGTAATAGCGCTCATGTAATAAAACCTTTTATCTTGACATAAAGCTTTCACTAAACTCAACTCTAGTAGCTACAGAACCAGAAACCTCATATTCAAATGCATTTCCTCATATTTACTACCAAGAAAGATCCGTTCGTTTAGCACCTACCGGAACAAATACAAACACACGCGTACGAATTCCCACTAATACTGTTATAATATTCACTCAATCCATTATTATCCATGATCCCATTGAAATACAGTTCAAAATTTCATGTTTCGTAATTTACTGGACCATTGAACTAACGTGAAAAGCGTTTTCAAAATAGGCTGCGAACTTTAAGTGTTGTGACAGTCGTTTGAGAGTTGTGAAACTGACCCTTGAAAATGACTTTGACTTGGTTTATTCATCGAAGACTAAAAAAGATGAGGTCGAAGATGACAGCACTTAAAAAAATTGACGGAACACATTACTGCTGAAATGGCGATGTACTATATGTAGGGCGGTCGCCAGTCAGGCAAATCCGGAAGGAATCCTACCACCAAATACGAATCAGATATCGTTAAATGCGTCTTGATCGTCCGATGGTTAAAGGCTATGTCAACCAATATCAGCCCCTAAAAAAATTGGTTATCTTGCCGAAAAGTTATTTTAAAGAGACATTTAGTGGAATTTAGAAACTTATATCTCCACGCTAAATTAAGCTAAACAACTAGCAAATACTTGTTCTTAAGAGCTTAAGCATCTATTTTAAGCTAATATTGTTCTAAAGCGGTCAAGCAATGAGCACCTAACCAAACATTGACTCACGGCCGTGTCGGGAACCAAACCTGCGAGACCACGTGGTCACGATGTAACTGAACTGTCGATTAGTCAATATTGACAAGGTCTGTTAATTTAATAAGACTTTGACATGACATACACATTAGGGACCACGTGCGAGAGGACTTATATTTATATGCTTAGTTGAACATATCAAAGATGATTTTGATTTCCAGAATTTATGATTTCTTTTTTATATTTAGAACGGTCTGAACCCAATTCTGATGTTAATCCCATCGAATAGTTATTCAAGATAGAACCCAAGCTAAGGATAGAACTAGCTGTGCATAAAACAGCATTGAACCTATCAATGGAGTGATGATTGATATAAAAAGAATTTCAACACTCTATCTATCTATACATAGATAGTTCTTAATCCTGGATCAATGTTAGATGTATCCCTTATGGGGTAGGCAGAACACCAGAGGTTATAAGACCATCTGTTGTCGCGTTTGACAAATTTGGAGGTATTATAAAGATAGAGAGAGGCTATTGTAGTGACAGGGTGTCGACCTATCGCCCACAAAAACCAAGTAAACCTCTTACCCTTAACTGACTTTTACAGCATGTCCGGGAAGAGAAGCAGCTGGCACATTCTAAGTTTTTCTTTCACTCCCAGTCCAGCATATTATAACCATTTTTTGGGACACACTTATCCAGGGATGATAAGGAAGCTGATATTGTAAGTTATTGTCGTTTTACTTATAGGCGAATGTTTAAAACATAAAATATAGGAATATTCCTGGATGTAACGGTTAACATTTATCAATTCGTGGTTATTTTACAAATAGTAAGCAGTAGATAGAATAGAGACCGGCTGCTCACAAAAGATAGTCGATAGCTTCTCGGCGCGACTCCTGCGCAGATTTTCATCTTCCAATGACTCTTGCCTACGTCTGTGTGCGTAATATAGACACGGACAGTGTCTATGTGTGTCTGACTGTGAGTAAGTTATGCAACGTGTCCATTCACTGTGTCGCTGACCTGGGTAAGGACTTTACAAGTATAGTATAGTAAATGATAGCCTGTTCTGGGATTTCTTGTGTAGTTTGTATCTGCAGATTACGTATTGGTTTTCGGATTGTGGAAGACTAGGGATATATCTACGTTTATTTGTAGATGAGTAGAGACGAAGAAAGAATATCTTTTTTTAAATTTATTTATTTAACAAACACTTAATCTATTACAGTTTATACCACAGTGATAGAGTAATAGTCTAAGTTTATACGTAGATTTTTATATTGCCTATTGGGTAACGATATATGGCTCAAAGTCTATTAACTGGATCAATTTGACAAATTAGCAACGGATTCATCGAACTTATTTGTAACGGATTCATTTGAATCTAAGGAAAATCTATGACTTGGCTACTAAAATAATTACATAAAGTATTTACCATCAGTTGTTGTTCAAAGGCTTAAGCTGGTATGACTCATTGTAGTTGTTATTTCATTTAAAAGACTTCTTTCGTGTAGTTTTTTTAGTAGAATACCTATTTAAATTAAAATGACAGTAATAAAGTGCCTTAACCACACTGTTTTTATTCGTCTTGAATCTTATATTCAGAGGTAAACCCTAAATATATGACGTCTCTGTTAATAATCTTACAATCAACACACGGTTGGTCATTGGTGCAATAAAGGTCAATGTCTTCCTTTCCGGAAAGTAATTTCTATTTTTCTTTTTATGTAATTGATAATCCATTAAATTATCATTCGAACACGTTGTATTTCACTTTCCGATAGCGCATGAACCAAAAACGATGGTCAATAAATTTATTGTCAACAAAACAGTACTCTTTAACAATGGCGGCGCGGCGGTGACAGTGTAACAATTTACTCCTGTATCCAGCGGTTTATGTCAGCAGAGCTAGTTGATATCTAACCTCCAGTAGGGCTAGAGGTTCTGAGGATAAAATATCCACCAGGATAACATAACAGGACAAAGGATAACATTTAATCCTCCGCAGGGAACAAACACGAGCCTTGTATTCGTTAGACTTACATTCGCAACAAAATTTACTAATATTATTTAGCGATAATCATATTTTGCCTCTGTTTATGCAATTTATTATTTGTTTTGAATTAGAGACTAGTTTTATAGTGACAGGTGTTGCAATGTAAGGAGATCATACAGTTTTCTATTATAAAACTATGACGGTAGGAAATCATAGCCTTGTCCCGTAAAACTTAATACTCGTAGGTAAACGTGGCTTACTGAATAATTTGACCAAATACACTCGTCTGCAAAAATAAAGGATCACCTCATTTTTTTCAAGTAACTTTAAAACTACATATGCTAGCTCTTTGAATCAAAAAGAATCTGAAAGTAATTTTAATAACTCATTAAATAAATCACAGTTCATTAAAAATAACCTTTTATTTATTCGAAAATGAAAAATTACTAAAATTAAGTTACTTCTTTCAAACAAAATAATTAACTTTTTTTGTTATAAAACTACATGGCCACCCCATTATTTTAATACTTTGTGTTTCCTCCACGGACTCTTCTCAAGGTTTGTATGCGATCAGACATACCAAAAACCAAGTTCCTCGAGCGGTATATTTTCCCACTCTTCAATAAGGGCGTGCTTTAAAGCTGCAAGTGTCAGAAATGGTGGGTTTCGCTTCCTGACTAGCCTTCCGAGCTCGACCAATGCATGCTGTATGGGATCCACGTCAGGACCTCGTTAGTCAAGCTATAAGATCGATACCAACTTCTTGAACGTATAGTCTCACAGATAAAGCTGTATGAGGGCGAGAATTATCGTGCATAAAAAGTCAATTGTCGCCTGTATTTGTAAGGAAATTACAAATTACTCGAATTAAATAATAAAAAATCTATTTCAAGCCCCATATTTATATATATACAAAATTCAAAACAAAGTCAAAAGAGTCAAATTTGAAAAAAATAATGGCTAATTGAAAATGCGTCGTTTTTTTTTTGAAAGTAGTTTATGCTGCTATTTCAGGATAAAATGGGAAATAAAAGCTTGCATGTTGTCCGCATATCTTCTCTTGGTTTAATTTCATAAGCAAGAGAACTTAACTTCATGATTTCTCAAAGATACCTGTTGTTTTCATGGTGACCCTTTATTGCGGACGAGTGTAGGTCATATAACTTCATTATTCTGTTACCAAAGAAGATTATTTTGAGCCCTATGGGATGCCAGAATAGTGAATGTAGGTAAATTAACTTCTAACAGTCATGTTCGTTTTTTTATTTAGCCAAGAAGGTTAAAGCTTTGGGGCCGTGAACGACCAAACTGCCCTAGTGTTGGTTAGTGGATGCCGGAAACGTCGGATGTTTTTAATCGTTCCGGAAAAGAAATCATCTTCACTCAGTAGGTGAGATTGAAGTCAAACATGGGTTTCGTGACGTTATAAAAACGGTAAAAATAGATATAACTCACATTCATATTTTTCAAACCTGTAATACTCAAAAGCCTCAGTACCGCAAATTCCACAGCTACTTATCACTGAATCCCCCTCACCCTGCCCCCTTCCCGTTCCCCACAGCGCACTGTATCTTAGTCCGCGCATGCGCGGCTCACCTGCTGCGCAATACCTTGCACCTTGCAATCCTCCGCACACCGACGAGTGCGAGCTTACCTTAGCTCATTTGAATAATGGATCGTTTATTGAATAAGATCAATAACTTTTACTGGATGATACAGTGTGTTTTAGATTACATAACTATATGTTAAGGAATAAAACAAAAAATAAAATAAAAGGGGGACAGGGGGAGGAGTTAGTTCTTTTTGAATTTGAAAAAATCTTTCATAACCGACACCAAAGCCAAGCCAAACGTAAATAAAATAAAAGTATAATTTGAAATGCTATAAAATGTAGTTTATTTTCTCCGTTATAACTATCAAATCAGTACTTTCAATGATTGAAAATGCTTTAAGCTTTCGCAATTTTCTTTATTACAACTCGGTGTTATTAAGAGAAAAATACGTTTTATTTACAAAGATATACGATTTCAGTATCATACCAGCAAAAACTCAAAAACATAATCCTCTTAAGATCAACACAATCAACAAACAATTCTTAGTCATTCCCATTCAAAAGCTCTAATAAAGACAACACACATACCTGCATAAAAGACTTCCATACAAAAGGCCATACAAGTTATAATTAACCTTTTGATCGCAACACAAAAGTCAACTAAAACACGTGACGCGCCTCATTCAATACTTTTTGTGCGTCTGTTTGTTTAAAGAACAAACTAATTATGACAGCTGCTGTCAAAGGTATAATTTTCATTCTCCTGCGGCGCAAAGCGCGGGAAAACTAAGCTAGTGCGTACGCGCATAAACTTTCATTGAAAGTTTAATAAATGTAAACTGCCTGAGGAATGCTGATCGTGGGCGATGATTAGGTTTTTTATCACTGTGTGGGGTCAACAGATTCTCACCCTATAGTGTAAGTTTAATTATATTCACATTAAATGAAAAGTTTACATCGTTTTGTCTTTTGTCGTCGAAAATATTACAGTTGGTGGTGTAACAGAGGTGTTAAATGGTCAATGGTAGGTAAGGTAGGTCCACCATTCACAATAAATAATTGCCGAAACTTTTCTTCATTGTAGCTTCGTTAGCTGCAAGTTTTGTTTATCTTACAAATAAAAAATTGCAGACGCTGGAGCATCGTCGTAAGGTTGCTTGTTTGACAGTATTTTATCGGCTACATTTCGGTGAGTGTGCGAGTGCTCTTTTTGACCAAATTGAACCCACTACTTTTTACCACCGGACTACCAGACGCAGACAGAACTTCCATCCCTTACCTAATTACCTAGGACTTTTATTGAAACATTATTATAGAGGATTTACCAAGTAGTTGAACAAATCGCTTCGATAGTTCCTTTTTGGTACGGATATCCAAGGTGTGGAACAATCTGCCTGGGTCTGTTTTTCCTGACCACTACAGTCCTGGAACTTTTAAGTGTCGAGTGAATAGGTTTCTCGTGGATGGACGTGTACCACCATAGTCTTCATGCGCACTTTCAATCAAGGTGGCATTGAAGAAAAACGTCCTATCCATACAATATAAAAAAAATAAATTACCACCCAGTGGGTAATTTGAAATAAGTTGCTCTTTACGATAGATTCAAGGCCGGTGAAGCTAGTCATGACGCTAAATTACCTAAATACATATCAAAATAGTTATCAAAAGTCACAGACGAAAGAACAAGTTCATAATACTTTTATTTCTATGACAAACCATCTTGGTGATTAGCCGGTAAAACAATAATAGTAGATTATGCAACAAGGGGATAAAGCAGTGTATTATGTCACGGGCATCATATTGAATCCTGAGCGAAATGAAGGATTCTGTAGATAATTCCCGAACGCAGTGAGGGAATTAAGATGTAAATTCCCGAACGAAGTGAGGGAATTATGGTAAGAATCCTGAATGAAGCGAGGGATTCAAGACTGCCCAAGACTAAGACACTGTTATCCCCGAGGAGCTTACTCTACTTTATACACCACCTTGTAAGATAATCAGGTAATGAAACGCAGGAATTAAATCAAGTACTTAGGTATTTAATAATTTAGAAATTAAAGATAATATTAGAAACAATTGACCAGTTATGTAAAGATAAAGTGATATTTCTATTTGGTATATTCATTGTTTACTGTTGTCTTCAACATTGAATAAACAGTCCATAGGCTGCTAGGTTTCTTTGTAGCAGACAACTGTTGAAAATATACTAAAAGCAATGAGTCCGAAATAATTTTCACGGCTTTTTTAGTTTTCCAAGCAAAGAAATCTTCGTAAAATTTCATGTACAAATGCTTTGATTTACACGGCAAAATATTATCGAAGATACTTTTTGCTTCATTTCTAATATCTTCTGGTGTTAAATCGTCACTCGAGCTCGACATATTTTATTTATTTGAAAACTATTAAAATAAAAACTCTGAAAAAATTTTATTTTCAAAAACCGCGCAATTTTACTTCTTATTTGTCTTTTTCAAAAGGCAAAAGAAACCGTCGCATACAGGTTTTTTACGAGGATTTTTAATTTTTCTTGGTAGTCGTTCCAAATGCAAAGGTACACAAACTTATACAGCCAAATTTAAAGTCCATATATTTTTTAATTAGGCAAAGCAACTAGTCATAAAGCCATGTCCATGTAGGTATTATTAAATTTCGCTCCAATTGACATTCCAAAATCAAATGACATTATAACCCTTAGGATTAAAGTATTTTTTATTCCCTGTAAGATACCTTTTTAATCTTAAGGGATTAATATCTTGCTTTAGGTGGAGTTTATCTCATACATAATGCGAATTTTAAACAAAGGTGGTGTATAAAGGTTATTCTTGAATCATCGTTTTATAATCTTCAATACCAATTCTTGTACTGCCTAACTTAGATAGATATTTGTTTTATTTATACAAAATATTTACCTATACGTAAAATAAAACAAGCTTCTGTACAGAATAATTTTTTTTTGTACTTATTTTATGATTTTCTAAACAACTTCTCATAGTCATATCCTCTATCACGTCGGTTAAAGTCTTATAGGACCCCATGATATAAATAATTTCATCACTGTTTAATATTCCAATAACAAAACAGAATGTCGCTTATTAATTCTTTAAAGCAAATTAAGCTATTGCTACTAATCTGTAAGGACCAATAAAGGTCCAACAGTAAGCGATTGGTCAAATAATGAACTAGCATCGTCAATAAGGGCCAATCATGAACCAATCATGGGCCAATCGCGCCTAACGATATCCGGTGGACTAATGTATAGACACTGAGATATGTGTACTCATTTTGCTGTGTCGGGAAAAGTAGTAGTTTCTACTGAGTGGATGGTGCCGATGGAATTTTAAATTACCTAAGGCTTTTATTGAAACATTATTAAAGAGCGTACTATGAGTGCAAGGGATTTTAAGTGGAAATATCCGCTTTTTTAAATGATTGAAGTCGAAGATATAGGAATTTGAGACAGGAACTGACTCTATACAGAAATTTGCCGAACAAAGAAGTAAATAATATTAGTACGATGGTATTGGAGCTAACGCAAATTCCGCACACTAGGGGCCTTAGCGAAACATTGAGAAGCGAAATTTTTTAAACATAAACTGAAAGGTCTTCCAAATTCTGACAATCTCAAGGCCTTAAAGAAAAATACACTGACAGGCATCCAGTGGTTACAATACAGATAAAAAAGACGTGTGGCACTCGGAGACTGCCGCGGTAAAGCTATTGCATAGCATTTTTTGTCAACTTATGCAATTATAATTATTTATTTATTTTATTAATGCAGTAATGTTTGATCTAATATGAAGTTCCATAAGTTCCTAGTAGATGGCGTTGATTGTTTAGGTTTTTTTTGATGTTTTTTTCGTTACGGAATTTCTGGATTCGGTCCCCACGCTCAAGGCCCGCGATAGAAGCTATGCAATAGCTTAAAACATTCTCGTTTGCACTTTAAGCACATCAAATTGTAGGTGCTTAAGTTTTCTTTCCCACTAGACCGAACAGTAAACAGTAAAATGCAATAAAACAGCACTTGGTATTTAACACACGTTAAATACCATTTATTATGTAATCGATATAACGGCGTGGTTTGTTACGTTAACCAACTTGCAACCAGGTTACCTTACTCTACGTCGCTTGGTAGGAATTATATATTAAAATACATTTTTCATCATCATCACAACTTCGTGTAATGAGCCCCCTGCAGGGCTATGAGTCTCTCCTCTGGGTGACGAGGAGGTTTAGGCCGTAATCCACCAAGCTGGCCCGGTGCTGGTTGGTGGATGTCAGATATTTCAGGGCGCCGAAATGGCTTCTGACAAACCCTAACGACTACTGTATACAAGTATACAGCTCCCGGGACCGACTGCTTAACGTGCCCTCCGAAGCACGGAAGTCGTCGTGCGTGAGAAATGAATGGTCGGCGGTCACCCATCCTAATACAGGCCGCACCGAGCGCGCTTAAGCTGCGATATCGTTTGATATGCACAGTAACCACGGCGCCACGACGACTTCAATACATTTTTGCTGGGCTTTAATTTTTAATTACTGCCTTCTAGCCGCTTGTTATACTAAGTAAAGGATATAATATTCAAATACTAAACTAAGGGAAAATTTTTCAATAATCAGATAAAAGTTATCTGATAATAAAGTTTAGTAGTTTTACGATTCTATTGCAGTTTATATGACAATGACAGTTAAGTTGAGACAAGTTGAAGATGTCGAGTAATACTTTATGCATTAGATAACTTTTATCTGACCATTGAAAAATTCAGCCTTAATATAATACATAAGAAAACAACGTACTTTTGTCTTTTTTTTTTTAAGTTAAGAAAAATAACTCTCGTTCTTCAATTGATTGTTTTAAATGTGGTTTTATAATAGAAAAATGTAGTAAACGCATTCTTTTTATTATCTACATAAACAATATTTATAGCTTTTAAAAATTGAAAAAAAACGTCAGGGCTTTTTTTCACACATTTTCAATTGGTAAACGAATGTCGTTACTTGCTGCACAACACAGTATGTCTACTGGTTAATAAATATAATTTAAAATAATAAAGCTTTCAATTTTAAAAAAGTAATATATCTTAATAACGAATCTAAACAACATGTCTACGAAAAATAAAACAGATTATGACCTTTAAACTCAATAAGTGTCGAGATAAATATAAAGCCTGGTTTGCATAATTTATACATTAATAATATCGTTCATTAAAATATTTCTCTAGCCTAGTACAGTCAGCTTCAAAATTGATAAACTTTGAAATATCTGCGACCCCCTTGTAGTTGTTAATTCTGTTCAGTGATGTCACTGATAGGTCGTACTTCATATAATTTATGTTCCGTACAAATTGAAGGATCAGTTACGATATCCAGTATAAAAACGATAAATGCTTGGTAGGTAAACAGTTGAAAAGATGTTTGCTCTTGAGTTTCTTGGCACTTCTTTTCGACCGATCGACCTTTTGAAGTGGTGCATTCTTTTGAATATTTAATAGATAAATAATATTTTGTCTTTGACTTTAACTTTTTGAATTGTGTAATTTAATCATGGGTTTATACAACGCGGTTTCGTTTTTATAAAATGGGACGTTCATCGTTATGAAAGGTCCTTATCGGGAGGTAAATTATTTAAAGCTTCAATACAATACAATGAAAGTAATTTCCTATAAAGAGTGCTCAGTCAGTTTCAACATATTATACATTTTTATTCCTAATACCTACACATATTGCTCTTGATTAAATGGAGTTAAATGTAAACCACAGCGACTGAATTGAATAAAAATTTTGACGTTCAGCACGCTAAATTTTAGTTTCATATAAATTCCTTCGCCATATATTATAATTTCGTCTACCCTGGAATCTGGTTATATTTTATAAAAGTCTACTTTTATCCAATGTTGGCTCTCATAGTCACTTATCATCAACGTAAATTAAGTTATCTTTAAGAAAAACCATTATCGTCATACGATATCTTAAAATATGCGGAGTTAAGGAGAATAGTTTATTCTGTGATAATAGGTAGATGCTAAACCATTTCTATTACATACATACATTCATACATAACGTCACGCCTGTATCCCTTATGGGGTAGGCAGAACACCAGAGGTTACAAGACCATCTGATGTCATGTTTGACAAATTTGGAGGTATTATAAAGATGGAGAGAGACTATTGTAGTGACAGGGGGTCGTCCACAAAAAAACGTCTTAAAACCTCTGTCCCTTAACTCACTTTTACAGTATGCCCGGGAAGAGAAGCAGCTGGCGCATTCTACGTTTTTCTTTCGATCCCAGTCCAGCATGGAAGCTCTATTTCTCTACCATTTCTATTTTTCCTTATATAATTCGTTTCTGTTTTGGTAGGCCTTTGTAGGGCTACAACTTTATTTCCTGCCTAAGTTTGGACATCATCAACTTTGACATGTTAATGAGTGTACAGCCTACTCGACCAGAGCCCTATCGCGCTTTTAACGCATTATTAACATAATGCTTTTAGTACCATTTAATAAGTGATAAACTGTTGTCAAGTCGGTTATAAATTGATTCTAATTTTGGGATATGCATAACTTAAAATATTTTATCAACGCTTATCGCTAGACGTCAAAGAAATGTTTTTTTTTTACTTTTATTAGTTATGACAGTTTGGATACGAGGTATCGAATTTTTATTTAGTAGTAAATTATTAGGAGATTCCCAAAATTCCTAGATTAATCTCAAGATACATTTAAAGATGCCTACTTTGTTGAATAATTTATGCATCAAGAGATAAAAAATATATGGGTGTGTAGGTACTGTTTTGGGGAGATGTTGTTTTTATTACAATTAATTTGTTAATAATGTTTTTTAAGTTTTTTTTTTTATTTTTTTTATTTATCACATTTTTTCATTTATTTAAGAATAATTAATTTGTTAATCTTGCGATTTGCTTTCAGTGTAGGTACAGTCAAGTCTAATAATATGTAAACATTTTCATTGGAATTTGAGCCTTATCACAACCGAATAAGTTACCAAGTGTGTACATATTAATGCACGTGACTGTACTTATCAGTTGCTTATATTAAAAAAAGCCTATTTCGACTAGATCTATTCACTATGATTCCAATATGGAGTATGGTGTACGACCGGCTGGTGTAGCGGTAACATACATTGCCTTCTATGCCAGAGGTCCTGGGTTCGAATCCCGGCGGCGGCGGATCTTTGTGTGATGAACACAGATATGAGTCGTCAAGTCATGGATGTTTATTTGTTTATTTAAGTTTATTCTAATTTTAATTTTAATTTTAATTTTCTAAATTTACGTTTAAAAAAAGCTTGAAAATGTTCCTACTGAACAAACAGTTGTTAGGTATTCCAAATGGCTATTCATCAGCGGATTTTGCGGTGTAACGGCGACAGGTCCTTGCCTATTTCTCAGGCTTCACATCTGTTTGACCACCATTATTAGGTATGCAAAAATATTCACTTTCCCACTTAATCAAACTCACCCAAACATAACACTGCAATCACATAAACTAAACAGCTACACAAATATTTATATATTTCAGACTCACCACTATACGTGTTTATTTCATCTATTTCGTTAACAGATTTCTTTTTTTAACTAGTGCAACCTTCGTCAGGCAATGGCAGAATTATCAGTGCCTTGCTCTATACAGCAAATCAATGCACTGAGCCATGGCCTTTTTGTGCTGCTGCAACATAACTTTCCTTTATTCTATAAATGTATTTCACTAACTATTTTTGTAACTTTTTTAATATGTATTGTGTTTCTTTTAAGTTATTTTTTTAATGTTATTTTTTTTTGTTAATAAGTTTTATTTATTACCTGTAAATATGTTGTGGACGCAAATAAATAATTTTCTATTCTATTGTATTCTAATAAAAAATATGTATTTATTCAATATATATGTTTATATATTTCTTAAGTATATCAGTTATCTAGTATCCATAACACAAGTTCTTTAAGAAACTGAATTTGGGCTAGATAATGTTGTGTGAGTGTCAGAAATATTTATTATAATAATAATTTAATTTTTTTAATAATTTAATAATTTAATTAAATTTTTTAATAATATGCATTATAATAACGGTAATTTTTTTTTCTGGTTTTCTAGTTGGCAGTTAGTGATTGCTACTTATTGCTAGCTTATTGACCTGTATTTTAACACCCAATGTTTTCTATTTTTGTATTTGTATAATATTAAATTTATTATGCTATTATAGTCACTACAATACGGTTGATCAATCTTAGTTCAATCGTTTTCAAAATGTCTCTACTATTGCCTATTACTTTATTTCATTCAGTAACAAACTTTTTAGTCCTCGAACGCTTCTTGCAAATATTACACCACTTTACAATCTAAGTTCCTGTGAAGTTTACAAGGGTGTTGCAATTAGTCAACTCTATTATTGATTAAGGTTAGCAGTCTTCAAAAGAGGAATATCTCCAGTTTTGTCTTCAATCTTATCAGACTTTCTTTTCCCGATCTGCTCAGCTTGAGCCACGGTGTCAGGAAGCTCGCAATTGGCAGTTTCAGGGATGAAGGTGGTCAAGAACCCACACAGAAGGGAAGTTACTCCGAAGATGAGGGCGGGCAGACCTGTCCAGTAAGCCATCTGAAGGGGAAAAATAAAGATTGATTGATTGAGGTATTGAATCGAATTTAAAGAATATATTTCAGCGTTAGATTTGGTGTAAATAAAGCTCATGAATTTTTAACCGCCCTTAAAATTCCTTGATTTGAATAATAAAAATCGGGAGTCGCGTTAAAATGTCTTCTTTAATAACCCGCACGTTTTAACTGAGTCACAACGGTAGTGGTTATGAAAAGACGGACTCGTTAAAGAAGTCTTCTTGTTAATTCTCTCTCTCTTGGGTCGGTCCCTCATGTCTGAGGATCGTGGTCAGCATCAGGGCTGCATTTGGAGCGGATGATCTGTCGCCATCGGTTTCGGTCCAGCGCGTCTCTTATTAGCGTATGGAATTTAGAGGTCGACGAGTCTTTCAATTGATCGATCCATCTTGAAGGCGTACGACCGCGTGCTCTTTTGCCTTCGGTGTTCCCTACCATAATCAATTTTTCCAAATTGTCATCTCCTCTGCGCATTGTGTGGCCGAAGTACGACAGTATGCGTTGTTGGCATATGGTTGACAAGCGAATCTTTATTTGGAGTTGGGTTAGTATAGATGCATTGGTGCGCTTTGCAGTCCAAGATATTCTGAGCATTCGTCTCCAGCACCACATCTCAAATGCATCAATTCTTTGTCTCTCTCGGGCCAGGATTGTCCATGATTCTACTCCATACAGGAATATGGGGAAAACCAGAGCTCGTACCAATCTGATCTTGGTTTTGATGCCAATCCCCCTTTTGTTCCAGATGTTGTTCAATCGGGTCATCGCATCTTTTGCCATTCCAATTCGTCGTCTTATCTCGGGAACACAGCTGCCGTCGTTGCAAATTTGAGAGCCGAGGTATATGTAGTGGTTCACGATGTTGATGCCAGGAATGTTGCAATTGATGTTCATCAGCTTCTCGGCTCGATCCACTATCATTACTTTGGTCTTTGCTCTATTCACCGACAAGCCTATATTCCCACTTTCCATCTCGAGTCTCTGGAACAGCTCACTCATATCTTCCATGGATGTTGTTAGAAGAACGGTGTCGTCAGCATAGCGGAGATTTGACAGTCTCTTCCCACCCACAGGGAAACCCTTCTCCCAGTTTTTCATGGTCTTCCGAATTATATATTCACCATATATGTTGAAAAGTAGAGGAGATAGTATGCAGCCCTGTCTCACCCCTTTTTTTGTTTGGAACATATTGGAACATTCGGTGCCTATCTTGATGAAAGAACGGTTCCCCATGTATAAGTTTTGGATAAGAGATACAAGGTGTTCTGTTACTCCCATTTCGAGCAACACATTCCATAGTTTGCCCCACTGGACACAGTCAAAGGCTTTTGTGTAGTCAATGAAGCACAGGATCACCGGAGTGTTGAATTCTCTGCTCTTCTCAATTATTTGGCGGACGTTCAATATTTGTTCCCGTGTTCCTCTGTCTTTGACGAAGCCGGCCTGTTCTTCGGGTATTTGTCGGCTTAGAAAGTGATTCAGTCGCTTATTGATAACATGGAGGAGGATTTTACTCGCATGAGATAGTAACGCTAAAGTTCTGTAATTTCCACAATCTTTCGAAGAGCCCTTTTTATGAATAGGTATAAATACCGATTCTGTCCAGTCTTCTGGCCATTTTCCAGTCTTCCAAATGGTATTACAGATTTCAGTGATAACTTTTGTGCCTTGTTCACCTATGTTTTTGAGGATTTCTGCTGTAATAGCATCTTTACCGGGTGCCTTATTGCATTTGAGAGCTTTGATGGCTTGCTCAATTTCTGATGGTAAGATATCAGGTTCTTCTGTCGACCATTTAATATTAGCAGCGGTAGGCTCCCCTGTGTCATATAACTCCGCGCAATAGTTTTTCCAGCGCTCCAATACGTGAGCTACGTTGGTAAGTAAATGCCCGTCTTTATCTCCAATGGCACAGGTTTTTGGCTTACGAGTTCCAGTCAGCTCCTTTACTTTTTGAAAAAGATACCTGGATTCGTGTCTCAGAGAGTGTTTTTCGAGTTGGAGGCAGATTTCGTTGATGTGATTATCATAGTCTCTTCGACAGTGTAGTTGAACTTGGCGGCTCAGTTCTGCATATTGCTGCTGATCTTCTGCTGAACGCGTGCCTTTTTCCTTTAGTTCACGTCTTTTTAGGATGATTTGAGCTGTATCAGGTGTAATGAAATCTTTCATGGTTGGTTTCTCCAGTTTATTAGCATTAGCTGTTTCCTGTATCACCTTTTTGAGATGTTTCCATATGTTATTGCTGCCTGTTATACCATTAATTGGGAAGTCTTTCATTCTCTTTTCAAAATCTTCTCGGAAGCCATCCATGTTTAAGTTTTGCATGTTTGGAGATACTTTGGGTTTCTGTATTTTTTTAAGCCGTACTTGAACTGTTGCTACTAAAAGTTGGTGGTCGGAGCCGCAGTCAGCACCGGGGAACGTTGTGGCGTTAGTCACTGAGCTTCTCCAGCGCGTGTTTATCAGGATGTAATCGATCTGGTTCCTACATCGGTCTCCTGGAGACATCCAGGTGTACAATCTGCGGATGTGATGCTTGAAGCATGTGTTAGTTATGGTGAGATTTTCTTCACAGCAGAATTGTAGAAGACGTTCACCCCTCTCGTTCCGTTCTCCGATTCCATATTTTCCTGCAACTCGTTTTAGATGGTCATCGTTTGAAGTATCTCCAACTTTGGCATTGAAATCCCCAAGAATGATGGTAACTTCTCGTTTTGGGAGCGCTTTAAGTGTCGCAGCTAGCTTATCGTAGAAGCCCTCTATTTCATCCTCAGTTGACTGTGCTGTTGGGGCATATACCTGCACGATGTTTAGATTGCATGGTATGGTATTGATTTTGAGTGTTATGATACGATCGCTAACTGGGTCGTATCCCACAACGCACTTGTTCAACGCTTGCGGCACAATGAATGCCACTCCCTTGCTGCTATCTAGTTCCGGGCCCGAGAAATAGACGGTGTTTCCGAGGTCACTTGTAAAATGACCCTGGCCCTTCCAGTGTGTTTCGCTTAACCCTAGTAGGTGTACGTTCTTCCTTCGCATCTCGTTTTGTACAATTTGCAGTTTGCCTGGTAGCAGAAGACCGCGCACATTCCACGTCCCGATACGGTGGGGATGGCGAACTGACTTCGGTGTGTTTGAGTCATCAGTAGCTGAATTTCCATGCGGTGCCTGATGATTAACAAGCGCATGGCCGGTAGCACATTTCACACCATCTCTCCCGGAAAGATGGCGCCGGGCGTCAGCCGGATCGCTCGACAAACTGTTGACTTTTTCTAGACCTTCCATGCTGACTCTCTTGGGAAAGTAGAAGCAGTGGTTTCCCGTTGCCTTCTGCCCCAGACATTTTTGAAGTTATTTAAACTCCAAGGCCGCTGTCGCCTCTTCGGTTGGTTGCCCGCCCGGGGTGTGGTTATACCGCCATTGCTCGGTCGCCAGAGCCTCGTCCGTTATCTAGCAGGGAGCACCACAGCGCCCAGTGGACGCTGCCGTCGTCTTTTCATAAAGAATCAACGACCCGGGCAGGTGAGGTTGACTGTTGGGTCGGATAAAAGATATTATTTCGTTCTCCCCTTACTTACTCCTCTTGTTAATTAAACTAATATTATAATGCCCAAAATATGATACTCAATTTAAGAAAAAAGAGTTTAAAAAAATTGTGATTATTTTAGCCATTCAGAATAATAACTTTGACAGACTGAAGCTGCTTCCTAAAGTTCAGTAGTCAGCCAATATATCAATACCACCAGAGTCCAGAACTTACCAACAATGGAGTCTGAGGAGCCACCAGTGAACCAAGTCGACCGACAGCCCCACAGACTGCATGCATTGAGTTGCGAGTGTACGTGGGGAACAGCTCAGATGTGTACATGTACACTATGTTGTAGGAGAACGTAGCTAGGAACTCGAATGCCATGAATAGAGCAATACCCAGCCATGCGTAACCTGAAATTAAGGGAAGATGATCATGGGGAAGAATGATGATCATAAGATACTGTTCATTGAATATAATCCTTTTCAAATCTAGTTATTATTAATCTATACCTAATACTGGCCATTTTTAATGAATCGCCTTGTTCATCAATAATTTCACTTTAATTTTAGTTATTCGGAAAATAGGATATAAAAATATGGTGTTATGGTGGTATTAGAGAAACATTTTTTTCTGGTTTTAGGTCATAGCATTTTTTTGTTGAATTTGTATTTACTATACTTTTCCTTAAAATTAGTGAGTTTAAACATTTCTGCAATGTCACTGAACCCAGGTATTTATAGACACTTAAAATATTTATTAGTTAAGGATTCTACCACCTGGTCGAACTTGATCCAAAGTCTTGCTTTGAATCTTTGATTGTTAATCATTTTTATAGGTTGACACTTAAGTTTAGGACATTCATGGTAATCTAGATTATGGCTTTTAAATCCGAGTTTTAGTTCAGTATTTTATGGAAACATAAAATTGTTTATATTACGGCGTATTATCATCGAATCGTTTTTGTTCTTTAATGTGGGATTAGGTCTTAACGACTTTTAGTTATGGAGTGTCACCATGATTTTCTGATTTGAGTCATCAAGCATTTAGGTACCTCGTAAATATTCAAATCTTGAGTATATTTACGATTGTCATCAATTTGGATCACCGATTCTTTTCTAAGAACATTACTGATATTAGTAAAGCATTTTTAGGCACATTATAATAAAGTTTAAGTGCGAGGCTACTGACGCTTTTTGAATTCTTAAAAAGATATGGATGACGAGTTATTTTATTAGTTCAGACATGTACCTTTTGGAATAAACGGTTGAGACACGCAAAATATTCCGCCAATTAAGAATGAGGTCATCAAGGGTATTTTCCTCTTGTACTTTGATAAAGCTATCCAGTAGAAAATGTTTGACGGTATGTCCATGAGCATCAATAGGGCAAAGTTTATATACTTGTTCCCATCGATCAACACGGAGCTGATCATCATTCCGTAGTTGATAAGAGTAATGGTGAACCACCAAACCATGCAAACGAGGAACCTCTGCATCATGATCTTGGATTTAAACGTTTTCATTAACAACTTCCTGTCGTTCACATTGTCAGATACATTGTCTTCTATATAATCAAGCTTGCTAAGCATGGTTTTATCGATATCAACTTTGTTTCTTTTGGCAATTTTTTCTATTATTCTTACAGCTTTGTCTTTCTTTCCTTTGCTGTATAACCACCGGATGCTCTCCTCGAGGAAGAAGGCGTAGGTGACTATGAGAAGAGTGGGGGCATAGATGACGCGAAGGAAGTTTCTCCAGTAGGGAACGGCCCAGGCTATAAAGGGCATTATGATTAAGCCCCCCGTGTAGCAGTTTAACAGGATCATTTGGAAGAAAACGGCTCGTTTTTTTTCCACTATCTCGATACCTAGAAAGAAAATCAATGAGTATAAAAAATGTGTCTAAATAAATATCAATAGCTTGTTCTATTTTTGAAGGACCGTGTTAGCGCATTATAAATAGCTCAATAATGTTTTCAGATGAGTGTTGCAAAAAGTAAAAAATCTATTGAAACGAGAATTATGAGTTGCAGCATTTTCCTGCGCAGAAAACCATCATACTGCATTGCCAAGCGTAGATATTATTTAGCCTTCTCGTCCTGTTTTGGACTTTGTACAACTATCACGACCAAAATTAGTCATTCGCCAAGCCTACTGTGTAGTATCTGCTGTTTTTACGTAAAGCAAAATTACTCCTAATAGTAATTTTAATACCAAAGTCACGTTTAGCCAATAACAAAACTGAAGCATCTCTCAAGTTATTCCCAAAGATATAAAGTTGTTCTTGCAATAGAGGAACATTAATACTAATTCGATCCAGCACTTCCAATAGTAATTCTACGGCGTTTTGATTACTTCATAGAGAACCGGAGCACGACCAGTCGTTAAGAACGCGTTTGATTACGACTTCGAATTCGATACAAACATTTAAACTCAGGCGCAGCTTTGTTGTTAATTTTGATCTATTTAAAGTATCGTGTTTTTTGATCTGTAGATTTATTGCTGGGTTGATGCTTGCAGTATGTCGTTGGGATTGATTTTGAAGTGTCTTATTATGGGTTTGATTTGAAACAGCAATAACTTGGGTTAGTGTCAACTTATTGATTTTGATTTATTATGTTATTTTGATTGGTGATGAAATTTTAATTTAATATACTTAAGTCATAAGTTTATTTGCTTTCATGTTTTGATTTAACATAAAAATACCGATTTATTAATGAATATAAAAAAAGGTACCTACAAGTCAGATATGGTTGAAGAAATATTATTTTTAATATTTATTTGGCTTCATAAAAATTAAGGTTAGTTGTCCTGATCGACTTTTCAGTTGCTTATTATGGTACAAGATACCTTCTGAGAGAAAGGAAAAATATGTGACTATCTTATGTACCATGCTTGGCAGCGCATCTTGAACGTAAGAGGTGGTCAAATTAACATTAGAAAAACGAAGGTCTTGTTCATAGTTACAACTACCAGAAAACTAACATTATCTATACTGGATAATAAAGCTATAGGCCTTTTTTTTAACACCCTTATTGAGGAGAGTATAATAAGTCTTATTTCTTTGTTTTCCGTTACATTCGTTAGCCCAGCTCTTGGACAAAATATACCTTCAAAAATACGGATCCAAAATCACGAGTTTTAAACGCTCGGCTGCAAATGCTTTAAAGACCCATTCTGACCAAGCATCAAGCAATCTAAAACTTAAGGAAATTTATTCAAAACTACCAACTCAACATAAACATAGGCGACAAAGCGTCCCCCACAGCCGCTTCCAACGCCTCCAGCGCCACGTAGCTCCAGAAGGAGCTGGCGAAACTCTTGGCGATGCCGAGCACCGCGCCCATTGTACCTGCGAACACTGCTGCTGTCTTGCGCCCAAATCTGAGGATGAGAAGCAGAGTTAGATATTAAATCATCAAATCATTAAAACCAACTATGTGTTCCAAAAAAAAAGCTCCTTGGAGACCACACAGCGGTCTATCTTAGTAAACATTCAAACACGAAAAATTTGTTTTCTAAACTGACCTTGGGACTTCAAATCTTATAATTTAATTAAATTAAAGACCTTAAATTATAGTTTAAATAAAAAAAGGTAACGAGCTTGTGTTCCGGAGATAATAGAAAGGAATTATGCGTATCCTTAATCGCAGCTACGTGTAGAGTATAAAGTATACAGGTTCAAATTGTCCGGTACCTGACTATATTTACATATATACTACGAGGGCCAAACTGAAAGTTTTTAGAACTGGCAACTTAAAAGCATTATATTAAAAAAATAAGTTTAAATTTTGAAAATAGAACTCTTTACCAATAATATTGAGTATTCATTTCATTCATTTGTCATTTGTTTTACGATTTGGCGGCAAATTGAAAATTGTCTGTGCACGTCAGAATGAATTTAAGCCGAGAAAATTTTCGTGCAATGATTTTTTATGACTTTCGATGTCATATAAGTCAACAAGAAAGTTATGATAGACTTCGATTGGCTTTTCACGATGAAGCCCCATCTCGTGCCACAGTTTACAACTGGTTTAATGAATTCAAACGTGGTCGAACTAATCTCACCGATGATTTGCGTTAGGGACGGCCTTCTACAGCGACGACTGAAGATAATATCAGTGTTGTGCGGCGTATGATAGAGACTGACAAAAGAGTGACCTATCAGCAGATTCGGACAAGTCTAGGCATAGGTATGAGTCAAGTGCACAAAATCCTCCATGAACATTTAGCGGTCAGGAAGCTTTGTGCCCGCTGGATACCGCATAATTTGACCGAGGCTCAAAAACTCCGCCGTGTTGATTGGTGCCGAGAAATGATCCAAAAATTTAACGGAGGTGACTCAAATGCTGTGTTCGACATACTAACGGGTGACGAAAGCTGGATTTACTGTTATGATCCGGAAACCAAAAGACAGTCTGCTCAGTGGGTGTTTCCTTCCGAAGAGTTGCCAACTAAAGTGAAGAGAGGTCGAAGTGTTGGAAAAAAGATGGTGGCCTCGTTCTTCGGAAAGACTGGTCATCACGCGACAGTTGTCTTAGAGGATCAGAAAACGGTTAATGCAGAGTGGTACACTAACAACTGTTTGCCACTTGTCTTGGAAAAAGTTCGAGAGAAACGACCTCGCAACAGGATCCTCCTTCATCACGACAATGCCTCGTCGCACACCGCCAGGCAAACGATCGACTATTTGGCGACCTCAGACGTGGAATTACTGGGTCACCCGCCGTATAGCCCCGACCTCGCATCCTGCGATTTTTATTTATTCCCGAAAATAAAAGAAAAACTTCGAGGAAAACATTTTATGGACGCCGAAGAAGCAGTGGCTGCGTTTCAAAACGCCGTCGAAGAGACCCCTAAGGCCGAGTGGGCAAAGTGCTTTTCTCAATGGTTCCATCGAATGCAGCGATGTATTGATGTGAATGGACGCTATTTTGAAAAGTTATAATAAAACTAATAACTTGCTAGAATGCTTAGTTTTTGATTTTCTAAGAACTTTCAGTTTGACCCTCGTAAACCAAGATCTGACTGTGGGTTTGGCATACTAAAATATATGAAAATTAGTAAGTTATTATTAAAATTATGATCTTTAAGACCAATTTAGAGTGAAGGTTTAAAAACAATAAAAACGGAAATAAAAATGAATTTAAAATTAAATTAAAAATGAAATTATGAAGATCATAGAAGTCGTCGTGGCGTAGAAGTCGTCATGGTGCAGAAGTCGTCGTGGCGCAGAAGTCGTCGTGGCGCCGTGGTTACTGTGTGTATCATACGATATCACAGATTAAGCAACGTTTGGTGCGGTCGGTGCTTCGATGGGTGACCGCCGACCAGTCATTTTCTCACGACGACTTCCGTGCTTCGGAGGGCACGTTAAGCAGTCGGTCCCGGGTGCTGTATACAGTAGTACTGTATACTGTGTACAGTATAGTATACAGTAGTCGTTAGGGTTTGTCAGAAGCCTTCTTGGCACCCTGAAAATTCTGGCATCCACCACCCAGCACTGGGCCAGCTTGGTGGATTATGGCCTCCTCGTCACCCAGGGGAGAGACTCATGCCCTGCAGTGGGCTCATTACAAAGAGTTGTGATGATGAAGATCACAGATGATATTTTGATGATCGGAAAAATTACGACTGCAAGTTTTACTCACCTATCGTACAAAGCCAGGGCAAGCCACTAGTTCAAGGTAAAGTTCCAGTTTAGTACTTCGAAAGTTTCTAAATTTAATATGAATATAAAGCAAAAATATGAATAGTTAATCGTAATAAAATATACTAAATCTTGTCTAGACAGTATAATAAGAGCACAGAAATAACTGGGCTATTGTTTGCTAAAGTGGACCGTTACACAACATGCATTTATTCATCGGATATAGTCCTTATTATCGATTCGATAATACTCCTGGACAAATAATTATTCTGTTTTTTAATCTACTGATATTAAATATTATGCGCAAACGCAGCATTCGTGTTGGAAGAAAAAATGGTGATGGCTCCGAAGCGGCCCTATATCATCTTATGACAAATAAGTTTTTAAAATTTTCTATACATAATCTAAATACCAGACGTATCGAAAGAAACTTGACCTTTTATTAGTGTTGTTTCATGCTAATCTTACCAATATAACACATGTTAATTTTTTTTATAGGAATAGGTTAATAACTTCATTCCATTTACATAAATGCCTTGGCGAATTGTAGCATATTGCCAAATTCACATGGATTGCAATTTTTTTTCTCCTAAACTTCTTATAGGATGGGTAAACAGAAAGCAGCTAAAGACTGTTTTTTTATAAACAAGATTTGGCAAGACATGGCTGTCAATGAAATATTTCTTACTCAATCACACCAAGCTTACTAAAACGATTCTGCGAAACGTAGCAAAGTTATTTTTGAGTCTAGACCTAAGTGGGACCACAATAATTCACACCAAATTTAACACAAACAAAGACATGTTCTATCGATACCAATATTTAATCTATAGTTATTTTCTGTACCATTATTTTATCTATATGTAAACAGTGTCCGCATATCCCGGTATCCACGCGACAAATCTGCCAAGTGTCTGTCCGCGGCATCCGCGCGAGGATATTTATCGACTGCGCCGTTTCTTATGCACGTCACGGCGCGCGGTAGCTCAAAACATGTGTAAAGCTTGCTGGTGTGTCGGTTGTGCATGTTTAGTTGATTGTAGAGTTTTGTTGTGGTGCTTTTTTGATTATTAGGGTATTCATTTGTGTCAGTGGGTTGTATCAATGAAGGGACTTTGGTGAAATTTTTGGTCCTACACAGGTAGCTTATTAATAAGAAAATCGGAAATCTTTTATTCCTTTTGAAAATTGGGAAAGATTTTGGGATTCATAAATACTTTAATAACATAATGTCATATTTGAGTTGGAAGCAATGGTCATTATAAAATATTTATAAAGGACATTTTAAAAGTAACTTTTTCCACTTAGCGTCAAAAACAATTTTCAAAATACATCAGCAGGTACGCATAGTGTATAGAGCGGTCAAAAACAAAAGCCTCAAACTTAAAAATAAATTTAAAGATTAGATCCTAGATAAGCAATAAAAAGAATAATGATAGATAATTTAATCAGACTCGTAATTAACAAGAATGCGAATAACTTGTCGGATACTGATCTTGCAAATTGAGATTTAATGGGTGTGTGAATATTTGGGAACCGGTCGTATCTAGTCATCAAGATAATCATCACGCTTGAGAATGAATTTATGAGTGGCATACACATTCGAGTTCAGACTTTCTTGTTAAATTAAGTCTTTGATGAGATAGGGAAGTTTTATCTAGTTTTGTCTTTGTTTTCGCCATATCAAATAAAAGACAATTTTGTCGTATAATCAATAAATCTGAAACTGTTCTATTATTGACCGAGTGACTAACAGACAACGTGCTGCCATAACTACTGCGCGTAGCTGAAATTTGGAATCTACATCCTTAAGAAGTCTATGGGATGCATTAAGGACGGATTTCCCGAAATTTCCACGGAAACGGGAAATATAGGAATCTTTTGAATCATGCGCGTGCAAAGTCCCGAGCAAACGCGCTTTATTTTTAAAACTGGAAGTCGCGTGGCATTTTACCTGGCCTGCGGCATTTTTGATGCATTTCTTGTTGAAGCTCTCATCTTCAGAGAGCATGTGTGGAGTGAAATTGAGTGAAAGGGTACGCAACAGTGAAATAAGAAAAGGATGCTTATTGAAAGAAGATGATTGAAAGGCGTCATTTACTGTGGTTTGGACATTTGGAAACGATGAGTGAAAGTAGATTTGTACAAAGAGGTGTACAGAGCAAGAATGGATGGTGTCGTAAGAGGCCGCCCAAGGCGAACGTATGCCGACCAAATTGTCAACGTTCTTAAAAAGGGCCTAGTCAAAAGTACCCGTAACCGGCGATCGTGTATGAAACGAGTAATGAACGTGGAGGAAGCGAAAAAGGTGTGTCTGGATCGTAGGCAAAAAGAATGCTATAGCCCGTGCCCGCCTGACCTAAGAAAGGCCTTCATGTAAAGTTCTTCTCTATAGTTGACGGCCACAACACTATGCCTTCTATGCTAAGGGCCTTGTGTTTGAAGTTTGTTTGAGTAGGACATTTGTAAAGATAAAAGCGTACAAGATAAAACATACAAGCGTTTATTAAAATAATTTTCAACCAACTTCCAAAAGGAGGAGGTTTTGAAGTCGTGTGTATGTTTTTTTTTTTTGTTATTTTGTTGCACGATTTTTTGGACAATTATGGATCAATTTTGAATATTCTTGTTTCATATGATAAGGAATACTCTAGAGGTGGTCCCATATAAATTTAATCGAAATAGATTGAGTATTACAAGAAAATTGAATTTAATAAAAAAATATATATAACTACTGAGAATATGCTACAACATTGACGACCTAATACTTCAGCTAAAGTTTTGACGTGAAGTCAGTTTTTTTAATGCTCTGCATTCGTTGATTATACGAGTATTTTATTGTATAGTACTTGCGTTTATTAGACAAGTTCTTTCAAAGACTTATTTTCTGCTAGGTGATGAGTGTGCATGTTAGAAATAATAATTGATGATTTAACTATTAAACTTTTCGCTTTCGTCATTTCAAATCTAAGTCCAGTTATCCGTTACTACTAAAACAACATAAAGTCGACTAAGGTTTACATATTTGTACTATTACCTACAATTTGTTCCAATATCGCCTCATAGCCATGGAACCAGTTTGCCAATAATGATCTACTTAGGAACACAACTAACAATCTATTTATAAGTTATATGTATAGTCCTGGTACTTTGCATACGCAGTAGCTGTACTTAGCGATACTAAATTAACTCTTATTGCAATGTACTAAGGATCATCTACGATTTTTTTGAGTGTGTCTGCTCTGTTGAAAGTTTCTATCTTCCTTGCATCAAGGAGTTTTGACTGAGACAAGTAAGTTTTACAATAAATACATTGCGATCCCTTTCACTCTGTTACCAAATGAGCGAGATATAGGGAGTGGGTATTTATTTACTTCAGTTATTAGCAGAAACTTTGAAAGAATTCAATTTATAGTAACGAATTCCAGTTCAAATTTAGAACAGATTACAGTGATTAATCAACCAAGAAGCTTCACAGTTTAAAGCCTTCATTATTATCTGCAAAGCTGTTGTGGTAATTAACAAAAACAAAATAAAGAGATTCCATTCCGTACGCACGCACAAACTGATTGCGCTATTGCCAAGTTTTAATGAGGCATCGACTCGTGCGCACATTATAGACTCTGTTTTTATAAGAAATAAAATAAAAAGTTTAGACGCTGTGAGTATTAAAGTAATTGGTGACTTAATAACTTGTAAATATAAAATGGGCTTCTTTTTTGATGAAAATTGGGATTAAACAGAAGATTTATTAAACATTGTTTTTCAGACTTTTGTAGAGGATTTGATCACGTCTTTAAAATAGTTGTCAAAAACAACACTAGAGCGGAATCAATTGGAGTATTTAAAAAACTGCCACCAGGACCGTTAACTTCTTTAAACTGCAAGTCACGAGTTCTACAATGTCTGAAAAAACACCGAAGTGCCGAATCTTATCATTTAGGTTTTCAAATCTTTTATAGTCACCCTTTTTACTTTTGTTTTACGGTATCTTAAAAACGTCTAAGAGAAAATCTTGAATATCTTTCGGAATTCTATTTACAAATCGTAAATCTATACTTCTATACTAATATAGAAAGCTGAAGAGTTTGTTTTTTTATTTGTTTGTTTGTTTGTTTGAATGCGCTAATCTCAAAAACTACAAGTGGGATTTGAAAAAATCTTTTTGCATTTGATAGCCCAACTCTTGCGGAAGGTTATAGGCTATATTTTATCCAGAAATTACCATGGGATCAAAAGTAACGCGGGTAAATCCGCACGCGGTGGCTAGTTGTGTATAAGTTTTAATTTTAATATCCACGCACGAATGAGCAAGGGTCTTTGTGAAGCCTATTGTTAAATTTGGCTAGTCTATTTCTAGTATTTATATCAAGAACACTTTCTTTGCCAGTTAAGAATAGCCAGTTTGTGATGCATACAAATAATTCAATATCAGTAGCATTTCCCCACAAGAGAATGCTGTAGGCCTGTAGGTAAGCCATAAAGGTATGAAAATCACGGAAATAGACTAGTTTGGCTGTAGCTTAAATAAAATTATTTTGCAGGTTTTGACGGCATATTATGCTGTCCAAAAGTTTTTTCGTCACACTATCGATTTGTGGTCTCCAATTGAGCTGTGCGTCTTGGGTTATGCCACGAAACCTTTAATCAACAGTACCTATTCAAATCGTGTTCGTTAACAAAAATGTACATCAAAAAATACGATAGAAAGTACTGTATCCAAGTATTCTACTAAGACACAATACAATCGCGAAAAAATTAAGAATAAAATGTTCGTAACATAAACGTAACAATTTGTATGACAATTTGTTCAGCGCCCCCGCCGGAAAAAATCGGTACTAATTTAGCGATCGTCAATTACGAATATTTATGATAATTTGATCGCCCTCGTATCGTGACGCTAACGAAACGTAAAATGTTTATGTGATATTGCAAGTTATCTAACTGAAGGTGTCTCGTGATTCCAACTTCCATCGAATGGGGCTTAATAAATTTTTTCGTTTAAGAAAATCTGATGACCATTTCACCGTAGATGAATACTTTCCGATGTACGATAACTACTTACACATTTTTATGTTGGATTAAAAAGGTATTATTTATAGTAATTGAACCCACTCCTTTTTATCAACGGACTACCAGACGCAGACAGAACTTCCGTCCCTATATAGTGGATTTACCAAGAAGTCGAACTAAACGCTTCGCTAGTGCCTTTTTGGTACGGATTGCCAAGGTGTGGAACAATCTGCCTGCGTATGTTTTTCCTGACCACTACAGTCCTGGAACTTTTAAGTGTCGAGTGAATAGGTTTCTCGTGGATGGACGTGTAATACCATAGTCTTCATGCGCACTTTCCATCAGGTGGCATGGAAGACAAACGTCCTATCCTTACAATAAAAAAAAATAGACGTACCTGCTACAGAGTACGGGGTAGTGGGCAACTCCGAACAAAAGGTTACGTTTCTTAATGTTCATTACTATGAAAATGTTACAAAATGTACATATTGTTCGACTTATATCAAATTTATTTATCGTGAATACTTACATTATTTACCCAGACTAATTCTAGCAAACGTTTTTTTGCATACGAACCCCGCGTTGTGCGGAGATCGAACCTGCAACCAGTTGCGTCTAAGGCAAAAAATGTTACTCCATCCCCACAAGGGTCGTCAATGCCATTGACTAAGCTAAGTTTTCCACCGGGAATCGAACTTAGTTAGTCTTACAAGTTACCTGTCAGAGATTTGACCCTGGATGAGCAGCCCCAGCATATTGCCGAAGCTGTGCACGGTCCCTACCAGTGTGGGCTTCCACTCCTGACACGCCAGATTGAACTGCAAAAAGTTCAATGGTTAAATATCTTTAATTAAGAAAGGATCATTGGTATTGATCCGTTGCAATAGATAATTTCATATGATAAAAATATATACTTATAGTGCCAAGTCTGAGTAACATCTCATGAATTCAGATGATTAAATATTTTTAGAAGATACTTTTAGATAATTTATAAAAATGGGAAAGACAAAGAATGGGGTGTCATTTTCTGCGGACGGACGTAGGGAAAAGGTCTTAACCGCAGAATTTTATTAGAAAAGTCATAATACAGGTAATTTTCTCTAAAACGAATTCTAACAATGACTTTTAACTTCCATCTCGTCTATTGCTTACCTCAGCAACAAAACTCGTCGGCTGATCATAAACCCAGCTGGTACAAACTTCTACAGTGTTGTTGATAAAACTTCCACAGTTGTCATAAGTGGCGAAGCGTTGGCATTGTTTAATGCTGTCCTCGGCATGGTCAGGTGATGAAGTGTTCATCCATGGAGTGTGGAATGTAGTGGAGTTGCAATCAGGAATTGCACATCTATCAAAAAATATTGCCATTATTTTATGGGATGCCAAACTTGAGGTTTCTTGTAAATGGACGTGTAACAACCTGGTTTCAAACTTGTAACCTTGGTTTTCACCACTTTTTCTAGGTGAAGTCCAATCACTTCAAAATAATAATTATGTACACATAACAACATTAATAGGCTTTTAAAAAGGAAAGACTTAAATTAATCATCACAATTCTTTTTGTAATGAGCCCACTGCAGGGCTATGAGTCTCTCCCCTGGGAGACGAGGAGGTATTGGCCATAATCCAATACCTACATAATCCATCCACAAGCTGGCCCAGTGCTAGATGGTGAATGTCAGAATTTTAAGAGCGCCCAAATGGCTTCCGACAAATTTGATAAATTAATAATTGTTTTAATCTATCGCGGTTATTTTCAAAAAATTTACGGGGTCTCAGACCGCGATCATCGCGCTTGTAACAGCATTGAAATAACGGACGTGCGAAATAAAAAGCGAAAGTCGTGATAAGTTTTAAGTTTAAGAGCAACTAAATTTTTTAAGAGTCATTTACAAAATCTTTTTTTTTTCAAAGCAATTTCGTTTAAGGTCTAGATGGAATGTATTTCGTTATATGATTTAAAAGCGGTGGTAATTTCAAACAATTTTATAGGAAAGTTTACACGCAGGGAGGAAAAAAATTAAGTTTTATTTGCTTGAAAGTTATTAGAACGGCGGGACGAGAGGGTTTAATGCATGCATGTATGTATCTTTGAAATATTTACTGTTATTATACATTTCATAGCAATCTACAAAGTCTGCTTTTCATTACGAAATACACAAACTACATGTACTCATTAATGAAAATTAGGTTAATACAATGTTTTCCGTTACGTACCTAGCAGTCACATAACTTTAAGTTTAACATATTTTCATACAAAGCTATTCATATTTCCAAATTATCTTTATGTATAAAACAGTCTTAGCTTCGTTGCCATAAGCTCACCTGTAGTTAACGTCCGAATCAATAGCAAATACGTAGTTGACGTTGTACATAGAATTTGTTGCATACACCAAAGCAAGCATACTCATTGTGAAAATTTGATGATGTCCAAAAGCACCCAGCTTAGACAAAACCTCATCCAAATGAACATGCTTAGTACTCTGGAGCTCTTCCATGACTGGTTTTAATATAAAAGAAGCAGTTAACAATCCAGATTTAGTTAACGTTAAACCTGTTCAAATTCTCATCCGAGGCAAATCTTTGTTTCACACAGAGATGTTCAGGGATCGATAAATCCATAAGGTTGATAGTTCACACAGATACTTAAAGATCAGACTATTGTTCGTTCGTAAATGTGAAATTTTCCAAAGGGCACACTTTCAAAACACATTTATTTAAAGTATTTAATTCACTTTTCACAACGAAAGCAAATTTATCGTGTATTTTTGGAAACACACCATTAAAAGTCAATAAATTTCACGTTGTCACTTTTTTAACAGATAGTAAACGTGTTCCCACTACCGACACAATGTATTTATTACTGAAATTAAATACTGAAACACCTTAAACCGACAGCGTTTATTTATGTCCCTTATCTACTTATTGTTTCAATACACTGTTTTATGTTCACATGTAACACTTGCAGATTTTTCTGTCGTGTTTTATATTTTAAAACCATGTTTTTTGAGTGTAATTAGATCACCAAACTTTTCGAGGAGTACTGCTTTACATAGATATTTAGTATTGATACCTAAAACCTTTATTGAAAGAAGATATCCTTACAAGAAAAATGAGCCTAATTCGGCATTACATATTTCTAATTTCAACTCTCTTAAATAATATCAAATCCTTTAAAGAATTCTAAACTCACCTTTAGCTAACAAATACTGAATTCACAGTCTTGAAGTATTAATGACATCACAGAGAAAAAAATAAAGAGACTGCCATTCCAAATTAAGCCTATTTTTAATCTCCTAAAGATATCTCAATTTGCCTTAAGGTTTTTGGTAAATACAATTTTAGAAGCTGTCACACAGGTCAGCGGTAAAAACTAAAGTGACCTCTGCCCGGTCTATTGTTACAGCTATTTTCTAATCAGGATTCTGATGGATCGAGTCACGTGGGTGGCCCTAGTTGGACTCTTAAATGGCTTTATCTGGTAGCATCAGCTATTTGCATATCATTCTTATCTGTATGTATGAGGCTGTCAAGTCAAACAGGGAGATCGTTGTTACTTTCTTAGGTGATGACTTATTTAGGTCAGAATTTAAATTTAGTTTTTCGGAGATAAGATGTTAGTTTGATGAGGTATTTATTTCATATTTTAGTGGTTTTGGTTGTAGATAATTTAATTTGTGGGCTTGTACGATTATCAGCAGTTTTAATTAATTATTGAATAAATGAATTTTGGATATAAATCATTGCATTGAAAAATGCCAATTATAAGCGCATAGCTTTTGTTGTAGAAAATATACATCGTGACGGATAAACTTAGGTGCTATACATGTTAGTGCTCTGACTGAGGCTTGGAGTCAAACCCAATACCTGCATACCGTAGATAAGTACTCAAATCAATAAGATCTTTAAATCTATTCTAATATGAAAACTGAGATGTTTGTTAGTTTGTAAGAACGTGGCAATCTCGGAATCTACTAGTCTTATATGAAAAACTATTTACTTACTCAATTTTGGGGAGGTTATGATTTCATAAAAAATGGTTGTACTACCGGCTAAATAGTATGGCGTACCGAGGAGTGTGTCAATTTTACATTTATGACCTTTGTAGCTAAGTACTTGAATTGTAATCATGCTTGAATCAGTATTTTTAAAGTCATTATAACATAAGATTTTTTCTTTCTTAGACATTGGGGGTTTTTGCAAACTTTTTATATTGCAACTTATTCTGGTGTCACTGTTGTCTATCGAACGGATGTTGGTGGTTTTGGTATTTGAGATTTTGGAATTTTTCATATTTGAAAATGAATAAAAAAAAAAAAATTTTTAATTTTTTATATTATTTTACTTTATTTACCCAATTTGATAGTTTCATAACCAATGTAGGAAACAGCGATACCAGTGACTCTGACGATTCATTCCATATAGAATTGCTGGATTCAGATTTTGATTACAATGAATAAAAATAATTATTGTATGTTATTAAAAATAATTACTTACAGATATTTAATTCATATGTGTCGTCCCTACCATGATGGGATTTTTGTAATTCGCCAGATTTTTTCATTCTCTACTTTCACTAGCCAGACAATAGTACTATGTGTCTGTGTATGGATGAAGATGATTTTACTGACTCCACACTCACAAACATGAAATAAACATCGAGTTTACGCCTTGAAAGCAATACATATGCAATTTCTCTATACAGTATATTCAAAAATAAATGATTTTGATTCAAAATGTGACTTAGCGAACCTAGAATCAGTATTTTTAAAGTTATTATAACTTTGTAAGACGAATATATACTATCACACATAAACCCTAGACGTTTACGTGGTACATATTGTGAGTTTAAGAAATCCTATGGGGTCAAAATTTATGCAAAAAAAGTGCAAAGGGCTGCTAGTCTGTCATATTACTTGAAAAATCTAATAGTTAAAAATTTCCTCGTCTTTATAATAGGATATTTTCAAACAGTTTGTTGGCACAGTCGTAATTATTCCGTGTCGAATTGATGTCATCTTCTCTGGTCACGACTTCACAGCCCGGTGCCAGGTAAACACGACCTGCTGCGTCGTCGACAGTTACTGTTCGTTACTGTTTGTTTAGCGGTGGACGGTCACTGATACCTGCTCGCAAGTTTTGAGGTGTTTTGTTTGATCTCTACATTGTTGCTTAATTATTGAAAGGTTGCGATTTTAAAGTTAATATTATCTTGATTAGTAACTTGTACCTATGATAGTATTTGATGTGATTAGTTTAAGTAGAGTATGATAATATGAGTGTGGATTATTTAATAAGGGTAATATGAAGAAAGTCGTAGTAGAACTCTAAAAGTGAATGCTTTAAAATTAAAACTCATTAAAATCCCCATAAAATCACTATCACTAAATGTCCTCATAGTAAGCAAAGCTTGTGTTATGAGATATCATGTAGGGAACTAATGGGGAACCAAGAATATAAATAAATATAGTACTTATACAGGGTGACTGGTGACAAATTTTAGATATTGAAGGAGAGCAATCTGTCCTCGATTCTGATCATAATAATGTAATAAAAGTAGCTATTTAATTTTTCACCAGAAATCCCTACGAATAAATAAAGAAACCTTATTACACTTTTCCCGACGCGCTGCCTCAGTCAACACGCACAGAGCAGTGTTCCCGCCACACGCACACCACCACCCGCTAAGTATCTATTCCATTACACTTATGTAACCATGCGTTGCGTAATGAATCCTCTAACTTTCGGTTAAGTTTACTCAGTAAATAATTAATATTTATTTTTTATTTTATTTTTTCACTTCATGTATGATCTCAAACTATCACGTCCTGCAGGGCTAGCATGCAACCATAATAGATAGAATTACTCGATTTGATACCATGATTAAGACCACAGAACCAAATATGTCATAATCTTAATAAATTAAATAAACTAAATGCCAATAATACTTTATCGATATTCTAAGAAAATATCGATAAAAGGCCCGATTTATCGTTGTCAACGGTAGCATGCTAGCCCCGCTGGAATTTCGAAAATGACCCACCAGTCACCCTGAAGATCATTTATTTATTTGCTTGTTCCGTGCGGGAATCGATCCCGCGACCTAGCGAATGGCATACTAGTGTCTACCAGTACTACTGAACTACGGACGGAGTCCGTTAAAACTGGGAGTTACCCTGCTAGGTACGCAAAGCCGGGGCGGCATTAGTATCTATATCTGTCTGTCTGTTATATTCGGAACAACTGAACAGACTTTGTTCTGTTCCACCAATCTAGGTGTAGTTTTCGGGTATTGTTATAATATATCGCGACCGTTAATCACGAGTTGTCAGTAAAAATATTGATTGATTTGACCAGACTTTAACTGCACTGCAGTGCGAGCACAGAACTTTATCGACTCGTATGTTTACGAATGTAAAGTATGAGACGATAAAATGTTCTTTAGTATGAGACGGTTTGTAAACAATAATTGAAATCTATCCATTGCCGCACGGCCAGCTTAAATTAATGTGTGTCTTGAAAATTTTTAATGTTTATAAACATTCAAACTCTTAAATAACTGTAAAATAAAAAAATACAATGTTAGTAATAACTTGCAATCGACTCCATACTATACGAACATTCGTAAACATACGAGTCGATAAAGTTCTGAGCTCGCACCGCTGAGCAGCAACTATTTAAAACAAAAATATACCCGAGCATAACCAGGTAGGTACTATGGCTAGTAACACATAAATTTACAAAAAGCTTTCTATCCACATAAATCAACTGTATTCATTCGTTTACGATTTCAATCGAATAACATTATATAGATTTGCATAATAATGATACAACCTATTAACAATCGATTTTCGACGCCGGATTGACCTTCGAATATGGAGTCGTGGGAATTTGAATCGGTGAGAGTTGCTCATTTATTTCTATTCTATTTTCAATTGGTACTGGCAGGTAATAAAAAATATTTCTGATTTAAACACTCCTTGTAACTGATTAAAAAAACTGTTCATGGCAGGAGATTATTTTTGCCAGTCTTTTTTTTATTACGTTTTTAACATTGCGGCCATTCGCAATTTGAAATTCGTTCGAAATTATTTAATTTGTATCTTAATGTCTCTAAGTATCTTAGAAGTTTTGATCACAATAAATAAAGGGTGTCCCGTAAATAGTGGACCAACGGAAAACTGGATTTACAAGGGGTTGTCTGGAATCCGCAATACCAATTTTCTTTTCCTAGGCTAAGTAGTTTTTGAGATATACCGATTTTGAATATTTATAAGATTTTCCTCTACTGCGTGCAGAAAATGTATCATAACTTTTTTTTCATGCACTTTATTTAACTTTTTATTTTTGCAGTTAGTTAAGAAAAGATTAATCTCTCTAATTAATTTGTAATTTGTGAGGTAATCTGTGAAAATAAAAGTTAAGACATGCAATTTTTTTTAAATCCTACAATTTATAAACTCATTTTGAAATGATGCTCAAGGCTATAAGTTTTACCCTTGAAGGTTTGGATATACACTTAGACCCATGACAAATATCTGCAGATTATAATAATCATTGATTGGAAATCGAACCCTCGACTTCTTGTTCGTATTGTTCAACTACCACGGAGATCGCTGCTAAGCCCACATAAAAAAAAGTTTTAATAAACACTATTAATAAAAAAATATCTACAGGAACAAAGCAAACTTTAGCCCAGGGTCGAAAACGCAACCTTGTGTTCGTTTTATGCTGTCCATAGTTGGCCCTGACACCAGTTAGATCCAATATTCGTTCGTATATACAATTGCATTTTTCCACATACTTTACATTTGTTATCTATGCAAACATAATAACTTTCATAATAAAGTTTGTCACTTTTATAACTTCTGTTCCATCTAGATATTCCTACGATGCGGGAGCTTAGCAAAAGAGTTGGTGTTAAACAACTAGTTACTTTAATACCAGCAAATATGGCAGTTTTTTAAATGGATAACATATATCCAAAGAGAAATATTTTAAAGCTATCTAAATATAACTTGTTCAAAATAAACAAATGCATTTAGACTGAATGCATTCGAGACAAGATTAGATTAAACCGGTTTTGTATATTTTACATACTAGTTTGGAAAACAGTTTATTAAATTTTCCACTTCTATACCTATCTAATAATACTAAATATCTACCTAAACTGGACTATGTTTCCCAAAGGTTGCTTTAGTTAGTCACCGAGCAAGTAATCACTACGTTTTATAGATAAACTTAGACCTGAGCTCAGATACTAAAGTAAATTTTACAAACTGCCAAAATGAGTATCGATCCCAGGATCTCTGATGCCGCAAACTAGTAGACTATTCATTGTACAACCGTGATATCTTTCATAAAGAGATGGAGATTAAAAAGCGGCTGCCTTATCACGTAACTTGCAAGTGCAAAGCGATGGCATGAATTGCGCAAGATTTGCTAAAAAAAAAAACTAATTCGTATTACGTTACAGCAAAATCAAAGCCATAGCAATCCGACGACTGTGCTGCCTCTATCGTACAATCGATGTACTAAAAGTGCCTATAATCCCTTTGACTTTCATACTTTTCGTGTGTACTTTTCTGCGAAATTTTAAAAGCAAACATCTGTTTCACATTTTATTAGATTCTTTTTTAGCTACCAAATTGTTTTTGGCGCTAGTATCGTAGCAATAAATGCATTCTGCGATAGACATACTAGACATACTCTACTTCCTTTTCTTCAAACTAAAAGTTAATTTTCTAAGACTAAAACAAGCCTCTCCCGTTCAAAACCTGATAACGTTTCATACTCAATAAATCAAAGCAGAACTGTCCGGCCACTAAACGGGTATTGTAAACAATGGCCAGCAAGCGTGCCTGCGGACAAAGTGCGCAATTAGGATGCGCGGGAGTGTAGCCCCGACGTACGTGAAAGCGCGCGACGATTCTGGGAGACAATGCATTCTAAAATTAACTTTAAGTCTTTGATCTAGAATCTAATTTAAATGTGTGAAAGCGCGTGATGATTCTATGAGAGTGTTTAATTTAAAATTAACTTTGAATCTCTGGTTTAGAATTGAATTTAGAGTTTAGTCGTTGTGCAGTTTTAATAAGGTTTATAATTGACCATTGTATGTACTACTGATGTTTTGAATGTTTTCGATAACTATTAGAGCAAATATCGCTATTTTGATTGAAGTTTAGCCGGGTAATATTTAGTCTTGAGATTTTTGTACTACTTACTGTGAAGTCGTCGTGGCACCGTGGTTACTGTGTGTATCAAACGATATCACAGGTAAAGCAAAGTTCGGCGCGGTCGGTACTTGGATGGGTGACCGCCGACCATTGATTTCTCACGGCGACTTCCGTGCTTCGGAGGGCACGTTAAGCAGTCGGTCCCGGGTGCTGCATACTTGTATACAATAGTCGTTAGGGTTTGTCAGAAGCCATTTTCGGCGCCCTGACAATTCTGACATCCACCACCCAGCACTGGGCCAGCTTGGTGGATTATGGCCCATTAAGAAGAGAGATTAAGTTTGTACCCATGAACGAGGGTCGGCTGGAGAGATTCAGAAGTAATGTCTTGGATAAGTTATGGGAACTTAAATGTTATGATGATCCTGTTAAGGAGTATAATTGTATTTTTAATTAAATGTGAGTATGATACAGTATTTAAATCAAAAACAATTAAAATAGATGATAACTCATTTAAGTTTAGTGACTGGGCAACAGTAGGAATATTCAAAAGCAGAGACAGATTATATGAATTATATGATGAAAAATCATATAATCATAGCGAAACCTTTAAGGAATATGTTAAAAAATACTCCAAAATATTCAAAAATATGTGTAGTATTGCGAAATCAAATTTTATTAATAATAAAATTCAAAATAGTGTAAATATACCTAAAACTACTTGGCAAATTATAAACAGCGAAACTGGAAAGTCAAACATTAGAAACGCGGAACATAAACTGAAAATTGGTGATCGACTGTTGACATCAGATACAGAAGTTGCTGAAGCTTTTGAAAAATTCTTTGCAGACATTCCAGTTTCGACTACGAAGACATTAAATTCATCAGTTAAAGCTGCACAGTCTTTTCTTGAAAATAATGTAAATAAGTGTAAAACTAACTTTACTTTCAGGCATGTTACTGAAAGTGAGGTATTGAAAGCTTTTAAAAGTATAACAATTAAGAACACTGCTGATCTGGATGGTATTTCTGTTAAAATCATCCAATCTATCATTGACGGTATTGCACCTTATTTAGCCAGTATATTTAATAATTGTGTTGATAATGGTGTGTTTCCGGACTTAATGAAACTTAGTAAAATTATTCCCGTATTTAAAGCAGGAAGCATAACCGACCGCAGTAACCAATCTCTATATTACCAACACTTAGTAAAATTTTTGAAAAGCTTATTTTAAACCAACTAGTGGTACACTTCTTTAGCAATAATTTAATGAATTCAAATCAATTTGGTTTCACACGGGGTCGCTCAACAACTGATGCCAGTGTTGAGCTTATCAAACATATATTTGATGCCTGGGAGGAGTCATGTGATGCCTTCGGTGTCTTTTGTGATCTGTCCAAGGCTTTTGACTGTGTTCACTTAGATACACTCCTCATGAAGCTACACCACTATGGAATCAATGATAGGGCACTTGATTTTATGAAATCCTATTTATGCAATAGAATTCAAAGAGTTGATATTAATGGAAAGAGATCATCGGGATCAGCAGTTCATATGGGAGTGCCCCAGGGCTCGATTCTTGGGCCTTTCTTATTCTTAGTTTATATAAATGATTTGCCATTTTTAGTGAAAGACAAGTGTGAGGTCATATTATTTGCTGATGATACCTCTTTTCTATTTAAAGTGAGTAGGCAATTGAAGCATTGCTTTGAAATAAACTGTTGTATTGAAACTGTGGAGAAATGGTTTTCAGCCAATAACCTACTACTCAATGAAAATAAAACTAAATTTTTAAAATTCTCTTTGCCTCATGTCCGGCATGTAAATACTAACTTAATTGTAAAAGGACAAGAATTGAGCCCTGTAAATTCAACAGTGTTCCTTGGCATAACCCTAGATGCACAACTACAATGGGGACCTCATATAGAAAGGTTGGCGAAGAGACTTAGTTCTGCAGCATATGCCGTCAAAAAGATGCGAAATATCTCTAATGAAGCTACTGCGCGGTTGGTTTATTTTGGTTATTTTCATAGCTTAATGACATACGGCATTCTCCTGTGGGAAAATGCTGCCGATATTAAAACCATCTTTGTGCTGCAGGAACGGGCTATTCGCTCAATCTACAAACTTAATTCTAGGGCGACACTTAGAAATAAGTTTAAAGAAATTAATATTCTTACCTTTGCCTCACAATATATCTTTGAAAATCTTATGTTCGTAAAAAAGAACTTAAACATGTTCCATAGAAAATGTGACTTGCATAATGCTAATACTAGAAATAAGTACCTACAAGCTAGCCGGCTATGATAGTAGACTTCATAAAGTCACTAACTCATTTATGGGTCAATGCATACGTTTTTATAATAAGGTTCCCACAAATATTCAAGACTTACCACTTGATAAATTTAAAGAAACTATTAAACAAAAATTGTGTAGTAAAGGCTTTTATACAATTTCTGAATATATGGACGATAAAAGTCCTTGGTTGTAAATTGTTTTTCAAATATACTCAATCTCCAACTCCATCTCCAACACCATCTCCATTTCCTTCTCATCCAACGCCATCTCCATCTCCTTCTTATCCATACAACAGCAAGAACGTCATGCTCCCTCAGGCGGCATGGCTAGCGGTAGCGTCGGGTGTCGGGTCACCCTCTTCCCTAAAATATGGTTGAGGAGAGTGATGGCTGGTGCTTGCGTTATACTCGTGAACGGGTGCTGCTAGCGGTGCCAGGTCGTTTTGCTGAAGACTTTATGACTATGTTACTTTTTTGAATTTGACTCTGACTTCCCCATCTCCATCCCATTCCCCCATGTTCACGTCCGTGTTAGTGTCCAGTCTCTGTCCACGACTATCCTCATCTCCATCCACATTATCTGTAATATCTCTCACCTCTATCGCTACATCTATCTACTTCTATCTTTACCTCTATATCTATGTCTACGTTTCTGTCTAGTACTTGATTGCCTAATGTATAAATATAATAGTAGACTCCAGAAGATCACCAACTCGTTCATGGGTCAATGTGTACGCTTTTATAATAAAACTCCAAAATATTTAAGATTAACCCTTCGATAGATTTAAGGATAAGCATAAAGTTTTATTATAAGATATCCGGATGCAAGAAGATTGTAAATTGTTGTTGTTGTTATTGTTATTGTGTATTTTTAAAAGATGATTGCTGTTGAGTTTCTTGCCACTTCTTCTCAACAGATCGACTTTCCGAAGTGGTGGTAGATTCAGTTCAATTTGTAAATTGTGACTTATTTCAAATGTATTTAAATACTTACAAATAAAGATTTGACCTCAATCTCACCTGATGGTAAGTGACGATGAGGTCGAAGATGAAAGCACACGGGTTTAGGAAGGAACTGGCTCTTTATACAATATTGCCGGAACACATTACCGCCGGAGCGGTAACATTTGGCGGCAGACTTGACTTTGACCTCCTCGTCACCCGGGGGAGAGACTCATAGCCCTGCAGTGGGCTCTTTACAAAGAGTCGTGATGATGATGATGATGAAGATTTTTGCGATTTCTTAGAGTAGGTTTTCTTTCTTTCTTTGGGACGTTTTGGCTAGAGCGATGATGACTGGCGGTAGACTTTATATTATGGTATGGTAGACTTTATATGGATGGTCGCTCGCCTTTCATTGCCCGAAAAGCTTCTACAAGCAAGCCGGGAACACTCGGATTAGTTTCAGAAAGCTTAACCATCCGACTTCACTATCATTATTAAGATTTAATATTCATACAGCCCATCATGCACACTAGATGATCTACATTTCTCTACCACTAATACTCTGGGAATGGCCAGATTTTGGTCCAAAATTTAGGGAAAAAGTCGAGACTCGTCGAGAAGAATGTGCTCTAAGTTTTCTTTATTAACTTTATGTTTTGTTTATTTCGTTTACATAATTTCAGGTTTTGTTTATCGACGGTTTATTTTTATCTGCATCTCAGTGCATAGAAGGGAAATATGTGTTTTTTAAAAGATAACATGATGTCTTGTGCACTATAATATTTATTTAAAGAAGTTAAAGATAGGAAATGAATGACAAGGACGTTACATATCTGAGTGGTACAAATATTTACTTAATTTCTGTCAAACGATAATTTTTCACTACGTCTCACAGATTCAGAGTGTGAAAATACAGATACCTACTTAATTTGTTTAGACCACAGGTTTCTAAATTAAATTGATTAGATTTAGAAATCTGATTTCTACGTTAAACGTTCTAGGCTTTGGTGAGCACGTTAACTTGTCCTTTAGGTATACTGTTTACTTACCAACATCAGACTGTTCTGTTAATTTTTATGCAGGCTTCGATAGATAAATAAATAATAAAATCCCCAGACAATCACACCAACTAGATGGCCCCAAAGTAAGCATAGCTTGTGTTATGGGATATCATGTAGCGAACTAGGGGGGAACCTAGAATATAAATACATAAATATATAGATACATAAATAGATATTATAATAGAATAGACCCAGACACGGAACATTTTTTTTTTCTTGTTCCGCACGGGAATCGAACCCTCGACCACTGGCGTCTGAGGCAGACAGGTTAACCCCATCGCCAAAGTGGTCGTCACATAGATTTCGGTATTCATGAGCTTATTGAGAAATAATAACTACAAATAGAAGTAAAACAATCAACATGTGTAAATAGTTATCTAAGGTTTTATTTTGTTGACTAGAGACAAAACACAATTAAAAATGTGTTATCTATCATATGCTCGTATTACAGAACGAGACTTAATACTCGTTTCACGTAAGCGTTGTTCACCAGCTGATTCTTGACTTGAGCTTTAGTCTTATTACAAAACAATTATCAAAACCAGATTACCTGAAACTAGTTTCAAATATCTGACTCAGTTGATACTGGGTTTTCTTTGAAAAAAATTTGTTTCCCATTACATTTAATAACAAAAACTAAAGGTCTGTTACGTTATACGCAACGTTTAGATTATAATGTCTTATAAATTGCGTTAAATTCTATATGATATATGACAAAATTGCCAATGTTTTGAATTATTTATCTGTTTTTCGATAAAAGCAGTAAGGTTTAATTAAAACTGTCGCCTCTTTTTACTATGAAAATATATTTATATTTATCACTCAAAAATAATACGAAACGTAAAAGCTAAATGCAATGTTGCCAACTACTAAGTAAAGTCACTTAAAATTATAAATTCCAATATAGTTTTTATTTACGAAAAGCAAGTCCAAACTTGTTTTAAAAAGTTCAAAGTTGTTATAAAAATATTATCGTAATGGTCAATATCATTAAAAGGATCTATTGTAGTTAATACAACAGATCACTATTAAAGAAGGCATGAATCGCGTACCTATCTAGTTTTTCTCTAAGCCACAGTTCACAACATCAAAAACTTATTTTGAAGTACGCTCAAGTATGGTAGACAGCACACTCAAGTGAATACAGTTGTGAAACTAGTTTCAATCATTGGCATATGCATAAGTAAAGTTCTATAATAAGCGTGAACACAGTTCAAATCATTTAGTACTCAAGTGATATCTGATCATTGAATCTAGTATTAGGCAACGTTTTGTAATAAAGAAAGTCGTTGATACTAGTTTCAAAACTAGTATCAATACATGAGTACTGTTCTGTAATACGACCATTAGACTCTACATTATAAAATACAGTCTGGCTAATGAAAGTAGAGAATGAAAAAATCACATCATGGTAACCCCGACTATAGTACGACCAACGAGAATAAAACCAGTGGAGAGCGCATCGGCACATCTTTGTTCTATATCGAAGTCACCAAAAAGCGGCGGGGGCAGAGGTATCCTTTCCACGCTGTCATTGGGCGACGACTCGACAGCCAAAATACATCAGATTCACTAGGGATTCCAAAAAAAATATCGATATCGATAAAAACTGGAATAATTATTATAACGGCCATTTAAGATTCACTATTTTTAGGTACGCACGTATGCCTTTATTAGAATTAAAAACAAATCACATTTATCACATAAATTATGGTTTGATTTATTATTAGTAGGTATAATGATTTTTTAGCGTATGTTACTATAGCCCTAAGGGGTTACTATAACCCAAATCTGTAACCGAACATTATTTATTCATTTTTCATTAAAGTTTTACGTTAAAATGATGGATTTGATTATTTTGAACATTAAATGGCAATTCATGAAAGTGGAATGTCATTTCGGTTGAAATTCTCAGAAATAAAAATAAAAATAGAAAACCATAAAAAAAATTGCGAAAGGTACATGGGCGTGATTCGGGTACTCTAAGGATCCATCTATATTTCAACTTCCAGTTGACACTATTTATTGGGACACCCTGTATAAAACCATTTTTCAACCATCCCAAAAGGTAACAACTACAATAATTATTAAAATCCACCTTTGTCAAAATCCATCAAGCTATTCGGACTGTAGGCTTGAAATATATATTTTTTATCTATATTTCATACCAGTATTTTGTATTTAACTTAATCCTTTTTCTGTATATTTGCATTCAAACCCAAGAGCAAATACATAAAGCAATAACAATGTAAAAAACATAAGGTAAGTATCTATATTTTAAAATATCTATATGAAACGTAGCAATCCTGCGAACAGCACTATCGAAATCAAAAGAGACAACTGCTAATATGCAAAACAGTGTATCAGAAAGAGATAGCAAGGAAGACATATTTTTTTATATCAAATTGAATAAATAGAGTAGAAATCCACTTAAATATGAAATGATACCCCATCTTTTGTGTAGCTTGAAGTCGTAGTTGACTTTCCGCATCATTTAATTGCACAACTAGGCATTATTTGTAGTTTAAATTTGCTTATAATCAGGAGCGCGGGACGTCCGTACGTTAACCTACAGTTGCTGTGACTGACTCAAAATTCTGTCGCATGCCCTACATATAGGTCAAATTGAGCGACCGCGGTAGCCCCGCACGCGCTCTCCACTGGTTGTATGCTCGTTGAGTACGACACATATGGATTAAACAAACATTGATTAATTTTTTTTATAGAATTTTCATAAAGAATAACAATATTGGTACTGTCCTTTTTTTGATGAGAAGTATATAATTAAAATGATAGGCAACTAGTATTAATGAGGCTTAAAAATAAAATATTAAAATACAATAATTATTTTTATTCATTGTAATCAAAATCTGAATCCAGCAATGGAATGAATCGTCAGAGTCACTGGTATCGCTGTTTCCTACATTGGTTATGAAACTATCAATTTTTTATTTTTTTTATTCATTTTCAAATATGAAAATTCCAATATTTCAATTACCAAAACCACCAACAACCGTTCGATTGACAACAGTGACACCAGAATAAGTTGCCATATAAAAAGTTTGCAAAATCCCCCATTGTCTACTTTTGTTAGCCAGACTCTATATTCTATAAGTAACATATTCTACTGAAAACGATTGTTATTATAAAAGTTTTCTTCAAGCTTATCTAAATCTTATTACCATAAAAAGCTTTACCTGCATCTTACTTGTCTTTTAATGCTGTCTCGCATTTAAATTATCTATTCTCTCAGACAGTTATTATGCAAACTATGAGAGTGTAGCTGTATTTTAATCTACACTAAATGATCCGTGTAAGACTACCAGGAATGCATGAAAGTGCAGCAGCATGACTGTCACAAGAAAAGCAATTTGCTAATCTATCGCCTGACTGAGCAGTGATACAAAAACGTTGACTCACGCATCCTAGCTCCTTTAATGCGCTGGTACCCTGGTATTAGGTAATCAAAACTCCTTGATTGCTGCTACTGGTATAGGAAAGATGAGATGGAAACTAGATCAATCAAAGGCTCATCAGGGCATCCATTATGCAGGTTCATTAAAGTGAATGTCTTCATAAGATGTAGTTAATAGAGCAGCATGACAAATTGCTATGGTTTAAGATGCGTTTGTAAAGGTGAGCATTTGAATCGCAGGTCATTGGACATGATGGATTGAAGAATGGTCGGCAGCAAATGCATCGTTGCCTGAGTAGTAGCGTTAATTATAGGTGCTAGGCGGCATCGCTTGATTATAAGAATTATATGTATACGTAATAAGTGAAGAAGTATGAAGATGAACTTAATGATAGCTAGAAAAGTACAAAGCTATTAAGAACACCTATTTATTTTTGCATTTATCTGTTTAAATGCTTGTAATTTTATATAACAGTGTTTTACTCGTGTCACTTGTATAATGTTCCTCAAGAATGCATGAATGTATTTTTCATGCGATTGTTTGTTTTCGTTAAATGTGCGTTTCTGTTTGTAGTTATTACAAGTTTTGCGGTCAAACCACGTAAAGTTTTGAATAAGGGTTTAATAAATAATAAAATCATATTGTCTTAAGTTTTCGCGATTCATACTATTAAATAAAACACTTTTTTACCGGATTTATCGCGTATATTTACATTTTAAATTTTGACTCTACGTTTCGGTGTCTTTGCAGACCCCGTGGTCACGAGCGACTGGTCAGACCACGGGGTCTGCAAAGACACCGAAATTAAATATACGCGATAAATGCGGTTAAAAAGTGTTTTATTTAAATAATAAAATCCCCAGACAATCACATCAACTAGATGGCCCCAAAGTAAGAATAGCTTGTGTTGTGGGTTACCATGTAGCGAACCTAGAATATAAATACATAAATAGATAAACACCTTTTTTTCTTGATCCAGGCGGGAATCGAATCCGCAACCACTGGCGTCTGAGGCAGATAGTTTTACCCCATCACCAAAATATTTTTAACGCTCCATGATCCATGATTTTTTTAATAATAATCAAATAAAATACAATTTTACAATTAGGTAGTTACAATAAATTATAAAGATATTGACAATGAGGCGGCCTTATCGCTACAAGCGATTTCTACCAGGCAACCAATAAAAGGAATCAATTTAGAATTAAATTTACAAAAATTAACAACATAAAATTAAAATGAACAGAAATCTTTGGGCAGACTATTTAGACGGTAAAACGCTAATCGTATACATTACATAATTATGTAATAGTATAAAATATAAATTTACGATATAAAATAAAATAAACTTAAATAAATATGAATAATGTATATAATAATATATTTTTATTTGGATATTACCTATATTTCACGATTTTACTCGGAGTCTCAGACCTTTACATACACTATAAAAATCGGCTTTCATTACTATCTAATTTTGATTTTAAATCGACGAGCGACGCATAGTTTCATTAATGTAAGGCGAATTTTTACAATCGATATAATCCAGCTAAAATAGTTTTTTATATAATAACGGGGTTAAGTGCCACTCGTTTCCTCATTATATGACAAGAGACACTCAAATTAAATCACACCTTTTATTGACTTCGTGACGGTCACAATTTATCAGTTCTTTTCAAAGACGCCGACCTAATTAATACTTCATTCATTAGATGGTCTAATGAATGAACCCGAATTAAGATAAGGAATTAGTACCGTTGATGGTAGGTGACAGTAATTGTGGGTTGTAGGTCTTTGGACCTCACAAGAAGAACCGAGGTTAGAGAATTTAAGAAATATTGGCTCTTGAAGTGCTCCTGGATATTGATACTTATTACAAATTGTAGATACTCAAATTTTTGTAATTATCTTTAAATATTTACTCCGTAAAGAAAGTTGAAGAGTTTTTTGTTTGTTTACTTGATCTTACTTATCCCTGAATGGATTCCCAGCTGAGTTTCAAAACGCATATGCATACGAGTAGGTACGTCATGCTTACGTTATTTTGACAGACCGCAACGCATCTTTAAAATCGTAATGACGAGTTTCTAAGCCCAGTTATAAGATAACTCCTTGAATTCTGGTGTCACTCTGTTATAAAGCCACCCCATTGACTTTGACTTTTAACAATGGATAAGAACAGTTGACTTGTCGAAAGTTATCGTAGCACTAAGTCAACATTTAAGATTCAAACATTCATTTAAAAATAGAAAGTTATTTTAATATTTCGTATTCATACAAAATATGTAACTACTGCTCAATGTTTTTCTGACATCCTCTCGACTCACAATGTCAACAAGATTTCATCACTCAAGTTTTTTTTTCTTTACAGGTACAAGGCACAGCCTCATTACAGCCATTCATACTTGTGAACATCATCCAAACATTTGAAATACTCTTCAAAACTTTAATAACACTACCGAAAGTACATTTCTGAGAAGGTATAGATAAGTGTTAGGTTAAGGTGCGTTCGTAATTTGGCGGGTTAATACGTTCGTGAGTAACTAAGAGGTCAAAAAAGGTTATATACGTTTTTTTTTCTTTTAATCTTAAAGTCAATTTTATTCGATGAGATTTCGATTCGCTTTAATGGTATAATAGCATAGTGCGTTCTAATTTCAACCTTAACAGCCATGCTTAATCTGTTGAGAGGAGCCGTTTTATGGATGTAGAGGTTTTTTAGGTTTGTTAAGTAGACGGAGTTAATTTTTGAACTCAACGCCAAGAGTCGCATAGTTAAAACTCTTTTTATATAAACTTAAAAACAAGTTACCCTATAGTATACTTCTTGTAGTTTTGAAAATTGAGATACAAAAAAATTTGTCTAAGGCTTAATGCAATTCTAAAATAAATAGTTCATTTTGAAGAGTTTTGAAAAGTATTTCATTATTATTTCTTTAAAACCCAGTGCGACATATCGTCGAAAACAGTGATAACATTCACAAAGTGAAGCGTTAAAAACGCGCGGGAAATCAGTGTATGAATTTCAAATCTGACAAGCGCTGTCAAAAGTGAAATATTTGAATGATGTTAGTGACCAGTGCAGTTATGTTCAAAAGGTGATGTAAAGTGATGATGAAGAGGAGCAAGTCGTATACGTGGCTCTCCGGGCTGCTGAAGATGAAGGAAGATCGGGACGAAGAGGAGTGGGGGGCGGGGCCGTGGGTGCGCGCGCAGCCGACTCAAATTGACAGGTGAGTGACATGGACAGTGACAAGTGGCCTTTTAATTTTGACTTATAGATCTGTGGCTGTCATTAGTTACGTGAGTTAAATATCATATGATATGTTTGGAGATTGGAGTCATTGACTTTTGGAGCGATAAATGATTTCATGATTTTTGTTTTACTAAAGGATTTCGAACATGTTTTTCTACCAAAGTTGAATAGGAACTGTAATTTTGTACCCATTCACTAATTATTTTGTAAATTAATATTCTTCATAGAAATTAATATAGGAAACTCTTAAGTTAGTAATAAATAATTTCCAAAATTCTTATAAAAAACCAATGCAATTTAAATTAAACCGAATTCATTTTCATTTTCATTTTCATTTTCATTTTCATTTTCATTTCATAAAACAAACTAGAACTATTAAAAATCAACCACATAAGTGTTTTACATAAAACCGAATAATTTAATAGTCTGCAGTCGACGGCGTTAATGTGCCATAAAACAATCCACTTGTTTCGTTGTAAAGTGAAAAAAAAATGAGTAAAAGAGGTTTGATTGTGTCCATAGATTGTATCTCCCGCTGCAAATAGAACTTTGACTTGGAAATTACAAAAAAAGTTACCTATATAGAAAAAAAATTAAGGCTTCTAAGTTTATTTTTCACTTAGAGCCATTTAAGAATATCAATCCTTGGATACGTACTTATTCCATTAGAAGCCCTCATTAATCTATGATATTTGGTGACAAATTTTATTTAAAAAGCATCCTTTTACTTCGCACATCCTTTCACAAACTTGGGGTCTGAACCCTTCACGCCTGTATCCCTTATGGGGTAGGCAAAACACCAGAGGTTATAAAACCATCTGATGTCACATTTGACAAATTTGGGGGCATTATAATGGAGACTATTGCAGTGACAGGGGGTCAGCATATCGCCCACAAAAAAGCCCCCAATAAAACCTCTGTCCCTTAACTGAGTTTTACAGTATGCCCGGGATGAGAAGCAGCTGGCACATTCTATGTTTTTCCTTCGCTCCATTTAATATTGATGGATCAGATATTGAGGCTGAGTCGGGAATAACCCAAATTTTAATAGGCGAAGTTATAAGAAAAAGAATAAAATTGTTGTGGCGCATTCATTAAAAATGTTTATTGTTATTCAGAACAGTGCATCGTTCCGACTTACTTTGCCATGAGCATCAACTTCAATATTCAGACAAACTACTTTTTATTTTATGTGTATGCAATATTTTAATAGTAAGTTTCCCAATTAAATACTTATACTCAGAGGAAAATTATATTCAAAAGGTCAAATAAACGAACACATAAAAACCTGTTTTGATCCGCTGCTTTCACTTAATTTAAAGTTGATTTATGTGCGCCCTTACGTCGCTAATTATCTCTGGACCACGTCATCAGACGTACATATCAAAATTTAATATGATTATTTTATTTTATAACTGAAGTTGAAATGTGAATTAATGAAAGAAATTATTGCTTGAGTTTTAATGCCGGGACAATATGTATTTAGTTAACTGTCTGTGTGTAGATCTATAAATAATAATAAATAAATATTTTTGACACTCACACAACATTATCTAGCCCAAATTAAGTTTCTTAAAGAACTTGTGTTATGGATACTAGATAACTGATATACTTAAGAAATATATAAACATAAATATTGAATAAATACATATTTTTTATTAGAATTAACTTAAATAAACATATCAACATCCATGACTTGACGACTAATATCTGTGTTCATCACACAAATATCCGCCGCCGCCGGGATTCGAACCCAGGACCTCTGGCATAGAAGGCAATGTATGTGACCGCTACACCAGCCGGTAGCGGTAACATACATATAGATATAGGAACCTGAATATGCGTATAATGAGTTTTTCTTGCACTCTGGGCACGGTTAAGAACATGCGGGGCGTGGCGCGGGGCTTCGCGCGTTTTCGTTGCAGCGGCTTTTCTCTAAACCAGCGGATATTTCCATTGTAAAGCCGGCGACATGCCGTCTGTGCTTATATAACGTGCCCTTAGTAGGTACGATAGAACGATCGTTACTATATGATGAACACACTTGGAACTTATAAACGTATTTTTGAACAGGTCAACTATAATTCCATTATACAATTACATTTTTCCCGTCACTAGTCTACCGAATTTGAAGATATTATGTTGCTTGAAAGGGAATTATTATCTATACTAATATTATAAAGAGGAAACCTTTGTATTTTTGTATGTCTGTATTGAATAGGCTCAAAAACTACTGGACCGATTTCAAAATTTCTTTTACCATTACTTAGAGGGATTCTTCCGAATCCGTATATGCTACTTTTTATCCCGAAAATCCCGCGGGAATCGAAATAGCGCGGGTAAAACCGCGCGCAACAGCTAGTTCAGAAATACATTTAATTACCCGTGTCAAGTACTTACTTAAATAAATTTCCCATTTTCATTGTCTTCTGTTTCTTATGCTTGTATCTGTCTAGGTTACTTTCAAGTGTTTTTGTTTTTATAAATTAAGTATGGGACGTTTGTCTTCCTTGACACCTGATGGTAAAAGAACATGAAGTTTCTTTCTGATAATAAATAAATCAATTGTAATCAAAACACTGATAATCAATACATCCGTTTATGTAATTATTACCATCGCAGACAAATGTATCCAAAACTTCTAATTCAAGTTCCCTTCAACAGGATCATCGCTCTTTGGTTTTATAACCTCATATATTTTGTCTATGGTCGGCAGTTCAGAGGTCACAGATAAGATGACAATGACTGTCAATGGGTGGTCATCGGCGTGACGAGGCGCAGGTTCACACCCGGCCTTGTGAATACAGGGTGCTCGAGAAAATGACGATGTTTATTCATTAATACTCATTAATTGATGATTTTGATAAAAATAAATATTTAATCTTAATGTTCTTAAGAGAAAATATTTGCATGTTGGCATTTCTTTTGCGCTTAATAGAAAGCTACAATATTGATAAGGTTGTATGCGGAACTCAAAGTTTTAATATTTTTAATCAAAATATGGACAAAAAGATACTATTTTTGAACACTACCTTATATTTCAACTTTTTATCAATCTTACTGCGCATCCACCTAGGAGGTTTTCTTGAACCAACAAATCATTTAATCCTCTGAATCTTTTTATCAATGAGAAACCTACGCAATCAAAAATCTTTGAAGATATGAGATAAATTACAACGGTTGTAAAAATCGTACTCAAGTATTTGTACACTATCCATATGTGTTATAAAGTACTACATGTTTATGTGTGCAGTATAACGTATTATTTTTACTGTTAATTTTTATTATTTTTCTCTGAAATCACGAGTCATTCGTTTTTTGAAATTTTACTTAGATAGTCAAATCTCAAGGAAAGTTCTATTTTATTTATAACGTTAAGTTCCGAGAGTGAAACTTTGCGAACCTTGTAGTATATTTGAAAACAAAAATCTACTGCTGAAGTTTTAAGTGTAATCGTAAAAGTGTAATTTATTACGATTTTTCTTTGAACATGCCGATGATTGCAGAAGATGTCGTCAAAAACGCATACTTGTATTTTCGCTTTAAGCTGCTACCCATTTATAACTACAATTATGATTAAGAAAAAGAGAACATGAACTATATTTATTATTACGACTTGAATACATAAATGACATTCAGAGCACCCTGTACCACTGGATACGATTATCAAAATGAGATAATAATCTTGATTGTGCATTTGTCGGGTTTTTGGAGCGTCACGTCATTGTGTGGACTGCGCGGGCGCAGGCGCGGGCGACTCACTGTAGTTGTTATAAACCTTTGTTGTATGAGCTATGAACTTTAAATAAGTAGATATTATGTTATATTTAGTGTTTATTTTTACTAGTGGAAAGTACGTGGTTACTTAAGAGAGTATTGTGGTTCTGTTTAAAGAAGGGATATCTCTGGTTAACTTAATAAGGTCTAATTTTAAGGGCTTCCATCTTCATTCTCCTCGATGTAACTAATGTGTGATAGAAATACATTTCTTTGTTTGATCTTTCTCATGTTTTTCTATGGTTTTGTTACGCCACTGAAAGGAAAAACCTTTATTTCATGTAGAGTTTTGTATTTGTAGTCTGTGATACAAATTTAACTTCAATGGGATTAAGGTAGAAAAAAGAGCTGAAATGCAGGAAAGCATAATAATATTTAGTAACAACTAAGTTAGTCGCAAAAATAGGACTTTTGAAAAAAGAATCGTAATTTTAGATTTTACAGTTTAATAGCTTAAAACCTGACCCATTTTTTAGAATTTTTAGAAAGTAGAGAATGAAAAATAAATCTGGCGAATTTAAAAAGCCCATCATGGTATAGTACGACACATGTGGATTAAACAAACATGATACTTGATAATTTTTTTAATATATTTTCATAAAATATAACAATATTGGTACTGTCCTACTTTTTGATGAGAAGGATATAATTAAAATAATAGGCAACAAGTATTAATCAGGCTTAAAGATGAAATAATAAAATAAAATAATTATTTTTAGTCATTGTAATCAAAATCTGAATCCAGCAATTCTATATGGAATGAATCGTCCGAGTCACTGGTATCGCTGTTTCCTACATTGGTTATGAAACTATCAAATTTTTCGTATTTTTATTCATTTTCAAATATGAAAATTCCAAAATCTCAATTACCAAAACCACCAACAACCGTTCGATTGACAAAAGTGACACCAGAATAAGTTACCATATAAAAATTTTGCAAAAGCCCCCATTGTCTACTTTCGTTAGCCTGACTTTAACAAATTCTTTTCGTAAAACCAGTAAGACCTTTATTACGTATTATCCAAGACGATACTTAAACAAGAACAAAATCTCAGAAACCCCGATTCCCTTTATCTTATCTCGATCATAATAACAGAACCTTCTCAGAATTACAACCAAGCCCTCACCGGTTCGAGTCCCGCCGCGGGCATATGCTCCATATTTCATAACAACCAGACGACCACCGTTACTTCAGGAAAGCCATAAGTCCCCCTCAACGATTTACACATTTCTGACTACCCTACGCTTCATGATCTAACATACTTTTCAAAGAAAACCACTTATATAAAATCATAGAAATGTCGACTTTAAAGTTGAATACACAAAGTTTAGTTTTGGGTAAGATTTAGCTTTTAAAAAGTGAAGAATACGTAGCGTTTCAAGTAAAATGCATTTTGACAGATTTATTTGGTGATTTACGGAAATGGCAACCCCTTTTTATAGAGTCGCCGTTATTGCTGAGGTTGAGAAAGGGATTTTTAAAGGAACACTTTTTTCTTTTTAGACGAAAGAAAAGTGTAGAACTTCAGTTAAAATAACCATACTGAGAGGAGCTGACCAAAATACTTTTCATTATCTTTTAAACAAATCAGGATTAAATACAAGGGGATTTTCGTGCAATGAAATTCCATTGGGACCTACAAAATGGAATAAAAAATGTGTCTAATAAAATAATCTCATAAACATTCATACGATAATAAGTTTTTGAAATAATCACCACCAATTGAGGTTTAATGAACCACTTTTGAACCGGATTTAAGGCGCGTAATTATATTTTACATTTTAACACAACATCTTTGTAGATCGGTATGTCGGTCGCGAGCGACTTAATATGACTAAAAACCAGTTAAAATGTAAAATATAATTAATTGTGATAAATCCGGTTAAAATTATTTCATTTAAGATTATAAGTGAAAACGTAAGATAATCAAATTAGGTTTTTCAGCTACTCAGCTTTCACTTTTATTTATGATGTATTTTTCTTTAGAGTTTGTCGCTTCCTTTTATCAAATAAAAAACGTACAAATAGTGATTTAATGTATTTACGGGATTCTTACCACGATTTTCGATTTTATTTTCGCACGTCCGATATTTCGATGCTGTTACAAGCACCATGATCGCGGACTGAAAATAAAATCGAAAATCGTGGTAAGAATCCCGTAAATACATTAAATCAAAGTGAAAATAACTGCGATAGTTTAAAACAATTATAACGTACAAATAGGTATTTTTTTAATATCAGGGTATAAATAATATTTTAAATTATTTTATTTATACTCTGATACTAAAAGTATTATAATTTATTTTTTATAAGTACCTTGATATTGAAAAAAATTGAGAGCAAGCTTTTACAATTTCATATTCCACAAGCTGCCTGAACGGTGAATAATTTTCTTAGACCATTTCCGATCATGATCTCAAAACACATCAATTTCATTGATGCAATTCAACATTCATGCCAAAAACGCTTCAGTAAGCTTCTTTCAAACCTCCGTCATTCGCTCACCCATAAACTATTTCAAACTCACTTCGTTCTAATACAATAACGTTTTCGCACCAACCTACAAGAGGGAAAATATGTCTCAGAAAATAATTTCCTCATACAAGGACCCCATATTTCCCGGGTGCAGTAGCTGCCCACTTCATAAAATGGCTCGTAAATATATATAAGTGCGAACGGAGACGCAGGGACAGTCATAACTTGCGACTAAGCGGAGGGCAAGGAGCTGGGGAATTGTGAGACTGTGGTACTTGGGAAGAAAGATTTAGGTTCTTTCTTCAATTTAGAATGTTTCATTGTTTTTTTGGGAGATTTGGAAATGCGAATTTCAAAAAATATAAAATGCATAAGCGATTTTTATTACTTTTAATTATTTGTGACAGCGAGGTCACAAGTGAGTGAGGTACAAGGTGTCAGGTTACAGTGACATCATCATCCATTAGACGTCCACTGCTGGACATGGCCTCCCCCAAGGTTTTACACGTCGCTCGGTCCCGCGCCGCCCTCATCCAGCGTTTACTGGCGACTTTGACTAGATTGTCGGTCCACCTTGCGGGATACCTGCCTAAGTGACATAAGTTATCAATCAATATCTCCATCTGTTTTCTACTCTACGATCGTAGTATTCAGTATGGAAGTGGATGGTTTTAAGGTCTATAATTCAAAGTCTATACATATAGTTAACACTTTTGTGGTAACCATGGTTTCGAAAAGATTGCGACTAAACCGCAATCTACTAAACCGACTGAAAATAATTCATGACTGTATTCAATCATTAATTATTTTAAAAAACATTCGCAATAAAACAAACACGCTCAGGAATGAATACTGAAATTCTGTACAAGATATTGCAAAACCAATATGCGAGTGAGATGCGCTGCGTATGGTCTCAACGCGCTTTTAAAGTTTTACGAGTAAGAATTCCTTTTTTACGCTATTTCGTTTGAAAATTTAGCTAAAAATTTATGATTCAGATATACTTTCAAATAAATACAATAACATTCCATAAAAAAACTTTAAAGAAGATGACCTACCTTGTGTGTGAAGTTGGATCAAGCTTTACACTATTTTTATTATACTTCACAAGTGCAGAAATTTCATATGGATGTTTATATTGATTCAATATTAGGGTGCTAATATTGAATCGAACTTAAATCTGCTTCATTTTGTATAAATTTAATACACCACAAATGCATCGTTGTGTTATAGAGATTCCGCTCATTTATCTCATTTATCTCTTTTTTATCCATTAGGTACTAATAAATTAGGTAAATAAAACTGTATATGTTTATAAAATGTAAAGGACTGCATTAAAAAAAATATTCTTATAAAAAAAACCTTATCAATCATCTCAGTCACCAACTTAGTTCAACAACTTAGTGTCTGTTGAAATAAACGTAAGACAAAATAGTTATGACCCATTTTTCCTGCTTTTTTTTACAATTAAACTACTTCTTCCTCTAGTTCCCTGGCCCGTCATCCTGCCTAAATTTGGCCTCAGGTCGCGTAGATCCAAGTTATGAAGCCGCTGTTTATTATTCTTCAGATTGACGTCTCGCGGCTATGGGGAGGGGGGGATTTGGAGATAAGCTGGAGAAATGTATAGACACTTAAACCATGGGTAATAAGGTTAACGTCGAGTTAAGGACGTTTTTTTATATTGTAAGGATAGGACGTTTGTCTTCCATGCCACCTGATGTTAAGTGAACATGAAGACTATGGTGTTACACGCCCACCCACGAGAAACCTATTCACTCGACACTTAAAAGTTCCAGTACTGTAGTGGTCAGGAAAAACAGACGCAGGCAGATTGTTCCATACCTTGGCAATCCGTACCAAAAAGGAACTATCGAAGCGTTTTGTTCGACGTGGCACAGATTTTGGGTTTAATTTTGAGAAAGATCATCAAAGGAATTCTGTTTAATTTTAATAAAATCAGATATTTTTAAGTTGTAGCGAAAACGTTTGATCGTGCTCATCTCAAAAACTATCAGTAGTATTTGAAAACATATTTTTGCAAGTGATAGCCCAGGTGTTGAAGAACATTTTTGGCTATTGCTCTTATGACTCAAAACCACATGCGGCTACTAGGTAGGTAGTTTAAAATTTTTTGAGCTGACAGCCATGTTTTGATAGAACTAATTCAACAAACTACTGTTGTATGTAAAAAGGCGATAACTACTGAATTAGACCCAAAATCTGTCCGTCCCATCAGTGGCCAATCTGGGCCCTTTTTGAACCCTAAAGCTGTGGATTCTAAAGTTGCTGACTCAGCTCGTCACGACCTACCCTAGCTTTGCCGATAAGCTAGGTATAGTCAGCGTTACTAATTCTAGGAAAGAAAAACTTGAGTGCAGTATTTTTTGTAAATGAAAGGTCTGATGAAATGTTTGATACCAAATTCTATTAGTAAACGAGCGAAAAAGGGTTGTAGAATATTTAACTATTATTGTGAAAAGTTCATCATATTAAACGTTCCTCTTGCGAATTTCTTTAGTATGTATTATAACTTATTCTTCGTTTAGGTATTAGTTTTGAGTTTGTCTTCAGGTGAGAGACACGGCAAGGTCCGGGTTCTATTAGGTATACCTTACGATACCATTTTTTTATCCAAACTATATAGCGTTAACAAACAATTATTTAAATATTAACAGACTCGCTTATTCTATAATGACGAGCCCTAGAAAAAGTTGAGGATTACATGAATACTTATAAATAATTTGGTGCGCAGTGACAAGCGATTAATAAAAAAAAAACAAAATAGTATGGTAGAGTATATGTGCTTTGTGAACCGTGTAGATTCCGCCATCCTCATTATGTCAATCATTAAAAGGGTATGCTTAGTAATACCTAATTGGTATCAGGATATATATATGGTACCTATATATTATGGTCTTAAGTTTCCACAATTCGCAAAATTAAATAAAATACTTTTTTAAACCACATTTTACCATGTGGTCGCGCGGTTACTCGTGACGTGACTACTGGGTTTTTAAAGACATCGAAAGTTCGAGTTCGAAAGTTAATATGTGAACGTGACATAATCTTTAATTTTCAACCAACTTCCAAAAAAGGAGGAGGTTCTCAATTCGCCTGTATGTTTATGTCTTAATGCCTTATGTCTTTGTTACACGATATTTCGGACAATTATGAATCGATTTTGAAAATTCTTGGTTATAACAGGTTAAGTACTTTATTGAAAATTCCAAATTTTTGAAAAAATATGTATGATTTCGGAGAATGTTTACGTTGATGACATTATAACTCAGCAAAAGTTTTGACGTGAAGTCGGTTTTTTCAACCGACTTCCCAAAAAGGAGGAGGTTCTGAATCCATCTGTATGTTTTTTAATAAATAAATTTCATCGAAATCCATTAGGTATTTAATTGAAAATTTCAAATTTCGGAGAATGTTTACGTTGATGATATTGTCATTGTCTCAGAAAAGTTTTAACGTGAAGTCGGTTTTTTTAATGCTCTTTATTCGTTGATTATATGTATTGTCTTTAATTTTCTGTACTCGTATCATCGAGTGATAGCGATTGAATGGAGATAACTCAATTTGTTTTTAAAATAAATCACTCTTGGTTACTCAATAGGGACCACATACTACAATAGGCTCTGTGTACCCATAAAATCTTTCAACTTGGATTACTACAAGTTACGATAGGAGACTTTTCTAGCATGGATTAATTTACACCCTACTTATTTTCGAATTTTTTAAATCCATCCTTATTTCGATAGCCATAAGGACAGCTTAAAGTTTTGGTTCAACACCCTGACTTGCAGTTTAAAGTACCCCAGTGATGAATGATTCGTATAAAAGTTAAAAAGAGGGTTGCTTTGAAAATATTCAGTGTCTAAGTAAGTATTTAATTTATGGCCTTTTATATTAGAGGTTTTACGCCATTTCCAGATTTCCTCGTTTTAAAGTGGACATAAATTATTTTTTTGCATTTATATGAACTCTATGAGAAAAGTTTTGATATGAATTATTCATTCTCATTATGTCCTTGAGCTCAGATGCGTACTTGCATCAGATGAATCCAAAGCTTAACAAAAGCATAATTTTCTGAAGAAACCGTCCTTTTCTAGAGACGCGTTATCTAGTTAAATGTCACTCTTATAGTTTTTTTTTCTAATGGAAGTCCTATTTCTCATTGGTATCTTTAATACTGTATTTACAAACTATTTATTAAGATTATTGTGAAATACTTTCAAGTACCGATACGAGTACTTTTCTGTCATACAGTACAGTACCAAATGACGTCATAAGATGACTAACGCGCAGATGTCTACGCTTATTTCGATTGCAGTAGCAACGACTCCGTGGCGCAACGGTAGCGCGTCTGACTCCAGATCAGAAGGTTGCGTGTTCAAATCACGTCGGGGTCAAACTTTCCTTTTGATTTTTTTAATATTTATATTTTTCATAAATAAGGTGTCGATATGTCATCAACAAAAAAAATATATTTACGTTATTGCTTTCTTAATTTAGAAATATTTTTTTCCTTTCTGTTAAATTGTTACCTACGTTTTTTGAAATAATTACTTTTAATTTCTTTTATGAATTTAACATTTGTTTACATTTGAATAAAACTTGATATTATCTTATCTAGAACATTTTAAAACATTTCAATATATTATCAGTGGCGTTCCTATGACAAGTCAATTAATTAGATTTATATGTTTATTAATTGGTCTTAGAGTATATTTTTACGATATCTCAATTTTACGTAACATTTCAAGGTTTCGCGCCACTTTGTGATTCATGCTAATTAATGTTTCTTTAAAACAAGACAGTCATTAAGTTTGTCATAAATTATTTTAATTCGTTGAGTAACTGGTTGGGAATATTTTGAATAACTACCGGTGAAATTTGATGCCTAAAAGAATAATATCAGCCAGTTTCTACACGCGAAGTAATTAAAAAAGCAGTTCTGGGCTTCTATTTTTAAATTTCGTCTTCAGTCAAGCGTTCGATGTCTGACCATTTCATTTAAAAGTAACAAAAAAAAACCACCGCTTGTCTATCAAGAGTTAAAACAGCGGCTGATAACGCGTGGAAAGTATACATTTGTCACAAAAAGTGATTTGTTAAAAAAGCAGTATTAAAGTGAAATATAAGATTTATTCATAGACTTCGTAAAATCGTTAGGTATATATGTCGTCGTTATACAATTTTGAGATAGTTTTCTCCCCGTTTACCGATGATACCTACTAGAATCGTTTTTATTGTATTATATCTCAGACAAGCTTTATTTATGTTTCATCGCGATAATATTGTACAATAAAACAATCCATCTATACTAATATATAAAGCTGAAGAATTTGTTTTTTTGCTTGTTTGTTTGAACGCGCTAATCTCAGAAACTACAAGTGGGATTTGAAAAATTATTTTTGCATTTGGTAGCCCAACTCTTGAGGAAGGTTATAGGCTATATTTTATCCCGAAATTCCCACGGGATCAAAAGTTACGCGGGTAAAACCACGCGCGGTTGCTAGTATAAAAATAATTCAATAAAATTTTCGACCTTAGGATTTTTTTATTGTTAGCTTATATTTTTTTTGTGGCATAATAATAATTTAATATGTAATGATAATTCATTGTATATTTTTTTACATATTTACACACCATTGCTATGGTAGATTGGGAATGATCTGTTTTATATTTTAACACCTTTATGTAACCACAAATCTGGTGAATAAATGATTTTGGCATACATAACGTTACGCCTGTATCCCTACCCCAGGCAGAACACCAGAGGTTACAAGACCATCTCATGTCATGTTTGACAAATTTGGAGGTATTAAAAATGGACAGAGACTATTGTAGTGACAGGGGGTCAGCCTATCGCCCACAAAAACGCCTTTAATTTGATTATTTTGATTTTGATATGATTTGATTTAATGTATGTTAGACGAAAGAGGTAGATATATATCCTACCTATCATCATCTCACATCTTCACTGTACATAATATTAGTTTAGGTTTAGAAACTGATTGAGGGGCTTACATAACGCAAAATTTCATCCATTTCACATGCACTGAAACATGCAACATACAGCCTGTAGATATACCTATCTAGTTGACTGTACTAGGTCTTAAAGATTCTTATGTGAACCTGAAGACACGCAACAAGCCACCATTAGCCGATTGAACCTAAGGAGGTGTGTATGTAAGCTCTGAAGGGCCTAGGCTAAGTAATAAGGTACTCAAAGAAAGTGCAGTATATGACTTTCTTGGGTGTAGTTTTTAAAGAGATACCTACTTACATACCGCTGCAGGGTTATAGTCAACAGGTACTATATGAGTATAAGTAGGCCATCGAAGAAGGTTAGCTTTTTCGGCCACTTAGTTCATTCATTTCGACAGATTAGAAGCATTTGACGACCACTTTGGCGATGGGGTAAACCTATCTGCCTCAGACGCCAGTGGTTGCGGGTTCGATTCCCGCACGGAACAAGAAAAAAAACTGTTCCGTGTCTGGGTATTTATCTATTTATGTATTTATATTCTAGGTTCCCCCCTAGTTCGCTACATGGTATCTGTGGCGTCCTCCGACGTGACCCACAGAGAATCAATATATTTTTTCCTATTCATCAAACGTGCTCGATAAAATCAATACCAAGATAAAATCAAATATTGTTAACTTAATTATGCACGTACATCTTACTATATAAATTATTTCTATTTGTTAATAAATTGTCACTCAACATGTAATCGTGTCTTGTTTTAAAACCCTTTTCCTGGTCGTAATAAGTGGTGACCCCGAAGTTAGTCACGCAGCCAATTAAGCAAGAAGTTTTGAGGACCCGACCAGAAATAAAAAGGAAAATGGCACTACGTGCTCCAGTCAATCCTGTTACATTGGAACCTGAAGTTGCCGCCAGAAACATATCCCGCGCTATAAAACCCTTTTCCTGGTCGTAATAGTATCCCATAACACAAGCCATGCTTACTTTGGGGCCATGTAGTTGGTGTGATAGTCTGGGGATTTTTATTTATTTATTATTATTATTTACTTAGTTCATTCATTTCGACAGATTAGAAGCAATTTACGATAAAATTTCATAAAAAGGAATGGATTGTTTTGTGCTAGTGAACAAGCATCGTTAAAAAATTGTACAGTAGGTACAGTTAGAAAAATTAAAGAAATGTATGCTGCATATTCGTATTCAAACAACTTTAAAAAGAAAACAAACATTCAGATAGTTTTTTTTTTTTACTATTATGCACTAGGTATAGGAAATATAATTTAAAGTTATTTTGCGGTATTTTGAATGGTTTACTGGCTTCCTTAACAAAACCTGATAAACTTTAATTGCTCGCATTGACTTACTTTTATCGTAACGAAATTGAAAAACAATTGATAAAAAAATGCTTAAAAAATATCTCCCACAACAATAAAATCGCTAAAACATCGAAACAATCATATTTTATATCAATGTAACTCCGGAATTCAATTTCAGTAACCTCATGATCGCAATGATTATTCATGACTGTATTGTATTGTGTTATGTTATTATTGAATCGAAGCGTGAAATGACGATAGCGTTTATTTGATGAGAACTGATACCAGGTCCCGGGAACTAGAAAAGTTTGATAAATTTGAACAAAAGGAAAATTAGATGGAGGGCAAGGTTTTAGGTTCTTTTTCTTAGTAATGTCATATATCTTAGGGGTTAGGGCTTAGTGGCTAAGCGTAATGACATCTAGTTGGAAAGAAGACTTACTTTACATTCACTTATTGGCAGACTATAGAATATGAACATAGATATGTTGTGTTTTCAAACTACTAATCTAGATAGTCTACCACTCCAAAAGGTCACCCTAAAACTTAGCAATATCTGGTCTAAAATGTCTTGACAAACGGCTTAAAAACTTAAATATATTGATGTATATACACACAACGATATCTATTTCAATTAAGTACCTAACTTAAATTCGGGTTTCTCCTGGCTTAGACTCTAAACTCTAAAGTCCCCTTTTTCTCTGACCTTTCATATAACTGGACTGGACTGGGAGCGAAAGAAAAACATAGAATGTACCAGATGCTCCTCTTCCCGGGCATACCGTAAAAGTCAGTCAAGGGATTTATTGGCGTTTTTGTGGTCGATAGGCTGACCCCCTGACACTACAATAGTCTCTATCCATCATTATAATACCTCCTAAGTCAAAAGTGACATCAGAATGTTTTATGACCTCTGGTGTTCCGCCTACCACATAAGGGAAGGATACAGGCGTGAAGTTATGTAGTAATGTTCATAGCTGACCTGTCAGATTTTTGACAACTCATGAAATGTATTAAAACAACATATAGTGCCAATAATAGCTCATGTTCGGTTAATTCCAAATCGTTTATTTATACTAGAAACCGCAGCTAGGATTTTAATATTTCACCCTCTCAAGTTACTCAAAAGACTACATGTATCATCCACTTGAAATGAAAATTCCGATATCGTTTCTAAGAAATTAAATCAAGTCTGCACCAATAGTTTAGATATAAACAGGCAGCATTTCAATGACAATATCGTCTTTACATTCACATACCTTACAAGAAGTAGTTTGACAGGTCAGAGACTGTATGGGCCGTGAACATTACTCTTTTAATTATACTGTAGACGAAGTATTATTCTAATTTGGATCAATATTTCATAGCTTTACATTTTCAACGGAACCTTACCACAAGTTTGAACCACACTTCAACAGTTTCCATTTGACCGTACTATATTGTCTGAGATGCCTGTGTAATTTGGAGGCTGTTGCGGTCACAATACGATCATGTAATCGTTACCACTGACTCGAATTGATTGCCACGCGGTAGAGATTTAATCTACTCATAATTTTTTTCGGCATTTTCTTTGGCCTACAGCAGAGATGAGAAGCCATGAGACAAAGCATCGACAGATATATTTTTGATTAGCAATTTACTGACTCATTCTGGATTCATAAATTAAATGTAGATGATTTATTTTTAAGGTTGTTCATGTTTTGTATCGGTGACTAATTCATCTTTGATTTTTTATTACGTGACGGTTAGATTTTAAAGCTGCGAACAAATAATGCGAGCTATTTTATGCAAAAAGTGGCGCATACAATTTACGAGCTAGTTAAACCTCTTTACTTTTTCTGCATCGGTCTATGATGCAGGAGTTTCATCAGTTTATGGTAGGTGAACCAAGAATTTTAACCCATAGCTTGGAAATAATTGGACTTCTTGATATACTTAAATTCACCATTTCTTTTTCAGACTTTTATAATCTTAGGTCTTGCAAGAGAAAAGTTACTTAAGATTATAAAGTCTTAAATTTCATCGTCTTTTTATCAGATGAGGTAGAAGATATTGTATCTTTGTAAAAAAACATATCTTGAAGTTATAGTTCCCTTGAATATCTCCGCAGCTAATCGAAATTCAATTCATGCTATTTCAATGCTCTATAATTTGTTTCTTTCGCTTCTTCTTTCTTAAAAAACTTAAAATAAAAGCCACACTTAATCCTTTTATCCAAAGTTAAAATAAGTAGTTACTATTGCGGTCGGCAGGTGGCGTTGCGGTCTGTGGTCACGGATGAATGCCGTCGCGATGTGGGAACGAAATGGAAAATAAAATATTGATATCATGTTAACTGTACACGGGTTCGGGAAGCTAACATACAATTGCATTAATCTTTTGTGATCGCGTATCCTGTATTATGTTAATATTAGTCAAAGAGTATTATTAAAGACGGCTGTTCTTTTTCTTGTATCTTTTTCTTGTAAAGGAGCTGGAATAATTTAGGTCAGGGTGTTATATTATGCTCTCTTGGAATAGTTGAACAAACACCCTTTTACTGTCGGTCTGTTAAATGCAGATTGGGCTTTCATTGGTACTCCCAAGAGTCGATCCAAACGATTCGATAGGTCCTTCAGAACAGGTCACCAAGAAAAATGAATTTCTCGCACCTATCTTACGATTATAGTGATGCTCTAGTGTCGAATGAATTGGTATTTTTTGGATGGATTAATAAACTTCATGATAAGTTTCGATAAATTTCATAGAAAGATTTAGCAAAAAAGTGTTTTTTGATAGATATTAAATAAGGAATCAGGGCGTCATTATCTAGTATACCTCCCTGTTTCAGTTTATATATTTTTTCTAGTTATTGACATTCCATCTCATCTAGTCTGCTGTTTTAAAAGTCTTCTGTGGTATGAGAAAAATATGAATTAGATTAAGAATTATTATCTATTAATAAAATCTCCATAAAGACACCGATAAATCGAGTTAAAAGGAATACTCTGACTAAATGCAATAAAATCCGGTAAGCAATAATTATTCGTTTTAAATAAACATTTTTACAACATATTCCCAAATTCCCACCCACATGGAGTTTGCACGAACACATTCGGTAGCTCAGATCGGAAATGTAGCACTAAAACTTCAATCAATAAGTTTCCGGATCGATAACTTGTATTACCTGTCATAAAACAAAATGGAGTCAATAAAAATAAAACAAAATTACAAGAAAAGAAAATCATCTAAGATAAAGCTTTTTATTAGTTACTTTTTATGTCCTGGAATGACCTAAAAAGGATTTACAACGAAATAAAATTACTAAAATTAGAAGATATCTAAGCCATCAGAATCACTAAGAAACAATGGCATTTATTTAATGACACGTTCAATCTGATCTTTGATTTTTGATATACTTACTTTATCGTTTTGTCAATAAGATCCCTTACTCTATCGTCAATCATCAAAATCTCTCATCATCAAAATCATCGTAGGTATAATAAATGTAACTATTATCATAATGCTTTTACGATGATTTGTTCATGAATGTGCGAAGGAACCAAGCCAAAACTAAAATGATACTACATTGGTTGAAAAGTTCGCGGCCTGGCCATTAAAAAAAAAACTTTTGTTATTTTTTCTGCCGTCATTTTGAACTGTCATCATTCAATTGTCAGCCCGCGAATTTTCAATTTGATATCTTGTTTAAATAAAATTTTACGAACAATATAAAAACGTGTGTAGAACAATTTTTCACTCATGGAGAAATTTGAACAACGTGAAATGAAGAGGTCGAAGCAGCTGTTAACCTGTATTTTGAAGACCTTGAGGAATCTTTTTTTAAAACAGGTATGGAAGCTCTGGAAAGCAGATGGAAGAAGTGCATAGAGCTAAATGGAGATTACGTCGAAAAATAAAAATATTTTTGTATGTACTTTATTCTGTTTTCTTGACTAGGCCGCGAACTTTTCAATCCACCCTCGTAGCTACGTGCAAACACTTTGACTAAGTCTACGTCTAGGTCAACGCATTGTTAGCTTTAAACACCATCGTTTGTGGTGGAATAGCTAATGATGTCATGATCTATACATATAATAAAATGGTAGGAAAGTCAAAACTGTACATTGAATATTTTTTTAAAAGAATACTTGGGGTATGATCTACAATCGAAACAGAAACAAAAAATATAGTTTTTAGAATTTTTGTCTGTTTGTCTGTTTGTCTTTCCGGGATAAACTCAAAAAGTACTGCATGGATTTACTTCAAATTTGGCATGAAGATAGTTAAGAAGTCGGGTCAACATATAGGCTACATATTATCACGCTAGCAGTGTTATAATCGTAGGTGCGTTTGGTGCTGCATAGCGTTCACGCAGACGACGTCGCGGGCAGCAGCTAGTTAGCTATAATAATAGTAATATATATAACACTTCACCAAACACGCACACTTTACACACTACACATCTTACTAATCACAACACATAAACACTCTCAAACCAGAATACTTGGCTAAGCTCGTTTCTGGTTTGATAAACCGACTCCGAGTCGAGAACCCAAATATTTAGAAAAAAAAAAAAAAAAAATTCTGACACTCACACAGCATTATCTAGCCCAAATTAAGTTTCTTAAAGAACTTGTGCTATGGATACTAGTTAAATGATATACTTAAGAAATATATAAACATACATATTGAATAAATACATATTTTTTATTAGAATAAATTTAAATAAACATATAAACATCCATGACTTGACGACTAATATCTGTGTTCATCACACAAATATCCGTCGCCGCCGGGATTCGAACCCAGGACCTCTGACATAGAAGGCAATGTATGTTCATTGCACTCTTTATTGCACACCAACATTGTTATACAGTTTAAATTTAAAATTACAATCACAATTAACATACAAAGGGCGGCCTTATCACCGAAGCGCGATTTCTGCCAAGCAACCCAGGCATTGGCGGAAATTAATGTGGGCGAGATGTACGGCTCGTAAAAATATACTACATACGAATAATTACATACACATACATAGACGTTTACTTAAATTTTTCTATACTATATAAATAAATACTATTTCAATACACATATAAATATATAGGTATAGATAGTTAAGATGGACAGTGTTTCGCCTGTACCTAATAACCATGATAAATTGATACGACAGATAACGTGTCTCGTGATGTTCATGAAAACAATTTACAAAATTCGCTGAGAAGAGACAAGAAACTAGGTACTTAATACTTAAATAAACCTAAACCTATAACGTATAACATAGGTGGTGAACATTTTTTGGATTCATGATATTCATGGGCTCGGCTTAGAGCCCAAAAATCTTTAGGTGGTGTTTCAGATGTTATTTTGGTTATGGTTACATTCCTTAGAGTAAGTGTCAAATATCTCTGGACCCTAATCTCTATAGTTCCCTGCGATCAATGATAAAAAGACTAGGTATCGGATCCCCTCAGAGCGGATTTGCAGAAATTGTTATTTTTTGTAATAAAACATGTAAACCTAAAAAAGTTACATTGTCTGCGTGTTTACTTGAGATAAATTATTTCGATCCAAGAACAAGTGATTGCTCCGCGATTAGATTTTATCTTATATTCAGCTTTGGCATTAAATAAGTTTTAGAGATCCTAAAATTTGATCACCGCTTCGTCAAATCGGTTTATGTCGGGTCATAAACGCAGAAGTTCCATATATTAACAGTCAACCAGTCAAATTTAGAACCAGATTGATTGCGCTCATTTAGGTTATTTGTGCGAAAGTTTTGAAAACATTACTAAGCCTGTCCAATAATCATAAATCCACCTAGCATTTGGGACCTAGCTCATAGGAATACTTGTCGATGAACACAGATATTTGATATAAAGTCATGGACGTTTATATGCTCATCTTAGTTATTTATTTATTTTCACTTTATGGTAGGTACACAATAACAAATTCAAGAATAACAAATACAAAGAAAAGGAAAACACAATGTACTGAGAGTGGCCTTATCGCTAGAAAGCTATTTTTTGTTATATTGTGAGGATAGGACGTTTGTCTTCCATATCACCTGATTGAAAGTGCGCATGAAGACTATGGTGGTACACGTCTATCCACGAGAAACCTATTCACTCGAAACTTAAAAGTTCTAGGACTGTAGTGGTCAGGAAAAACAGACGCAGGCAGATTGTTCCACACCTTGGAAATCCGTACCAAAGAGGAACTATCGAAGCGTTTTGTTCAACTTCTTGGTAAATCCACTATATAGGGATGGAAATTCTGTCTGCGTTTGGTAGTCCGGTGGTAAAAAGGAGAGGATTCAATTTGGTCCAAAAGGGCACTCGCACACTTACCAAAATGTAGCCGTAAATACTATCAAAAATGTCTAAAATTTCTCTGCGGCAAAGAAGCTTTTCATTTCATTTACGAGTCAAGAAGAAGTTAATTCCACCTTTATCCCGTGCTGTCATGACCTGCTGCCACTTACCTACAGGTTCGTTCTTTTATCGGGGAAAAGACCCGCTTTTGATCACCAAGCGAAATTGAGATAAAACCTCGGGCTCCAACATCTATAAAAATAAATATTCGCAGAAGCTGTCAATATACGATATCTGCCATCCAATAGGTACCCTACAATAATAATTCGCTACGCTAAATTAAAATTACTAGTTTTTTTTTATAAAACTTGTATTTCAAGTAAATAAAAAGCTAAGTGGTCGTTTTTATCTCAGTAAGTGTATAAAAGTTCGTTGCGTGGAATCATTTTAACAGGGTGGTATATCTTGATATCTATTTTGAGTTATTTACGTACTCAATGTGGAGGCAAATAATGCAGACTAGGAATAGTATTTGTATGCGTGTCAATTTATAATTATTTATACTTTTTGCGTTTTCTTGTTTATATAGTAGGTAAGTCGTCGTGGCGACTTAGTTACTGTAACCTACGAAATCACAGGTTAAGCAACGTTCGGCGCGGTCGGTACTTGGATGGGTGACCGCCGACCATTCATTTCTCACGATGACTTCCGTGCTTCGGAGGGCACGTTAAGCAGTCGGTCCCGGGTACTGTGTGCCTTGTACACAGTAGTCGTTAGGATTTCTCAGAAGCTATTTCGGCGCCCTGAAAAATCTGACATCCAGTCCAGTCCGGGCCAGAGACTCATGTAGGGCTTATACTATGACAGTTTTGAATATTTAAACTTAATCTTTTTGTAACGGTTTATACAAAGCGCCATCTGGCGTCAAAATTCAAACTAAAATAATTCTAAAGACAACGCTTCAAAAATAATTAAATTCTTTCAAACACAACCTTCGTATCGTAACTTATAAGGAACCTACACGATTATTATTTCTTAGTAACCCTGTACACTGCAAAAAAAAGTAAGATACGAGAATTTACTCTGTCACTAGAGAGCAAAAAACTTACATGGTTTATCGTAAATAACATTCCTAGGGTCTTGCGAAGAACCTTAGGGCTTACTGAAGATTGAAAAGTCAACCTTATGCTAAAGTCTATAGGAAAGTTAGTGCAATACATACTTTCGCTGACTGTGTGGTTGTATCTGTGTAATGCAAAATACTTGTATGTATGTATGTTTGATAATACGACAGATGATGGGTAAGACGTTAATCGCTTCTTGATTCGAGCCTTCTTTTTATTTAGGGATTGGATTTGTAAATTAAAATTATGAGAGACAACTTCATTTTAAAATACCTATGTGTTTTATTTGCGAGGTGAATGGGAAAGATAGACAGGTATTTACTCGAGGATAAACCAACTCAAAATGCATTTATAAATAAAACATTTTTCATTTTCATTTCTTTTTTTCTTTAATCGAGTGTTTGCCAAAGATATTTATAGAAAATGCTTTTTAATGCTTATTTACATAAAGACATTGAACTTCATTTAGCTTGTTTTGGATATTATATCCCTAGACCAGGGACTGCATACCGGTATGAATTTCTGTACTTTTTTTTTCAATATGGCGTCTTACCGTTCAATTGGGTGTATTTAAAAATAAGAGTACAGGAATTCTACTGAAATAATAGTGTACCTTTTTTATTATTGTAGTATAACTGATTTTTTTTTCAGTTAACTGAAAATTTTCCGGTATAAATATTACTAATATTGACATAAAGTATTTATTTTTAAACAATGAAGCGGAATGTTCAGAATGAATGAATGAATGTTCTATCTATAGTTTAGTTTACCTATATAGACTTGTTTCGGCGTTGCCTCTCAGGAGTCAGTGCTTCCCTTGCCTATGACAATTTGTCAGGTATTTATTAACAATCAGTTTTGACTAGTTCTGAGCAAATTGATAATTTCGGTAAAGAAATGAAACAGTTTAAAATATTTCTGTACTAAAAACATCAACAGAAATTTATCCGGTATACATTATTTGGGCACTGATATAACACTAATAAGGGTACATACTGAAATTTTACTGGTACGCAATGGTACGATATGCCTAGACAGGAAGTTCCGGTTAAAATTTTGCCTCTGTCTCTACAATAATTGAGGGATTGTGAGAAATATGTTGCGCGTGCTATAAGCCAAAACGAATTTAGATCTATGATTTTATTTTAGGTTTTTTTTTTGTTTAAGCAGGTTTTTTAATAGCAAACTTAGTTTGATCAGCAGGGCTAACATGCAACCATCGATAAATAGTCCAATCGACTAGATAAATATTATTTTGTTATTTGTAAGCTACCATGCGCTCCATAATAGATAGAATTACTCGATTTGATACCATGATTAAGACCACAAAACCAAATATGTCATAATCTTAATAAATTACATACACTAAATACCATATTCTAAGAAAATATCGATAAAAGGTCCGATTTATCGTTGTCGACGGCAGCATGCTAGCCCCGCTGGAAAACTGATTGAAGAATGATTGACAGCTTTTCGGTAGTGACCATTTTAGTTTTACGTCATCGGGGACCTTCCAAATTTAATCATTATGGTAAAGATATCATCTTATCAATGGTTAGATCAACAACGCACTATTAATTCTATGATCTATGCCTAATTAATTATTTCCACCCGTATACTACATCATACAATCCTGAGAATCAAATGTTTATTAGTCGGTTTTCATAAAATTTTTTTTTTCTTCTTTGAATGTATTCGTTGATAACCGACTGCAAAAAGGACACAAACAATTGCCGATTGTTATCTCTCTCATTAGTGGTCGTTTATCTGGCTTAGTTAACGAAGGCGACATGAAGAAATAATAATTAATAAATATTGTACGCATCTACACGCCGGCGCCTGTAAAAACTGCTTCCTGTGAACAGTATTATGTGTAGGTACAGTCAGCGTCGAAAGTTCTTGTCTTTATTATTTTTAAACGAATCCATTTGGCCCCGAACTTTGGTACCTTTTTTGTGATTATTTAAATATTTGTCATGCAAGGGAGATCGAACCTATAATCTCTCCAGAGCTCAATATCCCATTTCTTCTCACAACAAATAGCAGCGCCTTCCGTCTTAATTTTCCTGTCCTTACTTCATTATAATAAATCAATAAAAAATAAAACACTTTAAAAACCCAATTTATAGCATATAATACTGTCTTAACCGACACCGAGACGTCGAGTTAGAAAGTAAAATACAATTCATTATAAATCCGGCTAAAAAGTGCTTTATTTGGATTATGAATGAAAAAAAAAACAAAAATTAGGAGGAAACCAAACTCAGTAGGTAGCTCTCTTGACGTCATGAGTCCAACAAAATGCCTTAGTAAGGACTAAATTGCGAACAAAAATCGTACGCAACGTAGGCCGACTGATATACCGATAGTGTTTTTCCGAAAGTGAAAACTATTTTTAGCCGACTATGGCGATGCAAAAAGGAGGTTTATGATTTTGTCCTGTATGAATGTATGTATGCGGGTATGGACGTTCGACTGTTCCCTCATAACTTCTAAACTAATTATCATAATTAGACATTTGAGGTGTCGTTAGAAGCCTCTTGAAAAACACAGCAAGATACATAAAAATAAAGTTTAAAAAGTAAAACCCGACTTTTAAAACCACTCTATAAAATACAAACATATTTCAGGATACTTGGTAACTGTAGTTGAAATATTTTACTTTATTAGTGTTAATGACATTGGGAAGAGCAGAACCACCTGCTACAAGCATTTTCACATGCTTACTAGGTTGGTCCTGGCCTCTGAATGTATACTGAAGTATCTGTTAAAGCAAATAAACTATTTTCATTTTCATTTCAGCTGAGACTATTTTCTTGTGTCGTTTTAAAACTAAAACGCGAATATGTTTTAGTCACGTAGTTTCTTGTGTCGTTAGTTTTAAACTTTATTTTTATAAAGTTGATACATTCAGAAAAAGATTACTTCCATGCTGGACTGGGAGCGAAAGAAAAATATAAAATGTGCCAGCTGCTTCTCTTCCTGGGCATACTGTAAAAGTCAGTTAAGGGACAGAGGTTTTAAAGGCGTTTTTGTGGGCGATAGGCTGACCCTCTGTCACTACAATAGCCTTTCTCCATCTTTATAATACTTCCAGATTTGTCAAACGTGACATCAGATGGTCTTGTAACCTCTGGTGTTCTGTCTACCCCATAAGGGATACAGGCGTGACGTAATGTATGCATGTATTCAGAAGATTGAAATTTTCCTTTTTAAACTATTTGTACCTTTCAATGTACTGACGGTAACAAGCTACATCGCTGGTAGACATCAGCACTAATTTCTAGTTTTAAATTAAAAGCTCGGTGCGTTCTGAACAGGAAACCAACGTTTACTAAGATCTATGTGCATAATTTGCAATAGTTTACACAAATAGATTGTGTGCAACTTGTACATAACACTTAGCACTTACAGAGGCGTATGCGCAGCGGGGGGTCGGTTCTAGCTTTGTGGAGAAACTTCTTAGGGTTGATAAAATAAATTGAATTAAATAAAGAGTTCATTACATAAAATAATAAAACTCTTTTTAGACGAGATATACTTACAATATTGTACTTTCAATCTCAACGTTTCGGTGCCTTTACAGATTATATCCGATCAGGTCAGAAAGGTGTATTTATTTATGTAACTCTTTTAAAAAATAAAAGAGGATAGAACACTTAATTTCAATGACAACTGATGGAATAATCAACGAATGTAGAGCATTCAAAAAACTGACTTCGTGTCACAACTTTTTCTAAAGTATAAGGTCGTCATACATATTTTTTCATTTATTTTTTATTTTTCCTGAAGTACCTACTCAATTGATTGCAATGCAATTTATATGGGACCATTTTAGGCTTGTTACGTGTACACCTTTCAAATGTTACTGCACCATCGGTGACGTGACCTAATAATTTCTTATGAAGAGCTAGTTACAGCCTAAATATCTTCCAACTTAAGTGACCTTCAGGTGAGAATGAAGTAAAACGCCTGTCTAGCTGTCATTTAAAAATTTCTATTATTTTGGTCATGAGTTAAAAACTTAGACAATAATAAATCAGACTCATGTGTACCGTTGTATATGTATAAGTACCTACACAACATCCAGTAGAACTAAATGTTTTAAGTCGAAGCACGTACTCTCTGAAATAACCCATACCAGAGCGCTTAATTGTGGAAGAAATATTTGGTGATTTGCTCTGGTGCAATTTTTGAGAACTGAAATTGTTCTTTTCATTGCATACTTTTATCTTAGTATAATAGATAATAGAAAGTAACGATAAATAAATTAGAGAAACAAACACGTTTGTTAAGTATAAGGCATTTTTGTACTAAAAAAATGAGTTGTCAGGACAAGAACCGCTCAGCATGAAAAATATCTATTTAAGAATATACGTCTAACTATCTACTTATTAACGTAAAACAATATTATCGAACCATATTCGTCATCCAATTAGGAAGAAAACAGATTAGTCTTTACAAGCCAAGTTTTTCTTACAATCAGCATTGTGTAACGTCGAGCATAAAATTTAAAAAACCTATTATATTCCTCTAGTACAAGCCATTATACTAATTAACTGTAGCGCTAAGGGCTGGCAGCCCTACAGACTAAACTCCAGATAAGGCCCTACGCGGCATTAAACATACGGATAGACACACTAATTAATTATGACAAGTTACACGTTTTTGCCGCCCGCAGATTTACAGTGCACACATGCCCTTATTTATCGCGTAATGGCGGAGAGTTGCGGATTCAATACAGGTGTCAGGGTAATGTGGCAGTTTCGATTGAAGGCAGTTAACTTAGAATTAATGTTTTCTAATGGTTTACGATTACCGAAAGAATCTTTTCTATATTGGATTTTGAATTGGACAACTTTTTGCGCGCGAGACTTCATGCGGTGCGTTTCACGAATAGTTAAGGCTATGGACAGACGAGCCTACTAAGTCTGTCCTAGGTAGTGGATTATGGTAGTTTTAGTCCGTAAAAGCTATAACTGCCACATTTTTATTACTTGTGGATTAAATAGCTCTACCGCCAGTAGCTAAGAATACATGACAACTAATCCCAATGGTCCCCGCTTGGTTTCTGTCGCCAAATACCATAGTTTAAATAGTTTTCGATGTACGGCCACAAGATATTATTTTGGCTCTTTAGATTCTGGGTTTTCTAATTTAGTGAGATTGAGTTAAATTGTGAATTTAGGAAAAATCATTACTAATAAATAATAAATAAATATTTCTGACACTCACACAACATTATCTAGCCCAAATTAAGTTTCTTAAAGAACTTGTCTTATGGATGGACTAGATAACTGATATACTTAAGAAATATATAAACATACATATTTAATAAATACATATTTTTTATTAGAATAATCTTAAATAAACAAATAAACATCCATGACTTGACGACTAATATCTGTGTTCATCACACAAATATCCGCCGCCGCCGCCATTCGAACCCAGGACCTCTGGCATAGAAGGCAGTTTATGTCACCACTACACAAGTCGGTCGTCAATTAAATTAGGTTTGCTCCTTATTCAGGATCTCTATAGATGTGTTATATTTGTATTACCTACACCTTTTAATGGTTGCATGGTAGAGCTGGTCACTAGCAATAAGGCTGCCTATTCGTACATTGTGTTTGTTTTTCTTTTTTTTTGTATATGTACATTAAAGGGTAAATAAATAAAATAAATATTAAGAGTTTCACATAAAGAATAATTATCAGTATTTAATTATTCCACGTTTGCTTCTTCAACGTACTGTAAAAACAAGTATAATGACGTAATTGACAAAGTAATAAATATAAATTATTTATCAGCCATAAGATGTCAAACTTTCATTCCTTCATTTTAGAAAAAAAATCAGACGTTGTTCAAGTAACAGACAGACAGACAGTTTTCAGTAAAAACACCCGCAACATTGTAGTTTTATTGAAAAAGTTATCAGAAGACATCATCACAAATTTTTGTTGAATTTCATATATGAAAGTTGGTGCATAATGCGCACGATCATATCGGCAACACTGAACGAAATTCAATCTTAACACGTCGTGCAAATAAAGGTCCAGAAATACGCCTTTCTCAAAGTGAAGCTGACTGTACTTCGTTTTTAATAACATAAGTACATAGGTATGTTTTATGCTCATGCTTTTTATTATTGTTATGTTGGCTTATGAAATGTTAAACTCTGTTTCTCTGCGTATCTTCAGTGTACTTCAGTATCTTAAATTTGTCACCAGTCTGTATTAAATATCAAATCCTGCGATTAAGAGTGATTGACACGGTCTGGTAGAGACACATAAACATTGAATTAAAATGTAAAATACTTAATAGGGTTAACGTGTGAAAACAATGTTCGTTTAATATGATAGTCAACCCAATCCAGTGTAAATTTAACTAGAAATAAATTAGCTGAAGCCATTTAGTAGAAAGTTAAAAAATTAAATAAAAATACTATTAGGATTTTGCAAATTTCTTTTTTTACGTGTACGGGAAAAAAGAGCACAGACAGTGAGAAAGAAACTAAGTCTTCTTAAAATAATACTTAATCAATATATTTCAGTTCACCGAAAGTAATCAAAAATTCAAAAGTGGTCTCGATTTTTTTTTTTTTTTTTAGGACGTTTGTCTTCCATGACACCTGATGTTAAGTGAACATGAAGACTAAGGTGGTACACGTCCATCCACGAGAAACCTATTCACTCGACGCTTAAAAGTACTAGGACTATACTGGTCAGGGAAAATAGACGCAGGCAGTTCATTCCAAACCTTGGCGACCCGTATCAAAAAGGAACTGTCAAAGCGCTTAGTTCGACTTTTCGGAATATCAACCACATACGGATGGAAGTTCTGTCTGCGTCTAGTAGTCCGATGGTAAAAGGGTGAGGGTTCAATTTGCTCAAACAGAGCACTCGCGCACTCACCAAAATGTATCCTGTAGTACACGGTTAAACAAGCAACCTTACGACGATGCTCTAGGGTCTGTAGTTTTTTGGTCGTAAGGTCGACGTTGTTAATTAATTTACGGGCTCTTCGGTCAACGGAGTCCAGCGCTTCTAGTTGATATTTGGCTGAACCATCCCAAAGATGACTGCAGTACTCCATGCATGATCGTAGTTGAGCTGTATATAAGATAAGAAGCTGTGCAGGGCTGAAGTACCGCCGTACCTTCGAGATGATTCCCAACTTTTTCGAAGCTACTTGAGCCATGGACACAATTTGTTGACCGAAGTTTAAACTGGATGTTATAGTTACGCCTAAAAGCCCTAGATGGTCAGTGATGGGGACAGATACATTTTGGAAAGTGGGCGTTAATGTGAAGGTGCTCTTTTTTGCGGAGAATAGACACGCCTGAGTTTTGGACGCGTTGAATTTGACCAAATTCGACTCACCCCAATCGGATACTTTCCGTAAGGTCAAATCAACGCGCTCAATCATTGACTTTCTTAAACTCTGGATTTCACGGGGGCTCGCTCGCGCATTGGATACGTATCTCTCTACAACAGTGCTGTCATCAGCATAACTAATAATGCCCGGTGTTAAAAGGTCATTAATGTGCAGCAAGAATAATGTTGCGGAGAGAACAGATCCCTGAGGTACCCCGGCATTAATTGCCATTTGGTCGGAGGAGAAGCCATCTAAGACTACTCGAATTGACCGTTCCCTCAGAAAATCAGATATCCAGTCGCAGAGCCCAATCGGTATGCCATAAGCTGGAAGCTTACTTAAGAGACCATCATGCCAGACCCTGTCAAAGGCCTTGGAAATGTCTAAGGATACAGCTATTGCTTCACCATGACCCTCCAAGGCCTCGCTCCATAAGTGAGTGGCATACACGAGAAGATCGCCGGTCGAGCGCCCGTTGCGGAAACCATATTGGCTATCGCTTAGGAGCTCGTTGGTCTCGAGGTATGCCAGGAGTCGATTGTTCAATACACGTTCCATGACTTTGCAAAGTATGGAGGTGATTGAAATTGGTCGATAGTTGACAGGATCGGCACGGCTTCCCTTCTTTGGTACTGGCTGTACGTTAGCAAGCTTCCAGGACTTGGGAACCTTACCGGATTCCAACGAAAGTCGATAAAGACAGATAAAGTTTTCAGTCCCCAAAAATGCTCAATTTTTCTGATTCGACTTTACATTCGCTAATTTTAAGTTTCTCTAATGTCAAATTAGAACCTCAAATTCAAGAGTTGCTAATTAAAACTGATTTTTACATACCGTATACAATACCGTTTGTGAGTGCACTTCAGTCGTTCTTACTCTGAAAACGGTAAATTTCACAGAAAAATGCAAAAGACATTTTTTGTGGGAAATTTTATGATAAATAATATTTGTAAAAACCTTTTTGGCTTTCGAGCAATAGATCGCGAGATATTAGTGAAAATCTGATTTTCGTGACCTTTTGACCTCTGTAACTTTTTTAGCCGGCACGATATCAATGTCGATTTCTTACATCTTCATAGTAATGCCGTAATAAAGGTGTATACAAAAATTCAGCTCACTAGGATTTTTTCCGTAAGTAGATTGGACTTAAAAATGTCTAAAATGACTGGGCTATTTGAAGCTTTCAAGTTTAACTTAAAAGAGACTTAAAATTATAGACTGTAATGTCGAATTCGGCTTATTAAACGCCCAAGCAGACTTAATTTTTAAAACATCCAAGAATCGAAATCCACTTCCAGCCATCTCAACCAAATAACGGTACACGTATGTATGCATGCACGCGTCCTGCTACCCCTGTCTTCGAAACCGATTCGTCAAGATGTTTTTGCGCAAAAACCGGTAAATCGACTGACGACAGGTCGGTGGTGGGATTCTCGATACCATGGTTTTGGGATGGTAGCAGGAGTAGATAAATAGTTTGATTTAAATAAATTGGGTTTTATTATTTCATCCTAATTAGAAGACTGAATTGAAAATATCTTTGCATAAAGATTTTTTGACATGGGAAAATTCGATAGTTGTTCAACTTACACAAATGTATATGAACTCTAATTTTTACAAGCGACCCGACAGGGATTGCACGTCTAGTTCAATAAAGCTTCCAACTGGTTGAAACCATTCTGAAATTATGAAGAATAGCATAATCAATACTTATAGTATTTTTGAAGTTTATCGCATCTAGATGGACAGACAAACGCGGAGAGACACGTGAAAAACTATAACGTGTAAAACATGTTATTAAACATGTTTTACTCACTTAAATCTAGATTTTTTCCCCTAATAAGTATTCATTATTTATTTACTTATGTAAATATTTTGTCTATATTTAAAGTAATTATTACAAAGGTTCTTTTTATAAATTTAATGCAGTCCACTTGTAATCTAAAGGTAGAAAAGATTAAATATAAGAGTTTCATGATATCGAAACTGAAATACCAAAACAATGGTTTGAGAATCAGCGGCCATCTTGTTTATATTTCGTCCGTCTGTCAGTCAACGACGAGTTTTTGTCAATCGTTTTGCCGCGAGAATGATAAGTGACGGTTTTTCGAGAAAATTAAACGATATAACAAATATTCTCTTTAGAGGTTGATGACACGTGTACATTATATGTTCTTTCTCTCATTACGAGTGTAATTGATTGTTCTTTTAACTTGGGCTTGTTAAATATAACACTTAAACTGAATTGTAACTGGCTCTTTTAATGGGAAGTGGTCTTTTTATGTAATCAGTTTTGATATCGTTATGACTTGATGAAGTGTGAAATACACATTAAAAATATGTTCAAAGCCGATAATCGTTTCAGTTTCCTAAAGAATATTTTTTTGTATTCATTAATTGGTTAATTTAGAAAAAACGATTTGTAAAATAAATACTTGACTTTGAAAACTAAAGCTTCACTTAATTTTGTATTTCTTTTCTACACTACAACCCTTTTCTGAAGAACTGTAAGTTTACAAATTATAAACTTGAAATTTTTATCTCACTGGTTTCCACAATACTGTTATAATCAATTTAAGAAACTAAATACTCTTCATCATTATCATTCATCATTAATTGTTACTTCGCAAAAAATCTAGTTTTTCCGACATTTTCAATCATCTTCGCCAATTTGAAAGAACTTTACATCAACTCCCTACTCCGTACACATCAAAGAAGAAACCAAATCAGCTACTGTTCATCAGCTCAAACACGACTGAGTTGATGACATCGTCTAGCAAAGGAAACTGTGATGAATTAAAACCCAATTAGAATCCATAAAATTTTCATTACCCATCATATTTTGCAGCATACAAGATGGCCGCTATTAAACGCGCCATTTCCTCGTATCTGTCTTGTCCAGCTAATTAAACCAAAGTATTTAAATGTGCGCAGGAGTACTCAGTTCAGTTTTTGTAGATGTTAAGATAACGTTGCTGGTATTAGCGTTTTTATGAGTAAGTATGAGTACTTGTTATAGGTTGCTTGAGATCGACGAATAATGATGAAGGTTCCACACATGCAAAAGCGCGAGGACAGTTTTTAGGACCTCTAAAATATGGCGTATGGTATGTGACTTTTTTTGTGTTTTTCATTCAAGAAAACAATTTATCTACACTTAGAGGCTCCTTGTGATAGACATATAGTATAAATACAAAGGTATAACTTATTATTAAGTTTAAGTAAATGAAGTCAGAGTCTTTAGTATAAAACTAATGATACTTAGTGTGTTATAATAATAATAATAAAATCCCCAGACAATCACACCAACTACATGGCCCCAAAGTAAGCATAGCTTGTGTTGTGAGATACCATGTAGCGAACTAGGGGAGAACCTAGAATATAAATACATAAATAGATACATACCCAGACACGGAACATTTTTTTTCTTGTTCCGTGCGGGAATCGAAGCCGCAACCACTGGCGTCTAAGGCTGACAAGTTTACCTCATCGCCAAAGTGATCGTCAATTGTTCTATCTACACAGTAATTACTTTTGTGAAGTCAAAATTAATGTATCCGTTCCATTGTTGTTCATGAAAAGTCTAATCAAAATCGTTTTCTAGTAACTCTTGTCAATTTAAATTGACGCTTTTGATCTTAGTAATTTTATAATTTATTAGTAGAAACAAGAATATTAATCTTAGTACGTTTTTGGTCGTGCAGAATAACCCATGGATAAGTGTGTTTTTTAAGATAATCCGATCGACCCGCACCAATTAATAGCAGGACATCTTCAGAATTCCTGAAGCGACCAACCTTCACATAAATTCTATCATATAGCGCCAAGTATAAACTTTGCTAGCCAGGCGACATTAAACATAGAAGTTACATTATGTGCATCATTTCTTTTAGATAATATGCGTCAAATTACCTACTGGTAACTATATTGAAAATGGACTCAACTAATGTTCCAGCTTATCTTCAAAACATCAGTTTAAACCCATCACGTAACGTGTACAATCACGTGCACTAAGATGTACACACTTCGCAACTTATTTGGTTGTGATAAGGTTCAAATTCCAATGATAATATATATGTTACGGTAGGAGTGAATAATTGAAGATTATTAATAATTATCTATTATTATTAATAATTACCGAAAGTTGAGGTTAAAGTCATATAGCCAGAGGCTATTAAACCATGAACAAAATATTGAAAATGTGATATACTCTGTTTTGTGCAATTTATAAAAAAAATAACCACGGTGCTCCGTTTTGCTTCGCTCCTTGCATTAACCTCCTAACCTAACCGGTCCATGTCGGTTCTGTGCAACCAGCCTCAGCCGCTCCAGCTCGCATGGTGCCCTCAAATTGATGTAAGTCCTATGGGATGTATATGTTAAGGTAAATTTCCCTGTCACTTAAATATTATCTCCATCATTACAATAGATTTAAATTTTTTTGTGGTTTAATAGCCTCTGGCTATATGACTTTAACCTCGACTTTCGGTAATTATTAATAATAATAGATAATTATCACTAATCTTCAATTATTCACTCTTACCGTAACATATACATCTTATTAGACGTGACTGTATCTACCTACGAGGCACACGGACGCTATCACTATACGACATCGGAAATAAATTTAAATTTAGAAAAGTTAAATTTTTAATCCTTCGTCAGCTGTGTGGTTGACAGCTGACCGGTGGTTTAATTAAATTACATTTCGTATCTGTCAGGTCAGATGACAGCCGGAGAATACACCAAAGGGAATATACTTGTCAATGTCAGCGCTTGTCAAGTTGGGCATGGTGTGCTTCTGTGTGTGATGTAAAAGACATAATAAAGGAAAAACAATAGCTATCGATATATAAAATGGAGCTCGTATTTCTAAAAGCTTGCTCAGACGTGGTCAAATCTCTTACGGTATCAATATTTTTTGACTTTTCAGCAAATTGACAAATTGATAAGCTTTTAGAATACCAGCCTATGCCTCCTGGTTCGTCTGACATATATCTACAGCTGATCAAGTTCGTCTCTATAAATACGACTAGGTACCATCAATGTGGCTTTTGGAAACTAGTTATAAATATCTTCCTAATGTCATAAATATAAACGTTTGGATGTATGGATATTTATTTCTCATCATGGCAGCTAAACAGATTTGGATGAAATTTGTCATAGTGATAGTGTACAGTCTGGAATAGCACAAACACTACTATAATCCTGAAATTCCCGCTGGTTAGTAATAAATTCCTCAACACGAAATATGTAGTACCAGATAGTAAAAATATTAATTTATTTACACTTTATTGTTAACCTTATATTATAACAATTTAATATACATTCAAAGTGACTGAGATTACACAATTGGTGGTCTTATCGCTGGGCAGCGATTTCTACCAGACAACCATGGACATAGGATAATTGTAAAAAGTAGCTTGGGGTTAAGCCATAATAGTTAATCTATAAAACATAGACTATATATCAATATAATTAAATTATAAAGATGTTTAAACATAAAAATACACAAATCTTTGTAGCTCTCCTGGGATTCGTGCCTAGAGCTTTTTATCCCGCAGGAGAATACTCAACCAACGTGCCAAGGAACCAGCTATAGAAGCTATGTTTGTTCTTATTATGGGTCCATATCGGCTCACATAAAATTCTAATACATATTTTTTGTCTTACTACCGATTTTTGTTCATATTAATCACTCTTCATAATTTTATTTTTCATACTTTTTTTATTCATACATTTTTATTCCTACCAACGGTTGTCATAACAGTTAGTGATCATATTTTTTTTATTAATAATGTTACTACCAAGAACCAGTTTAAAATCATAATTTTAGTTTTCAGATCTTTTTTCTTCATAACATTCAATGATCATATTGCTCTTATTAATAATTTTGTTACTAAGAAAATACTTCAACTCATAACGTCGTTGTTCAGAATTTCTTATTTCATAAAAGACAAGTATCATAATTTTTATTTTAATAAAGGCAATACTAAAAAAAGATTTTAACTCATAATATCATTTTTCATAATAGTTAATATTGAAAATAATTTAAATTCATTTGTTAGTAAAAAATGGCTACCATCAGTCTTTGCGGTAGCTATTTAGATATGGAACGTCTCCGGCGCTACGGGAAGTGCAGCCCCAACGCCCTCGCGTAACAAAGCGCAAACACGCATGCTCACCTCCACAGCCTCGGCTTTTTGGTCGCCTCCGGCGACCAGCCTCGGCCGCTCCGGCTCGCACGCTGTGTGCGCTTTGTCACGGCGGGCGAGGGCTGCTCTCCCTCCGCACCTCCGGCTTTACAAAAACACTCTAGGGTCGATCCAATAAGACTACGTGGTTAAGGGGTCGACAAATAAGGTTTTGAACAAATTTGAAACTAAGTATGAGTTGTATGATAAAAATAGTTTAGTTACATATATCTACAGGTACACGCGTAATTTTTATAATTATGAATAAAAATAAATCTAAATAAAAAAATGTATGAATTTTAATAATAGTGATAAAGACGATTGATTATGTTGAGAAAAATACACAAAACAAATAGATGTTTATCACTTCCAGTATTATGAATTTGAGTGATTCGGAACGATGAACATTAGGAACTTAGTATTTAGGAATAAAGATAGTTAGAATGAAAAATGTTATGATTTTCAATAATATGGATAAACACACTTATGATTAAGAAATTTATAAAAACAAATATTAGAATAAAACACATTTATGAATATTAAAGTTATTTATTCGAATGATTATGAGTTTCGATCATTAGTATAAGCAAATATATTAAAACAAATATTAGTAAAAACAAAGTGTATAATTAGTGATATTATGAATTTCAATGATTATATTTTTTTATATTTAGTTTTTAAAATTATTATGAAGAATGATCATTATGACTTTAAATGGTATGAGAAAAATTTTCGGACCTCCGATGATAGGAATAGAAAATTTATGTGAGAAAATGCGCACCCTCTTATTATAATACTTAATTATAATGACTACCCTACATGCACAGATAAATCACTTCCAAGTACCTTTATTTCTTCCACAGCCTCCATTACTCACAATAAAGTCCGATATTTCCGCGCCAACCGTCGGATTTCATTACGATAACCTGCGCGCACGCAGCCGCGCCTGCGCTGGCGCACTTGACGTCATCAATAATTGTAATGAGAAGGTGGAACTAAAATATAGTTCTGCTGCTGAAATGAGCGGGAAAAAAGATAATTTTGGTACTACGCCCAGTCACGGTCTTAATTTATTTTAAATTGAAGCCTTTTTTATTGGAACTTTTTCTTTTGGGTTTTGGTGGGTATTTATAAGAAGCTACGGAGGAAAAATTCGTAGGTTTTGTATGTAGAGTTCCTTTTATTTTGTTTCTTTTTTTTTTTTGGTGACAGAGCTTAATGTTGACAAAGGATGCAGTGTTTGTGTTTGTTAATATTTGCTTCTAAAATATGGCTTTGGCTGAAATAAATGATTTGATTTGAAATGATTTGATAACTTTCTCAAGAATTGGCCAATGAAATTAAAGTAAGAAAGTTTAGAGATTGACACGCTTAAGCAAAGGAACAGCCAATTTTTTTCTATTAATTATTAATATTTAATTTGCTTGTAGTTACCAAATATGATTTATTAATTAAATACATATAGATACTTAAATTTGATTGTAATTATGTAATTTTAATTACAATATTTATTTCATTTTTAACTTGATTTTTCTGTATTTGTTCCCTATTTTTCAGTTCAGCCCGTACTGTATTTTAGTTCTACTTTAAAAAGCCAACATTTTTTTTCCTAATAATTAAATAACAGGATAATTACATTTATTTTATTTCCTAATAATTAAATAACATTAGAAAATTACATGCATTAAGTGGTCACTTTATTCCCTTTCGCTTGGAAGCGAGTATCCTATAAAGTTAATAATATTTTAAAGTTTTAGCATTTAAAATGCTTAGTAAATTTTAAATAAATGAACTTTTATTTAAAACTTTTTTTCATTTATTTATCCTATAAAGTTGTTTATTTTGTTGTTGCAGGTACTTAATCCAGATTAAGTTGCATCCATTTTGAGAAAAAGGGGATATTTATTGCGTAAGCTGTACTTACATCGAATATTTTGCTGTGGTATTGAATTTAAGGTAATATTACAGGTAATGTCTATAAAAGTAAAGATGAAAGTATCGACTCTGCTAGGTTAGGATATTCGACTAGGATAACTTTTTTACTTATACTTATTAGGATAAACACAGTGCGTAGAAAATAATCAAAGGATTTTATTCATCGTTTTTAAACTCCATATCTTTTCTTTGAGTAAGTTAGTTAGTTAGAAGTAAATACCTATATTTTTGTAAACCAAGTAAAATAATAATTAAGGAACAATTTGACATTTAAATTTTCAACACACTTGCTCGTAAAGTGAGCGTTATTCTATTGAGTTTAGAACTATAAACTGGGCTATAAGTCACGCGTGCATTAATATATTATACCCTAGTGCATAATATAATGAATCCTACAAAGTTGAATTGTAACTTTGTGCAAATAACATGCGAGAAAACAGAGCATATTTTATTGGTTATACACTAAATATTTTCAGAAACAACAAAGAGGTTTTATACCACTTCAAATCCATATACATTTTTAAATGTTTGCGCCTTATATTAGTAAAATAAATTTGTATATTAAACAAATTATTCACAATTTACAATCATTTGTCATAAAATATTAAAATATTTGCATTTACCACTCCAAATTAAACATTTTCACTTAAAATAGGCTGTATATGCTATACAGACATTGACACATTTGACGGAAAAAAAAACCTACGCGCATGCGCGAGGATCGGCGCCATTTTTCAATCACAATTCACAGCTTTGTTATCAAGTGTGTTTGTTATTTTATGATCACGTATGTCTGTCTTTTACTCACAAGTGTGTTGAAAAACGTCGTATGTAACTCGTGAGCGTTGCTAATTACAGTCTCGGCTCATTATTAAGCCCTCGCCTGCGGCTCGGGCTCAAATCACAGCCTCGACTGTAATTAGCAACTTCGCTCACTTGTTACATAATATACTATTATTGCACAAAACAGAATTGGAAGTATTTTAAATGTGCATAAATCCTTGTGCATTGGCCAATTAAACGTCATAATTAATGGCATTGATTATAAATTCAATGCCCTAAATCAATATACCTATATAAAAGTGTTCCGTTACTGACTGAGTGACTGACAGGACAACGTACAGCCGTAACTACTGGGCGTAGAGAGCTGAAATTTTCATTCTTTAGGGGATGTAGGGGTGCTCTAAGGAAGGCATTCCCGAAATTCGGGAATGGGAACGGGAATTATTGGACTGTTTAGTTTGTATGAAAAATCTTATTCCTTGAGTGCGCGGATATGATACTTGGCATAAAGGTTCCTCAATAAGTGTCTGTTTGCATAATGGAAGGAATTCCCGGAATTCCCACGGAAACGGAAAATAGGACATTTGAGCTTATGCGTGTACGATGTCGCGGGCAAACGCTCGTTTGTAATAAAATTTGATAATAACTATGGCAAGAGACTCTATGTGTCTAAAAAAAACCTCTATGTGATCATTTGGGTATTTATTGCTAAATTTAATAAATTCACACAGCTGAATTATTTTGATCAAGAAGTTTCACAACTAATTTCTTGTATGTATGTTCCTGTATGTCACATTTCCTGACTTGTTTAAGTTATAGCTCTAGCTTTAATTTTAGTGACTATTATAAAGGGTGTTTGGTCTAACGCCGGCCAAATTAAAAATTCAAGATAACGGCTTCTACCTCTTTCCCATGTGTCTTATGAAAAAAAGTATTTTTTACAACAATTTTGAATTTCGGTAAACGCGAACCCTTTCATTAATTTTGCAATGTTCATAATAGTTTTTTTATAGCAAGTGGCATAACATTCGAAAGAGGAAAGACCAGGGAAGTTTTTGAGAAATTGGAAGACGATGGTCATTTTTTTGAGAAATTAATTTTTTTCCAATTTCCAAATTTCGTAGGAAAATAAGACAAAAACTAGTTTACTCATTTTTTGATATTGGTTTGGGTGTCAAAAGAAGCCTAAAACAGTATACAAAACAGTACATTTACACTGAGTAAATTTTTTTTATTTTTACACTTTTATGATGATTTCGGGGTGATAAACAAAAAAAGTTTAAACATGTTATTAAAATAAAACCACATGACTTTTTAAATTTTAATGGCCAATAGGACATAGCAGATAACCTATTCTACAGGCCATATTGATTTGGCCGGCGATGGACCAAACACCCTGTACAATGATTCACGCATGGTAATTATACGAGTAACTGTTAAAATACGAAGACCTCTTTACGACCTGACCCAACGAATAAATATAAACAAACATTCTCACTTTTTACATTTACTATAGCTATAAGCTAGTTATTATTTTTAGTTTAGGCAACACTAAAGACAACATGTTGCTAGTATTAAATGCCCAGAATCCTCATATAAAGAAATGCCCCTAGGCTTCTTCCATACGATAGTCAACATTTATTTTATGCGGCCAACATGTGGCACAAGCCTAAAACCTTACGTCGACTATAAACGAAACTTTCAAAAAGAAAGAAAAGAAAAAGAAATAAACTCTATGTCGTGTGTTGCCATAATCGTAAATTTGAGGGAAATAATTTGGAATTTGTCACTGGCAAGTAAAACTGGTGAGGGTTTAGTAATTTTAAAACGTGTTTAGGAGATTGTTAAGTAAGTTGTAAATAAGTTAGGAAGGTCTATTAAGTTTTATTGTTATTTCTTTCTTACCAAGGGACTTCTTGTACTAGACAAGTGATTATTCTAAGAATTTTATTAGAATCAGGTATCTTGTTAAGTTTGAACTCCTTAGATGTGGCGTTTGTCGATAAATTATTCAGATTTTTAGTATATGATTTATTGTTATCTTTATTTTATTAAAATAGGAGATACATTAAAAATATACAGAGGTTTTATTGGCATTTTTGTGGGCGATAGGCTGACCCCCTGTCACTGAAATAGCCTCTCTCCATCATTATAATACCTCATTTGTCAAACGTGATATCAGATGGTCTTTTAACCTCTGGTTTTCTGCCTACCCCATAAGGAATACAGGCGTGAAGTTATGTATTTATACTTAAAAAATATTATATTTTTGAAATTATTTAATACGTAATTAAATATATCTGTAGCCAGGCCCATGGGAACGATAAAATAGTATTTTGGGTTTATGTTTCGATAATAGTACCTATATTTTTTTTCTTGTATTATTGTATTTACTATCAAATTAGTAGGTCAAGCTTAATCTAGTAGTCTGTTATTGTTCCTGTAATTAAGCAAGCTTATTTTTCCTATCCGGATCACAATTACTGCACGTGACATTAACTCTTTGCATTATTTATGACTTAAGTAGTTTTATATTTCGTTTTCTCTCTCGAAAAAACCATTAACATTTCTGCAACAGCTCTATGCATAAAATAGAAAACAAATGAATAAAGATGCCATAGCTTTTCCAACTATCGACGTAAATAATTGCGTGGTCGCTCCAACATTAGTCAATATGCGATTCCTGGCCGTTCCCGGGACCCCTGCGGGTTTGTGAGAGTTGTAAATTGTCCTCACATACTGAAAGTCTGGGGTTAAGTATATACTGGAGTTATGACCCTAAGTTTATTTTAAATAAAGAATTTGCTTATTTAGTTTAACCATATCATGCTAGCTATAGTTTGCAAAGATTGTTATTTTCTCTCTGATATGGGTCTACTTAATTTTAATAATCAAGCTCATGGAAATGAATATTTTGATTATAAAAATAAATCAATACTTTTAGATTTTAATTTCGGACAGCCCCAACAAAATAAACACTCATTATGAAATTTAAATTTGTAATGAATGAATTAATGCAATAGTTTTTTGCAGAATACATATTGAGCAGCTTTTCATGCTTTTAACGTCACAATTTGGATCCTGATATCTTGATGAAATAAATAAACTATAGTAAAACCTCACGTCCCTCGCTTGAGAGACGTAAAAAAATCAAAACGAAATCGGAATTGATTCAATCAATTTGTTCCAATTGATTATCCAATCATATTGATTGAATCATTTCCTTTTTGCAATGGTCATTGCACTCTGAGGATGCTTCTGGTTAAAGCGAATGTTTCAATAGTGTGTTTGTCGTTTTCATTCCACTGTTTGCTTCTATGAGGAAGTGTGGGCGGTGCATCAGTGAAAGAAAACCCTATATGAAGTTAACTTAGTAACAGTATAACAGTTATAAAAGGAATCACTTAGCCGCGAAGGGTCAGCCTAGAATAGTCTTACAGCCCTTGGATCAGCATATCGTGAAAGGCGACTAATACGAGTGGAACTCGCTTAGCGGTAGGATCCCTAAATCTCCATCTGCCCTGCGATCACTCTTCATATAAAATCTGCCGTCAAAATCATAAAATCTGGCGGGAAAGTGTTCTGGCAATATTGTATGAATAGCATAGAAAACTGTTTCCTAAACCCATTTGCTGTTATTTTCAACCTCATATTCACTGACCATCAGGTGAGATTAAGCTCAAACGCGACCTTAGTATCTAATAAAAAAAACAAATTCTTAAAAAAAAAAACAAAAGATTTCAGTATCATAAAGTATACACAAAATCCATGACTTCAAATATACGTCATAGCGACCGAGTATTAGACAAAACTCCTGCGCAACAGCGGCTGTCCAAAATAATTCTATCCTTTTTTAAAGTCGAGTTAGACACATGTCTCTTGAAGCAAGTACGTTACGTCTTCCAAATTTTTATCTCTACAATTATGTGATATCAACACGTAGATACGTCACGTCGTGGGAAATGATAGGCCTGTTGGAGTTGATGCGCCAGTGAAAGCGATACTGTACGCTTGCTATAATTTACAAGAAAAATAAAATGCAAAAGATAATTTTATTAATTACTAGCAATTTCAAGCGGTATTATGAATCTCTTCAAAATGTCGCTGTCCTCAAAAGTTAAGCTATCAAATGCAATTTCAAATGAGATTATTGTTTTCTGCGGTTGGGTCTATCAAATAAACGAAACGACTTCATTATATGAGCATAGGTATAGCCTAGTCAGCCATAATCTAGACAAAGATCTTTTTAAGAAGAGGAGATTTTTCTTTCTGTTCAATATTGAAGGTCCAAATCTTTTCAATTATTATATGTTCTATTGTTATATTCTAAAATATTAGAAGAGCGGTGAAACGGTTTTCGATATTTTACAGATAAGTACAGTCGCTTAATAGAATCAAAAGTGCATATGGATATAATCAACAAATGTAGAGCATCAAAAACCGACTTCACTAATATATTTAAATCCTAGTCAAAGCTTTGGCCCTGAGGACCTAATACTTCAATTAGGTCATCACGGTACAATTCACCGTATTGATACATATTTTTTTCGAAAGTTTAAAATTTTTCATAAAGTACTCAATCGAAATTTCGATGAAATAAATACGGTGGTCCCGTACATTCATCGAAAGTTTCCTCTATCACATGAAACAAGAATATTCAATTCAATCGATTCATAATTGTCCGTGAAATCATGTAACAAAGACACAAAAAAAAAGAACATACACACGAATTGAGAAATCGGTTGAAAATGAAAGACTTTAGCAACTTATGAAACAGTTACCAATTTTTTTTTTTATATTTTTAGCCCAAATTAAGTTTGTTAAAGATCTTGTGTAGTGGATACTAGATAACTGATATACTTAAGAAATATATAAACATACATATTGATTAAATACATATTTTTTATTAGAATAAACTTAAATAAACATATAAACATCCATGACTTGACGGCTAATACCTGTGTACATCACACAAATATCCGCCGTCGCCGGGATTCGAACCCAGGACCTCTGGCATAGAAGGCAATGTATGTTACCACCCAGCCGGTCGTTGATTACCATTTATATTTAACCCACGAAAAAAAATTATGGTTGATTTATTAGATGCAAGCGACTTTTGCGACCGACCGTATGACCTACCACACGACATAATTTTGTGGGCGCCAAATCTATACATATAATAAAATGGTAGGAAAGTCAAAACTGTACATTGAATATTTTTTTAAAAGAATACTTGGGGTATGATCTACAATCGAAACAGAAACAAAAAATATAGTTTTTAGAATTTTTGTCTGTTTGTCTGTTTGTCTTTCCGGGATAAACTCAAAAAGTACTGCATGGATTTACTTCAAATTTGGCATGAAGATAGTTAAGAAGTCGGGTCAACATATAGGCTACATATTATCACGCTAGCAGTGTTATAATCGTAGGTGCGTTTGGTGCTGCATAGCGTTCACGCAGACGAACGTCGCGGGCAGCAGCTAGTAATATAATAGCGTGCTTTGTTTCAAAATAGGTGGTAGCTATAACCTCTATAATATTCCTACTCCTAATATAAATTAAAGCTCATAGACTGCTACATACCTAAGATGCTATCAACATACGAGCACATGCGAGTGTGTTCAAGACTCGAGTCGAGTAAGTAATTACTCGTCTTCGTGAAGCGCGTGACATGTGTCTTCGTTCGTGCCCCGAGATTGTATCAATAGGGTCCTAGTTTTTGTTAAGTTGTTGTCTTATCATGGACGTTTTACATATTGCGTGCCTCCAAATTATGGGAAGCTGTACTTTTGAAACCGGATAATTAACCAAACATAATAGATTCAAAAACTAATATTTTTTATTTTTTATTTTCGGCTTAGAATTGCTCAGTGCCACAAATATTTACGTTATTTAAAATAAATAAATAAATATTTCTGACACTCACACAACATTATCTAGCCCAAATTAAGTTTCTTAAAGAACTTGTGTTATGGATACTAGATAACTGATATACTTAAGAAATATATAAACATACATATTGAATAAATACATACTTTTTATTAGAATAAACTTAAATAAACATATAAACATCCATGACTTGACGACTAATATCTGTGTTCATCACACAAATATCCGCAGTCGCCGAGATTTGAACCCAGGACCTCTGGAATAGAAGGCAATGCATGTTACCACTACACCAGCCGGTCGTCAAACCATCATAATAATACCTACTTATAAATTTTTGAATTTTACATAACTTTTGTAAAGTTGATTCTTGATAAATGTAAGTTATGAATAATCAACGAAAAAACCGACTTCACGTCAACACTTTGGCCGACTAATAATGTCATCCACGTAAACATTCTCCGAAATCATACATATTAAAATAAAATAAAAAATAAAATAAAATCCCCAGACAATCACACCAACTATATGGCCCCAAAGTAAGCATAGCTTGTGTTATGGGATACCATGTAGCGAAATAGGGGGGAACCTAGAATATAAGTACAAAAATAGATAAACACCCAGACACGGAACATTTGTTTTTCTTGTTGCGTGCGGGGATCGAACCCGCAACCACTGGCGTCTGAGGCAGACAGGTTGACCCCATCGCCAACGTTGTCGTGGAAACCTAATCAATAGCTGTATTGTTTCAAAAATTTGAAATTTTCAATGAAGTACTTACACAACCGATTTCGATGAAATTTATATACTTAGGACCAAGTATGAAGAATCTTCTATCATATGAATTAAGAATTTTTAAAATCGATTCATAATTGTCTGAAATATCGTGTAACAAAAAAAAACAAAAAAAACATACAGATGCATTGAGAACCTCCTCCTTTTTTGGAAGTCGGTTAAAAAATAGTAGCTGTAGCTAAACAGGTATCTGTGTGCTGGTTAAAACGATACAAAACTAGTGTAAACTTAGCATAGACCACCTTGCTGCTCATTTTTTCCGCAAAAAAGATTTGACTTCTTTGAACCGCTTTACCTTCTCATCATATGAGAATACAGATAGCGTTCAAACAAACAGACAAACAAACTCTATTTCATAAGTATAGATAAACACGTAATCAATAGCGACTATTAACAATTTATTGTGACAAAAATTTATTCTAATCTTTTTCAATGGAATTGCCCTGCACAGCATCTGGTCGTCCAATACCAGGGCAGGTGTAGGTTCGCGCACGTGACTGTAGTACCTGTGCCCTGCGCGTGAGTCACGTTTCATCCTATTTTGTTCAGCCGTTTGCGTTTTAGCTATTCTTACGTCAAATTTAGGTCATTAGTCTGCATTGAAGAGTAATAAATATTGCTCTAATTGTTGATGTTAGAAGAGAATGCGCTAATTTAGCATTTTAATTGATGTCGCCGCGTATTTGATTTAGTTGTTTACATACTCTAGTATATAATAAGCTAAGGATGGCTCTGAATGAGCGTGTCGATAAGGGCGACTAATTATGATGAGAAAGAAAAAAACCGACAATCATGCCAACTACACGGCCCCAAAGTAAGCATAGCTTGTGTTATGGGCTACCATGTAGCGAACCTAGAATATAAATACATAAATCGATGAACAACCAGACACAGAACATTTTTTTTTTCTTGTAACGTGAGGGAATCGAACCCGCAACCACTGGCGTCTGAGGCAGACTGTGTTACCCCATCGCCAAAGTGGTCGTCGAATATTATTGAACATTAAAAATTAACGTTTGTTAAATTGTTTGTGATTTTAAAGATGTGTTTTAGATACCTACATATCTAAAGTAGAGATTATAATTATACTCAGATATGATAGATATGGTATATAAAATAAAATATAAACCTTATATTAAAACGCTTTTAAATTTTAATCTTAACGGTCTCCATTCACAGTTTTAAAATAACCCTAGAAAAACGATAAAAACTTAGATAATCATTCAAATCCAACTCAACTTCACACTATTCCCTAATTTTTATATCCCTTGTATCTGTCTACACACGCAGCCTCCTGTTTCCCATCGTAAACATTTCAAATATTAGATAAAAAACTAACTTTAATAAAAACTTTTTGAATCTTTTATCTGTGATCGCGGTTAGGCCCCGTTCACACTCCCTAGCTATCGGTAATAAATTAAATATACAGTACGCGTCCACATTACGTTACAGATAATGTTATCTAAGAACCAATTAAAATATGTTTATTTGGAATATAAAAATGTTGTTCTTTGGAATTTACAGTCTGGTGAAATGAAATAAAACTTTAATTCTTTGTAAAGTATTCTGTCTGCCTGATAAAAATACTGCATTATTAACTAAGGTATACTCAGTAGGTATATGATTAAATACCAGTTGTATAAGATAACGTAAGATATTCATTCATGATCATAGTATCTATAAAAGACACAAAAATATCTAGTTACATGTACGAGATGGCTAAACATGATGAAATTCGCTACAAATCGTTTTTTTTTTACATTTAATGAATCGGAGTAGCCGATTGGAGTACCTATTCAATGGAACTTGAGTTGGGATGTTTAAGCCCTGGTTGTTCTGAATAGGCTTCATAATTCATAACGTTACTTTAAGAGACCAATAATGAATGCATAATTAACAAAAAGGGTAATTATTTGAACCAAAAACATTTACAGGAAGATTTATGATACGATTGCTTGTAAGAAAATGTGACAAAATAATTAAATAATATCCTTTTCAAAACTCAAGCTCTAAATGAGTACGAAGTGGGATAGCGAGCTCTGTCGTATCAAGGATAACACGTTCTACCACCTGTCTCCGAAACTTCCCCTGATGCTGACAAGCGATTTGGTTGCTATGGAAACCACTAACACGAAGTCCTTAGAGTCGGAGTTTGAATTTCCAAAACGTGATCTACGATTAAATGGCTAATCAAACGGTCTTGATACTTTAAAGAAATATATTTTTGAATATTTGTTTTATAAAATCAACTGCAAAATATACATAATATGGAGAATATTAAACAGTTAACTTTTAGTTAAGATGTGATGGAAGATGGAACAAAATGTACATATTAATTTTGGTTAAATTAATTTCGATTACATTGTATTATGGTATTTGTATTAGGCTAAATTGATAATTTACCTACATAATTGCTATCAGTTTGGAAATAAATAGTGTTATTACCATTTTTGTACATATTAAAGCCGATCGTTTACCGCCAACTAAACTAACTTAATTTAGCTTCGTTTAACTTAGCCACCGCAAACTGTGCTTATTTTTGCTCGATGGACAACTTTTTACTGAGTTAAGTTTTCACTTAGCTCGCATATTTGAGCCAGTTTTTCATACATGTGCGTCGATCGAAAACTATGTCTATTTTACGCAAATGTATAAAAATTGGCTCATCTGTGCGTGCTAAGTTAAAACTAACTCAGTTTAGAGGGCGGTGGTTAATCGTCTGTATGGTATGACTACTAAGTTACTTTGATAAAAACAATTAACTATTTTAAATTTTACGATGGTTGACATTACCTTTACTATTTCTCTATGACTTTTCTGACGTCTATGACTTTCCAGTTTCTAAGAGGATGGCATCCTCAAATCTTCAAGTTAATTTCTTAGTTCGTTTCATGACCTACCCAGTACGGTTTAGTTTATGACGAGTCAGTTCTGTAAATTGTGGAAATTACTATTTATTTTTCTCCTGTAACAAAACAAAATAGAACAAAAAATATATATTTTGGATTAGGCACTGTATTTTTTTAAAATATTGGTTATTTTTAAGTTTAATGCGTAATGTAAGTTTGAGTTTGGTAGGTTTAATGGTAATGTTATAATCTATAAATTTATTTCGTTAAAAGTATGTATCAACTCTATTGTCAAACTCTAATTGAAACTTCGAAAAGTCACGAAGTGCTCTACTTACATACATCTGTGAAGTCTCGGTCAGATCTGGGCCCCTATATAAATAAATAAATATTTCTGACACTCACACAACATTATCTAGCCTAAATTAAGTTTCTTAAAGAACTTGTGTTATGGATACTAGATAACTGATATACTTAAGAAATATATACACATACTAGCTGACCCGGCAAACGTTGTTTTGCCATATAAATAAAAAAAAAATAGATGTTGGCCGATTCTAATAGATACCGGATAAGCACAAAAAATTTCATCAAAATCGGTCAAGCCGTTTCGGAGGAGTATGGCAACGAAAACTGTGACACGAGAATTTTATACATATATTGAATAAATACATATTTTTTATTAGAATAAACTTAAATAACATCCATGACTTGACGACTAATATCTGTGTTCATCACACAAATATCCGCCGCCGCCGGGATTCAAACCCAGGACCTCTGGCATAGAAGGCAATGTATGTTACCGCTACACCAGCTGGTCGTCGAATTACCTATTCTGTAATTACCGTAATTATGAAATGTCCCTAGGAGAACCATCGGTGAATATTATGGTCGTCACCGTGCATAATGTTAAAAGTTACAGAATCTGGACCAGATTCCTATTTTAAATTAACAGAATACCAACAAATAAATAAATAAATACACTTTTCATCCCATCTATTCGAAAAGGACGACTTGGTTCGCCTTTAAGTGCACCCAAAGGTGATGTTTTCTTTAAGAAACATTTAGCGGGCAGTAATGAGTTTTTAATCCTCTTTATAAGTGCGCCGCAATTATCTTTTCAACACACTTGCTCGTAAAGTGAGCGTTATTCTATTGAATTTAGAACTATAAACTGGGCTATAAGTCACGCGTGAATAATATATTATACCCTAGTGCATAATATAATGAATCCTACAAAGTTGAATTGTACCTTTGTGCAAATCACATGCGAGTAAACAGAGCATATTTTATTGATCCGGGTTATACATTAAATATTTTCAGAAACAACAAAGAGGTTTTATACCACTTCAAATCCATATATCTACATTTTTAAATGTTTGCGCCTTATATTAGTAAAACAAATATGTATATCAAACAAATTGTTCACAATTTACAATAATTTGTTATAAAACATTAAAATATTTGCATTTACCACTCCAAATTAAACATTTTCACGTAAAATAGGCTGTATATGCTATACAGACATTGACACATTTGGCAGAAAAAAAAACCTACGTGCATGCGCGAGGTTCGGCGCCATTTTTCAATCACAATTCACAGCTTTGTTATTAAGTGTGTTTGTTATTTTATGACCACGTATGTCTGTCTTTTACTCACAAGTGTGTTGAAAAACGTCGTATGTAACTCGTGAGCGTTGCTAATTACAGTCTCGGCTCATTATTAAGCCCTCGCCTGCGGCTCGGGCTCAAATCACAGCCTCGACTGTAATTAGCAACTTCGCTCACTTGTTACATAATATACTATTTCCGCGCACTTTTTGAATTTGGAACATCTGATCTTAGTGTTCAGCGCCAAAGAAATCGAACGCAAATATTGTTTGAATAAAGACTGGCTGGTAGGTACGACGGCCCATAGTCGCGCAGCCCCGCCGCCGCGCCGGCTGAATAAAAAAAAATCAAATTAAAAACGCGCGAACTACAGTCCGCGTTTTCGTCAATTTTCACGGATTGTTAGAAATTCATGGTTTTGTTTTGAAAAATGAATTCTTCAAGTGACAGTGAAAGTATAGAATTAACTCCTGAAAGTATTAGAACTGACGCAAGAAATGTGATGGATAATTTATTACCCGCAAAATCCCGGGAGAAATACATGAAATATCTACAACAATCTCTATTCCTAATAAAACTGTAACAATGAATTTTCATAATTGCGAAAATGTCTCAAATGTAAATATAAGTCTATTTCATTTCAATTTAGTTGTTACTCTATGTTTTATTAAATAATAATATTACATTAAAATATGAGGCACCTTTAATTTTCTCATAGTGGGTGATGAAAAGTAGAGTGTATCACTCGGGCTCAAAATATATTTTTGGCTCGGGCGACGTACATTGAATCCCTCGCTACGTTCAGGATTCTACTAAAGAATCCCTCGCTACGCTCGGGATTCTACTCTAGAATCCCTCACTTCGCTCTGGATTCAAAAAAGCGCCCTCGCCGTAAAAATATTATTTTGCTCCCTTATGATACAATCTACTATTACCTTCCTATAAATAATTTGGAAACCCGTATGTGAGGTGTCAATATAAGTCAAGTAACCTACTTGATGTTTAAAATTTCTGAATTACTATACCTAAATACTTTTCCTGGAAAAAGTACATTAATTACTTTAAAAGTGATTTCAACAATGATCAACAGAAATAAGACTGGTCAGTTTTCCTTTATTCCGGAGTTCGCCTTACAAGCGACTTCTCTGTATGCTTTTTTTTTACAAAATCTGCTTTAAATTATCCTCGCTGGACCGTTTACTTGTTTACTAAACCATCATGCTTAATATCTGACCTCATCGACATTTACGATCAGGTCAAGCGTGGATTTGGCCAGCAATAAAAAAACTTATACTATACTTTTTGATAAACGTTTTACTTCAGCTACAAACATGCTAAAATCCCCAGCTTTTGGTTCTTAACTAAAAGGCACCATACATATATAATCTAAAGGCAACAATATAATGGAATTCAAAAACATGATAAGACATAAACTAATTACCCGAAATGCCCACACCTTTTAACTAAACGTCGTAAAGATTTTATTTAAGTTTCGTCGTAAATTTTAAAAGCATTAAAACTCGAATAAAATTTTAATAAAAGGGATTATGTTGATGCAAACTTTTTTAATTTGAATTTTATTGAAACGAAGATTCATAAAATTTACTTCGAATCGATACTAATTAAAATGATATGGTCGGACCACCTTCGTTCGAATTATCTATACTAATACATAAAGCTGAAGAGTTTGTTTGTTTGAATGCGCTAATCTCAGAAACTACAAGTGGGATTTGAAAAATTCTTTTTGCATTTGATAGCCTAACTCTTGAGGAAGGTTATAGGCTATATTTTATTCTGAAGTTCCCACGGGATCTAAAGTTACGCGGGTAAAACTGCGCGCGGTGGCTAGTCATTGAATAATTTTACAAAGAATGCAATCAAAGGCATTCAAAATATGCAGTTTAAATTAGGTACTTTTGCAAAAGGTATCTTTTGAATACTAGAAGTAGTACCCGACTCCACTCGGATGCAGTATTTTTGCATCTTTTGAACCAACTCCAAAAAAGGAGGAGTTTCTCCATTCGTCTGTATGTTTTTTTTTGTGTCTTTGTTACACAATATTTCGGATAATTATGAATTGATTTTGAAAACTGTTGTTCCATTTGATAGAGGATACCTCATAGTTGGTCCCATTTAAACTTCATCGAAATCGGTTGAGTACTTCATTGAAAATTTCAAACTTTTGAAAAAATTATGTATGATTTCGGAGAATGTTTACGTTGATGTCATTCTCAACTTAGCCAATGTTTGGACGTGAAGTTGGGTATTTTTAATGCTCTGCATTGCTTGATTTTTAGGGTCTTTATATTTGTTATGCAAGGTGTTACTTTTGATTTCCCATAACTCTAGGGTATTAATTAAATGGAATCAAATAATATGTGAATATTTTTTTTTTGTTTTATTTTTCATACAAAATAATTCAATTAAGCCAAAACATCTTATGTAAAACACCTTTATGCGAAGTATGACGACGTGGTATTTTCTATCTTTTTTTATGTCTATGAATAAGGTACAGTTAGCAACGTTTTGCGTTGTACATTGTATGCAACGTTCATCAATGTTTAAAATGTTTTTGTTGTTTATTCTATATCTTCAGTAATACGCGTCTATTGAATGAATGTTAAAGAGATGTTACAAGGGTGATAATTTATGAACTCATTATATTAAGATTGGTGATATCGTGGAAAGTATAAGTACCACATATTCTTTGGCAAAATTCAGAAAATCAGCAAATTTGACATTACAGAGAGTAAGTAGCGAATCTTATGTCAAAACGAGCGTTTACAGATTGGCATTTCCAGCAACTGCGTTGATGAAAACCGAAATAGCTCATCACGTGTGTGATATTAAATCTTACTAATATTGTATGGATGTTTGTTTCTCAATCACGGCAAAACGGATCAATGGATTTGGATGAAATTTAACAAAGTGATAGTGTATAGTCTTTTTATTCAGATATTCCCGCGGGATTCGTTATTTCGCGGGTACAACCGCGCGAAACAACTTGTAGTTTATATTTTGATGTTTAATAGTTTGCTTCCATGCTGACTGGGAGCGACAGAAAAACATAGAATATACCAGCTGCTTCTCTTTCCAGGCGTTATTGTAAAAGTCAGTCAAGGGACAGAGCTTTATTGGCGTTTTTGTGGCCGATAGGCTGACCCCCTATCACTGCAATAGTCTCTATCTATCATTATAATACCTCCAAAGTCAAACGCGACATCATTAGGTCATACTTCTGGTGTTCTGCCAACCCCATAAAGGATACAGGCGGATACAATGATACCAAATCCGTTGAGCCGTTCTGTCGTGATTTGGCAATAAAACATCCATCCATCAAAACTTTCATCTTTATGATATAATACTAATATTAGAGTAAAAAGTTCATATCATATATTCAAAATTTAGTTCATATTCAATAATTTTTTAATCCCAAGACAATCACACCTACATGGTCCCAAACTAAGCAGAGCTTGTGATTTGGGATACCATATAGCGAACTAGGGGGGAACCTAGAATATAACTACACATATAGATAAACACCCAGACACGGAACATTTTTTTTTCTTGTTCCGTGCGGGAATCGGACCCGCAGCCACTGGCGTCTGAGGCAGATAGGTTTACCCCATCGCCAAAGTGTTCGTCGAAGTCAGATAATTGGTACTATTTAAAGTACCAACACAGATAAAATGCTTGTTAAATTATTTAATTTAAAAACTACGGAACCTCTTACGAATTAGTTGTAATAAACCCTGAATGTTTTTATAAATTCAGTAGCAAATTTGATATACGCATTTTTGTATCAAAAAACACAATTTGCTAATCTAAAATATGCAAAACAGACAGTCAAATATCAAAGCTTTTAGATCCAAATGAAACATGATCGTAAATCAGAATTTGAAATGCGTAAAGATAATATGCTTATTAGAACTATAAATAAAATTAACATTTAATTTCTATAAACCTTTACCTTTTCAACCGACTTCCAAAAAAAGGAGGAGGTTCTCAATTCGTCTGTATGTTTTTTTAGTGTCTTTGTTACGCGATATTTCGGACAATTATGAATCGATTTTAAAAATTCTTAATTCAAATGATAGAGGATACTTCATAGTTAGTTCCATAAAAATTTTATCGAAATCGGTTGGATACTTCATTGAAAATTTCAAATTTTTGAAACAATATGTATGATTTCGGTAAATGTTTACGTGGATGACATTATTAGTCGGTCAAAGTGTTGAATTGAAGTCAATTTTTTTAATGCTCTGCATTCGTTAATTATACATAGTATTTTTGTTAATGGTGACTATGACTATGAATGACCTCAATATTAGGCACTTGATAGGTTTTAGGAAGATGGTTTTTAACCGACTTCTAAAAGGAGGAATTACTCTATTTGTGCGCACGTTTTATTTTGTGTCTGTGTTACACAATTTTTTGGACAATTATGAATCGATGTTGAATATTCTTGTTTCATATAATAAAGGATATTTAGAGGGGGTCTCTTATAAATATTATCTAAACCATGCGTACCTACTTCTGGGAAAAGGACTTTACTTCTGGTGCATATTTATAGGTACATTGACAACAAAGTTTTGACGTGAAGTCGGTTATTTTAATGCTCTGCATTCGTTGATTAGTGTTAGGGAAGGTACAGGCTCTTCACAGAAAATTACCGGAACATAAGATCGCAGGAGCGGGCAATTCCCAGTAGTGCAACTCCTGAACTAGTGGGATTTTATTCCCAGTAGTTCAACTTTGTGCAATCCTCTCGAAAGTTGAACTACTGGGACATAAAAGTTGTACTGGCGTCTAGTTCCCACTAGTTCAACTGGTAGTTCAATCGTTGACAAGAAAAATATTTTTTTTTTGAGTCTTTAATAGAAAATCAATACATATTTTTCGAAAGTTGATCAAATACCTACGTATAGTATATTTCTATATTGAATTGCAATCCAAAATCCTTGTTTATAAACACATAAATGTAAGAGCGTTGCCATGACAACTGAAGTCCAGGTTAATTTTGGTATAAAAAAATCTTGAGTTTGAATTAAGACTCGATGTAGAAATTTTACTTTCCAATTTGAAAATAGAACAAATTTATTTTTATACCTATGTATTACGTTTTAGTTGGGTTAGTACTACCTATAGCACCTACTAAGCAAGGATCGTTTATAATGGTAGTCGTAATACGTCTTGTGTAGGTACTTAATATGTGGAATATTGTAATGATATCTTTCATAGCTTAGTTTTCATAAGCGGATTTATTGAAGGACTTAAATGAAAAAAGATGGCTAGAAATCGGATTAAAATGTCCTATACAGAATAATATCTTGCACGAAGAGAAAAAATAAATAATTATTATTTACTGAGTTTTAACCGAAAGTTAAAGAATTGATTACGCGACGCATGGTTACGCTAGCGTTGGCAGCGATCCGCGTGCCAGGTCTCGTGCCGCGATCGAGTCAGGCGTAAGTAAAGTAAATACTTAGTTACAAAACTTTATTTACTTGTAGGGAATTCTACTGAAAAATTAAGTAGTACTTTTATTACTTAATTATGACCAGAATCGAGTACAGAGTGTTCTCCTTCAGTATCTAAAATTTGTCACCAGTCACCCTGTATAATACAGTAAAAGAAAAAAGAACAGTTTCATTAGACATTAAAACTTGGCGGTCTAATCGCTGAGTAGCGATTTCTACCAGAATATATAGACAGACAGACGGAGAAAAATATTTCGAAACATGGTTACTAATATTTTAAAGTGTAATTGCAATGTTTTAAGTAAACCGATACGTTTAATATTTGTATCGAGTAAGATTCAAATTTAGTAAATTTCAAATATGTATATTTTTATTTGTATTTAATTTGACCATAAAAAGAACATAAATTGGTGCTAAGCATTAAGAGAACCGCGAACAATAATTAAAAGTTGAATTATAAATATTGCAAACTGGAAAACAACATTAATTTATCGAAAGTAATTAGCTGTTTAAATTTACATAATTATCACGTTAATTCTTTGAATTAATTTATGTGTATAGGTATGTGGGTACTTTACGGCTTATAAATGGTTGTTTTAATGAAATATCTAAGGTTTCATTAAATTATCAATTATAATCATCATAATTATCTGAGATATTTGCCCGTAGAGTCGTTAACAGTTAAGTTCAGATATGGCCACGTTTGACCACCAAGGGACCACACATTTGGACCTCAATTGTCATTATTATATCCAAGAAACATCGCAGCATAGTAGTTCGCAGCGCAGCAGTATTTTTCAATCTTAATGTCATGTGACGGAGCTGATCTAAAATTTGCTATACCAGCTTTATTTAACAAAATGTCAGTTAAACTCCACTCATGCATTTAACAGTCTAGTTACCGAGGGCTGGGGAAATCGGCCCGTCGTCGTCAGCATCTTTGCTGTCGATGTCTTGGGATCTGAGTTATAAAGGTCAACGAGGACCGCCTTTTACATGTCAAGACTTAACTGTCAGTTAATGGATTGTGAGGTTTAAAGGGGAAGTTCGTAAAGTCGCTTTAGTTATTTCTGTGAAGATACACAATTAGGAAATTGTCCTTTTGTAGTCAATTTAGCTTTCCATACATACCCTGAAGAAGTCGCATTTTGCAAGTAACACATTTTTTTAACTGCTCGATCCTTCTAAGTAAGATTTCGAATTTGAAAAGTGCGTACAACTCATTACACAATAATTTTCGACAGCATATTTATTTATCAAACCTTTTTGAAAAAAAAACTCAACTAAAGCCCCCAAAAAGAAATGTATTGAATATCCTTTCACCCTGTATAATAAAAAACTTAAATCATGACATCTTAACTTGTCTAACTAAGTTACCAAACGAAGTACCTCTCACTCACACGCGAGCACAATCGACAAAACGTAATATTTTATTGCAAGGCATTTAGCTGCAAAGGTCACGCGTCGCACGCACGGTAGAGGCAGCTCTGATGTATGGCACTGACAACTCTTTCCCATTGATGGATGCCTGGTACTCCGCATGCAGAATTGCAAAATGTATGGAGGAAAAAAACAAAAAGTACTGAATTTCCAGAGGCTTGCATGTTTCTGAAGTCCTTGTGATTCATACTGTTCTTGACAGTGTGAGTGACGTTGGGAAATTGGTATTTGTAAAATAAAAACTAAGCAAAATCGTTTTTTATGGATCCTTTGTTATGACTTTCAAAATGACAAAAGAAGAACGTTAATTCTTTTCGAAGGAACTGAATTTGGTTGTCCGCCTTGCATCTAAGCAGTTTTTTAATTACAGTTCTTTGAGTCAAATCTTCGCGATTGTAAAGCGATGTGACCATCATGTGACATCGGCCTTCGCGCGGCCGCATCACGCGAGTGTTGATGAGGACACCTACACTATATTAGAATCATAGAATGTTTGATCGCGTGGAAATCGCGCGATATCGCGATGATATCGTTCTAGCGTTTTATTAAGGCGATACCCTAAGCATTGAAATATGATACGTACTAAAATTCTTGTTACCAGCAGGTACTAAATTGGAGTTTCAATTACTCCAATAGTGCTTATTTAAGCAACTTTCATACTTCACAGTTACAATGTTTGTTTTGGTCAGATATGGTTGTGGCAAAGCTATCAAACAAGTGAACATTGTCAGAAATAGTTTCTTAAAATTTCTTAGTTGGTGATAGCTTCATTTCAATTTTTAAACAAGGTGACTTGTTTCATTGTACCTATATATGCCTACGAAATGCAGAATATTATTACTTTGATTTTGACTTTGACATTATAATCTTTAACTAGGTACTATATTATATTTTTTTAATTATTTATTAACAAATTTGCAATGAATCTACATATAATAAGACGTCTTGATTTCCTAAAATTAATTCTGTTACAATATCTTACCCGGAACGCCTGACAAAATTGAACGTAGCTTTTTAGGAAAATGTCTCTGCTATTTGTAGCAGTTTTCCAATTTAACTGGAAAACGTGCCTCACATAAAAACAATGCGATGGAAGCGCGCGTACCATGGCGACGCGTGACTCTCCTACTAACCACCTCCAGGACCTCTAATACGATACAATTTGATCCTGTCGAGTGTCTGTTCGTAGCTGCTATGCTAATAAACCGCTTCTTTATTAAAATGTTTATTAAATTTTGCCAACAAGGGTATAAATTCATACTTGCTTGAGTATATTTTATTCAAATTTGTACGATGTATTTTTCAATTATTCAATATTAAATTTAATCTGCAAATCAAAAGCTATTTCTTTTATAAAAATGATTTAGGGCCAAAACCATGCGCAAACAGATTGACAGAAATGAAGATTGTTGTTTCTGTAAAAAAAACGAAGATCAGAAGTAGCTGATACCTTATCTTTGCAAAATCATGAAACTTTCTTTTTTAGCCTTTATAGAAAATATCTGGTGTTTGTAGAAATTTAAATTATATGAAAACAATCTACAATCCATTTCTCCATAATCTAGTTTTCACATTACAAGCTCCGAGCAGTCTGTGGATAAGTAGTGGTCTGTGAATAGAATCATGTCTTTAACAAATAAGTACTCGCATTAATCAGGTCGATAAAAAAAAAACACAAGAAATTGCCCTGAATAAGTACCCGTACATGACCCACAAATAGCTGTCTTCTACACGCCCACTCATGTTCACGCTAAATCGAACAGTAATTACGCTTTAACTCTAAATTGTAATCAGATTGGGATAACTGGTTTGCGTTTGACAGCCATGTTGTTTTACGGTTTCTAGTCTTACAATTAAATCTGAGAAATAGAAATAGATTTATTAACAGACATAACACTGCTTTCAGATGAGTTGATGGTAAACAACAAGATATAAACACCAATAAACAAATATTAAGATTAAGATATTAAGACAAATTATTTAAAAAACACGCAGGAAAACCCCGGATCTGAACCACTAGCTCCGAAATTCTCCCCCTTGTAAGAATCCGATATAAGATAAAGACTTCCCAATATTGCCAGATTAAGATGCGATCTAAAACGGATTTAAAGTTTAGGGTCCGCGTGGGCCCAAGTGAACACCCTGCGGCACACCACGCCGATGTTCTAAATAGGGATCTGCCATAAGCGTTTGACTGGCAATGATACCCTATTGTCTGGATTTTGTATCTCTTTAGGAATATAAAAAGTGATTGGAAGTGACCGCTGCTGTGGCACGGATAATAAATAGATTCTTGTTTTCGTTTGCACGCAAACGATCGTTTGAATATTTGTTAAAGTATTTTTGTGGTCATTTCAATAGAGCGCTGTTGTTTGATGTTGATGTATATGACTGAAGAAGTGTAAACTTATTTATAAGTAATGATGTTAGTTATGTTGATGGCAACAGTGAGAAATATTAGCTTTTTGTTTTAGTTGAACGTAAAGAATTATAATTTTACCTACAGGTTATCATAAAAGTACCTACAATAACAGATATTTATAAATTAATATTTATTTATTGCTTTCAATTAAAAAAAGTTTAAAACATAATGTAGACCAAAGAAAAAATAAATAATAATAGTATTTTCATGAGTTACTTGTATACAAAACCTTCCATTTGACTTAAATGGTTGGCCTATATAGACAGATCCATTATTATTTTTGTTGTTTGAAATAAATGAAAATTGTTAAAATAGCTTAACTTCTAAAAATATTATCTACTAGCTGCTGCCCGCGACGTCGTCTGCGTGAACGCTATGCAGCACCAAACGCACCTACGATTATAACACTGCTAGCGTGATAATATGTAGCCTATATGTTGACCCGACTTCTTAACTATCTTCATGCCAAATTTGAAGTAAATCCATGCAGTACTTTTTGAGTTTATCCCGGAAAGACAAACAGACAAACAGACAAACAGACAAAAATTCTAAAAACTATATTTTTGTTTCTGTTTCGATTGTAGATCATACCCCAAGTATTCTTTTAAAAAAATATTCAATGTACAGTTTTGACTTTCCTACCATTTTATTATATGTATGGATGTAAAAATTACTTCTAAACAAAATAAAGCCATTATTTAACTACAAATACATAACTTATGACCCATGTCGCCCTATTTCCCTAAACACAGGACTTGGCAGTGTTTCCAAATAGCTGTGTTTTTATGGCGATGAACCTTTAACCACGCAGGTCACGGTTTGTCAAAAGCTTTATGCTTTGTCGTTATAGCTGTAATAGCAGTGTGAATAACAACTACAATATGTTTTGTTTCTAGTTTATTTTGTCTATTATTTTAAATCTTATTTTAGGACGTTAAAGTATCCTAAACATTAAATATGCGCTGTCATATTTATAACAGTGCCTGAAGGTACCGAAAATTTATTGCAAGATATATGCACACTTATTTTTAATTGATAAGTTCAAACCCATTCAGTGAGGAAAAAAGGGTAAATTTTTGATAAAATACTTTTTCAATACTTTATCTGTACCTAGCTTTTTATCATACAATTAATTTTAACTCGACGTTTTAGTTACCGTGATCTTTTGTCACTGGTAATGGAATTAAAATAGAGGAAAAATGTGATTCAAGATACTATCTTCTAATGTTATAAAAACCTGTCACAAAACTAACTAAATCAATATACCAGACAAATCATTGAGATTTAAGGTATGATTTAAATGTTGTAAACTGTTATTTTCGTTTTAAATATACGATAAAAAAACCAACTGCTTTCTTAGACACCAAAACTTCCTCTTTGAGTTATATTAACTTTATTATTTCGTTTAATTGAATTTAGTTTATCTTACTACGCTTTCTTAAGCAAGCTATAAATAATCGATGTTACGATAAGTGAACAAGGAATTTGAGTGCTATTAAAGGCTCTTGTTATAAATTTCATGAAACCATTTCAAATCCAATTTCAATTACAGAAAATCCTATATATATAACAGCTACAATAGACTTCAAGTTATTATTTATAGTTTTCATTATGAACGTGCTATGCTCCTGTTGCGTCTTTCGCTGTAAAACATTAAACCAAGGAAAAGTTATAGTTATATTACGAGATTTATAGGAATCTTAAAGTGCCTTTTTGATGTAGGTAGTGTAGAGGCTGTTTTAAAAGTAATTTAGCTTTCGCTTTTAAGCGCTTAAGAATTTTATTTTACACTAGCAGTCGCTTTTGCATCGTAATTTTTGATCATATGAGATTTCTAAATAAAATAGGTATAACCTTACCTTTATTTACGTAGCCTTCCCCAAGAACTGGGCTATTAGACGCTACACATTTTTTGTCACTGGTTTCTGTCATTCGAGACTTTGTCGTTTAATTAAACAAACAAATAGTTAAACGTTCTTTTTATTTAAACCTTATCTGACACAATGATCTCAAGGTCAAAGTCTTCTTAAGGCATGTACTAATTTTTATTATTTTATCTGGGGTTTTATTTTATTTGGCTTGGTTTTGACTCTAACCTTTCAGTTTATCAAAGTTCAATGTTTCATAAAAATGCATCATATATGTATTGAACGATGAGATTACCATTTAAGCAGTTGCCTCACTAAAATGGCGCAGTTAAACTTTTTCAGAAATTGAAATTAATAACGCCCAGCGATGCAAAAAGCTAATAGAAGATTTATACCGCGTGTATTTAATAAAAAAAATGGATTTTAAGCGCTCTGGATGGCGTGTCGTTTACGTTTTGACGAGGCCATAAATGTTCACAAGAGATAATTATGAGTATTAAACAAAGCTCGAATATGGCGAAATTATGGTTCAAGGTAAATATTTAAAGTAAACATCAGCAGTCCGGTGAGACGAACAAATGCAGGACATTAACTTTTATTTTATGAGCTGAGAGACCCGCGTAAGCTTTATTTGAGTAGTCCACTTGCAAAGTCCGCTATGTTGAAAGAATAATAATTTTGGAAAATCGATTAAAACCTCTAGTGTTCAAATGGAGTTATCAAAATTTATATAACAACATATTACTGAAAAGTATTGTCACAGAGAATTAATTTCTTATAATAAATAAAATCCCAATACCATAGTAATATTTTTATTAGTATTTAAAAATTAAACATAACCACTTTTGCAAAAGTATTTTTAACATAAACAGTTTTGCAATTGTATGAAATTAACATGAAGAGTTTTGAAACAGTATCAAAATTAAATCCTAAACCTAAATAATCACCTTACAATAATATTATACTCTTATTTCCGTTTCATCATCCATTAAAGTTTCCTCAGTATCGGTATCTTCTGCTAAAATAGCTTCAGTTTGGTTTTCTTGCAGAAATCTATAATATTTTAGACTATCAATCTTAGCCCAATCTTCTCCAAAATGTTTTATCAGTAGGTTTTTCACATCGTTTAATTTTGCTGGTTTTACAGGAACGCCTAAATTTATCAAAGCAGGTTCAATCTGTTCAAATGATTTACCTCTTTTACAAACATTGCCGTAATTCACCACCTCCGATACATAATGCGGTTCCCCTTTAACGGCGATTTTGCCATTCCTGTCTTTTTTCAGAAAAAACTTCTTAGAGGCATTAAATTGGAAATGCCAAGATCCAGGCAATTTCAGTACGTCTTTGGTGCTTGATTTCCAATCATAAAAATTGAAATCTTTGCCAAGTCTCAGCACCGTACCGTATTTTTGGAAAATATCAAAATAGGTCTCTGGTTCTGCAATGACTTCTAGAGGCCGTGTAGCCCTTTCAATATTTCCAAAAATACGGTCAGGAGGCAAAAATGAATGCCCTACAACTGGAAATATTATTGTAATTCTTTTTATATTACTCGGAGCCTTGATTTTTAACCAATAAGCGAGCATTCCCAATACAATCGTATTTTTGTTTTGTCCCCCACAACCATCACAAAACAATTTGACATGATTAACAGAGTCTTCAAAAGTGGTATTCATTAGTTTATGAAATACAGCTGAAGCTATCTGGTTGGATCCTTTCAGAGCCTCAGTTTCCAGCCAAGTGTAGATAAATGTATTTGAAGTATTTTGCGGCCCATTGGAAGGTCCTTGGCAAATTGTTAGATTGTAAACATATAGCTGACGGCTAAAATAGGCGCTCTGGTCCGGAACTTTTGGTAAAACCAAATTTTTTTGACAGTCGAATGATAGCATCATTTCGTCATCTTGGGGACTTTTAAGGCTACTATAAAACCACTTAGCCTTTAACTTGTGAATTCGAAACTGCGCTATTAGAAGTTGTTTTTTAACTTGATCACGTTCACGTGGAATAGCTGCTTTTAACTGGATACACTTGGAGCAAGCATCTGTGGCTGGCGTTTTAAAGCTCAAATTAAAATATTTGTTGAATATACGTCGGAAAAATTCGTACTTTACTGGAACATTTTCTGGATCATTATTATAAAGCGCATGGATATTTTTTATATTTAAGTCGCTGCTTAAATATTGCACAGTAGATCTCCCTCGCACATAATGTGACTCTATACTTTTAAGTTTCTTTATGTAAGCTTTAACAGAGAATAAGCGATCAGAATACCGAAAAGATTTTCTATCACCACCTCTTTTTTCATTTGGGAGTTCCATTGTGGTTAAATGGTTTTTACAAATTCTTTGTATTCGGTCCTTCGATATTCCCAAAATAGTAGTAAATGCCTTCTGGCACACTTTAGTTTGTATAATTTGGCGTCTTCCATTAGATTTTATTTCATATTTAGGTATAAAATAACGTATTGTTTGAGATTTTGCTTTTCCTTCCCTTTTTGGTGTTTCTGTTGTACAGTATTTCAGTAAAAATATATCCTGACTAACTTTGTTTGACGATGCATAAAAATGTCGATGAAATTTACTATAGTCCTGTGGTGTTAATTCGCTGCACTTGTAGCCCTGTTTCGGATTTCCATGCAAACACTCTGGTATTTTTGGCAGTCCTTTAGGCTTGTGCCTGAAGCAAAACAGAAAAAAACGCAACATAAAGTCCCAAAACCAAAAGCATAGAAACAAGAAGATAAATAAACAACTGCGTCGTGCAATTTAGTGGGCGGTATATATAGAGCTCTTAATTTTTTTAGTCATTAGTATTGTGCAAGTAGTAAGCAGCGAAAACAAATAAACATCGTAAACTGAACGAACAAACAAACACGAACCTGAGCGATAAGTAGGTAACAAACATATTCGTAACCTTACCTGTTTGCCTTTGCAACTTCTCGCTTCCATGTTGATTTATCAGTAATTTTTTTTCGTCCTCTACGACACGGTGCTTCATTAACTTCCTTTTCTTGAATTTCCATTTTAAACAAGCAGAATTTTAACAGAGAATTAATATTTTTATCGCGTTGCACGTGCTTGCACTTCCATAGGACCATGCGGAATGAACAGACAATGACAGTCAAGATGGCGGCGTTTGCACGAGTCACTGCGTAATATGGCGAGTTTTGAAAGTTAACTGTAACTTAGAGTTGTTTGAAAGTGAACTATCAATCAATATAGCAAGTTTTGCAGGAGTACTCAATATTTAACCTAAATTTATGCGTAACATACAGACTTTTGATCGTGATTGATAGTTGCATATGAAAGCATTTTAAACAACGAATAAAATGGCCGCGCTATCAATTTTTTTTATTTTTTTTAACTTAGCGGAGTTTGCAAGTGGACTACTCATTTATTTCCTTCATTGGAAATCAAACATTTTTATAGTAATTGTGTAAAAAAGCGAAAGAATTTAATGAGTCGACGCTGTGTCACATTCCTGCATATTTTTCTCTAGCTCTGTCTGTACTCAGCAGGCGTGGACAGCTGTCGGCAAAAACACTTAAAAGATTAAATTAACTGTGCTTGTTAGAACGTAAAACTGATAACTGTCAATATTTCCCTTAATAATCATGTATTTACAACTCGACGCAAGGCAGTGTTTAACTAACTTGTCTTAAAGTTAAAGCAAATACCGTTTGCATGCGGTATTGGCGATTTAGGTCAAACTGGTTCCTTTAGTTGCATTAATTGACATACGGATACGGATGGCGGATTCACTTACGAAAGCTATTAACAACGAGCAACAATCAAAAGTTAACCTAATTGTGTATGCTGTGAAACTATTTTGCAACTCCACTATCACTTGCAAACTTGCAAAGCCTCTGCCTGTATTCGGCATGAAGAAATCGTCGGGTAACCAAAATAAAAAGCCATTGGATAGTGATCTGTTGTCTTCTTGAAATAAAAGCCATTTTGTTGAGTGATATGTGCTGCAACATTTCATATCATTGAAAGGGTTTATATTTTTGGGATACTACAAGGTAGTATAGTTGGTCCCTGTTATTGTTATTTTGTACCTTGTTAGTTTGTTTGTAAAGCTGAAATTGGAGTGTCTTGAAAATGGTTTATATGTCTTTTTTATTTGTTTTTCACGTTTACAGCCGGAATGCCCGGTGTCGGTGAGAACCTGTCCCTCGAAGTGCACATCAACTGGATTCGTAAACCCTGATTGCAACGTACTGACGAGGACATTTATCAAATACTTCTACTTTAACGTCGATTTTATTCGATCGTTAATTACAACATAATGCTGATTAATCATTATTGTTTCAAGAGAAACCATATTCTAAATAGGAGTTCTAGTGCTCTCTGTATATATTAAATAACTTCGTAGTTGGCGGTTCTAAGTGGATAAATTATGATTGTGATGTGTATGGTTAATTGGAATGTTTACGGCTTGAAGTAGGTAGAGATTGTTTAAAAAACTTGATTAGCTTTAAAAAAATGTGGCAGCAAATATTCTGCCCATAGCTACTAATTAAATAAGACAGCGTTGGTATCAACAGGTCCCTTTTTAAATACATCTGTAAAAAGAGTAGAATTTTAACAAATATGAGTGGCTTTTAAATAGGTATTATGCAAGTTACTTTTTCTAATGTCTATCTAATTGAAGGAAAGTTTCTTCAGTTAGAATTTTCAAGTTTTTACGATTAATCATCTGAATAACAATATATTTTTAACAGCATTCTCGATAATGATATATCCATTTATAAAAAAAAAAAACACTTAATACACATTTAATAAATTAAATTCATAATGTGATCGTAACATGCTGTATTTTGGCATTGCTGTGTAAAAACTTGATTCAGTTCAAGTCCTTGAATTAGGTAACTTTAGCAACAGGATATTTTAAATATCTTTCGTAAAAGCCTTTTTTGGCTAATATAGTAATATATCATGTATAATTTATAACTATATAGAACACCAAGGAACCAAGGATAGAGAACCACCGATCGTCAATATCATGATGTTTTGTTAGACACTATAAGCCGTGTCAGTTTCGGGCAGTGTATATAGGTATAGGGGTCATCTAAATTTGTCTAGGGTATATCACAATCTTACCCTCACAGAATCGATAAGTGACAAATCTTATTTTGTGACAGTAAAACAAGATTAACTGCTCAGATATTTGCAAACTGGAAAGTACTGTAAAGTATCTTTTTTTAAGTAATCATGCTGTTGACTGTGGTTTGTTATTTACACAACACGTCTCAAGCAACTCAGTAAGTGTATGTTATTAAGTAAGTGTGGTTTGGGAATTACCTAATGTCATGTTATTTACTTAAACGGCTTGTTGAACTTTTTGTCGCCTTATTTACTTAACATGATCATTACATTTGCAGTGTTTTTAAGGTTTGCCAATCTAGTTTTAAGAATGATATATTTGAAATGAATTGAAATTATAGAAATGTATGAATTATTATGAATGATTTTGGAATATAGCAAGCTCGAACGGCACATAATTTTCATCTATGTACTGAAAAAGGGATAATGGAGTGTAGTGTTAATATTTGTGATAATGTATATTCTATGAAGCTAACAAAAAATTTGCTAGTTTAAGATATCCAAATCTGATTTTAATTTAACAAGGATCAATTCAGATACTAACCCAGCTCTATATATATGTCCGCATAGTTAGAATATTATATCTATTAATTATAATATTTATATTAGGTTAATATAATCAATAAAATTGATATGTTTTTCTTGTCTGTGTTTTTGTCCCAGTCCAGCGTGGGAGCTAAAGAAAAACATAGAATATGCCATCTGCTTCTCTTCCCAGGCATACTGTAAAAGTCAGTTAAGGGACAGAGGTTTTATTGGCGTTTTTGCAGGTGAGAGGCTGACCACCTGTTACTGCAACAGTCTCTCTCCATCATTTTAATACCTCTAAATTTGTCAAATGTGACATCAGATGGTTTTATAGCCTCTGGTGTTCTGCCTACCCCATAAGGGATACAGGCGTGAAGCTATGTATGTATGTGTATGTAAAATTTATTATGTCCCCTAAATTCTATTCTATGATGTTATAAAAATGGAATAGATACAGACATGTGTAATAATATGTATACGTTTTCATTGGAATTTGAACTTTATCACAACCAAATAAGTTGCGAAGTGTAAAGATATTATTACACGTGGCTGTACATAGATTCAAATGTGATACTATGCAGGGTTGCTTTGCATAAGGCTATAAAGTTTTTTTAAGGTTTGTTAAATCATGATGACTTCATATATTATAGGCAAACATGAAATATTACTATTTGCATATTATCAATTAACGGCACTGGAAAATAACTAGATTATTGCGAACATAAAAAAGAGGAATTATACCTGCTGGGGAAAGAAGGGTAATGTATGCGAAACAGGACAGAACCTGTGTGGCGACTATTGCGTCTTTTATGATTGACAGTTTCCATACGCAAATAAATCCAATTAAATACCATCATAATAAATAAACACTTCAAAGTTTTGTAATTTAAAATGATGAGAAATAGTTGTGAGTAAAATTGAACTGATAAATCATGTTGGTATTAATATAAGCGGCTCGTTGTCGATCGCATTTGTTCCGCTTATATCGTACGTTAATTAGTTTAAGTTTAGTTTGATTATTTTATCAACTTTTGAAAATAACATGCATCATGATTAAGAGTGATAGGTCTCAGATGAACAGTTATAAAAGCGATTTCATAGCTATCATCCTACATACAACCTGCTCAAAGCGAATTTATCTAAGTCATACATCTACATCACATACCTAATTCAGTATATAATGTGCACAACAATAAACATACCAAAAATAATTTATCATTGTTCAGAAACAACGTGTAACCAATTAATTTTATTACCCAACGGCCTAACAACCTGAGAACTGAGTTGACCCTCCTCGGGTATCGAACACTGTCCCCAACGGCCACTTAATTCCATTACACCGCCGAGCCTACGGAATTGAAATGAGCATTGTTCTAATCTTTATTGCCATCTAAGATACGTGATTATGACCCTTTTCCCCTACATTTACTTAAGGCTTTCGGTTGAGTTTTCTGTGGATTTATAGGTGACGGTTATTACGTTTAGTGTTTCGGTTTTGGGCGTATTTTTAATCCGTAATGGCGGTCAGTGCTGATAACGATATGAAATATTAACTGAAAGGAAGTTTCGGCCGGTCACTGCAGCGCGGCGGGGCGGTAAATTGTGTTTATTTCGTTTTGGGTCAGGCCTAGAAAATGATATCGTTATTCGAAAAAGAAACATACAATTTTGATAAAATTTTGTTGGTAAACAAAAATAAAAGGTGTTCACTAGAACTAAGTACTTATACCTGAATTGGATACTCATCTTGTCCTGTAGATGTCGCAGCTAATGCTAAAAATACTAGGTATGAGGCCAAATACTAGGAATAAAACTTTTGAGACAAGGGGTCTATTGAGATTTACATTATTGTCGAATGGCTTTGGAAGGGCCTTTGCTGCATTTATTCAACGTTTGTATTGAGTCCGGGACGTTTCCTGATCGTCGGAAGCTGAACAAAGTTGTTCCTGTTCCGAAGGGGACAGGAGGTGCCTCACCGAGTGACCTTAGACCTGTTGCCGTCCTCTTCACTCCGGCTAAAGTATTCGAAATGACCATTCATAGCTGTATTTACCCACTGATCAGTGGTTACTGAAATACGTACTATTGGAAATTTAATATCAAAGTACCTCTTTCTATCTATTTGTCTGTTACCTCTTCAAGCTTAACAGCTGAAACTATTGAATTTGAAGCGTGCGAAGCTGGGACGGGTATATTGATCTACCATTGAACATCCCTATTTGTTATAGGTATTTATTTTTTAGATTTACTGTACTTGGCGCTGGGAGCACGACAACTGATATAAAGACTGGCGGGTAAAGGGTTAAAGAGTCTCTGTACAGTACTATGCGTTATTTTGCGCTATTTTATGACAACGATTTTCGATAATTTTTTAGTACTAAAGAGTTATTTATAAACAAATGTCACAGCGTAGTCAAATTTACTACTTAAAAATAATTTCTATACTAATTTTCTCTACGGAAAGAGATCTGTAAATTAAAAGACATCTAACAGAAAATTATTTCCTCTTATACAAATTCCAAACAAAATCGATTCGATTGTACTTGCACCAACCCCCCTGTCATAGCCCAGCGGTGGGCCAAAATAATGAATGGTACTTAAACACGACAATCAGTATTGAACCCGCGACCAGCCCAGTTTACGCATTGCTGGGAAGATAGATAGCCTTTATGCTGTACTAGTTATTGCGCGCGGCTTCACCCGCGCAATTTCGAAACCCGCGGGAATTTCGAGATAAAAAGTAGCCTCCGTGATATTCCAAACTGTACACTACCACTATGCCAAATTTCATCCAAATCCGTTGAGCAGTTCTCCCGTGATTAAGGAACAAACATCCATACAACCAAACTTTCACATTTATAATATTTGTAAGATACAGGTATTGTAAAATGAACTAAAATACCGAGGTAATTTATATTGATGCAGTCTGTGGAATTCTACATGTGGATTTTTTTCTTGTTGATTCTTAATTCTAAATGTGATTCGATTTACAACCGACTTCCAAAAAAGGCCTCCTCCTCCTCCTTCTCAATTCGTATGTATGTTTTTATTTTTTGTGTCTGTTAAACGATATTTCAGACAATAATGAATCGATTTTGTCAGATTTTGTTCATAGTCAGTCCCATATAAATTTCTTCGAAATCGGTTGAGTACTTCATTGAAAATATCAAACTTTTGAAAAATTATGTATGATTTCGGAGAATGTTTACGTTGATGACATTCTCAACTCAGCCTAAGTTTTGACGTGAAGTCGGTTTTTTTAATGCTCTGCATTCGTTGATAATTAAACGCTTTATTTGTTATAAATGTTTTCGCGGTTATAGAGAATCTAAAAACAATAATAAAAGAGCTTAACAAGGAATATTTGTCGTTAAATTAAATCTTTATATGGCATTTTAAAATAGCTGTTAAGAGTATTTAAAAAGCTTATAGCCCTATACAATTTTTTTTCTGTCAATTGAAATATCAGAACCGTGACAAAATCCGCAGATCTTACAAACAATTATCAAGAAATTGCCTATAAGAGAGAATAATATTTGTTTAGTTAGTTACTTTTGATAACTAGAAGTTCGTTAAAAAAGTTTGATATAAGTTCGTTAAAATTAAAATGATAGTACTTGTACACCTATGTTTAAAAAGGCTAGGTGAAGGTTTAACTAGTTCGTATACAGTATTTCCAGACTCTAAAAAATATCACACATTTAACATTCTGTCTAAGCGTATATACTTACCTGAAGAACTTAAAGTTTCCTAACTACTAGAAAACCAACTGAAAATCTCAGTCGAAGTACGTGATCGTCCCCAAACGAGCTGTTTCCCCAAACCATAGACTTATACTGCAAACTTTATTGCAACTAACTCTAATACTGTTGACAGTTGGAATTGCAACCGTATCTACTTTAAAATAAGAGTTATGTAGCTGTATTAAATCTGTAGTAGTATCAAAGTCAGATTGGATTCATCGGATTGAGTGAACATTTAAATTCTATGCAGTTTGGAGTGGTTCAGGTGTAGGCCACGCTTGTTTATTGAAAATCGTTAAAATTCTAGCCAGCTCTACCTGCGCTGTGGAATTATGCAAAGTCAAACATGGAAGAAATCGCAGGAAAATGAATCTTAATTCCAGTGCCAAGGGTTTAATAAATAACAAGAAACGAGTTCTTAAGCTATAACTCAAGAGGAATCTAAGAGATACTTTGTAAATATCAGGTACCTATGTTGAATGATTTAATTCAGTTATTAATTTATGCATTTGACGGTTTTAAATAACTGTTATTATAGGAAGTCGTGGCACAGTGGCAACTGTGTATAACAATCGATATCGCAGGTTAAGCAACGCTCGGCGCGGTCGGTAATAGGATGGGTGACCGCCGACCATTCATTTTCTTATGGCATTTTCCGTGCTTCGAAGTGTACCGAGGGTTGTCTTAAGGGTTTGTCAGACCCCATTTCAGTACTTTGAAAACTCTGAAATCCACCAACCAGCACTGGGCCAGCTTGGTGGATTACGACCTAAATCTCCTCGTCACCCAGAGTCATTTACTAAGACTTGCGATAAATAAATGACGAATGTTACTGGCGGCATGTTAAAATATTTGAAACGTTTGTCCAGCTGCATAGGTATCACTACCCTGCTTATGTTCATATTCAAAAAGCACTGTTATGTTCCGGATAGGAACTAATATCTTACATCCTAGAATCAACGATGAGTCAGTCGTCACCCTGGAGTTACAGGCTTCAATAGGCGTTGGTTAAGCGAAGGTTTTTGGTAGGTATATAATATACTAGGTGCCCGTGACTTTGTTTGCATTATTGGAAAAAAATAAACAAGATTAGTTCTTTCTAGTAATTAATCTATGTACTTCTCAACCCTATTTTTTTCAGAATATTAAGGATATTACAGAATCTAATCTATTTCTATGTTTCCTTAATATGTGTTCAGCCGTTCTGCCGTCATTGAGAAACAAATATTCATCCTTTCAAACTTTCGCATTAAGTTTGATTAAGTAAAATGAGCATCCGGTGAAGATCAAATCACTCGTGATTGTTATCATGTGGCATACATCAATGTCTGTGTATTGTTTTCACCATTCCATAATAAAAAATTACGTCTGTACGCTTTGATGTAAACAGAAGTCAGGTTTTCATTCAGCACTGCATTCATTTTCAACCGACTTCCAAAAAAGGAGGAGGTTCTCAATTCGTATGTATGTTTTTTTTTGTGTCTTTGTTACACGATATTTTAGACAATTATGAATCGATTTTAAAAATTCTTAATTCATATGATAGAGGATACTTCAAAGTTGGTCCCTTATAAATTTCATCGAAATCGGTTTGGTGCTTAATTGAAAATTTCAAATTTTTGAAACAATATGTATGATTTCGGAGATTGTTTACGTAGATGACATCATTCAGTCGGCCAAAGTGTTGACGAGAAGTCGGTTTTTTTAATGCTCTGCATTCGTTGATTATCTATATCTTCTATCTATACTTATAATAAATCTGTAGAAAGGTCAATTCTGTACATGAAATACTTTTTCAAAATAACTATCAGGGGGTGATTGGTGATCGATACTGATGCCAAAAATGCAATCAGTAAAATTTTTGTCTGTCTGTCTGTCTGTATGTTCCTTATAGAAACAAAAACTACTTAACGGATTTTAACGAAACTTGGTGAAATTATTCTTCATACTCCTGGGCAGGTTATAGTATACTTATTATCACGCTACAATCAATAGGAGCAGAGCAGTGAAGGGAAATGTTGGAAAAACGGGAGAAGTTACTTCATTTTTTAAGCTTCCGTCGCGTGTGCAGCCTTAATGGTTAAAGCTACATAGAAATCATGTATGACAGAAATATTCTTCATAAAATTATATAAAAAATATCCTAGAACAGTATATGTCTATATTTTATGGTTGACTCACAATAACACGTGTAAATCCCGATAGCTTAGCAGTTCGGAGCTTTCTGATTATATTTGTTTACTCTTACGTTTATAATACTCTCACTCATCCCTAATTAATAAAAATTAACATTATTACCTATTCAATAAAAAAGACTCATAGAAATCGGTATAGAAACACCAAACTTATACATGAAATACGCTAATAACCCATCGCGCGTGAATACTGAATGATATAGGCATAGATGAAAATAAGTACTAATATAGGGATTATTTTGCGTAACGGTAGCCGCGCTCGACGCGGCTCGCGGCGGTAGGGTATAAAAAAAGGCGGGAGGCGAGCGCAAGCTTTTGCGCGATTTAATATAGGTAGGTACAGAAGGAACAAGCGTTACATTACCTGTCAAATTTCCCCAACCAATTTTAAATTATTATCGAGGGTCAAATTCAAGTAAAAAATTTTGACAGATTTGCAACGCTTCATGTACTGCCTTCTGTACATACAAAGATAAAATGGAAATCAAGGTTTTGTTTATTTCATGATCGTTTCTGCCTCTTGGAAGTCAGAAACCGTAGATTTCAAGTTACGTGTGTGTTAACTACTATACCAAATTACATTAATATTGGCTTAGCCGTTTGGCAGTGAAAAGCTGCCATACATAACTATAGGTAGTATTGTATGTACACTTATAATGGCTGCATGGATGGATTTTTGCTATTCTTTCACGCAAAAACTACCTAGCTTTACATAGAATAACAATAAGCTAAGTATAATTAATGAAGATATTGCATGAATTAAGTAAAATTGAAGGCATTAAATAAAACACTTTTTAACCGGATTAATGGCGTATAATTTATATTTTACATTTTAACTCGAAGTTTCGGTGTCTTTGCAGACAGAGCGACTGAGAGTCACGAGCGACTGAGAGTCACGAGCGACTGATAAAATTTAAAATGTAAATATGCGCGATAAATCCGGTTAAAAAGTGTTTTATTTAATAGTCATACATAATAGTCATCGCGAAAACTTAAGACAATATTAAAATTTAAGGCACTTTGGCACCCGATTTGTTTATAACGCTATGTGCCTTTGTGATGTACCTAATAGATAGTTACCTACCTATGTTTGTGGTTAGGAGTTATACATATTATATGGGCGAAGATTCTTCATTTTTATTTTTGTTATTAAAGATAGTTAGGACCTTGGAGAAGAAAATAACCTACTCGAAATACTAATTCAATACAGACGAAGTCGCGGGCATCATCTATGTAATATACCTACCTACCTATACTTTTTCACAAAACCTAGGTGAAACTGCGGATCACTGCTTTGTTGTAACAGTTTTTGAAGTAATTCTGTCTGTTTATCTATCAGTAACGCTTTCACAGCTAAACTACTGAGTCGATTTTGACGAAATTTAGAATAAGGTAAGTTTTAACTTCAAGGAGGATATAATAATAGTATTTATCCAACTCTAATAAACGGTATCCACGCGGACGAAGTTGCGGGTCACAGCTAGTTTATTTAATAAAGCTATCAATTCAAAACCTCTTAATTATCAAACACGATCTCCTTCGGCAGTTTATTAAAGTCCTCCGACGTAGGTACAGTCGACCGCCCCTCACTTAATCTAAAGGTACAGTCGGGCATACAATACGCTGGCTGTTCTCAAGTCACTATGATACTTGATGTGTTTCTTATTCAAATCGTCTGGGGGGCCAGGGGATTGGAAAACGCAGAGATGGTGTAGACGGTTTAAGAGGTGCTATGTAAAATACGAGTAGATCAAATTAGGGGTCCTCTTAAAAATAGTAACATTCATAAATGATTAAGGAAAATACTTTTGATTTTATAGCTTATAAGTTTACATTTTGTCTCGAAGTTTCGGTGTCTACGCCATTGATACGAGGACTTCATCCAGCACAGAGAGCTTTTGAATAAAAAGATCCCAGTTGTCGGACTGGGAGCGAAAGCAAAACATAGAATGTTCCAGCTGCTTCTCTTCCCGGGCATATCGTAAAAGTCAGTTAAGGGACAGAGGTTTTATTGGCATTTTTGCATGCAACAGTCTCTCTCCGTCATTTAAATACCTCCAAACTTGAGCTGAAATGGTTTTACAGCCTTTCATGTTCTGTCTACCCTATAAGGTATACATACAGGCGTAAAGTTGAAAGTTTGGATGGATGTATGGATGCTTATTCGTCAACGGCTCAACGGAATTGGTTGAATTTGCTATAGTGATGTTTACGTAGGATTTTTTTCCGATATTCCCGCGTGATTCGAAATTGCGCGGTTAAAACCACAGGAAACATCTAGTATAAATATACGTGATAAAATCCGTATAAACGAAGATGAAATTGATTGAAAGGGTCACAATTAGACCCTGAAGTTATAAATTTTATATAGGGCTAATTATATTTCAATAGCAGATAAAGAATGATGAGTGGGTCTAAATTACGGAAGAAAAAATTTTTTATTTCAATATTTTTCAAATAAAATAAAATTTCAAAACTTTTCGTAGTGACCAAAATTTAAGTTTAATCTTTTGTTTATACACAGCAAGTAATAAAAACGCTTCCATCTAATTGTTTGTAGTCATAAAATGTAGATTAAACTTTTTACTCAATAATACGATTTTTTTTATTGAACTTCACACCCACTCATTATTCTTAATCTGCTTTTAAAATATAATTGACTATTATAAATGGACCCTGTATATTTAAGTTCAATTGCCATTATTAACGTTGTAGGGCAAAAACAATTTTTTTAATACAGTTGCTCAAAAAGTGGCGTATTGCAGGGACGTTTAGCGTTCGGGATGTGGGCTATTACACACTCGTGCTTTTTCTTTACCTTTTCCGCACTTGTGCGTTCTCTTTCCCAAATGTCAAAATAATGTCTATTAAAAAGAAAAAATCAACCACGAAGTTTTTACTAAAAAAAACATCATAGAAGTTTTTAAGATTCATGCAAATATTTCTGAAAAGAAGCTACTAATTTGTTTCAATATCAGATATAATGATTTGATGCAATGAGTAAGGTTAGGTTTCATTTCATTTTATCTCATTAAATTCATTTTCATTTCATGTCAATACAAAAAATCTACTAAAGACTTGGCTGTATGGGCATAGTTCCCTTTGCCTACCCAGAATGGGTAAACAAAACAAAAAAAAATCTCTGTTTATAATCTTTCACGGCTGGCGCCATTTTGTATATTTTATAAAATTGCTTAATTTTTTCGCAACTGTATTCAGTACACGTGCGGAACCGTCATTGCAACTCGTTCCGACTGTCAACCCTCGCCTTCGGCTGCGCCTCGTCTCGTGTAGACATTTGTCGGAACTCTTTGCAATGACAGGCTTTCCGCACTCGTAATGAAATATACTATTTTGTATGTTTGCAACTCTAGTCACTACTTGTTCGCACATCGAATCACAGATTTGCAAATAATGTTTATCGTTAATCACCATAAGTCAAATATTTAAAAAAGCTATGTCTTCATTCTTAGCTCTGAGGTGGTGCCGATGGCTTTATCCGGTAATGGTCGGGTATTCACCGGGTATCGACATAGCTTACATTGCCCGGGTAAAGCAAAGCTGATAATGTAATGAGATTGGCTTCTTTAAGCATTTAAAAGCTTATCGGAATATTGAGTTTAAAAAGCTTGCGGGGTTTTTGAAAGTTGTTTTTTTTCGTCCCAAATAAGTACGTACTTTCTATTTTTAGCCCAGAAACAAAGATTCAAAAAGGTGCCCTACATAAGTTTTTTTTCAGTCTGAGACTGAGATAATATGTAAGTAGGTATGTATACTATATTAAAGCAAAATAGTTTGTTTGTTTATTAAATGCATAAAATAGCAAATATCTTCGTAAATGGTTATTTATTCTAATGATAATTTAAAAAAAAATATAATTAGAACAAATAAGGGTGTCTGAGGGTTTGCCTCCTTTCATTGACGCGGTCTAAATCTATAAAATAATTTTTAATATAACCTAAAAATATATTAAAACTCATTATAAAAAGTTAATTCTATAAAGTTAGTAAGTATATAAAAAAATATCAGACGATGTTTATAATTTATCCCTATTATTGTAAATTAAAGAACTTGCGATAACAAGGATAGGTTTTATTGGCGTTTTTGCAGGCGATAGGCTGACCACCTGTCACTGCAATAGCCTCTCTCCATCATAGTAATACCTCCAAATTTGTCAAACGTGACATCAGATGGTTTCATAGCCTCTGGTGTTCTGCATAACCCATTAGGGATACAGGCGTGAGTATTGTATCACTTTCAAACTGAAAGAGCTTAACAGATTGAGCTTAATTCCACACACAAGACATAGACTTAAATAACAGACCATAATATAATGGTTACTGAACCTATCTATCATTATAACAACTCTGTGTGCATAGTCAGGGTTATGATTCTTTGCCCTGGGTGACGAGGAGGTTTAGGCCATACACAACCAAGCAAGGTTAATGGGTGAAATAGTTTTAAAGGCGATTAAATTGTATCTGATGTACCCTTACTAATGTTTATAAGTAAGACCAGAGGTAAGACTGAAGAACAAGGAACATTAATGGACTACCACTTTGGCGATGGGGTAACACTCAGCCTCAGACGTTGCGGGTTCGATTCTCGCACGGAACAATGTTCCGGGGCTAGGCGTTTATCTATACATATATGTATTTATATTCTAGTTTTCTTCTAGTTCGCTACATGGTATACCATATTACAAGTTCTGCTTAGTTTTGGGCAATGTAATTAGTGTGATTGTCTGGGGATTTTTTTTAAATTATTAAATGTACGATGATGAGATAGTTGATACACGGTTATCCTGTATCCTGTAGAGTATCCTGTCCTTGTAGATACCTACTTTTATAGCTACTAGTGAAATCATAAACAATACAGTACACCTTCTCGTCATTATAGTAAGATTATAATCGTAAATCAATAGATGATAGGCGGTGCGCGCTGCTGGACCAATAATTAAGAGAAATAAACAAGATTTACTGAGAAGATAAGGTGTTTAAATTTATTATTAGATGTGTTATGAGTTTGTTGCCGTGTATTAGAAGTTTTATTGTGACGGTTTATAATATAATACTAGTATTCAGATTTTATTATTCTTACTAGCAGCCGTGCGGGGTTATCTCTTCATTATTTCTTAAATGCCTAATATCTAGCTTATCAAATACAAAAATATTATTTTCAGATCTTTATAGTAATTTTAAGATTAGTGCATTTTAACAAACAAACTCTTCAGATTTATTATATTCGTATAGATTATTTACTTACAATCAATTTGTTCAATGGACGAAAAGCATTTGATTCATCTCGCCATCTCCGAGGTGGGATTATCTAAAATATCTATTTTACATCAATACAGGGCACATAATCTACATTATCTATTTAATTTTTAGTATTTATTATAGCTCCCCGTGACTGCAACTTAAGGCGACATATTGAAAAAATGCATTATTTTTCATCGCAAACTATAAGAATATGACAAGACGAGTAGATCTGACATTTTGATATGTGTAAATTCATATCTTTATCTATACTTTGCCTGCTCAAAAACATGATTTGATGATTTTGACTCGATAGTTTTATTTTTCGAAAACACGTCTAAAAAAATACTTTTTCATTTCTCATACTCGGAAAGTAGTCTATGTTTGATCCAAGTATCGGTCTGAAAATGCTTCATCCGACCCGCGGGTCGGAATGTTTCATACAAATTCATTCCGAACCAAGGGTCGAAATGGATTAAAAAAATAGAACTAATACATTTCTTATGAAGCCAGCTGTCAAAAATTAAGATATTTTAATGTTTTTTTTTTAATTTTAGAAGTCAAGTCAAAAGAAGTAATTTAAAAAATTATATTTGTCTATATTTTGTCACTATCATTTAAAAAAAATATAAATATATAATTTTCTTAATTATATATAATTATTTTAATACATAGGGTTATTTTATGTAAAAAAATATATCTATACGTACATAGAAATATGTCACCGATTTATATGTGAATAAAAATGTCACTTTAAACTTTACGAATTGTTCGAACTTTTCCAATAGTTTTAAATAAATATTAAGAAAAGAAAAATGTTTTTTTTTTACTTTCATTCGAAATGAAAAGTAGAGTGTTCCCCGCGGGTGGATGACATCAATTCATACTCGGATTATATCTCTAAACACCTCGTATGGGAATTGATGTCATCCGACCCTAGTTTAACAATCTACTATTTTTTAAATTACCAGGTAGTTATGAAATCCATACGCTTAGAAGTTACTTAAATACAATCTTCACATTGTTGTTCGGACTTTGGTTGCTCAAAATTTACATAGCATTTACCATGATTTTTTTATCGATTTTTTGAAACTATTTCAGTGTCTGAGCGGTGTCCATGGTGGCGATTTCTATGCAATACGCGACCTTATGTCGGCGTGTTAAGGTGCTAAGATTTCAAGAAAAAAACATTTCGATGTGCCGTCTTAAATAAAATCCATCAATAGTTGCTGGATATTGTTAATTTGTATATGCTTGTACGAGTATATGGAAAGCAACTTCTTCAATACTATAAAAATATTCATCATTATTATACAGTAGGCATCTTGATCCTCTAAATAGTTCACTGGTGAATATATAGAGGTGGGTTGTTAACGAACAAAGTAAGTGTTAAAAAATAACTTCGTAAATTCTGAATCACATGTTATTGTAGGTGTATTTTGAGTTGCTTTGGACCCTCGAAAAAAACGAACGAACCATTTATAATGAATTTTTACTGTCTGCAACTGCCACAACTGCTAATTGGGCCATTTCACAGTCCATCTGCATTAATATTCAAGGCATACCAGGTTCCATGTTCCCTGAATATGTGTATAACCCGGTAAAAATGAGGGGCTTCATAAAATACCGTGATGGAATGTGAGATATACGCCCCTGGTGTCTAATGAATCAAGCCTCCTGTACTTGGTCAGGTTATGAAATTGTCTTTCCAAATCATTTAATACCAGCTTTTGCTCATGTCATTTGTTCGTAAATAGTTATAAAAACAAGACTCCAACATGACAGTCTGCCTATATGAGATAAGATTTTTATAAGATTTTACCAATACATTGTAAAGTACTAATTCATTTGAAATATCTTTAAACGTACCTATAACTCTGCTACCTATACTAAGCTTAAACTTGAGGCGGTTCACTAATCATTAAATAAAATATGCAATAACCAGGAAAAAGTCCATTCAAAAAGCTCCAATGACTCAAATAATCTACAAACTTCAGGGATATTTCAAACCACAAGTAAACTACACTCTGAAAATTAACATACGAAAAACTAAGCAGCACCCCCAGGGATCCGATAAAACATACTTTACTGCCTCTTAATTTTCATGTCCCGTAACGTTTTTAAGGTAATTTTGACCATTAACACAAAAGGATAGCTTCAAATCTAATCCCCATTAGTTTAATGGCGAAAATGCATGCCTTATACCAGTAAACTTTATCATTCTCATTAAGGAAATATAAAGTTAGTTTTATTGAGCTTGGCTACAAATGCGTTATATTTGTAAATACCTTTGACCCATTTACATTGCATTATTCGAAGGAGATTAAAAATATGACTATTAATTTGATTATTCAGTAATTAAGCTCGTGGTGGAATGGACATGATCAATAACTTTGATAAGCTTAAGTCAAGCCAAGCACACTTGAAATATATCACATTTTTGAAATACCTACACCACAGCTTACAAGTTTAAAATATACCTACAACCTCATTATAAAGTCAATCTGTTGAAAAAAAGTGGCAAAAACCTTTGCAAACATAAAAAATATCAAGAAACGACCAAAACAAAAAATTAAAAAAGACTTACCGTCTTTTCAATACGTTCCTTCCTACTGATACTCATTTTTCTCTCAAGAAAGTATCAAGTACCTATAAAGTTCGAAGTATTTTAACGGCCTAGTAATAGTCTTCATTACAGAAACATTTTAAACGGAACACTAAACAATTACATCTTTTTACCTAAAACAAAGTGGAAACGAGCAAGACAAAACATAGGTCCTATTCATCCTAGGTTTACTTACTATTCAATGGCTCCCATTCATCATTCTTAATCAGGGAGCATCACTGAATGAATGAGTTTATTGAGACTTCATTGACGGTTGTATGCTCTTGTAGCGTTCGCAGATGACATGCGGAGATATTCTAGAAGTATGTACACATAGAAACAAGAGTGAATAGCTGCTGTAACCGGTGTACCTATTAAACTTTATTACAACATTAGTTTGAGATTAGTTTTCAAGAGAAAAAAGTGAATGTTAGATGTAGTTATGTCTGTAGTTACATAGTTGTTTGGCATTGTAAGGTTCGTAATATGTTTTTTTTCTAGAACTTGAGAAAATAATCTCTGTGAACTTGGGTGAGTGGTATGAGCGGGAAAATGAAAATGAAAATTTTTTGTTCATCATAAGACCGTCGAATGGCCGCTTAATGACGTCACAATTTTGTACTTTGGCAAGGTGTTGATAGTTATTGAATAAGATATTACAGTAGACCAAGAGACAGAAAAAGCCGGCGGAAAAAAACTCTTGGCAACTCTGGCACGGGATTCTATAATGTCACCTTACTGTTTCACATTTTGTGGTGTTCCATTTTTGACTTAATCATGTTTTGTTTTGCTTTATCATAATTAGGTATTTCGCGGTTTTCTGTACCCAAAAAGTGAAATAAATAACGCCTATTTGAATTTTAAAGACTTAAATTAAATTTATTTTACCGAGTTGGTTTTGAATAGAATAGAATAGAAAATTGTTTATTTGATATCTAAGCATACAGAACAACAGAATATAATTTATAACTACACAACAGGTCGAAGATATCAAAAAGGCCTCCGCTCAGCTTAATGTCGCGGCGGAGACCACGACGCTGGTTTTCTGCGGACACCCTTATTTTTGTGCTAAATTTTAATTATAACTTTTTGTAATTCGAAATTTATAATTTTCAGATCACAGAATACAATAAGTAATGAATTAACGGAAATTTTATTTCCATATTATTAACCTACATGTTATTTTACGCTTGATGTATGAAATAAATTATCATAATAATAAAATTCCAATAGAAGTTATAAAAAGTATTAATGTCGATTTCCTTTTTACCAAACCCTACAATTTAAAAAGAAGGTGTATTTTCAGGAAGCCGACAATCTCGTGCGTTATTGAAGGTGGCAATTTCGATGTTTACCATATGAATAGCGCCGGGAATCGACCCCGCGACTCCGGCATTGTGTCGCTTATCTACGAGGCCCGGGGTTCGATTCCCCGACGCAGTTATATGGAAATGTGTTGGGGTGTTGCTGATATTTCAATCTGAAGTTAGATTGTATAAACAAATAAATTCATTTGAGGTTTAAAAAAATGTCGATGGTAAAATCATAACTCATTTATAAAATTCGATTTTCTTCAATTTCTTTTTTATGAGCGAAAAGCAGACACATATTAACATGGTCGGCAATGTATTTTGAGTAAAATATGAAAGTATTCAGGGAAGGAAGTGCATTGATATCTGTCAATATTAACATGTAACAAGTGATATGTAATATGTAACAAATTAGCAACGCTCACGAGTTATATACGACGTTTTTCAACACACTTGTGAGTAAAAGACAGACATACGTGGTCATAAAATAACAAACACACTTGATAACAAAGCTGTGAATTGTGATTGAAAAATGGCGCCGAACTTCGCGCATGCGCGTAGGTTTTTTTTTTTTCGCCAAATGTGTCAATGGCTGTATAGCATATACAGCCTATTTTACATGAAAATATTTAATTTGGAGTGGTAAATCCAAATATTTTAATGTTTTATAACAAATTATTGTAAATTGTGAATAATTTGTTTGATATACAAATTTGTTTTACTAATATAAGGCGCAAACATTTAAAAATGTATATGGATTTGAAGTGGTATAAAACCTCTTTGTTGTTTCTGAAAAAATTTAATGTATAACCCGGACCAATAAAATATGCTCTGTTTACTCGCATGTAATTTGCACAAAGGTACAATTCAACTTTGTAGGATTCATTATATTATGCACTAGGGTATAATATATTATGCACGCGTGACTTATAGTCCAGTTTATAGTTCTAAATTCAATAGAATAACGCTCACTTTACGAGCAAGTGTGTTGAAAAAACTATTACTTATCAACTATGGCTCCTAAAAAGCGAATAAAAGTTAAGTTACATTTGAGGATATAAACAAGTCTTAAAATTTCATTCCATTAAAAAGGTACTTATACTAAGTCTATTCACTTCGCAAATCTACACAAAATACAACTAATACCTGCGCAATGAAATAACCGCACCCTCTGCAGACAGCCTTATGTTTTTAGCTGACTTATTAAATAGAGCGAGCGCGCTGCCGCGTTATAGGGATTTAGGGGCGCTTTAAACGAAGCGACTTTCGAGGTAATGTCTTAAACTAAGTCCGGAAGTTCATTGTTATTGAAATGTAATGGGCTGGCAATGTTTCGTTTAAATGAACAGCTAAATTGTTCAATCAAAATTAAACTCAAGTATAACGTACTTTAATTGAATTTTGTTAGCAAATAAATAATTCTGTCAAAAACACAATATTTTAAAAAGCAGAGGTATTTTTGCTCATTCACTAAAAAGTAAAAGTTAAGATACAGAGTATGTTTACTTTTTGGTAAGTTATTGAGACTGTTCGTTATTAAACTACGCAGGGATTTATTTAATAAAAGCCTCTACTCCAATTGATAGAGATAGAACAAAATAGAGGTGTTCAGAACATTGAGTTACTATGTATGTACTAAAGTCTCAATGGCTTAGAACAGAGATTCCCAAAGTGGTCTATATCGACCTAGGGTCTATGACAACGTGCAAGGGGTCTACGACTGCGAAAAAAATTTAGGGGGTCCATGAAATGAAACTGTTAATTCTCAACTTTAACTGATAGTGCCTATTTACTCACATTACATTATCTTATAACATAAAGACATATACATTATTTATAAAAGTACCTACCAAAAAGTAAAATATGTATATGTTTATAAAATTTTGTAAGCTATACGATTTGGGCGAAAAAAAAAAAAAACAAAAAGTCAATATCAGGTAAGTAGGGGGTCTACCCAAGGTCATTAAACATAGCAAGGGGTCTACGACGAAAGAAGTTTGGAAACCTCTGGTTTAGAACTACTAGGAGGAACAATCAAATTTTTTTAATAAATAAATCAATAATTATTTCAGACACTCCCACAACATTATCTAGCCCAAATTAAGTTTCTTAAAGAAATTGTGTTATGGATACTAGATAACTGATATACTTAAGAAATATATAAACATACATATTTAATAAATACATATTTTTTATTAGAATAAACTTAAATAAACATATAAACATCCACGACTTGACGACTAATATCTGTGTTCATCACACAAATATCCGCCGCGGCCGGGATTCGAACCCAGAACCTCTGGCATAGAAGGCGATGTATGTCACCGCTACACCAGCCGGTCGTCAATAATTTAGATGGATTATCATAATGCATAGATTCCACAAAAGTTGACAAGGATATTCGAGATTCAGGGTAAGAGTAAAAGTCAACAAGGCATGGCTTAAAGGCTCAAAGGTCGTCTTAGAATAGCCCTATATGGATATGACTGTCGTAAGAGTTGATTCATCATCATCATCACAACTCTTTGTAATGAGCCCACTGCAGGGCATGAGTCTCTCCCCTGGATGACGAGGAGGTATAGGCCATAATCCACCAAGCTGGCCCAGTGCTGGGTGGTGGATGTCAGAATTTTCAGGGCGCCAAAATGGCTTCTGACAAACCCTAACGACTACTGTATACAAGTATACAGCACTCGGGACCGACTGCTTAAAGTGCCCTCCGAAGCTCGGAAGTCGTCGAGAAAAATGAATGGTCGGCGGTCACCCATCCAAGTACCGACCGCGCCGAACGTTGCTTAACCTGTGATATCGTATGATACACACAGTAACCACGGCGCCACGACTTCTACTTGGTTACTTAGCATCAAATAAATTATTTGCTCTATTGCCCTTTGTCCAATAAAAACTAGACAGAATAGTCCAACTGCGGAAGGCGGAAGGCTAATCAATTGCTCAGCCTAGCATTAATTATGCTGAGATCAAGGACCTATCTGTTAAGGTTTATACCAATAAATCGTTTCTATTTCAATAATACGAGAAATAATTAATCATTAGGCTCTACTTTAATGCACTATTTCAGCAGTGAAATTTTATTGCCAGTATTAAAACTTCTGCATCTTCCTGAATGCCTAACTTCACTTCCTCATACCTTTCATTTATCACCATCCTCATTTATTAACGGCGGTATGGAATCATAAATAAACCCACTAGCTCCACCTAGTGGCCAATCTCCTGGCAGAAACTTCTAACGAGCAGTCTTTAGGATTTGCCTAGCATTACCATTGATGAATATGCAAGACTACTAGCTAGGGTACCCAACGAAATGCTTTTTGTTACTAGCTACGGTATTAAGACAGTTCAGGTTTTTCAACCGACTTCCAAAAAAGGAGGAGGTTCGCAATTCGTCTGTATGTTTTTATTTTTTGTGTCTTTGTTGAACGATATTTCGGACAATTATGAATCGATTTTGAACATAATTCTTTTCATTTCATATGAAATAGGATACTTCATAGTAAGTCCCATATAAATTTCATCGAAATCGGTTGAGTACTTCATTGAAAATTTCAATTTTTTGATAAAATATGTATGATTTCGGAGAATGTTTACGTTGATGACATTAAAACTCAGCCTAAGTTTTAACGTGAAGTCGGTTTTTGAAATGATCTGCATTCATTGATTATTTTGAATACTATTTCTGAAATTAAAAATGTCTCTATCCGTTTATTTTTCATCGGGAACTGCGGCGCAGTTTGGCCTGCATCTCACCTGATATATAGTGACTATTTTGCTTGAAAATTGAGTGCATAGATTCTGTAGAAAACTGCATGGAGATTTTGAATTGATGGATAAGCTTTGAAGATCATATGACTGGTGCGGAAATATATAATTGAAACCCAGGACATACGAGGACTAATCATTAATAATGAATACGAATAATCACTAATGATTAGCAATGATGTCAGTGAAAAGAATGTACAGCACGCCAACCAGTCTTCGTACAATAAATAAATGAGGTCAAAAAGAATTTAACAGTGAATAAAAAAATAAATACTCATAATTGAGAATCAAACGAACTTACCTTGTGATGTTTGATTCCAATTATGTGAGGATGTCCACCGAAGACAACTACAAAGTTTACATGCAGCAGCTCGTGAGTTGGTGCTATCCTTGTCACACATTTAAAGTCCTAATAAGCAATTAAGCAAAATATGTCTTATCTCTTTCCCGCATGAACCCTTGGCGTACCTGCTCCGGCGCTGCTTACGTCATTATTTTTAAAGCATTATAGGGTTTTCGGTTGGGGGTGGGTTTGTAGTTGTCTTCGGTGGACATCCTCACATAATTGGAATCAAACATCACAAGGTAAGTTCGTTTGATTCTCAATTAGTATTTCGGATGTCCACCGAAGACAACTACAAAGTTTACATGTAGATGTTTAGAGTGAAATGGAAAAACTTTTTACAAATAAGAATGATAATTTAATGATCAATGTTATCAATTTATGAGAAATCAGGTCTCATTTATTCTAGCTTAATTAAATTTATAATTAATTTAATAAACGTGCCTAATTTAAGATTGATTAAAGATTGCTTCAACAAAAGCATTTTGTGTATCTTTTATAATTTCTTTATTATAATACTTAAGAAACACATTAGATGTAGAACTCCAACCTGCGGCCTTTCGCACCATTTCTAAGTTGACGCCAGCTCCGCGCGCCGCTGACGTGGAAGCATGGCGAGTGCTGTGAGCCCCGTACACTGATATATCTATTCCACTTCGTCCTAAGATATTCTTAACCCAGTGGGCAAGTGTTTGTGAACCAACCTTATTATGCGGTTTTCGAAAACTCACGAATAGATAATTAACCGTTGAATTACTCCTAAAGGATTCAGTTCTTTCGATATAATTTAAAACAGCAAGAGCAGGACATATAGATGGATTTTCAGTAATAAAAGGAACACGTAGAAATGGTTGATAGGCCCCAGGTTTGGAAGTCTTTAAGTTATCTGATACTTTAATTATAATATCATCTTTATTCATAGAAATATTTCTAAGTTGTATTAAGCTTAAAGTTTGCATTCTCTGCGCTGAAGCAATTGCCAATAATGTTACTGTTTTTTTTAGATAAATCGACTAATGACAATTCATTATTTGGAAACAATTGGGACAGATAGTTTAGAACAATATTAGTGTCCCAAGTTGTTTCGTATTTAGGAGCGCAAGGTCTTAGTTTATAAACACCTTTTAGAAAGCGTGTTATACAATTATCATTTACAACATTTTTATCCAATACACTGGCTAGAGCAGATCGTATAGAATTTAAAGTACTATACCCAGATCCTTGTTCAAACTTAATTGTTAAAAACTGTATTACTTCTGTAACGTTAGCGTTAAATATGTCTATTTCATGAATGTCACAAAATATCCACCAAGCTTTCAAGTAGGAATCGTACTGTTTCAGAGTATTTTTAGAAAACGATGCCAAAAAAATATCTAATGAGGATGAGGGCATACCACGATTGATTAACGCCGTCCTGATAACCTGGCTGCCACCAGGGTAAGGTCCGCGTGAAGAGGATGGTATAGTCTGAAAGGGGAATATAATAAGTTTTTATCAGGACCGAACCAAAGTTTTTCAGAAATTACGAGACTAGACCATAAAGGATACCATGGTTGTGACCGCCAATCAGGAACAATTAATATGCCCTCTGCTTTATCGTTTTTGATTTTTTGTAGAACCTTAGTTATAATACAGAAGGGGGGAAACGCATAAAAATTTATATTTTTCCAATTGAATGTAAATGCATCTACGACTTCAGAATATGGGTCAAGTTTCCATGAGGCATACCGTCTGCATTTGTAATTTTGAGAACTGGCAAATAAATCAAAATCAGCTGAGCCAAACGTTTGAATAATCTTAGAAAAGGCTTCATGTGATAACTCCCATTCTGTATCAATTTTTAATTTCCTTGATTTCTTGTCGGCTACTACATTTTCTGATGATTTTATGTATGATGCAAATACATGTAAGGATCTTTCTTCACACCACTGCCATATTTCACGTGCTAGTTTGTTTAAGTGAGCATGTTGTATGCCCCCCATGCGATTAATGTAAGATATAGCAGTGGTGTTGTCAACTCTAAGTAGAATGTTACAATTATTTAGATTGGACGCAAATATTTTTAACCCATAAAAAACAGCTTTTAGTTCCAATTCGTTTATATGTGACGATAACTCAGTTTCTGTCCAATTACCACTTGAACTTTGAGTTCCGCATGCTACTCCCCAGCCAGTATTGGATGCGTCGCTGAAAATTTCTTGGCAATAATTATTATTAGTAATTGGTGACTTTGAAGAATTTATATTTTGTTGCCACCATTTGAAGTCATCTTGAAGATATGTTAGTAGTATCATTTTTTTATTGTAATTATCTGAATAATTAAGGGCTAAAAACTTTTCTCGTTCAAAATATTTTGTATACAGCCAGCCATAGCGAACTGCGGGGCATGCGGAAGTCAAGAGTCCAATAAACTCTGCAAATTGTCTAATGGTACAATTATTCATTTTTGAAAATAAATTTACTCTATCCAAGATGCGTTTTTTCTTTACATCGGGCAGTGATAATGACATATCAATAGTATTGAAAACAAAGCCAAGATACTGACAAACCCTTGTTGGTATTAGAGTACTCTTAGTATAATTAATTATAAAGCCTAAGGATTCTAATAGATTTTGTGTAGCTGTAACGTTAGATAAGCAGGCCTGATATGTTTCGCCTATGCATATAAAATCGTCGAGAAAGGCCACGGACAAAAATCCAGAGCTACGCAAGTATTGAAGAACAGGTTTGAGTAATTTGGTAAAAACATACGGTGCAGTGCAAAGACCGAATGGAAGAACGTTAAATTGATATAGCTGATTACCAAATATAAACCGTAAGTATTTTCTATCAGTTTCATTCATCGAAATTAAAAAATACGCGTCTTTTAAATCTATACTAGCCATATAATAATCTTTGTGTAATAGTTTTAAGACTGTTCTGTAATCCTCCATCTTGAAATGTTCAACTTGTATAAATTTATTTAAATGTTTAAGATTTAGAATAAATCGATGTTTGTTATTCGGCTTAGGAACAGTAAATATTGGTGATATTATTTGGTTATTACAAGGATTGCATCTTGTAATAAAATTATATTGCAATAATTCATTAATACATTCTGATAAAATTTCTGGTTGTGAATTGTTATAGTGAATAGGACCCTGTTTCGGATTGTATTTGAAAGGGATAGTATATCCTTGAACCCATGATAGGATAACAGGATCATTTGTTAGATTTTCCCAATTAGCTATATAATATTTAAGTCTGCCTGCGGTAGGTACCTGATTATTTATTGACGTCTCCTGGTTATCCGCTGACGCGAGTTGTAGTTCCGGGGTACTGTCGCAGGCGCCTGCCTCGGATATTGCCGCTCCCGTTGAGGCGGTTGCGGTGGTGGCGGTGGTCTCCGAGGTGCGGGGTTCCGACGCGTGCCACCGACACCCACTCGCGTCGTCCCCCTCGCGTTTAAAGCTCCTCTTTGATTTTGTGTAAAGTATTGTCTGGGTCTTGAACCACTTGCTGCCTTCATTTCCATTCCAGATCTTGTGATCGCTTTGTGACTCTTTAGTTGATCTGTCAAGTCTGTACCAAAAAGGAACTCATCAATTTTTGTATTCTTGACAAGGTCTTTTGTCTCTCTATTAAGCACTTTTGTGATTTCAATTCTTCTCGACATTGACTCTTTGTAATGACAGTCGCATATCAATCTAGCTGCGTCATTGAGTGGTTTTACAAGTTTTTGTATTGATGCATCCTTAGACAAAATAATTGAGTTTAGTGCTGAACCCATTGCGGATAAAGCGCTTGATAAGATAGTTTGTTTGTATTGGTTGTAAAAGTCTTTCTTATTATTTATATCATTGAGAGCAGCTTTAACTTCCAAATTCAGTTTTGGCGCCTGTAATTTTTTACAATTCTCAGGCGTTATGTACTTCTTTAGAAGTTCTTGTCTTATATCTTTATCAAGCCCATTCGAGATAATATGTGACCATCTAGTTGCTAAATCACTGTGGATACCTGGACCGTATTCCATTTGGTTGGTCGGGTCATCTCCCAACATCATCAAAATTTCTGGATCTAAAACAACAGTCTCTTCCGTTGGAACCTCACAGTTTTGGGGATTTACCACTTCTACCACACTGCTAAGAGTTGTCATATTTTCATTCACAGGAGTTGGGTTGCGTTCATTTAATCCAGACGGCCCACCTTCATCCCCTAACGTAATTACATCCTCATACGTTGGATCGGCTTCATAATCTAATTCATTGATTGGCCATTCAGGATCTGAAAGGTAACATATGGTGTCGCTATAGAAATCGGGAAGGAATTTCAGTTCGCGTTGTAGAGGACCAAGCTATCTCAGCTGCGTTTGTTGGAATTAAGTTCAATAAAGTGTATTAATTGGTCTCCAAGTCAATTGTGGAAAGACAATGTGCGCAAGAGTACCAAGTGAATTATTTGAACACGCTAATAGTGGAGGTAAGAATCCTGACACGATATACCCATTCAGGTAATTTATCTCGACACGTATTCACGTGGAGGTACATAAACTCAACACACTTAAAGTGTAGGTAAATCATCTCGACACGACAAACGTGGAGGAAAGTCATCTCGACACGACAAACGTGGAGGAAAGTCATCTCGACACGACAAACGTGGAGGTAAGTCATCTCTACACGATAAACATGGAGGTAAGTCATCTCGACACGATAAACACGTGGAGGTAAGTCATCTCGACACGATAAACGTGGAGGTTAATCATCTCGACACGATAAACACGTGGAGGTAATTCATCTCGACACGATAAACGTGGAGGGTAGTCATCTCGACACAATAAATGTGGAGGTTAGTCATCTCGACACGATAATCACGTGGAGGTAAGTCATCTCGACACGATAAACGTGGAGGTTAATCATCTCGACACGATAAACACGTGGAGGTAAATCATCTCATCACGCTATACTCGTAGAGGTAAGTTATCTCTACACGATAAATGTGGACTTTGTGCATCTCAACACGTCAAATGTGGAGATTAGTCACGTTGTGTCAAACTAGGTGTAGGTAATTTGTCTCGGCACAATGATAGAGGAGAAGATCCATCTCAACACTATTAGCGTGGGGGTAAGTCGTCTTAACATAATATGTTTGAAAGGATATTCATATCATTATATACCTTTTGCGTTATGTAGGTATGAGTGACGTATCTAATATTATAACATGTGATCCAGGTTGCCTTCTAGTTCTACATTTCAGCCTTAGTAAGTTTAAGTACCTAGTTCAATATTGTTAAAGGTTTTGTACCCCAGTTAAGTCTTGATCTTAATACGTTTTCAAAATAAAGATTTAACTAACATGCATTAAGGTAAGGGTATATTTCCTTATCAAAGAAAATAAATAAATAAAACAATAAATCTGCGTAACAACAGATAAGACCAAAAAAGAATTAATAAAATATTTGTGGGTTGTCTTTTTTGATTCTTAGTTTGTAAATTCTTCCAACTAGTTAATTTTGTCAATCTGTGCCAAAATGAGGGTAGGTAGTAATAAGTATGATAGGTACCTGTATCAGCCTGTGAAGAAATCGAAGATGGTGATTGTTCCACACGTCTCCTGTACTTATTTAATTTTTCTTCCAGCTTTTTCATTTTCGATTGTATATCACCCTTTGACTTCGAACGTTTACGTTTTCCCATATCGATACTAAGTACTATTTAATTTTAATAACTTATAAAAATATATGAATAAAAGCGTAAAATTTTAACGAAATGTATCGCGTGCGACTCGGATATCACAAAATCACGTAATGACGTAAGCAGCGCCGGAGCAGGTACGCCAAGGGTTCATGCGGGAAAGAGATAAGACATATTTTGCTTAATTGCTTATTAGGACTTTAAATGTGTGACAAGGATAGCACCAACTCACGAGCTGCTGCATGTAAACTTTGTAGTTGTCTTCGGTGGACATCCGAAATACTAATCTTCTTTCTTATTAGACTGTAATTATATAAAAAAACCTGATTTTTTAAGTTATCTGACGAATACAGTATGAAGTTACGAAATTGATTTGACACTTTTCACACATTGACACCTTTATTAAGACTAATCATTAGTACCTAATTTAAACATCACTAATCACTTTAAATTGTCGAGTAAAACTTTATTTATCAGGCAACTTTATCTGACTATTGAAAAATCAGGCCTAAATCGACTTACCTACTAACCAACCTTTCGTTTTTCTCAAAACCATTACTTACCACCATAATTTAATTGCTGAGATATCATAAATCTGCAGGTCAAGTAACTGCGCGCGCAGAACTGTTAAACTTAATGGAATAACGCCCACTTCGGGAAGCGAACCTGCAAACCTGCGGTATCTGGCGCAAGGCTGCCAATTACGGCCAAGGAAGTTATGGTGTTTAAGGGATGTTTGACTTATAACGAGCGAGTGAAGTAAATAGGGTTATTGTTGAACGATAATAATCTAATGAGTTTTATGGATTCTGAAAATATATTGGAAGCTGCAGAAAGGAAAGGTATTTACGTTGTAACGTAGAATACGAATAGTTTCTAGACGAATAGGTTTACCCCACTTTGGCGATTGGGTAAACCTGTCAGCCTCAGACGCCAATGGTAGCGCGTTCGATTCCCACATGGAACAAGAAAAAAAAATGTTCCATGTCTGGGTGTTTATCTATTTATGTATTTATATTCTAGGTTCCCCCCTAGTTCGCTACAAGGTATCCCATAACACAAGCTATGCTTACTTTGGGGGCATGTAGTTGGTGTGATTGTCGGGGGATTTTATTTATTTAGTTTATGTTTTAGCTTACACTAAGCGATTTTAAGGAGTTCTCAGGATCTGACTGATGGTAATGAATGTTATAAAGTGCTGAATACAATGAATGTTGCAGCGCCACGGTTACAACTTTGTCTTTAAGTAGGAGCCTGGTAGGAACAAAGATTTAAGTAGTACCTACAGTAAAATGTTTTTATTTACTTATTTATTCATTCACAAAATTCACAGCTATTAATGTTAAATAATACATAAAATATAGAGAATAATTCTTATAGCTAATTACGGATTTACATTATTTTTGTGTTTTTTCTTGACGAGTAACAATTTATCATAATTTTTTTTTTAGTTTTCGAGCTTTTCATACATAATTTTACCTTATATCAAATATGTAATTAACAGAAGGGTTCATTTATCGTCATTATGGTCCGAATCCTTAAAATATCAAACAAAAACAGTAAGGTTTTTAAAATACTTGTTAGTTTAATTTAACTTATTATTTCTGCCACCAGAGCTGCACTGTAAACTGTTATAAGAGTTACTTTACTCTACTCTACATGCATTATAATAGCACAAGTTTATAAAAAGCAGAAAGTTTCTCATCCATTTTCGTACATTACATACATAGATCAGGATGGGACCCTTGCAAATATTTGTCATTTACGTTTTATATGGTCATTCATTTAAATCACAGAAACATTTCTATAGCAATGGTCAGGTACGATCCTTATCAGAACTATACCCATTTATTTATTTTCCACGTTTTTACGCTGCATTTGTCAATCAATGGTATGCAATAAATCACTTTCCAAACAGACACAAAATTGCAAAATCAACTTTATGCACTTTTGATAAAGCTGCTTTTAATTCATTATAACATTTATCATCAAGAATCATGAATGTATGCCGCAAAAGAAACCAATAATAGCTATACCATAGGCTTTAGTCTTTACCTTATACTTAGTGTAGTACTGTAGTGACGAGGTAGATGGCGCTAAACCCTTTTTGTTTTTACAGCAAAAAGCGCCATCTATGTACACCATTCTTTTGACAGATATTGATAGCTAGCACTTCCAGGAGATAAATCAGATATGACAGAGTAATAAGTTAATAGCATGCTCAGAGTTTTTGTGATGTTAGTTCTGTTTACAAAGCATGTGCGATCCATTTATTTTCTATAGGATAACTATTAAAGAATCTTCCTTGGGTTCCATGATGGTAGGTGCGATTTGCCTCTAAATATAGTGCACTTTGGTGTAGAACTGTTTCAATAGGGTCCAGTCGATTGCATATAAGAGCATCTATTGTTATACTGTAATTATGCAATAAATTACAAATAAATTCGACTATAATCGTTAATATAAGCCAGTTTACACATACATAATAGTTTAAACATCGTAAATTTCTCAAATATGAATCTATCTAGGTTATGGTGAAATCTGCATGATATTTTTTCCAGTATTTTCGGAAAAACGCCGCCATTAATTTTGATTTCTAAGGAAAATGCATAATAATGAGAACATGTTTTACTAGAATAAATCATGTACTAAATACATGTGAAAAAATTGTATTTAAAAGGTACCTATGGAGATATGTCAGATGTTCCTGCTTTAATAACTGCGTGCCTTAAATATTTGTGCGTCTTGGCGAGAAAGGCAAGAAATTATCATGTTTTAAAAAAAGGTACCTAATTTTGTTGTTCATGTCGTTTTTATGCTGAAATTACGTGATCAAGCGTGGTCGTATTATACAGCTAAAAAGGGATCTTAATGGTGATGGAAATTGTAATGATGCCTTTTGATTTATCTTGGATATCATACTACTTACTGCTCATATTAAGTACATACTTTTGGTGTAATCTTAAATAATTTAACATTTAATTACCGAAGCCTCCTATTCCGTAGAGCTACGGCTTTTGCATGTATAAATATTGACCGATAATGTTAGATTAGTACCTACTAAATATTTACGTAGAATTACCAACCAAAATTGTAAAAAATGATATATCTGAAAAAAAACGACTGTATTTAGAATTGAATAAATTACATATCAACTTCATTAGAACTCAACTCTAACAACCATACCGCCTTAGCCTCCCTATCACCACCACTCACTAAAAAAGGAAAAACCTCTTCATCTACAAGGCAACAACTCCAGAAGGTATAAAGACATTCATTCATACACTAAGCTCTCAAATTACGGACTGGTTCTTGGCAATAAAATGTACAATTGTGTTGTATGTAAATGTCCGAGCCGGGAATCGACTCGTGGTCCCGATGTAGTGATAAGGACGCGGGCGCGACTGCCGCGCGCTAAATTGCATCGTGGGAATATTACTCGGAAGTCAGGGCTGCCAACTTTCCATAAAAAGTCCCATAAAAGGCATTGTTTTAAAAACTGATTCACGTGACTTTTGATCTTATACAAATAAATAATAATAAATAATAAAATAAAATCCCCAGACAATCACACAACTACATGGCCCCAAAGTAAGCATAGCTTGTGTTACGGGATAACATGTAGCGAACTAGGGGGAACCTAGAATATAAATAACTAAATAGATAAACACCCAGACACGGAACATTTTTTTTTCTTGTTCCGTGCGGGAATCGAATCCGCAACCACTGGCGTCTGAGGCAGACAGGTTTACCCCATCGCCAAAGTGGATAAATTATAGCATTCGTTATGAGTTTCTTCAGGAGTCTGGCAGTGTTAAAATACTACATATAAGTATTTTAGGCGTGTAGGATCTGCTAAAAATAGCCCGACCAATCCTAGATAAGGGTGTTGTGAAAGGAGTTAATCCCGCTTGGTCGTCTAGCTTGCGACCTGCCTTGATAGCAAAACTACCACCAAATACCGTCTCTTCTGCGGTGATGGTTTTCGGCGATATTACATGGAAGACCCAGTTCCTTCCTACACCTGTGACTGTCATCTTAACCTTCACCTTTATTAACTTTACTGAATATTACTACTTGAAAAACAAAAACTACCGTCTCTTTGATGCTTCATTGGCAGCAAACATGTTTATTATTAATCCGGTTTTTGTTTTGAACTATTAGTCAGAATTTAAGAGTTACACATTATTATTTGTTGGTTTATTGATTTTTTTCTTTTATCTATTTGTTTTAAATGTAATAAGTGTTAAGAAATCCTTATTTTGAAAGTGGATGTTTGTTATTAGATTTGGCTAGATGTACCTCCTCAAGGCAGTATCACTTCCTCGAATTTCAAAAGTGACCCACCAGTCACCCTGTATAGTACTTATTCAATATAAAAGCTTATTTGAGCATAACAATGAATTGTGACTTTTAAAAATATTCTAATTATTAATAATTCATATTTATTTATTGACAACCCTGTTTTCAAATACCTTAATATACCTTACCTAGTTATTCTATTGTCGGTGGTAGTTAATGCGTCTGCGAGATCCAGGTGCTAATGCGGCGCAGAAGGCTTTGGATTAGGATTTAAAAGGAGTTCATAACTAACCTGTTAGAGATAACATATTGTTAAAAACTACATATAAGGACGCTTTTACACCTTCTAAGATTCTTAACTTTCGTAATCTTATTGCTGAAGAACGATATCTTTATAGCAATATTTTTACTTTTAAAAATACTACATACCTACATGACTGTCCACCTGTATCCCTTATAGGGTAAATAGAACACTAGAGGTTATAAAAATCCTATGTTACGTTTGACAAATTTGTAGGCATTATATTGGTGGAGAGAGACTATTGCAGTGACAGCCTATCGCCCATAAAAAAACTCCAATAAAATCTCCGTCCGACGTTTTTTCTTTGCTCCCAGTCCATTGTATTTGTATTTTTAAAATACTTTAAAACATAAATACAATGAGTAGAGAAAATGGTTCCTGAAAAAAAATATAATTATTTAGTACAAATATGGACATTTTGAACTACCTTATCGTTCTTATGAAGCTTACTGGCTCAGATAAATCAAATATAGATAAAATTAATACAATGTTCCTCAGTTTCTCTCGACTCAGTAAACAATGCAATATGTAAATATCGTGGCTCGCTGCAATTATCGCGGGTTTCGAACCCGGGGCTTCCGTCAGCTAGGCCCGTTATCGGCCTAGAATGTGCGCAGACGCAGACTCAGTGGAAGCCTGGATGTAGGAAGATCGATTTCCGTATTGTATTAAAGTTAAGCCAGTGATGTGTATAGTAAATATATTGACGTCAATGTAAGTACAATGACATGGCGTCAAAGTAAGCAAAACCTAGAATATAGATAAACGCCCAGACCCGGAACATATTTTTTTTTTCTTGTTCAATTCAATTCAATTCTTTATTGCATGCACAATTGTAATTTCATACATACATACATACATAACTTCACGCCTGTATCCTTTATGGGGTAGGCAGAACATCAGAGGTTATAAGACCATCTGATGTCACGTTTGACTAATGAGGTATTATAATGATGGCGTGAACTGCGAACTGGGCTGGACTGGGAGCGAAAGAAAAACATAGAATAAGCCATCTGCTTCTCTTCTTGGGCATACTGTAAAAGTCGGTTAAGGGACAGAGGTTTCATTGGCATTTTTGTGGGCTATAGGCTGACCCCCTTGTAATTTCATGTAACAATTTAAGGTAGTTGTGGACCCTGTTGGGCACATAATGTGCTAGGAATCGAAACCGCGACCTCACGATTGGCGTATTAGCGTCTAGACAAAGAGTAACGTAAGCTTTTTTTCTTATAAAACATAAAAGTTAAGTACAGTTCACTTAGAATGAGATACAAACTGTAGAATGATTTTTCGATATTTAACGGAGGTGAAGCCATATCTGCTACTATGACATTATTGGTTTAATAATATAATAATATATTTATTTCTGATAAAAACTTATATCTAAGGATAACATAAATTGTGAAATTAATACTAGTTTAAACAACATAATTCATATTTAGGGTTTAGTGAAGAAGTTGATTTTACATCGATACTGACACGTTAGTCTGGATGGACATGCATAATCCCAATAACATTATTCCAATACAATACGTATTCTTAAATTTAAAAAAGTTTTATAAAAATATTTATTTATTCATGCCAAATAATATAAACCCAGTACAGAGGTTTTCTTAAGTTTACATACTAAGGCTAGGTTACATTATATGATATTCATTACTGGTACTAGCTAGATTTTTAAACAAATCTGTATTAAGGGCCACCAGTTCCATTCCCAGTTATACCTTAGGATTAAGTGTAGTGTGTAGGATGCGTATTTACATTTATTTATTGATAAAAACATTTCAATTATTAATATAATGGACATGCGTATGTAAAACAAATGAACATAAAAAAAATTACATGCAGAATAAAATTTTATACCTAGTGCAACATATAATGGTTTAGCATATACAACAACATTTAATTTACATGACCAATTGGAGTGTACCTATCCTTTTTTTTTTAATTTTGTTTAAACATAACTATTGTATATTGTGGCATAATTGGATCAAACTAAAATATTTAGTGTAGGTATAAGTGATAAATAGCGGAGGTAAAGTTAAATACTTAGTGCTAGAAATTTTACATTAAACTGGAGATTCTGCTTGCTACTTTGTTTAAACAGACTAATTACCCGTAGGATTGGAAAAAAATGCACTTAAAAGCGTAACAAAAAGTTTTGATCAAAAAAAACACCGTCACTAAAGATCAGAAAGTGAAATGCTTCAGCTTAACTGAGATTGACCATTCCTGTTACGAAATTAATCTCGGGTGGTTAGCTGTAATAACGTTAAACATTTACTGATTTCGATGGCATCTGTCAGAGCCGGTAGCTCAGTTGGTAGAGTCGCCCGGCAAGAGGGAGACCCAGGTTATATTTTTATCGCCTGCATGCAAAAAGCGGATTTGCTCGAGACTGCCCGAATCGTTCGCCGGTTTCTTTCTTTCTTGCCCTGATACCCATCCGACTGGTCCGATTGTCGGGTCTTATCCGCCGAAAGGCGTGTAGTTGTAAATATACAGAATAATAATAATATTCATTTATTTCAGAAAACACAGGTTCCATAGATTAGAGAATTTCACACACACTTAGGTATAAAACTAAAATTAAAATATCATGAGTTAAATAACTGTAAACAAAATAATAATAATAATAAATGTAAAAAGAAATATTATTAATAGAACAATTTAAACTCTAAAAATAAAATAAGAAATAATGCAATAATAAAATTAAAAAACAAATCATATTAAACTAAAACATATCAAAATAAATCAAATCAAATTACATTAAATCAAGCCAAATTAAATTAAATTAGATCAAATTAAATTAAATCAAGTTAAATCAAATCAAATTAAACTAAATCAAATAACACTAAAACAAATTAAATTAAATCACATAAAATTAAACCAAGCAAATTTAAATTAAAATAGGCCTCACTCAACCTGGGTATAGCCGTCCAATATGGTGGTATAAAAAACCTAAAAATCATCAAAGTTACCTACCTAGTAAACCCGCGTAAACTTGCAAATCTCAAACAAACTCCACATGTGATAAATCTGAGCTATCCATCGTGTCAGCTGTTTGCATCTGCGCGCCCTGCATCACACAGGGTCGGGTGTGATTCAGGCAGTTGGCTCCGCGCGATAGGCACCGACGCCCGCCCTTTACGCCGCCCGCCCTGACGAGTACGAACTAAGTTACGTGAACTTGGAAGGAAAGTAACTTTGGAAATAACTTACGTGAGGTGGATTTGAAAGGTATTATATGAAAATATAGAGGTTTTCGTTCGGATTTTATTTGATATATAAATTTGAAAACTAAAGATTTTTTGTCTGCATTTGATAAAGAAAAAACTTTGTAACTTTGAGTGTATTAATGTTGGTTGCAGGAAAAACGCCTAAAATTAACTCGTTTCTAAATGTGGATGAATATCTTTTTTTACCTTTTAAGGTGAAAATTTTTGAGAAGTAGAAAAGTGACGTTGACTTTTGGATTCTGATCTTCAAAATTATGTATTTGTGTCTGTGATGTGTTTGAATTTTTAATATCCTGGAATTAAATTAAGGTAAGCCATAGAATATTTTTTCTTATAAAACTGTTTATGAAATTAAAATATAATTTGCTGTGACATTAAAAGTCCCTCTTAATATCAGTGTAAATAGTGTGCCATATACGAGGTACTTCCGGCTATTTGAGCAAAAGTTACAAACATCCCTCTATTTATCAAAACATAGGTTCCTTTGGTTCTTTTTCCCAACGATGAGATAACTAATACATACATACATAACGTCACGCCTGTATCCCTTATGGGGTAGGCAGAACACCGGAGGTTATAAGACCATCTTCACGTTTGACAAATGAGGTATTATAATGATTGGGAGAGACTATTGCAGTGACAGCGGGTCAGCTTATCGCCCACAAAAATGTCAATAAAACCTCTGTCCCTGAACTGCCTTTTACAGTATGCCGAGAAGAGAAGCAGCTGGCACATTCTATGTTTTTCTTTCGCACCCAGTCCAGCATGGAAGTTATCTATGTAATAATATAATATATAGCTTATAATTTATCTATGTTTTAAACAGTTCGAAGTAATTGAATATTAAGCCCCTTAGCGCAATTATTCAAATTCCTTCAGTTTTATTTTCGTGCTTTATCACGATTTCTTTTCGAGTTTTACAGAAAAAAGCCTTAACGACAACATCTTATATACTTATTAAATTCAACAAACTCGTCGCACTTATTCAAGTTATTTCGATAAATATCTTTAAAACCCCCCGCAAATTACCTACTAATTATAGGTTGATTAAGTGGTTAAATAAAATGCAGGCATGGCGGACGGTATCCGACGGTATCTGACGGTATTACACAGGTTTCGTATCTTATCTAGTGTATCTAAATATCATCGCAAATAGTAAAGCTGAATACCGGTAGCAACTATGTGGTAAAGAATGTTAAGCGCTTTTAATAATGAGCATAGCTTGTAGTTAAGCGCTTTTAATATTTAGCATAGCTTGTAATTATAAATTTCCGAAACCAAATAAGAAAAGATCACAGTGTAAAAAGTAAGAACATGCGTTCTTGTCTCTTTAGAGCAGTGATTCCCAAAGTGGTCTATATCGACCTCTAGGGGTCTATGACAACCTGATGCGGCTACTAGGGCTATGGTGGGGAAATGATCTTGTGTACTGGACCATTTCCGTCGTCGGAGGGCGCTCGGCTGAGGCTGAGTGCAACCCGCCGGGGCTCACGGGTAATGCCAATGGCGGTACCGTGAGCTCCACTTATGGCGGATGAGGTGCACCTGGAGGTTTTTAGTGGGTGGGTCCGGCCTTCTGCCGGATCATCCCCACATACCCCGCCGCTCCCCCTTGGGCGGTCGGGGACGTGATAGGACGTTTTCCTCCAGTCAAAAAAAAGGGGTCTATGACAACGTGCAAGGGGTCTAAGACTGCGAAAAAAAATTAGGGGTCCATGAAATTAAAATGTAAGTCCATGACAGTGGATCTCATCTTAAACTGATAGTGCCTATTTACTTACATTACATTATCTTATAAAGACATATACATAATTTATAAAAGTACCTACCTAGAAAATAAAATATGTTTATAAAATTTTATAAGTTGTAGGATGTATGTCACTATAGTCAATATCAGGTAAGAAGAGGTCTACCCAAAGCCATTAAGCATAGCAAGGGGTCTACGACGCAAGAAGTTTGGGAACCTCTGCTTTAGAGTAATATCTTCTAGACATATTCAAAACATATTTTTTCGGAAATTTCAAATTTAATCGATCAAATCAAATGGTGTCGATTATATGAAATTTATATGGGATTACCCCTGATTTATTTCCTATCAAATGAAACACTAATCATCAACATCGATTCATAACTGACCAAAAACTCGCGTAACAAACACAAAATATAAAAGACACGAAGTGAGAACCTACTCCTGTTGGTAAAAATAAGTGAAGACATACTGAAATGAATGAGGCCACCCAGGGCTAGTAATAATAGTAATAATAGTAGTTCACCGGTTTCTGTCCCTCTTGCCCAGACTGAAATCGCAAGAGAAAACTAGATTTTTTTTTTTTTTTTTATTCAAATATAATTACAACATTAACTTATAGACTAATTGAAAATGCCATAAAACCCAATTGGGTTTGACTTGGCATTACATTCGTTGTTCACAATCGTAAAATTAAGTACAAAAAATTAAGCTACTTACGATACTCAAATTCATTTCTACGCGGTATCACAATCGTGCACTGCGTATGTGTGCGTGCGACTTGCGACCCGACGACAGCGCATCGCAAGTACAAACACAAGGGTATGCAATAAATCAACGCAGCTCGCTTACATCGCGTCAACAACAAGGCGCGTGCGCCAATCACAGCGCTCGAGCGCCGGTATCAGTTTTTTGTCTACTAATATACAGCGTGATCCATTTTACAACAATACACTGACCAATTTTTTTTGATAACGTAAAAAGATAAAAATGAGGTTAAAATATTAATATGTGATTTGAATATGTGATTATGTGTTGAATATGTGATTTTTAATAAAATGTTTTTTTTTTAATAGTATTGTGCGAAAACAGATAATTTGTATATTTTTTTTATTATAAATGTTTATTAATTTATTTTTTGAGGGAATTTATGTTATATTGTTATATTATATTATATTATATTGTTTTTTGATATTTTGAAGATAGTAGTTTTTTAAAGCATTTTTGATGTTCTTTTGATTAAGCGTATTGCGAAGATCAATAGGAAGGTTATTGTACAGTCTAGGTATAAGGAATTTGCATGTGCGCCTTCCGTAAAAATTATTTGTTTTAAAACTTGTATCCATATCATTCCTATACGCATGTCTTGTTCTAAACTTGAACTTGGAAGGCATAAGAAACTTTGGTGAATGCAAAAATTGGTATGACAATAATGCTAAGTCTACCTTATCATGTACTGATAATACTTCGCACAGATGAAATAAGGCGTGGTAATTATCTTTATACTTTTCTTTAACTTTTTTAGGAATAAGTAGTTTGAGGAGTCTAATCTGGATGTTGTAGATTTTATCTAGGTGAGTTTTAAATGTGCGGCCATAACTTGAAATACCATATGAAATGATGGAATCTGCTAGAGCGATATAAATATTTCTTAGGGTTTTGAGCGGGACTTTGAATTTGAGTAAATTCATTTTGGCTAAAATTGCTCTTAACTTGTCACATATCATATCTACATGCGGCTCCCAGCTAAATCTGTCATCCACAATCAACCCTAGATACTTTGCTTCTCTAACTTGATCAATCTCTTTGCATCTACCAACACACTGTGTTCCTTTGTACTTATGCAAGCAAGTATGATTGTGAGCGATCAGTTTTACGCTATGAGAACCTTGTGTGTTATGAGCTGAGCGAGCGTGAATTAGTTGTGTTTTACTCGCATTTAGTACTAAACCTGCATCGTGAGACCACATACTTAAGGCCGTGAAGTCTTTTTGTAGTTTATCCAAGGCTGAATCTAAATCTTTATCAGCACTGATGATGCATGTGTCGTCGGCAAATTGATAAATCTGGCAATGATTTATAACGTTATTAGCGTCATTGACGTATGTTAGGTAGTGCAAAGGCCCGAGTACGGATCCCTGCGCCGTGCCCACTTTTACATTTACTTGCTCACTTGTGGTATTGCCAACTTGAACTCTATATCCTCTATCAGTAAGGTAATCTTTACACCATTCTAATAGTGGCCCTCGAATTCCTGTAGCAGAAAGTCTTTCAAGAAGTTGGTCGTGTTTTAAAGTATCGAACGCCTTACTGTAATCAATAAATAGAAGTAGAACATGATTTTTGTTATTGAGATGGGAATTGACAGTATCTGTGAAATTTGCTAAAAGAAGTGAGGTACTGTGATTTGGCCGAAATCCGAATTGCGTTGTTGTTAGGATGTTATTCTTTTCATAGTAATTATAGATTACTTTTGCGATATATTTTTCAATTATCTTATTGATAATAGGGAGAAGGGTTATAGGTCGATAATTTTTATAGTCATCTTTATTACCTTTTTTGAAAACGGGCCTGACTAATCCACTTTTGAGTTTTGACGGATAAATACCAGATTTTACGCTAGTGTTAATTAGATTTTTTATCGCATAAACAATCTTATCTCCAATTTTTTTAACGTCTGACGCACGTATTTTGTCACACCCGGAAGCTTTTTTTGGGTTTAATGACGAGATTATTTTTAACACATCTCTATCAGTTGCTTTTCTAAAGAGTATGGATTTGTTTTCATCAAATAAGTAATTCTGTTTATTTAGCAAATGGTCATTACAGTGAGGTAATATTTCGGTTACTGAATTTTGAAATTCGAGCGTGAAATTTTTTACTATTTGTTTTTCACTATATTTACTAAAGGCTTTATGTATTGTATCTTCTATTGACTTTGTGATTTTACCCATGAGCCCATTCAATATTTTCCAACATTTTCTCGGATCATTTTTATTTGATATAATTGAATTAGCTATATAATTATTTCGACATTTTTCTATTAGTTTATGCGTTTTATTTCTCATATTATTGTATTCTAGTCTAAGTATTCTATTTGTTGGATCTTTTAAGCATTGAATATAATATTTGTCCATTTTATTACATTTTTCTACAATTTTATTAGTTATCCATTTTTCACAATTCCGTTTAGAATCAGCCGACATTTTTTTTGTATATGTTGAGAGCTTATAGGCCTCATTGAATTTATTAGAAATAAAATCATAAATTTTGTTTGGACAAATCATTGAGTTAGTTGATTTCCAATCTATTTTATTTAGTTCATCAATTAAAACTAAATTATTTATGCAGGTTATTGTTTTTGGAGCACGCTGTATATGGCGTATGCCGGACAGAGTAGTGACGATCATACGATGGTCGGCGAGTTGCGTACCGACTGCTGCGGAATACAGTTCTCCCGTGCAATTACGAACAAAAAAGTGATCTATACAAGTTTTGCTTAAATGTCCCTTAACTATTTCAACTCTTGTAAAGTCGGAGATAACGCACTGGAGACCTCCTTCCGACAGCAGATTCGTGTATCGCTCAGTTATGCTATCTTTGTTTTTTAGATCAATATTTATATCACCGGTCAAAATGAAATTATCTTCATAACCGTGTTTACAAATTAACTGTGGGAGTTCAGATCTAAGGAAGTGATGCTTACTATTTTTAGGCGGCCTATACAGTGCACAAATAGTTACGGAGAAATTGTGAGGTGTTGTAATTTTTCCTATTAGACATTCAACGTGAAAAGTGTGATGTTTTATTTGAGTGAATGAGTAACTTTGTCGTATATATAATATAATGCCCCCACCTTTGCGGTTCTTTCTCAACTGTTTGTGCATTGAATAGCCTTTTAAATTAAACATGTTGCTTACATTATCTGAGATGTTAACTTCGGTTAGGACAATGGCATCTACCAGATTTTGATAGTTACTTATGTGATAAATTAACTGCGCGTAATTTTTAGTTAATGATCTTATATTAACATGCAATACAGTAAAGTTATTTTTTAATGGTATTAATGAGAAATAAGCGTCCAGGTCAGGACAATCAAATAATTCACAGTGATCATTTAAATAAGCCATTTTTAAGACTATGATATAAACAAAGATGTTATACAATGAGTGTAGGTAGTTTAAGATAAGATATGATTTAGGTCTTCTTCAAATCTAATTACCTTAATTTTGCTGTTGTCTTCTTTGCGTACGAGGATCTTTCCGGCAGCATTAACCCATATATACTTGTACTTTCCTGTTAGTTGTTGTTTTGTTTTGAATAAAAGTGACTTATTGTAAGTAGTGAGCGCATGACGTATAATAACATTATTCTGGGCACAATCATTGTTATAATTTGGCATCAAATCAGTTACCTTTAGTTTTACAGACTTAGACGCTTTTACCCACGCCACTGGATCACTATTTTTATTGAGCTCTAGCTGGATAACTCCTTCCGTTTTGCCTTTAATTCGTTTAAGAAGTTTAATGTCCTTTGAGTTTTGATTTAGTTTGCTAGCTATGGTTAAAGTCAACTGCGCAATATCCTCCTTGTCTTCGTATGGAATTCCTGATATCTCAAGGTGGTGTTCAAGGCTTTTTTGATGATCTTCATTTAATTTTTGTTCTAAAGCCATAATTTTTAAACCTAGGTATTTGTTATTGTTTTCTAAATTCTCATTCTTTTTTTCTAGCACTTTTACCTTTGTTCTAAACGCTGACATTTCCTCTCCGTATTCATCTATTTTATTGCTACAATATTCTAATGCTTTTTCAATTTCGTTGAGTTGCTTTCTAATCGCTTTTTCAATTTCTTTCGAGATACTCTGGGTGATTTTCCGCACGTCAATAGGTATTCCTTTCCCATGAGCTGGAAGGTTTTTTTCAACCTCATCGTCTTCCTGTTCATCGTCATCAGGTATAATTAGCGATGACCTATGAGGAGATCTGGTGTAACAGTCATCACACATCCACTCCAACTTCCCGGATGTTTTAAGTGCACCAATTTGTTTGTTGGTGAGACCGGCGCATTCGGCATTAGCATGAACTACCATGCCACACTTGCTGCAGTCCACTCCAGGGGCTCTTTTTGTAATGCTCTTGTTACATTGGTCACATTTAGATGGAGCCATTTTTGAGGGTATTTTTTAATTTACTATAAGGGCGGAACACACACGAGTTGCTCGTACGAACGGTGAATACGAAGCTGTTTTTTGGTGGAAATAAGAAAGACTATTTTATTTCTTTCGTTTTTGCGGGCGATAGGCTGACACCCTGTCACTATAATAGTCTCTCTCCATCTTTATAATACCTCCGAATTTGTCAAACGTGACATCAGATGGTCTTGTAACCTCTGGTGTTCTGCCCACCCCATAAGGGATACAGGCGTGACGTTATGTATGTATGTGTATGTAAAATATTACAATAATAACGTACTGTGAACTTACCCGACTTCCAGTATACCTACCAGGCTTTCGAAATTTCAGTTACGTTTACGAAAGGCAAAGCCCAACAAATTCAGCGTGAAAGAGCATCTAATATACATTGTGACAAGAATTGCGCTTATTCTTACAAAATTGCTACAAACCTAGCTACGCGCATACGATACGGACGTACGGAACGTGCTACGCGCACGTGAGACGTGGCTAGCTCCCGCGTGTACTACCTACACGCCCGCACATCGTTTTCGATTTCAATCGAAGTATGTCATTGACACCACTATACAACCACACTAATGAAATTTTATAAACGAAATTAATGATAATTTGTATACATTCAAAAGTAGACTTTTGGTTAAACTTTATTTAAATCCTAAATCTGTAAGAAAAGTTCAAATTCAATGTTTACCTTTTTTATTAAATTTTTTTATCACTTTTTAACCGGATTTATCGTTGTCACGAGCGACCCGTCTGGTCTGTCGCTCGTGACCACGGGGTCTGCAAAGACACCGAAACGTCGAGTTAAAATTTAAAATGTAAATATACTTACGCTATAAATCCGGTTAAAAAGTGTTTTATTTAATAGTATGAATCGCGAAAACTTAAGACAATATTATAATTTTTAATTTTCTTCTTACTATTGAAATTGTTATATTCATAAATTTTCAATTTTTATTCTTATTTTAAATTTTAATTATGATTGTTATTTAATTTAATCTTATTGTATTTGAGAACACATTACAATTGTTTACTCCTTTTTTTTTATTCTGACACTCTCACTACATTATCTAGCCCAAATGAAGTTTCTTATAGAACTTGTGTTATGGATACTAGATAACTGATATACTTAAGAAATATATACACATACATATTGAATAATACATATTTTTTTTTATTAGAATAAACTTAAATAAACATATAGACATCCATGACTTGACGACTAATATCTGTGTTCATCACACAAATATCCGCCGGCCGCTGGGATTCGAACCCAGGACCTCTGGCATAGAAGGCAATGTATGTTACCGCTACACCAGCCGGTCGTCTTTTCTTACCAAAGCTGTGTGCGCCTATAATAGGCATACAAGAAATGTACCTGAACAATTTTACTTGTTAATTTTATTATATGTTATGCTGTTGGTGTACCTTATGAATAAATAAATAAATTGCAACACGCGTGTCGTACGCGCGTACGATACTGACGTACGGTACGTGCGTACACAAAGCTCGACGCAGCGTTGGCCCTCTAACACTTTGAATGTAACTCGAAAGTAGCTAATGTACGAGAAGCTCTACGGTTCGAGAGCAGTTCCAGAGACGTAGGGCATAGCTCTCCAATTTAAGAACAAATAATCTAAACTCGCAGAGGTCAGGGTGTAGGTACCATAAAATACATCCAAGTTGCACTGTGTGGTCTCCTAATTTAGTTCTATAGTGAACGGATATAGGTATAACCTATTTAACAACAGCAATAAACAAAATACTTATTAAATAAATTACATATATTTATAACCTACCAATACAATTCTAACGAGAATATTCATAATTATAAGTTCAGAAGCAGTTCATAAGTTATAAAAACCTCATAAAGATACCTGTATGCTATGCTATACGATAAAGGCTTGCAAACTGCCTGAAGCTATACCTGGCGATACGGGAACGAGATGTTACTAAGGAAGTTATTAAGTTGAAGTTAAAGTTGAGTTTAAATTAACGACTTTGTGTGATTGTCTGCAGATAAAAGGTACGGTACGGAAGTTAGTTCTTTGAAAGTTTAACTTCAATGTCCGGACAAAGTTATATACTTATACTAGCTTTATCCCGCAACTTCGTATGCGCTTAACTACCCTTCTCGTAAAAATTTCAGAAACTATACAACCAGACACCCACTGCAAAGAACCTTTATACCAAGTATTATACCATGCACTCAAGGAATCATTTTTTTTCATACAAATTAAAAATCATATATTTCCCGAGCCCGTGGGAATTTTGGGAATTTTTTACGTAACACAACCTGTCACTCTTTGAAGAACCTTCATGCCAAGTATCACATCCGTATACTCAAGGAATAAGATTTTTCATACCGACTAAAAAGTCAAACCCCTTCCCGTGGGAATTTCGAGAATTCCTTCCATAGTACAAACAGAAACTTATTGAGGAACCTTTATATCAAGTATCACATCCGTGCACTCTAGGGATGGGATTTTTTCATTCAAACTAAAATATCATATATTTCCCGTTCCCGTGGGAATTTCGGGAATTCCTTTCATAACACAACCAGACACATATTGAAAAACCTTTACACCAAGTTTCACATCGGTGCACTCAAGGAATAAGATTTTTCATACAAACTAAAAACTCCTATATTTCCCGTTCCCGTGGGAATTTCGGGAATTCTTTCCTTAGTGCACCCCTACATCCCCTAAAGAATTTTTGTTCCAAATTTCAGCTCTCTACGCCCAGTAGTTACGGCTGTACGTTGTCTGTCAGTCACTCAGTCACTCAGTACCTCAGTACCTCAGTCACTCAGTACCTCAGTCACTCAGTCAGTAACGGAACAGTTTTATATATATTGATTAATAATAAATGAAAAAACAAGATAATGCTGGTGTATGTCTGATCATAATGTCATCCATCGCAATTCAGCCTTTAACTCGGTAAAACTTGTAGATACTTTAAATTGTATTGTTTTCTTTAGAAAGGTGGTAAATATAGAAGTCGTTCCTTGAGGTTGGTACCTACTTATATAGTTTATATATCATTTTCTTTATTGGTTATGGCCAGTGGCACAACGGCATTACTTCTTGCATGCGGCGCCTTTGGTTCAATTCCCAGCCAGGGCTTTTGAAATCCGCACATAAATAAAAAATAAAAATAAAATCTCCTGATAATCACAACTACATCCCACGCCCCAAAGTAAGCATAGCTTGTGTTATGGGATACCATGTAGCGATCTAGGGGGGAACTTAGAATATAAATACATAAATAGATAAACACCCAAACACGGAACATTTTTTTTCTTGTTCCGTGCGGAATCGAACCCGCTACCACTGGCGTCTGGGGCAGACAGGTGTACCCCATCGCCAACGTGGTCGTCGTTCCGTATGTGTTATAAAACAGATAACTTCCACATACCTATTCCGCTTCTCGATAATTCATTCAAAACATAAATTTCGCGAATAGTTCAAATTGAAATTAATCCACAGTGTGACAGAGACTGCTATCTTCACTATAAAGAAAAAAATACTTGCTATTCGTTAGTTTTGGGTCTTTAATTATGTTGATAAAGTTTAAATAAACTTCTGGTTAACCCTTCATATACCCGGGACGAGGCACAGCGGACCACAGATAACAATTAGTAGAAAAGCACGCGACTCCGACTGTATCGAAAGTGACTAAATCTGCTATTTCAAATGATACAAAGAGAAGCCACGACTTTTTTGCTGCAACAACTTTAACTAACCCTTTAACCTACAATCGAGTAAACAATCCTCGTATCCTACAATCCTTACAAATTTCTCCACAATAATCATCAATTCTAAACACTCCAAAAGGCAACCAGTTAGCGGATAACAACTGCAATAAACAAACGTACTAACATTTAGTTTCTGTTTACGTATAGTGTCCAAATATAGCCCGGACGTATCGTATCGTATCGTGGCATAAACGAAGGCGTACAGACGGATGGCGTTAAATCTGTCGCGAGCCGATTGAGCTGCGTTTGCAAGTGGCGGGTTTTGAATGGACTTTGGGTTAGTTGACTTGCTTTAGGTTGTGCGGAATTCGTATTATTCTAGTTTTTTTGTATGTTTTCCAGTTAAATATCGGTTTCAGATCGAGTAAAAAAACAACAATTTGAAAAATCATTAGTAAATAAATGATAAATGACGTATTGATATTGTTTAACATACTGCAAGTTAACCCGAAATTAAGAAAATCTTTTACCATGATAACTAAATAAATAAACAGATTACTTACAATACTTGTATAGTAAATATTATATAAGTTAATGCCTTTTTATACTAGATCCTAATAATAATTTGTAAATCTTACAAACTATGATGCTCTCTCGATAGATAGCACTATTTCTTTTATTAATAATAGTGTTTTCATTTTGAAAATACCTCCACATTCCGAAAAAATAAAATCTTTTTCAAAAACCTTTAAAGAGGGACAGAAATACGTTTGCCATATATTTAGTACAATCTTTACCCATACATACTTACAACGTTAGTTAAGTGTAACTACAAAAAGGTTCATCAAATAAAATACTCAAGATGTTGCTTGGTGATCGGATCTCTTTAGAGTCATCCCGACTACCGACCACCTTTTATAAAAAGTCTGCTGCCTGAGAAAATGAAGAGCCATTTTCTTACCTCACTTAACCCGTGTGCTATTATTTTTGATATCATCTTCGATTTCCATCAAGTCACATTAAAAAAAACTATTCGTTGTTCTTCTTCTTCTTCTTGCGAGTCGACACAAATTTAAATTTTGTTCGTCCAAAATTTCGCCACCTCTACAGCACCATCGCTAGCCTCCATCAAGTCCTGGAGTGTGCAGCTATGTGGACATGCTGGGCAGGTGAGTAAGTGCGTCATTGTTTGCGGGGAATGCCCGCATTCAAACTTATCGTCTGAGCTCTCAGAGAAACCCCACTTGCAGCGATTGTCTTTGCTGAGACCTACCTGGGTTCGGAGCCGGTTTAAGGTTTTCCATGTCGGCCATGAAAGATCGTGTCCAGGCGGAATGTTCTCCAAGAGAGGAACAAAAGGTGTTTGTGAGTTCCCAAGTTTTTTCTGCCACAGTTCACAACGCACTTTAGAGACCTCGCCCTGTTGTTATTCGTTGTTATTGTGGTTTGTAAAGATACAAATAAATAATAACTATAAAAATATTACTGCACTTTTAGTTTAACGGAAAAGGGGTCTATGCCAAAATCTCTAAAAATGATTAACAATTGCATTTGAAATAAAAGTGGTAAGTGCAAATTTCATTTATCAAGTCAACTCGCTTCTGCAAATGCGGCTTTAACCGCACGTGTACCGGCGGCGGGCGGCAGAGACCCCGCCTTTGTTTGTTTGTACTGCGCTGCGAGCAGACAACTCCCAATGCAGATTCTAACTAAACATGGCCCAGCATTACTTTGTTGAATTAGGCACCGAATTCTATAATTTTGGTGAATAAATGAAATACATTTTAATTTTGAATCATATTTTATTATTTTTAATTATATTTGAACACGTTTAGGAGATCTTTTAGACACAGCGGTCGCGTCAAAATTTAAATGATATTAATATAATTAAACCTTAAATATTTTAATTGTTTCTAATAGGTTGTAATTGTTTGGAAACATGTAAATTCAACTAAACAATGAGAGATAGACGAAGAATTAAGAAAAATATACACGTCCTAAGTTTCTAAACCGAAAGCTTTATTTCTTCACCACTTTGATGAAAAAGCATTATATTAAATTATGTAAATAGACTAAAATTTAATTTTGAAATGTTTGTAAAAAAGTATAAAAAAATGGAAGAAAGGAGTTTTCAAACTCTTTTACGAACATTCCATATGTTCGTAAAAGAGTTTGAAAACTCCTTTCTTATCATCATCCTTGCTTACTTTTTTCTAAAAAATCCTGATTGAAATCACGCATCACATGCAAGCACTTCAACTTTCCGAGCGTGTGAAAACGATCGATTTTCTATTAAGATAGCCTTTTCCGCGGTTTACGACTGTGACATGATGTGGGGCATATTCCATCACCCGCGGGGATCTGTCACGTTGAGATACGAAGGTAGCGATGGGTTAAGAATTTTAGAGGCGTTTGAAAATAATTTTTGCCTTTTTTGTTGGTTATAATACCCTCTTGTGGCGGATAACATACATACATAACTTCAAGCCTGTATCCCTTATGGGGTAGGCAGAACACCAAAGGCTGTTAAACCATCTGATGTCACATTTGACAAATTTGGAGGTATTATAATTATGGAGAGAGACTATTGCAGTGACAGGGAGCCAGCCTATCGAAAAAACGCCAATAAAACCTCTATCCCTTAACTGACTTTTACAGTATGCCCGGGAAGAGAAGCAGCTGGCACATTCTATGTTTTTCTATCGCTCCCAGTCCAGTCTATTGAATAACCTTTATACTAAATAGCAGATTTGTGCACTCAAGGAATAAGATTTTTCATACAAACTAAAAATTCCAATATATCCCGTTCCCAAGGGAATTTCGGGAATTCCTTCCTTAGCACTAAATGTTCCAAATTTCAGCTCTCTACGCCCAGTAGTTATAGCTGTACGTGGACTGTCAGTCACTCAGTTAGTAAACAGTTTTATTTATTAAGATTTAAAGTCTTATTAAAGAAGTGTAGGGTTAGCTGATAGTAGTTCTACTCATACCGTGCCCCTCGATAATCTGGTCGTTTAAGGCGACTGATCCGTGTGATAGGTTTCATTGATACTAACATTATAGTTAGTAAACCTTTTTATTTTAAGTATGATAAGTACAATTTGTACGATTATTCTATACGACAAATAGCAATTTCGCTATCTTATATTATTAGTAATGATTTACCAGTCATCTTGACTGAAACCTCTGCTTCTATTGAGCAGTCACTTATATTTATTAAACCGGTGGAATATAACATTCCAAGTAATAGTATTAGGACTACTCTAGTTAATTTAAACTAGAGGCGACGACAATAGATAATAAGACTTCTAGCTATAATCAAAATGTTATTAGCACATATGCCCCAGCTGCAAAATTAAAATGTAGTAAAAATGTATTAAATGTAGCCCACCAAAATATTGAAGGCATGCTGGGTAAGGATTTACAAATTGAACTTTTTATGAATCAAGAAAATTTAGATATTTTGTGTGTAACGGAGCACTGGCTAAAAGACCATCAAATGATATTTTCATTCAATAATCATCAAATAGCCAGTTCATACAGCAGAATCCAGGCTAATTGTGGCGGCTCCTTGATTATTACACACAAAGGAATGAAATTTAAAGAACGAAAGGATATTATTAGTCTTTCTGTTGAGCAAACCATTGAAATGGCATGTATAGAACTAGGGAAAGTTATTATAATAAGCGTATACAGGCGGCCAGCTTCATCCTTTGATTTGTTTGAAAAAATCATGGAGGAAGCTTTACTTAAACTTAGTGATACTAAAAAAAATATCATTGTCTGTGGTGATTTTAATATTGATTTATTAATCCAATCATCCCTTAGCCAAAGGTTAACTAATTTGTTTCTTTGTTACGGACTTAAAAATCTCTTTTTGGAGCCTACACGTGTTACAGCCACTTCAGCAACATGTATTGATAACATTTTCACTGATGCATCACCCAACAGTCAATACATATTTAATAAGTTAAAATCGGATCACAGTGGACAATTAGCATCTTTTAACATTAACACAAACAAGGCATTAAGAAGAGAGATTAAGTTTGTACCCATGAACGAGGGTCGGCTGGAGAGATTCAGAAGTAATGTCTTGGATAAGTTGTGGGAACTTAAATGTTATGATGATCCTGTTAAGGAGTATAATTGTATTTTTAATTTAATTAAATGTGAGTATGATGCAGTATTTAAATCAAAAACAATAAAAATAGATGATAACTCATTTAAGTTTAGTGACTGGGCAACAGTAGGAATATTCAAAAGCAGAGACAGATTATATGAATTATATGATGAAAAATCATATAATCATAGCGAAACCTTTAAGGAATATGTTAAAAAATACTCCAAAATGTTCAAAAATGTGTGTAGTATTGCGAAATCAAATTTTATTAATAATAAAATTCAAAATAGTGTAAATATACCTAAAACTGCTTGGAAAATTATAAACAGCGAAACTGGAAAGTCAAACATTAGAAACGCGGAACATAAATTGAAAATTGGTGATAGACTGTTGACATCAGATACAGAAGTTGCTGAAGCTTTTGAAAAATTTTTTGCAGACATTCCAGTTTCGACTACGAAGACATTAAATTCATCGGTTAAAGCTGCACAGTCTCTTCTTGAAAATAATGTAAATAAGTGTAAAACTAACTTTACTTTCAGGCATGTTACTGAAAGTGAGGTATTGAAAGCTTTTAAAAGTATAACAATTAAGAACACTGCTGATCTGGATGGTATTTCTGTTAAAATCATCCAATCTATCATTGACGGTATTGCACCTTATTTAGCCAGTATATTTAATAATTGTGTTGATAATGGTGTGTTTCCGGACTTAATGAAACTTAGTAAAATTATTCCCGTATTTAAAGCAGGAAGCATAACCGACCCCAGTAACTTTAGACCAATCTCTATATTACCAACACTTAGTAAAATTTTTGAAAAGCTTATTTTAATCCAACTAGTGGTACACTTCTTTAGCAATAATTTAATGAATTCAAATCAATTTGGTTTCACACGGGGTCGCTCAACAACTGATGCCAGTGTTGAGCTTGTCAAACATATATTTGATGCCTGGGAGGAGTCACGTGATGCCTTCGGTGTCTTTTGTGATCTGTCCAAGGCTTTTGACTGTGTTCACTACGATACACTCCTCATGAAGCTACACCACTATGGAATCAATGATAGGGCACTTGATTTTATGAAATCCTATTTGTGCAATAGAATTCAAAGAGTTGATATTAATGGAAAGAGATCATCGGGATCAGCAGTTCATATGGGAGTGCCCCAGGGCTCGATTCTTGGGCCTTTCTTATTCTTAGTTTATATAAATGATTTGCCATTTTTAGTGAAAGACAAGTGTGAGGTCATATTATTTGCTGATGATACCTCTTTTCTATTTAAAGTGAGTAGGCAATTGAAGCATTGCTTTGAAATAAACTGTTGTATTGAAACTGTGGAGAAATGGTTTTCAGCCAATAACCTACTACTCAATGAAAATAAAACTAAATTTTTAAAATTCTCTTTGCCTAATGTCCGGCATGTAAATACTAACTTAATTGTAAAAGGACAAGAATTGAGCCCTGTAAATTCAACAGTGTTCCTTGGCATAACCCTAGATGCACAACTACAATGGGGACCACATATAGAAAGGTTGGCGAAGAGACTTAGTTCTGCAGCATATGCCGTCAAAAAGATGCGAAATATCTCTAATGAAGCTACTGCGCGGTTGGTTTATTTTGGTTATTTTCATAGCTTAATGACATACGGCATTCTCCTGTGGGGAAATGCTGCCGATATTCAAACCATCTTTGTGCTGCAGAAACGGGCTATTCGCTCAATCTACAAACTTAATTCCAGGGCGACACTTAGAAATAAGTTTAAAGAAATTAATATTCTTACCTTTGCCTCACAATATATCTTTGAAAACCTTATGTACGTAAAAAAGAACTTAAACATGTTCCATAGAAAATGTGACTTGCATAATGTTAATACTAGAAATAAGTACAAGCTAGCCGGCTATGATAGTAGACTTCATAAAGTCACTAACTCATTTATGGGTCAATGCATACGTTTTTATAATAAGGTTCCCACAAATATTCAAGACTTACCACTTGATAAATTTAAAGAAACTATTAAACAAAAATTGTGTAGTAAAGGCTTTTATACAATTTCTGAATATATGGACGATAAAAGTCCTTGGTTGTAAATTGTTTTTCAAATATTCTCAATCTCCAACTCCATCTCCAACACCATCTCCATTTCCTTCTCATCCAACGCCATCTCCATCTCCTTCTTATCCATACAACAGCAAGAACGTCATGCTCCCTCAGGCGGCATGGCTAGCGGTAGCGTCGGGTGTCGGGTCACCCTCTTCCCTAAAATATGGTTGAGGAGAGTGATGGCTGGTGCTTGCGTTATACTCGTGAACGGGTGCTGCTAGCGGTGCCAGGTCGTTTTGCTGAAGACTTTATGACTATGTTACTTTTTTGAATTTGACTCTGACTTCCCCATCTCCATCCCATTCCCCCATGTTCACGTCCGTGTTAGTGTCCAGTCTCTGTCCACGACTATCCTCATCTCCATCCACATTATCTGTAATATCTCTCACCTCTATCGCTACATCTATCTACTTCTATCTTTACCTCTATATCTATGTCTACGTTTCTATCTAGTACTTGATTGCCTAATGTATAAATATAATAGTAGACTCCAGAAGATCACCAACTCGTTCATGGGTCAATGTGTACGCTTTTATAATAAAACTCCAAAATATTTAAGATTAACCCTTCGATAGATTTAAGGATAAGCATAAAGTTTTATTATAAGATATCCGGATGCAAGAAGATTGTAAATTGTTATTGTTGTTATTGTTATTGTGTATTTTTAAAAGATGATTGCTGTTGAGTTTCTTGCCACTTCTTCTCAACAGATCGACTTTCCGAAGTGGTGGTAGATTCAGTTCAATTTGTAAATTGTGACTTATTTCAAATGTATTTAAATACTTACGAAATAAAGATTCTTTTGACTTTGACTTTGACTTTGACTTTGAGGTGTGTTTAGGTTTCGCTTGGGTAGCGATCACCGGTAACGTGAAGTCCACCGACAATTATCATCGTTCATTATTTATTACGGCAAAGCCTTATGATGAAGAGAACGTTATTTATCTCCACTATTATAATGCCTCCAAATTTGTCAAACGTCACATCAGATGGTTTTATTACCTCTGGTGTTCTGCCTACCCCATACGGGATACAGGCGTAAAGTTATGTATGTATGTATGTATTTATTGTTTTGCCAAAAAAATATATTTCAAACCAAGTCTATACAGTTGTAATTTCAACTTCAAATTATCGTACTGTGATATTAAGATTAGCTAGAATTACTTAATTTTTAAAGGTAAACAATGGGCGCTTTTTTATGAAATCAAAATATTTGCTACGTCTAAAAAGTCTTAAGTCTATAGAAATCTCTACAATAGCGATGCTCAGCGTTTATGGCCCGCGGCAGTTTTCCTACACAGTGGCATCACAACTTGATGCGATTATTATACGAACGCAGCGATTCTGCTTGGAAAAACAATCTGTGTCTGAGGTGTATTTTACACTTGTGAGGTTTCGTCTATGTATTTTTATGAGAGGATACTTTATTGTTATTTTTGTATTAAGTCGGAACTTTAAAATTGTATTGTGTTTTCCCGATAGTATAAATTGAATAAAACAATATTTGGCCGAATGCGATTATGTTTTCGATTTCGTCTTCGGTTATTTTTCGCACCGTGGATAACTTAAAGAGAATTTTCACTATCAGCCGCACCCAGTTTCACCTGTTAAACTTTGTACCCCGAGAGAATTTCCTAGCAAAATATAGAATGAGCCGGTCTGGGCTATCAAATGCCAAAAATGTTTTCTTTGACTGGAAGTTTTTGTGATTAACTTGCTCAATCTAACAAACCCTTAAATTTTCTTACAGTAAGTCTAACTTTTGGTACTTATAATGAAACTTACGATTCTGTAAGAGTAAAGTAAGGTGTTAAGACCGTTCGAAGCTGCTTATTTAGCTTGCAAACTTACTGATAATTAAAATTAAGGACTTAGGACGTTGCCTTGTCAGCTATGACTAGTAAGTATAACTATACTAAACTAATCAACATAAGAAAAAAAGTTATTTTAAGTTTAAGTTTCGTAAGGTTATTTATAGACAGACAAACCCCTTGTCTGTTTAACTTAAATCTTTACTTGGAATAGACTTTTCAACACACTTGCTCGTAAAGTGAGCGTTATTCTATTGAATTTAGAACTATAAACTGGGCTATAAGTCACGCGTGCATAATATATTATACCCTAGTGCATAATATAATGAATCCTACAAAGTTGAATTGTACCTTTGTGCAAATTACATGCGAGTAAACAGAGCATATTTTATTGGTCCGGGTTATACATTTAATATTTTCAGAAACAACAAAGAGGTTTGATACCACTTCAAATCCATATGCATTTTTAAATGTTTGCGTCTTATATTAGTAAAACAAATTTGTATATCAAACAAATTATTCACAATTTACAATAATTTGATATAATTAAGTAATATTAAAATATTTGCATTTACCACTCCAAATTAAACATTTTCACTTAAAATAGGCTGTATATGCTATACAGACATTGACACATTTGGCGGAAAAAAAAACCTACGCGCATGCGCGAGGTTCGGCGCCATTTTTCAATCACAATTCACAGCTTTGTTATCAAATGTGTTTGTTATTTTATGACCACGTATGTCTGTCTTTTACTCACAAATGTGTTGAAAAACGTCGTATGTAACTCGTGAGCGTTGCTAATTACAGTCTCGGCTCATTATTAAGCCCTCGCCTGCGGCTCGGGCTCAAATCACAGCCTCGACTGTAATTAGCAACTTCGCTCACTTGTTACATAATATACTATTAAAGTCCAGTTTCTTAATACTAAAATATGCGGTTTTAACTCAAGCTGCTAAGCCATTTCAGCTTGAAAGAGTAGAAACCACCATCCGTCTATCTTCACAAGGATTCTAATTAACTTTTACACTAAATTAATTTAATTATAAACTTATTGAATTTTATTATTATAATATTTTGGTGCATTTTAACGCCGCGCGCCGTGGTCAAAAGCGCCGTTTGTTAATTAGTGTTTATATGGGTAATAATCGTGAAATCTGTGAGTTTCACTGTTAAAAATAATGCTACATTTATATTTATAGTTTCTGTTCCATCAAAAATCATATTTATAATATAAATCTATATCTATCTATACTTATAATAAATCTGTAGAGAGGTCAATTCTGTACATGAAATATTTTTTCAAAATAACTATCAGGGGGTGATTAGTGATCGATACTGATGAAAAAAATGCAATCAGTAAAATTTTTGTCTGTCTGTCTGTCTGTATGTTCCTTATAGAAACAAAAACTACTCGACGGATTTTAACGAAACTTGGTGAAATTATTCTTCATACTCCTGGGCAGGTTAAAGTATACTTATTATCACGCTACAATCAATAAGAGCAGAGCAGTGAAGGGAAATGTTGGAAAAACGGGAGAAGTTACTTCATTTTTTAAGCTTCCGTCGCGTGTGTAGCCTTAATGGTTAAAGCTACATAGAAATCATGTGTGACAGAAATATTCTTCATAAAATTATATAAAAAATATCCCACAACAGTATACGTCTATATTTTATGATTGACTCACAATAACACGTGTAAATCCCAATAGCTTAGCAGTTCGGAGCTTTCTGATTATATTTGTTTCCTCTTACGTTTATAATACTCTCACTCATCCCCAATTAAATTTTTTTTTTTTTTTTTATAAGTGACTAAACCCGCGTTTGACCTCAATCTCACCTGATGGTAAGTGACGATGAGGTCGAAGATGAAAGCACACGGGTTTAGGAAGGAACTGGCTCTTTATACAATATTGCCGGAACACATTACCGCCGGAGCGGTAACATTTGGCGGCAGACTTTATATAAGCTTATACATGAAATACGCTAATAACCCATCGCGCGTGAATACTGAATGATATAGGGATTATTTTTGCGTAACGGTTGCCGCGCTCGACGCGGCTCGCGGCGTTAGGGTATAAAAAGGCGGGAGGCGAGCGCAAGCTTTTGCGCGATTTAATATAGGTAGGCACACAAGGAACAAGCGTTACATTACCTGTCAAATTTCCCCAACCAATTTTAACTAATTATCGAGGGCATAGAGTTCAAATACAAGTAAAAAATTTTGACAGATTTGTAACGCTTGATGTACTGCCTTCTGTACATACAGAGATAAAATGAAAATCAAGGTTTTGTTTATTTCATGATCGTTTCTGCCTCTTGGAAGTCAGAAACCGTAGATTTCTTCGGAATAAAAAGTAACGTATGTGTTAACTACTATACCAAATTAAGTACATTAATATTGGCTTAGCCGTTTGGCAGTGAAAAGCAGCCATACATAACTATAGGTAGTATTGTATGTACACTGATAATGGCTGGATGGATGGATTTTTGCTATTCTTTCACGCAAAACTACTTAGCTTTACCTGGAATAACAATAAGCTAAGTATATTTAATGAAGATATTGCATGAATTAAGTAAAATTGAAGGCATTAAATAAAACACTTTTTAACCGGATTAATGGCGTATAATTTATATTTCACATTTTAACTCGACGTTTCGGTGTCTTTGCAGACACCGTGGTCACGAGCGACTGTTAAAATTTAAAATGTAAATATACGCGATAAAATCGGTTAAAAAGTGTTTTATTTAATAGTCATACATAATAGTTATCGCGAAAACTTAAGACAATTTCAAATTTAAGGCACTTTGGCACCCGATTTGTTTATAACGCTATGTGCCTTTGTAATGTACCTAATAGATAGTTACCTACCTATGTTTGTGGTTAGGTAGGAGTTATACATATTATATGGGCGAAGATTCTTCATTTTTATTTTTGTTATTAAAGATAGTTAGGACCTTGGAGAAGAAAATAACCTACTCGAAATACTAATTCAATACAGACGAAGTCGCGGGCATCGTCTATGTAATATACCTACCTGCCTATACTTTTTCACAAAACCTAGGTCAAACTGCGGATCACTGCTTTGTTGTAACAGTTTTTGAAGTAATTCTGTCTGTTTATCTATCAGTAACGCTTTCACAGCTAAACTACTGAGTCGATTTTGACGAAATTTAGAATAAGGTAAGTTTTAACTTCAAGGAGGATATAATAACAGTATTTATAAACGGTCTCTAATCTAATAAACGGTATCCACGCGGACGAAGTCGCGGGTCTAATAAACGGTATCCACGCTGACGAAGTCGCGGGTCACAGCTAGTATTTAATAAATCAATGTTTCATTAATGGTTAAACCATGAGAAGGGAAAATTTTACTAAAATAACACATTTTAAACTGAATCAAATGTAAATGTAGGGCAATATAACTGTTCTTTATCGTACCCATTGCAAAGTATATTTATAATTGTCACTTATGATTGTTCATAACAAATAATTGTCTCTCCACTGTGCCATCAACATTTTCAAGATCCAAACTCTCAAACAACCCATAAATTAACTGTTACCCTAACACTCCACAACCCTCCATGACATGACAAAAATGTTTAATTCCCGAGGCAAAAACTCACTTTTTCTTTTTTTTTTTCAGGTAAGCATCACTGGAGCCTAGTGATTAGGTATGTGTTTAATTAATTCAGGCTCATCGCGCTAGGGGGCCTAATTTATGCGTGGACACGGTCCCGAACAGACCCTCATAGGAAGAAAGTTATGTAAGTACTTTACCGGACGTAGTATTAGTGTTTTACGGTACTGCCAACATTATGGTGATGAATAAAATATTACTGTTTGAATATAAATATCAGACTCTATTACTTTAAGCATTAGGTGTTTGATTTTAACTATTTTTAAACTTTGTTCGTAGAAAGTTGAAACGGTGATGTTGAATGTTTGAAGCCACGTAGGTCGGCTTAGAATAAGCTCTAGATGAGCGTTTCGTAAAATGCGACTAATCAGAGTGATCCCCGATTGATAGTACCATAGCGGCCATTGCCGTCTAATCACTTTAAAAAAATTGCTGCGGTATCGAACTATTTTACTATCTGTTCTATTTTTTGAGTGCAAGCAAAAATGAACTTAGAGGTGGTCAGGCGGAGGTGTCTTCGATAGTACGAATCCTTTAAGATTTTCAGGCTAGCGATCACTCTTCATATAAATTCCTCCGACGGTGATGTATATGTATTCCGGAAGTGGTTAATGAAGAACCAATTTCTTCGCAACCACATCGAAAAATTGAGTCATTGTGAAAAATACTAAACACGTTTGTTTTATATCTTCACTCACTATTGAAAATCAGGAGAAATTTATATAACAAAACGCTATCTCTGTTTTATTATTCTTATTACGTTAAAACACGCGGCATTTACTCGGTGGGGAATTCTGCTTGACTACAAAGATTTTTTTACGTTTTTCTACAGTGCTGCGTTTGGTGTACCTACCTTGATCCGTCGATTTTTGAAGGAAAAACTAAACATACCTTTAAGACAAATGAAACTAAATATATTTCCTAATCTCTTTCCGCTCTTAAAAATTGTATTTGATGTATAGATTTCCATAATATAGTCTAATATTTATGTTACATATTGCATAAACATAATCTTCTTAATAACATGAAAGTTTGTGTCATTTGAATAATTTACAAAACAAAACAGATTACAATAATTTTAATATTAATATTTGTTTCTCTCACGAGCTAGTGATTAATGCTGTAAGGATCAGTAAAACTTTTGCGTTGTGATGAATTCTGAATGGCTGGTTTCTAACGGATTTTTGGGGATGCAAAATCTCTCCTGGTAATAAAGTAAGTTTTACAAAAGACTGCCAAAAGTTTTTTTTCCGCCGGTTTTTCTCCTCTCGGTCTACCTAGGGTTATACATTCATTTCGTTTTTTTAAATCCGAAGAACTAATAGTAGACAACACCAAGACATTGGTGGATAATGGGCGATCATTATCTTCACGAGCCGAGCGATGCACACTTCTCGACGGACGCCTCCCCCAGCATTCGTCATGTCGTCCGGACCCGCGCCGCCCTCATCCAGCGTTTGACGTTCGTAAACTGTATAAGAATACCTACTGTGAGTAAAAAGTTTTCATTTTCAGTAAAGTACCCTTTAGTAAAGTAGGCAGGTACCCGGAACTTGTAACAACTTCTTCAAAGAAAGATATCTGTGGAAGTGCTGATATTCTACATCAAGTTCTATAACAGCCACTCGTGACCACAAGGTCTGTATGATACCGTAACGTCGAGATAAAATCCAAACAATATGACGATTAATCCCGTTAATTGGACGTCACAACAGTGGCTCGACCTTCTCAAAATGCATCTACGGGGCAGCCCTTCAGTGGGCTCTTTAAAAAAGGGTTGTGATGATGATAATTGTAACTTAAGACCACTTTTTTTATAAAATGGTCTCGAAATTCTCATTTTATTTTCAGCTTTTCTTGGTTCTGCTTTTGTTTTTAGTATCCATAATATATTAATGAATGAAGTTTATCAAACATAACAGAATATTACACATCAACAATTTCTATAGTTGATTGGTTGCACCCCTCTTTGCCGCGGGGGTGCAACGGCAGATAATTTTCCCTGTTTATCCCTGTGGGTGCAAACAGGAGTGAGCAGTAAATACACGCTTTCCCATTTATTGTTTACAAATTTGTAGAGGGTTTGATATCTGGTTCGGTCAGTGGCGAAACTTCTAACTCCATAATATATACTCTATATTTGTAAAGGTACTAATTACTTATGCCTTAAGGATTTACTGGTTGTGTGGAATTGCACTGCTGACAGGTAATTTTTAAAACTAATTAATTGCAGGAGATTATTCACACTTAAAACTATTTAATCCCAAACTTATGAGAGCTAAATTTTTCGCTAATTAAATAGAGGGTGACTGGTGGGTCACTTTTGAAATTCATGGACGTGATAGTTTGGGATCATACATCACCTTTAAAAAATACACAATAACATTTTTAAGTTTTTTTTTTTTGCATTTAAAATGCTCAATTATTCTTAAAATAAATGAAAAATGTGATAAATAAAAATTAGCTCAGTTGGAAGAGCACTCGTCCGGCAAACGAGAGGTCCCAGGTTCGAATCCTGGTCGGGTATTTTTTGTATATCACATTTTTCATTTATTTAAGAATACACAATAACAATTTACAGCCAGGGAATCCCATCTTCTTGCATCCGGATATCTTATAGTAAAACTTTTTATATAACACTTATCCTTAAATCTATCGAAGGGTTAATCTTTAATATTTTGGAATTATAATAAAAGCGCACAAATTGACCTATGAACGAGTTGGTGACCTGCTGGAGTCTATTGAGTCGATTGACGGTTGTCTATGGAGCATTAATATTGGATCTAAGCTTGATTCGTGATCAAGTCTTAAGTAAGCTATGATGAAATACGAGTCTCAGAATTGTCAAGTGTGAGTGATGATGACACAGCACATTAATTTTAATTTAACAATGCAATTAATGACAACTTCTCATCTGCAGTAGAACGGAAATATTAATTGCACATTTTAGCGAGCTTACAATTAACATGATAAAAGTTAATTAATGACGTAATTAAATCTCTAAATAATATTATAATATTGGAGATTTAACGATTTAATTTGATGGACTATCACAATATAATATGTTCCACTAAAATTTATACATGGAAATAGTTGCAGAGCAAATATATTTAGAAAATATTTTCCAACGGTCTTGTTTCAAAATGTGATCAGGATATTTTGAATTAATTAGTGGGTATACAAAAATATACACTATCTCATTAGTTTAAGAAAGCGCAGCTTTACATTAATAAGGAAAGATAACTAGGTAATTCCATAAACATAAAATTGAAGATATGCACAGGAAAATTATAATTAGCTCATACTTTATACAACTTTTTTTATTTGTTGTTCTTTTTTTATTATTTCACAATACCCATCCCATACTCTACTTAAAAATATAACCAACCACTTTAAAATAATCTATTTTATAATATTCTCGCACAAGGTCGCTCCACGCCACCCCTGTGCGTAGTGCGATGAATGAACGAGGGCTACGCTGGACACACGGGGTGGGTTGGATGTAGTGGGCGCTTGAACCATCTTCATACTTTCTAAATTCAAATTCGTTTATTATTTTTTATGAAGGATGGGACGTCTGTCTTCAATGACACCTGGTGGTATGTGGTGGACTCAGCTGGTCTATTGCTTAGTAGATTGCTGTAAATACGATGTCATGAATCATGATAGATAAATGCTCCTGAAATTGGTATGCGATGTTTTTTTGTAAATTTTAAATGAGACAGTTTGTTTATGTGCAGAAAATTACGTGTATTTATAGCTAATATTTTCACTTTATCGCTAATAATAAAAAAATCGTTTTGTTTGCGTCGTAGGTTTGTCTCTTGAGTATCTTATTAATTTATTTCACTTGTAGTAAAACCCAGTTAAAACTACTTAAAATTTAACTTCACGCTATGTTACGATTCAAATTGTAAAACTTTTAGTTTTAAAATGCTATATCCATTTAAATGAGTAAGCTGATATATATTTTATTGTTATCCTTGGTGATATAGTAATCGTAAAGGTAATAAATAAGTTTAATTCTAGTTAGATAAACTTATCTTAGTTTGATAGCTTAAGTCAGGAAAACGATTCAGGTTTAATGATGCGTTAAAGTCATAAACAATTTTCTGAAATTAATGCCGAGAGGTTAGTTTGGAATGACAAATGAATAACTAAATTATTTAAATCAATTCCTTTTTATATAACAAATGTTGCCGGGATCAAATAAGCGTGTTGTTATTGTCAATATTATCTAAATAATGCAAAAATGGTTTACTTCTACGTCGTCACAATCCTTTAAGTAACTTACCACGGCGGTCTACAATCTGAAAAAAAAACTTTTGTAATTGAATACATCAAGCACTTTTATAGACTTGCTTCCTTAAAGGAACGTATAAATTGTAATCAATTAGCAATCCTAGTCCTATTAAGTTTGTAACCAAGGCGATAATGAGGTAAAAAGTAGAACAGAAAACGAATTAAATTCCAACATGGATATAACTATACTATTTATTTTTGATTGTAATTAGTGCAAAAATGGTAAGTAATAAAACAGCAGGGCTAGACGTGCCTGCACCAGATCAGCCAAAGGATCAAGATCATTATAGGTTGTAACAATTTTACGATCGCGTCCCGACTCTGCAAGGTTAGGTTAGTTTGCAACGTGGCCGCGTAGACGCGCCACCGTCGTGTTATCATTCAAATTCTAAATTTAAAAATATAACTTGTAGTTATTTAATAACAAAAAAGTTCGGCTGTGATTGTTAGTGAAGTAGTGCGTGAATTTTGAGACAAAAGTGTTTTTGTGTGTTTTTGCAATTTTTTTTTCAAAAGGTGTCTTAATATTTGTAGTTTTTATATCTGCCCCTCTGTATTTAGGTTTCTTTAATGTTAAGGATACATACTATAAAAACTTCCTAATTTAATAAATAATCAGTTTTAAGACAACCGTCTCTACTCATGTGCAACTTGTTGATCTAGAACTACCAACAGCTAAAGATACCTATTCAGAAAACGAAGTTATAAATAAATCCACAAATAACTTAATTACCAGTTCTCTTTTTTAAATTTCGAATATTCAAGTGTAGTATAAAGTGCAATGTTTACAAACACGTTCCATCGATTTTACATAAAACTGGCAGCGACGGGGTTAGGGCGCGTTCATACGAAGGGCGCTGTGACAATAAATTATTGTTTTCTCTAATCTTAATGTAGTGGTTCATGCACGGCTTAGGTGTGCATCTAAGAAGGGCTTTATTAGCTTATAATCTTGATTAAAATTTTAAAATCAATAAAGAAATGTTTGGTTACATTTTAAAATAATAACCTTATTTAGGTATAAGTAGTCTTCTTACTAGTGAATCTGTATTTCATAAAGTTATCTTTGTGTTTAAAGTTGTGCACTCGGTTTCGCAAATAAGCTGGCTCTATAAAAAACACACAAACTCAACTGTAGCAATTAGTATTCACTCTATGACATGCATAGAAATAAAAGCTACAACACTTCAAAGCCTTCGTGGTTACTTACTAACTATTGGTTGAAATAAATTAATAAACAGACATCTAGATAATTTAATTCTATATGGCCATGAGTTTAGAGTTCACACTAAGGAATCTTCGTGTACTAGCTCTACGTAGCGTTTGTGTGCTCCTTTGGACTTTTGTATGACTCACGCTGCGGCGCAACATTGCTATAAATATAAGTTTAGGCGCCACAATTACTCGAACCTTTTTCTAAAGTTTTCAGTATAGACTTTTACCGATACTTTAGTTGAGCTAAAAGTTAAATATTTTTTTCTTTATTAATCCTATAGACACGTTTGTATTTTCATTTTGTTTGATACAGTAAAGTTTTCCTTTTATTTAATTTGAATAAACAAAAAGAAAAAGAAATCAAGTGAATTTAGTTCTCTATAATAAAACTAGATACGTCTTTTTTACTCTTACAGCTTGTGCCTGTATAACCTATGCAAATATTTCATTTAAAAAAATTAAACCTAATCCATTTCTACTTATTCAATATTGAACTCTATAACCAAATAGAATAAAAGCTGAAGTTGAATAAAATCATCTCTCTTAACTGAAGTCTAGCAACGCTTTAGGGGATCTCACCCCTTCTTATCAGTGGCAATTGAATTTAAATCAAAACATGAGTGCAATAAGATACAACTTGCTTTATTACAAATTTGGTTTTGATTTACTCATCGTTAATGAAGTAGCGGATAGGTACGATATTATGTATAAATGCAGTTTAACGTTTTTTCTGTTATTATTCTAAATTTGATATTTTGCGTAGAGCAAGATAGTGCGATGGTTGTTTTCGAGGTCTAGTGCTCAATTTCTAGGAAGCCTATAATATGGCAAGCGAGACCTATTGTACTTGGGTTGTAGTTTTTAATTCATGGATTGTAACCATTTTGTTTCGCGGGTAAATCTGCGGGAGCACTTAGTTAATGAAGATAGGTAAAAAGTTGATATTACCCACTGTACATGCTTGTACTTACCATTAATATGTAGACTTGTTATTTCATTTTATGCGTTTAGTAGTTGCTTCCATGCTGGACTGGAAGCGAAAGAAAAACATAGAATGTGCCAGCTGCTTAGCTGCCCCGGCATACTGTAAAAGTCAGTTAAGGGACATAGGCTGACCCCCTGTGACTGCAAGAGTCTTTCTCCATATCAGATGGTTTTATAACCTCTGGTGTTCTGCCTACCTCGTGAGGAATACAGGCGTGAATTTATGTATGTATATATGTACATAGTACATTGCTCGTTATTCAATTGCAGGCTGAAAGAAATCGCTTTAAAATAAGGGTCATAAAGATTCTTTATGTAGTAAATTGGCACTAGTTGTCAGATAATAAACATCATAATTACAAACTCACTATATAGTAAATAATAATAATAATAAAATTTATCCTGGGAAAAGTAAACTTGTATGTTAGCAGTTTGATACAGTAAGACATATAAAAACTTTTAGAAAATGTGAAAGCTGATGTATGTATGAGTGAGTAGTGTATATAATATTTATGCATGTATGTAATATATGTATATGTTTGTGTGATATGTATGTAATATATAATTATTATATTAATATGGACCAGATATTTTATTTTATTAAATTTTCAGTTTCCGTGTAGGATAGCGTAAGGAGTGTAATAGTTGTGAAACTCTTTAATTTCATTCAACTCTATCAGCTAAGCTAATGTATGTGCTAGCTCAATTTATATTTTCTTTTACTACACCTCGCTTATATTGAATTTTCACTAATTTCCACGACATCTGCGGTTACAATTGTCTTGCCCAGTTGATCTCACACGTTGATCGTAGACCTACACGACGAGTTAGTATGAAGAGTGATATTAGTCCTACCAAGTCCGATGATATTGAAATTCGTAAAGGCTATGAATAAAATATCGTCTCGTTACTCGTATCGGTGAGATTTTAAATTATTAATAAACTGTCATGTGATTGATTTTAACCACAAAAATTTGAAACAGGTTTGTGTCCCTGTGAGCAATAGGTGACGACGAGGCTCTAAAATAAACTGGATCATTAAAGAACTATGTATGGTGATATTTGGTAGTTTAAACATGAAAACTGTCTTAAAATATCACGATTTATAATGTGATTAATAATAAATAGTCGTCGTAATATGAAGTCGTTGTGGCGCCGTGGTTAGTGTGCATATCAAACGATATCGCAGGTTAAGCGTTTCATTTCTCATGACGACTTCCGTGCTTCGGAGGGCACGTCAAGCAGTCGGTCCCGGGTGCTGTGTACTCGTATGCAGTAGTCGTTAGGGTTTGTCAGAAGCCATTCGGCACTCTGAAATATCTGACATCCACCAACCAGCACCGGGCCAGCTTGGTGGATTACGGCCTAAACCTCCTCGTTACCCAGAGAAGAGACTCATAGCCCTGCAGTGGGCTCATTACACGGAGTTGTGATGATGACGATGATGATAATAATAAAAATTATTCGTAAAGTTACGAACGAAGGTTGTTTTCATTTGAATGAGCTTCTGGCGAAAACTATAAGTCCGAATTGACAAAATAGTTTTGCATTTACCTCATAGGGACGGTTATATGTTTAGAATACTTAGATAAATAATTTTATATCCTTTATAAATATATAAGAAGTATTAAATATATTTTTCACGTAATACCACCATTACTCAAATCTCACTAACAAAAAAATTTTAAGGCGGCTCTACAGTTTTTCACGTCTATTCCTTGTAGTATTGCAACAAACCTCGGAAAACTAGACAGAGATGCAAATACAAAATTATCACAGGTGCGACAAGGACGACCTGATTGCAATCGTAGGGTGCATTTGGGTGAAAGTGACGTAATAAATTATTGTTAATGGCGCGTGTCGGGAAACGAACAATATGAGATGGAATTACATTTCGGGAATTCAATATCGGAAAAGTAATTTTAGATAAGTAGGTAGGTATAGATTGTTTTTACTTTGATACTAATGTATTTTAGAATTAAGGGATTAGGAAAAGAAGGCTGTACTGAAGCTGTACAAACATAGCTTATTTTTTTAACGATATTATTATAAGAATTAAATAACGTTGCAGGCTGGATTTTAGTTATCTCCTTGCGATTTCACTGTTGGAAGGTACTAATATGTTGAGTATAAATATTTATATGATTATATTGATTAAACTTTTAATTTCTAACTCTTTTTGAGTTTTTGTAGGATTGGAGGCTTTTTTTGTGGGCGATAGGCTGACCCCCTGTCACTGCAATAGCCTCTCTCCATCATTATAATGCCTCCAAATTTGTCAAATGTGACATCAGATGATTTTATAACCTCTGGTGTTCTGCCTACCCCGTAAGGGATACAGGCGTGAAGTTATGATGATGATGATGATTTCTAACTCCTCTCGGTTTTTTGGGCTTTCTGAAAAAAAATTGGTCACAGGACTCGAACCTGGGACCTCTCGTTTGCCAGACGAGTGCTCTTCCACTGAGCTACCGGGACTAACGGGTTTTGAGTCCTGGTCGGGTGAATTTTATATAACCCATGTTTTCATTTATTTAAGAGTAATTAAGCATTTTAAATGCAAAAACTTTAAAATATTAGTATCCCAAAACGTACCTATACATATAGCAATAAGTGTAACATTGTTTTAATTATTATTTTTAAAGTGAAACACAGGTTTGGTTCCATAATTATAGAAACAAATCACATGAACCACCTTGGTATAGATAGACACCTCGCTATTGTTCAACAAAACTGAATTTTCGATTCTGGTAAGTTACATTCTAAATTACTCTCATAGGGCTATGAGTAACAGAAAATCACCCCAATCTAAGAGCTCGAAGATTTATAACTGCTTACACCCACATTTCTAAACGTTTAATCTCACAATGTTATGTAACTTTCACACTTAATTTATCTTAGAAGGAACGTTTACATGCACAGAATAACCTCACGTTTGTCTCCCTTTGGTATAGAAACGTTTAAATACACAATAATGTAATTTTTTTTAAGTCGTTTATTTAATAAGAATACATACATAACTTCACGCCTGTATCCCTAATGGGGTAGGCAGAACACCAGAGGCCATTATAAGCATCTGATGTCAAGTTTGACAAATTTGGAGGCATTATTATGATGGAGAGAGACTATAACAGTGACAGGGGGTCAGCCTGTCACCCGCAAAATCGCCAAGAAATCCTCCGTCCCTTATCTGACTTTTACAGTTTGCCCGGGAAGAGAAGCAGCTGGCACATTATATGGTTTTCTTTCGCTCCCAGTCCAGCATGGAAGCAAATATAAAAAGAAATAAATACAATATTTAAAAACATACCTTAAATCTCAATGATTTGTCTTGTATGTTGGTTTAGTTAGTTCTCAACAGCTTTATAAAATGAATATAAAATTACACCGATATAAACCTACTGGGTGCTCTCTTAGGTTTTACCTTCTTCAAAACTTTGTGTCAGGGTAAAAGTATCCTGTGCAGGTTCAAAGGCTGTGTGTGACAGTGTGACCTATCTTCTTATATGCAAAAGTATAGCTCAATGTGTAGCCATTTGAGTGTAAAAGAATAACAAATACTTATCCCTCACAAAATTACATGATTATTTTAAGAAGAATATTTTCTACTTATGTCAGAATTGTGTAAATAATATAAATTAATGTTTGTACATATAGATTAATCTTGAATATTTGGGTTTTATAATTTACACAAGTTTTTAACGTCAACAAATCAAAAAACATGTTTTAATTATTTGTTTTTTTTTTTATTTTACTGCAGAAGTCCGTAAAAAGTTAAAAACGAAAATGATTTTTAGAAGAATATTGAACACAGTTTCCATTTTCAAAATTTTGACGTTAAGTGCTTAGTAAGTTCGAAATTCAAACCTTCTGTTCTGACCTTCGAAACTCATTTAAAAGCACGCCTTAACGGGGGAAACAGTGACTAGCTATTCTGAACTGTATAGCCTAGGTCATAACATTCAACTTTCCCCAGTTACATATACCGTTGAAGAAGTTTTGCTTGAACTAAGGAAGCAAGGGATTGTGAAATGTATAGCCTTGTTTATAAAGTTCAACGTGCCCATTTTACGAATTCTTCAGAACAATTCATCATTGGCGTAGATTGAATACAAGTTCTTCTTGTAACTGATGAGTACACTGAAAGGTTCTGAAAGTTTTCCTACGGGTACAGTCAGAAAAAGAAGTATTTTTTCTAAATATGATTAAAAGATACGAAGGGACTTATCTTCCTAATATTAGGTACAAATGAGAAAGTATGGATGGTTTCTGGATGTATGGATGTTTGTTCCTCAATCGTAACAAAATGGCGGCGCATCGAATTTGGATGAAATTGGGTAATTATAGTGAAATTTTGCATAGCCTGGAATAGTACATAGGCGCGACACAGCTAGTTGATTTATATTTTGTATGATACTTTTGTAGATATTTTGAAGATGTTGTAGAGTTTATCTTCTTAAAACAATTAGATATATGGAAATAAACAAATAAAAAAACAATGAACGTTAAATATTCAATATAATACGAAATCAATTGTAATTTAAATAAATCATACCTCTTTTTTACGTTTTCCAACTACTTGTCGAGCTGACCTTACTTTTGGGAACTCGTTGAGAGTTTAATAGATTTCCATCTTGTTATCCAACAGCTGATTAATTACTTTGCATCGCCTATTTGTACAGATTTGAAGATTAATTAAAAGTTATTAGGCACTTAAATTTAAATCTTATGAATTCGAACTGTGTTGGTTTTGGAATTAAATTTATTTGAATTGCCAGCTGAGGAAAAGAAAACTGTCTTAAGTACTATTTTTCTAGTACAATATGAAACAGTAAAAAAATTTGTTTGTTAGATCGATATCGCTAATCTTAGGATCTACGAGTTCACTGAACTTTTTAGGTAGTTCAAAATTAATCTATACTAATATATGTATAAAGCTGAAGAGTTTGTTTGTTTGAACGCGCTAATCTCAGAAACTACAAGTGGGATTTGAAAAACTCTTTTTGCATTTGATAGCCCAACTCTTGAGAAAGGTTATAGGCTGTATTTTATCCCGAAATTCCTTCGGGATCAAAAGTTACGCGGTTAAAACCGCGCGCTGTGGCTAGATCTTAATAAAATTATACGGCATCGAAAACTGAGCGGGTAGAACAATTTTCCAAGAGAATATCCTAAAATAACATATCGGATATTTTTTTCGCCAATATTTCATGGCAATATTCCCACGAGATTGGAATTAATAAGGAAAACGGCTAGTTCTTGATTTGATTATGAATTCGATATTGAAGTTTCATCTTGTCAATATGAACGTAAAGCTATAGTTTTATAATAAGCTAGTTTTATAAAGGATGCTCCCACAGTGCTCTAAAATATTCTGGTCTAATAACCAATAGCCCTGTATATGTTTTTATTTTAACACCCTTAGATATTCTATATATATAGTCATAGTTATACAGGGTTGATTTGTGGTCACCGGCCAAATTTTTTTTACGCAATAAGTATCATTTATAGAAACGAGTTTTGCAAAAAAAGTATTTATTTTTTTACAAGGAAATTAATATACCTATGCGCTAACATATTGAGCAAACCATGTCACTCTAAATTACCATTAAAATAAAGGCAACTACGCGCTACTACAAAACATCTTGTAGTACTACGACGTAGTATTATCAATGAAATGCCGCTTCGTAGTAGCTATGTTCATCAACAGCGACAATTATTTTTAAAGTTTGTGGTTCCATATTTCTACTTTTTTGTACTGAGCGACGCTAAAATAAATATGCAGGTACGTTTATATTGTATCAAAGAAACTAACATTTAAATTTGGCTGGTGACGAAAAATCAACCCTGTATATAACACTTAAGAAACCTATTTACGAAACAGATAACCATTATAATCAACATGTTCAAATGCAGTGTCAAAGTTGACAGTCAATAAATCCTGTAAGTGTCAAAGTGAACTATCAAAAAATTCAATCAGTGTCAAAGTGACTGTCGAAACTCCGCGATGACTGAGCACTGGTCCTGGCTGACAGGGTGTGAGGCTTCGGAGTACACGTACAGCCCTCCCACGAGGCCCTCCAGACCTCCGCATAGACCTCTGGTGAAGGTGGCTACTAGTGCCCACCTCCACACTATTGCAAGGTAAGATTTTTTTATAGGTTTTCATAGGTAAGTAAGGTAAACTTTAATATCTCCTATGTTCACCTAAGTTTAACTTGCCTACTGTTTCTATTGGTAATGAACTTACCGCCGGTACTAAAATAAGATTAACGCGACCTCGCCGGTGCAGTTACTGGCACTGAATGTGCTAACATTGTAAAATCTAATAAAATATAGGGTGGCCTTATAAAAGTCAATAATATTGTAATAGCAGATTAAGAATAGGTCAAAATTACGAAAAAATAAAAAAAATACATTTTTCATAAATAAAAATATCGAAATCCTTCTAAATGATCAAAATTTAAGTTTGAACTGTAGTTTATGACAACACAGCAAGTAATAAGAACGTTTCTAATCTATTCTATGTAGTCATAAAGTGTAGATCGATCTTAAATTTTACTCACAGAGAAGAATTTTGAAATTTTAATTTTTGAAAAATACTTTATAAAAAAAATTTTTTTCGAAATTCAGACCCGATCATTCCTGATCTGCTAATAAAATATAATTGACTATTATTAGCGGTTTTGTAGGTTTAACAAATACAAACAAGCAGTCCTATGGCTATAAAGTGACTTATTTGATAGATGTTTTAAAGAAAACATGAACAAGTTGTAATATACTTACTGTTTTATAAGGCATTATTTTTGTTATTTTTATTTTATAGCTGCAAATGTATCTATTGTAAACTATTATGAAATGTAAATATTATTGTTTACCTTTCAACTCTAAATTTGTCATGTAGCTTATGTCACTTTTCAGCACAGATAATTTATAAACTATTAGTATGTTTTATATTCATTTCTTTTTCAATTAATTTTTAAATTATTACTTTAATATAAATTATTCTGAGAATAAACATTTATAATCAAGGGAATTATCAGCTCCACTTTTACCATACTACAACCGCTGCTCCAGAGACTAAAACCTCCTTGTTAATAGAAGTGACAGCCGCTGGCCGATGAAAAATGGATGTCTTTCGAACTATTATTTAATTTACGGCTGTGGAATGAAATGGAGAATATAAAAGGTGTGGCAAGCTGATATCCTGGCTTTTTGGAAAATAAAACACCGAGGAGAGTACTTGGCATTGAAGATTATCACTAAAAATACTAATAAATATAGTAAAATGAAATAGTTTAATATAAACTACAATATCTTTTGGAGCAGCTATAAATAACTACATAACCTTTTGGAACTGTGGAAAATCTCAGTGTTTATACAAATTCCTAGTGGACTTTAAGTGAAAATAGTGCTTTTCTATACCATCTTTGTAAGTCTTTATTTGTAAATATATAAACTTTAACTTTATTTTTTTATTTTCTTTTAACATCTTCCTTTAAATAGTAGGTTACTTAGGCCTTTACTCCAGGTAACACTACAAAGTGTATAATAAAATAGTTAATAATAATTTTACCCTTACACAGGCATTCAAATTATAATAGGAACTTCTAACACTTTTTAAATATTGATTTTTGGGAACTTCTTCAAAAGACATAAACTGACTGAATTTGGGGAAAGCAATAAAGCTCAGCCCAATCTGTAAATAGATAACTGAAAACATTTTTTTTTCAGCGTAATCCATGTTAAGAAAACTTTAATACAATGACATTTTAATTTTCATCTTCATAACCCTAGATTCGAAATTTCATCAAACAGATCGATTCCAACAAGATGCCGTTTTGAACACAAACGACACCCTGAGGAATTGCCTACCACCACCTGAATGCTTAATACCATCATATCTTCACTCCACCCAGACAATGATAGATTAATACATTACCTCGTATTATACTACCAACATTACAAAAACAGATATTGTAATTCCCAGAGTTACCAACCTAGTAAAAATGAATACATAAAACATTATGCTTGTATGGAAGGTTCTCTCTCCGATTTATTTGACAAGAGATGATGGATGAATGAAAGGTTTTTGTATGAATTATTTAAATGTTTGAATGAAATCCATGGATTTACATGACTATAACTGTCGATAGTTGCGTAGTAAATCTAGTGGCATAGTTTCTTGGAATTTCTGCGTCGCTTCTTGTGAGGTGCTTACTATTTTAATATGCTCATTAACATAAATAGGTATATGGTAAGCAATAAAAAATAAGAAACGTTTCAGTTAGAGATGATTTATTTTATTCAATATTTATAAACACTGAACAACAACCGACATATTAAATAAATAAAATAAATAAATAAAATCCCCAGACAATCACACCAACTACATGGCCCCAAAGTAAGCATAGCTTGTGTTATGGGATACCATGTAGCGAACTAGGAGGGAACCTACAATATAAATACATAAATAGATAAACACCCAGACATGGAACTTTTTTTTTTCTTGTTCCGTACGGGAATCGAACCCGCAACCACTGGCGTCTGAGGCAGATAGGTTTACCCCATCGCCAAAGTGGTTGTCTATTGAAGCTATCTTTTTATTTTCACTTTTGTAGATCAACCATTTCTTCCTTACCCTCGAATAATAAGCATAATCATAACGTAAACTAAACAATACAACAAACAACTTGTAAATAGCTACTAATAGCTAACCAACAATAAATAGTGACCCTATCGATGTCGGGTGATATCGAAAGCATAATTCCGATGAACAATACAGTCTGGGTGTCTGCGAAGATCAAATTAGCTTTCTGCATAGGCGGCATTACACCAGACGATGGGTAGCATCTTTATCTTCCATCTCACAGGATTTACTGGTGCCTAATATTACGCCCGTTGGCTTTTCCAGCTTTGGCACATCCAGTTGTGCAATATTGTGTTTTTTTAATGAATATATGAAGTAAAAAAATATTTTAGCAAATATGCCTGCAAGTGCCAAAAAATTAAACATTTGCACAAACAATCTGGTATTCCTGGTTCTAATATTTTACAATAAGATTATAATTTTTTACATAGAATTAACATTGTACTTTCATAGAAGATTTCAGAACACAAACCGCAGCTGTTGATATCAATTTCATGAAAAATAAAAAGGTTTCACATAAAAATCACGTAACGGTAGGTGAGCGCCGCGATATCGAAAGACAATAAATGATACTGTGTTGCCAGCTACGCTTTCCCCATTCTTATCACGTAATGTTGCCAGGGGGAATATTTCCCGAAAAATCGGGAGTTGTTCTATATGTAAATTTTCGTGTTTTTCCTCTTAGATATTATCGCCTCGTGTGTTTGTCGCGGATTTTATTGTTTGTGTTGCCATAAATAAGGTGCAGGTGTTTCGGTGTAAAACTAAATTACGGGAAAGCAATGAATCCGGTTTTGTTTTCTTATTGGCAAGCTCTTGTGAATATCGCTTTGTATTCTTCCTGTCTGTTCGTTAAATATATTTTATTTTTCACATTTTTTGCCATCTATGAAAGTCTTATTGAAGTAGTAAATAGGCTTATATCTTTATATGCCATACTTATTGAATAAAGCTGAAGAGTTAGTTGGTTCAAAGGTGGTAGTTTCTGAAAGTACCCGTTTAATTACCGCCCAACCAGCCTTCCATGCTGGACTGGGAGCGAAAGAAAAACATAGAATGTGCCAGCTGCTTCTCTTTCCGGGCATACTGTAAAAGTCAGTTCAGGGACAGAGGTTTTATTGACGTTTTAGCGGGCGATAAGCTGACTGTCACTGCAATAGTCTCTCACCATCATTATAATACCTCCAAATTTGTCAAATGTGACATCAGATGGTTTTACAGCCTTTGGTGTTCTGCTTACCTCATAAGGGATGAAGGCGTGAAGTTATGTATGTATGTATGTAATTAGACAAAATATTTATGTCGCTATGACGCCAAGGATTTAGCTATCAAATGCTGGTAGGTTACATCCAGAAATTCAGATGGGATCAAAAGCAACGCGGGTAAAACGACGCAAAGCTAGGTGTTTGTAATTTTTATGTTTATTATTAAAGTTCATTTCAACTTAAGTAGTTATAGTTTAACCCTTTTTTCATTCACTAGTTTTACCCACGTTTTACCTTGTCACTAGTGCCTTTTAATTTAATATGTATAAAAGGTTGATTTATATTTTTAGTAAAGCGCATCACCTCTTGCAGGCAGCCTCTCTCATCAATCCCATCAATCTTGATAAATAACACAAAAAAAGAAAAACAAAAAAATTGCTCCTTGAAAAATAATAAAAAAAAAAATGTCTGCCCGCTGCATGTGGCGATATTTTGTACGCAAGGTGCTTGGCAAACCTACGCTCAGAGTAAATAGAAGTACGGTGGATAAGAGTCAATCAATATTTTTTTTGTATGGGAAAACTTAAATTTAATTAAATTAAATTAAAGTTGTATCACAAATTTTGTTGGGATCGATGTGAAGAGGCTGCCTGCTGGAGGACATGTGCTAATTTAAATTAATCCTGTATACCTATCTTCTGTAGATATAGCAAAATTGAACTGGTAGACTTCATAAAATGTGCAGGATGCCAGGGTTGCAATTTTTAAAGTATGAATATTGTCAGATGACAGGTAAAAGACACTAAGAGACAAACAGGTAATGTTGAAATGAACTTTACCTGCCGATTTTTACAAACATTTTCGACTCAGAATTCTCTTTACTAATCACTATTACTAATTCTATGTATGTGACAACTTTATTTTGGGAAAAATATTGAGTTTTTTATAAACTTAATTAGAAAAACATATTTCCAATTGTTGTACTTAGTGAGTTTGCATAGGCCGATATTATTTTTTTCCTTTTCTAACGTTGCATTATCGCGAACGAAATTGGTACATTTCATGTCAAAAACAATTTTCGACAATTTTTCACACAGGCCAGCCCTGGGGCCGCTGGAGTCAGGTGAGGGCTGTCACTACTTCTCATTAGAGCTGACAGATTACCCGGCGAGTGCCAGCCCTAGTGTAGATGATAAATGATAAAAGTTTTCTTGAAATAATACGAATTTTCTGGAAGAAAATTAGTTTTTCCAGGATTGATAGTTTATTTAATGGAAGTGGAAACTGTGTTTCAGATATATTTTTTTATTTTAGTGAGTATTGATATTAAAAAATAAACTCGAACAATTTATGTACCTATGTCATGAGAAACTCTTTAAAATGTTTTTGATCATAAATAAACCAATTAAGAGGTTTGTTAGCCTTTTTAGGGGCGATAAGGTGACTCCCTGTCTCTATCCATCATTAAAATACCTCCAAATTTTTCAAACGTGACATCAGATGGTTTTTATAGCCTCTGGTATTCTGCCTACCCCATAAGGGATACAGGCGTGTAGTTATGTATGTATGTATATACATACATAACTTCACCAATAGTTATTATAGATTATTCAGTCATTTTGATTGTCTTAGACGAAAAGTAAAAAAAAAAAAATCTTTGAAGAATAGGTATAGTAATAATATAAAAAGAAAATAATATAATGCCATTTATTAACAAAATAAAAACACGTTTATCTCATTAACTAACAAAACATGTCCGTATTGAGGAGAAACCCTTTTAAAACTCATTATTCTTTAGACCCTAAACATGATTTTTTTGCTTCTTAAATCCATTTGAACTGTCCAAACTGCCTTTTACCATCAATCAGCCGCTCTCTGGTGCACAAGAGGTCTGTTGCGAGTGCCCCTACGTACGTGACCACCATATGTATGTGGAATATCTGAAAGGAGTGAAAAATGAACTTGAAATATATAAGGAGGTATTGAATTCAATAGCCGTAGATACGATTTTGTGAATCTTTTAATCAATTATTTTTCATAATTATTAAACTCTTAATTGCACGCCTTATTACGGTGAATCAGAAAATAGAAATAGGGCTATAAAATAAATACTGTCTTAGCAATCTTTTGGAATACAACAATGAAACGTGGTTAATAATACTAAACAAAATTGCAATTACTATGTCTATTAGGGAAAAAATGTTCAGTCTTCGAAGACCGCTATGGCACATTTGTAAAGTGTTTGCTTGCGGTAAAAGAAGTATGGCGTTTGAGTCGCAACTAGGCTAGTTTTGCTCAGATCTGGGTTTATAGTTTTTTTTTTAATAGTACTTATAGGTTATCCTTATTTATGGAATGTGATCTTTAAAAGACAAGCTCATTAAATATGACTTTAAGACTACGTAGTTTGTGTTACAATTTGGATATTTATTACCAGGGAAATTGCTAGATTTGAGCATCCTAAAAATCTTACAAAAGTATCGCTTGCTTAAGTCATATTTCATAACGATAACAGTCGATTGCCACTGTTCCTACTACATTAAAACTATTCTTCAAATGTTTATTTTAGCTTTAAAAAATTGAAAAACCTTATACACGCGACTATTTTTACCGGATATCCATCAATGGAGGAAGGCCTCCTCATAACTGCTGTAAAACTATATAATGTGCAACCTGGCGCGTCATTAATCTTCCCTCTTCCCGTAAACACTCGTATTTAACCAAAGACATACATAATTACGGATTAATGGAAAATGACTTGCGATTTGCAATGTTATATTATTACCAAAGAGTGCTTATTTGCTACATGCACATACACGAAGAATTTAAAAGAAGTGATAAAACAGACAATTCTAAACCTAACTCTGATTGAACTAAGGTCTGCAATGATAGAAATACTAAGTTTGTCGTGATAATACTATAATATTAAGATATTGCATAAAAAATCAATGTTAGATAAATTGAATTGAGCTAGCTGTCAACGGCATTACTTTGTTTGCATTAAGTGGTGACAGAGATGTTGGTCCGTGGGCTTCTTGTTGCGGGGGTGATGATGATCGGAGTATCATCGGTGATGGGGACTGCGGAGGTGATGAGCCATGTCACTGCGCATTTTGGCAAGGCCCTAGAGGAATGTCGTGAAGAGGTAAGTTTGTATTAACAACTAATAGTTGAAATAGATGCGGTTTTGAAATAATTACTTAATTAACAGTTTGTATCCTCATTTAATTTTAGTTTATGGTGTAGGTGCATATAAATGTTTGTCATCGTGAGTCTTCAGTTGACGATGTCAGAAAAAAAACTGATTTAAATGACTCAACAATTTACTGAAAATTTAAATAATGTTTAATAATTACATTCAGAAAATCTTTGATTAAAAAGATCACATAATAAAATAACCGGAGACTTTTGTACCCTTGAAACAATAAAAACGACCATTGACTTTCTAAACCTTCTTCTAATGCTAAATATTTATTTATTGTTATTCTTATTTTCTCATAGTCGGGGTTATCCAGAGACGTTCTCGAGGAGTTTCAGCATTTCTGGAGCGAGGACTTCGAGGTGGTGCACCGGGAGCTGGGCTGCGCCATCATGTGCATGTCTAACAAACTGTCCTTGCTGCAGGACGATGCCAGGATCCACCATGTCAATATGCATGATTATGTCAAAAGTTTTCCCCAAGGTTTGTTTTGATACTTTAGATTTTATTGGTATACTCTTGTTTGCGGCCGTAGTGTATTGGTAGGTAAAGTGTGATAGGCCTGAAATAGCTAGGATTTAGGTGTAAACTAGGAATCCCTAATTCGCTTTGTGATTCACGCAATAAATCGCATCTTATCTTACTAAATGATAGTTTAGGTAATTTATAACAAAGCTGCTTTTAACAAACCTCCCTTAATATAAAAAAAAATATTTAAAAATTGAACTCAATTGGAGATATTTCTTGAACCTACGCCCTGTATATTTCCACCGCCAAACACCTTTTCCCTCTTCATGGCAGATAGGAATCCAAAAATAAAATGAGTAGTTGATTTTATTACGGACACAAAGACTTACTATAAAATTTTACAGGGCTGCAATTCGTCTTGTCTTTTTTTTGTTGATAATTACTCACTTAATAGCCGGTTGTTATCTAAAGCATCTTTGATCAGCACAGCAAGAAACAAACCAAGAAAAATTGTTTTTTTTTACTGTCGATATCGGAACTCTAATTAAAAAAACTTATAAAACGAGTTTTTAGCATTGATTTTACAATATGGATACTGATCTTAGGTTATAATAAAACACAAGATAAAGGACGTAAAACTCTGCGTATAATTCTAAATAGGTACTTCAAATTCTAGAAATCTTCTTCCAAAATATCTGTTTTTAAATCCAGTTCAATCTTCCAGGTGAAGTTCTTTCCGGAAAGATGGTATCCCTGATCCACAACTGTGAGAAGCAGTTTGATGACATCAAGGATGAATGCAGTCGTGTGGTGAAGGTGGCTGCCTGCTTCAAGGTGGATGCTAAGAAGGCCGGCATAGCACCGGAAGTCGCCATGATTGAGGCTGTCATGGAGAAATATTAAAAGGCTTTTGAGGGCTAGTTGGTATTTTAAACATGCTATTTCAAATTTGAAAAGATATTTCCGATAATGCTGAAATTTTTACTATTGGATTAATTGGCCTTAAAACTGAATGGAAATAGGTAAGGAATTTTTGTAAATCGAAAAAAAGCAGATTATTCAAGTATTTGAATTAATAGAATGTTTAAAAATCCAAACCATAGCTTTCAAAATACTTATCTGACCTTAGCATGAACTAAAATTCGATAAGCATGGAATAAAAGTGTATTTACTATGATAATTTAGAGTAGAAAAGCAAAAGTGTATAGACGAAGCTTCGATTTATATAAATAATAAAATATACTCAGCTGATGTAGTAAATGTTACTTTATTTAGCCCTTGACATTGTTGTTCATCGAATGCCCAGAAGGTAAGCGTTGTCTGTCTTATGGAAAAGGTTCAAATTTTTAGATATCATTAAATTATAGATTTATTTAGGAAATCGTATTGAAAATGGAACATCTAAGAGATTATTTCAACAGTTTAAAAAAGAGTCTTGTATTGTATCAAGGACTCCTAGTACAAACGATATCCAGTTTGCTTTTATATTCTAAAACTTTGTTTTGCAGGGCGTCAAAGACCAGTAATGGTTTTAGTGCACATAGAACTTAAGTTGAACACGTAAAGTAAAATAAATGCCAATTAAAACCACGCCTTTTCAACCGACTTAAAAAAAGGAGGAGCGTCTCAATTCAATTCAAGTCTTTATTGCATTCCACAATGGTAAATTCAGGTAAAAATTTAAGGTAGTAGTACATATATCATGGACCCTGTTGGGCACAACAACTTGAAATAGGATAGAGGGGCTAATTTAACATTTACACTTCGTCTGTATGTTTTTTTTTTAAATGTTTGTTACCTCATACTTTTGACTAGGTGAACCGATTTTGATTATTCTTATTTCATATGATAGAGGATACACAGTTGGTCCCATATAAATTTCATTGAAATCGATTGTATTTATGTTTTTTTTAATAAGTATGAATTCGGAGATCGTTTATCTTGATGACCTTATACTTCAGCCACAGTTTTTTGATGTGAAGTCGGTTTTTTAATGCTCTGCATTCGTTGATTATTACCATCAGATGGCATGCACTAGACGCAGACAGAACTCCCATCCCTAAGTTGTGGATAATTTAAAAGATAAAATACCGAACTAAGCTCTTTGGCAGTTCGTTTTAGATACGGGTCGCCAAGGTTTGTGTTGAAATATCTGCGTCTGTTTTTCCTGACCAGTAGTGCGATCACAGAACTTTATCGAATCGTTTGTTAACGAATGTTCGTATAGTATGGAGACGGTTTTTAAGAAAAAATTGAAATCTATCCATTGCCGCACGGCCAGCTTAAATAAATGTATGCCTTGTTAATTTTGAATGTTTGTAAACATGTTGTACTCATAAATATCTGTAAAATAAAAAATTACAATGTTACTCAAAACTTGCAACCGACTCCATACTATACGAGCATTTGTAAACATTCGTTAATATACGATTCGATAAAGTTCTGTGATCGCACTGCAGTATTGTCCTGGTACTTTAATTGTCAAATGAAAGGGTTTCTCGTAAATAGATGAGTAGGTAACACCTATGTCTTCATGACCACTTACTAACAGGTGTCATGGAAGACAAACGTCCCATACTTATTTTACAAAAAAAATATACAGGGTGTACACTATACAGGGTGTACACATTCCCGGTTATGTATGAGAGTTAAGGAAAAAGTTTGAATGTGATTATTATTAAATTTTAAATGGACGCCATGGTTCCTCAGAACAGATTTTGCTATCTCTCATAGTTTCTGACTTCTCCATACTGACCCATTTGGAATTTACAACCGGTATAGTGACATTCCTATTTAAAAACCAAAAGCGACCGTTGTTGTAACAAGCGTGAAAATGTCACTTAATTTATTCATTTTATTAAACTTATTCAAAACTGGATTATGTCCATCAACCGGATATTTGTTTACTGAATATCATGAATTATTTCTGCAACCATTTTTGGCACGTGTCGCTTTTTTATCGACACCTTGTTGATCCATGAAATGAACATGTCTCACAGACAGACAGACACTCCGCCGTATCTGTCTGAACGAGATGTAGATAACTACTAAACCTTTGTATGAAACGGTATACTGTTTTTTATCTATGACGGAGGTTATTCATGAGGATAATTTGGAACATACAATCCTTAGAGGTTGTGGGGGAGCACTAAGGAAGGAATTCCCGGAATTCCCACGGAAACGGGAATTATTGGACTTTTTAAATTTTTTTTTATGAAAAATCTTATTCCTTGAGTGCACGGATATGATACCCGGCATAAAGATTCTTCACAAAGTGACTGGTTGTGTTATGAAAGGAATTCCCGAAATTCTCACGGGAACGGGAAATATATGATGTTTTAGTTTGCATGAAAAAATCTTATTCCTTGAGTGCACGGATGTGATACTTGACATAAAGGTTCTTCGATAAGTGACTGGTTGTGTTAAATATAAACGATGTTTATGCGCGTGCGAAGTCGTGGGCAAAAGCTAGTTAATAAATAAAACACTCTAAATAATCTCTACTCTTTAATAAAAACCAACAAACACGTAAACAATTAATAATCATGGATAACCGCAATCTCTTACCCTATTACAAAATAACAAGAATAATTTAATGCAAAAATGCATAATCCAGCTTTGGCAAACATCGTCACATTAATTGCCCAAAACATTCTTTGTGACAAAATCTAAGAAAATAAAAAGTATACTACTGGCGGTCTTACCAAATAGAAATTTCTTTCAGACACTCTTGTGAAAGAGGGAAATGAGCCAAATGATTGCGGATTCTGCATAACTTAATTCTCATTACACACCACCAGCTTTCTCTATCACTCTTCTACTTCCTTCTACTCTCCTCTAACAGAATCTCCTCAAACATGACATCAGCTGGAGGAGCCCACTCCAGATCTTGCAGCTTCTGCTTGACGCACTGAGCGGCCACCATGCTGCGGTTGCAGGCGTCTGGGATACTGTTGTCCAGACATTGATTGATGATCTCAGTTATTTGGAATGCTGTTTCCTCTTCTGAAAACGGAAGAGAAAAGAAATGGTCTACGAAAATGGGTACTATGTGGCTTCAAAGTTAAATAGGCATAATTGGGACTACATAGCCAAAGCAAGGCGCTAGTATAGATACACTAAACTCATGCTACGGAAGCCCTCGTCACTGCTTGACGGCAATGATGAATGAATAGCCCAGTCATTTTAGGCATTTCGAACCCCAAAATCTAAAATAACTGGGCTATTAATTATTGCGACGGCTATAGTTTAAAATGATCGTGAATGGAATACGGGGCCTATCATTTATAAGCATCTAGATCTGAATACACATTATTAAGTATAGATTTAAACAGTTTAATCCAGGGACTGCATATCGGTATATTTTTTTTAAATAGTACTAGTAAAATTTCAGTACCCTTATTAGTGTACTGCTTCATCAAACACAATAACTGTACAAGTTATTAAAATCTAAATTAATTATATAAGTACCCAAATAATGTAGGTATACCGGATTAATTTCTGTAGATATTTTAAGTACAGAAATATTTTAAATTATTTAATTTCTGTACCGAAATGCATAGGTCAGCATTATGTACCTACGCTTCATAGGCTTCAACTAAACTATCGATCATTCTACAGTTATTTAAAAAAAAATATTAATGTAAAAATTTTATTAATATTAATACCGAAAAATTATCATCAAAAGGTACAAGAATTATTTCAGTATGAATTCCTGTACTGATATTTTTAAATACACCTAAATTAACGGTATGACGTCCCCAGAAAAAAATTTAAAAAAATTGTACAGAAATTCATACCGGTATACAATCCTTGGTTTAATCTATAGAAAGGTTTAAGCCATCCATCAACAAGTTAGCCCAGTTGTAGGGTGTATATGTCACAATGTTCTTGCCGCCAAAATCACTGCTGACAAACCCAAGTAACTACGTTACTCTAGTGTCAGCAACTATGACCAACTATTTTTGCTTTGTGGTAAGATCCCTTCAGGGTCCGACCGCCCTTCATATAAAATCTACCACCAAATATTACCGCTCCGGCGGAAATGTGTTCCTTCAATATATTATAAAGGGCCAGTTCTTTCCTACGCCCGTGTGTTTTTATCCTCGACCTCATCTTCAGTTACTATCTGGGTGTGATTGAGGTTAAATAAGGGCTTAGTGTATACAACGTGTAACAAAATGGAGAGATAAAACTTAAGGGTTAGCTTCTATACCATACGTAGAATATACAGTAAAAAAATTAGCATGATCAGTGCTGGTATAGACTTTCATACAAATTTATTTAATTATTTTACGACAAAATATTTTGACAACCCTAGTCAAATTAATAATCTAAATCAAGACTTGTGCCGCACTCAGTGACCTTATGACCTTTCTCGCACCGGCTGAACATTGCGGTATCTGTCTTAGTTACCCATCACTTTATTTTTACGTCATCTGTTATCGAATAGATTTCATCAAAAGCTAACAGCTGTTTTAGGGTTGACATTTAGATATTTCGATCTAAACTTTGAAGTTGTTTTTCGGCCGAACCGTAAGGATAAAAAAAAAATGTAACTGTTACTTATAAACTACATCATCAAACATACAATCCCTTTAAGTATCTATCTATTTCTTCATTATGTTACACGTTGTACAAAAAAAATGATATTTGGTGGAGAACTTTATATGACGGGAAGCGGCCAGCTAGCCAGGTGGAATCTAAAGGAATGCGACTACCAAGTGGGAGTGAGGTCTGACACGTTTATTCAGGAGGACTTTTGTTAATTGAACAAGCGAAAACTGGTACAATATTCTGGTGGTGAAATAATTTTTAAATGTATTTAACTAACCAGTGCCCTGTTTCAACACAAACTCCTTCATCTTGTGATGCAGCAGGTAGCCGTCTTCATCTATCAGCTCCAGCTTGGAGGCTAGGCAGTGCATGGTGCACCCGGACATGTAGTTGGACAAAATAAAGTCGTCTTTCCAGAAGTTTTTGATATCGTAGACGATTGGGTCCGGGTCTTTGATGTCCAACTGAAAGTATTATCCAATAAGTAAAATAAATTATTTATACGCGAAAGTTTATCTAAGTAGTTCAAGACACACACTAAGGGCACTGCCATGGAAACTTATTTCTGTGATTTGTGACAATGCGGTAGCCAATCAACTGGTTTGTGAAAAAAATTATATACAGGTACACTGTATTAATATCTTGAAATATCTTATGATGAAATTATTCAGGAACCAGTATGATAAAACTAACTCACAGAGGAGTTTCTTGTTAACATTATGGACCTTGATATGATAACACTTTACTCAAAGTTTTGGTGCGATTGACTGAATTAAATTATTTATTTATTTATTCTAGGGGGTTAGCGGGAAGTAAGTGGTAGCGTTCAGTAGGTGATGAGTGCGGATATTTTAGTCGCCATGTCACAGTGGATGGGTGCGCACTGCGCGTACGCAGTACCTAGAGGCGTAATTTTGCAACGAGTTTTCGTTGAGGAAAGCACAGCGCAAGTTTTGTAATCGCTATGAAATCCGCCGTTCAAGTGATGCCCCAAGTATTTAATTAATTAAGTCGTGAATAGAAAAGTTTAGAGCGATAGGACGTTTACTGAATCCTTCAATTGGCCCTCGAAATAGACCTGTGCGATCGGTTGAAAACTTCGACCGCGTCGCCGCTGCGTTAGTTAGAAAACATGCTGCCTCCATCGTTCAATATTTCAACGAATTTTGGCCTTAGACTTTAAATTACATCCCTATAAAATCCAAATAGTTCCAAAAATCAAAAAAGACGACTGCAAAAAGCGTAAAATTTACTTTCAGAAGATGTTAGAGACCAGAGACATAGGCAGTAAAGGCAGCATGGTTTCTAACTGACCGTCGCGTCGTCGACGCGGTCAATGTTTTCAACTGAAATTTCATATAAATGACGAACTCCGTGGCGCACTGAAGATGCTGTTACAAAAATAGTGAGGTCACGGGTTCAATGCTCGCACGGAAAAAGAAAAATAATGTTCCGTGTTTTGGTGTTTATCACTTTTATAATGGTTCGCTACGTGGCATCCCATTCCCATATCAGCTTTGCTCAGCATAGCGCCTAGTAGGTAGTTGGTGTTATTGCTTGGGGATTTTCTATACCTACCTATTATCATTGCAATAGCAAAACTTTTTTCATCATCTTTTTAAATAAAAATGTGATGATGATGATTTTTGAAATATTTATTAAGCTATTGCATAGCTTCTATCGCGGGTCTTGAGCGTGGGAACCGAATCCAGAAATTCCGTAACGAAAAATCCTAACACCCCCCCACTCCTACCGGCACAGCGGTGATACTTTGATTTCATAACTTTACATGCGGGCTTTAGTAAAAAATCAGCGCAAACATTACTGCATTAATAAAATAAATAAATAATTACAATTGCATAAGTTGATAAAAAATGCTATGCAATAGCTTTTCCGCGGCAGTCTCCGAGTGCCACACGTCTTTTTTTTATTATAGTACATACCTCATCCATACACGCATCTAAGCCTTCAACAAATTTAATAGACAAGTGCTTGACGAGATCCGCCGAAGCTCTTGTTTCAGCTACCACAGCAACCACCAAAAGAAGTGCTAAACACTTGGACATTTCTATTTATTCAAGAAACACTGTTACAAATATAACTGTTCCTAACTAAATGGCAACTTTTATACGATCTTCGTTTGTTTTATCAATAGATTGCCTAATGATGAAGTGGTTATTAGTTTGATCTCGGTATTGTGATTGAAATACTGGATTGCGTAGAAATGTACTTAATTAATAAACATAATTTGCATGATTTATAGCAACAGGAAAATGTATTAAACAATACCTGCTAATACAGTGAAACCTACAACAGGGTCAGATCACGTTGTTTATAGCGTAAGTTTATCATGAATTAAATATTTTTGAAATTCTGTTGAATCGCCATCTTCACACCGTGACTGTCAATTGTCATAAAGTATCCAAATAGCACCAAATTAATACGCAGGCCATTAAGATATCGTCTACATTTTAAACAAATTAATACATTATTAACCAATACAATATTTAACCCGCGACTTCGTTCGCTATACAAGTATGTGAGATCTGATACTTTGAAGAGCCATTGCGTAAAAAATACCAACTTACTGCGCTATCAAAGTCAAAGCGTGAAATAAAAAACCATCCTGTTAGAATCAGTGTTTTATTGGGCTAAGCAGCTACCTATGTGCTATTACATACATACATACATAACTTCATGCCTGTATTTCTTATGGGGTAGACAGAACACCAGAGGCTGTAAAACCATCTGATGTCTCGTTTGACAAATTTGGGGTACTATAATGATGGTCAGAGACTATTGCAGTGACCTATCGTCTGCAAAAACGAAAGAAAACCTCTGTTTCTTAACTGGCTTTTACAGTATGCCCGGGAAGAGACGCAGCTGGCACATTCTTTGTTTTTCTTTCGCTCCCAGTCCAGCATGGAAGTTATTATGGCAGTGCTATTCTGGACCATAAACTAATTTTGTGCAATCCGCTAAGGTATTCTGCTGTAATTGAGGAACAAACATACATACATCCATCCAGTCAAACGTTCACATTCATTATACTAGTAGGAAGTAGAACACTTTGGCGATGGGGTAAACCTATCTGTCTCAGACTCAGTGGTTGCGGGTTCGATTCCCGAACGGAATAAGAAAAAAAAAGGTTCCGTGTCTGGGTGTTTATCTATTGATGTATTTATATTGTAGGTTCCCCCCTAGTTCGCTACATGGTATCCCATAACACAAGCTATGCTCACTTTGTGGCCATGTAGTTAGTGTGATTGTCTAGGGATTTTATTTATTTATTTTATTATTATTATTAGAGTTAGTGTACCATAAAGCTAAGTTTCGCTTTCTTCTGAGCTTCGACTTGGAATGATACTTTAACCAAAAACAATGTCATTTTGGTGAACGTTGTTGTTGTTGATTCTTTCAGTATTTAGTAATTATTATAAAATATAATGTTTGGTTGCTTGTTCTCCGAAATTTATCATATAAAAAATTGCTTTACCGGATTATTTCGCACTTAATTATATTCTTGTCGTGGTTTTGTTATCTTACAACATTTTATTGTACAAATAAGCGACAACGGTCGTTATTTACTAGCTGTTAAACCCGGTAGATGTCACTTTTGAATATATGAACTATATCTATATGTTTAATAATTCAATTGAAAAAGATAGATACATTCTGATGATGTAATTTTTAGGCCCCTTCTTCAAAATTATCTCCTTAACCCAATTTAACTACAATTGATATAAACATTTTATGCTGTAGGCAGAATCATGGTTGACTGTTCATAATTATTAGGAAGTTATTTGCGTAAGATATTATAGATAAATTAAAATCAACTGTAATTAATTCGCAGTCGAGGAAGCTTAAATAACCTTTCATTGTGTAATTTTAAGTATTGTTTAATTAAGTAAGAACTAAGTAAGTTAAGTAAGAATATAGTTAGCATATTTAACGGCGATTGTAATATTTCAATAGTACTGAGTACTTTGCATGTATGCAAGGTGTGTTGAAGGAACCTAAAATCTGTCCTAGTTAATAAAAACTAATTTAGCCTTAAGCCTTTTTGATATTATATTACATGAAAACTCTAATAACACACTATAAGAAACAGAATCACCTCAAAACAATACTTATCCTCATTAAATCTCACGAGCATTCATTACAACCCATTTTGAACAAGATGTCCAGCCCACATTAGCAGCTAAATAAACGTGATAGTCCCTACTTATTCAACCACTAATTACGTGCCAAGAGTAAACATAACCCGGTTATTAAACAATGTGTCAATCGTAGTATAAAAACTATGCGCGTGTGATCTCACACGCTATTTGACACCACACTTTTAAAGACATCAAGATGTGCCGTCGTGTGAAGGTTGCAGTGCTGGTGGTAGCCTATTTAGTCGCTTTTGGATATGTCCAAGCTTCGCAGCAAGTTCTTAAGGATATGACAATTAATTTCGCAAAAGCTATCGATGCGTGCAAAAAGGAGGTAATAAGTTCTTTCATCATCATCATCATCTCAGCCCGCGCTAGTCCACTAAGTAATAAGTTCTTTAATTAGGGTTAATTCTTCTTAAATAAGAATACAAAATAAAAGGTTTTTTCGGCAAGATGAAAAAAGATAAAACTAAGAAAAGCTTTGCTAGTTATACCTTGAACGGTCCAAAATAAAAGCTCTAGTAATTTCGATAATACACCAGGTCGCCGACGGATCAGTTGAAGAAACTTACTTCAAAAAAAATTGGCTTACGTCAAATTTTCTACGGTGAGCCATATAATTATATTGTGTTATTTCTATAAAAAAAAACATGTGAGTTTATATACCTGGTGTTATATACCTGGTGTGTTGGGTATTTAAAAAACTTTTCGCAATATCATCGAACAATTTTAATCAGAATAATTCGGATTTTCAAATCCCATATTTAACCGCCTATTTCTATTTCCTCTTTATCAAACCAGATGGATCTCCCAGACTCTATCAATAACGATTTCTACAACTTCTGGAAAGAGGACTACCAGGTCAGCAACCGCCACACGGGCTGCGCTATCATCTGCTTGTCCTCTAAACTTAACCTGGTAGACCCTGACGGCAAGCTGCATCATGGGAACACGCATGAGTTCGCCAAGACTCATGGGGCTGGTTAGTCTTTGATTCGTGATTCATGATCCTCCATTAATCACATCCATTATGAAATCATGCTTTAGTAATCTAGAAAGTTCGATAGCTATTGCAGCTTCAGGTCTTGAGATCCAGACTAAACAAAAATTGTAAAGTGTTTCGAATCTTAGTGTATATTAGAATTCGTTCTAATTTCATTGTATGTGAAAATACAGGGTGACTTCTATATGACGTTCTTTCATAGGACAAAATAATCTGAATTTGATTTGATTGGATTGGATTTTGGTTCAGTGTTTTAAATGCTGGATCGAGTCCCAAAATAGTAAGTATTGCTATTTGTTCGAACTGTATAAAACACGATGATACCGCTATAAGGTTATAATTATCATATAACTCAAAAAATATTCCAATTATATACTATCATTTTCTACATCAATCATTATCTAATAATGCAGCTTTCACTAGGTATACTCATATTAATACGTTTAAAACATTTCCATTTTATCATTTATTAAATTAAAAATTTAAATTTATATAAAAATTCAAACTGAATATACATTTGTAAAGTTCATCGTATTAATACACAAACCGTATAAATTGTATAGATGACACGATGGCACAGCAGTTGGTAGACACTTTGCATGGTTGCGAGAAAACGTCCCCCGACAATGAGGACCCCTGCCTAAAGGTAACAACATATATGTAGTATATTACGAGTATGTAGGAATGAGGAATTTTCTGACAGCTCATAAAGATTAGTTCAAAAAACCTCTATAGATGGCACTTTTATAAAGCCGAAGGCGTTAAGTCTGTATACTATAATGTAGGTAAGTGATATCTATCATCTATGGTTATTTATAAGTTTAAGTTCTGATACAGACGTCAATTAATTTATTTTACTTTTAAAAACGCAGTGTGGAATAAATGGCTATATGACAGACAAGACTTCGCCTTTTGTAAAGCGCCATCTATCGAAGCCTTTTGTACGATTTTTGTACCGTTCTGTTTTTTTAATGAGCTGTCAGAAAACTTAACATTGAAATATCTAGCCGAGTGCATTGATAAAGCTAACTTTTAGCTGTAAAATTATAATTTTCATGACATAAAACATACATATAAACTTACTTGTCTTTTAAAATAAGTATATTTTCTTGATAATGCTTTAATTTTTAACGCTCTTAGCAAAAAGGTGTTTTATAATATTGATATGTGCTGCTGTGTTTTAGAGTCCAAATCGAAGAACTTTTCTGAGATTTTGATACGAATCTGAATTTGTCTTTAGGATTTGGTGGACATATAAAAATATACCAAAAGTATTATTTAATAATATTGCAGTAAAAAATACCAAAATTATTTTTCTTTAATTTACTCAGGTTCCCTAATTAAAAATTAAACATTTCTTAATTTTCTTTAGGTGTTGGGTATCGCAAACTGTTTTAAAACTGAAATCCACAAGTTGAACTGGGCACCCAGCATGGACCTTATTGTTGGCGAAGTTTTGGCAGATGTTTCCTAAATCGACAACTTAATATAGGACCTTTTACCGTCTCATTTTATTTATCTCAGTGTTTATCTCAGTTCGCCTTTTGAGACTTCTTGAGAAGTTTAATGTTTGAGCGTGTTTGCTCGATTTATTTTTAAGGGATAAATATATGAGGTGGTTTAAAAGATTCGGTAACTGATAATTAGAAAAATAACTCAAGCTATGCGAATGGATTGTGATTTTTGTACCTACTATAGTATAATTTAAAGTTTAAAATTAAGCGTGTCAATGTTCCTGATATAAATATTATTGTGCATACATTGTGTTTTTTATTAATACTATACCTATGCCTATATTTTACCTCTATCCGCCATATTTTACTTAAAACACAAAAATTCGTTTTATTTTTACATAAATTAAATAATTTTCGAACACACTATTTTTTTTTCTATTTATATTTCTGACACTCATACAACATTATCTAGCCCAAATTAAGTTTCTTAAAGAACTTGTGTTATGGATACTAGATAACTGATATACTTAAGAAATATATAAAGATGCATATTGAATAAATACATATTTTTTATTAGAATAAACTTAAATAAACATATAAACATCCATGACTTGACGACTAATATCTGTGTTCATCACACTATCCGCCGCCACCGGGATTCGAACCCAGGACCTCCGGCATAGAAGGCAATTTATCTTACCGCTCCACCAGCCGGTCGTCAGACTATACGAACTACACATTACTAATCGATCGTATTTTCCTTACTGACGAACTCCGACTTATCTGATGATAATAGACGATGAACTAAAGGCTGAAACTGGCTGTTGTGTAACAAACATTAGTGGAACATATTTACCGCAGGACTAGTTAAACAAATTTTATCCAGGCGGAAGTAAACGGATCAATCTTTGACAAGTCATAAGAAGCGACTTCGTGACTCCTTCTTAGTACGAGAACCTCTTTAGGATCGGCTTGTTTGTTTAATATTCTATGTTATTTCACCTTCGACCTCATCTTCACTTTCCATCAAGTGAGATTGAGGTCAATCGCGACCTCAATTTTTATACGAACCCTAAAACTTGAAAACTGAAAATGAAAACTTATTTTTATTCGTAGTAGGTAATTTTATACACTTTAAGAACGTCAAATGCTGGGTGAGCGCGGCGCGGGTCCGGACGATATGACGAATCCTGGGGGAGGCCTCCGTCGAGAAGTGTGCATCTTTCGGCTTATGACGATAATGATCGCCCATTATCCAGCAATGTCTTGGTGTTGTCTAGTACTACTTTTTCTTCGGCTTTAAAAGTAGGTGTGTACAAAGAACTTAGATATTATATTCCGATCAAGTACCGAAATATATTATATAACGCAACAGGTCGAGGCTATATAATCGACGAATGCAGAGCATTAAAAAAAACCGACTTCACGTCAAAACTTTGGCTGAGTTATGATGTGAAACATACTTCGAACTCATACATATTTTTATTCAAAACTTTAAAATTTTCAATGAAGTGCCAACCGATGTCGATGAAATTTATATAGGACCAACTATGAAGTATCCTCTATCATATGAAACTTTCAAAATCGATTCATAATTGACTGAAATATTGTCTAACAAAGACACAAACAAAAAAAACATACAGACGAATTGAGAACCTCCTCCTTTTTTGGAAGTCGGTTGTAAATACAGACAGTTCAGTTGGGATTTATTAATAATTGTCTAAAGATAGGGGACGTATATTAATTGTGGATTTTGTCACTGTTTAAAGAAAATGATAAACCAATCACACTTTCCTTTCCTTTAATAAATCATCTTGGGAATGGTTGCAATAACATTTCAAACAAAGTTTTGTTTTATCGATCATGCAACCTTATTTTATTCGACCGATTTATGGACACACGTGACATTCGCATAATTAGATAGGTATGTCGCCAAGTTTTATTAAATCGATCTTATAATATATTGGTGGTCAATGTTGGTTTGGTAGTACGCTTTGGTAACTTGAAAATACCATAGGAAATATTACAGATCAGTCATTGTGAGAGTGTTGGCACCTTCTGACGAGATTTGGGTCATATTATGTTGTGATTACACCCTTTAACCACCACGGTCGGATATAACCGACAAATATTTTCGAGTCCGTTCCGCCAAGGTCGTATATATAAGACTAAAAACCACCATTCGTTTCATATGCTTTTTTTTATTTAATAACGCTGGATTATGTTAAAAAAATGTTATCTATACATATAATAAAATGGTAGGAAAGTCAAAACTGTACATTGAATATTTTTTTAAAAGAATACTTGGGTTATGATCTACCATCGAAACAGAAACAAAAAATATAGTTTTTAGAATTTTTGTCTGTTTGTCTGTTTGTCTTTCCGGGATAAACTCAAAAAGTACTGCATGGATTTACTTCAAATTTGGCATGAAGATAGTTAAGAAGTCGGGTCAACATATAGGCTACATATTATCACGCTAGCAGTGTTATAATCGTAGGTGCGTTTGGTGCTGCATAGCGTTCACGCAGACGACGTCGCGGGCAGCAGCTAGTATTTAATAAATTGTTAGTCAAGTAATCATTTACAATTGAGTACTCTCAAGTCTCTTAATTAGAAAACCTTCAAAATATGTCAGAATTTAGATAAACTACTGATTTTATTATTAGAAAATTTCATTGATGTCCAGCGCCATTGTCGGATATAACCGACAATTGGGATGGGACATAAGCAAAGATTTACTAAAACGAAAAACCATTTAAGTAAAAATATTTCTGTTTAAGCTATTTTTTTACAAATAAATTAAAACGATGAAAGAAATTATTACTACAGAAATAAATATGTTTAATGTCTTTGAAAATAAGTATAACAATATCAGTGGTATTTCATATATCTGTCCGATATTTCATATTTGTCGTGGTTATATGTATTTTTTAGGTTTATATTTTATGAAGAACCGGTTTTGATCCTAAATTTATGAGTTCCATCTTCACTTATCAGGGGAAATTGAGTTCAAACGATAGTAAAAATATACGTAAGTACTATATTTTTTTCTAATAGGGGTTTTATTGTCTAATGTAAGTAAATAAAAAGGGGTATTCCAAACACAACTTTTGAACACCGTTTAAACTTTAACTTTTTATCAGCAAAGACTTAATTTTTTTTGTCTTCTTTTTTCAAAGAACTCAAATATTTAATTCAAAAAGAATTTTGCCAAAAAGGCTCTTTCCATCTACCGACGACTGAAAATTTATAGAGTGATTAATTAATTTTGAGGCACTAAATTGAATACGTAATAATATCTTAATCTGTAAGGAAAAGTGTAGTGTTACCTAAAGTAATAGCCTAAGTAACCTACTATTTAAAAGAAAAAGGTTAAAGAAATAAAGGATAAAGTTAAAGTTTATATATTTACAAAAAAAAGTTACAAGTAGGTATAAAAACACTTTTTACACTTACAGTCCACTAGGATTTGCTTTAAATATATCACTGAGATTTTTCCAATATTTATATGTACAGAAGTTTCCAGGATCTTAAGCTCCAAGGGTTTATCAAGTTATATAGCGGCTCCAAGAGATTATGTAGTTAAGATACTTTTATAATTTTATTTTTATATTTTTCTTCGATTCCAAGTACTCTCCTCGGTGTTTTATTTTCCAAAATCCGACCACGAGTTCAGCTCGCCACTCCTTATATAGGCTCCATTTCGTTCGACAGCTCGTAAATTTATTTATTTTTGAGAGGCATCCATTCTTTCATCGGCCAGCGGCTGTCACTTCTATTAACAAGGAGGTTTTAGTCTCTGGAGCAGCGGTGGTGGTATGGTAAAAGTGGAGCTGATACTTCTCTTGATTCTAAGTGTGCAAGTCTCAATATAATTTATATTAAAGTAATAATATAAAAATTAATTGAAAAAGAAATGAATATAAAACATACTAATAGTTTATAAATTATCTGTGCTGAAAAGTGACATAGGCTACATGACAAATTTAGAGTTGAAGGTAAACAATAATATTTACATTTCATAATAGTTTACAATAGATACATTTGCAGCTATAAAATAAAAATAACAGGAATACTTTTAAACAATATTAGAAATGTAACAAAAATAAAAGGACAACTATTAACAAAACCAATGGAATATACAAAACAGTAAGTACAAAAATAGTTATATTACATTTTCCCCAAAAACCCCAGAAAATTTTTAGCTTACGAAAAATTTTGAGGTGTTACTTAGGCAGTTACTTTCTACATGCATACATCTCGGACATACATCTTAAACAATCAAACTTAACTAACTTTCTTCAACATTCAGGGTAGAGGGTAAGGCTCACAGTCAATGGCGTATACTCCCAAAGTAAACCGCGATAGGGAAACCCTACATGACAGAGGCTTATTTAAAGAGTTGTCGTCCGCTCTATCTTAAATCCCATATTAAAGAAGAAAAATATGTACAAGTTAAATACCTAGGTATAAGTTACCTAAGGTATGGCCTAAGGCTTGTTTTTAGTGTAGCCAGCCGCACCATTAAAGAAGTGGGTTTTAGATCCCCAAGTATAGTATATACGAGTATAGTATATGGCCTAAGGCTTATTTTTAGTGTAGCCAGCCGCACCATTAAAGAATTGGGTTTTAGGTCCCCAAGTTATGGCATTAGGCTCTTAGTGTAGCCCGCCATTACTAGATAAAAGAATAATACCTAATCTTATTATTCCAGATCTCGAAAGGAAATCTCAAAAGAAGTAGCATCAGCTTTCAGAGGAGATTAAAAAGTTGGCTTAAGAGCCCTAAATAAAGTGTAATCAACATAAGACCGAAAGAAAAAAAAAAGATGGGTGTACTCATTTTAAAAATTGTATCAAAGAAAAATAAAAATTAAATAGTATTTACAGAAAGTAATAGTTTTATTTACAGTTGGAAAAGAAATGACATTAATTATTTATAAAAGACAAAAGTTTAATATATTTAGAAAAGTAATAGCATTACTAAACTTTAATATTTTTAGTTCTGGTTTATTTAGCAACTCGAATTTAATAAGCCTCGCCATTTTAATTAAAAATTTAGAAAAAATATTTTTTTATAAATAATCAGTAAGTAAAAAAAATGGTGGAGAATAATTGGTAAGTTATGAGAAAATCTGCATGAGGTACGTCGTCGGATACTCTCCTTCGATACCCTCCGTAAGTCAGTAATCAGCAACCAACCGTGTGACTCGGAAGAGTTTTCAACACGCGGAATGGTCACTGATTTTGTGAGATATTCACGTGGGAATATCGTAAATGTCTAATGTCTGTTAATATGTGATGAGTAGCGAATATGTTAAAGAGTACTGTAAGAGTACCTAACGGAGTAGTGTTGAATAGGTAGGTAAAAGAGAAAACGAGTAAAACAACGAAAAATATATTAAGGGAGTGTAATATGAGAGGTGTAACGTGGGGTTGCTTATGTGCTGAGGTACGTCGTCGGATACTCTCCTTCGATACCCTCCGTAAGTCAGTAATCAGCAACCAACCGTGTGACTCAGAAGAGTTTTCAACACGCGGAATGGTCACTGATTTTGTGAGATATTCACGTGGGAATACCGTAAGTGTCTATGCCGCGCTTAGCCGGCAGACTAGGTGGGTTCGGAGGTTAAACCAAATAAAAAAAGGAATAACTTCGGTTTAACAGTTATTTAATTACCTTCCTCGGCTAAGTTATAAGGTAACAATGTTAGTGGAGCACTGGCCTGTTGTTTGAAGTTGTGGTCCTCGTGCCGGTGTTCTGCTCCAGGCGCGTCCCTTTTTAATCAAATTCCAACAATGCAGGTTCTTCTCGGTAGTATTCTGCACGTAGGACTTTTAGGGTAGTAGTTGTTCCTCACGTGCTTGTTAGGATTATATATATGCAGGATTATATATTCCGCTTTAGATTTTAGTCCTCTCCTTGAACTTTACAACTTAGTCCTCTCCTTGAACCTGGAATGCACGGCGAATAGAAAGGGCGTTAGTCGCGTTAACAAAATGGCCGACACGACGCTCACGGCACAAAGGTCGCAGTGTCTCCATAAGGAAGTTAGGAAGGGTATTCTAGGGTTACACATAGTGACTTTACAATTTAAGTTAGAACACCATAAAAATAAACATTATAGAACAGTAAGGGGCAACTCACCCGGTAGACGGGATAACTTCAAGATATATAAGTTGAGTTAAATTGTTTTTTTAAGCGCGTCCGCTCTCAGTTGAACACGAAACGAAATGGCCGAGGCCAGGGTTCAGACACAACCCTTGCCCGCCTGCGATCCAACTGTGACCGCATATTTTCAATTCTATATCTTAACGGATTGAAATAAGGTTTTATTTTGAATAGGTTATTCTGATATTCGGGATGAAGCCTTTAAACTTTGTAAACGTATAGCGGATGATTCTGCTATAAGGTTGGCACCCGGAAGTCGTGCTAGAATCGCAATGTGTATCGAAAGGCCTATAAAGACGTTTGACAGTAAAAAAAACAGTTTTGTCTAGTCTATTAGATATTTGGAATTGTCAAAATGAGACGATGACAATTTGTCAATTGATGTCTAAATGAATTTAATTATAAATAAATTATTTTAAAAATAAATTGTTTTAAAAATAACTAAATTTTAGCTGGTTGCCATTAAACCAAAAGAAGAAGAACTAAAATTTTTAATTCATCAATAAAGATGTAAGAACCCATGCAAGAAGATTGTTTTTAGTTACAGGTAATTTTTATGTACTAAGTACCATCGCGAACCTTTCCGCAGGTCGTAGACGATATATTTCTGCCTGGAACACATCGATCATCATCGAAGCGATCATTTTTCGTGACAAATTGTATGTGAAGGGGAGGTTAGCCAGGTGAACTCAGAACTGGTCCTTCAGAGGTGGAAATTATATTGATCCAAACCTACATAGCTAGTTCATCAAATCTACGTTAAACGTCTTTAGAATAGGAAAAACTAACTAATTTAATGTATGGTGAATATTTTTTTTAAGTTAAACTGAAACATCAACCGTAGCATCAAAGTGAACCTTTATTATTATCAAAGTAAGCTTCTGTTATGGAAACTATACAGCGGAAGTAAGGTGGGTATCCACTGAGATTTAAGAAAAGTTCGTTTCCTAAACTGTCCCGGCTGGGACTCGAACCCAGGAACTCTCAGGCCACAGAAGAACACTGCGGAACAGAGTCTTTAAGTTTAAAATTTTGGTAGTAGGTATTCATTTTATTATAAATCTAAGTAATTTCTCTCACTAATTTTCAACCGACTTCTAAAAGGAGAATGTTCTTAATTCGTGTGTTTGTTTTTTTAGTGTCTTTGTAACATGATTTTTTGGTCAATAATTGTGAATCGATATTAAATATTCTGTTACAGGATACTTCAGCGGTGGTCCTATATAAATTTCATCGAAATCGATTGAGTACGTCATGAAAAAAATATTTTTTTGAAAGACATATGTTGGTATAGGTACGGAGAACATTTACCTTGCCAAAGCTTTGACGTGAAGTTGGTTTTTTGATGCTCTGCATTCGTTGATTATTATATGTTAACAACACAATAAAATTTACAGCTACATTGAAAATAACTGATATCATGAATCGTGTTCCTAGGACCGAGATATCTCATGGATATTGGAGATGCGAAATCTGTAAAGTTCAAAAGAAGCCTGGCTCTGGTGTATTATAACCCACGTTTCCAGCGGATGCTAAGTGGTATGTAAATAAGGCCATTTCATTATCATAAAGATATTTTGGCCAAAGGCCACCACTGACAAAATTAAACATACAAAATTAACTTCTCTTCTAGACGCTATATTCACAATTTTGTTCCTATTTAGGTATGAGTAATATGAGCTCTTTATTGGTGATTGACACCGCGTTTGACCTCATCTCACCTGATGGAAAATGAAGATGATTTTAAAGATGAAAGCACACGGGTTTGATATTACCTAGCACTTCATAAAATATTTCCGGAACACATCACCGAAGGAGCGATGATATTTAGCGGCAGAAGAGTGGTCGCTAGCCAGAAACGCCTTTTACGACACCCTTTCAAGACAAATTCTATTAACATCTCAAATTATATTATCAAATGTGTGGGAAGAGTTGTGTGGATTTATTAAAACACAGTTTATGTAGGTATTTATCTAATTCTTAGATGATAGCTGTTAAGTAATCTATTATATCTGTTCATGTTTTATTTTATGTTACGGAAGAGCGGTGTCTCCCAACAAAAACATTCAGTATTTAAAGGGGTTCACTTGCCACTTATTTTATATGGATTTTAGTAAAAAGTAAATAAAATCATTTTTCATTTTTTTCATTTCAATCTTCTCAAGGGTACCTATATGTTTTCTTTTGAAGTAAAACACTCAAATGCACTTTTTTAATGATTTTACAATAAGAATATTTATTTCTGATTGCAGTTGCCTTAGTGAATAAAAGTAATTCGTGAGGAAGATCTATGTTTATAAGAAGCATATTACAGTGGAGCAACTACATAAAATGATTGCATTTGGAAACTATTTTTCGGAAAAAACAACAACGCCCCACAGCCTTTCAACATAAGCCACATTTTCGTCGGGAAAGCAATCAGCCACAAATCCTACCCACAAATTATTTATACAAAATAAAAATAAAAAGGCTAGTAGTCATTTTCAAATCGTGTATAAAGCTAGTAGTCATTTTCAAATCTCCAGAAACCGAGGATTTAGGTTAGCTGGCAAGCCAAAGCATTTTGAATAATGATTTTTTTATACCTACACCAAATTAAAATCGTCAAATGCATTGTCATGTCATTCGTTGGTCAATTTGTAAGCTTTTACAATAAAGCGCCTAAAAATATTAATTATTTAAGCTTAGTTAAAAGATAGTCTAAAACAAATGTTATGTAAAAATGATTTCTATGAAATGTCTGGGCCATTTTGTGGCTATAAGCTGTTATTTTTATTTTAAAGAAGATTGTTGTTTCGAGCCACTTCTTCTGAACAGATCGTATTTTCAATAATTGGTGGTAGATTCATTTCACTTTGAAAAAAATATTACTTATTGCACGTGTCTGTTGAAATACATACGAAAAACATCTTTAATTTTCGCATTGCCAAAGTATTGGTTGAATACAGATCGACTCAATAAAAAAAATAATGAAAGATTTTCATTATTGAGCGATTGCAAATATTTCACCATTTTCAAAATAGTAATAACTTACATAAGATAAGCTTCACTAGCAAGTCATTAAGAAGAGACTAGGTATAGAGGCATTCTCTTAGTAATAAGATTTTACCCTCTTTACTCAGAAGTATTTTATATATAGGTATAATTATTTTTATTCCTGAGAACTTAAAATACGTAAAATTGTACTGTTTCGGAAAGCTTTTTTTTATTGTTTGATATTGTATAATTGATAATATAGCTTATATTCTTTATTAATTATTTTTCTACATTTTATTTAAACATAAAGATATAAAGATTGTATGTTGACTTAATAAAGGTAAAATATTTATAACTAATTACTCGACTGGTGTTAACCTTTCTAAAACACAATGCTGTTCAAGTAGCAAAATTGTAACAAAAGATTTTATGATATACTTTGTTTAACCCTATATAAATAACAGCAATACGTAACAGTTTGACTAGTCTTTATGAATCTTCAATATCTTTTTTCTTTAAATATTGTATATTGTTGTTATAAATATTATGCATTTACTTTTTGTTAAAGTATAGTACACAATAACTCTAACTAGGTTACTGTAATATTTTTTTATTATATTTTTTTATAAACTTTACCGCAAGAATAATGAATATGAATTAAACAAGGTGGATAATATAACAACATATTTAATTACAATAATGCTTTTAAAATAACTTATTGCTGTAATTAATAATTTAGGAATGTCACAATTTTTTCATCGCATCACTTTTCTTATCACTTTTATTGTTTCTTAAATAGGTTTAAGTAAAAATACCATGTGCTTCAATAAAATGTTTATAATTATTGTTCTTTTTTGTGTAGTTCTTTTATCTATTTTTCCCTGTACCTGCTATTTATCGAATCTTTTATCGACCGTGAACATCACTAACTATCGATAATGAACACCACATCCCTAGTATTTTCCTAAAGTTGGCCATACTTTTTTATTAAAATATTGGTAATAGAATTGGTAGCCTCCTGTTCTTAGCTCATTCATTCGTTCAGTGGGGTCTCTTAGAACGTAGTGATTGTATGCTTTTTGGCCGAGGCTGAGGCGCCCGCAGGGAGGGAAAAGAACGAGTTGGTTCTCAGGCAGCGTTGCGTTCATTCACCATAGTGAATGTAATGTATTTTAAAGTTATTCAACAGGCAAAGAATTAAGCTATTAAGTATGCAGATTGCTACAGTACCCCCCGACAAAGCGAAGGATTTGGCGTACTTGTATGCAAAATCCGACTAATACTACTATTTGGACCTACTATTGTTTCTCTCATACATCTTTCATACTTCACGCAACATTCATTCATAGCCATACTGTCATCATATCATATTAGGATGATTTGAGACCCTTTCAGACAGAGAACAATCCTTTTAGAACAAGATTGTGCTCAAACAGCAAGTCTTTATTTGGTAGATTTAAATAGTCATTTAACAAATCATTATTCTTTTAGGGAATAGTTATTGAAAAAGAACAATCCTTTTAGGTCAGATTGAGCTCAAACAGCAAGACTCTGTTTTAGTAGATTTAAATGTGTAGGCATTTAAAAAAATTATTACTCTTTAAGAGAATAATATTTAATAGAGAACAATCCTTTTAGGTCAGATTGTGCTCGAACAGCAAGTCTTTAGTTTAGTAGATTTCAATGTTTAGTCATTAAAAAAAATGTATTCTATAGGGAACAATGATTTAATAGTTAATAAGATCAGATAGATAGCTAAGTCTTTACTTTAGGAGGTTTTAATTGAGTAGTTAATAAAATTCATTATTCTTTATAATTAGTGAGTTTGAAATCTTTGATGTGGTATGATCCTAGTGGTTTCCCAGACATGTCGGCTAGTTCATAAACAAGTGGAGATAGTTTTTTAATGATTTTACATTTAATAAATTTTGGTGCGAGTTTTTTGTTAAAATATTTGTCCTTATCGCTTTGGTAAAATGTTTTTCTCCAAATCACATCACCAATATTAAATTCTGCAGGTCTCCTACGTAGGTTATATTGTTGACAGTTTCTGCTGTGAGCGTGCAATAAGGAAGCTTGCACCTTATTGAAGATGCTAGATAGTACACCTATGTTATCAGCATAACAATCGCGCGGTTGAAAAACAGGATGGTCATCGCTTTCCTTGCCAAGGTAGTATGATCCACATGTTACTAACTCACGTCCATAGACTAAGAATGAAGGAGTGTAGCCAGTAACCTCATTCACCGAACTATTAATAGCAAATTGTATTTTGGGTACTAGTTGATCCCAGATACGCTGATCATTTGATATAAATGACGATATAGCAGTCATAATAGTTTTATTATATCTCTCAACTGTGTTCACATGCGGAGAGTATTTAGGGGTGAAGTGGAGTTTTGGAACCTTATATTTTTCAAACATTTGTTTTAACGTAGCACTAATGAACTGTTTTCCGTTATCGAGAATCACGGTAGAGGGAATCCCATGTATGAGGAATACATGTTCTTCTATAATTCTAGTGACTATTTCAGCTGTTGCACGCTTGATTGCAAACAGCAGACAATATTTACTGAAACAACATGTAACTACCAGGATGTAGGAATTCTGCTTTCTGGTAGTCGGTAGAGGTCCTACTAGGTCGACGCTAATAGTTTCGAAGGTGTTCGCAGAGTATGTTTGGGCGAACAGTGGAAGTGGGTTGCTATAGAAAACACTTGTATTTTTGATGTACGTTTATTAATTATTATACTATTTATTACACATGCATTATAATCTACTCCACACACAGGAAGGAAGAATGGTTGGTACAGAGAGTACGTACTAGCCCATACACACTGAGAAGAAACCATAGATATCAAAAAATTTAATGTTGCCTTTTTAACACACCCCCTCAACAATCAATTTTTTTTTATAACATTATACCCTTAACAATTTTTTTATCTTCATGACTGGCTTCTTATAAATTAATAACAAATATATAATACTTATTTTATTTGACTATACAATCCCTAAACTTCTCAAAACATTGCTTGCCCAATGGCTTTGTAAACATGTCTGCAACATTATCATTTGTATTAATATATGTAACATTAACTTCACCGTTACAAACCTTTTCCATTATATAGTGATATTTTATATCCACATGTTTTAATCTTTTATTACTGTCACTAGATGATGAAATTTTTATTACACTTAAGTTATCTTCCAAAATATTTATATTAATATTATATCCAAAATCAATTAATAATTGCTTAAGCCAGCAACCCTCAGTTATAGCTAAACACAATGCAATATATTCGGCTTCACAAGACGACAATGATACAGATTGTTGTTTTTTTGTACCCCATGAAATAGGACAATTTAATATATAGTATATAAATCCAGAAGTTGACTTTCTGTCGGCTATATCCCCAGCCCAGTCTGCATCACTATAACCTTGCAATGTTATATTGTTATTATTATACTTATACACTAATGACAAAGAAATAGTACCTCTTATATATCTCATAACTCTCTTTAAACACTTATACAATGCCATACTTGCACAATTCAAGTATCTACTAAGAAATCCTATTGCTAATGATAAGTCAGGTCTTGTACAACATGCATATAATAAACTACCTAATAAGCTTCTACAATTATTCTCAATTTCTTTGCTTTCTGATTTATCTCTCTTTAACAATTCAAAATTAAAGTTTTGCTCTAGTGGTGTAGACACTGTTTTACATTTATACATATTAAATTTAATTAATAATGTTTTAAGATATTTTTCTTGGTTTATTACTGTTACAAAATTTTTATTGTCTTGTTTTATACTTATACCTAAAAATGTGTTTGCTATTCCCAAATCTTTCATATTAAATTTACTACATAATGAATTTTTAAATGTTTTTATCTCTATATCATCATTTCCAAAATAAATTAAATCATCTACAAATAACAATAAGTATATAAACTTGTCATTTTGCTGTCTAAAATATAAACATGGGTCATTTTTAGATCTAATGAATTTTTCTTGTAACATGAAATTATTAAATTTTTCATTCCAATAACGGGGCGATTTCTTTAAACCATACAAAGATTTTTTTAGTTTTACTATTTTATCATTATGAAGTTTCATAAATACCTTTTCTTTAATTTCACCATGCAGGAAGGCTCCTACAACATCCATCTGGCATACAGGTAACCTCTTTTGTACTGCAATTGCCATCATAGTTCTGAAAGTTGTTAAACTTGCTACGGGTGTATATGTATTGTTGTCACAGTTCTTCTGTTCAAAACCTCTTGCCACTAGCCTGGCCTTGTAAAGTTTGTTGCCATCTGTTTCTTTTATTTTAAAAACCCATTTGCTACTAATTACATCTTCTTCTTTAGGTATATTTTTCACCTCTTCCCAGGTTTCATTTTCTTCCAGTTGTGTCATTTCCTTCTCTATGGCCTCAGTCCACTTTATTTTTTCAGGACTAGCCATTGCGTCTTCATAAGATATTGGCTCTTCATCTAGACAAAAAAAGTTTGTGTCATAATCTTTCATCCAATTCGGTGGTTGTATCTTCCTTTTGTGTGTTTTATTCTTTGTGTTATCTTCTAGCTCAGGTAAGATATTATTTTCTGTTTCAGGTGAATTTATTTCATCTGTTTCTGGTATTTCATCTAATTCACACTCTGTGTTTTCTTCTTCTGTTTCAGATATGATTGAACCTTCTTCATTGAATGAGTTGATATTAGCATTCTCCTGTTCCTCTTCTTCGGGGTTATCTGTTGGTAAGTCTTCTTTTTGTACATATATTTCTTTATTTTTATTATTATGTGTCTGATACTTCCTTTTAATTACTACAATTTCTCTTTTTAATTCTACATTATTTTTCTTTGGCAAGTATACTCTATATCCTTTGCTTGTTTCTCCATAACCAACAAATTTACCAAATTCTGATTTGTAATCCCATTTTAATCTCTTTTGATCAGGTATATGAACTGCCACGTCTACTCCAAAACTGTACAGGTTAGATATATTATATTTTGATGTTTTATACCATAATTCATAAGGAGTTTTGTCTTTCATTCTACTTTTTCCTGTTCGATTCAATATGTATGTTGCAGTATTTGCTGCTTCTGCCCAAAAAACTTTTCCAAGACAACTTTCTGCTAACATAGACCTAGCAGACTCCACAATTGTGCGTATCTCACGTTCTGCGCAACCATTTTGTTCTTGGAGATATGGAATACTTTTCTCATGTCTTATACCTTTAGAATCTAATAACTTTTCTACGGTTTTATTGACAAATTCTTTCCCATTGTCACTTCGCATAACTTTAATAGTGTGGCCTGTTATATTTTTACTCTCACTTATATAGTTCCTAATATGTTCTGCTGTTTCATTTTTATGTTTTAAAAAATATATTCTTCTATATTTTGAGTAATCATCAATTAGTAAAAGGAAATATTTCGCACCTCCCAGTGACTCACACTCCATTGGCCCACATATGTCCATGTGTATTAAATCTCCTGTTTTTTCACCTCTTGTGTCACTTTTATTAAATGGTAGCTTATGTTGTTTGCCTTGTAAGCATGATGTACATATCTCTGGATCACCTTCTTTATACTCAATATTGTTTTGTTTCAGAATGGTCTTCACATGCTCAATATTCTGGTGACCTAACTTCGAATGCCACTCAGCGAGTCCACTATTTGATTTACCAACCATAGCAATATCTAATTCATATTTAAAACTCATTAAAAACATTTTACCTTTTCTGTATGCAATTGCTTTAATTAAATTATCTTTTATAAAAGTGCATGTCTTTTGATTACACCTCATTTTATAACCTTTATCCATTGCTGTCGATGATGAAAACAGATTTACTTTTATTTCTGGTATAAATAAAACATTGTATAAAATTGTAGGAATCCACTGTTTTCCATTGTAAGCGCCTAAGTGTATTTCACCTTGACCAAGAGCTTTTATGACTGAACCATCACCAATTATGATATCTTTTGGCACTGATAAAGTTTCATAGTTTACAAACATATTTTTATTCTTGCACATATGTTCTGAGGCACCACTGTCCAACACCCAAAATGTTTCTTGAAAATTGTTTGCATATGAGAGGTTTATTGCTGATGTAATGAATGCATTTGTATTACTTTTTATGTTGTTACTTCTTTTGTAGGAATTATTTTTATTTCTATACCAACAGTCTTTTTCTTTATGATTGAACTTTTTACATATTTTACACTGTTTATAATTTTGAGCACTGTTAAAATTGCTCATGTTTTTCTTACAGTCTTTTTTAAAATGTCCAACTTGTTGACATTTAAAACATTTTCTTTCACTGTTTCTTGATTGTGTAGATAAAGCTATTTTCTCCTCATAATCATTGTTACGTTTCTCTTCTAACATTAATCTGGATATTAATTCAGATAATTTTCTGTCTGTCATAGGTACTGAATCCCAAGCTGAAATGAAATGTCTAAAATTTTCTGGCAAAGAGCTAATAATTTTAGTGATGAGCATAGATTCGGGTATATTTCCACCTGCTTGATTTATTCTGTTTGCCAATTCTTCTAACTTTGCTATATATAATGATATTTCCTCATTTTTAATGTATTGGATTTCAAAAAATTTTTGTTGCAATATGTGTAATGACGTGTCTGATTTTGATTCATATATTGAACACAACTTTTCCCATATTTGTTGAGCAGTCTCACAGTTTGACACTTGTAAAATATTTTTATTGCTCAGTCTTGTTACTATTATAGATTGTGCCTTTGCGTCTCGTGTCGTCCATTTTTCATCTTGTCCATCATTTAAATCGGATCCATTTACAACTCCAAATATTCCTTGTGCTTTTAATATTACACGAATTTGGAACTTCCAAGACATCCAATTTGATAATCCTTCCAATACCAATGAATTTTGGTTTTCTGAAGTAGCCTCCATTTTATCTATACCGTTTACCCGGCCCGTTCCTTTTCCAACCTCACTTTACCGCGATGATATTTATATCTATAGCAATCCCGAATTCTGGGCCCATAACCTGTTCGCAGAGTATGTTTGGGCGAACAGTGGAAGTGGGTTGCTATAGAAAACACTTGTATTTTTGATGTACGTTTATTAATTATTATACTATTTATTACACATGCATTATAATCTACTCCACACACAGGAAGGAAGAATGGTTGGTACAGAGAGTACGTACTAGCCCATACACACTGAGAAGAAACCATAGATATCAAAAAATTTAATGTTGCCTTTTTAACAGAAGGGTCTAGAACATTGTTTCGGCCTACCCATTTCACCCAGCGGTGCATGGTTCTGGTGCTTGTGTGCAATGCATGTGTCACAAGACGTTACAAATTTTACGACGTCAGCATGCATTCCCGGCCAAAAGTATTTTAGGCTAAGGCGTTTGAAGGTTTTAAATATGCCTAGGTGACCGGCTGTTGCCTCCGAATGATTTTCAGTAATAATGTTGTGTCTTGACTCTACAGGAATCACTTCTTTCCACTCGAATTCTCTGTGTAGGACAGATTTAGTCTGCATAAAGCGAAATAAGCGATTGTCTCTAATAGCATAGTTAGGAAAAGACGTAGGCGAGTTCTGACAACCTTGATAGATATTCAGATACCATTGATCTGTAGTAGTTGGCATTATGAAGTTAGTAGAACTAGCAGGTGTGGTTGGTACGTTATTGATAGCTGATATCTGACAAGCCCGAGACAAAGCATCAGGTATGACATTATCAATACCACGGCGGTGTTTTATTTCAAAGTTAAACATAGAAAACCTAACGCCCCAACGAGCTAAACGACCAGTAGGGTTGTTTAAATTAAGAAACCACTTAAGAGCTGAATGGTCAGTATAGACTGTGAATTTTTTACCATTGTCCAAGTAGCATCTCCAGTGTTCTAGTGCTACTAACACTGCTAAAGCCTCTCGCTCAGTGATGCTGTAGTTCCTTTCTGGTCTTGTTAATGTACGACTAGTGTAGGCAATTGGATGCTCAATGCCATCTATGGTTTGGGTTAATAGACCTCCAACACCATAGTCGCTAGCGTCTGTGTGAACCTCGAATGGAAGATCAAAATTTGGGCAAGAAAGTATAGGAGCGGACACTAATAGCTCTTTTAGCTTGGTAAACGACTCGTCAGCTTCTGTAGTCCATACAAAGGGATTAGTTCTTTTGTTGGTAGACGTTAGTTTATTTAAAGGACCAGCTATTGTACTAAATTGTGGAACAAATTTACGATACCAAGAGGCTATACCTAGAAATCTTTTCACCTCTTTTTTATTTTTTGGTGTCGGGTAATTAACAATAGTGTTGATTTTTTCTGGGTCGACATGAAGGCCGCTAGAATCGACGATATATCCTAAGTATTTAAGTTCCCTACGGAAAAACACAGATTTTTCAAAATTTATAGATAAATTTGCTAAGGTTAGTTTTTTAAGTACTTTTAATAATAGAGAAATGTGGCTGTCAAAGTCAGAGCTAGCAATTACTATATCATCTATGAACACGAAGACAGAGTTCTCGAATTCAGGACCATAGAACAGCGTATCGACTAGTCTTTGTTGAGTAGCGGGTGAATTTGTTAATCCGAAAGGCATAGTAACAAATCTGAAGGTTCCCCGACGTGGAATATAGAAAGCAGTCTTATTTCTATCATTCTCAACTATAGGTATTTGCCAAAACGCTCTAGATAAATCTATACTACTTAGGTATTTGGCGTTTTTTAAGTTGTCTAAGATGTCGGCTATGTAGGGTAACTTATATGCGTCTTTCTTAGTAACTGAATTAAGCTTACGGCTATCTAGACAAAACCTTAGTTTACCGTCTTTTTTAGGTGTGAGTAAGACCGGTGAAGACCAAGGGCTTTCACATTCTTCAACCACTCCCAGGGCTAACATCTCATCTAATTGTTCCGATAGGATACGCTGTTTTTCAGGAGAAACACGATAGTAGCGTTGTCTAATGGGTGGTGAATCGCCAGTGTCGATTTGGTGACTAACTAACTGTGTTCTACCTAAACCACGTTTTTCAGTAGAAATGTCTTGAAACTGGGCAATAACGTTGTCGGCGACTGTACGTTGGGTCTCGGATAGTTCTTGATAAGATTGTAGAAATAGCGATGGTTCTTCCTTTATTGTCACTTCATTTAAATTAGTACAAGATTGAAGTGAAATAGAATTACAAAATTTAGGGAATAGTTTAAATTTTTTCCAAAAATCTATACCTAGTATTAAGTTTGTTTTTACAGAAGGTACCACATAAACCTTCAGTATGTGAAACTGATTTTCAAAGGAAATTGGTAGATAAATACAACCAGTAGCAGGCAGTCGCTCACCTCCAGCGGAAGTAAACGTTATAGAGGCGTTGGTGTGTAGCACCAAACCCAAGAAGCTAAGTTTTTCATGGCAATTGTTACCTAAGATGCTAACTGAAGAACCAGAGTCCAACAGACCAGTAAGTTTAGTACTACCTACTCCAATAGTTGCATATGGACGCATGTCATGATTAGATTTATTGTTATTTACTGTTGTAATGTAGTAACTAGTAAAGAAAATTTTTAGAGTTGTTAGCCAGTTTTTCCAGTCAATTTCATTAAAGTTTTTTGACTTTTTAGTACAAGGTAGGATAGCACTACCATTACAACAGGAAGATATTAGTTTTTTGACTTATTATGAGGGTGGCATTTAGTGCAATTCGGATATTTAACATCTTTGTTACCGCATTTAAAACAAATTAGAAACCTTTCAACTTTGCACCGTCCTAAGGAATGTTCTGTAGTTCTACAGCGTGGACAGTAGATTTTCCTAGTGTGGGGTTCCGTATAGTTAATCGAAGCTACATTTACTCTGTTTTCCGAATATTTATTATGAGAATTATTGTCTTTATAGAAATTAGGTTTAGGATAATTATAATTAGATTTGTAGTTGCCATTATTATTTTTAAATTGATAATGAGTTTTAGCTTTGGAAGTGCTAGGTTCGTTAATTGATAAAAATGCCAGATCAGGGGCTAAAGTTTCAGATGAAATCCTAGGTGGTTCTTTAAATTGTGTAGTGAGTGATTGCATTCTTTCAAAGTTCCTACAGACTTGTTTAAGATTCGAAATGCTATCAATTGATGAGGAATTTGCAGCTAGTACACTTGCATAACAAGGTCTAATATTGTGCATTAGGATGTTTAGTTGTTCACTCTCAGGAACTTTGGTTTTGAGTCTTGAAAACAATTCAGTCATTTTAGAAAAATAAATTATAATATTCTCAGTTTCACCTTGTGTTCGGTTACGAATTTCCGCTAGGAGACGATAGTCGAAATCGAACTGGCTAAAATCCTCAATTAGTAAAGCTATTAATTCATCCCAAGTGCAAACAGTATCCCTAACGCTACGATACCAATGTAAGGCATCGCCAGTAAATATCTCAGTTGCATAAGATAACAATTTAGATGGATGGATATTTCTAGTGGTGCTATACTCGTTCACTCTCTGTCTAAAGGCGTGTACACAAGATTTACCGTCAAATTTAATTTTTTGAAGGTCATTAATGTGAGAACGATCACAGTTAACAGACATCACAGGTGTAGGGTTATCAGAAGTTGTTTGTTCGCTCTCTATTGCAGGATCACAGCTAGAACTTGCCAATTTATTTAAATTATTTAATTTGTTCCTAATCTTATTTAAGTTATTTGATAATAAATTTACTTTTTCTGTATGTTTAGGTTCAGAACAATCTATACGTTTTAAGCGATAATATAAATGATTGCACAATGCTGTAGTGCGGTTGAACAAACTCTGTTCAAATTTATCCTCAAGTAGTTTTAATTTGTTCACAAGTTCAGTAAAAGAAATGTTAGCGCCTGTAATATCTATCTCCGGTTCGATGCCTGACTCGACTATGTCAGATGTAGGTATTAATGGTGTTAATTTATTTATCTGCCTGCGTAGTTCAAGCACAGTATTTGCAGGTTCCTCGCCTCTAATAAGCACTTCGTAGGTTAATTCATTTTTGTTTAGCAAAAAAAATTTAATAGGGTGAGTTCCCATGTTCAAAGATGTTTATACTACTAAGTTAAACAATATTTATAGTTAAAAGGAATTAAATGGTGTTCTTTACAATTAATTCAAGCAAGAAACTACGCTTAGGTGATATTATTTGTAGAAAATTTAGTTAATTAGAGAGAAAAATTAAAGTTAGCAATTTGGGGACGTTAAATTAATGCAAAATTACAAGTAGTTTTAGTAGAAAATAAACAATATTAGTGTACAAACTGTTATGTATTACAAATGGTAATGATTTAGATGTACTGGTTAGAACAGTATAAAAGTTATTTATATATACTGGTTAAAACAGTATAAAAGTTTTAAGTTTGTCTAAACCCGCGTTTGACGTTAATTTTACAAATTGATAGTTAGGAATTAATATACTGTAGGTTAAAAATTAGAGCAACAATTAGAATTAAACAAGAATTTAAATTAAAACACAAATTAGAGTTCCAACAAAAGCATACGGGTTTAGTAGAGGTGTTATGAAGATGGAGAGAAAACCTCTGTCCCTTAACTGACTTTTACAGTATGCCCGGGAAGAAAAGCAGCTGGCACACTCTACGTTTTTCTTTCACTCCCAGTCCAGCATGGAAGTAATTGTTAACAATTTTGCATTTGCACAAAAAAACTATATAAAAACGACGTTAAGCAATTATTTAGAATTTACAAAGAAAGAAGTTAATTAATTTAGACTAGTACGTAACAGTTTGCACACTCACCCACGCGTTCACACGTTTAGGTTATGTGAACCCGTAGAATTTAGGAAATGACGAGCTTTGGAAGGTAATTAAACCACGTTGTAGGCGCCACTGCCGCGCTTAGCCGGCAGACTAGGTGGGTTCGGAGGTTAAACCAAATAAAAAAAGGAATAACTTCGGTTTAACAGTTATTTAATTACCTTCCTCGGCTAAGTTATAAGGTAACAATGTTAGTGGAGCACTGGCCTGTTGTTTGAAGTTGTGGTCCTCGTGCCGGTGTTCTGCTCCAGGCGCGTCCCTTTTTAATCAAATTCCAACAATGCAGGTTCTTCTCGGTAGTATTCTGCACGTAGGACTTTTAGGGTAGTAGTTGTTCCTCACGTGCTTGTTAGGATTATATATATGCAGGATTATATATTCCGCTTTAGATTTTAGTCCTCTCCTTGAACTTTACAACTTAGTCCTCTCCTTGAACCTGGAATGCACGGCGAATAGAAAGGGCGTTAGTCGCGTTAACAAAATGGCCGACACGACGCTCACGGCACAAAGGTCGCAGTGTCTCCATAAGGAAGTTAGGAAGGGTATTCTAGGGTTACACATAGTGACTTTACAATTTAAGTTAGAACACCATAAAAATAAACATTATAGAACAGTAAGGGGCAACTCACCCGGTAGACGGGATAACTTCAAGATATATAAGTTGAGTTAAATTGTTTTTTTAAGCGCGTCCGCTCTCAGTTGAACACGAAACGAAATGGCCGAGGCTGAGGCGCCCGCAGGGAGGGAAAAGAACGAGTTGGTTCTCAGGCAGCGTTGCGTTCATTCACCATAGTGAATGTAATGTATTTTAAAGTTATTCAACAGGCAAAGAATTAAGCTATTAAGTATGCAGATTGCTACATCTATTGTCTGATTATATGGGATGAGTGGTGAATATGTAAAGAGTACTGTAAGAGTACCTAACGGAGTAGTGTTTAAAGCAAAGTGGAATAGATAAATAAAAGTATAAAACAAGTAGACTGACCAAAAAAAAGTTTATAGCCAAATGAAGCCGAAAAAAAAGGTACCTATCTAAAGTGGTATTTTGGAATTTAGGGGAATAGCACGACTAAGGGAATTTACGTTGGGCGCCAAACTGTAGTGTTACCTAAAGTAATAGCCTAAGTAACCTACTATTTAAAAGAAAAAGGTTAAAGAAATAAAGGATAAAGTTAAAGTTTATATATTTACAAAAAAAAAGTTACAAGTAGGTATAAAAACACTTTTTACACTTACAGTCCACTAGGATTTGCTTTAAATATATCACTGAGATTTTTCCAATATTTATATGTACAGAAGTTTCCAGGATCTTAAGCTCCAAGGGTTTATCAAGTTATATAGCGGCTCCAAGAGATTATGTAGTTAAGATACTTTTATAATTTTATTTTTATATTTTTCTTCGATTCCAAGTACTCTCCTCGGTGTTTTATTTTCCAAAATCCGACCACGAGTTCAGCTCGCCACTCCTTATATAGGCTCCATTTCGTTCGACAGCTCGTAAATTTATTTATTTTTGAGAGGCATCCATTCTTTCATCGGCCAGCGACTGTCACTTCTATTAACAAGGAGGTTTTAGTCTCTGGAGCAGCGGTGGTGGTATGGTAAAAGTGGAGCTGATACTTCTCTTGATTCTAAGTGTGCAAGTCTCAATATAATTTATATTAAAGTAATAATATAAAAATTAATTGAAAAAGAAATGAATATAAAACATACTAATAGTTTATAAATTATCTGTGCTGAAAAGTGACATAGGCTACATGACAAATTTAGAGTTGAAGGTAAACAATAATATTTACATTTCATAATAGTTTACAATAGATACATTTGCAGCTATAAAATAAAAATAACAGGAATACTTTTAAACAATATTAGAAATGTAACAAAAATAAAAGGACAACTATTAACAAAACCAATGGAATATACAAAACAGTAAGTACAAAAATAGTTATATTACAAAAGGTTGTTTTTCAAATCATGTTCACTTATTCATGACATGCATTACCGTAATTGGTGCAGCGACATAATTAGAAGTTGTCACTTAACCACAACACGACAAATCTGTTGTTTTGTAGTTAAACTGCTTGTTAAAAATTACCCAGTTATTAAACCAATTATTGCAGTGACTTTTAAGACGTTGGGAGTTTATGGCTCGTTTTGTTTCGACTCGTCTTCCAAAGCAGACATGAGGTTTTCTGGAATTGTTCTCGTGATTGCTTTGGGGATATGTGTCAGTGAAGTTGAGATGTCTACAGAAACTATGAAGAAGATTACCCATGGATTTTTAAAGGTTTTGGATCAATGTAAGCATGAGGTAAATATAAATTTTTGATTGTTTAATTCGTATTTAGGCAATTGAAGTAAATTGTAACGCAATGTTTTTTCACGTGTAATCAAATATTAGTTAAATCAGTTTCATATTTATAAACTCGATGTCTTTCGGTGTCTTTTCAGATATAACAACGTGTCTCTTAGTTTTATATTTCAAATAAAATTTTACGCAGCATTTTGTTTTGGAACCGTTTAGTTTTTTCAGAGACACCAGTTTACTTTCGTTACAAATTATGTTATTCTTTCATACTCAAAGTTGTTATTGGGAGCTTATCTTATTTAATTAACCAAAACCATCTTCAGCTGAACCTTACAGACCAGGTGTTGCTAGACCTGTACCACTTCTGGAAAGAAGACCAAGACCTGCTGCACCGCGAGACCGGCTGTGCCATCGTCTGCATGAGCCACAAGCTGGACATCCTGGACAGCTCCGGGAAGCTGCATCATGGGAATGCGCAGGAGTTCGCAATGAAACATGGCGCTGGTAGGTTTACACGCAAAACCAATCAATGAACCGAAAATTTTTAAAAACATTTGAGCAGGAGTATTTAGTAATACAACACGCATTATAACATAAACTATGCCTTTATGGCGTAGAAGTACAGCGTTTTGTACTAAAAGTTCTGGATGCGAGGTTTCCTTTTCAGTGATTTAGTTTCCCTGCAACAAATTTGTAATAAGCTTACTATAATATCTGTCCAACTGTTTACACGTACCATACCGTTTTCTATGAGACAGACAGGTAATCATATCTCAAACGCAAAGTTTGGTAGCCTTGTGGCACTTTGAAACTTATTCACACCATTCCAACGTATGCTTCGTGATTTTTTTATAGTCGCTGTTGTGCATTGATCAATGTAGTGTTTCGCCAAGTTCCAGTCATGCCAGTTTACTCTGGTTGCATATTAGAATACACTCTAGTTCCACTGCGCCATCTCCTTAACCGAGATTATTAAGGCATCTCGGGCTACTTATATTCATTAATTTATTTTATCTCACCAGCTGACGACACTGCATCAAAGCTGGTGACTGTCATCCATGAATGTGAGAAGCAGCAGGAGAGCCAGGAAGATCCTTGTATGCGGGCCCTGGAGGTCGCCAAGTGCTTTCGAACTGGTATTCATGCGCTGAACTGGGCACCGAAAATGGACGTGATTGTCACGGAAGTATTGACGGAGATTTGAGCAGCTCTTGGAGGAAATAAATGATTTGCAATGTTATTGACTGTTTTTTTTCCATGAATGGTGATGTAGTATTTAATGATACAGGTATAGTTAAGACTGGAAAGACACAGATACATTGTGTGTCTGTGTCTTAGTCGACTCTACACGCCTAGAAAGTTCGTTTGTGATATACAGATATACAAGTACATACAATACAATACAATACAATACACAAACTCTTTATTGCACACCACATATAAACAAAAAAGTAAATAAAACAGAAAAAAAATGGGTACAATGGGTGGCCTTATCGCTAAGAGCGATCTCTTCCAGGCAACCTTAGGATGAACAAGAATAACTGTAATTGTTATAATAAGGTGGTGCGGCGTATATTTATATATTTAAACTAGCTTTATCCCGCAACTTCGTATGCACTTAACTACCCTTTTCATGGAAATTTCAGAAACTATACAACCAGACACCCACTGAAAGAACCTTTATACCAAGTATCACACCCATGCACTCAAGGAATAAGTTTTTTTCATACAAACTAAAAATCATATATTTCCCGTGCCCGTGGGAATTTTGGGAATTTTTTTCGTAGCACAACCAGTCACTCTTTGAAGAACCTTTATGCCAAGTATCACATCTGTACACTCAAGGAATAAGACTTTTCATACAAACTAAAAAGTCCAACCCCTTCCCGTGGGAATTTCGGGAATTCCTTCCATAATACAAACAGACACTTATTGAGGAACCTTTAAATCAAGTATCACATCCGTGCACTCAAGGGATGAGATTTTTTCATACAAACTAAAACATCATATATTTCCCGTTCCCGTGGGAATTTCGGGAATTCCTTTCATAACACAACCAGACACACATTGAAAAACCTTTGCACCAAGTTTCACATCGGTGCACTCAAGGAATAAGATTTTTCATACAAACTAAAAATTCCAACCCCTTCCCGTGGGAATTTCGGGAATTCCTTCCATTATACAAACAGACACTTATTGAGGAACCTTTAAATCAAGTATCACATCCGTGCACTCAAGGGATGAGATTTTTTCATACAAACTAAAACATCATATATTTCCCGTTCCCGTGGGAATTTCGGGAATTCCTTTCATAACACAACCAGACACACATTGAAAAACCTTTGCACCAAGTTTCACATCGGTGCACTCAAGGAATACGATTTTTCATACAAACTAAAAATTCCAACCCCTTCCCGTGGGAATTTCGGGAATTCCTTCCATTATACAAACAGACACTTATTGAGGAACCTTTATACCAAGTAACACATCCGTGCACTCAAATAATAAGATTTTTCATACAAACTAAAAAGCCCTATATTTCCCGTTCCCGTGGGAATTTTGGGAATTCCTTCCTTAGTGCACCCCTACATCCCCTAAAGAATGTATGTTCCAAATTTCAGCTCTCTACGCCAAGTAGTTACGGCTGTACGTTGTCTGTCAGTCACTCAGTCACTCAGTACCTCAGTCACTCAGTCAGTAACGGAACAGTTTTATATATATTGATTGATGATAATAATACAATATATAAGTAATGATACATAAATACAATACAATATGATATGATAAATATCATGATATATTTAAACATTATTCCATACCAGCTGACATTGACAAGAAATACTTATAAATTGTGACTTAAATGTTTGCAGATATTTTCTTACTCTGAGATTACATACTCTGTTCTCTTTACTCAGTTTAGTCTAAGCCTTAGACCTAAGGCTTAAAGATCTAAGATCTCAGTCATAATAGCCACACGAGTTTTGGAAAGAACTGGCTCCATGAAACATTGCCAGTGATATTTAGCGGAAGATTTTATATAAAGGGTGCTCGCTAGCCAGCTGAACCCTGAATAGTGATACCACCAAACGGGGATCTCTCGTATTAGTCGCCTATTAAAATACGCTTATCCAAAGACATTAGGGCTATTCTAAGTCGACCTATGGCCAACCCTACATTTTCAATTTTAATACCTTTTGACGACCACTTTGGCGATGGGGTAAACCTGTCTGCTTCAGACGCCAGTGGTTGCGGGTTCGTTTTCCGCACGGAACAAGAATAAAAAATGTTCCCTACATTCCCTAATTGGGTGTTTATCTATTTATGTATATATATTCTAGGTTTCCCCCTAGTTCGCTACATGGTATCCCATAACAAAAGCTATGCTTACTTTGGGGCCATGTAGTTGGTGTGATTGTCTGGGGATTTTATATATTTACCTAAAACCATCCTACTCCTTTAAAGTACGGTATTTTATAACCTAATTTTTTTTCAATCGACTAGACAAAATTACCCCTTAAAAAATAAAAATTAACGGGACCATTTGCTTTTTAACCTCCTTTATGACATTCATAAACAAGTCAGTAATACCAAAATTGCTGATAATACCCCCGATTTAAATAAAATTTCAGGATACATAACCTTCTGGAATTCATCGTAATCACGTCTCGTGTCGACCAGGTGCTGCCGATTACCACCCCTAACAAACACGAAGACGGTGGCGCCACCTGTGACACGACCTGTGTAGCTGGATTATCTTTATAGAGCAATAAATGAGAAGGTCCGTTGGACTGTTTTATTTTGTTTCAAACATTACCTTTTTTGTATTTGAAGCTCTATTATTATTTGTTTTAGTTTCTGTTAAGTCTTTTCTTTTCTTAACTATTGAAACTGACCTTTTTCAATTTCAATGCAATTTTAAATTCTTCTGCTTCTCAATCTTCAAAAAAAAAAATACGTTGCTTAAAATTTGGATAAAGGTGTACTTTTTCATCGGTTTAGAATAATTAATTTAAATTAATTTCCGAATTCGGTGGCGCGCGTTGGGACAGGCCTACGTCCAGCAGTGGACTAGCGCGGGCTGAGATGATGATGATGATGATGATGAAATAGTTCATCAATTTGTATTTTAAGTAGATGACCTTTTTAGACTCTTGTCAGTCGTTTTCTCATACACTTATTACTAAAATTATTCCTTAGAGTGAAATTACTATCACCACTTTTTTTTATTAACACAGGTGTATTTCGATTGTGCTGTACTTTATAAATATCTTTTTGTACCTTCTACTCTGTTTATATTTTGTATCGTTACAACTGGCATTCGTATGTACTTGTATTTATTGTTTCCCTATGTTTTTTGTATTCAGGAAGGTTACAAAGAAAATGGAGATTTTTATTTGGGTGTTTGGAAAAAGGGACGATATTTATAAATCTTTGTGTCTACGTGATCAGATTGAGATTGAATCGCAATCTTTCTTAGACACATATTGAAAAGATACTTTTTAATCTTTTAATAGAAAAAAATATTATGTGTAGAGCGGGAATATTTTGCGACAGGTTTTATATGGAGGGATCTTACCACCAAGTGGGGTCATTCTGATTAGTCGCCGTTTACGACACGCTTATTACTGATTAGTCGCCAGGGGCCTTAGGTTTTTTCTAAGCTGACCTTACACGACAAGAAGGAATGTTGTTAAGAAATCTCACACATGAAACACCAAGAGAAGGAGAACCAAGGAGTTGCCAACCATGGGAGATTTGTCAGGATGTCAATAATTAAACAGGTAATCCTGCTTTTCTGTCGGGAACACTCGAAAGCTGTTTGACATTGGAAATGAGTAGGATGATATAATATACAGACAAGCACAATAAAAAAAATACCCTATCACCGTATACTATTGATTTGATAGTAATAGTTTTTGTTTTATTATGAATTTTAATAAAATTGATTCAGTTTATAAAAACTTGGGTTAAATAGTCGGCAAAGAACACAAACATTCAAATTTTAATAAAAAGAAGGATATATCCAAAATCATTTAATAAAAACTACCTTTCCCTTCCATAACTTTAAAAACCTTTGAAAAAACATACAACTATGATTTTTTAATAATAACTATGAATTGCTGGCGAGTATATTAAATGGGATAAAGTTACAATCATTTAGTCTCAAGTCAAGCCAAAGTCGTTATATTAAGACCACCTACTACAAGGGAAAATATGATTTTGTATCACCAATATGCAATCATACGAACAGCTATTATCACTAAAACGAAAATCAGTATACTTTTGCGTGACATTGCGGGATATTAGGTATGTTATGTCGTTTCCTAATTATTTCAATTCTTATAAACATTTATCTACTTATTCGCATATGGTTTTCTAATCAGTAAAATCTTTATCGCTTCATAAGTAATGAACAAAGTTATCGAATCATAATGTACCTATATGTGGGCCTCTTATTTTAGGATAAATGATCAGTTAGAGGGCTGATAAGAAGACCATGTTTTTATAGTGGGAGAACCGAAAATAGTTCAGATTAGAGGATTTTATTTGACAAAATGTAGAAATCGAAAAATATCGTCTCTAATATGAACTATAATGATAAGTTTTACGGAATATGTTTGTAGATTCTTGTATGTTTGTAGTCTGTGGATCTTATATTATCTGCTGTCTTCTAAACCTCAGTCATGATCTCTTCTAGCAGGGTTTCCATGCTAGGGGCCCACTTCAGGCCGTGTATCTTCGTGCGGAAGCACTTCGAGATTTCCAGCACTCTTGCGCAGTCGTCGGTTTCCTTTTCAAATTGTTTCTCGCATCCATGAATCATTGTCACCAGCTGCTTGGCCAATTCTGCATCTGTGGACAGTTTAAAAGATTTTTTTAATTGGATATTATTTTATTTCACGCCTAGTTCATAACGGTCACATAAAAGTTAAAATATCCTTCATTTAAAAGAATGCATTAAGCTACATTTTTTACAGATTTTTCCAAACACAGTTCAAGAAATACGTGTATTTTTTTAATCCCCAGACAATTACACCAACTACATGGCCCCAAAGTAAGCATAGCTTGTGTTATGGGATACCATGTAGCGAACTAGGGGGGAATATTATACATAAATAGATAAACACCGAGACACGGAGCATTTTTTTTTTCTTGTTCCGTGTGGGAGTCGTACCCACAACCACTGGCGTCTGAGGCAGACAGGTTAACCCCATCGCCAAAGTGGTCGTCAATTGAACAGTATCGACCCACTTCTTAATTACATTCAAAACATTTTTTTGTCAACTTTTCTGACCATGGAAATGTCATTTACATGAAATGAACATGACCTACAGAGGAATTATATAAGGTCAAATATTTTGACCCTATTTAGTTCATTCTTTATTGTAAATGCCGCAATGGCAAAATATGTCTTGTCGTGTTCTTTGCTTATGTTCATGCAAATAAACAATTTGAATTAAACAATACTTGGATTGATTGAAGTAACACTACAAGAAACATACATACTCTGCTACATCTGCCTTAGTTACCCAACCAGTTCCACGACTACAAAGCACTAAATGCACCAAAATTCTGCATCACTAGTTACCAAGCTAAATGCTTTGGAGACGTGGAACTTAAGGTAACTTAGCTATAAAAGTTTTGATCGACTCCTACAGAGAAATACCTGATTCAACCAATAAACAGTCATGCTCGTTGACCAAAAAAGCTCAGCTTTACAATTTACCGGCTCCATGTGTCTCCGCGAACTCTTGGGCCTTCCCGTGATGCATAGAGCCGTCGTCACTTAAGAGATCAAACTTGTCAGCCATGCAGATGATGACGCAACCCATCTCCGTATTCAGGAGCTCGTAGTCCTCCCGCCAGAAGTTCATGAAGTCCTGCATCACGTGGTCTGGAGTTTTCATCTGGAGATAGGCAAAGTCTTATAGGCTATTTGAAAAAATAGTGATAATTCCAAATAAATACGGGACACGAAGTGCGACCAACAATCAAGCGCTGTACATGGGTTAGATTTAGAGTAGCTCTCATCACCGCATTTCCACTAAAATCCTGTGGACTCCCCCAATCGGAGTAATTTTAAACTTTCACGATTTAAATAAAAAAGTACAATCATATTAACTACGGAAGAACATATGCTGATTCCGATTTGTAGACTTTTCACATAGCTTACTTTTGTGTAATGTAGTGTGTCACTTTGGGCAATTTAATACAGGCAACCCAGCCAATGAAAATTAACTTGTTCGCATACAAATGCATTCCTGTGTGACTGAGGAACATATTGATAGCCCAGTGTCATATTCCTTTAACACCCTCAAAAATCTACTTGCTCCATCCACATTCTCGTCATTTTTTGACAAGAAGTAAATAACTATTATAAAACACACATTTTACAAATACCTCATTCTTGCATTGCTCCATAACTGACGCAAATTTTTGCGTTATTTTTTTTATGATGTCTTGGGATGTTGTAACTCTCTCTACATTTAAGATGACCATACACAATACACACAAACTAATTATCCGCCATCTTGTAAGAACGGCCATCTTGCCCAACGCAACGAAGAAGTTTTCACAAACTGACAGACTATCGCATTTTTATATCGGCAGTTTTTCTATATTTTGAGATTCCGTTGTTAATGTAATGACATGTTAATTATTTTTAATTATTGCTTGTCTAGAAACAGCTATAGGCGTTGGTATTTTGTGTTGCATCGTTATCCTAATAGCGGAGCGGTCAATATGTGTAATTTTCCCACTTATGCCGTGACATGTGGTAAACAGTATATTATTTTGCCTTGTACTTGGGTTCTTCTTCATTATGAATGGAACTAATTGTCTTCTTGAGTGACTATTATTTATCTCTGATCCGTGACCTGGAATCATTCCGAGTATTGCATCGTGTAAGAAATGATGTGTCCCCGAGATAAAAATAAATGGATTTCGATAGCCATAGATCAAAGAGTCTATGCTTCACTCCTCATTGATACTGCCAGAAGAATAAGCAACTGCGACTAAGCCGATTTCATAGAACAGCCTCGGTGAAATGGGTATTCTTGGTGAAATTGGAACCTAAATCTAAAAAAATACCTTTTATAAAAAACGTTTATACAGTTTATAAATTGATATAATTTTATTGTGTTTCGCTGTCTCGTAGGATGTGCCGAAACGACGAGTATAAAATAAATAAAATGTATTATTATTAAAAAAAAGTTGCTTGCATGCTGTATTAGAGGCGAAAGAAAAACATAGAATGTAAACATCTGCTTCTTTTCCCGAGCGTACTGTAAAAGTCAGTTAAGGGACAGAGGTTTTATTGACCTTTTGTAGGCGATAGTTTGACCTTCTGTCACTGCAATAGGCTCTCTACATCATTATAATACCTCCACATTTTGTCAAACGTGACATCAAATGGTTTTGTAGCCTCTGTTATTTTACTTACCCTATAAGGGATATAGGCGTGAAGTTATGTCCTACATGTAAAAAAAATATAAGCTATAAGTATAGGTACGCGATAAAAGTTAGAAAATTTCTTTTATTTAATACAATGAATCAAGAAAAGTTAAGACAGTCTAATGTAACAGCTGATGATCTGTATTACACGAACATAACAATGTATTTAGTACGACATTAAGTTAAATAACTCTGATATTTCATTGTCTGTTTCCATTGTAGGTACTGTTTAAAAACACGGGATTGTTAAGATGAGTCTTGAGTTCAATTGACAAGAGTACAATGCTGACTTTAGGAACCAAAACTGCACATTAACAAAATTTTGTCAAGTTTAAGTGCCTATATTATGTTTGTAAATACTCTTATATAGGGTGACTGGTGGGTCATTTTTGAAATTCCAGGACGTGATAGTTTGAGATCATACATAAAGAGAAAAAATAAAATAAATATTAATTACTAACCGAGTAAACTTAACCGAAAGTTAAAAAAATCATTACGTGTGTAACGCATGGTTACATAATTGTAATGAAATAGATACTTAGCGGTTGGTGGTGTGCGTGTGGCGGGAACACAGCTAAGCACGTCTGGAAATGTGTAGTAAGGTCTCTTTATTTATTCATAGGGATTTCAGGTGAAAAATTAAATACCTAATTTTATTACGTAATTATGATCAGAATCGAGTTCAGAGTGCTCTCCTTCAGTATCTAAAGTCACCAGTCACCCTGTATATTTTCAAAATTCACACTAATCAATCTAGACCAAATTAAGTTTCTTTAATATTATTTTGTGGATACTAGATAACGGATAGGTAATAAACATAAGAAATATACAAAACTTTCTTAATTTAATTTAGTTGAAGCCCCAATTGCTACGTTTAGAAAACTGATCATTGGAAACGTGCTCAAATTTAAAGCTAATCTAGTCTGTATGTGGCTTTATTAGGATTAGTGATTAGTCTTTATTTGCGTCTCGCGCGCAAGAGGCGCCTGGGACGCGTTTATCAAAGACGCATAGTTTTGCAACGAATTAGGAACTAAATCCAAAGCTTAAGTTGCCTTATTTATTAGGTGTATTTTATAAGGAAATTTACGCTGAGCTTTAAAGCTTGAAGTTGAATCTAAGTGGAAATATTGTCAAAGACAAAATCAATTTATATTATATTTTATAAGTCATCAAGGTACAGAAGGCAGCAGATCAAGCGTTACAGTACCTGTCAAGTTTCCTCAACCAATTTTAACTTAATGTCGAGGGCATAGACTTCAGATTCAAGTAAAAATTTATTAACAGATTTGTAACACTTGATGTGCTGCCTTCTGTACAATTCACCGTATTGATACAAATTTTTTTCGAAAGTTTCAAATTTTTCAAAACGTACCCAATTGATTTCCATGAATTTTATACGTGACCACCTCTGAGTATTCTCTTTCATATGAAACAAGAATATTCAACGTCGATTTATAATTGTGAAATCGTGTAACAAAGACACAAAAAAAACATGATACATTCGATAACCTCCTCCTTTTGGATGTCGGTGGAAAACACACTGTATTTCGAAGGAATATTTTTATGATTTGAAATACAAGACCTACTAGTTACTTTTCAACCGACTTCCCAAAAAGGAGGAGGTTCTCAATTCGTCTGTATGTTCTTTTTTTTGTGTCTTTGTTACACGATATTTTGGAAAATTGTGAATCGATTTTAAAAATTCTTATATGATATTATAGAAGATAGTTCATAGTTGGTTCCATATAAATATCATCGAAATCGGTTGAGTACTTCATTGAAAATTTCAAATTATTAGTCGGCCAAAGTGTTGACGTGAAGTCAGTTTTTTTAATGCTCTGCATTCGTTGATTATCAGAACTGTGGAGATATAGTGACGAGACGAGACGACCACTTTGGCGATGAGGTGAACCTATCTGCCTCAGGCGCCTGTGGTTTAGGGTTCGATTCCCGCACGGAACGAGAAAAAAAATGTTCCATGTCTGGGCGTTTATCTATATATGTATTTATATTCTAGGATCCCCCCTAGTTCGCTACAGAGTATCCCATAACACAAGCATTGCTTACTTTGAGGCCATGTTGGTGTGATTGTCTGGGGATTTTATTTATTTATTTATATTTGCAGATGTCGTAATATCTTGCGTTTTGTTTTGTTGTTGTCAAAAGCTGTTAAATAATTGTATATTATGTAACAAGTGAGCTAAGTTGCTAATTACAGTCGAGGCTGTGATTTGAGCCCGAGCCGCAGGCGAGGGCTTAATAATGAGCCGAGACTGTAATTAGCAACGCTCACAAGTTACATACGACGTTTTTTAACACACTTGTGAGTAAAAGACAGACATACGTGGTCATAAAATAACAAACACACTTGATAACAAAGCTGTGAATTGTGATTGAAAAATGGCGCCGAACCTCGCGCATGCGCTTAGGTTTTTTTTTCCGTCAAATGTGTCAATGTCTGTAAAGCATATACAGCCTATTTTAAGTGAAAATGTTTAATTTGGAGTGGTAAATGCAAATATTTTAATATTTTATGACAAATGATTGTAAATTGTGAATAATTTGTTTAATATACAAATTTATTTTACTAATATAAGGCGCAAACATTTAAAAATGTATATGGATTTGAAGTGGTATAAAACCTCTTTATTGTTTCTGAAAATATTTAGTGTATAACCCGGACCAATAAAATATGCTCTGTTTTCTCGCATGTTATTTGCACAAAGGTACAATTCAACTTTGTAGGATTCATTTTATTATGCACTAGGGTATAATATATTATGCACGCGTGACTTATAGCCCAGTTCTCGGCTCATTATTAAGCCCTCGCCTGCGGCTCGGGCTCAAATCACAGCCTCGACTGTAATTAGCAACGCTCACGAGTTAGATACGACGTTTTTCAACACACTTGTGAGTAAAAGACAGACATACGTGGTCATAAAATAACAAACACACTTCATAACAAAGCTGTGAATTGTGATTGAAAAATGGCGCCGAACCTCGCGCATGCGCGTAGGTTTTTTTTTTCTGCCAAATGTGTCAATGTCTGTATAGCATATACAGCCTATTTTACGTGAAAATGTTTAATTTGGAGTGGTAAATGCAAATATTTTAATATTTTATAACAAATTATTGTAAATTGTGAACAATTTGTTTGATATATATATTTGTTTTACTAATATAAGGCGCAAACATTTCAAAAATGTATATGGATTTGATGTGGTATAAAACCTCTTTGTTGTTTCTGAAAATATTTAATGTATAACCCGGATCAATAAAATATGCTCTGTTTACTCGCATGTAATTTGCACAAAGGTACAATTCAACTTTGTAGGATTCATTTTATTATGCACTAGGGTATAATATATTATGCACGCGTGACTTATAGCCCAGTTTATAGTTCTAAATTCAATAGAATAAGGCTCACTTTACGAGCAAGTGTGTTGAAAATATCATTCCTTGTCACTTGATTCTTTTAAATAAGTACCTACATTGTTGATAGAATGAAATGAGTCCATTGCCACTACAGATAGCCGATCTATTGAGAAGAAGTGTCATAAAACTGAACAGCAAGCATCTTTAAAAAATAGCACAATTTGTTAAAAAATATATTTACAAATACTTTGATGGACATGTTTTCACACACCTAGGCAAACTCAAAGCTTGTGTTATAAAATTTAATTTTTTGTTTATTTTTTTGCAAATACATACTTAATAGTTATAAATATCTAATTCACCCAGATCTACTTGCATCTACAGGGTGACTGGTAACAAATTTTACATACTGAAGGAGAGCACTCTGAACTTGATTCTGGTCATAATTATGTAATAAAAGTAGGTACTTAATTATTCACTAGAATTCCCTATAAAGTTTAGTTTCATTCTAATTTACTTACTCCTGAGTCAATCGCGCCACGTGTTTCGGTTAAGTTTACTCAGTAAAAAAATTCTCCAGTCTAATTTTACCAGTCACCCTGTATATTTAACCTTAATTTACATTTAATCTTCATTTTATATCCAAGCTTCTTTCGTTCTTTATAAAGCTAATGTTGTATTATTGTTTCAGGTATGTCTCAGTCAATACTTGTATGCGTTGGAGATTATTTTGTAAGTATTGCAACAGCTACAATTGAAGATCAAACAAAATCAGAAGAAAGTTTGTTTTTGGTTTGGTTAAGTTTATTTAGGATTTTCTCTCAAACTAGCAGTTTTAATTAAGCAACAAAAAAAAATGAATAGCATAGATAGTATCGACAAAGATAACTGACAGGATGTTATTGTTTTAAAATGAAATGAAAGTGTTTTGGATTAAAATGCTCTATGTCATAGAGAAGTTTTTTTTTAAATAGAATAAGATAACGAGTTGAAGTTATCCGGCAGGGACAGCTTAATTTGACCCACCAAGGCACTTTTTTAAACAACCCTTTGAATAAAAATCAAGTTTACGTGAACTCTAAAGGATTTTAATCCCCACTGAATATTATCCTCGTATGATAAGTATAAACATACCATCAGCATGAGCTATTAAAAGTAAATTATATTATTGACCACAACATTCATCATTCATCTACACATTTGTAATCCCGACGCGAAACTTAAGATTTATCAAAACAACAGTTCTGTCGCAATCTGTTCAAGATTTACAACAGCCTCGACACCTATTAACCCCTCAGACGGCTATAACCCGGCTTTCTGGACCCCGGTCCGAGAATCTTGGTAATCTCGTAAACCCTTGGGCCTCTAGCCAATCCGGTGACATCTGCGAACGTAATGCTTATCGCCAACTGAATGATCATCGTCCATTTGTTTAACTGACCCTTGAGTTTGTATCACGGTACGGTATCGCATAACAAGATAGGGGTCAAGAAAATAAATTTTTTGAACGTGTCTTAAGATATATTTATTTAGAAAGGAACTGAGTCTTGGAGTTTGAATTTTTATAAATACTATAACTGTAACCTCTGAAAGTTCAAATAGAAAATAGATTTATTCTTTTCTTGTTTGCTATCACGGTTTGCAGTCTTAGATATTTTTTATGGACAATTTTTAAACACGAAACGTAGTTTATGTATGGTGTTTTTATACAAATAGATTTCTAAAAATGGCGCAAAGATTAACAGGGCATTTCAATAAACAACCTCAATTCTTGATCTACATAAAACTTTAAAATAACAATTGAAATCTTAAATATACTTGCGCCTCACTTTCCCATAATCTTTTGTAGTATTTGTGTTAAGCATTAAGTACAAAATATTCATATTATTAGAAATATGAAATCATAATCATGTAGATTTCACTATACTAAAACTCATCATTTACAACAATCCTTATTCAGATATATTAAAACAACTATCAGCACAAAGTGTCCACTCTCCCCGATGTCTTTGATTTTAAGCCCATCATCTTTACGAGCACGTCTCGAGACGGGCTTATCGGTAATGATCGGTCACTCAGACCCAAGTTCCTTGATGCCGTCATCCCAGGATTACGTACGCCCGGAGGGTTAAAGTTAGAATAGCACTGGGACGGAGTACTTCACTTTACATTTGGTTTCTATTTCGAGTGATTTGTCCGAAAAAGGAGGCAAATACATTTTTTTATTTTATATAGGGCGAATTGTAGATTTTGTCAAACCATTGTAAGGTTATTTCTACTATTGTTTTGCACTAATTAACATTATTATCATGAGATGAGATAACTTATGATTAAATATATTTAAAAACTTTAACGTTTAATATTCATAGCAATATATCTCCAAAATATTGCACAGTGCATGTTTCTGACGACCAATAAATGAAAGTTATGTAAGGGTGATATCAAACGGTGCGTATTTGGCCGTCCGCCAAACCGCACGACAACGCGATTCAGGAGGGCGAGCCGCTACTTCTGGATAAGGTAATTAATGTGATCATAAAACTATTAAATTGACTTATTCTTAAAATTGTGTAGTAATAAAGCAAGTAAATCTGATTCAAATCAAAATGAGCTTTATTATTAATGAAATATTAGTTTCAGCATTTGTTCTCAATTCTAGGGTACCTATACATGGAGTATGAAACTTCAACAAGGAAATAAACTAATAAATTATAATAATCATGGTCTTATATTTAGTATTTGATATGTGTATATTAAAAGTTGATTAATCTTGAACTATAAATTTCCAACTCTTGACGTTTTTTATGATTCGCCCATACAATACCAAAGAAAAATTTAATTGCACTTAATATCACGTTAATAGATTAGTTTCAGTATATTCGGTATATTTTTTTGCTAATCTTTGTTTTACTTCCTCTAGAAAGCTGGTTTTATTTCGCGCGTAAATTTTAGTAAAGGACTACATTTAAAAATAAAAAATAATGTCAACAAGTTCAATATAATTTTTTTTTAATTGTATTTTTTACTAGCTGCTGCCCGCGACGTCGTCTGCGTGAACGCTATGCAGCACCAAACGCACCTACGATTATAACACTGCTAGCGTGATAATATGTAGCCTATATGTTGACCCGACTTCTTAACTATCTTCATGCCAAATTTGAAGTAAATCCATGCAGTACTTTTTGAGTTTATCCCGGAAAGACAAACAGACAAACAGACAAACAGACAAAAATTCTAAAAACTATATTTTTTGTTTCTGTTTCGATTGTAGATCATACCCCAAGTATTCTTTTAAAAAAATATTCAATGTACAGTTTTGACTTTCCTACCATTTTATTATATGTATAGATTTTTTTATATTGAACTTGTATGACATTATTTTTTATTTTTAAATGAAGTCCTTTATCAAAATTTACTCCTATTTATCTAATTAACATTATATTTATATTATTTGTATTTTTTTTAATCAACAATTTGAATTAACATTTTGTCATTTTTTTATTGTGTTTAAATTTAATAAGTATTTTTATTGACTTAACATCCTAACAACCTTGACATTTCTTTTTTCTATTTATTTTTAAATTTATTGATTTTTGAAATTAATAATTGTTAACTTCATATTATAAATTTATATCTTTTCTTTACATAAATTACAATTGAAATTCTTTTTTTTACATTATTTTAAATTAAAACCGTTTTTGACATTGTATTATTCATTTTTCTTTTGTGTTGTTTTTTTTTCATAGTTTAATATAGCCATGTAATGTCTGTGTTTTAACTTCGAATGCTGTATATGCCTAGAGTTGATATGTGTACTAGATTTAAGAATTTTTATAATATGACTTTGATTATTTTGTATGCATTTTGTTGGCGTATCTTACTTAAATAAATTAAATTAAATTAAAAGTTATTAATCTCAAATTTGAGATTCACGTGTCGTAAGTCTGCAAATAAAATATTAAACCAAAGAGTCTGTAAAATGTATATTTTTCCACTAAAATTTACTATATTCGGTTTCTAGCTATATGATTTAATGAATAGTAGACACATTATTGATTGAGATTTATTCACAATAAACATTCAAATAGACTCTGACGAAAAATTACGAAAGCCAAAAACTACACACAAATGAACAAAAAGTTAGTAGAAAGGTACAGCTTGTTTCTTAAAAAAAATACTTACCCAAGAGTGTTTGATCCAAATAATTCAATAATTTTGTTTACTTAACAATTATTTAGTATTTACTTATTAAATGATATGTATATGTAAAAAAACAATAATTTACAGTCCTGAAATTAAACTTCACAGCATACTATCGCGTATGCAATTAAAAATCATCAATAATTTGTTGTCGTGTGTCGTAAATCGGCGCGGCACGCACTCGCGCGATCACGCCGCGGTATTGTGACAATAAATCAGCTGAACGACTGCGACGCGCGATAAACGTGCTGTGTGACAGGACCCTTATTTATGTGTGGTCAGCAAAGCAATTGATTTTGACGTCTGTAGTTACAGAATAATTGCGAATGTTAAAGTAAAGATAAACATTTGTCCGTATATATAGTTTTTTTTTTTATTGTGGCGATTGCAATTATAATCAAACAAATTTAGTAGTTATTTTATATTTCAGTATTGTTAAGTTCAGAGCTACAAAATTGAAAAATCCTGGAAAAAATATAAGGAATTCGTTAAATTATGATTTCGTACAGTTTGTATCGACCGATATGTGGAAATGCTTATATCAGATTCATTAGTATATTCAAAGGTATAGGTATTTTACAAGATTATATCTTCATATTTTAAAAGATTACTATAGTTTCGATCCATCACGTAAACTACCAATGTAAAGATTAATTTTACTTGAAATCTTCGCTAAAACCTGCAAACATCGATAAATAGTCGAATCGACAAGATAAATATTATTTTGTTATTTTATCCTATTATGTAAGCTAATATGCGCACCATAATAGATAGAATTACTCGATTTGATGCCATGATTAAGACCTCAGAACCAAATAAGTTTATGAATCTTAATAAATTACATACACTAAATACCATATTCTAAAAAATATCAATAAAAGGCCCAATTTATCGTTGTCGACGGTCGCATGCTTGCCCCACAGCAGGGTTAGCATGCTACCATCGATAAAGACTCGAATCGACACGATAAATATTATTTTGTTATTTTATCCTCTAATGTTAGCTGACATGCGCATCTTATTAGATAGAATTATTCGATTTGATACCATGATTAAGTCCACAGAACCAAAAATACCATATTCTTTAAAAAAAACATACTCTAAGTGCCATATTCTAAGAAAATATCGATAAAAGGCCTTATTTGTCGTCGTCGATGATCGGTATCCGGTATAAAGACAATCCGGTAAAAAAGAATATTGTTTAAAATATTATCTCCTTAGCTAAGTAACTTGGATATGCAGAGCGTTCCAAAACTATGGGACATCAAGGGAAAGTGTCTCAAATATCGTAGGGTATTTCGCTGAAATAATGATTTTTAAATATTAGTAATTTTGCATTTAAAGATTTCCTACGAATTGCTTTGTCTGTCAATCGAACCGATTGAAAGTATAAAAAAAAACCACACCCGTTTTTTATGATGCCAATTGAAAGATTGAATAAAGAAATATTATTCTTGTTTAGTAACATAGCATGTAAAAGTAAGGAACAACGTGAAATTAATCACTTTAACAAAGTTAAAAACGTACATGAAACTGCTTAAGTCAAAAAAGTGGAGAATTACTAATATTTAAAAATCATATAAAGTCTTCTTTCAGAAAATATTCTTTCCCTTGATTAAATAAAATAAAAATAAATAAATTAATAAAATCCCCAGACAATCACACCAACTACATGGCCCCAAAGTAAGCATAGCTTGTGTTATGGGATAACATATAGCGAACTAGGGAGGAACCTAGAATATAAATACATAAATAGATAAACACCCAGACACGGAACATTTTTTTTTCTCGTTCCGTGCGGGGATCGAACCCGCAACCACTGGCGTCTGAGGCAGATAGGTTTACCCCATCGCCAAAGTGGTCGTCAAGACTATGGAGTGATTCCCCATAGTCTTGGGACGACCAGTATACTACGTAAACTTATTATGGTAGGTACCTGCTCGTTTGTGAGGATTCTTTATTTGACATTCACATCAAAAGATAATTTATCGCTAGCTCAGCGATAGTTCCACTGAGAAACCAAAATGGTACAAAAGGCTTCGATAGATGGCGCTTTACAAAAGGTGACGTCTTGTCTGTCATATAGCTATTTATTCCACACTGCGTTTTTAAAAGTAAAATAAATTAATTGACGTCTGTATCAAAAATAGAACTTCTAAATAACCATAGATGATAGATACCACTTACCTAAATTATAATAGTATACGGACTTAACGCCTTCGGCTTTTTAAAAGTGCCATCTATAGAGGTTTTTGGAACTAATCTATATGAGCTGTCAGAAAATTCCTCCTTGCATTAATACGTCACGTAAATAGAAACGTGACGTATTAGTGTTTGATAATACTTCATTATCAATCATCCCTCACGCCAGTTTCGAGTTTCAGAAGCGACGAGCGAATATGTAGCTATAAATACCAATGCACAGTTTGTACCACGTTTAGTACATTGATCTGTAACACAGACTTACATCTGCATAGATGACGCAAGTGTCACGATTTGTATTGAACCAAGCATGCCGACTTTTTAACACCTACTGTGACGCCACAGCTGATATTTTGTGAAATAAAATACTAACCGATTCAAAGACACCAATGCCGCCGATGAAATCGATTATTGGGAAACGATATTTATGTTTTGATATCGATTTTTTAACAGACATACATACGCGCAACTGAATCTAGCGGCGACCAACCTTGACGCTCGGTCGGGGTTCAGACACGTGAAGTACATGCATTGACGTTGTCTGTGTAGATGTATGTCTGTGGTCTGAAAGGTATATCATCATTGATTTTCCGTACCACTTGAGAAGTGTTGTTCCTATGTCTGAATAGAATGAATAATTTATTTATTTAAATTATTGGTTATAAAACAAAATAAAACGTAAACATGTCTTAAGTATAGGTATTTATAGAGACCTGTTTGGCGCAATGGGCGAATAGTCGGTATATAAGCAAGAAGTTGCGGGTTCAAAACCTGCTCAATGATAATTGTTGGTATGTACTGCAAATATAAATCATTTTTAAACCGACTACCAAAAGAAGGAGGTTCTCAATTCGTGTGTATGTTTTTTGTGTCTTTGTTACACGATTATTTAAATATTCTTGTTTCATATGATAGAGTATACTTTAGAGGAGATCCCATATGAATTTCATCGAAATCAATTGAATAGGTACTTCTCAGCTCTGTATTCGACTTAAAAATTATGGACATATATAAACAAAAAAATACTTAGATATTTTATGCGTTATCTGGTTCTCATCCTAAAATGTCGCTAAGTTTAACGATAGATTCCTTTTACTAACAATAAGTTGGCTCCAAAACTCCCTCAAGTACCTACGGCCAGACGAGCATAATTTTGCGTGCCATTATATACTCTCCTTTCAATACCACCTTCACACTTCCCATCTCTTGAAAACAAGGACCCCAAGTATCCAAACTCTTTCACTTGCTCCACTATTTCGTCTCCTATCATAATATTGCATTCTGTCATAATCTTCATTCCTCTCCATAACCATGATTTTCGTCTTTCTCAAACCTTTCCTTTTAAATGACTCATATATCACAGTGACCATTTCTTGCAATTCTGACGCTGACGATGCAAGTAGAACCTGGTCGTCGGCGTAAAGCAGAGTTTTGACATAGTGCACATATCTACGGTAATTTAACTTCATTCAAACGGACGAAACGCGAGCTATACCTACCTACGCGGCTCGATCTCGGCATGCGGCCTGTCGCAAGTGTCTGCATACCGAAACAATTGTTGATTGAGCTTTACGTTAATATGCGGATTGTTTATACTTTAAAATTTAATAATACATCTTTTCGTGCGTCTCAATCGCGGCGCGAGTATTTTTCGGTCGCTAATTTATAAGACCGATTTGTTATTTAAACACTTCCTATTCATCTTACAAAGTATTTTATTTGTTTATATAAAGAAAGTATATTTGCAGTCACAAAACAAAATGGAAGTAAACACAAAGTAAGCAAATGTAATTTAAATGCTGAAGGCGGGCAGCCCATCACATGTGAACGGACCGCGGCGGCGGCGCTGTGGGCATTTATTTCAAAGATGCGGCCGAATTGAATTACTGTATATATCTGTACTGTAGTTTTGATCACTGTAACAATCACTACACTAATTTGAATTTCAAATTATATATCTGAAACAGCTCGTACAAAATTGACAGATATATAAATACACAAAGAAAACTTGTAGGTTTTTGTAAAAACAATCATCATATTTATAAAGAAATAAAAACCTCTCCTGACAAAGAATAAACCACACATGTTAAGTTACAAGGTTTGCTTAGAACGCGTTAATCAGTTTAACACGTGTTAAATCTAAGCGCAATGGTTTGCAAAACAGTTGTAGTACAATTGTTAACTTGCTAGCAATATTTTTAAACAATTGCACAAAGGGAAATTGTTAGCAACAACTCCTCGTCTTAGCTCCCAATTCTATAAGTAAACGTTCACGGTGAAAGTGATTAAACTTTAGAACTCACAACGACCTTATCTTAATATAGTCTTAAGTTTTCGCGATTCATACTACTAAATAAAACACTTTTTAACCGGATTTATCGCGTATATTTGTCGCTCGTGACCACGGAGTCTGCAAAGACACCGAAACGTCGAGTTAAAATTTAAAATGTAAATATACGCAATAAATCCGGTTAAAAAGTGTTTTATTTGACCTTATCTTAATTTAGCAAAACTTAAGATTCTTTTAGAAAGGCAGCTTAAGAACTTCTATCTCTTTAAAACTTGAATACTGCTTACAACTTAGTGTATCCATTAGTGTACGTACAGTGTGTACGATGGATTGAATTTGAATCCAACTTAAGTCTATTCAAGCCTTGAGTTTGAAAACCAAGCGTTTTCATACATTTTTCATACATTAACGTTATTTTTATAACTTACAGCGATAGAGTCCTTTTAAAACTTGCTTAAATAAAATTAAATGAATTATTTCCTATTGAGCAAGCTCTTGAGTTATCTCCAATTAGGTATTCATTGAATGATCAGCGCTAACCACCACAATATTTCATTGCAGTAGGATGTCTATAAACAATATGTTGAAGAATGAGTTGCATTGTATTCTGACCATCGCTATTATTCATACAATATGTTTAAAACTTAGTGATACTTAGTGAATTATCTGTCGTTGCCTTAATGAATTCGGATGTACGGGACTGTGGCTAAATTGATTTGTTTTGCTTTTCATCTCCGACGAAATAGTAGAGTGTTATAACTTTAATATGTGTATCCCATATTGTATAAGGCTGGGACAATTGTCCTCCATGCCACTCAGTGGAAAGTGAATATGAGGACCGAAATCATACAAATCAATTCATGTGAAACTCGACACTAATTGTAAAAGTGCCAGTACTTCCATGCTGGACTGGGAGCGAAGAAAAAACATTGAATGGGCCAGAAGCTTCTCTTGCCGGGCATACCGTAAAAATCAGTTAAGGGACAGAGGTTTTATTGGAGGTTTTTTTGTGGGCGATAGGTTTTTTGTCACTGCAATAGTCTCTCTCTATCATTATGATGCCTTCAAATTTATCCAACACATCCGATGGTTTTACAACCTCTGGTTTTCTGCCTGCCCCATAAGGGATACAGGCTAGAAGTTATGAATGAACTGTAGTTGACAGGAAAAACAGATGCAGAGAGTTCTTTCGTCACCTTGGCCACTCAACTCTTTTTTTTAAATGAAAAAGAAAACAGATCTTTATAAAGACAAATGTTAGAGCAAGGCAGACTTAGAATAACACTAGCGCCTATCCGATTTAATGTATTCCAAAAATGTGTTTTCATATCTGTAACTAGGTTTCAGCGTCTCGAGCGCATATTTTAGTGTCAAAAGAACATGCAATATTGTAAATTTCATTCACCTTCCTGTTTCATAAATATTTATTATTCATACAGAAGTTACTAGGTAAATTGAAAAAGCATGTTGTAAGAAGTGGATTTTTCGCGTGATTCCTTCTTTGTACATCTACATTAAGCGACCATCGTACAAAGTGTCGGGATTCATCCTACAGGAACATCGCACGAGTAAGTGATGTTGCCAATATGTGACAATAAAGTCGCGTGACCATATCACGTGAAAGTCGCTCGGGATCTACAGGGCGACTGGTGACAAATTTGCAATACTGAAGGAGAGCACTCTGTAGTCGATTCTGATCATAGATAAATAAATAAAAAAAAACATTATTATGTAATAAATGTAGATACTTAATTTTTCACCAGAAATCCCTATGAATAAATAAAGAGACCTTACTACACTTTTCCCGACGCGCTGCTGCCACACGCACACCACCACCCGCTAAGTATTTATTATATTACGCTAATGTAACCATGCGTTGCGTAATGAATTCTTTAACTTTCGGAGAAGTTCATTCAGTAAATAATTAATATTTATTTTTTAATTTATTTTTTCTCTTCAAGTATGATCTTAAACTATCACGTCCTGGAATTTTGAAAATGACCCAACAGTCACTCTGTATATCAAAGAGTATGTTTAATCCATATGAGTCACAAACAACGCATCGCGCCGTATTGTCGCCTAAGCGATTATGTGATCCAGTTATATTTCATACAGAAACAGCTTCTTTCTATTCAGTTTATCATTAAATAAGATCGGTCCTTATAAGATCAAGGAAAAGTTTCAATTTATTTTACAGCTTTCATGTCGAGTCGATAAATTAAAAATGAATAAATTAATAAAAACTTTAGGATTCTGAGTGTGAGGCTTCTGGGTCTTAGTTTTAGTTTATTTCATACATACTAAGTTTGACCTCAATCTAGGGTTGCCAACGATACTGTTTTTAAAAGAATTATACAGTTTTTCACTGCATTATACTGTTTACTGTTGAACAAAAATAAAGTATATAAAATACTGTTTTCAGCATAAAAAGCTAAATACCTTATATCCTAGACTAATTAATAATTTGTGCAACAAGCTCTAAAAATATGTGTTTAAAACATTAAATAAATTGAATACTGTTTATTTTTCCAAAATACTGTTTGATATTCTTTTCAGACTCAAATATACTTTATTTCTAGAAAAAAAAAGTTGGCAACCCTAGCTTAATCTCACCTTGTATTAACAGAAGATGCGGTCGAAGATAACATCTGCCTCGTCATAAAATATTGCTGAAACACATCAAAGCGAAAGCGATCATATTTGGCGGCAGATTTTATATGAAAGGTGGTCGCTAGTCAGGTCCTGACGGGATCCCATCAATAATTGGGAATTGGGAGTCACTCAGATTAATTGCCTTCAACGATACACTTTTCCAACTAACTCTACACTGTACGTCCCTATAATATTTGGTATGAAATACTTTTTATATCGGTCAAATTACTTATTTAAAATGCGTAGTTTACGTAAACGATTAAGGCAACCATCACAACCATTAATAAAAGAGGTTTGAGCGAAACTTCTGAAAAATTAAATTTTGAAAGTAATAACCACCCCAAAACTTGCCCTTCCTCACGCGATAGAAACCCTTTACCAGTTATTCATTATGACGTCATATGTGACGTCACTCGTGACGTTCAAATTCAATTATTTAAAAGACAACTCTACGCCTCCCTACATAGAGTTAAAAATATCTCACCAAAACTTTCATGCCGCGTTTTAACCCACGTAGCATTACGACCTATTTCAATTATGTACTGTCACCGTAAACTGAACTCTAAGCTTGACTCAACAAAGGATATATTCGTTGTAATCCGACCTTTGTATAAAACCCAGGGTTGTACAACATCGATTATTCTCCGTCTCTTTCTAAGCCAGACTGTCAGATTCTAAAGAGATGTCCGCGAAAAAACATGTGTTTCTCTAGCCGGCGACTGATAAAGTTATTCCGAAATATACTAATAATAATCATATACTTATTAATATACACGGTTATAGTTTATGTTATGTTGCCACGGCTTTATGTGATTTTCGTGCCGGAGTACCTAAGTGTTGGTGATAAGTACGCGTTTATATATATCCAAGATGATTCAGTGCCTGTCTTCAGCGACTCTGAAAGTATAGGAGTTTTTGCCTCGAGAAACTGCACCATGTGCTTTTTGACGAACAACAAAGATTTTATACCTTTAAGTGAATTTGATGCTGTGTTGGTGAGAAAACAAATAGAGACTTCTTCGGAACATATAACTAAAAGTTACTTATTAATCGCTGAACAGAAGTGCGTTGAGAAGAAGTTGGTTAATTGTACTAAAGAACCAAAAGTGGTTTCTTATATTACTGAAGAAACTATGGATTTGTGTGGCCTGTGTATCAAAATACTTCAAGATAGAAATAAAATTAAAGGTTGGTCATGATCTTGAAGTGTATTAACAAGGATAACTGTATTTGCTAAACTCTCTTTAGAAATTAAAGTAATTTTTATGATGATTTGAGTCGTAACGTCCTGTTTTCAAGAGTGTTTTTTGCACAGACTTTGATATCAAAATGATTGGCCTCAACTGACACTTTATTCTATAGAATTCATTGTTCAAAATGTATAATAGAGTTTATAATAATAGAGCCGTACAGAAGCAAAAGATTAATTACTAAGAGTGCTTTTCGGTACTACCGTTTTTTAATTATTTATATGGCGGAAGGTTAATTTATGCAAGTGATATGGGTAATCAATACGAATGTTTCTTTTATTAATATTTGATTTGAGTACAATTCACCAAGTTTTAATGAATTATTAATCAAAGAAAATAATTATACAACCGAATCTAATTCATATTTCTTGAAATTCTAGAATGAAATTGAATCAAGTGTCGATTTTCACGTACCTATATTGTTTTTTAAGAAATAGTTTTCATTTAAAACCAGTTTGCGCTATTCAAATTTAATTATTATATGCCGTGAAGTTTATTCAAATTTAAAATGATATCTTATATCTTTCTTTCCTATAAACTCTCATTTACCTATGTGTAACCTTGCTTTCATCTTGATACTGAAACTAATTTTACACTCTATTCTTATAGAGTGGGTACACATTTTAATAATTTAATACAATGCAGTATGAAAATTGGCTTTTAAAAAAATAATTTCTAGCATTATCAATTGTGCCTCAGCCATGAAGGATTTACAAAAAAAGTATTTCTATCGTAAGCGAAGATTTTTATAAAATTTCGTTCAGCGCCTTCGGCGGACGTAAATGGTACTAAATTTTGCGAATTTTCTGTGAACCTTTTGGAATAAGTTTTGTTTCCTAATTGTTACGTTAATGTAAATTGATTACATGACCGTGGTAATAAGATATTGTAGTTTCATATTTTCCTCTTTCACATTGTAAATGAGCTACGGAAATGCTAACGATTGAAACTCTGTTGAAATAACAATGACACTTTTACTGGCCCTTGTTGACAACTGTATAATGTTTTTAGTTCTTAAATTTAATAGTTTTATTACCAAAACGCACAAAAATTAAGTTATATTTGCATGTTATGAATGTAGGTATATAAATACTTATGTAATACCTATATTTAGTTTGGATAGTAGAGTATAAAACTTACTTAGTTTTCGAAGGTTCATTTTTGTAAAGTTCTTTATCTATAATATTCTTTTTGTAATTTTCTTTGAATAGGTAATTTGACTGCAGTCAAGAATGCAAAATCTTTTTTGGTATTTATATTATTCTTTCAACCGAGGAAGGAGGAACCTATCACTATTAATAAATATAAATCATGTTATTATTGTTATTTTGAACAAGTATTTGATATTTTGGCACTGAAACTTAGCCTTGTATTGTCTAATTTTTGTAAAAGTATTTCCGTAGATGTAGACATCTATAAAAATATTTTCATGATCATCATCACAACTCCGTGAAATGAGCCCACTGCAGGTCTATGAGTCTCTCCTCTGGATGACGAGGAGGTTTAGGCCGTAATCCACCAAGCTCGCCCGGTGCTGGTTGGTGGATGTCAGATATTTCTATTATATTTTATAAAAAAATATTGTAGTTCAATGTAAAGGCCATCTATGGGATCCTAAAATGGGTTTCAGTAGTTCCTGTTTTGAAGACCACGAATCAGAATAAGTGGTAATCCAATCTAGTGCAAACCGAGCCTATGACAATGATCTTAATTTTTGAAATGCTCCTACATTTGAAATATCTGAGAGGTAAGAAGACAGACACGAGGGTGCATTTCCACTGAGTTGGAGCGGAAAAAAATGGCAAGTGTTTTTCTATTTATGCGGAGCTGACCTTCCGCTCGGCACTACGACCTCGTTCGACTCTGTTCGTTACGGCCTTTGGACTGTGATTTCATACGTTTTATTTAGAAAGCCGCTGCCTTATCACGTAAATATTAGCGATCAGCTATAATGGCGCGGTCATCACGCCATGGACGCGCGATCCATTGCTTTACATCGTATTATGTAAGCGATAGCTGTTCAATCATTCGATGATCGCAGAATGCATTTATTGCTACGATACTAGCGACAAAATAATTTGTAGCTAAAAAAGAAGCTAATAAAATGTGAAACAGATGTTTGCCTTAAAAATTTCGCAAAAAAGTACACACGAAAAGTATGAAAGTCAAAGGGATTACATGCACTTTTAGTACATTAATTATACGATACAGGCAGCACAGTCGTCGGATTGCTATGGCTTTGTTTTTGCTGTAACGTAATACGAATTAGTTCTTTTTTAGCAAATCTTGCGCAATTCATGCCATCGCTTTGCTCTTGCAAGTTACGTGATAAGGCAGCCGCTCAGTTCCATTCTGACGCGGAGTAGAGATTTCGACCTCTGTGATTGGTTAAATCAAGCCCTGCTCTTGTCTACTCCATATCGTAGCCTTATATCTAGGCCAGTTACCTACACATAGTTATAATATTTGAGAAAAAAAGCTAAAACAATAAAATGTGTATAAAATGGTGCTTACAATTTGAAAAAGACTCATTGATAATAATAATTATATTTTCTCTAGTAATAATAATGAATATATATTGTGTATTTTTGCCAAATTGCGTGATAGATATAAATATATGACACGTTTATGTATTTGGGTGTATAAAGTTTATGAAAATTATGGCAAATTAATGCAAAATTTATGTAGCATGTTCAAAGAAATGTCAAAATTTACTTTATAATCGAGATGTACTTATAGATTATTTTATTACAGTTTTATTTTATTATTCTAAGGAAATATTATGTTGATGAAAGTAAACTGCAACTTACATAGTAATATGTTTTTGTGTCCATGTGTTCTAAATAATTAAGATTTAATTATTTTTTACTACATAATAAAAAAAACATGAATACAATAATTGTTTTATTTTCTTAATAAATCTCAGACTAAGTCTGAACATGCCTTTTGTTTCAAGGATAAACTATTGTACCTAGAGTTGCCAACTATACTGTTTTTCACAATATTATACTGTTTACTGTTGTACTAAAATAGAGTATACTAAATACTGTTTTCAGCATTAAAAGCTAAACACTTCATATAGGTATGCTAGATTTTAATTGATAATTTGTGCAAGAAGCTCTAAAAATATGTGTTTAAAACATTAAATAAATTGAATACCGTTTATTTCTCCAAAATACTGTTTGATATTCTTTTCAGACTCAAATATACTTTATTTCTAGAAAAAAAAGTTGGCAACCCTATTGTACCTGAAGGTTTATCTCATAAACACTAAGTTAAGAAATTTATCACCCACTAGGTCAAACCTGAATAGTTTCTAGAGGTATTCCAAAAAATGACAAATTTTAGCATCACCTTTTATTTAAAGCAGAGGAAAATATAGTTATTTTTCAAAAGAAAATCACCTCTAGAAAAGGAAAGTATAGTTCGACCGTAAATTTCTTTATCAAGTTAATATAATCAGCTTTACCCGCGGTTTTACGCGCAGTTGTGATCAAGCGTGCTTTACCGCTTGAAGAGTTAGCTTACAAAAAATAAAAAAAGCTATCATACGTCAACATTAATTTAGTAAGTAGAATCGGTTGCGACAGGTCCCTAGACCAATCAATATGTGGTCTCTACTGTCAATCCCAGATCCTATTATTCTCAAACGCCTTTTAAAATACATCTATCAATTCAATATAAGGTTATAATGCTAGCTCAAATCCCCCGGCTACTGATATTATACAGCAATTTTAAGATGCTGGTAGCTGTCAAAGATAGTCTACGCCCCTCCATGCGATACTGGCAAAAATAGTCTGTTGACTCATAACAATGGCTGATTGCCATAAATAATAAGAAGAATCGGTTGCGAGGATTTTCAAAATTTCACCTCCTATTTCTAAGCCTCTACTATTTTTATGTAATAAAAGGTAGCCGTTGTCCATTCTTAGGGTCAGGTCTATCTCTGTGCCAAATTTTATTCAAATCGAATCAGTACAGGAGAAAGCATTTCAAACAGACACACTTTCGCATTTATAAAATTATAGTATGATTAATTATTAAAAATGATGATGAACGGCAATAGGACAACAATGAGCTTGATTCGACATTAGATTCGTTACTTTTAAGTCTCTTCAATTACCTATGTATTTATATTCTAGATTCCCCCCTAGTTCGCTACATGGTATCCCGTAACACAAGCTATGCTTACTTTGGGGCCATGTAGTTGGTGTGATTGTCGGAGGATTTTATTTATTATTTTTAGTAAAAGTTGTTAACAAAAACTGATTTTGAAGCTTCTAATATTGACATTAGAGACCTATGTCAAATACGCCCCCCCCCACTTTTTAGTATTTCCAGTATTTGATGTTAAATCAGCCAATCGAAATTGCAGAATTAATTATATTTCCACTGTCTATCACGGTTCAGAAATCGAAGTAACTGTTGGATAGGTGGACGCTGGCGTCTTAGTAAAAGCCTCCCGTTTTACCCCTTGAGTACGGTACTCTAAAAATACCCCTGCGAACTAGACATAACGGTGTATTTCATATGACCTCCATTTCGCGTATAACCTATAATCACTGCGATTAGAGGCCTTCAGTAACTTCAGTTATCGATCGGCTTCAATTATCACAGTAAACACCCTTTTAGAAAATACTGTTACAAAATCGAAGTACACGTCAGTTGAAGTATACATCGGCACGTGAGATTTTGTTGGCCTTAACCCAGTTAACTTTCCGCTGCTGATAACTGTAAGAAAAACGTTTCAGTTTATAATGATTCGGATATTAAAAATCTGATATAATACTAAAAATTATATTTCTAGTCACTCGGGCATATCTGGGTATAAAATTGTTTTATATGTAATTCCAGATAATAAGCTAGGTATATCTCTAACAAATATCAATATCCGTCAACTCGTTTTTGCGAGAAAGAGGTACGAACATACAAACTTACGTCTTTATATTATTAGTAGGGTATTAGGGGGTTAATATGGACTATATAGTCCTTATTAGTAATGGACATACTCTCTATCTATATATCTTATAAAAGGGATTGTCTGTCTGTCTGAATATATTCGGGGTAATTTTCAGAACAACAGAACAGATTTTGATCTACGGATTATATTTTGTTTCTGTTCCCCTTCAGCGCTGTACTTGTTGCCCGACAAAAAATATTTTAAAATTATTTTGAATAAAAACACTTCAGCTTTTTCACTAGGTAATCAATAGAATATTTCTTCCATGCCAAACTGGGAGTGAAAGAAAAGCATTGAATGTGCCACCTGCTTCTCTTCCAGGGAAAACTCTAAACGTCTGTTAAGGGAAAGAGGTTTTAATTGACGTTTTTGTGGGCGATAGGCACCTCCTGTCACTGCCATAGTTTCTCTCTCCATCATTTTATACCTCCAAAATTTGTCAAACGTAACATCTTATGGTTTTATAGCCTCTGGTAGTCTGCCTACACCATAAGAGATTCAGGCGTGAAATTATGTATGTATAATTGCACAATATAAAGAAACTCAAACGCATACACCTTCAGATCGTAAACCTACAAAGTAGAAACTGGAAACATTTATCCAAACCAACTAATCAGTGAAAAAAATCTTTTCCTATTCAGAACCGGTAGTGCATTTTTAGTACTTGTAAATTATAAGGATATTGCATTATTCCTTGCAATCAGGATGCGTTCAGTCAGGCGCGACGATCGTGCGTTCATTCGCCAATGCGCCTGAGCAGTGATACTAAAAGTAACGCGTACGCATGCGCGAAAAAAACGTACAGAAAAAGGAGTAAATGTGATAATTGTAGGGGATAAAAAGAAAATGGCAATCCGGGAGATGTTTTGGTAAAGTGTCTTGTTTTTTTGTGTGTGTTTTTAATGGAAATTTAAATGAGTTAATGTGTTTTAAGCTTGTCTGTTATATAAGAAGTTTAAGAAGATATTGTTTTGTGGAGATACTTAGTTGAATTTATTTGTATTGGTGTCTTAAACTGATTTTGAATTTAATTTCACCTAATGGTAAGTTATGACAAGGTCAAAAACAGACTTCACGAATTGATCGAATTTTCTCTTCTATCACGATTTTAGACAATGGTTTGATTTACAATTATTAAGATGTGTTTCAAAATAATGTGTCTTAAGACTTTTGAAAACATGATATATTTAATGAAATCTCCTTCTAAGCAGACATTTTTAGTTGTTTGCTTTATAGTAGACTATTGTCAATAATTATCTCTTATAATTTTTCCTTTGTTATTTTGAATTAGGTATGTTTTTCTATAGCTTCAGCCCAGTGTAAATTCTTAAATACAATAAAGTTTATGTAATTAACTTTTACACCGGCAGCTTCCTAATGATAAAATTATTATTCAAATTAGCTCAGATAAAATTATTACTCAGAATATACTTCCATGCTGGACGAAAGAAAAACATAAAATGTACCAGCTGCTTCCCTGTAAAAGTCAGTTAAGTATACTGTAAAAGTCAGTTAAGTGACAGAGGTTTTATTGGTATTTTTGTGGGCGATAGGCTGACCCCCTATCACTGCAACAGCCTCTCTCCATCATTATAATGCCTCATTTGTCAAACGTGACATCAGATGATCTTGTAGCCTCTGGTGTTCTGCCTGTATGTATGTACCTATGTATGTAATTAGCTCAGTAGTTTTTGCTCAGGTGTTGATTAATTACAAACTAAAAAAAAGATTGATACTATTATTCCTTTGACTTTCAATTTTTTTTATATTTTATACCACTATCAGTATTTTACCCCAATAGCCTTACAATCCTGACCATCATCTCTACTGTTCTGTCTCCATCGCATGGAGACCTCTTCTCCAAAGCGACTAAAACGAAGGCTGATGAGAAAGACCTCAAAAATAGTGTCTTCGACTTCATCATCGTTGGAGGAGGAACTGCTGGATGCGTGCTGGCGAACAGACTTTCAGCTATTCCAGAGTGGAAGGTATGTTGTAAATAATACTATAGGTATTGTCAATTTTTGTTCATGCGAAATCTAGCACGCGGGTCAAATATTTTCGTTCAAAATATCGGTATACAAAAAATTATAATATTATCTCCAAAATAATATTTCCTCCATGCTGGACTGGGAGCAAAGTAAAAAAATAGTCGTTATGGGAGAAGTCAGTTATGGGAGAGAGGTTTTATTGGAGGTTTTTTTAGTAGGTGACAGGCCTATGTCCAGCAGTGGACGTCTACAGGCTGTGGATGATGATGGGCGACAGGCTGACCCCCTGTCACTGCAATAGTCTCTTTCCACCATTATGACGTCTCCAAATATGTCTAACGTGACATCAGATGGTTTTATAACCTCTGGTGTTCTGCCTACCCCATACAGGCATCCAGGCGTGAAGTTGTGTACCTATGTATGTATGTGTATGTATCTCCAAACTCAGCAAGTTTCAAGCCTCTTGTGGTATCAGAATACGCGTGATGACAATTAGCTTGACCTCTGTCTCACTTGGTGATAAGTGAAGACGTGCTGAAGATGACAGCAAAGTTGTTTACGAAGGAGCTGACTCTTCTAAAAACATAGCTGGGACCACACACATAAATCTTCATAGACAACGCAAATGTCACGATTTGTTTAGAAACCAAGCGTGCCGACTTTTTAACACCTACTGTGACGTCACAACTGATATTTATTGCTGGGAAATACAAGCAGATTCATAGATACCGATGCCGCCGATGAAATCGGTTATTAAGAACCATATCGATTTTATAACAGACTGACGGACTGAATCTAGCGGCGACCAACCTTGACGCTTGGTCGAGGTTCGGACACGCGAAGTACATGCATTTGCGTTGTCTATATAGATGTATGTATGTGGCTGGGACAAATATCACCGCTGGAGCAGTGACATCCTAAAAGGGGCCTTCCAACAAGTCTAAGTAACCTAAGCCAGGGTTGCTTAGACTTGTCGGTTTTCCATGAGTGGCAGGGTTATATTAATTCGACCCTACGATCTGAATTCACGTACCTACAATAATATTACCAAATAGATTTGTTTCCTTATTTTTAATACTGGACTGGGAGTGAAAGAAAAAAATAGGACGTACCAGCGGCTTCTCTTACCATATGGGCATACTGTAAAAGTCAGTTAAGAGGCGGAGGTTTTATTGGCGTTTTAGTGGGCGAGACTATTGCAGTGAAACCCTGTCACTGCAATAGTCTCCCTCCATCATTAAAAAACCTCCAAAGTCAAACGTGATCAGATGGTCTTATAACCTCTGGTGTTCTGCTTACCCTATAATGGATACAGGCGTGAAAATATGTATCAAAAACAATCACGTTTATTACGCATACGGATTCTACGAAATTAACACACCAATAATGATATATTTTTTAATTAACCTCGATTGATGTAATGTGATACATGAAAGGTTATTTTCATTTGTATTTTCAAGACATTCTTAAAAAATTCAAGAAGAGATATTTTTGACGCGTGTGCTAACTTTAACCTCATCGATCAATAGTTCAAAAGTTGAGATTCAGTTGTAATACAAATAAAAGGTTTCTAAGAGCTGGGAGCAAAATAGTTATACTAAAATGGTTTTGAGTTAATAACCTACAGATAGCCATGGGTTCGATTCTCTGTGCATGATCTGCAGGTTTTTGCAAAGTTTATGGATGCTTATGGTGTAACTTTGGTGTAATCTGTGTAACTTTGTTGGTGTACAATAAAGAGTTTTATTATTATATTATTATTATTAGGTACATATTTTATGACTAGGTATTGTTATAAGTGATAGATTTCTATGTACTTATTATAACTATTAATATAAGTTACCATCACGTAGGTAGATTAAGTTATTTTCAACCGACTTCCAAAAAGGAGGAGGTTCTCAATTCGTCTGTATGTTTTTTTGTGCCTTTGTTACACGATATTTCAGAAAATTATGAATTGATTTTAAAAATTCGTTTCATATGATAGGGGATACTTCATTGTTGGTCCCGTAGAAATTTCATTGAAATCGGTTGAGTACTTCATTGTAAATTTCAAATTTTTTAAACAATATGTATGATTTCGGAGAATGTTTACGTGGATGACACTCTAAGTCGGCCAAAGTTTTGACGTGAAATCGGTTTTTTTAATGCTCTGCATTGTTTATATAATTCAGGGTTAAATGGTGTAGCTCTAAAATTATGGTGTATGATCTAAAATTAAGTAATATAATTAAGTGTTTGTAGCAGATTCCACCAAAATATAGCTTTAACTGGATAACATATTTTTAAGAATTATTATAATCAATTAGTTTTAAGTTAACTTAGCCCAAAAAAACTATCACCCTTAGAATATCGTCTGAAACTATGTATATTTAATAGATTGTTAAACGTATTGCAGGTGCTCCTTATCGAAGCGGGTGATGAAGAGAACATAGACTTTGACATTCCAGGAGTACCAACAAAAGACTATCGGCCAATCCTCTGGAACTACAGAACTGAACGTAACGGCTACTCCTGCATGTCAAGACCTGGAGGCAGCTGCGAGGTCAGGACTGGGAAGGTTCTTGGAGGATCCAGCGTCATTAATGATATGAAGTATACCAGAGGATCCAAGGTGGATTATGATGGATGGCATAGCACGGGGGCTCTCGGCTCGTTAGACTGGAAGTTTGCCAATCTTATTGATTCCTTTAAAGCTTCTGAGGATAACGGTTAGTATCATAATTCAATATACCTACCAATAATGTGAAGATACTCTTAAAAAATATTATATCATATAAGAGATACTGTTTTGTCTTTAATCAAGATGAAAGGTAAAAACAAAATAAAACGCTATGGAATCCGGTAAAAATAACGAAATTCTTTAAGTTTGGTTGTATATTCTAAGATAACCCATAGTTTCGCTGTGTTGTTTTCAAAACACAAGCTAAACATAAAACTTTGGGGCCACATAATTGGTGTATCAATTTTGGTTATTGTGAATCTTGAGACAATACAATGTACTTTTTCATTTTTAAACTTTTTAAAATTCTGTCTTAATTAATATCCCCAAAGAACGAAATCTAATTCAACTTTAATATAAAAGAGTTATAACCAATCTAATGCTAATTTTAATATTTCAGGTGACTATGATATACTAATGAACTCTTTCTACCACTCTCGAGGAGGAGAATTGCACGTGCAAAGGTTCAAACATGTTGACCGATACATCGAGATGTTCCAAACTGCCTTCGGAGAGATGGGTCTCCGGACCTTGGACGCTAACACAAACATCCAGGAAGCCTTCGTCAATCACCAGTTCACAATGGCCAATAACACCAGACTCAGCACCAATAGCGCCTTCTTAAAACCAATCCGCGGAAGGAAAAATCTTTCAGTCATGACTGGTGTCACTGTCACTAAAATAATTATTAATAAACAAGAGAAAACTGTCGATGGAGTTATCTATGAGAAAGAAAGAGGAAAGGAAAGACCGGCGTATGCTAAAAGAGAAGTCATTATTAGTGGTGGTGCCATTAATAATGTTAAACTGCTGCATTTGTCAGGAATAGGACCCAAGGCTGAGTTGAAAAAATTAAACGTCACTCCTATTGTTGACTTGCCAGTCGGTTTGAACTATCAAGATCAAGTTACATTAGGAGGATTGGCGTTTTCAGTCAATGATGTTGAACCAGTTACAGAAACTCAAATAATTAATGACTTTAAAACCTGGTTTCAAAACAGAGGAGGAGCCTTGGCTTCTCGAGGAATAAATCAGGTCTCTGCTTTTATTCAGTTATATGAAAACAAAAATGCACCAGACGTTGAACTGTGTTTGGAAGGAAACTATATTAGAAGTGACAAATTTATGCTTAACAATGTCAGTGTTCACACTGCTGAAGAAAACAGCGTTCCGTTACCCTATTACAATTTAATCAATATCTATCCTACTTTATTAAGACCTAAGAGTGTTGGAAAAGTTTATCTTAACAAGAAAAATCCAAAATATGGAAGACCAATAATACAAGCCAATCTTTTAAAAGAAAATGATGACTTAGAAACTTTGATAGATAGCGTAGATATTGCGTTACAACTACTTAATACGAAGGAGATCAAAAAGTCGGAGATAAAATTAGCACCAATAGACCTCTTCCCATGTGATAGACTAAGGAACAGAGATCAGTGGAACTGTGTAGCGCGTCATTATACAAAAGCTTTGGGTAACCCTATAGGTACTTGTAGAATGGGTCATAATAGCACAGAATCTGTTGTTGACTTCAATCTCCGAGTACATGGCTTGGAGGGACTGAGGATAGTAGATGCCTCAGTAATGATGTCCCACGTCCGAGGGGGAATACTTGCTCCTACAGTGATGATCGCAGAAAAGGCATCCAAAATGATGATTAAAGACTGGAAGGACAATAAAGGTAGCTTATTCTAGGTATTATAGCTTACAAAAAAATAAAAACAAAATTTTAGTACCAAGCATCTTTTATTAAATCACTGGCCTTTTCAGCAATCATTATGACGGGTGCTGTTGTAGATCCACGTGTTATTGTTGGTATTATCGATGCATCGGCAACTCTTAAACTGCTTACGCCATATACTCTTAAACTAGGATCAACCACTGACTCAGTATCTTTGGTCGTTCCCATTTTACAAGTTCCCACATAGTTGTGCAAAGGATTCGAGAAGTGACTTATAATACAAGACCAGAAGGACTCACTTACACTTTCATGATTTCTACATTCATTATTTAAAATTAACATTGGATCAAATTCATATTTCGCTGTCCTAAATACTTCAGTATCAAAAATTCTTACAATTTTTTGTAACCCTTCCATTAACTTTTTAACATCTGATTGTTCTTTAAGGAAATTCGGATATATAAGAGGCTGACCAAATATAGGGTCAGATGCATTTAGAACAATATGGCCTCGACTTTTAGGGGTCAACAACGATACGCACATTACCATTTTGTTGTAATACATATTAGAATTATGTCCTTTAAATCTTACTTCTATGTCTGGAGTATTTAATATATCAGATAAGCTAGTTTCTAAAAATGCAACTACTTGAAAGTTAGCTGATAAGGGTCCTGTGCCTTTTGTGTAATACATCGATATATCTTTCAACTTTTCCATAAACTTGGTGTTTGTGCCAGTTTTAGTCAAATTTATTACAGGCAAACACACTGATAAATGGTCTTGAAAATTTCCTCCAACAGGTAGGTCATTGAGCACATGTACACCTAAGTACTGAAGGTATTCCTTAGGTCCAATACCAGACTGCATCAATAATTTAGGAGAATTGATTGCTCCAGCGCAAAGAATAACCTCTTTATTCGCTAATACTTTCGTTTTTGTACCATTCTGAATATACTCTACACCTATTGCTTTTAAAGTATTTCTATGTCTATCCAATACTATTTTAGTGACAAGTGCTTCTGTAATTATTTTTAAATTAGGACGTGCTGATCGGATAGGGTCAATAAAGGCCCTATATGCGCTTACTCTTTCTCCGTCAAAGGTATTCGTTTGTATCCTCATAAATCCCAGTTGTTTTCTGCCATTAATATCAGTATAGTTGTAGCCTAATTCATTAAGAGCACTGAGAAGAATATCTACGTTTTCATCGACGTATGCATAGCGTCCGACATCAAGAGGGCCTTGTGTCGAGTGGAAGAATTTGTTTTTAGAAATGTCCTTGTCGTAGTTTCCTTCTGAGTATTTGAAATACGGAAGAACATCGTTGTAGCTCCATCCCTCATTGCCGTTGAAAGCCCATTCATCATAGTCAGCGGGGCTGCCTCTCATGTAGGCCATATTGTTCACGCTTGAGGTGCCTCCGAGGCCCTTGCCTTGAATTATATCGCAGCCGTTTTCTCCTCGATGTTGACAGAATCTATGAAAAAAAAAGTACTTAGTTTTATAAAGTATATTATTGTGAGTGTATGTGACTATTGTTAGAAAGATGGGAATGATTATGTAAACTTTTTATACATTTTTTCTAGCAACCGCACTTTTATGTAAAAAATGCAAACTTGTCATCAAATCTTCTCGTTACCTAATAATTTCTTCATAAATATGTATTCTTAACCTTTTGTAAATTAATATCCATTAGGGACCAAACCGTTGAACTGCGCGGGCAAGTTTTTTTCACCAACAAATATTTACAACAATTAAAAGGAAACATCCAGCTAATCTCATAGGCAATAGGAATCTAACCCGCTTCAGCCAGCTATCTGTCTTTTTACTTCGGAGGCTGCCAAATAAGAAAACAAACAACTTTAATATACTAACGTCTTTTTCGGTCGCATAGTGAACTTCCAGTCGAGGCATGAACCCTGGAACTCGCTGGTCAGACCAGGAATCAACGCCAACTTGTGTTCTTCATATCCAGCTTCTATTAACAATACCTGGAAAATAGGAAAAAAGAGGAAATTATTAGGGGTAAAAGAAGATTCTGTTATTGAGCTCAATTTCATGTCGAATAGTTCACTATACAGGGTGTCTCAAGGTTACGGGACATCAAGGGAAAGTACCCTAAATATCGTTTATAGAGTATTTTGCTGAAAGAAGACTTTATATGATTTTTAAATATTAGTAACCAGTAGCATTTAAAAATTTATTTCTTTATGTAAAGACTGCCAATACCCTTTTTCTCCGAAAAAAAATCATTTTTGTTTTATAAAACGCCCTTCAGAAGCTGAAGCTGTTTGGATTTAGATTGAAACAATTTAATTATTGTTTATTAACGACAAAGTAAAATCCTATCTAAAACTAAAAACTGGTTTGAAAGCAGATAATTAGTTTTTTCACGATTGATGTTTGAAGGAGTAAAACTGGATTTGCTAAAAAAAAAGGAAAGACCGTAATAATTTAAAAATGGTACACTTTGGAACCACATGATGGTTCCAAAATGACCATGACTTCCGGTCTAATTACCAATAACCCTGTATACAAGATATTACACGCGGTTTTACCAGCACAATTTTTCAATCCAGCGGAAATATAGGGATAAAAATTAACCTGTGTGTTATTCTAGACTGTACACTATATACATATTTCATCCAAAGTCGTTGAGCCATTCTACCATGATTATATAAATTCTGCCGCCAAATATTCCCGCTCCGGCGATATTTTATGAAGAGCCAGGTCTTTCGTAAGCCCGTGTGTTTTGATTATCAACCTCGCCTGCACTTACCATCAGCTGTAATGGAATGTTGAGTCGACGTCGGTCGATAGTTACTAGGCAGAAAAAACCGTCGCCATCAGTTGACCGCCGATCGGTTGTATTGTAACCGACGTTACATTTTATATTTTTCTGTTTTTTGTATAAATAAAATTGGTTTTTAATACTTATATTTACATTAGTGTATGTTTGAAATGTCGTGAACAAAGGTGGCAGGAGTTCTTTTTTATTAGCTCGCTCTCTCCTCTCGCGTTTTCAGTATCTTCAGTCTGTTGTGGTATAATCACTGCTGTCAAAGAGCATTTCCATATGAGAAATCGCAGAAATAACTTAATAGTTTAAAAAATATTTATCATAAGTGGCCCGTTTCAATTAAAATTAAGACTGCATTTGCAATTCCATTTGGACCACAGATACACACATTTGGAGGTATACAAAATATCATAGTTTATCAATATTATTGTGTATCAATAATAGTTAAGCGGCAAATCAGACACGGCCTTACTTTGAGATTACAGTCGAAATATACATATCCATACACATACCTTCAATGTTGGACAACGGTGCAAACATAAAATGTCTCCACCACAATAGAGAAGGTTAGATATAACTGTTGGAACAGGACATAAATCGATGCTTATGAAATAATGTGATTTTGTTCCTAAGGACCCAGAGTATCAATTGTGGTATATCAGTATAGTCAAAGATAGTCTTTGGAGAGACGGTGCTTAAAATCCCATAAAATAGGAAGAGATAGGGTGATGCTATCACGTATGGTGACTCTACATAATCGAGAAGGTTATTAGACGACCACTTTGGCGATGGAGTAAACCGGTCTGCCTCAGACGCCAGTGGTTGCGAGTTCTATGAGACACCATGTAGCGAACTATGGGGAAACTTAGAATATAAATAAACAGGGGAGACCTGTGCAAAACCGTATACCTGGGTAAAACCGTATAGCGTAGCTATTTTTGCCAATAATCCAAATTTCGTGCGCACAAGTCCTTTAGAGGTGCCTACCAAACAGAACTATTTGTAAACAAACACTTATTGTTTTTCGGTAATCTTGATCTTATTTTTGTGAACATACGAGAACATTAATTCTCACCAGCCGGACTAGCATGCTACCATCGATAAATAGTTGAATCGATAAGATATATTAACCTATGATTTTATCCTATTATGTTAGCTAATATACTTACGCACCTAAACAGAAGGAATTACTTGATTTGATATAGATATTCTATTTCACGAAGTCCGTTCGGCTTTGATTGTAGTAGTGACGTATCCCGACAAGCGCGCTTGTGTGTGTAAATGTAGGTAATGTTAGCAAAGAAATCATAATAATATAATATTTCAAGTCGAGATTTAATAATCGAAATACAATTTTGGTTTTAAAAGTACATATACTTTTTGTAAATAAATTAGATTAGGTTGCAATAAATACAAAAATGTTAAGAAGATGTAGGCATTTAATTAAGCATTGGTGTTACAGAATGGAAACGAAACAAGTAGTACTATTCAGTATTTTCAATCACTATCAGATAAATTTTCGATTTCCAATTCCGTTTTGCCGTCGTCAGAATCATCTTGTACATTGATTATTAATTCAAAATCGAGATCAAAATATTGAGATAAAACAAAATGTAATCAAAATAATTAAGAAATATAAACATCTTAAAACACAAAAAAATATTCATTTTATAAATACTTCTATTGCTATATTAAATATCTTTGCATAAAATTTTAATCGAAAACGTATAAATAAATATTGCCTCACTATGGACAACTCTTCTTCGTTTTGTTGCCATGCTGACCTTACTCCGTGAAACAATTTGGCGCGAACTAAACACACTACTGATCCGGACCGTGTCCCGATCGACACTGAGCGCTCTCGAGGTTACGCACACAAAAACAATGTGCATGTGCACGCTTGACAACATTCATAGCCAAACGGACTTCGTGACATAGAACATCTATACCATGATTGAGACCATAGAACCAAAATGCCATATTCTTAATAAAATACAATCTCTAAGTGCCATATTTAAGAAAATATCGATAAAAGGCCCGATTTATCGTAGAGTTTGTATGAAACCGCGACAAATCGCTCGAGCGCCGGCTGGCGTCGAGAACGGTCTAGATTCCCCGCGTCCCTGTCGTCCAGCGGCGCTAGCATGCGACCGTCGACAATGATAAATCGGGCCTTTTATCGATATTTTTTAGAATATGGTAATTACTGTATGTAATTTATTAAGTGACATCTTTGGTTCTGTGGTCTTAATCATGGTATCAAATCGAGTAATTCTATCTATTATTCTATCTATATCTAGCTATCTATTACGCATGTTAGGTTACATAATAGGATAAAATAACAAAATAATATTTATCTTGTCGATTCGAGTATTTATCGATGGTTGTATGCTAGCCCTGCAGTTTGCAGCCACATAACCTACATTGAATACAGCCTTTTATTGATAGTTAAATCAGGATAGTAAACGCTCCTTTATTACTTATAAGTTATTTTAGACGTTGTCGGCGTGCAAGTAAAATATTTACATGTTTACTTTTTCGTCCTTGTATACGCAAACCCTATTTCAACTTTACTTCTTTGATTCTCTATAAATAAATAAAGAGTTTTACTAGGACGACGACAGTTGGTGAAGCCATATATAACTACTAACCTATTCTGTATTGATAGCGCCGTGTCTGTACCAGTGTAACCATGCATTGCATAATGAATTCTTTAACTTTCGGTTAAGTTTAATCAGTAAATAATTAATATTCATTTTTTATTAATTTTTTTCTCTTCATGTATAATCTCAAACCATCACATCCTCGAATTTCGAAAATGACCCACCAGTCACCCAGTATTTCAGTCCACTCTCCAGTCAATTAGATTTTCATTAAAAACAGTTTGATAGATACAGAACAAACAGATATATTTATGACGAACGGGAATGACCATATTTCAATTCTTTGTACCTACTACTTTGTAACTCCCACTAACCAGCACTGGGACAAATTTGTGGTTTATGGCCTCACCTCCCCGTCACCCAGGGGAGAGATTCATAGCTCTACAGTGGGCTCATTAATGGGTTATATTGATGACTCTACTAGTACTTACATTCCAATTTTTGTTTTCTGACAACCTGCTGGCCACTACACAACCAGCCGTACCTCCTCCAACCACAATGAAGTCATAAGCACTGTTACTCTTCTTCTTCTCGCCTCTGAACTTCGTTGTAAACCTGGAGTGTTCATTGGCTGGTGATGTTGGTTCTTTAAAATGTGAGGCTTGTAATTGTTGTCGGTTCTTCCCGAAGTAGTCTATTTCTGGGCCTAGAGTTCCGTATAAAGTGTGCACTAGTGTGATGAGGAGGATGGCAGTTGGAGCACACTCCACTCGGCCGTTGCACACTTTGCACAAATCACTGGTAATATTCTCCGTAGCATTCATTGTTTCTTCTTCATTGTTCCTTTATCACTTTTAAACAAAAATCCTTTATTATCAATAGTTTTTAAACACGTTGCAACTGTCACTGATATTTAACAATGTTTTTGTTTTTAGGTTACTTTTTGAGAAAAATAACACTTATAAACAAGACCGCGGTTTCATTTTTGTATTATTTTGTATTTAAAGGTTTTTAAATTTAATTTGCTTTATTTTAAATTAATGAGCATATGCTGAGTTCTTAGCGGGCTAAAGCACATTGGTAACTGAGACATCGTAGAAGAGTTTTTGTCTCATTAACGAGTTTTGTCTCGGAAACTATAGTTTACATCTTTTGTGTGGATGTTTACAATTTTTTAATGAAACACTGTTTGCTCATTTTCAAAGAATTCCCTGTCTGACGCAACTTACTGAGCTCTTGTTTTTGTTACAGGTAAACTAAGAACTTGTGTCAAGTAAAACAAAGTATCCAATCGGTTTGTCGGTGAAACAGTAGGTAAGTACATTTTTAAATTAACTATCGGTTCTGGCGGCTACACTCACTCATTAGAATATCAGGATTAAAGTCTTTAAAATTAAGTAGTCCTATGTGTTATTCCATAATTGGGGCCATGACCCGCCCACCCACCGCCTTCACCCAACAGTGGGTGGAGGGGTAATTCACATTTACCCGTACACCCACTGCGTCAAGGTTGTAATTAAAGTTATAAGTTTATCGATACATTTTGTTTGTTTGTGTGTATATAATAGAATAATAGTACCTAGTAGTCTATCCAATATAGATTAGTAGGTACATACATTAGTAGCGTAATATATAGATGTACGACTACCTAATTCTACTTATAAAATTAATGAAAACTGTATTTACATATAAATTAAAGATAAGTGCATACTTCAGGAAACTGTAAATTATATTTTATAACACAAATGTTGATTCTTTTGAACGATGAGAAACATTGTATCTACTTACTTTGTAAACTTAAACGACTAAAACGCCTACATTAAAAGTGAAGCAATGTTACTTAATAGCAAATTTTCCGTCAATAAATGATAAGTAACTATATTCAACTAGTTTAGTTACACATAACTTTAGCAATTTACTTCTAAGTTTATTTAATAGGTCTTGCAAATTTATGGGTCCATAAACACTTGCATAATATACTTACACGTGACATTTACAGTGTTTAATTCAAGTGAACTGCCCTCTAGTGTGTTATTAAAAGAGGCATGTATAATACTTAAGTTCGAATAAATTAATAAGTTTATACTTGGTTGCTATTATTTGTGTTCAATGAATATTTGTTTTGGATAAAAGCCGTAGCTATTCATTATAGAATATTTCAGACTTACGCTGTGCTCCTTTTGTTGGGTATTTGGTTTGTTTAATTCGATTCCCTTGTAATGTTTTTTTAAAACGTTACAATATTGTACTAATTTTAGAAAGATTTTGTATTACAAAATGTCCTTAACTCGTACATTTGGAAGTATCGTACAAGACTTAAACAATAGAAAAAACGTTAATGTAAGAAGAATTTTGTATTTAAATGTCCCAGCTTCCTGTTGCGACATAATTTTGAACAAACCACAAAACCATAGAGTCATTTATTTCCATAATTTCCTTACACTTTTCTATTATTATAGCCGCCACTCATTCTGTATAATTTAGTTTTTTGTGATAGAGTTTCGTTTATTTCACCATGGGAAGTACCTAATAACTTAATTGTATCCTTCCTTATTATTTTATACGTTTCTTAGCTTTGTAATTAACTGATAACCTTACAAACACACTATAGAGTTTTCGGTGTTTTAACGATCACAATACAATTTATTGCAAAAAATCATTGTATTATGAAGTGCGTTGTTTTACTCAAGAGACTTTTAAATTCGAAGGAATTACTTTTAACTTATCATACAACCTTTTTTTAAAATTATGCTACCTAATCTATACATATAATAAAATGGTAGGAAAGTCAAAACTGTACATTGAATATTTTTTTAAAAGAATACTTGGGGTATGATCTACAATCGAAACAGAAACAAAAAATATAGTTTTTAGAATTTTTGTCTGTTTGTCTGTTTGTCTTTCCGGGATAAACTCAAAAAGTACTGCATGGATTTACTTCAAATTTGGCATGAAGATAGTTAAGAAGTCGGGTCAACATATAGGCTACATATTATCACGCTAGCAGTGTTATAATCGTAGGTGCGTTTGGTGCTGCATAGCGTTCACGCAGACGACGTCGCGGGCAGCAGCTAGTCTATAAATATTCTTAAAGCGCATTGAGAGAAAAGCGCATTGAAAGACATTTTTTTGACTTTGACTCTAAGAAACACGAAATTTCTAATCTATTTTAGTATAGATTAGAAATTTCGTAAAGTAATATAATAAATCTGAAAGGTTTGTTTGTTGGAAGGGAAAGTTTTAGGCTAAAAGATCTTACGGGATCGGAAGTAACTAGGGCAAAAATTATATAGGTAGGTATGCGAAATTTAGTAGGTTGTTTTGCTATTACGCAATAACAAAAAGAAAACAACGGGCTTGAATAAAATTAAGTGCACATGTAGGTACCTATGCAATATCCTGGACTAACACATAAAGTACTATTTATCCCTCTAATGTGTTTCCGATGAATTATTTAAGGAGGAAATCCGCCGGAGCAGGTGAGTCTATTTGTTTGTTTGTTTAATTGAAGACAATGACAAATCAGAATTCTAGTTTTTTTCGTTTTTATCGGTGCGTAAACTCACAATCTAACCAGAGGGGCTTAGCATGCGATAAATCGGGCCTATAGATCGATATTTTCTTAGAATCTGAAACTTAGAGTAGATACCTGTGTATTTTTTATGTAGCTTTGGTCCTGTGGGTTTAATCATGGTATCGAATCGAGTAATTCTATCTATTATGGTGCGCATGTTAGCTAACAAGATGAAATCATTCGGTAACATTTATCTCGATATCACAGGTTAAGACAGAAAGACAAAAATGATAAGACAGAAAATAAACTACGACGATGTAAACAATGCTCTCGCAAATGTTGTTCAGTGGTTCAATATAAATAATCTAGCGTTCAATGATAAAAAAACTAAATGTATAAAATTCTCTGCACCAAATGTAAAACAAGTTGAGTCTGATCTGCGGCTTAATGGGAACAGATTGAATCTAGTAGATAACTCTGTTTTTCTTGGAATTACCTTAGATTCCTTAGATTGCAATGGGGCGCCCATATCTCACAACTAGCGAGTAGACTTAGTTCTGCAGCGTTCGCGGTAAAGAAAATTCGCTCATTGACTGATGTTAATACAGCGAAGCTGGTATATTTTAGTTATTTTTATAGTATAATGTCCTATGGCATCCTACTTTGGGGCAATGCCGCAGATATTGACATGATATTTACACTGCAGAAAAGGGCTATTCGTGGAATGTATAAACTTGGAAACAGAGAATCTCTTCGAGAAAAATTTAAAGAGATTGGTATCTTGACCCTTGCATCACAATATATTTATGAAAACATTATGTATATTTATAAGAATAGTAATAAATTTAAAACTAGGAAAGATAATCATGATACAAATTACTCTGTAAGGACTAGGAACGACCATAAGTTAGCGTTTCCTAAATTAAGGCTGGCTAAAAGCAGCAAATCATTTATTGGAATGTCAATACGTATATATAACAAAATTCCGAAGTCAATTCAATCCCTGCCATTCAATAAATTTAAATCAATCATTAAAAACACTCTATCTCGAAAAGCTTATTACAAAACTAAAGCTTACTTAGATGATAAAAAGGCATGGGATTAAGCACAACAGGATATTTCTAAAAGTTTCTGATTACTTAATAATTTTGTTTACGGCTTGGCTGTGCAGTATATGTATGACATGCTGGTGACTGTCCCACTCACTTATTTTCTTGTCAAGACATCAGCAAGAACGTCATGCTCCATCAGGCGGCATGGCTAGTGGTAGCGTCGGGTATCGGGTCACCCTCTTCCCTAAAATATGGTTGAGGAGGGTGATGGCTGGTGCTTGCGTTAACTCGTGAACGGGTGCTGCTAGCGGTGCCAGGTCGTTTTGCTAATGATACTATGACTATTTTATTCCATTCTTGTTCAAATACTCTGGTCCCAGTTTGTCATGTTCGTATTGTGCATCCATAGCTAATTGCATCTGCTATGTAAGCAATTTGGTTGTGGCATGACATTGGCTCTCACAATTAGCTGTCTTGTGTTTGTTTTTTTTTCATGTCACGGTCAATTTGTACTGTACCTATTTGTATTAATTTGATAATTCTGACTGAAAAAGAGTGCCAAGAGTTTTTTTCCGCCGGATTTTTTTGTCTCTTGGTCTACTGTAATATCTTATTTAACAACTATCAACAACTAGTTAAAGCCGAAGTATGTGATGACTGACTTCATCAAGTGTTTTGTGAAATTCCTAAGATGAATAAAACTTTTTGAATTTAGAATTTTTTTATGCAACGTTCAGCGGGGTCGGTACTTTAATGGGTGAGCGCCGACCATTCATTTCTCTCGACGACTTCCGTGCTTCGGAGGGCACGTTAAGCAGTCCGTCACGGGTGCGGTATACTTGTATACAGTAGGCGTTACAGTTTGTCAGAAGCCATTTTGGCGCCCTGAAAATTCTGGCATCCACCACCCAGCACTGGGCCAGCTTGGTGAATTATGGCCTATACCTCCTCTTCACCCAGGGGAGAGCCTCATGCCCTGTAGTGGGCTCATTACGAAGAGTTGTGATGATGATGATGATGAACATTTATCTTGTCGATTCGAGCCTTTATCGATGGTCGCGAGCTGAACGTAAGTTTTGATACTGGCTCTTCATAAAACTCGGCCGGCACATCAAAGGTGAATACCGGCGTTGCCAAATATTACCGGAAAGGTGATATTTGGCAGCACACTCTCACTTGGATTACTTAGTTGTCTTTTAAGACACGCTTAATCAGCCGCAAGTACGTATCTATAGGAGTATAATTTATAAGTAATAATAGGATAAGCTGTTCTTTATCCGCTAACATCTATAAGACGTCATTAAAAATATGATTATATACCTAATATAAATATCGTATGTCATTCATCTTGGAATAGCAACATAAATTCATCAATCTTCATAAGCTATCATATTTATTATATCAGTAGAAAAGGATGACCATTAATAGCCATCGTTTTAAGTGTCACCAGGAAATGGTAAATCCGTTAGTTCACTTAGCGTAGGTTATGTCAGGTTATTAATTATTTAACGGATCGTCAAATTTAAATCTCGCTACGACAATTATAAACTAACGGCGACATGTACGTTTTAATACCTTCAAATCGAAATGAACAAAACAATCTAGCTATTATCACGTTTTTAACTACCGGCCTCGGGACTTATAAATTAAAATTATTATAATTAAAGTAGTTAAACGAGTGGGAGCAATAACAATAATGTTAATTGTTATGATACCTACTTTCCACCAATACAAACGATTTGAAATGCCCAAATGCAGTTGGCGAGGGTTGAAAAAGCCTTCTAAATGAAAATATGCGACCCAAAAAGCCGAAACAACCCATACCGTTACTTTTAATTCGAGCAATAAAGGGTTAGATAGGTATTTGAAACAACGCCATCTATTACGTGCAGTTCGAACTTTATAGGTTTTAGTTACGGTAGAGGACGCGTGGAGCGCTTCGATAGTGTAGTCTTTTTTTTAATTGATTTTCATTTGTGTTCAGAATAGTAACTTGTTTTTTTAGACAGGTAGATTAATTTTCCCTAATTTATTGATAATTACATAAGTTCATGAAACTGATAAGTATTTTGACTAATAAGTATTTCATTTCAAGCTAGGCAGGTATGTAGATACTAAAATAATAATTAGTTTGCACTTTGTTCCCTAGAAGATACTTTGCTACATAATCTTTAGTAGTTAGTATTATCTGTGTTTTATTCGTTGCTTTCTAAAGCCGCAAATACTTGAAACGAAATCTACATTATTGATCAAAATTGCGTGACATTTTGCAAATGTAGATAGAGTGGATAACGGTTACCTTAAGCAAGCAGAGCCGGGAATGGAAAATTCACATGACTAGGATAAAATCTCAGCAAAGATTAATCTCGCATATAATTCAGATGCCAGATAATATTTGCACTTTCGAATAAAAACAGGTGTTTAGCGAGTTCTCATTCTAAGGTACGCGGGTATGTAATATAGAGCCTTGTACGGCGCGTGAAGCAATGCTTAATGCCTTTGGCGGCACATGATCTTTTGCTATAAGTAAAATAAATGGGCTTTCAGTAATTACATAGCTCGGCAGACTGATTGGCTTTAAGTGGTGGTGGTGCACTTTTTCTTTGATTATCTATGATAAGAAGAATAATTGCCGTTTACTGTGTATTCTAAGTACCTAAGTAGCATCTTATGTAAACATCTTATGTCGACGTCGACCGGAATTTTTTTCATAGTAAAAACCATCGATTGACGGAAACAAAATTAGTTTGAATTATCAACGAATGCAGAGCATTAAAAAACCGACTTCACGTCAAAACTTTGGCTGAAGTAAAATGTCATCAAGGTAAATGATCTCCGAATTCATAAATATAATATGATAAAAAATTTAAATTTTCATGAAGTACTCAATTGATTTCGATGAAATTTATATGGGACCAAATGGGAATACTTCCCCTCTATCACATGAAACAAATCATCAAAATCGGTTAACCCAGTCAAAAGTTATGAGGTAACAAACATAAAAAAAACATACTGATGAATTGAGTGATTTTTTTGAAGTCGGTTGAGAAGTGTTATATTTATAATGAAATAAAACTAGTCCTTCTTTAAATAGTCAATCGCGGAAATATCCAGCTGTGTGGAACATGCAGAAAAACTGCTTTGCATGACGACTGTGATGCGCCGGCGCCTCTCGTCTCGGTACCACTTTCTAATGGCATTCTAGTGAAACAAGATCTCAAGATACTAAACCCCTGTTTGATACGTAGTTTGGTTAAGTTTTGCCACTTTATTGCATATTTTAAACTCAAAGCAAACACCTGTCAATGAAATCAAACAGTGTTTTGTTGTCAATCTACTTTTTATATAAGAAACCAAGCCTCCGTTTGCATCACTTAAAACACTTGCATCTTAAATGAATCCAAAATATAGAATAAGAAAGCCTGACCATTCAAATCCACAGAGAGCTAAGGGCGTTAATCAACTTGTCTCGCACGTCAAGCTCGCGTGTAATAAGGCTGCGCTTGCGCCCGCGCCGATCCTATCGCGTGTTTGCGTGTGCGCGTGATTGCTCCTGTTTGCCACCAGGGGTCAGTCTTGTTACTTTCTTTGTGATGCGGAGTGGAGTTTAATGTATTGTTTGAAAAATAGAGCTTTAGTTATTTTGATTTATGGAAAGTGGTAGATGATAATTTAAAGCTTTGCTAGTAATAAAACTTATGTTTATAGTTTTCTATTTTAGTTTCTGCCCAAGATTTTTATCGTACCTACATATGTACATTTCTTTTTATTTCTATTTAATTTATTTGCTTCACAGCTCAATTTTCTCAACTTCGTTGAATTATTTTGCTACAGAGCTACAAAGTTATGCTAAAGAGTTACACATGAAGAGGATTCAGGCAACTGGGCCCACTCCATAACTGGCCCTACGTTTATTTATTTTTTTATTTATTTATTTACGTTTATTTATTTATTTATGGCCCCAAATTTATTTTATCAGGCGACTGGGCCCTCACGTAATTTTAAAAACAAATCCATTGTTTAAGAATCAGATCTTAGCAGAAAAAGTGTCATAAATAAAACAAAGTTATTAATTATTTAGAGTTTTTAATTTACGTTATTGTACTGATGAAAAAGTATAACACGCTTACATACATACATACATACATAACCTCACGCCTGTCTCCCTTTGGGGTAGGCAGAGACAAGGGAACACCAATTGCTTCGGTCCAGACATACCTCTTTCGCTTCCTCCACGGTCATTAATCTTTTCATACATGAACGCCGGTTACGGGTACTTTTAACTAGGCCCTTTTTAAGAACGTCACCAATTTGATCGGCGTACGTTCGCCTAGGGCGGCCCCTTCCGACAGCACCATCCATTCTTGCTCTGTAAACCTCTTTCGTAAATCTACTTTCACTCATCCTTTCCAAATGTCCAAACCACCGTAGCATACCCTTTTCAATCTTAGTCACTACATCTTCTTTCAATCCACATCTCTTTCTTATTTCACTATTGCGCACCCTATCACTCAATTTCACTCCACACATGCTTCTCAACGCTCTCATCTCCACAGCATTAATCTTGCTTTCATGTCTCTTCTGCCACACCCAAGATTCACTACCATACATAAGCGTTGGCGCCAAAACTCCCTCAAGTACGGCAAGACGAGCCTTATTTGGTATAGTTTTGCTTGCCATTATCGAGTATATGGCGCCATTAATACAATTTCCTGCTTTTACTCTCCTTTCAATATCACCTTCACACTTCCCATCTCTTGTAAACAAGGACCCCAAGTATACAAACTCTTTCACTTGTTCCACTTTTTCGTCCCCTATCATAATATTGCATTCCGTCATATCTTCATTCCTCTCCATAACCATGACTTTCGTCTTTCCAACATTCACTTTCACACCTTTTCTTTTAAACGACTCATGCATCACAGTGACCATTTGTTGCAATTCCGACGCAGACGATGCAAGTAGAACCTGGTCGTCGGCGTAAAGCAGAGTTTTGATCACTGTCTCATTCATTTTTAAACCCCATTCAGACTCTTTCAGATCTTTCAAACAGCTATCCATGAATAGGTTGAACAGCCATGGAGAAACTACACAGCCCTGTCTAACACCGCGATCGATGCTAAACCATTCTGTGTAGTCATCATTCAACCTGACACAAGCACTCGAGTCCTTATATAAGGATTTGAGTGCCCGTATCAAGTCACTGTCCACCCCAAACTCGGATAGTGTTGACCAAAGTTCATTCCTCATTACACTGTCATACGCCTTTTCCAAGTCAATGAAGCAGCAGAAAACCTTTCGGTGTTTAGCCAGAACCTTCTCGGTTACTGATCTTAAGGCAAAGACTTGATCCGTGCATCCCATCCCCTTTCGAAATCCCGCTTGCACATCCCAGATCTTGCTTTCTGTTTCATCCATCACTCTTTCGATTAATATCTTTGCATACATTTTGCCCACAATACTCAAAAGGCTAATGCCACGGAAGTTTTTGCATTCCTGCTGTGACCCCTTTCCTTTATAAAGTGGCACAATAACGGCCTTGCACCAGTCGCCTGGAACACGGCCGGACCGCCAACACTTATTAAAAAGCTGGTACAACAGGTTTGCAGTGACACTTTCACCCGGCTTGAGCATTTCGGCATCTATTCGATCATACCCTGCCGCTTTACCCAATTTCAAACCTGCCATTGCTTTCATAACTTCTTCCATACTTATCTCACTTTCACGATTGGCCACACCACTGGACCACCTACTTTCCAAAACATCACTCGCACTTCGTTCAAATAAATTCTCGAAATATTCTTTCCACTGATTCATAATATCTTCATGCTCACTAACAATATTCCCATCCTGATCTCTTAACACGCCCACTTTCGAGTCTCCAACCTGCCCTCGGGCTCTTCTGACTAAGTGCCAGAACAGTTTGGAATTGGCTCGAAAGTTTTCCGAGAATTTCCTATCAAGCTTGTTCTTACATTCTTCTTTCTTTTTGCTTGCAATATCTTTCACAGTTTTTCTTAATCTATCATACTTTTCTTTTGCTACTCTTTCATCATCATTCAAGTCATCTCGTATTCTATTTCTGCCCCTCACAGCTAGTAGATCTAGCCACGCTTTCTTCTTTTCTAATACACAACCTTTCACTTCATCATCCCACCACTCGTTCTTATCTCTTCTCACATTCTTCTTCACACTTACCCCACATATTTGGGTGGCCGTTTCTACGATACCATTCTTAAATCTACTCCAATATTCTTCTATCTCGCAGTCTTCATCATTCAATAGCGGTTCCAACCTTTCTTTCAGTTCTAACTTATATTTCTCACGGACAGTCTCATCTTGCAAATTTTCGACTTTCACTCTTTTCCTTCCAGACATACGTACCTGTGGGCGATGTCGCCATTTTTTGAGCAGACCTGCTATTCTTGACACCACAAGAAAATGGTCGCTTCCGACATTTACTCCACGGTACACTCTCGTATCCTTAACTTTCGTTCTCAATCGTTCATCCACTATTACAAAGTCAATCATACTTCTCTCAGACTGTCTCTGCCATGTATACATATGAATCATTTTGTGACTAAACAGCCCTGATTGGGTGGGGAGATGAGAGCGCACCATCGAATCTGAATCGGAAAGTGCGGTTCTTTAAGTATGAAGAAATTATACGGACTAGCCTATCAGGGAGTCCTATGCCGTATAATTTGTGGATGAGGCCGGCGTGCCAGACTTTGTCGAAAGCCTTGGCTACGTCAAAGAAGACTGCCGCTGTGGTTCTCCTCCTAGGGTAGAAGCCAGCTAGGGCGTACTCCACTATTCTGTGGACCTGCTGAGGGCAGGAGTGTTGGGGACGGAAGCCGAATTGTTCGGGTATGATGAGGGGATCCCCGTCTGAGGGGAAGAGATGGAATTTCATGCGCGTCAGAATGACGCGCTCGAAGTTTTTACCTAAGGCCTTGAGGAGGCTGATGGGTCTGTGGTTTGCCGGGATGTGGTGAGGTTTCCCGGGCTTGGGGATACCTATCACGATCGCCTCTTTCCAGGCACTTGGAAAGTGACCTAGATTAAGACAAGCGTTGTATAGGATTGCCAGTATGGCAATAATTTGCTGGGGCAGGTGCTTAAGCGCCTGGTTTGGAATACCATCCGCCCCCGGCGCTTTTCGAGCGTGGAGGCGTTTGATATGAAGGCGAATCTCATCAGCGGAAACTGTGATGGGTTCGCTGGTCGGGGGGAGAGAGTCCTTGAGGAGGACTTCTTCTTCAATCGCCTTAAGGTGGGCGGGATCTACGGGTTGGGTGCTGGGGGAGCATTGTGAAGCAATGCTGTCAGCAAAGGTCTCAGCCTTTTCATCATCCTCGAAGGCTATGGTGCCATCGGGACGGGAGAGGGGAGGAATGTGGGAGATGGCGTCGACTCTGAGTCTGCGCGCCATAGCATAGTAAGCCACGTGAGACGGAGTTATGTTCTCCATGAGCTCGGTGGCTTGAAGATGTCTATGTTCGAATAGGGCTTTCTTTACCCTGCTTTGAAGGACTTTCGCTGCATCCCTACACTCGATTGTTGGGGCGTATCTGGCTCGACGAAGTGCTGCATTTTTCTGCTTAATTAAAAGAATAATATGACGGGGAAGTTTGGGCCGCGGGATTTTGACCGTTCGAGAATTGGAACTGATGGCATTGAGGATGGCATCAGAGACTGAATCGACTGCACTGTCGATTCTCTCCGGGCTACTAAGGTAGTCAGGGGAGAATCCCAGCGGAGAGTCGGCGGGTCCGGCCAGAGTGGCGAGGGACTTTTGGAAACCTTGCCAGTTGGTAAAGGTTTTAGAAGTGGGGGTAGGAGCTGAAGGCTCGCCTAAAATAAGCCGTACTGGACGGTGGTCTGAACCTAGGTCGTCTAGTGGGTCTATAGAGCGGAGTGCTAAAGTTACGTTTTTAGTTAGTGCAAAGTCGAGAATATCGGGAGATTGGCTCGAGTTGGATGGGTAGAAGGTGGGTGCGTTAGGACAAATCAGGTCGATGTCAATAGGAAGGGACTCAAGGATTTCATCGAGTTTGATGCCATTACTATTGGTTGAGTAACACGACCAGTCAGTATGTTTGCAGTTGAAATCTCCAAACATAATGACTGATTGGCCCAAGCCCATAATGGCCTCAAAGTCGCTGCGGATAGGAACCTTACCACTCGGGAGGTAGATGGAGGCTATAGTGACAGAAGGATGGCCGGACATGGCCAGCCTGCACACCGTCGCTTCCAAGTGGATAAGGGGCGGTGTAGGGATAGGACAGCAGTGAAGGCTCCTTTTGTAATAGATGGCAGTACCACCGTGCGGATCGGTGGGTCTGTCAACTCTTACTAGGGAGTATTTGGGGATAGAGAGACCTTTTGTGTGGTGGGGAGCGAGCCAAGTCTCTTGGACTAGTAAAAGATCAAAATCATTCTGTGCGAGAAAGGATTTAATTTCTAGAAAGTTGGATCGTAGGGAACGCGAGTTGAACGAACAAAGGGTGAGGCCCTTGGGTTTAGTCTTACGACCAGTCATGACTGTAGTGTTGTTAATTATAGAGGACTGGTTGTTATTGTCCATTTAATAGATTTTGAATTTTGGTGATTATGGCCTCATGCCTGCCCAGGATATCAAGGACGTCGGTGGGAGTACGAGCTGATTGGAGCTCTCGGTTGATGGCCGTGTATTCGCTTATGTTAGCGAAGGCCAGAAGGGAACCCAGGTCTAAGGTTCTCTTAGATTGGGGCTGAGAGGGGCGGGGGGGCGCCTGTCTAGGTGGGAGGGGGGGCTTGACCCAGGTCGAGATTTTCGGCGTGGGGGGGGCGTTGGACCTTGACTTGGGGGCTAGCGGGAAGTCGCTAGCCACCAATTTAGGGCCAGGGGGGGGAGGAGGCGGTCGTCTATTGGACGAGGCCGCGGTGTGAGATTTGGGGCGTGGGGCCCTGGGGCAGCCGCGGTAGTTTGCGGTGTGACCGGATTGGCCACACAGCACGCAGGCTGGGGGGTTGGGGGACTCGCGCGTGCGGGAGCACTCGCGAGTCGCGTGAGGCTCTAGGCACTTCACGCAACGGGGGGGGGCGGAGCAGTTGGCCGCCGCGTGTCCATAAAGTTGGCACCGGTGGCACTGCGCGGGGTAACCTGACTTGTGTGGGGTCTCCACACGGATGTTAGAGAGGCCGCATACTGTGCTGACCTCGAAAACGGCCTTGGCGGCTGGGACGTTCTGGAGTATGACCAGAACAAGATGGAAGCGTTTGCCGCGGCTGTTGTGCATCTTGTGCACAGCCTCCACGGGCAGATTTTGGGATTGGAGGTCCTTGAGGACCTCCTCGTTGGGGAGTTCATAGGGAACTCCCCGAAGAATGACTCGCTTTTTACGCTCCTCAGGGAGGGCGTACGTGTGGTAGGCAATGTGCCTATTGGTGAGGAGTGAAGTGAGGCTTCTGAAGTCCTCAATCGAAGGGACCTCGATCTTAATAAAGTCGCCCGTATTGGACGCCTTAGTATATTGAATGCGCTGTTGCGCGCAGATTGTGGATATTTCAGACCACCGGTTCTTTTCCTTGAGGAAGACCGGTGGGGGCTTTTTAGCCTTGGGCGGGATGGGGGTGCAGCGGGAGGCTGGCTTGGTAGGGGTTGGGGCCCGGGGAGCCGGGGTCGATTGGGGGGCCTGAGGGGCCGTGGTGGAGGCCTGAGTAGCCGGGGTGGAGGCCTGAGTGGCCGGGAGGGGGGCCTGAGTGGCCGGGGTGAGGGCGGAAGTGCTTAGGCACTGTTTTTTGGGTCTCCTCTTTTTGGGAGATACTGTGATGAAACCAGCCTCATCTTGCGATGCGACCGATTTCGTCACTGTAGAATTGGAGTGGTGGTCGGAGTCAGAGTCGCTTATCGCGCTGCGCTTGGCGTTGAGCGACTCGCTGCCTGAAATGTAACAGTCCGTATCCATAGGGGATTCGGACTCGGATTCTGACTCGAATGGAGTGGGCGGGAGGGCTTTGGATCTGGAGAAGCCAGGGGGGGAGCGGATATACCTAGGCGGTATGCAGGGCTCGGGGGCCTGGGCAGGCAGGGGGCCGTGTGTGGCATTAACGGGCGTAAAGGCCTGAGGGGCCGGGATGTTTGGGGTGGCCAGAGGGGCCGGGTGAGATGACGAGGCCTGATGGGCCGGGTAGGTCGGTGGGGCCTGAGGGGCCTGATGGGGCGCGAGGGCCTGAGGGGCCGGGATCGGCGCAGAGGCCTGGAGCGTGTAACCAAACGCAGTCTGCATCTCCAGAAGCTGCTTTTGTATGGTGGCCATTTGGGCCACGACTGGGGACAGCATGGAGGTCAGCACGGCCTCCATGCGTTCTTCCCGGGATTCGATGGTGGACGCCATCGAACCCGGTGGACAACAAGGAGAAGTTGAGGTCAGAACTCACGAGCCTGAAAAATAAAAGACCGTGCCGCTGAACGGCACGAACACAAGGAACGAGGGGGGGGGGGGGAAAGACGCGTGCTCCTAATTCGAGCAGGCGCCGACCGTCTCCCTGGGAAGGCCCAAGTGCAGTGGGTTCGGGTCTGCCGGATTACTAGCCCAGGAGGGCTAGCAGCGTTCCGGGTCGACGCTGACAAGCTTCGTTGTCACCGTAAGGTTTCCACTTGTCCAACGCGAAACTAAAAAATTTGCTTAAAGTTCGCTCTGAAAAGAGCGAAAGTTAATCAAACTTTCCAGTTATAGAAAAACGAGAAGTTCGCAAGTGCGTCGCTAGTACGCAAGTGGCGCCACTGTCGAAATCGGATACTAATCGCGAGCAATACCGTAGCGAGAGCCGCGGTCCAAATTTGGTACTTGAACGGGGCAATACCGTAAGGAGAGCCGCGGAATCGATAAAAATCTTCTCGAGTCGAAAAGACTTTTATCGATCGAAAGGAGAGCACAAAACACACGGAAAGCACGACCACTGCGCACGAACGATGAAAGCAAACTGTCTTTTTTGGCCAATCCGATCAAAGCTCAAGGCTCAGTCCTCGCTCCTACCCTATACTCGATTTATACGAACGACATCCCCAAACCACCTAAAGGGGTCGAACTAGCCCTTTTTGCCGATGACACCGCGCTCTATTGCACTGGCATTCAAATGTCCACAATAGTTGCAAAGTTGCAATCGGCTGTAGACGAACTCAGTGACTGGTTCACGAAGTGGCGCATTGAGGTCAATCCAGATAAAAGTTCAGCCATCCAATTCTCTCACAAACGGCGTCGTGGTCACTTTGACACACGGGTCCGCATGCGGGGAGTCCCCATACCGTGGTCTAATACGGTTAAGTACTTAGGCGTCACTCTCGACAAAACTCTCTCCTTTTTACCCCACATCACCAGGGTGTCCAAACTGGCTAGGAAATATCTCGGCCGACTCTCCAGCATGCTAGGACGTCATAGTAAAATGTCCCTCCGTAACAAGCGTACGCTTTATAAAGTCTGCATACGACCAGTCATGACTTACGCGGCTCCCGTCTTTGCCCACGCGAATCCCAAACACCTTCACAAATTACAGGTGGTCCAAAATCTTTTCTGCAGAAGGGCAGCTAACGCGCCCTGGTACGTGCGTAACACGGACCTGCACAGGGACCTGGAGCTCCCCTCTATTCAACAGCACTTGAAAGTCCTGGCAACAGGTCACTTCCAACGTGCTGAGTCCCACCCTAACAACCTTGTTAGGGCGACAGTCTCCTATACTGTCAACCCTGTCACGCCGCACTCCTGCCGCAGACCGAGAGACGTTCTCTCAGACCCCCCAAACCAGTTCACCGCGGATCTGGTCAACCTTTTGGGCTCCCAGCCCTAGTCATTCTCTACACTTGCGTTGAGCTTTACAGTGTCTTACTACGGGTTATCCGCCAGGATGCCTGATGCGCCGCCCTGGATCCCACGGGGTGGTAGCTCATTACACGATCTATGAATAGCTCTTGAGTTAGGGATCGGAGAAGGGGGTGTTTAGTGAGTAGAAGTCTCACACTGGCTGGGTATACGGTGGCATTCCGTCGGCGAGCGGTTGCTACTGTCGGCGGGGATTTATCCCCGTGCAGGGCCCAGTGCGTACTAGGAGTATTCACCCCCTCCCTATCTATGGTCGCCCTTTGGGGCGCCATAGTAGGGTGTCATTCTTTGGCAGGAAAAAAAAAAAAAAAAAAAAAAAAAAAAAAAAAAAAAAATGACTAAACATAGTGTTAGTCACCACAAGCTTTCTCTCCAAACATACATCTAACAGACTTGTGCCATTATCATTTATTCTTTCGTCACCAAAATTACCTAACACCCTTTCATACCCATCACGCTTTACTCCCACCCAGCCATTAAAATCGCCTAACATAACAATCCTTTCATTATCTTCACACCTTCCAAGGACATCTCTTACATTGTCCCAAAACTCTTCCCTGACTGCCTGTGGCTTGGACATATCTGGTGCATACAGACAAAGGATAAAAATCCTGGTTAAACCTACTTTCAGTCTCAACCACAGGAGCCTGGGACTCACATACTCATAACCTTTCACACAATCACTCATTCTTTCCGACAAAAGAACGCCCACACCTTGGTTTCCTCTCTCAGACTCTTCTACTCCCGCCCAGTAACCAGAGAGTCGGCCATGCGTGGACATTCCACAACCTTTCTTTTTCGACTCACTCACACCTAACACGTCAATCTTCCTGGCATTCATCACCTCGCATATTTCGTCAATCTTATCATCTATTCCTCCACAAACATTCATCGTCGCAAATAAGCATTCCCCTGCCCTCTTTTTGCCTGCTGGGGGGACAAGACGTGACGTGTGGCAATGCACGTCGCCGTCGGGAATATTGCCCCCCCCAGATACGATGGGGCAGCCTGAGTTGACCTCAGGGAGGGATTCTCCAGCTCGACTGGTACCCTCCTGGGGTAGTGTATTTCTTATTCCCCTCCTCATCATATCTGATTCTCCTACTTCATCGGATAGGAAAGGATTGGGTAATTTGGAAAGGAATTATGAATGACGGGAAGGAAAAAGGTATTATGAGGATGCTGCATACACGGAAGGGACGTTTGTTGTGTACGCAGTAGCTAGGGAGGCCGGTTATATAATTATAACACGCTTAATGATGATTATATTACTAGAATTTCAAATAATATTAATTATAAAAAGTCACTAGAAAATCAAATCATTAATGGTACTGTTACGGGGTGGGTCAGGAAGGAGTTTTTAAAAAACGATTTTAACAATAATCTAAAGTTTATTGGAATTAGAAATAGTAACACTTGGACATAGAAACGATATAGAATAATAACTTTGAAAATAGTATGGAAACTTCCGGTCACGACGAGATCTGAGCAAAGACTAACTCATTAAAAGATTTTGAAAAATAAAGTAAACGCGATAGGTTAATACGTCAGTGCTGACAAGACGAGCTTGTAGTCAGCACTTTCGTTACTATACCCTTACCGGGTAATTGCATATGTAACACCTCCCCCCACAAAATCGAACATCACGGGGAAAGTGATGAGAGATGAGATATTCGTTATGACCGTCCGTTTGTACATAGTATACTGTAACAAAAGGTATACACATTAATAATATTTAATAACAATTTGACAATCAAGAACCTAAAAAAAATGTGAATGTTCAACATAAACTAACTTATTAAATAGGTAGTAAAATCATAAAATACATGACGATAGGGTATAACATTACTTACTAGATAGTGAAAGAGTAGTATATCTAAATTATAAATTGAAATCGAAATGGTTATATCTAAATTTTATAAGTACTTAGTGAACTTAGTAACTAATCATATACTAAATATTAATATTAATAGCATTACAAGTACTTAGTGAACTTAGTAACTAATAGCATTACTAAATATTAAACCTAACATATCTATTTAATTTTGTTTAAGAAATAGTAGTTACATTAATGTTTATTTAATGGCAAGTCTTAGTGTAGACTTATGATAAGGGTGTGAGTTATCACAACGCTTACATAACAATATTTCGTTTTGGAATGTTTGGAATAGAATTAAAGTCTTGGGACAACTCATAGATTTTGTCTTGTACAGCGACTGAGTGTAATACTTTATCAGTCTTTTTATTATTACATTGATTGAAAATCTGTATGCAACAGTTTGACGAGCGTCTTGTACTGTAAAATAACTTTCTAAACTTATAAACTATAAAAAGAAATAGTAAGATACCTAAAATGTAACTTATAGAAATATAATGGGTGCTATATCTATGAAAATGGCTAGGATTATCTAGTTTATCTAAGTCCTTTTGGAATTCATCAAGGTAGATACTGGCATGTACTAAAGAGTCTAAATTGTTTATATTATTTAACTTTACAAACGGTAAATAAGAAAGTGTCTTATTAACCTTGACCTTTTCACAGCAATCATCTAAAAGGATATTAAAGTTTGATAAACTAGATGAGATGTTCAGAGTGAGCGTATCACTAGCCGAAAATTGTAGAGTCTTATAGAATGCTTTGCACGTCTTCGGAAGGGTCAAAATACCAGTTCCGAAAAGAACCTCGTCCACGCCTAAGGCATTCTTATCACACACTATGTGGCACTTGCCGGGTTCGCTTTGCACAAACAACCAACGGTTGTTACTCAGTTTGTGAAATATATCGACGCGACCTTTAATCACTTTGGTTTCGCACTTATTAGGAAGTTTATTAATGACTTCGGTCATTAACACGGTTTCACATGTTGGATTCGCAAACACTGAAAATATGTTGTCTAACGCACACACCAAAAATTTACTCTTTATCACTTTGCACTCATCTATAGAGTCTCTAAGTGAATAAAACATATGATCGGTTGTTATTGTCAAGTACTTTTTATTTGGCGCTATCATTACAAATGTCTCAGGTTTCAAAATATCATAAGCCGTCGGCAGTGAAATGACTTTGTAAACATTGTGGACTTGCGGGAGCACAAGTGGAATTTTAATAACGACTATTATTTTGTTGTTATGATAATAACAAATTAATTTAGAGATATCAATGATGTCGTGAATGTTTTGTAATGATAACTGAACTGGCAAGTCGGAATGTTTGGGCAGTTCATTTTGGTGTTGTTCGAGCTCATTGTATAATTGCAAAGGGCTTAAAACTACAGGATGAAGTATATTTAATTTACTGAATAAAATGGCATTATTGATATCATCTATTTTAAATGAGATTGTCAAAATAATATTTTCTAAGGAAGCAAGTAATGAGTTCAGCTGAGTTTTTATTTGTAACTTATCATTTGAGTTCATTATTTCTTCAAATGCTTTATTAATTATTAGTAAGTTATTGTTTATATGTATTTCATTCTGATTTAATTTATAAATTGAATTATTAAAAGTTGAAATAGTAGATTTTATGATATGAATGTTATCGCGCATGAGACGGGATAACTCTTTTTCATTCGATTGTACGTTATCAATGGCTTCTGAGTATTTTACGGCGTCGTCAGAATCTAAAACGCCGAAAAATGTTTTTAGTAGCGAGCCACCGGCATCAAACAGGCCTCGTTTAAAACGTTTCGCCTGCTCGTTGGAAACTAAATAAGATACAGAGGAAAACTTATTAATATTGTCTAGATGTTGATTTTGTAAGGATGAAATAGAATTAAGGCAATTAGTTTTAATAGATGAGGATGAATGATCTTTGCAATATAAATTAACACGGTCAAACAATGATTCGATTATATCGAAGGTCGGATGAATACCGCTGACGTCCAAATACGTAACTATGTTCCAGTTGTCGTTTGTAAATTTAGCATCCAATAGTTTATCGAAGTACAGCCCTGGACTATGGACTATGGTCTGGACAAACTCTGACGTCACGCAGCCGATGCACGCAACGTTCCTGAAAAGATTGAAAGACTATTGTGACGGGGCTAGTTTAATCTCGTCGTAATGATGACGTACATGTTTCCTATTCATTAAAAGTGTGACTGTATGATTACCATTTATTTTTATTATACGGAATGGGCCTTTCCACACTGGTGATAGGGCTTTGTTTTGTTTGTGGTGATAACGTACGTAAACATAATCACCTGTATTATAAGTTACTGGCCTTGAATGGGAATCATAGTATCGTTTGGACCTTTCTTTAGACGTCTGAATGTTACTCAATGCTTTCTGTCTACTGTAGTACAGGCGATGATTTAGAGCTCTAATGTAGTCTGTATAAGTGTTATGTTCTAAAACGTCAATGCTCTTTGGTACATAAGGTTTAAAACCGAATAATAGTTCGTAGGGACAAAAGCCTGTAGTCGAGTGTGTATTGTTGTTATAAGCTAGCATGGCAGTATTTATGTATAGATCCCAAGTATGTTGATTTTCGTTTATATAAGATCGCAAGTATTCTTTTAACGTAGAGTGACTGCGTTCGAGCGCTCCACAAGTTTGGGGATGATAAGGAGATGCTAAAATGTGTTTAATATTAAAGAGTCTTTCTAACTGTTTGAATACGTCTGAACAAAAGTTTGTACCTTGGTCCGTAACGATTTGTCTCGGTATACCTACGTGTGACATAAAATGTACGAAACGTTGTGCTGTTTCGTCAGCAGAACACGATAACATGGGATAGGCTTGCGAGTACTTAGTTAAATCGTCCTGTAGTGTTAGTATGAATTTATATTTATACGATTGGGTCTCTGGTAAAGGGCCGACTATATCTAGATAAACTTTTTCGAAAGGACGAGTCGCTGACGACGTTATTATCATGGGAGCTTTATTAGTTTGGCGAAGCGGTTTATTGATTTGACAGGATTTGCAGTTTTTAACGTAATTTTCAATATCTACTCGCATGTTTTTCCACCAATATAAAGTTTTGAGCCGATCGTACATACGATTAATTCCTGGATGTCCAGCAGTGGGAAGATCATGATTGTCTTTAAGGATGGTAGGTATTTCGTTCGGAGTTGGAAAACGGATATTGTTATGATAAATATGAATTTTGATCCCGGTCTTGTGAAAAAGAAAAGATAAGATATTGTATATTTTTGTGAAGGAAACTTTGTCGAATGGGTCTTGGAAGTCTGATATGGCAAATTCTTTTTCTTCCGTGTACCATATTATAATCATATCACGGTAAGTTTTTAGGATGTTAAAAATGTCTTTATAGGTCGTAGTGTCATAGTGATGAACTTTGAGAAATAAGTGAGTAAATATATGTTTGTCGTTAGAAGTGCCATAAAATGTGTGTAGTGTGCGTTCGATATTACGGATGTCATTTTGTGGATTGTCATTTTTCGAAAGTTGTATAATGTCTGAACAGTAAGGAATCGAGTCATCGAGGTCAATTGCCGTAGGATATGTTATCAGTTTACATTTGGCTCTTAATAAGGACTCATTATGTTCCTCGATTACAGTGTCAGGAATGAAGGTTGGTTGTTGGCAGATTTGCAAGTATTTTTCGTACGTTTCAGGAGTAGTGTCGTCATCAATGGTAAGAACGGGATTTCGCGATAAGGAGTCGGCGTTACAGTTTAGTTTACCCTTTTTGTATGTTATTTCGTAGTCGAACTCTTCAAGTTTCAACCTCCAGCGGACTAATTTAGAGCTTGGGTCTTTGCAATTAAAAAGCCACTGAAGGGGCTTATGGTCAGTCACTATAGTAAATTTATGACCATATAAATATGGACGGAAAGTTTTGGTACCGAATATTATGGCTAGGCACTCTTTTTCTGTGGTTGAGTAGTTGCCTTCGGATTTATTGAGCGTCCTAGAGGCATATGCAATGGGAAGGTCTTTTCCTATCTCGCCTTGAGACAGCACGGCGGAAATAGCATAGTTGGACGCGTCAGTAGTAAGGATGAAAGGTCTCGAAAAGTCGGGGTATTGGAGTATAGGGGCTGTAGTTATTTTGTCTTTGAGTGAGTCAAAAGCAGTTTGTTGATCTAGCAGCCAATTAAATTTGGCATCCTTTTTCAAAAGGGATGTTAGGGGCTTAGTTATATGTGAGAAATTGTCAATGAAACGCCTGTAGTAGCCTACCAGGCCTAGGAAAGATTTGATATCACGGGCGTTTTTTGGAACTGGGAACTTCCTAACACATTCAACTTTCTTAGGGTCTGGTTTGACGCCCTGATCTGAGATTATATGGCCTAGGTATTGCACTTCTTTCCGGAGGAATTCGCTCTTATCAGGTTGGAGTTTTAAGTTATGACTACGCAATTTTTCAAACACAAGTTTTAATTTTGACACGTGACTGTTGAGGTCACTGCTAAATACCACAATATCGTCCAAATAAGTAAAACAATGAATACCTTGAATGCCGGAAAGTACTATGTTCATTAAGCGTTGAAAGGTTGAAGGAGCGTTTTTGAGGCCAAACGGCATCCTATTAAATTGATAGTGACCTGATAAGTCCGAACCCCCTGGAATACTGAAGGCAGTCTTCTCAGCATCCTTCTCTGCTGTGACCACCTGGTGGAAAGAAGATGCCAAATCGAGGGTAGAGAAGTATTTGCTATGACCACGTTGATCGAGGATATCGGTTATATTAGGGATAGGGTAGGCATCCCCAATAGTTATCTCATTTAGCTTCCGGTAGTCGATAACGATACGCCACTTTGGTTTACCGGAAGCATCTTGTTTTTTGGGGACCACCCAAATGGGGGCTGACCAAGGAGAAATAGAAGGTGATATTATACCTTGATCTAGCATACTTTTTATTTGTTTGTTAACTTCAGTTTTGTGACACTCTGGGAATCGATATGTCTTGGCTTGAATAGGGGTCTGTGACGTGGTACGTATTTCGTGACGTAAGGTGTCGGTAGCAGACAACATGTCACCCTCTAAATAAAATATGTCATGAAATTTGGAGCAAAGGTTACGTAATGCATTTTCTTCTTCACAGTTAAGATGATCGCATCTTAGCAAATTCTGAATTTTTCGATCTCTGTCAAGGTCAGTGAAATGAGTCGTAGTATTAATGACATGATGATTACTGGATGAGGGTAAGTTCGTTAAACAGTCTTGAGTATAGGCTACAGGTTCTAAAGTTAATAGTAAAGGATTTAGGATGCATTCACTCTCAGATGTATTTAAAACTGAGATTGTAATTTTACTATTAGGTTTCACTTTTGTAAGGCATTTAGAAAGATACAATTTAGGGTAATCGTCTAATTTTGTATTTAGGATAAGGCCTTCACTAATTTCTGGGTTTGTCACGGAGCATTCGATTAACATTTCACAACGTCCTGGGATAACATATGCTCCGTCAACTAGTTTCAGATCAAAGTATGTATCGCAATTGTTTGTAACTTTTAGTTTTAACTCGTTATAAGAAATATTTGCATTGTAAAAAGACATAAAATTCGATCCGATTATACCGTCATAAACTAAATTAACATTCTGAACGACGTGAAATGTGAAGGGAAACGAAATAGAATCTTTAGTTTTAATAATCATTTCGAAACAGCCTTTCGTTTCTGAGAATGAATGGATATCGTTAATTCCTTTAAATTTTACGGTTTCAGGTTGTAATTCGGGATTAATTGATAAGCTTGTTTGTTTAACGAGGCAAATTGAACTACCCGAATCGACTAAAAATTTAAGGGGTTGACTTGCATGGGATGTGTGAACTTGAATAAAAGGAAGTGGCGTTTTTTTACTATTTGAGATATCGTATACCGTTGGAAACTCTATAGGCTCTTGTATGAAATTATCAATAATTTCTTTTTGATTTAAATGTGATGGACTGGTAGATGAACTGGTTAGTTTTGAGTGAGAAATGGTTGACTTAGTAGCCGTGTTATTCAAATTAAGAGAGTTAGTAGGGCTTACTTTTTGATCGTTATAAGAACTAGTGCCTACTTTAGAAGGTTTGTCATTCGATTTGAAATTTAAATAATCATAATGAATATCGTTATTTACTTCTGATTTAGTAGAGGCAGGAAGGTTGTAGACTTTGTAAGAATTAATAGATTTAGGAGAATGTTTGTAAGAATTTGTAGTAGACTTAGCAGAGTTAGTAGGTATAGTAGACTTGGGCGAGCTAATAGTTTTAGTCGAGTTACTAGAGTAAGTAGATTTAGTAGATTTGGGAGAACTAGATTTAGTAGATTTGGGAGAACTAGATTTAGTAGATTTGGGAAAACTAGAAGAATTAGTAGATTTGGCAGAATTAGTAGATTTGGCAGAATTAGTAGATTTGGCAGAATTAGTAGATTTGGCAGAATTAGTAAATTTGGCAGAGTTAGTAGATTTGGCAATGTTTGTGACGTTTGTCACTTCTGTGTCATTACTTATTCTATGTTCATAATTTGCAGGCATACGGTGACACGATCCCGATGCCTGACTTATCAGTTTAAATTACCGTCTGCGTCTTGTTCACGTGGGATTGGCGTAGTCGGCATTTCTACTGCTATTTGATGCGCTTGTTGATATGTGTTATTACGCCTTGAGTTATTATATTGACGTTTTCGACATTGAGAAATATCATGTCCCACGTTTTTACAATACCTACAAATAATAGGTGGACCGGACTGTCTTGGACCTTGGTAGCGTATAGGAGCGAAAGTTGATGGACGAATTGTGGATGGTAAACTCTGTGTAGGTCTTTGAAAATTAGGCGGATTTTTAGTTTGAGTTTGGAAGGGTTTTGGTACAAAATTCTGTATTTTTTCTTCTTCGATTGCAATACTGATTGCTGCATTTAGGCTAACAGGTTGCCGACATCGTACAATATTACTTAATTGTGATTTTAAGCCTATTGAAAAAGAAAACAATGCCAGGTCCTCTGTCATGGCTATGCGACCTGGTAGTTCCTTTTTTAAAGAGTCTGAGTTGTGTATTTCGGACTGAAGGTCCGTTAAACAGGTCTCAACCCGAAGTGCAAATTGAGCTACAGACTCTGAAGGTAATTGTTTACATGACTGTAATTCTAATATTAAATGATTATAGTGTTTACGATCTCCAAAGTTCTGCTTAAGTGTTAATTTAAGTTCATCAAAACTTTCGATTATTTTGTTTGAACACGCAATTTGGGCTTTGCCTTCCAATTTAGATATAATAAATTTTAAAAGTATGTCCTTTTGACTTTTAGATGCTAAATTTAAGGCATTTTGACAGTTCGTCAAGAATGCAGTCAAATTTTCACGTTGTCCACTATAAGGGTTTATAAAATTGCAAAGAACATTAATCGGGTACTGTTCTGATAATACGACTTCGGTTTTATCGCTTTTGACCGACATTTTGAAATTGAGACAAGAGTATAGAATATTATCTTAAATTAACAAAACGATGATGTTAAGTCTTGACAAAACAACTAATAAAATGTTTGACTCACAACAGTAGCAGGAATAGTTGCATTTCTTCGAGCAGGGTCAGGTAAGGGCGTCGGTATGTCACCACGCAACGGCGGTAACAGCTGGGACACCAACAAAGGCGCTACAGGCGACGGCGGAGGCGGCAGGAGTTGCAGCAGCAAGGGCGGCAATGGCAGTAGCGGTATTGCCGAGTTTGGCAAGGTAGCGGCACGGCGGTGTTATGAGAGCGGCAGTTCAGAGTAGCAACGCAGTTCTAGAGCCCCACACGGCTCTGAGACGGAGGAGATGTAACGTCGCCAAGACGTCACTTTTATAGCTCGTTGAGGATGGCGATTTCAGTTCTTCAGGGACGAAATTAGAGCGGCAGCATAGAGTAGGTCGGTGATTTATTTAAATCACAACTTTTGAGTTTTATAAAATGGAGTTTCACTGTATAGCACTATAACTATTTGTAACACTTCACTGAGGTCTATGTTTGTCTTTTTGACCCGTATGAGATACCAGCAATATACGGCTTATGCTGGAGTATCCCACTTCTGACACCACTGTTACGGGGTGGGTCAGGAAGGAGTTTTTAAAAAACGATTTTAACAATAATCTAAAGTTTATTGGAATTAGAAATAGTAACACTTGGACATAGAAACGATATAGAATAATAACTTTGAAAATAGTATGGAAACTTCCGGTCACGACGAGATCTGAGCAAAGACTAACTCATTAAAAGATTTTGAAAAATAAAGTAAACGCGATAGGTTAATACGTCAGTGCTGACAAGACGAGCTTGTAGTCAGCACTTTCGTTACTATACCCTTACCGGGTAATTGCATATGTAACAGTACCCCAAAGATATAATAAAGAATAATTGTCATAACTCCTGAGTTAAAGGACTTGATTTTTCTGTTAACTGTACTTTAAGTAAGTAAGTCAGATTTGTTGGCCCAGTCGACCGATTTAAAAATGTATTCAGGGGACTGGCCTCTTTAGTCTAGTTGGAGTGGGCCCAGTCGCCTGAATCCTCCAAATGAATTTGTGCCTTTTATGTAGTTATCTATTGCAGCTGGCAAATATTTTCTATGAGATTATTTTGAATTGTCCCCAACGCAAACCTGCTTATTAAATACGTTACAGATAAAATTTTAACTGGTACGCATAATTTAAAGGATACATCAAGCAAAACCTGTATAAGTAGCTTTACCTAGACTAAAAAATATATCATCTTACATAGACATACACATATTATATTGTTTAAACCTGTCTCCAGACTACAAGACTTCAAAATTCCATAAAAACCAGTTTCTAAATATTTGGGAGCCCAATTTTGTGACGCCTGAGGATAGCAGTACCCCCAAATTATATGCCATTATTTTCTCAAAATAATGACAAAGTTATTTTGGGTCACCCAAGCGATTTTGAACCCGATAACCTTAACAATAAAGGCTTATTTTATTTGATCATGATAATTGTGTTAGTGGTCTTATTACGTCTATTTAGATTTATGTCTGTGTGTGAGAGTTTTTTTAAATTGTAATGTTTTTTGTACCGGAAAATAGCAATTAGTTATCTACACAAATAATCTTGGCTCATCTTGAGTAACTGTTGGGTTTTCCAAGTAAGTGGTGCTTTTTGGAAGAAACGAAAGAGATTTTAACGTGAGAACCCGAATTTCAAGAGCTTATTTGACCTTATATTTCTGTAAATCTAGCAATTGTATTACTGTTCCAACCATATAGCTCTTGGCCCTATAGAAGGCCTACTTACTTTCTGGATAGTAAATAAATATTATAATAAATATATCTGAAACTCACACAACATTAGCCCAAATTAAGTTTATTTATTCGACAAGGTATGCCAACAGAGAACATATTATACATATTAAAAGAAATAAAGTTCAAAACACAATTTCTGATATGTACTCCTTTAACAGGCCTATACAACATTCGAAAATTAAGTGGTGTTCAATAATAAAATTTGAATTGAAAGTATACATCAATATATATAAAACTGTTTCGTTACTGACTGAGTGACTGAGGTACTGAGTGACTGAGTGACTGACAGACAACGTACAGCCGTAACTACTGGGCGTAGAGAGCTGAAATTTGGAACATACATTCTTTAGGGGATGTAGGGGTGCACTAACGAAGGAATTCCCAAAATTCCCACGGAAACGGGAAATATAGGACTTTTTAGTTTGTATGAAAAATCTTATTCCTTGAGTGCACCGATGTGAAACTTGGTGTAAAGGTTTTTCAATGTGTGTCTGGTTGTGTTATCAAATGAATTCCCGAAATTCCCAGGGGAACGGAAAATATAGGACTTTTGAGTTTATGCGTGTACGAAGTCGCGGGCAAACGCTCGTTATTACATATTTTTTTTATTATTTCATCGTTTTGAATTACGGTTTGAACCCACTTTATTTTGCTAGTCGTTTTGCCACTTTAAATCACTACACAAGTCCACAAACAGTTACACAGCTTATTTGAAGATTTTTAAGGGTGATTGCAAAATAAAAATACTTGTCTTTGCACTTTATCTGTTATTTTACGGAGATGTTTACTGTAGCGAGGTGGCGCCATCTATGTTTCTTAAAAGTTTCTTAAACTAGTTAGTGGATACTAGTTAACTGATATACTTAAGGAATATATAAACATACATATTGAGTAAATACATATTTTTTATTAGAAAATAATTCAAATAAACATATAAACGTCCATGACTTGACGACTAATATCTGTGTCCATCACACAAATATCCGTCGCCGCGCCGCCGGGATTCGAACCCGGGACCTCTGGCATAGAAGGCAATGTACGTTACCTCTACACCAGCCGGTCTAATAGTGTAGATTTCTTACTGTGAAAAGAGAGTGGTAAAAAGGAAACATTTGGTTTTTGTATAAGTAACTAGCTGTTTCGCGCGGTTTTACCCGCGCTATTTCAAATCCCGCGGGAATTTCGAGATAAAAAGTAGGTAGCCTGTTTGCTATTCCAGACTGTAAACTACCACTATGCCAAATTTCATCCAAATCCATTAAGCCGTTTTGCCGTGATAGAGGAACAAACATCCAGACATGCATACGTCCATCCATCCAAACTTTCACATTTATATTATACAAAATTTTAGTTTGCTTTTATTCGATAGATGTCGCTGTAAGTTGATTAAATCGCGCAGGAAGAGTTATTAATGACTTAGCTATATTTACTTTGTAGACTACCTTTCTTCCATGCTGGACTGGGAGTGAAAGAATAACATAGAATGTGCCAGCTGCTTCTCTTCCCGGGCATACCGTAAAAGTAAGTTAAGGGACAGAGGTTTTATTGACAGTTTTGCGGGCGATAGGCTGACCCGCTGTCACTGCAATAATCTCTCCATCATTCTAATTCCTTAAGCATAGAATTTATTATTAAACTCAGGTTAAATCAATTTTGTTTCTAATAAACTCCATAACATAATAAGCACATTCTAAATTTAAATGAACTTCCAGAGAAAATCTATAAAAAATTTACACAACTATGTCTAGCTAATCAATATTTATACCCTGCCACCACGCAGGTTCCCCATCAATCAAATATTGACGTGTAGATTGACATGACGTCAAACTGTGATGACGTGTCCTCATGTGCGCCGTAAATATTTAATTCAATTGAGTTTTTTTCCCGGCAACTAGAATTTTTGACGTATTTGTACAGTCAACACAACACCGAGTTCAGGTCTCGTTGCAACTAGAATCATAAAATTTACTTTTAATGACACCTTACTGATACGGTTGATATGGAAACTATTTAAATTCTTAATCAAATTTTTTTTGTTTTATATTCAACGTAATCCCCTTGAGAGACCTATGTTTGACTTCTGCTCAATCCCCTTTACTTGACTCCAATGCTAGAGTTATGTGCCGTGACTTATAATAAGGTTGAAGAGTAACAAAAATTCAAATTCAAATACAATTACAACGGATTCGAAGGCAGGACTTCTGGAATAAAAGCTAATGTTTTACCGCCAAATCAGCTGATCGTCGTTATAGATGTCCATGGTTTTGATTGCCACTTACAATCAAGTGTTATTATTTGATATAAAATGATTAACAGTCGACTATACGTTTAGAAAAGTTATATATCTTGTTATTTCCAGTAATTTACTCAAGATGACGAAGTGAAAGGGATCACAAACTGAGAATATTGATTTGTTGAAATGTAATTTGAATACGTGACTTTTGCGACTGTATAAAGGAGGTTGGTCTTTTTACATTTTTTGAAGGCAGTAAGTATAAATAAATGTAACAGTTGCCTTAAGTTTTAGTAGACATAATTTTAAAGGTTTCTTACATAAATAAAAACGCCACCTTCATACTTAGAACCACTTTGTTTTCTGTCTGTTAAGAACAGTTTGAACAGGAACTTTTGAAGAAAGATTCCTCCGTTCAGTTGCTCTTATATCCATTACATAGAGTTTATAATCGTTTAAATCACGAAAAAAGTTTAGCTGACTTGTGCTCCAAATTTAGATTGATAACTTTGACAAATACCTTTTGTGACTCTAAGTTTACTTTCATTACTCCTTGTTTGTGAATAGCGGCGTTTGTCAAGAATCCTAATACAAACTATTTGTGTTTAGTACTTCCCTATAGGTACTGATTTTTCCTATATGTTAATAATAATAAATAATAAAATCCCCAGGCAATCACACGAACTACAAGGCCTCTACGTAAGCAAAGCTTTTGTTATGAGATACCACGTAGCGAACTAGAGGGAACCTAGAACCAATATAAAATACATTATATTATGTATAGATAAACGCCCAGACTAGGAACATTTTTTTTTCTTGTTCCGAGCGGGAATCGAAGCCACAACCACTGAGGTAGATAGATTTAACCCATCGTCAAAGTGGTCGTTAATCAAAGCCAACTGTGTACAATATTTTAGCTTCGTACGTCAATTCGTACCATCGTGAGAGACATTGCCGCCTAATCCCTTAAAAAAATGTCGCATAAAGATGACGCCGAATGTTTACTATCTATTCTATTTTTTGATTGCAAGCAAAAATGAACTTAGTGATGGTCAGGCGGAAATGTCTACGATAATACATCAATTCATTCATCTATCCATTCTTGCTGCGGTTATTGGCAGGATGTGGGTTTTTGAGAGGCAAATGTTGCTAAAAAATGGTTAGACAGCGTTTGAATTGAAGCATTAAGATAGTTTTAAGCTTAGATTTTTGAAAAGATTAACATAGAATTGTAAAATCACATCTATTTATATACCCTTTGTCATACTCTATATTAACGTAATTTTTATAAGTGACCTAGAACCATTTTACATTTTAACATTTTGACAAGCTTCTCATATAGAGTCTATATACACTCTAATATGATAAAAAGAAAATATAAAACATTTTGTATGTTTGTTTGGCTTTTCCTACTGAAATATTATAATTGCGAAAGTGAGAACGAATAAAGGTAGTACATACACATTACCAAGGAATAAGGCTACAATATCTAAGTAGCTCGCATTAAATGGAAAAATACCTTTAGAGAGCAGCCTATATTTGAAAAAAAGCTAAATCGTTGTTTGCTATCACAATTAAAGGCAAATTTCTAAGACTAAAACTTTATTTATGTTTTCTTAGAAAATAGTGCATAATAAGAATGAAGAATTCTTTCCCAAGATAATAAATGTTCTGTCTGTAACTCAACAACAATCGTTGGATTATTTCGCTTTCTATAAAAGTCATTTCGTTGAAGCCACCATTTGAACGCGTTGGTTCTGCGGTCGCACCTTTTCTATTAAAGCTGTTAACCACAGCGTTTCTTTTATGACGATAAGCCAGACGACAGTAAATAAAACACTTTTAACCGAATTTATCGCGTTTAATTACATTTTAAATTGTAACTCGACTTTTCGGTGTCTTTGCAGACCCCGTGGTCATGAGCGACACGAGTGACCACGGGTTCTGCAAGTTAAAATTTAAAATGTAATAAAACGCGATAAATCCGGTTAGAAGTGTTTTATTTAATAGTATGAATTACAAAAACTTAAGACAATATTAAGACGACAATAATACTTGTTTTCATTTTAAAAGACACTAGTTGTCGATCACAGTTTGGCTTTCAGTTGTAGCTGCCTTTTCAGTCGAATTCTTGTCACATCGATATTTTCACCGTTTTCGTGATCAAAAACCATGATAACTCGTCTCGTCGACCAACTCTAAGAATATGCTGGAAGGTAAAAGTATTAATGATAAGTATGCTTTCATAAAAAGCAACGAAAGAATAGGTACTTCATTTATTTGTAAGTAAAGCGGGATACAGGTAGATCTCAATTTAAAAAAAAAACATCCAGCTCAAAAAACCTCAGTTAAGCCTTAACATTTTGCTACACTGATATTATTCTCGTAACCCAAAAAAAGGCAAGGCACACGTGGAGTAAAGAATGAGACACGCCACTCTATAAATTTTAAAATGTAGATACCTCCTGACTACATACTAACTTCAAGAATAAACCAAATTAGTTACCGATAAAATCATATCTTTTTTTATCCAGTCTCGGTCGTCGATGAAAGTTACAACGCCATGGATCGATTAGGCTCGATTAGAAATAAATCGATATTTGTAGCTATTATAGTGAAATGAATATTTAGAACGCCTCCGCTTTTAAAAAATAAACTACATGGAGATAGCTCGGTAATCATCGGGATCATAGATTTATCTTTGGAACAGGTTTTTGTAGATTAAAGCAAAGTCGGTTCGATCCCTTTATTAAATACAGGGTGTGCCTGTGGCTATGCACGTGTAGAATTTAGAATTGAATTGTTATAAAGTTAGATTAGAGAGATTAGGCTTTCAAGAATACGTAGAGTATTTGATAGAGGTCAAATAGGTACATACACTTCGAAGCTAACGATGTTACAGGCACAATAATATCCAATTAGATTTATGATATTCATGAGATATATTTAAAAAATGTAATAAGCTGCGCAAAGCGAGCTCTATTGAAAGTTTTTTTCTGTTGAAATTCTTGCCACTGAAGGATTGTCATAATAATAAAAATAAGAAGAAACAAAGTTGTACTTAATACTAAATTTTGATACGGACTTATTAAAAAAATTGTATCAAGGCAGCTCAAACCTAGGAAAATTCATGTGAATAACAAATGTATGGGAATTAAAGCAAACTGCACTTAAATATTAGGTGCAAACTAGTTAGGAACGCGGCATGTCATACAGAAAGATTGAGATGTGACATTTTCAAAGTTTATCTACATATTATATTAGAAGTGCAGAAAGACTGTCGATTTTTGACCAGTGTGTGAAAACTAGTATTGCTTTTTGACTTATTTTAATTATAATAATAATTATTAGCTATGCAAAACTTTTTAGTATTCCAGTATTTGCGAGGTAACTTAATTCTTTAGTTTATATCAAACGAAAGCTTAACCGCACCAAAATCTATTAAAAACTAATCGAACACAGGTATCAACAGACATGTAGCGATAATATTAAGAGAAATCAAAATTCAATTATCATAAAGTTTTAGAATCTATCCAGTGCCTACCTACTTATTCATTCTCAATAACTGGGCCTTAATTCTCATGCAATAGATACGTATCTATTGTAGCCTTCTTTGTTTTGTGGAGGTGCTGCCAGGTATATACAGGGTTGATTTGAAGTCTCCAGCCAAATTTAAATATTAGTTTCTTTGATACGATATAAACGTACCTGCATAACTATTTTAGCGTCGCTCAGTACAAAAAAGTAGAAATATGGAACCACAAACTTTTAAAAAAATAGTCACTGTTGATGAACACAGCTAATACGACGTGGCATTTCCTTGATAATACTACGACGTAGTACTACAAAATGTGTGTAGTAGTCATCTTTATTTTAATGGTAATTTAGAGTGACCATGCCTTGGTTAATACGTTAGCGGATAAATTGATTTCCTTGTAAAAAAATAAATACTTTTGTTTTGCAAAAATGGTTTCTATGAATGATACTTATTGCGTAAAAAAATTTGGCCGATGACTACAAATCAACCCTGTATAGGTCGCTAGATTAATTTCTATTTAATGCACTTTTACACACTTTTAGTGTTTTAAGGTTGTATTGCAGATAAAGGATGGATGAGTCATTAAAACTACGTAGGTTCGGCTTAGAATATGCCCAACACCATCAAAAAGGCGACTAATCCGGACAGCTTTGTGATAGAACCTCTTTAAGGTTGGTCTGGAGACCCTTCAAATAAATTTGCTACTAACTATCGTTGTCCTTGTGGTCATGTGTTTTGAAAATTTTTGTCAGCCCCGTATACTGTCATGGACGCTAATAGTCAATGTGCACGAGTTTTGAAAACGTTGCTGTTCAGTTACTAAACAGAAAGATTTTCCGAAGTAAATATTGGCCCTGTTTAAATTGTAAAATAGACTTAATTTAAATACAGTTTTGTTTGACTTTAATCACCTCTGGTCTCTCATATTTCACCTGTTTCATGCTGCAGGTGGTCAATTTCTGAAGATGTAGCGCTCGATACCAAATTACTTCTTGTTGAATCGACATCAAGTCGATTTCGATTTATCTCGAGACGCCCAGAATCGGTCTTTCATTCTAGCACATCCTTTTAAAATTCATTAGCATTATTTTTCAACGCATCCTTGTACTTCAGTTTAATACTTCTGTAATCGAAACTATTACACAAGTTACATTTTATCGGTTCATTGCGTCTTTTATGAGTCGGCAAATAACTTTTATGCTTTATAAAAGTTCAATGGAATATTAAATGGGCTTTTAAGTGTGGTGGAAGCTTTTGCATATCGTTTTATAGTAAAGTGGTTAGGTCTAGGTAGCTGTTTGAGAATGGATGGTAATGTGTATAAAATTCTTTTATTAAGATTGTATCTTGAGAAAAGGTTTAAGTAATATACGTTAACTTGCATCTACGTTCAGTAGAAAATTGTAATAAAGTACATGCGTTATTATGAAAAGGATATCAGATTTTTATAATTAGCCTGCGTTAATTAAAATCCGTATAACCTCTGTTCTTTTATCCAATGCTTTATAAAACTAATGCTTTATTTTTGTTACAGGTACTTATAATGCTGCCACTTATTATGATACTTATATCGGTATAGGTAGTATTGATATCGGTAAGTTAAACGACGAAGAATAAAATTAAAGCAAAATCGTGGTAAGAATCACACAAACATAAGAAAAGTCCTCAATTCCTTGAGCCGGTATGCAAACAAGATTTTTTGTTTAGTAATGACTTATGCAGGTGATGAAAACTTGAGACTTAGACTAGTCTCGTCTCTTTCAATGGTTGTCACCAGAGTCAACTGTGAAAAACAATACTTTCGGTTACTACCTATAGCCCACTCTAAAATCGGTTTACCCGTTCAAGGAGCTATGATGTTACGGACACGCGTGCTTATAACAATGCATGGTTGAAGAATAACTAATAGGTACATAAGCAGTATATTACACCTTAGTATATAAGACACAAGGAAATATCAACTCATATGTATAATATCAAATCACACACTATTATAAACATGAAAGTTTTATTATTTACATACATACACATACATACATAACTTCACGCCTGTATCCCTCATGGGGTAGGCAGAACACCAGAGGTTTTATAAACCATCTGATGTCACTTTTGACAAATTTAGAGGTATTATTATGATGGAGTGAGACTGTTGCAGTGACAGGGGGTCAGCCTATCGCCAGCAAAAACGCTAATAAAACCTCCATCCCTTAACTGACTCTTACAGTATGACCGGGAAGAGAAGCAGCTGGCACATTCTATGTTTTTGTTTCGCTCCCAGTCCAGCATGGAAGGAATTTTATTATTTCATGGAAATTTTATTATTTCGTGGAAATAATACTAACCAGACTTAGAATAAATCTTTTACACAGTAGTTACACGTACACTTGTCCTGGATTAATATAGGATTCATTTTATTTTTTACGTGACCCGCCGTTGTTACTCTGTGTCATACGTAGGTACGATATCACAGGTTAAGCAACGTTCGGCGCGGTCGGTACTTGGATGGGTGACCGCTGACCATTCATTTCTCACGGCGACTTCCGTGCTTCGGAGGGCACGTTAAGCAGTCGGTCCCGGGTGCTGTATACATGTATACAGTAGTAGTTAGGGCGCCCTAAAAATTCTGACATCCACCACCCAGCACTGGGCCAGTTTGGTGGATTATAGCCTATACTTCCTAGTCAAGGGGAGAGACTCATGCCCTGCAGTGGGCTCATTACAAAGAGATGTGATGGTGATGAAATACTGAATGTGGTCGGCCTAGCCAGCAATTATATAGAGCGAATTTGTCTTTGTTTTTCACGTTTTCATATCTTACCTACATACATACATACATACATAACTTCACGCCTGTATCACTTATGGGGTAGGCAGAACACCAAAGGCCATCAAACCATCTGATGTCACGTTTGACAAATTTCGAGGTATTATAATGATGGAGAGAGACTATTGCAGTGACAGGGAGTCAGCCTATCGCCCGCAAAAACGCCAATAAAACCTTTGTCCCTTAACTGACTTTTACAGTATGCCCGGGAAGAGAAGCAGCTGGCACATTCTATGTATTTCTTTCGCTCCCAATCCAGCATGGAAGCAATCTTACCTACTACTTTTAAAACCGATTGTTATCGCGTATTATTACGACTTATTACATATTTCATATTTTTTTGACGCTTACTGTTGTGGTAAGTGATATGCTGCCGAAAAAATAACCGGATATTTTTGTATAAGTACACGTAGTGCTCTGCCTAGCATAATGCAAATGTTGCTTCTGTACTCATATTCACCCGATATCGAGATTCAGTGAAACATGCTCAGAATCGACCACTCTATATTTACTGTCCCTAGGTACACGCAACACTGTCAAATGATCTATTCTTACTGTAACAAATAATTTAGTATTGAATATCTGGTGCTGCGTGCAGTGAGTTTTGCCTTCGGCGCAAGCGCGGTTTTGATATCATAACATGTATTTGTGTTAAAGTAACGGTGTAATGGTGAAAGTTGTGTTTTGTATGTATTGTTTTAGAGTAGATTTACTATTGTTAGTTGTTAAATGTCGTCACTTTGTTAGAAATAAGTGTAATATAAGTTGATGTAATTTCAATCTTTACTATCTATTTACTGTGTGAAATGTTCACGGTTGTTTTGAGTAAATATTGATCCTGTAAATATGACCATTAAATTTTCTCAATATAAGGCTATCAAATTAAATTAAATTAAATTAAATATTAAATTAAATCACACAACATTATCTAGCTAAAATTAAGTTTCTTAAAGAACTTGTGCTATGGATACTAGATAACTGATATACTTAAGAAATATATAAACATGCATATTGAATAAATACATATATTTTTTTATTAGAATAAACTTAAATAAACATATAAACATCCATGACTTGACGACTAATATCTGTGTTTATCACACCGATATCCGCCGCCGCCGGGATTCGAACCCAGGACCTCTGGCATAGAAGGCAATGTATGTAACCACTACACCAGCCGGTCGTCGAATTTTTAATTAAATTTTATAATCAAATGTAAAATATAATTATGTTTTCAAAGATAAGCACGTTCAAACGTTAATTTTGATCATCATTAGTTATTAGTACTTTTGTACCCGAAATTTGATTGACGACTTGTTAGTTGCAATCAGATAAAAAAGGCTTTAATTGATGTTATCAAAATCAAAGGACTAAGTTTTGAAGTCAAAGGTATTTGACCACTGTGAAACCCATACCTGTTGCTTTTCATTCGCCTTTAGAGTCAAACCTTTATTAGCTCTTGATGGTCATTCAAATTTTCTTTTGAATCTATTCAATTTAAACTGTTTATAATAGAGCATTGTCCGCCGATTATAGGCTAATAGATCCAAAGCGCCCTCTACCATTAAATATAATTTCATCTGGAGCCATTGCAGACAAAACTTATTTAAATTACAGCCAATTTTAATAATTTAGAAGCAAAGGTCAAGATTCAGCCAATTACTGCGTTTGAGATACTAATACTTTTTGAGAAGTAGGTAAGTTACAAATCAAGTGCAGATACGATGATATCAAAGTGTACCTAAGTATCTTTTTACCTCTCTATCAGTTTTTTCGTCTCATCATCATCATCACAACTCCGTGTAATGAGCCCACTGCAGGGCCATGAGTCTCTCCGCTGGATGACGAGGAGGTTTAGGCCGTAATCCACCAAGCTGGCCCATTGTTGAATATCAGATATTTCGTGAGAAATGAATGGTCGGCGGTCACACATTCTAGTACAGGCCGCACCGAGCGCGCTTAACCTGCGATATCGTTTGATATGCACAGTAACCACGGCGCCACGACGACTTCATCCGTACGTATGTATTTTATTTTTAAATGGTGCGAGGATATTTAGACCCGTATCAATAAAACTCAACTCTGAGAACGGTCTTAAGTACAAAATTTATGGAATCCTTAAGAATTGAGGGATCCCATTTTTTCCCAAAGGCATCGTAGTAGGTGTAAAGAGTAGAAGTGTAAAATTAATAGGTGAATAAAACAACTTTTTAACCGGGTTTATCGCGTAATATTTATATTTTACATTTTAACTCGACGTTTCGGTGTCTTTGCAGACCCCGTGGTCCCGAGCGACTGAGATGTCAGGCGTCAGATTGATAGGTGGAAATAGTATATTTCATTACGAGTGCGGAAAGCAATGACGGTTCCGCACGTGTATTGAACGACTATTTTTAATACAGTTGTGAAAAAATTAAGCAGTTTTATAAAATATACAAAATGGCGCCAGCCGTGAAAGATTATAAACAGAGATTTTTTTGTTTTGTTTATCCATTCTGGGTAGGCAAAGGGAACTATGCCCATACAGCCAAGTCTTTACTATATTTTTTGAATTGACATGAAATGAAAATGAATTTAATGAGATAAAATGAAATGAAACCTAACCTAACTCATTGCATCAAATCATTATATCTGATATTGAAACAAATTAGTAGCTTCTTTTCAGAAATATTTGCATGAATCGTAAAAACTTCTATGAAGTTTTTTTTTAGTAAAAACTTCGTGGTTGATTTTTTCTTTTTAATAGACATTATTTTGACATTTGGGAAAGAGAACGCACGAGTGCGGAAAAGGTAAAGAAAAAGCACAAGTGTGTAATAGCCCACATCCCGAACGCTAAACGTCCCTGCAATACGCCACTTTTTGAGCAAGTGTATTAAAAAAGTTATACATCATCTCCATGTCTGTAAAAACACCGAACCGTCGAGTTAAAATTTCAAATAAAAATTATACGCGATTAATCCGGTTAATAAGTTGTTTTATTTAAATTATGAATCGTGAAAACTTTAGACAATATTATTAATAGGTAATTGAAGAAAAAACGCTACCAATATAAAACTCTATTGATATTCAAAAACAACTCTGTACCATGTCCACAAATGACTCTTAGGCTGCAAACTGGACTGTAGCGACAGCGACAGCGAGAGCGACAGCGGCACGGGCAGCGGTTTCCGCGACACGGTAGAAAGTATTGAGTTTGTATGAAACCGCGACAAATCACTCTCACTCATGCGCGCTGGCGTCGAGAACGGCCCAGACTCCGCGCGTCGCTGCCCGTGCCGCTGTCGCTCTCGCTGCCGTCCAGTTTGCAGCCTTAAACTTGTTGCCAAAATGCCCCATTAGTATAAAAATTAATCCTTGAGGCACGCATTTGGCAATCACTGAAATGGGCTTCTGTTATAACTCACACAAATTAATTTAATAATCTGTGGCCAATCGGTTTCTTTTGTAAGACGGTAATTAAGAACACCTGCGTAGTAGCTCTGTTGTTCTTTTATAGATAAAAAACTTGCCGATCATGTTGTGTCATAAACACCTTATTCTTAGGAGTTTATGATTTAAAAAGGGTTTTTATTTTCTAGTAAGTACAACTATTTCACTACCCTTTTATGAATATGAAAGAATATTAGTATCTCTACAAACATTGAATTAAATCTCAAATAATTGAGTTATCTCTGCAACCTAGATTTTGAAATAACTTAACTTTTTCATAAAAATAATAAACTTTTCCTTTAAACAGATACTTACTAAATTTATATCATTATAATCGATAACAAAACTTAACAACAAAACACTTTAAATTTTTACATCTTACAACAACTTAATATGCAATAAAGACTTTATTAATATAAAAATAAAAAGAATCCGGCTCATATCGGTAAAGAACGCTGCGTCGACGCACAAATCAAAAGTCGTCGTTTTTTATTACGTCTCTTCCCAGCATAAGTCATGAATAAGAGTCATGGCATAACTGTAGCCTTGTAAACTGCAGAGGCATAATTGCTGCTTTTTAAATAGTTTCTTGGGTTTCAGTGAAGAGTTGACTAATAATTAGGTTAATGTAATAATTAATAACGACGACCGGCTGGTGTAGCGGTAACATACATTGCCTTCTATGCCAGAGGTCTAGGGTTCGAATCCCGGCGGCGGCGGATATTTGTGTGATGAACACAGATGTTAGTCGTCAAGTCATGGACGTTAATATGTTTATTTAAGTTTATTCTAAAAATATATATATATATATTTAGTCAATATGTATGTGTATATATTTCTTAAGTATATCAGTTATCTAGTATCCATAACACAAGTTCTTTAAGAAACTTAATTTAGGCTAGATAATGTTATGTGGGTGGCAGAAATATTTATTTATTTATTTATCGCTGTTAGTCCTGCAGGATCATGGATATTTCTGCTGGACAGAAACAGACAAAAATGCATTGCATGCTGTCAGTTACAGCTAAATATGTGTGGTTAACAGTCTCTATGATGCATCGGTCAAATATTTGTCAGTGGCGTATGAATTCAAGTTCTGAGTTACAAGCGGAGATACTCTGGAAAAATCCTTAGTTCCACTATGCACACAAGCTCATTAAAGTTTTTTAGAACTACATAGTTGATGTGTAAGATTGAAAGAGCACATAAGACTTGTCAAGTTTTCTACATTTAACAAGTTCATCAAAATTCGTATTCTTAGTCTCTATGAAGGTCTAGTTCAAGAACTCCGCCTTAATACTTTAATTGTGTCAATACATTACGGTTTCTTAAATAAAATTTACCATCAATTATACCTCTATACATTACTACTCTATAAGAACGTGTAAATCAGAGCAGCTAATAATGTTGATAAACTGTTGGTGTAAATCGCTGACGCTTCACCGGCGCGCACGCACCATGCCGAGAGGACTCGCTGAGTTATTGCACTCCGGAGTATTAAAAGTGCAAGTGAATTTTAATTATAATTATATTATAAAAAGAAACAAAAAGTATTTTTTATTGAATATGCTAAAAAACTACTAGAAAGCCACATTATTCAGAATTACCATATTCTAATATCTAATCAATGTACTTCCATGACGTGGACTCAACTGCTTGTAAACTGATTGTCTTTATTCAAAAGGATATTTCGGTGAAAACCATAGTTGAACCACAGTTCAGTCACGTCCAAACAGTGTCCTATACTAAGCCTGTAATTGTTCCTTAGATTTCTCAAGCTTTGAGAAACAGCCTAATGTTCATCGACTCCTTCTAATTTTAAAAATATTCAATGTTAAAACACCAATTAAAAAACGCAATAAATAATACAACATCAATTGTTTTAGCTCTACCTCAGATAAATCAACAACATAACGTGTTTTTGAGATTCGTATCTCGAAATGTGAATAAAAATATTTCGACTTCCGCACATAACTGACACCTTAAATTAAAGTAATAAATTATAATCTAAAATCTTTGATAAACATAACGGTGTTATACTTTTTATATAAGCTATTAACAAAATCTGCTGTTAATTATAAAGTGGTTTTATTGAGTCAAAAACCTAGTTTGAATGAAAACTTTTTTATAGCAGCCTATTTCGGCTTTTGCAAGGTTTCGTTTTGTACTTTTATTCAATCGAAAAGCCAAAAAAATATAATGTACTTAGATGCGATGGGGTAAACCTGTCTGCCTGAGACGCCAGAGGTTGCGGGTTTGATTCCCGCACGGAACTAGAAAACGTTCCGTGTCTGGGTGTTTATCTATTTATGCGTTAATATTCTAGGTTCATCCCTAGTTCGCCACATGGTATCCCATAACACAAGCTATGCTTACTTTGGGGCCATGTAGTTGATTGTCTGGGGACTTTATTTATTTATTCATTTAGAAGCTCAAAAAATAAGAAACTGCAAAGCAATTTAGCTACAACTAAATTCGTTGTATCTAAATTAGTTTGCTTTAGTTCTTACTTTTCAAACTTCAACTAGCATAGAATTATTTTAATAAAACAGTTTGTAACAATACAATCCTCCAGTCTACAAGATTTTTGACCATTTTTGCTGCAGATTTCTCTTGAAAAGAAGAAGTCCTGCCAATATTAATAAGTACGCAGTGACAGAGCCATTTCACGAACTTGCATATATCCAGGGACACTAGAGCTCTTATAGAGCTGTTTTGCCAACATATGCTTTTGATCCTTCTTTCGACCTGACACAATACACTTTTAATATATTTATAATCTTCAAAAAAATAACAAGACTCGTAATTTAAAGTTATCTTTACCTTGACCGGGGATTCTCCGATATTATTGTTATGTGTTTGGGTGTTTAAATGTTAACTATTTCATCAATTTTAAAATAATAACACGTTTAAGTACAGGTATTTTATTACCATAACATCCTACTTATTTTGACGGCCTGCGTGGTGAATTATTCAAGTGTTCGACTGCGCTATGTGAGGTTAGAGTCCAGAATAGTTACGGAAAAAGGTATTTTTTAAGCTAGCTTGGGTCAAGATATATACTTCCTAGGATAATTGATTGCTGTTGAGTTTCTTGCCACTTCTTCTCAACAGATCGACTTTCCGAAGTGGTGGTAAATTCAGTTCAATTTGTAAATAATTTGATAAATAATTTATTGAGTTTTTTTTTGAGGTCACTTTTGAGGTTTTTTTTTTGAGGTTACTTTTAAGTTCCACTATGTGGTATCTGTAATAAAAATTTAATAAGGATTTCTTTTGGGTTTTATAGTTACTGTGTTTGTAAATTTTGATAATTTATTTATTGTAAAAGTGAAAGTTTATGAGGTTCCAGAAATGAACACGACATTGAATCCACATGTGGCTATTTTGTTCAAACTTACACATATAATTAGCAATTACATGGTGTATATTTCCATGATACAATGTGTTTAAACCGTTGTTTAAATATAGAATTACAAAGTCAGTTAAAAATGGTAACACTACAATTTAGCTTGATAAAAAAAAAAAACAAAAAACATGTTTAGTATTTTCTTACATCTGTTTTTATCCAGTAACCTACATTTAACTGCAAAACCGTTTAGTATCGCAGGCGGTCAAGTCACAGGTTGACCCCAGGGCGGGTCAGGCGCAGCGAAACGGAGAAGCCATCTTGCTTTTTTATTTATCAAAGGACAGGTGCTAAAACCTGTCGGCACAGGCCACTAGCCATGCAGACAAATGCAATTCTGTTATGGTAATAATACTGTCCTTACTTTTTGCTTTTTGAGAATAATAGGATTTTGAAATTAGTGAGTATATTAGTATGACAGAAAAAAGGCTTATTTGTTTGTTAAGGGGTTATTTCAGGAGTTTTTTAGTGATCTGTAAAACTGAGTTAATAAAGGTTAGTTAAGAGTTAAGGTTCAGAGATAGTAAGATATCCGGATGTGGATCAACGGAGGGCTGATGAGGAATCTGTCTCTCTTAATTGCCGCATTAAGATTATAAAGGAACGAGCAAGAAAGAATATGATTTCGTAGCTACGGATCTCAGTTCAAAGTAATTACTAACTATAGTCTGGCTAATGAGAAGTAGAATGGAAAAAATCTGGGGATTTAAAAAAAAATGTCATCATGGTAACCCCGACTATAGTACGACATATGGATTAAACAAACATGATACTTGATTTTTTTAAATAAAGTTATCGTAAAAAATAAAATTATCGTAACAGTATCATGTAACATCTGTGTTTTATGATTTCCCTTCATTTTTTCCTTGTAGCTTCCTGTGCTATTACCTGACCGTCACTTTTGATCTTGGAAAAATAGCTTGATAGTCTACAAACTGTTGCAGGACTGAAACTTTCAAAAACAATAAGAGTTAATATTAATGTTTTTAAGTTTTTGCATTTATAATGCTGAATTATTCTTAAATGACTGAAAAAATGGGTTAAATAAAAACAAAAATTACCCGACTAGGACTCGAACCTGGGACCTCTCGTTTGCCCCATGAGTGCTCTTCCACTGAGCTACAGGGGCCTGGCGCGGCGGTACGCCTCGAAATCACTTTGTTCTTACGTTATATTGCTATCGTAGCTCCATCTAATGGTATAGCTTTGCAGCTACGACCACCCGAGACCAATTTTTTTTTTATTTATCACATTTTTTCAGTTATTTAAGAGTGAATATTTTCTAAGTTTTCGATCAAGTTAAGGTAATTGCAGTTTACAATTCAATTCTACGTTGTATTCATCGTGGCCTCAGTGTCTGTGAGGTCACTGAAACGTAAGTAGTATTAAGCAATAAAAGTATTTTCGTAATGAATCCGATTTGTGTCGAGATTACCGTGTTCGTCAAAGAAACTCTTTATTGTACTTTTTATATTTTTATTACCTCATTGAATTACCTAATAATATACTACGAAGCGTAAAACATTGTAGTCAATAACTTCATAACAATAATAATATGGGTACACTTATTATATTAACTCAACCAACAGTGTGACTGCGATCATTTGAATCTAAGGCTTTTTTCTTTCCCATAACTGGGGAACAATAAAAATATTTCCCATTTTGTCGTGCGAAGTGTTGGAGACAATGCATGACAATGGCAATGATTACGGGATGCGCCATCTGCCGGCTAACGGTTGAAACTCACTGCTCGCGCGCTTTATGGTTATATGTTATCTGTGGTTTTTGACAGATGCCGTATAGGAAAAGGCCTTTTTTGATTTTTTGTTTAGTTAATGTGATATTTGATTAAGTTACGATTGTCTATTGTTGTGAAATTTGAAAAAAAAACCGACTTTAGCTTTCGCCCCCAAAACTTTTAACGGTTTAACCGATTTTTATCAAACATATCTAAGAAAACTCGGCCATAAATCGACTTAAATACCAAAAAAACAAAATTGAAATAGCTTCATCCGTACGGAAGCTATAATGTCATAGACATACTGGCACATACACAGACACACCAACTTATTACACCCCTCTTTTTGCGTCGGGTGTTAAAAAGATGCATATTCGTGAATACATAAGATAGATTTTACAAATGTTCTTCTAACTATATGAGAAAATAAAATTAAAAGTCTTTGAGAATTTTCCACGTTCCACTTTGAAATAACCAAATCATCTCATTACGTCAATTATGTAGTTGTAAGTGATCTGGACCAGTTCACATGGCCAGGTAAGTACCGGGACATTCCAGAAAAGACCAAGACTTGAAATAGTTTGATGTCCATTTTACGTAAATGAAAATGATGTCGAAGACGTATCTATGTAGGTGTGTCGTATGTGGTTAAAATCTATGCAAGGGTTCTCACATTTCGTTTTCTTTTAGGACCCACCTACAGGGGCAAGGTCACTCAAGTCTCAGCCATTTAAATAAGACACTGGCTATAAATTAATGCTGTTCACAACAACACAACTTCACGCCTGTCTCCCAAGGGAACCCTAATTGTTACGATCCACACATACCTCCTTTGCTTCATACCTTTTTCGCTTCCTCCAATGCTATTTATATTGTTATAATAAAAATATCGACTGTTTAATCTTCACCATAAAGCTATCTTACTGAAGATAATACTTCTAGAAGCTATCTGCACTTTAACGACGACGACTTGATAATCTTAGTTCTTTATTAATATAATCTGAGTAATTGAAAACATTAATAAACAGCTAACAAAGATACTAAAAACTCCAATTTATGTTTATATATAGCAGATCTATTTAATATTTTTTACATTAATTTAAAACGTTACTTAATGGCTAAATGGAGAGGTAATGATTTTCAATTAATTCTGATACTGAACAGGAATTATATAGTTTATTTATGCACAACGAATGAGAATATTTAATCGATGCCCTTAATGGTTAACTTGGTAAATTAAATATATGGAATGTGATATGTGAAACTGCAGCTAAATGAACTTAAAAATCGGCTTATAGATGTAGCTCATGGGAACTTTTTCACACAACTATAAAACGTATTATGTTGAAGAGTTTAGGGTCAGGTTAGTTCTACCGCTCCTACCGCTCCGACCGCTCCTACCGTCCCGACCGCTCCTACCGTCCTGACCGCTCCTACCGCCCCAACCGCTCCTACCGTCCGACCGCTCCTACCGCCCAAACCGCTCCTTGAATATCACGTCGTAAAATAAGTCTAATGCGAGAAACCTCCACTTAGTGGTAAGATTCCTTCAGGTTTGTCGGGCTAGTGACCACCCTTGATAAAGTATGCCGATAAAGTATGCCTTATATTATATTTAAGGATAGAACCTTTGTCTTCCAAGGCACCTCATGGAAAGTGCACATGAAGAGTATGGTGGTACACGTCCATCCACGAGAAACCTATTCACTCGACGCTTAAAAGTATCAGGACTATTACTAAAGGAATAAAAAACAAAATAAAAATTTTGAAAAACCCACGACGCGACGGTTAAAAAGTAATTGAAAAAGAATAAAATAATTTAAAATCCCCCGACTTGTCGCAATAACATAGGTATTCAACTCCCTATGAACTTTATGAGAAGAGCAAGAAAATTCGTCGAGGGCTGCCATCAATATTTTAAATTTCAATATTAAACTACAAAACGAATTCATTCAATGACAGCCCCAGACGGATTTTCTCGCTCTTCTTATAAAGTTCATAGGGAGTTGAATACCTATGTTATTGCGACAAGTTGGGGGATTTTAAATTATTTTATTCTTTTTCAATTACTTTTTAACCGTCGCGTCGTGGGTTTTTCAAAGTTTTTATTTAGTTTTTTATTTCAAACTTTTTAAAGAGCATAATATAGGTACCATACATTACATTACACAACACCTCGTTCCTCATTACCTATTTAAGAACATTATACGAATCAAATCCAAAGCGATAATTGAAAACGGCATTCAAATCGGACCAATGGTTTGCAAACAAAAATTTACTGCAGCGCCCCCTGGTGAGTTGTTACCGTAATACCTATCTCAGAACATGCACTAATCAAATCCAAAGCGATCGCTGAAAACAGCATTCAAATCGGACCAATGGTTTTGCAGATAAACGGTAACATTGACTTTTACAAACAAATGTTTACTGCAGCGCCCCCTGGTGAGTTGTTACCGCTACACCTATTTAAGAACATGCACCAATCAAATCCATAGCGATTACTGAAAACCGCATTAAAATGGGACCAGTGGTTCTGGAGATAAATGGTAACATTGGTTTGCACAAACACCCTCTCACCCCAAACGCATATACCGTCTCCGTTCCGTCGTGGGTAAAAATGGGCCTGTCTCATAAAGGAATTGTCAAAGCGGTTAGTTCGACTTTTTGGAATATCCACCATATACGGATGGAAGTTCTGTCTGCGTTTAGTTAGTCTGATGGTGTGGGTTCAATTTGTTCAAACAGAGCATCTTCTCATTCATCTCATCTTCATGAAACATAGGCATAGTCATTTTTACCATTTAACATGGTATTCAGGGCAAGTAATGTTTGTTCTCGTCGGTAGAAGGATGGAGGACCGCTGACCGTTAATTTGCTTCAACGACTTCCGTACTTCAAAGGCCACACATGCCCGTTAATCCCGGGAGCTGTATACTTGTAAACAATAATCATTACGTTAAAATTAAAAACATTGCCTGTAAAATTCTGATATCTACCAACAAGCATTTGAAAAGACTATTTGATTGTTTACACGCTAAACCTCATCACCCTTTGTAAGAGTTTTATCCTTCAGCTCTTCATTCCTTTAGTTTGTTCATTGAGAAAAAGTTGCTATGCTGATAATACAGGATAAATTTTAAATAACGCATCATTTTTGCAGGCAGCGTCTTCGCATCAATTCCAACAACATTTGTTCTATAACTTATTAAAATTAATAGTTTATAAAAAAAATGTTTTCCCATACAAAAAATATTTATAGTCTCAGTTTAATGGCGTAGCTTTATTTACTCTGAGCGTAGGCATGCCACGCACCTTACGTAATAAAATATGGCTTCAAAATAATAATAGGCACTTCTTTCAAAATGTAGAGTTAGGCGAAAACGCATTTCTTTTTTGTGTTATTTATAAAGATTTCATAAAAGTTGTAGAACAAATATTATTGGGATAGATGTGGAGAGGCTGCTTGCAAGATGTGATGTGCTAATTAAAATTAACCCTGTATACATAGCTTTGGTTTAACTTTAGGGACTTATAGCTGGTGCATCGGTTAGAGAAATGTATTGTTTTGTCCATGGATGCAGAAGCTTAATATACAGGGTGAAATTTTTGTATGTCCTCTGGAGAGAAAGTACTCTAAATAATAGAGATAGCAAATTTTACTCCAATGAAACATTCCTTTATTTTGGAAAAGAAATAAAACTGCATTCAAAGATTTTCGAAAATTCGCTCGCTTCAACCGGCAATCGAACCGACTAAATCCTAGTTTTTTTGGTAACAAATAGTAAAATAGGGTAAGTAAGTGCTTCCGATATTTTCCAAAAAACTTATTTCGGGATATTATTTACCTTTGGCCGTTATAAAATATTTTCTAATATTTCACCCACATGGTACGATTTGTCATGTGTCCAAAACATTCAGTGTTGAACAGTATGTAAGATTTTTGTTTTATATTTTTTTGGAGATTTAAAATTTGCACTTAAATTGAAATTTCTAGATTCAATGTTTATTTAACCTTTATCGCAGCTATTTAAAGAACAACAAAACATGAAACTTATACGAGTACTGTCACGCTTATGAGTGCAGTAATTGCAGAAAACACAATAATAGGAACTCAAGCGCAAGTCCTACTTTAGTTTATATTTTTTGACATTCCTCTCTATGAATAATTAATAACGAATCCATGCCTAAGTAATGATCAAAAATTAAGTCATCATCATCATCACAACTCTTTGTAACGAGACCACTGCAGGGTGGATGCTAGAATTTTCAGGGCGCCAAGATGGCTTCTGACAAACTCTAACGACTACTGTATACAATTATACAGCACCCGGGACCGACTGCTTAACGTGCCCTCCGAAGCGCCGAAGTCGCCGTGAGAAATTAATGGTCGGCGGTCACCCATCCAAGTACCGACTCGCCGAACATTGCTTAACCTGTGATATCGTATGATACACACAGTAACCACGGCGCCACGAAGAATTCTATAAAGGACTTTCCACATATTGAAAGGGGTGAAAATAAAGCAAGTATTGACCTCAATGGATTATTACAAGCTAAACCAATCGATTTGATCATTATTTTTTGATGCAATGTATGAAATGAGCTATCAGCATATTCTGTTAAGTTTATACAATCTTCAGGATAGCCTTAAAACATCTTCGACAAAAAACAAATGACATTAATTTATGAATTATAATTAACAATTAATTATAACGACCACTTTGGCGATGGGGCAACACTGTCTGCCTCAAACGCCAGTGGTCGCGGGTTCGATTCCCGCACGGAACAAGAAAAAAATGTTCCGTGTCTGGGCGTTTATCTATTTATGTATTTATATTCTAGGTTCCCCCCTAGTTCGCTACATGGTATCCCATAACACAAGCTATGCTTACTTTGGGGCCATGAAGTTGGTGTGATTGTCTGGGGATTTTTTATTAAGACAAACTTAATCCAAACTTAATGATGGAATAAACTTAACGCGACCCAAGACCACGTAAAAAATGAAGTAAATGACCTCAGTATGTAATATAAGGCGGCTCATCTAAGTGACTCCCGCATATTGGTCGGACCCGTTAAGGGTTCGACTCGGTGGCGACCACCCTATATTTAAAGTCACCGCTCCAACGATCGTGTGTTTACCCTAAATTCTTCCACCTCATCTTCATTTTTGACAGGTAAAATCAAGGCCATACGCGAAATTAGTCACTCTTGAAACATGACTTCCTGATTCAAAAATTGTTTTCATCAATCTATGAATAAACTCAGTCGGTAATCAGGCCAAGTTTAGCTTAATCAATAACCAGTTATATCCGCAGCGAGCTAATACAATCGATCAATTAAGTAAGTTAATCGAATTCGATTCGCTCGACGATATTACTATCTCGAGTCATTTCTCTACCACTTTCTATCTTGTATCAAAATAACACCGAGAATATCGAACTTAAGTTTATGATAGCTTCATTTCAATACGTGACATATCTACTGCAAAACCTGCTTCAATTAATAAACTCTACTACCTAAGGGTTAGTTTCCAATTTGATTGAGTCTATCTCTGTTTTTTGTATGAAAATTTGTATATCTGTCTCTTTTTAAGGCTTCATGCGGTTAGTTGCGTTTGCGCCCGTCAGTTACGAGTGTGCTTCCACGGAAGCTCAGCGTGTTTGAACGTGGAACGCAGTTTCGCGGGTTTTCTATGTAGCCAGTGATGAATGCATTCGATTTTCGAAATCGGTGTTTTGTGACAGATTTGAAATAAGGGTGCGTTTACGCAAGGAGGATTCATGGTTGATGCGTTCAGTGCTTCAATGGTTGTCAGTTTTTGTTATTGACGAGTAAAAAGTGTTCGGATTACAGTGCTTTGGATCACGTGTTTTGGATTTTGGGTAATTTTGATGTTTTTTTCTGGTTATATTTGGATTGGCATGTGACTGCAAGATATATTGCAAATAAGCTTTGTAATATGTAATTAGGTTTGAGTGTAATGTTGAGTGTAGGACGCACCTGCGAGTATGATGGGTTAATGCCAGGACAAGCAGTGGCTACTATTAGCTATTTAATTTTTAATAACAGCAACATTTTTATTACGAGAATAACATTATTTCTAATGAGAGCTACTTTAATAGGTAATTTTTACATTATTTTCTTAATTTAAGAATTATTGAGAATTTTATCTCAAAAATATATATACCTTTCATGAAAAAAAAAACCCGTTTTACAAAACGATTTTTTTAATACAGTTGCTCAAAAAGTGGCGTATTGCAGGGACGTTTAGCGTTCGGGATGTGGGCTATTACACACTTGTGCTTTTTCTTTGCCTTTTCCGCACTCGTGCGTTCTCTTTCCCAAATGTCAAAATAATGTATATTAAAAAGAAAAAATCAACCAAGAAGTTTTTACTAAAAAAAAATTCATAGAAGTTTTTACGATTCATGCAAATATTTTTGAAAAGAAGCTACTAATTTGTTTCAATATCAGATATAATGATATGATGCAATGAGTTAGGTTAGGTTTCATTACATTTTATCTCATTAAATTTATTTTCATTTCATGTCAATACAAAAAATCTACTAAAGACTTGGCTGTATGGGCATAGTTCCCTTTGCCTACCCAGAATGGGTAAACAAAAAAAAAAACTCTATTTATAATCTTTCACGGCTGGCGCCATTTTGTATATTTTATAAAATTGCTTAATTTTTTCGCAACTGTATTAAAAATAGTCGTTCAGTACACGTGCGGAACCGTCATTGCAACTCGTTCCGACTGTCAACCCTCGCCTTCGGCTGCGCCTCGGCTCGTGTAGACATTTGTCGGAACTCTTTGCAATGACAGGCTTTCCGCACTTGTAATGAAATATACTATTTTTACACTTTTACTTTCCTTGCGATGTATGCTATATTTTCCAATTACACGATGAAATTTTCCATCAAAAATGTATCTAAACCCTATTCAATACTCAAGAACCCTCATTGAGACATATAGCTCCATGTATTGTCTTAAATTTTCATATTCATAATCGTACAAACTTCAGCGCTATAAATCCGGCTAAAAGGTATTTAATTTTCCATATTACTTTCAAAAGGCCAATTCCTCAATTTGATTGATCAACCACCGCAGTCGACTACGGCTAGTCCAAGCAATAGCGGGTGTGTGCCCATCCCGCCACGCTTCGCTCGTCACTTTGTCTCAAGCGATCGGATTCAGACCCACTGGCCGTGACGAGAAACCTCCTATAACATATATCTGTATAGTCTAATACATACATTCTACTCATTCATTCATACCATACTTGCACTTTAGCTCTATCCTACTTTCATTCAGCTTAACTTGCCAGGTAGGTAGGTACTAGAAATTTTGGATTTAGGCTGTGAATTATTCGAAGACTTAAACTATATCATCAATTACAAACATCAATTTATTTAACAGTATAGAACATAAAATATACAACACAAAAAAAATTACAAAAAAAAATTATTCTAGAATGAACTTATGATTAAATAACAAAAACAAATCATTGGTGGGGCAAGTAATCAAATAGGCCCTTTACAATATCCGGGGCAAAGGTGCCCATGACGCTCGCTGCATTACCACGCTGGATTGCTATGGCAATTCTTTGCCCAGAAATGTCCCGGCCCTAGGATCGCATTGTTTTTCCCTTTGTCGACGGCCGATTGCATTTATAAATTTTTTAGTGTCCTGAATTAGATCATGTCAGGTTTTTTGGTTAAATACCTACATGTAATAAGAAGATCCAGTTAATTTCTCATCGCGTGTTGTGGTCTTCAATCACATCTTCACTTATCGTCAGGTGAGAATGAGGACAAGCGGGCTTAATCTCTAATACAATAATAATTAAGCCAATTATTGAATACAAATTTATTCTATTATGCTGCGGTCCGCTTTTATCGAGATCCTTTGAGAATATGAGGATAAAAAATGATATTCAATTCTGTATGTTATGCCCGGCTATGTTCTATAAATTAACGAAATTTTAGATTTTAGAGAAGAGGGAAAACATTCAAATATTGTGAGTCACATTGTTGGATAAACAAACTGCTTATAAACTTAAATATTTTAAGTTCAAAAACTATCCATGAACTGCGACAAATCAGGCAGCAATCGTAGATGTCCTGCCTCTAAAATTAAATCTAATTTAAAATCTAATTTTCACAGTTCACTGCTTACTTTCAACTGTGAAAACAAACAGTTAGTTGCAGTTGAATTATTAGCTCAAAGTTGAACTTAAACCATTTTGTCTCAGAAAAAAGCTTACCTGAACCCATAAGAAAAATTTAAGAATCATACCCAGAAATCCTAATGTCACAGCCAGCCAATCAAAAAATTTTACATTAAAAGTCAATATTCCATTCATAACCCTTAGTTTTTTTTTTAAACTAAAACAGTAATTCTTTATATACATATATTTAACGTACAACAAAGCTCTACCTGTCAAAATCATATAGAAATGAATTCAAACTACATTTTAAATTATTTGTAAACTATATCCGTAGGTTTTCATACTAATTATTTTAAAAATAATTGAATTGTTTAAATTATTTCTACATTTAATTTTAAAGGAATATTCACAAAAGCTGTCTCTATAAAGACAGGCTAGTGAAAGGTCGTGTCAGTGCAGAAATGCGAGTTTATGTGCACGTACAGACATCTAAATGTTTGCATATACAATTACTATGTTTTTTAAATTTTTACGATTAGAATAATTAATAAAATCTCCAGACTCACACCAACAACATGGCCCAAACTAAGCAGAGATTTTGATATGGTAGCAAACTAGGGGGACAATAAATACATAAATAGATAAACGCACAGACCCGCAACTTTTTTTTTTCGTGTTCCCTGCGGGAATCGAACCCGCGACCACTGGTGGCTGAGGCAGACAGGTTTACCCCATTAATTTTTATTATTTATCCTATGTCTTTTCTAACATTCATCAAATTATCATACAAGGAAAAATATATACATACATAACTTCACGCCTGTTTCCCTAATGGGGTAGGCAGAACACCAGAGGTTATAAAACCATCTGATGTCACGATTGGCAAATTTGGATGTGTTATTATGATAGAGAGAGACTATTGCAGTGACAGAGGGTCAGCCTATCGCCCACAAAAACGCCAATAAAACCTCCGTCCCTTAACTGACTTTTACAGTATGCCCGGGAAGAGAAGTAGCTGGCACATACTATGTTTTTCTTTCGGTCCCAGTCCAGCATGGAAGGTAACTGGAAACAAGGAAAAATCTTAAATAAATATTTGTTTTTATTACTTGAGAAGGATGGGATGTTTGTCCAACGTTTGTCGTTTGAATGAAAAGTACCAGAACTGTAGTGGTCAGGAAAAACTTAACCTTTTCATAACATAGCAGGATTTACACAAGTAAAGTCACAAGTAAGAGATAAATCCTACGCCTATTTTATAACCTACAACTTTGCAAAGTTTCATCACACCAGTTAAGTTGATTTCGCATTTCTTCACTTCACCGTTACGTACCATACTGACCACATAAATAAAAGTACTTTAGTACAGTGTCGTGAGTGATGGCAGGAAAAATGAATTTCGTAATGTCAGGTGTGACCGCAAAATGTTACGCTTCTTTCTTGAGGTTTCCTGTTATTTAGGTCTTGGCTAGGTGGTACTTTTATTATAAACTAGGAGATTTGCGGGATCCTACCTGTGTAAATTTGTCAAAAATTACGGCCCGCGTGATTTTAGATCTTGAATGAATTCCTTGAATGAAAATCTACTCGTAGCTTTCTCTAGGCCTGGGTTTACAAACGAAAAACTTTTTTTGAAATAGTTTTTGAGTTTAAAAAAATTAAACCCACTTTTTTGTATGTGTAAAAATAAATATTTATCTCCCTATCATTGTAAATTATATGTTGTTTTAAAGATGCATGCATTATTATTTATTATAAAGTATTTTTGTTTGATAAATTATGATAACCAAATGAACTTTTTGAAATATCTCCCTATCTAAGTTTAATCTCTAAGTATTAAGAAAAATATTTATTAGTAACCCTCGAATAAAGTAATATTTATATCCATGTCTGTCTGTAAAAGCTTTTGATGTCGCCATTAAAATGAAATCAACTTCTTTTATATTTCTTTGTGGCATTTATTTTTGGCAGAGATTTCATGATTCGCTTTGTGATACTAAAATTACTTTTTAAAGATCTCCTCTAGATAAGAAAAAATATTAAATGATGGATAAAGACTGGGTACCTACAAAAAACGTCGGTTTTTCCATAAGTAATTTTTAGTAGGTCCAGTTTCATACGATTGACTCCTGTTTGGTGTCTTAAAATGGTCGCCGTAGCAGGGAAGTTACAGTATCCGTCTAAGTATTTTCAACCGACTTCCAAAAAAGGAGGAGGTTCTCAATTCGTCTGTATGTTTTTTTTGTGTCTTTGTTGCACGATATTTTAGACAATTATAAATCGATTTTGAAAATTCTTGTCTTCTTAGTTGGTCCCACAGAAATTTTATTGAAATCGGTTGAGTACCTACATCATTGAAAATTTCAAATTTTTGAAACAATATGTATGATTTCGGAGAATGTATATTAAGTTTTGACGTGAAGTCGGTTTTTTTATTGCTCTGCATTCATTGATTATGTTTTTCTTTATAATGAAATGGTGTTTTAACTAACGGCCTCAATAATAGAAGGATATGATTTATTGCTTTCATAACTGTCAAATGTCTGTCACATCGATCACTCGTGCATGAACAAACATCAAAATCAAATATATAGTTAGGTACTGTAGTCGGGCGTGTTAAAGTTCGGGTAATAAAGACTTTTATTGAATATGAGTGATGAAAAGTAGTCTTATTATAAAACAATAACTTAAGATTAGCATATTTTTTTTACTTAAGGGTAAAAATAGGTACAATTTTTTTTTTTAAATTTCGTCAGCAAATATAATAACTTAATTGGCATTATTCTAAACATAATTCAAGTCACACTGGCTACACAAAAAGTAATAAAAAGAAATAAATTGAATAATCGTTCCCACATAACGTTTCTCCATACTTAGCTAGTTGTAAAGAAAGTGTAATAGCATTGTACCACATGAGAAGTTGTGAAAGTGAATCTAATAATAGTTATATTAATTAACACTACCTATAAGTTTATCTATGGACAATATCTTATATAAATTATGGATTTATAGTAAAGGTTTTTGTGTGAAATATTACGATTGATTTCAATTTTAAAGTAATGTTTTCATAATTGTCCGAAATATCCTGTAACAAAGACACAAAAAAAAACATACAGACGTATTGAGAACGTCCTCCTTTTTTGGAAGTCGGTTGAAAAAAAAATGAATAGGGAAGACACGTCATTGTATTCCCTTCAGCATACCATTACAAAAATTGCGTACTCCATCAACAACACGGCATCTGTAATTCAATTACCGGTAGAATCAAATGGCGTCACGTGTAGCGCAATTGATCAATTTTGATCTGCGCGTACGCATGCCTCGGCCGACGATTTGAATAGATATTGAATTGCTTATAGCATTCTTATGAGAGATGTTCTTTCTTTGAAGTTTTGAATTGATTGTAGTATTTTTGTTGTAAAGACAATTTGGTTGTAAGTTGTTATTTTCCTGTCTTTCTTTCGCGACAACTTTTTCAAATATTTTCTACCTGGAAAACAATAAAAGGAACAAAATAACTTAATTAAGTTAAGGTAATTTACGAACTGATAAAATGTAGGTTGTACAAAATCCATTTTGCACACAAAAATATTAAACGTGCGACATACTTACTAATTGCACGACTAAAAATACTAGAGCCTTAAATACTAAAAAAAGATTAAAATTTTATCGTCCTCAGGTGCCAATACAACTTTGTGCACCTATAAGTATCATCATCATCATCACAACTCTTTGTAATGAGCCCACTGCAGGGTATGAGTCTCTCCCTTGGGTGACGAGGAGGTATAGGCCATAATCCACCAAGCTGGCCCAGTGCTGGGCGGTGGATGTCAGAATTTTCAGGGTGCCGATACGGCTTCTAACAAACTCTAACGACTACTGTATACAAGTATACAGCACCCGGGAGCGACTGCTTAACGTGCCCTCTGAAGCACGGAAGTCGCCGTGAGAAATGAATGGTCGGCGGTCACCCATCCAAGTACCGACCGCGCCGAACGTTGCTTAACATGTGATATCGTATGATACACACAGTAACCAGGGCGCCACGACTTCCTATAAGTATAATAATTCTGCATAGTTTGTTTGTTCGACATAATATTTTACAGCCTGAAATCTAAAATAAGTATTGTTTTACCAGGTAGTCTCTGGTTTTACTAAAAAAGTCATACCGGGAGTACTGTAACCGGTAGAACCTATCTAGCAGATAGTCTGAAAATACCTTTAAGGGAAATTTGTTGAGGGTGATAGATAAGGGTGTTAGACCTTTCTTCTTTTTTAACAGTTTATTTATTTATTTTATTTATTTACTCTTTATTGCATACTGTTACAAAGTGAATATAAACAAAAAAGATTATTTTTTTATTGTATTACAATTGGCGGTCTTATCGCTAGCAAGCGATTTCTTCCAGACAACCCGGAATTAATAAATAAATAGTTAGCTTTATTACTAATATGTGCGCACCATCTGAATAATACGACTTTACTGTATCAAACCGCTTTTGTATGTTAAGACTAAACTTACAAACTGCAGTAAGTTTAGATTGATGCAGTAGAAGCCACAAGGCATTGCTAGTATCATATTATGAATTCCCGATTAGTTCTTACATAGTTTCAATAGGAGTGAATGAAAATCTTATAAATCCGGGTAAAATGTTACTGGAGCGTCGGAATTTTTATACAGGGTGTATTCTGTATTAAAGTTTTTGAAAGCACTCGTAGGCTGGCGTTTCATTGCGCTAAATTATTAGAATAAAATGTGAATTATTTTAAAGCGATTATGTCCCCAACTTAAAAATACCTTCCAAATGTATCGTACCGTGAAAGTCTTAAAATAGTTATTCTTATGTTTCATTTCTAATTTTCTTACCATATTATGAAGACATTGTTAAAAAATAATAGATAGATAAAAAATAATTAAGGATCGGAAAGCAAAATTCTCGTTTAAAAAATATAAAACACTTAAAGCTTTTAAAAACCGACAACATAATATTTAAAACCAATTTTTAAGGTAAGGGCTATAAACTATGTTATATTTGAAATTAAAAATTGTAAGGTAATAAAAACTTCTTCGTAAAGTAATTATTAAAGACATTAAAGTTAATGTTAAGTACGAAGCAATAATTTAAAAGTAAATGTATCAATAAAGTTATACTAATGACTAGTTAACTTAGCGTGGGCGGAACCCCTACCAGGTGGACCACCGATCTGCCGAGCTAACATGCAACCAACGATATACTTACTATTGGATCAAAACGACAACATTTATCGGCATAATAATGCCATCTTTCTTAACATGTTGTGGTAAGATTCTCTTTGAACTAAACTTATAACCGCAATTTTATATCCTTAGCTTCAATATTGTCTAAGATCTTGCTTTGAATTCTACCAAATAAAACAAAAAAATACATACCATAGGACACTGCTATGCCACATAAATAGGAAACTCTTCTGTGTTTGGGGTTCAAAAAAAATATTTTAGACTTGTTTAATCGCCATAATTTAAAATAAATCGAAATTTGACAGAATGGCATAAGTTTTTTCTTGTAAAAATGTTAGAAATTTGATAACAATTATGTTAAAATTTTCACGTCGCAATTATGTTAGACGCCTTCTTCCAGTAGTTTACTTAAGTGCACACTGTAAAAAAGCAAGTGGCATAATTGACCTATTTATTTTTATAATGAAAACTAGCATCTGGGCTACCAGATGTAAATTTATCACCAACAAGAACACCTGCAACTTAAGGGATGTACAGTTTCTTAGTGAACCCTAGAATAATAGGTATTTAGTAACTTCACTGCCTATTATTAGAAACACAGCAAAGCAGTTTGACGATACTGACAAGTACCTAAGGAGGTGGTACATTCCAAAACATAAGAAAAAACTTAAAATAACGATTTTACCAACCTTTAACTTACGCAACATAATTTACGAGCCAACAATTTCATAGCAAATCAATTTGCAGACAAAAAAAATTACCAACAATATTTTGCGAGCAGATAATCGAACTCAATAAAACGTAAGCGTTTCGACAACACCCTTTACACGACTAAGCGGCCTGCGCACTCGCAGTGTTGCGTTTGATGTTTATTGCAATTTAATCTTCCCTTCGAAGCAGGAATCCAGCACATATCCCGTTTACCCAATAATGGGGCAAATAGGAATTACTCTTTCTGGATATATTTGCTCGCTGATTTTATTACTTATTGTTCAATGAGTGATAACTGTATGCTATGGAAGCTGAAAGGCGCTGTTTATAGGGAGCGGATGTGTTTTACTGCTTACTTAGTATGTATTAATTCGCAAATGGGCTTTAGAATGCGCTAGTTTAGCGACCAGGTGCTGTCGCTAAATAGCTCCGGCGCTATATGCTTGTGTATGCGATGTCTTTAGTACACCTTTTTTCTTTACAGATAAAAATTGAGGTTATCATCATGTTTGTGCTTTAGATCATTTTTTACGTACTTAATAGCTAATCGTACAGGTATATACAGTTAATCGTATTCAAAATGAAAAAAAATAAAAAAAATATGAATTTACTCAAATAAATATCGAAAATAGTAATTTTCTAACTAATTAATTATATTGTTAGTTTATAAAAGTATCTATCTAAGTATAAAATCTAAGTTTTCTCTGAGTAAAGTTAGTCTGAAAACTGTCAACTTTCTTTGCTTTTAATATCGCTCTGACGAAGAGTTATTTATTTGTGTTAAGGTAAAATAAACATTCACATGACTCAAAAACTCTCTTCACAGCGTCGACTGTCCTTATTTATTAACAAACAAAATAAAACCTTACAGAAACACCTACTAAGAACTATTTTGTAGTATCAAAAATCCCGTCAGCTCAGCAATAATCGGCCCAACTACACCATTAGCCATTTCCAAGTTCTTCAACAGCAAATTACATAAAGCGAGTAATAATAAATCAAATTCGCAGCAAGTTAACAGCTGTGTACACTCAACAAATCACTGTGGTCGCCTCTGCTGGAACAATGGTGGAAAAACTAAGTTCCGCGTTGTAACCGCTTGCTGGACTGATGATTACTTATAAATTATACCTTTTATGACCAAGTTTGTGTAAAAAGAAAGGAATTTGATATCGAATGTGTTAGAATGATTTGAGATTCAGTGTTTGTTTATTTTTTTTAAAGTGACAAAACTATTGTTTCCCTTCAATTTCTACCGATGACAAAGGTTGATACACGATACCTACACAGAACCCAATTAGAGACAGGTGGACCCTAAAGGGCCAGTCTTATAAGTCACTTAGTAAGATCCACAAACAAGGCACCTGTATAGCATATTATTTTTACTAGCATAATCAAAAATAGTGACTTATAAGAGGTCTTCTGACTTGACTCACTCGATTCCCTGATGCTAGGATATAAACACTCTGTTGAGCGAGTCCAACTCCTTAAAAACCACTGTCATTTCCATCATCAAACAGCTTTTCTTTGAATAGAAATACTGGATATATAAGTTGGGAGAGCAATCATTGGCTTTGGGATTTACCATCTAAGGTTTTATGTTGGTACTCATCTTTCCATCAACGGTATTCATAATCCTGTGTCACTTAACAACGAGAGTGCTTTTTAAGCCGATAACCGATAAGCTGATAACACAAGCATCTCTGCAGTAAAGAATCAAAGTTTTTAATCACTTTCCCTCTTCTGAATAACCATCGATTTGTATCATTAACATTTCCATTTTCATTAACTCTTTTCTACCCTTACCTGTTATCGGCAACTCAACAAATCACTGCTTAACTGCACAGATCAACAAGTTCACGCGCCAGTTATAAATAAGGTTCGAATCCTGATTCCTGACTCATATTCGCTGCTAATAAAATAGTAGTCGTGATCTTTGCGAATTGCAACAGTAATAGGAGATGACTAGATAAGCTAGTTGGGAGTGCGTTTCTTGAAATTATGTTAAAAATTATAATAATATTTGTGCGTAGATAATCATACGAAACAAATAATATTTCAAGTGTTCAGTGTGATTATTAAAAATACAACTTTATATATTGAACTAGCTCTTCCTCAGGTTTCCCGACATCATGAGAACATCAGAAAAATTATTATGTTATTCCAGACATAATGTGTGTAAAATTCATCATGTAGATCTATTTAAGTGCGAACGCATAACAATGATCATCTATCTATCCGTATATCAATGTTACTTACACACATTCGCATTTATAATATTCGTAGGAAGTCGGACTATTGGACTATGCTAGATCTTAAATCTTCATATTTGTGAATCGTAGCTATCATTAGCCACCTTATCATTATAACCGCTGCGAATGGCCAGTATAAAACTCAATAGGGATCGGTTATCATCTAGATAGATAACGCCTTGTAAACTTTGTCTACCATCGTGTTGATGTCGTGTTGACGTAGATTGTGTGACCATAAGTAAACTTGAGCAAGTGCTCTTTTAAAACAATTTGAACTTACACTTTTTTACCATCGAACTACCCGAGGCAAACGCCATTACAGTCCTTTTTGGCACGGGGCTGTGAAACAATCTACCTGTGTCTGATGTTTCTGGTCACTACAGTCCTGGTTTTTTAATGCGTCGAGTGAATAGGCTTTTCCTAAATAGATGTGCACCTTAGTTTTCATGTTCACTTTTAGCCACGTTTCATCCTTATCATATAACAAAAGAACAACAACAGTACGTGGTTTCCATATCAAAGTAAGGAGAAATGTGAAGAGAGGCTTTAGGACTTATAAAGAGATAGAAAGTCATTGAATCTTCTGTCTCCTTCTTATCTCTGAAGCAGCTCTTCCGTTCATAGCCCAGTAACTCTGATCTGTATCCCCAACTACAGTCGTGATCTGAGATAGCATCGCGTGTTTGTTTATGGAAGCGTCGATTATCTGCGATAGATAATTATGTTTAGTTTACGGGGGTCTTTCATGTTCAACTGTTACTAGTCCTGTGTTTGACCTCTTTCATTTAAATTTAGAACAAGTTCTCTCGAACTCAAAAGAAGCTAGATTTGATGACTAATTTGATACCCACTCTGATACGAACTGTAAAGGTCTGATGTAAGTTTGTAATATAGAGAGCACTTACTAGAACTTGTTTAACAAACTGAAAGCTATGTTATTGATTCGGTAGCAATTTCTCGAAATAAGCTTCCACAAGAATAGGGTAATTAAATACATAAAATAATATGTCTTTATTTATGGAAGACATACTTAACGCACATACATATCTTCACGCCTTTATCCCTTATGGGGTTGACAGAACAACAGAGGTTTGAAAACCATCTAATGTCACGTTTGACGAGTTTGGAGGTATTATAATGATGTAAAGAGACTTTTACAGTGTCAGCCTATCCCCCACAAAAACTATCATAAAACCTCTGTCCCTTAACTGACTCCTACAGTATGCTCGGGAAGAGAAGCAGCTGGTATATTCTATGTTCCAGTCCAGCATGAAAGCTTAACTAACAGTGTTTACTTATAAACTATTTCATTCTGCATTTCGATGCCTTCGTGTATTTACGTGATTATATAGCTAAAATGTCTTTTATATTAAATCTTATAGAGATGAAGAAAAGTATTATGAAAAATAAAGATATTACTAAGAAAACATTTTAATTGACATGCATATAAGTAAGAATACATGTTTATAAGTAACGTCCCTTTCACTCACAGAAAACTTACCCCATGTATTTAAAAATGGCCACCGTCAGACAAACGGAGATGTCAACGTAACATTATAATTTACGATAAAAACCTACAACTTAGTTGCACGCGATATGGAACTTTGCTCAATAAATACATCAAGTAGTGTAACAGTCAGGAATGCATGTACAGACACGAAGGACGACAAAAACTAGATAATTATAGTGTTTGTATACTACAGACTTTATAATCCCACTGCTTAGGGTACCGGAGTCTTGTACTAGAAAGAGGTGTAATTGCGTAAAAGTAAAAAAAAAGTAGTGACCTCTTTTTATACCCTTACAAGTTCATGTTTTTATGTAAAGAAAAGCTAATTTATTTTCCAATGAGTGCAATTTTATGTCCAACTGACTTCATTATTAAAAATAATAAATTATCTAAACTGCAATACCAACTTTGTAGTCCCAAATCTAATAGGCAGTTAAAGATTTGTGCAGATCTGAAAAACAGAAGCAATGGAGAGCTTAACTCTTGAAGATTATATTTATCAAAAATATCTCAAGGGATCTAAAATTAGTAGTATTTATGTAAAGACATTTTTGCTACGGTGGTTTGGACATTTGGAAAGGATGAGTGAAAGTAGATTTACGAAAGAGGTGTACAGACAGAGCAAGAATGGATGGTGCTGTCGGAAGGGGCCGCCCTAGGCGAACGTACGCCGATCAAATTGGCGACGATCTTAAAAAGGGCCTAGTTAAATGTACCCGTAGCCGGCGATCATGTATGAAAGATTAAAGAACGTGGAGGAAGCGAAAGAGGTATGTCTGGATCGAAGCAATTGGTGTTCCCTTGTCTCTGCCTACCCCAAATGGAGACAGGCGTGAGGTTATGTATGTATGTATGTAAAGAGTTTTCGAATTTTACCGCGCTCAACTACCGAGCATACATTTAACTCGACGTTTATTTTTCTCGTACATACAAAGAATAGGACGTTTGTCATTTAGGTACCATAGTCACAACTGAATTGGGAATATCCAAGTTAACTTTTTATGAACACTTTAATTAATTTAAATTAAGGTTATTTTCTCGTTACGCTTTGTAATCATCATCGAACTATAAGCATACTTCGGGGCGGCTAGAGCTAAGTTCATTTTCAAATTCAGTTATTACTTCATTAAAAAGTTAAAAGGTATTCCAATTTTAATATGATAGCTTAAGACTATAAACTCATTTAGATTTTCCATTTATTCATAACAAGTTATAAGCAATCCTAATACCATTCACATGCTGGCAGTCATATAAAAACTGTATCCGAAGCTTCGGTGGAAGTCAGATCGAAGGTAATAATTTACAGGACCTTACCTAAGGGCATCATTATGTAAAACAAATACAAACTACCACTCTCGGCCATGGTCATTAAGGTATAAAATACTTTGCGATCGTGATAAGAGCAGCTTTAAGTTAATGCTCGGAACCCTGGTTTGCTCGGGGCGGTCAGCGGCGGCTACTTATTACTTACGATTCGTTTATTTTTTTGGTTGGTAATAGTTTGAAGTTTCGTTGAATAGAATATCCTCTATATTAACAACGATTAACTATGATAAATTAGTGCGTTGAATTTTATAAAAGTAGTCATTAATAAATTTAAAATAAAAATATAACAGTGAGCGAAACTTGTTGTAGCTAATTTATGGCTAATTTACTGCTCTGAAAGCTCTTGCCCGTTTATTGCTTGTTACATACACATAATTATTAGAATCAGTAGACGTTAACCAATCCCTTTTTTTTACATTTTCTCTCTCTTTTGACATAGCCTCTGTCCTAACCTTGCCTTATCGCTTAAAGCGATCTCTACCAGGCAACCCAGTTAGGACAGGACATGAGTAGAGGAAATTAGGGTAGGCGTGGGTACAGATCTCATAATATAGACTATTTAGAAATTAAATAATAGATACAAATAGACTTTCAGTTCACGCGTTAAAATAAGTAAAAGTAAGTACTATAAAAACTAGTAAAATTAATTTCTATCAGGAGTTTACCGCTTTCTTAAAACCGGTTAAAAGCTTTGGCAAAATTTTATAAACGATTCAAAGAAATTATGAATACCTCAAAATTTATAAAACCACTAATTATTTCTCCAAAACCCTTCGAATTTTGCGTATTTCGCCACATTCTGAACATGAGCCGCAAGCTGCATCGAAATTTCTTATTACCATAATAGTTTTGCTTTAATAAATCTATCTGTGCTCTTCATTCAGGCGGTATTTACAAAGGTGTGAGTGAGACGGATGTATGTTTTCGCTTTCTATGAATTTGCATAAGATGCGTAAGCGCAGACGGGCAGTTAATAAGGTGTTTCTGAGGGACAATAACGGTCAGTGCAGGTTCTGTGCCCAGTAGAGTTTTATTATAATTGACATTCATGTAATATTGTCTTGAATTTTGTGTGATATTTAATAAGGGTCGGTAAATTTATGGGTTTAATAAGTTATTTTATACACCACCTTTGTTTAAAATTCGCATTATGTATGAGATAAACTCCACCTAAAGCAAGATATTAATCCCTTAAGATTAAAAAGGTATCTTACAGGGAATAAAAAATACTTTAATCCTAAGGGTTATAATGTCATTTGATTTTGGAATGTCAATTGGAGCGAAATTTAATAATACCTACATGGACATGGCTGTATGACTAGTTGCTTTGCCTAATTAAAAAATATATGGACTTTAAATTTGGCTGTATAAGTTTCTGTACCTTTGCATTTGGAACGACTACCAAGAAACATTAAAAATCCTCGTAAAAAACCTGTATGCGACGGTTTCTTTTGCCTTTTGAAAAAGACAAATAAGAAGTAAAATTGCGCGGTTTTTGAAAAGAAAATTTTTTCAGAGCTTTTATTTCAATAGTTTTCAAATAAATAAAATATGTCGAGCTCGAGTGACGATTTAACACCAGAAGATATTAGAAATGAAGCAAATAGTATCGTCGATAATATTTTGCCGTGTAAATCAAAGCATTTGTACATGAAATTTTACGAAGATTTCTTTGCTTGGAAAACTAAAAAAGCCGTGAAAATTATTTCGGACTCATTGCTTTTAGTATATTTTCAACAGTTGTCTGCTACAAAGAAACCTAGCAGCCTATGGACTGTTTATTCAATGTTGAAGACAACAGTAAACAATGAATATACCTACCAAATAGAAATATCACATTATCTTTGCATAACTGGTCAATTGTTTCTAATATTATCTTTAATTTCTAAATTATTAAATACCTAAGTACTTGATTTGTTCCTGCGTTTCATTACCTGATTATCTTACAAGGTGGTGTATAAAGTAGAGTAAGCTCCTCGGGGATAACAGTGTCTTAGTCTTGGGCAGTCTTGAATCCCTCGCTTCATTCAGGATTCTTACCATAATTCCCTCACTTCGTTCGGGAATTAACATCTTAATTCCCTCACTGCGTTCGGGAATTATCTACAGAATCCTTCATTTCGCTCAGGCTTCAATATGATGCCCGTGACATAATACACTGTTTTATCCCCTTGTTGCATAATCTACTATTATACTCATAGATATTATTAAGAGGGCAAATGTAATTATATTGTTTGCATTGAATTAACTTCTAAACTACTTGACTGATTTTTTAAGTTGTTTTACAATTGGAAAGCTAAATTATTCAGAAGAAACAAAAGATATATTTCATAAAGAAATTCATCTCATTCAATCTACTTTAATGCTGGTACCTAAATGAGAGTTCTAAGTTCAGAATTATGTTTTAGAAGCAGTTAAATGTTGTTTGATTTAATAATGAACAACAACAATGTAGGAGAATAGTTTCAAGACAGAAGACAGATATTAGCTAAAACTCAGATTTTAAACGGGTTCGAATCCAAGCCGGGATCGATATTATTTTCCATTTTTATCGATTAGCGATTTTTACTCGTCTCAAAAATAACTTCTGTTAAATTTTTATCATGTCACAGATAATTTATTCGTAGACTCTATCATCAGCATAATAAATGTTAGTTTCCCTTTAACTTCCCTAGTCTGAACAAAAAATGCATAACGAATTTGAAAATTTTCAATTCAAAATTCACCAGCAAATTTCAAAATCAAAAAGTGTAAATATTGAGGCATGCAAGGCCTTACGCTAAGCGAAAACCAATTAAAGTGCCGAAATGTTCGAACGTTTCTAGCTTTTGAAATAAACATTTATAAAGAACCTAAAGAAAAGAACTAGGTATATAATTTATTGATGAATCAAAAGTAACTCTATAGAATGGGAAAACATTTTTGCAAACCCGACAGATGGTTTCAAAAATTTCCGCCTCCGCACAAACAAACATTGCTTTATTATAGGTTAAACATAACTTCATAAAGCTTATAAGTTATAAAGCTTAATAATACTAAGTATTAAAGCATGACGTTGATTTGACATAAAATCGGCAAAGATTCTCTTTGTAAAATTTGCTGTTTTCACTCATTTCATACTTCAACTCCTTCCTTTTTATGGCTTTTTCCAACAACTCTATTTACAACTTTAAAACCGCAACGAATTGTTCCCGCGAAACGCACTTTTATTGCTTTATTTATTTTAAGTCTTTTTAATGTTACGTTGTGACTACACCTTACTCCATTTTGTGACAGAGTAATGATAAGTACTGATATGAAAATAATTTAGAGTCTATTAATAATGTGTTGGTTCTTTTAAAATGCTCTTAAAATATGTTTTTTTTTATTGAATTTTGAAACTAACATAGATTTGTCTTTATTCTTTATGTTACAAACAACTAATTAGATTTGATTAAACGTTTTGCATTTGATACCACATCTCTTAGGGTAGGATCATATTATTAATATAGTAACGCAACGTTGGAACTAGAACATTTTTATTAAAATACCTAGATCTTTTTGGTAGACTCAAAAACTAAAGAAAAGTATTTGCTCGAGTCATCAAAATGCTTACTTATTTACTATTGAGATTCTCATTTGAGTCTGCCCAAATAAAAAACCATATAAACGTTGTTAAAACACACTCTTAACCAATCTTTACATAAAAGGCAATGCGTTCTGCTTAAACATCGTGATACTATCGATAATTGTACAGCACTGGCTGCGCTTGCTACTTCAGTCGTAATTAGTGTTGTCTCTGCGCAGCAAAAGATCGATATCGATTTGTTTATAAGGTTGCCGCAAATAACGTGCATGCAAATTGACTTTTAAAGACTTATTAAGGTTCGAAAGTTTTACAAATATTGTAAAGGTTAACATTGAAACTGGCGACAGTAAAAACGATGAATTTTTTTTTAAAGGAAATGTATCTTTATTCACAATACATAAACTATTGACTATTAGTTTGTGGCATTTGATGAACTATTGAACTTGTAATTTAAGCTTTAAAGTAGACATACTGAGAGGGAAAAAGCCGGCAGAAAAATCATTAGTACCCTTAAAAAAATCAACACAAGATAGCAATCCATTCGTTCTTAAGTCAAATAATACCCAACTTTACGTATCTTACCAAGATTGAGGACGAAAGTTTCAGTAATGATTTAATATGTTCAGTGGGTAGTCAAGTTGCTTACGTATTCGATGATATAGGAAAGATCTTTAAAAATTAACTTGCCAGTATCAGTTCCACACTGCCGTTGATATGAAGTAAAGGACTAGAATAAACTATTTGTAACATCAAAATAACCATTTCTGTTGAGTCGAAATAAATGAACGACCAGATCTTTCATCTATTCTTAACAGTAGGGGATCATTGATGCGTCGATCAAGTAACTACCTTTTACCCAGGTATCAAAGATGGCGCGAATAAGTCTTTTAAAGCTTTTCCAAAAAGGCTTTTGATAGAGCCAAGTTTATCAAGATTGATCAAGTATTATGTAGCCATGGAAACCTTTTTATCGTCCAAGCAAGTTACACTGTAATTTCAAGAAATTTCTCTTGATTAACTACTATACGAACCATCTAACTATTGTTGCTAAAATAATTGCAGATTCTTTGATAGCGTATATCGTTGCTTACCGCAGCTAGACAGGCCCAAGTTTCCAATTAAGCATTAAATCACGTACAGAATGAAGAAAGCGGAAAATAAATAAAATGTAATGTTGTGGCTGGCAGAAATTGTGGCCCTTAATAACTGAGGTAGCTAGGTTATTGTTCGAGATAACCTGTTGGAAACGACTTTGTTAGTAAATTGTTGTACCGTTGTTTTTAAAGGAAGTTATAGAGAAACTTTTCAAAGGTGTCTTTATAGGAGTAATCTATGGATGTTACGTATAAATTTAAGATGAAAGCTCTTTGCTCACAACGCATTTTTCTGTAATTGAATAATTAAAACTGGAGAAGCTTACAGCCTAAATAACCTTATCGAACATTATAGAAATTGTCTCATAACTGAACTACTAATTGTAGTTTTATACAGTTATACTCAAATGAAACATTCCAAACGTAATGCGAATCAAATGGTATCTTTCAAGGGTTTTTATTGAAAATCCTGTAAGAACTTGGTAATGTAATTATTATAGTTGTTTTATGAGACACATCATGTTCTTAACTCGATGCGACAGTAATGAACCTATTAACAAACCAATTAAATAACTCCATTCCAACAGCTTCTTTATATGTAGAAACTCATTACTTAACTTCTCACTATATCATTGCAGTCACATTCAATACAATTACCATTTTAATGTTATTCCAAATATAACAACTCGTAACTGGTTTCGCAGAAAAAGATATAAACATGTCGGCGACCGCGACTCGGCACGTCAAGTCTTCAAACTCGGCGAATATACTCATGTGCAGACAATGGTGGAAGGTCTGCTGGATGTATGGAGACCAGGAAAAATACTATAGACAACTATATGGAAGACGAAAAACAAATAATACTAATGTTTTCAATTTTGATTCCGTCGACACGAAGCGGCCGGGAGCTCAAATCACGGAACTGACAGATGACTTTCTAGATAATAATCAAATTGAACCAGCTCCTGATGAGCCCAGTAGAACTAAAGATAAGGACAAAAACAATATCAATGATATAACATTTGGTGTTGAATCCGAACCTTTATACGGATTTAAGACTCCCTCGTGGCAGAAAGACCAAAGACGTCAACCTATTAACCAAAATTTCGATGAGTACATGAACACTGCAGATCTTGACAAGATTCTAGGAACGAACATCAGCGCTGATAGCATAAGAAGCATGCTTGAAAGTGGATTACCACTGAATAGCCATAGAACTGAGATACTAGATGCAAAAGAGGAGGTTCACAGAAATGGAGATGTGATTGGTAAATCTTCGAAGTCTATTTGTCGGACGAAGAAGGGAGCTATCGTTACAGAAGAGACGGAAATCTCCACAGATGGTAAAACTTCTGCTAATCTAAGGTTTCAACGGTCAACTGTAAAAACAGGTCCAAATAGAGTGAAGGAAGTGTTGCAACCTTTGAAAGAGAATAAAGTGCTAGATAGGTACCAACGGAAGAAGTGTGTTGGTGACAAGTTGACAACTACCACTACTACGCTTGTCACTGTCACACAAACGTCTGTCACAAGCTGTAATGAGTAAGTATTTTTTGTGATTTCTATTTTTCTTTTCAAAGAACTTTTAATAGAGTTCGTTTAAGAACTGAACTATTATTAATAAAAGATATTTCTATAATTTCAATTTTACGTAAACCAGACGATTATCATCATGAAGTGCAAAAGGGATATGATAAATTAAAATAGAACCTTCTTTGTATCGAGAACCTGGCGTCATAAAAAACTTATAGTCTTAATTATAAACACTGAGGCTGCATAGCCATTTAGCCGGCCCCGTCCTGCCTCGCCGCAATAAAAAAGATACAAAAACAAAATGGCCTCGTTGTTCGAAGTTCGAAGTCGATTGCATCTTTACATCTTATCGCCGCTACTGTTTAATACTGTTTCAAATTTGATCGAATTGATGAATTTATAATCTTCATTTTTTCGTATTTTTAAATTTTTTTGAGTTTTAATCAGGATTTAATGATCTTAAAAGAAGTACTTTCAGTAAATTTATTCGAAACTAAGCGTTAATTATTTGAACACGATTAACGTATTAACATTTTTATCAGTAGTAGTTTTTTTAGTATCAGAAGTATTTGAATATAAAAGTAAGTTAATAATAATGTAAAGATTACGATACAGGGTTGATTTGTAGTCACCAGCCAAATTTCAATGTTAGTTTCTTTGATACAATAAGAGCGTACCTGCATATTTATTTTAGCGTCGCTCAGTACAAAAAAGTAGAAATATGGAACAACAAACTTTAAAAAATTAGTCGCTTTTGATGAACATACCTTATTTTAATGGTAATTTAGAGTGACCATGGTTTGCTTAATATTAGCTGATATACTTATTTCTTTGTCAAAAAACAAAATACTTTTTTTTGCAAATATCGTTTTTATAAATGATACTTATTGTGTAAAAAAAATTTGGCCGGTGACAGTTTTTTTTTTTTTTTTTTTTTCCGCCACAGAAAATTTTGGCACCCCCTAAAACAAGCTTTAACCAGTAAAGCAAGCTTTAGCGGGAGGAGGATGAATCCTATTACGGACGAATGGGCATTCTATAAGCTGTTAACCACAGTGGCTAACGGAAAATAGAATGCCCAGACAGTGTGGAGACTCACTTAGTGAAGCCCACTAAACATCCCCCTTTACTGACTCACCTTGATTGAGGCCATTAGTCTTCATCGGAGCGACAGCCAATTGGAGAGAGAGGCTGCGCAGTGAGCGGCATCCAGACGGCTGCCACCAAAAGGAACTGAAAGTGAGAAAAATAAAGCTAAGATTAGCAGAAATGACAAAGCTGAAACTAAGATATTATCTACAGTGATCAGACTCACTCTGAGATAGGAATGCTGGAAAGAAGGACTACGTTTAGAAACGTTGAGCTTGCTGGAGTTTCCTGATAAGGGGGGCGAACTTGGTTAGGACCGGAAGAGCACCGTTGAAACCCTCTGGGCTGGCGTCGAGAGCGGCGCCGAAAGCCAGGATCTCGTCGATGGGAGCGAGCTGGATCCAGAACGCCATGCGGTCTTGAGAACCTTTTGCGTTCTGGCACTGGGAAGCCGATTTGGCGGCCGGTTGCGATTGAGTCGCAACCCGGCTGCGCTGACCTGAAACGATAGGAGTAAAGGCCTTAGGGACCTTTGAACTGACTGGAGGAGCGTCCGAGCTAGGCTGCGGTCGCTCTCTCCAGTTCTCGATGGGCTTCACGCTAGCCCTGGCAGCACGCGGTGCCTTGGAGCAGCCGCGAAAGTTTGCTGTGTGGCCTGACTGCGAGAGCACTCCTTAGTCCCATGCGGTTCTAGGCACTTGACGCACCTAGGGGAAGCAAAACAGTTTGCCGCCGCATGACCATACAATTGGCAGCGGTGGCACTGACCTTGGAAACCACGCTTGTGTGGAGCTTCGACTCGGATGTTGGAGAGACCGCACACGGTGAGCTTGCCTCTGAAAATGGATTGCCCTTGCGGGCTCTTCGCTAGGATTACTAGCGCAAGTGGGAACTGCTTGCCTCGGCGGCTGTGCATTTTGTGCACAGATTCGACGGGGAAGCCTTGAGAAGACAAGTCCTCTTGGATTTGCTCGTTCGAGAGCTCGAACGGCACGTTCCTGAGAACGGCACGAATCTTACGCTCCTCAGGGAGGGCGTAAGTGTGGTACTCGAGCTTCTTGTCAGCAAGAAGCCGAGTGAAATTCCTGAAATCAGAAATTGAGCAGACAACGACCTTAATAGATTCACCCACATTGGATGCCTTACTATACTGGATCTTCGGGGAGTGCGTTCCGCAGAGAGCTGAGACCTCGGTCCAGCGGCTCTTGTCCCGTAGAAAGACGGGGGGCGGAGACTTGACTTTCGGCGGAGCCGAATCTGATTGCGACGCAGGCTGGGACGCCGGGATCGCTGAAACAAAAGGCGCAGGAGCAGACGCCGGTGCGACATTTTGCGGAGCAGGAACAGCGGCTGGAGCAGCTGAAACGGATGGAGATGAAGTCAAAGAAGCATCTTGCTTCTTCTTCTTAGACTTGGACTTTTTGCGAACCTCGGTGAACGGAGCAGGAGATTCTGGAACTAGAGGAGCGGAGTCGGAATCACTACCCGGCGGGGTAGTTTTCCGTTTGCATGCGGAGGAGTCTACCAACATACTACCGGCTTGCTCAGAAGGGTCTGGCGACGCCGGAGAGTCAGTGGGGAAGCTCGGAGGAATCGGAGCTGGAGCTTGGCGGACGTGGGCCTGAAGGGCCTGAAGGGCCAGAAAGATCGAATTGAAATTTTTATCCATCGTGTTTGCGACCTGATTCAGTTGAAATGTAAAAAGGGCTTCCTGCTCTTGGAGCAGGGACAAAATCTTGGGGTCAATGGAAGAATCCATCGAGCACAAGTGACAGGACTGTGCTGAAAGGAAGAATTAGACGAATCCTAAGTGCCGGTGAACGGCTGCACAACTGCGCTGAAAAAGAGAACGACCTAGTACGGACCTATTGCCGGTGAACGGCGGACGATAAGGCTTTGTTGTCACGGTTACGTATCCACCTGACCAGCGATGCTTCGGCCGGCAGCAGTCGGGTCCGCCCTGAAAAGGGCAGATGAATTAGCCCCAACACCACACAGCCTCCACAGGAGAAAACTTTCCGAAAGAGCTTAACTTGGCACCTGACCCGCACGAGTGCGGGGGAGGGAACAAGGGCAGCGCAATACGAACACTCGGGAGCGGCCGCAGACACGACCGTTCGGGAGCGAACGCAAACGGGAAGTGCCGGTGACAGCAAATCACCCCTGTATATATTGCTTTGTTTGAAATCTTGACTACAGCCACCCGATTTATAGTAAAAAGCGAATTCGTATTTAATTGTTTTTTAGTTCCTACCGTCCTTATTATTTAAATTCTTGGAAAACAATGCTTCATATCTTATGCCTCTTTAATTATAAAAAGGTGTGCGTTTAGTTAAAACTGTGTTTTGTCTGAGTCGTTTAAGAACACAAATAGCTTGATAGATAAAATCTAAAATTTGCATAACTAACCATTGTTTTTACCATTCTTTTAATTCGTAAGGTGGAGAGACAGATTCAAGTCCTCTTAATATAAGTCTTTCTTATTTCAAATTTAGAATCCTAAATCAAATTTCGTTTAATGTACAAAGGATAAGACCTCGATTTTTCTAAACCTTCTTTTGTTGTATTTTAGCATGAAGGGCCAAGCATCAAGCAAGACGAACACTTTGATAACGTTTTTTTTATATTTACACTGCTTTTACACATATACTGTAAAAAACCATATTCCTTATCACTAAGTCAAATATTGATTGAAATTTATCAATATATACTTCAATAGTTTTAGCTTTTGTTAAAAATGCAAGTTATCAAATTTATTTTTCTCACAATATAACACTAAGGTCAAATCGCATATACGTTTACAAATATCAATATTATAGAAATGTGTAGTTATATTTTATCATCAGGTTGAACCGTATCTCGGCTCATCGTATTTATGTGTAAATGAAAGTATGTATTTGTAAATGAATATGGTGATTACTTTCTAGAACCTTCCGAGACCACATGGGGTTCTAAGGCCATACACATTAGTATATTTTGAATATTTTTAAATAATTTAAACAAGGTTTTTGACCGCTTGTACTATGGTTTTACAAACGTAACTTTTAGGTAAGTTCTTAATTTAAAAACCTTGTTCTAGAGTGCAGCATTGAACGCATTTTCTTTGTCATATCTTATTCTTAGTTGGAGTGATAGACGCTTTTAAATTAACAAAAATCTAGTACCTATAGTAAAATGCTAATATATTAAGTAAAACATGAAGTTTGTTAATATGCACAAGCCCGCTAACTTCTCTCAATTAGTCCTCCGCTTTTCAGCTGCCAGTTTTTCTCATCACCAAAATCTTTTTTTTAAACTCATAAATATTAGCAACCGTAAAAATAACATAAAATTACAACAAAGGTTCTCAATTTGTAAATCCGTAATGACCCTATTAACTCTTCCTTCACACTTGTAAATACATTTAACTATCAAAGATAGAAATCTAGCATACATACAATACAACATACATAATTTCTCAGACGAAAAAAACTTCACTAAAATATGTAAATTGCTGGTCGAATGTTAAAATAACTTAAAAAAATTAACATACTTAGTTTATTAGCGTCATAAGTTAGAGGAATATAGTCCTTAATCACTATTGAGATTGGTATTGATTTGTTAACGTAATCGAGAGTGAAAAATTCATGTTATTTCTTTATTAAAGAAATTTGACATGAGCGCGTTCAACGACTGATAAAAATATTTAAGTATTTAAAATGAGGTTTGAATTTGTTTTTTTCTTATATTAGTCGCTAATCCCTCCTTTAACCTCAATCTTAGCTGATGGAAAGTGATCACAGAATATAGGCGGGGGATAAACTGGCCCCTCATTAAAAAATACAGATCAAATAACAATAGGAGCTATAATATTTTAGACTCTACAAGGTGACTGGTGGGTGACTTTAGAAATTCGAGGACGTGATAGTTTGTGATCATACACGAAGAGAAAAATATACTTAATAAAAAAATAAATAATTATTATTTACTGATTAAACTTAACCGAAAGTTAAAGAATTGATTATGCAACGTATTGTTACACTAGCGTTGGTAGCGATCCGCGTGCCAGGTCACGTGCCGCGAGTGACTCAGGCGTAAGAGTAAGAAAACTTTCTTTATTTATGAGGAATTCTAGTGAAAAATTAAGTACCTACTTTTATTACATTATTGTGAACAGAATGGGGTACAGAGTGCTCTCCTTCAGTATATAAAATTTGTCATCAGTCACCCTGTATATGAAGGTGGTTGTTAGCCAGGTGGATGTTGAAGATATACCCTTTTAATCAAGGGTATCCAGGATTCTTCGTGGCGCCGTGTTTACTGTGTGTATCATACGATATCGCAGGTTAAGCAACGCTCGGCGGGGTCGGTACTTGGATGGGTGACCGCCGACCGTTAATTTCTCACGGCGACTTCCGTGCTTCGGAGGGCACGTTAAGCAGTCGGTTCCGGGTGTTGTATACTTGTAATGAAAAACTAGCCCTGAAAATTCTGACATCCATCAACTAGCACTGGGCCAGCTTGGTGGATTATGGCTTAAACCTCCTCGTCATCCAGGGGAGAGACTCATTCCCTGCAATGGGCTCATTACAAAGAGTTGTGATGATGATGATCCTGGATTAAAAGGGTATGTCTCCTTTCACTAAAGGCTTATCCAGAGGTGATAGAGATATTCCAGGTAAACCATACGCAGCCGAATTTTAATAACTTTCATTTCTATCATAACTCGCGTTTGTCCTCAATTTCAACTGACTTAAATTAACGATTGTTAACGAATGATTGATTGGTAGAACTTATTTAAAAATGATGTATAGTATATTACTTTGCCAAATGATACATGGCGGTTTGTCAATAAAAAAAAAGATAAGATTGATTAATTGGAGAAATATAAGAGTGGTTGTTGTTTTTTTAGTCAAGCTGTTTTTATCTAATATAGGCAATAAACAAAGTGTATCTCATTACGCATTTTTACTTAGAAGTACACCAGTATAAGATTAAGGAGCGTGCCTACATATTTATATGTTTTGGAGTTGATCATATAAGAGGACAAATTTCTACAGTCAGAAGTGGTTAGCAGAACACGTGCCTAGTGAACAGCGAAATGTGTTAAGGTCAGTGAAAATTTCCTGTGTTACGAACCTACACATATTGGGTTGCAAACAAACGGCTGGAATGGACTACCAGCAACATCTCAATAAAAGATGTAATCATAGGTATTTTGGAGCTGTTGTTTACAAGTTTTCATAAAGTTAATACTTGAATAGTTTCCATCTAGTTCAAGTTAACTATCAAAGTGTTAAAACCCGAGTCATATGGAATTCTCTTAAGTGTGAAAAGTGTCCATAAATAAAAAAAAAAAAGGAAGAAAGTGAATTAAAATATAACCAATTACAATACAGACAATGACATTTATATTAAGAACACATAAAATATTGGAGTTAGTTATTGTATGATTTAAAATTAAATGCAGAGAACTAAGAAATCAACAAAATTTCAAATAGAAATTATATTAAATTAGAGTAATAATACTTAAACATTGAATCGGATACATAGTTTATAATTTTGATTGAGAAGAATTCATAATTAAGTTACTAAATTACATTATCATTTTATTTTATTTGATTTAAAATGCTGTAAGAATGGATTATATATATATTTTTTTTTATGTGCCAATCTTTATACAGTAAATGTATAAAGACTTTGTAACTCACTTATCTACTATAAATATTATGTGTAAAATTGATTATTAGTTGTTTATATTCTTAGCCAATGACTATTCATTGCTATTCTATTCATTGCGAATCAATATTTATATAATATTCAAGACAACACCGTTACAAATAATATAATTAGCACAATCAAGGTTGACTCCGACGTTGTCTCAAAATTTCTCGAATCAGTTAACCTTACTAAGGGCCCAGGACCAGATAATATTGTCCCTTTATTTATCGCAAAATGCCAACGACCTCTTACTACACCGTTATCAATACTTTTTCAGAGATCATTGGATGAAGGTGTAATTCCCCAGATCTGGAAATCAGCATTCATCACACCAATTCATAAAAGTGGTAACAAAAATGACATAAAAAACTTTCGGCCAATTTCCAAGCTTTGTATATTTGCGAAGATTTTCGAACGCATTATCTATGAACAACTTTATAGCACATTGAAATCAACATTTATCTCGGAACAACATGGATTTCTGAAAAATCGATCAACTACCACAAATTTATTGACTTTCACTGAATATCTTAGCTCAAATATGGATGCGGGTGGCCAAGTAGATGCTATTTTTACAGATTTCAGCAAAGCTTTTGACCGTTTGGACCATTCCATTCTCTTGCAAAAGCTTTTTTCTTCTGGGATTCACGGTAACTTATTTAGATGGTTCTGTTCATATATAGAAAACCGGTCCCAAAAGGTAGTCTTAAAGGGTTATTCGTCGTCTTGGAACACTGTGCCTTCAGGAGTACCACAAGGTTCTCTTTTGGGACCGCTGCTCTTTAATATATTTATTAATGACGTCCATTCCTGTTTTACAAACTCTAAGTTTCTCCTGTATGCAGATGATATGAAAATATATAGGAAGATTGAATGTGATAAGGACTGCCAGCTTTTACAGGACGATCTTGCCAGATTTGAAGCTTACTGTCTTAGGAATAAATTGGACCTGAATGTATCCAAATGCTACGCAATTACTTTTACACGAAAGCTCAAACCTGTACTATACAGTTACCAACTTAAAAAAATCCCGCTTAAAGTTGTTAATGAGATCAAAGACTTAGGTGTCACTCATGACAGTAAGCTCAGTTATGAAAAACATATAGATCTTGTAGTAAAAAAAGCTAGCAAATCATTAGGATTCGTAAAACGTTTGTGTAAGCAGTTTACAAGTATTAAACTTATTAAAATTTTGTATTGCTCATTGGTTCGAAGCAATCTTGAGTATTGTTCTCAGGTTTGGAACCCTCGATATGCAGTATATATTGATAGGATTGAAAAGGTACAAACTCGCTTCATGAGGTATCTTCAGTTTAGATGCAACAAATATGACAACGACTATGCAAGTAGATGCAGAAGACATCATATCCTGCCACTGTTAGAGCGTCGTCGGATTGCCGATATTGTGTTTTACGTAAAACTTGCCCAAGCAAAAATAGATTCGTCATATCTACTCACACAAATCGGCTTGAAAGTCCCAATCAAATCTCTGAGAAACAGTAGAATACCATCTTTACTGGAGATACCTAGAGCAGCCTCTAATTACAGACAAAACTCTTTCTTTATTAGATCTCCAAAGTTTATTAACAATATGGTTGACTATCCCGAATTTGATTTGTTTGCCTCTTCTTCCATTATCATAAGAAATGCATTAGTAAAGTGTTGGATGAATGCGTCTCCTCATTAATTGCTTAACATATATATATATTGTTTATATTTCTCATTAATACGTCTTTTGTTTTTATTTCTAGCGTAGTATAACTTTTTGTGCAATTTTGTGTGTCTCTTCCTCATTTTAATAATTTGTTGTGTATGTTTACTTTAATATTTGATATTAACATAGGTGCCTTCTTTGTTAGTTTTAATTACTTTGCTCTTTTAAATATTTTTATCTTTTCTTTTTTATTTCGATGTATACTTGGATACTTGAACTTCTATCTGTTGAGATTCTACATGCGAAAATGTTTAAATGGTGTGTAGTTTTTATTGTTATATATTTTTAGATTTAATTCACTGTATGTTTTCCAAATAAAATAAAATAAATGTGTGTTATAAATAAGACATAAGCTCGTATAAGTCTTAGCTAAAAAGTGGAATTGGTAAACAGATTTTCCTATTTTTATTTAGTTTATTTTCTCCTGTTTTATTTGTCGTTAACTATGGGGTCTGACAGAAATTCTAGATCGCGTGAAAGGCGTTCGGAAAATAAGCGTAGACGTTCTTACTTGTCGGCTGAGTCTAGTGTATCTAGTAATAGTTTAAGTTATAGTTCTAGTGATGACCGTAGACGCCGTCGGCATGATAAGGGTCATAAAAGACGTTCACACAAAAAACATAAACGTCATTCTAAATCACACAATAAGAAGAAATCACATAGATCTAGGAATAAAACAACTACACCACCTATAATACCACAAACTCGACACTCGTGTTCAGCAACACTAGCAAATAGTGTTAATTCTACATCCGTTAATAATTTGGGGACAAATGATGCATCTCAGTTTATTGGTCAAGCATCTGTCCCCGTTAATATTGCCCGTCCTATAGAAGTAATTACCCCCAATTTTTCTTACAATATTCCATCCGCCACATTTACTCCACATGTCAACGTCATACCCGAATTCGATCCTAGTGATGGTGCACAAAATATCGAATCATGGATACATAAAGTGAATGAATGCGCTAAGATTTACTCATGGAATGATATGCAAGTTTGTCACTATGCTTTAGCAAAATTAGCTGGTTTGGCAAAACGGTGGTATCAAGGACTACCATCTGTTCTTTTTACATGGCAACAATGGGTAGAAAAATTGAAGGCTGCGTTTCCTTCTACCGAAAATTACGGGGATTTATTGCAGAAAATGCTTCAACTACGTTGTAAAATTGGTCAAGCACTGGATTCTTATTATTATGAAAAGATGATTCTTGTTAATAGATGCGTAATTACTGGACGTAAAGCTGTAGGGTGTGTAATACACGGGATAGATGACAAATTTATAAGAATGAGTGCAAACTCTTGTCAATTTAATGAACCGGAGCAATTGTTTTCATATTTAAAAACAATATCTCAATCAGACTGTAATAATTATATTCAAAAACGCAGATCTCCACTAATCAAGGATATGAAAAGAATTTCTTTTACCAATACAAATAATAGTATCAGGCCTGACATTGTGTGTTTTAATTGTGGGGAGAAGGGTCACATTCGTTCACGTTGTGAAAAACCAATGAAGAAATGCAACAATTGCCGCCGAGTCGGCCATTTAACTAACGAATGTCGTAGCTCATCATATGCCAATTTTAGCGCCAGTGGTGACAAAGCTGAAAATAAAATGTTATCCATAGCAAACACAAATAATGACAGAACAATTTTAAGAATCCAACTACCAGGTGACAGTCAAGTCTCTCGAATACAGTCAAATGATGATGAGGTCGATAAATACTATAAAACCATAATAATTGAAGGTCAATCGACTTTAGCTTTTATTGATTTAGGGAGTAACTGCTGTATAATCAGAGAGTCGGCAGCAAAAGCTCTCAATAAATGTTTCAAATCAGTCTCTAATTTGCCTAATTTAAAAGGTTTTGGTAATTCTTGCGTTAAACCTCTTGGAGTAATTGATGCTCAAATAAAAGTCGATGATGTAGAATCAGCCGTTGATCTTTTAGTGGTTGCGGATCATTTCTTGACAGTAGACATTTTAATTGGTCAAACTTTTACTGAGAAGCCTAATGTTATCATGTTTAAAGATTCTAAAGGTTTATTTTTCTATTCTGGTCCTAGTAGTGAATGTAGTAATACAAAGTATCAGAAATTTAAGATCCTAACTAGAAACGAATTAAAATTAGAACCCAATGTTACTACACCAATTGATGTATGTACCCCCACTAGCTTTTCTGGTTCGTTATTTATCCCAGCTGGGTTTTGTTGTATTAAAGATTGTATTGTCTTGCCCGGACTGTATAATTTCATTAATGGTGTGGGTTTCATTATGGTCGCCAACATATCTACCAAAAGTGTAAGTTTCTCTCAGAGTTATACTTTAGCTCGGGGATCCGAGTATGAGGAGGTTAAGGACATTAATGTCAATTTAACAACTACGACTGACTTTGAACAATCATTGCCCATTAGTGATATAAAAATTGGTACACGTCTGTCTGATGATGAAATAGGTAAAGTACATGAGTTATTGCAGAAATATCGAGATTGTTTTGCACTTAATTTATCCGAGCTAGGTAAAACTAATTTAACGGAGATGGTTATTAAACTAACAGACGATAATCCGGTTGTATATAATCCCTATCGTATGTCACATAAAGAAAAGGAACAGTTATCGGTTATAATAGACGACTTACTTAAAAATGGAATTATACGTGAAAGTTCTTCTTCATATGCAAGTCCAGTGCTCTTAGTAAGCAAAAAGAATGGCCAAAAACGTCTCTGTATAGACTACCGTGCCCTGAACAGAAAAACTTTGAAGGACAAATACCCTCTTCCAAGAATAGAAGATAAATTAGATTGTTTGGGGGGTAATAAATATTTCACGAGCTTGGATCTTGCTTCTGGCTATTATCAGGTGCCAGTAGCAGAAGAATGTAAACACTTAACGGCTTTCGTCACTCCAGACGGATTATTTGAGTACAATCGTATGCCGTTTGGATTGACGAACGCTCCAAGTGTGTTCCAAAGGGCTATCAATACTCTACTTAACGGTGTTGGGCACAACTTAGTACTTGCTTATATGGACGACTTGTTAGTGCCTTCAAAAACAGTATATGAAGGCTTAGACAAACTAGAGAGAGTATTTGTCTTGTTAAGGAAAGCTAGACTCACTCTAAACCTAAATAAATGCATATTCTTCCAAGAACAAATTGATTATTTAGGCTACGAAATATCACAGGAGGGTGTTCGACCAGGAACACATAAAATAGAAGCCGTCAAAAATTTCCCCAGACCCAAAAATGTGCATGAAGTTCGACAGTTCGTCGGGTTGGCGAGCTATTTTCGCAAATTTGTGCCTAATTTTTCCATTATTGCTAGACCTCTTACCGTTCTAACTAAGAAAAATGAACCATGGCGTTTTACATCAGAACAAGTTAATGCTTTTATCACACTTAAAAATATATTAGCTGATCGTCCTGTTTTAGCCTTATACAATCCTAAAGCTCGGTTAGAGGTACATACTGACGCTAGCAAAATGGGTGTTGGTGCGATACTTATGCAGGATGAAGGTAAGGGCCTTCAACCTATCGCTTACTATAGCCGTCAAACCTCTCCAGAGGAACAAAAGTTTCACTCCTATGAGTTGGAGACCCTTGCCGTCGTTATGGCTCTGAATAGGTTCAGAGTATATCTTTTAGGTTCTAGTTTTACTATTGTAACCGATTGTAGTGCAGTACGAAGTACGATGACTAAAAAGGACTTACTGCCCCGAGTCGCGAGATGGTGGATCGCAATGCAAGAGTACGATTTCAAAATAGAATATCGCCCCGGCTCTAAAATGACTCATGTAGATGCTTTGAGCAGAAATCCAGTTGCTTCGGAAGATCCACCACCTCGAGACGAAAATATAAATGTATTTCGTATTGATGGATCTCCGATATGGGCAGATGAGAGCTGGCTTAAAACTATTCAGCAAACAGATTCGGAACTCATTAGGATTGTTGAAATACTTAAAGATCCAGCTAACGACAATATTGTTGAGATAAAAAATAATTTTACAATTAAAAATGATAAGCTTTATAGGTTAGTGAAAAATGATGACGCAGTTAACTTGCTATGGGTTGTTCCAAAGTCTGTTCGGTGGCAAATACTTCGCAGTAACCATGATGATGTGGGGCATTTTGGGTTTGACAAGACGTATGAAAGGATTCGTAAAGTATATTGGTTTAAAAAAATGCGTAAGTTTGTTAAGAAATATTGCAAATCTTGTTTGCAATGTGCACACAACAAAGTACCCGGTGGTCCAAAAGAAGGCAAGTTGCACCCAATTCCTAAACCCGACAAACCATTTGATACGCTTCACGCCGACCATTGCGGTCCATTCCCAACTAGTAAAAAGCAGAATTCTTATATTTTAGCCATTATTGACTCATTCACAAAATACATATACATCAAACCAGTAAAAAATTGTAAATCTAAAACTACTATTTCCGTTTTTGAGGATTATTTTGCAATATTTGGGGTACCTCGACGTTTGATTACTGATCGAGGTACAAGTTTTACTAGCAGTTTATTTTCTGAGTTCATTAAGAAAAAGGGAATTATCCACATTTTAAACGCGGTTGCGACACCCAGAGCCAATGGCCAAATAGAACGTTATAATCGTTCTATTTTAGATTCTCTATCGGCAACTAATCATAATTTACCCGATAACGAATGGGATACTTCGATACCGAGGGTACAATGGGGACTTAACAATACCATTAATCAAGCTACCGGTAAGACCCTGGCTGAACTGCTTTTTGGCGTAGCGCCTACTGGGCCTTCAGATGGTGTTATGAATGCAGTTGTATCAGACGTAAATGAATGTCTTGATCGGGATAAAATCAGGCAAAAAGCAGTAGTTAAAATTCGAAGCGAACAAGTCAAACAAAAAGTTCGATTCGATAAGGGCAGAAAAGATGCGTCTCAATATAACATAGGAGATTTAGTTCGTGTCGAAAGAGAGCTTTATAACCCGGTTCCAGGTCAAAGCAAAAAACTGATGCCTAAATGTTGTGGGCCGTATAGAATCGTTAAAACGCTCGGTAACGATCGATATGAAATCGAGGACACGCCTATTACACGTCGAACCGGTAAACAAACATATCGGGCGGTAGTTGCGGTAGACAAAATTCACCCCTGGTTGGTATTTTCTAATGACCCCATAGAGAGCGATACTGACATTGAAGAACATTAATTTATATGTTATTCTATTATTGTATAAGATTTGAATTAGTGGTTGTAATTTTAATATACTGTAAGTGTGTACTAGAATTTGGATGTCATATTCAATTGATTAAACATGTATATATATATATGTAACTCACAGATTACTAGCCCTGGGTGGCGTGACTAGCCCTGAGTGGCGTGACTAGCCCTGAGTGGCGTGACTAGCCCTGAGTGGCGTGACTAGCCCTGAGTGGCGTGACTAGCCCTGAGTGGCGTGACTAGTTCTGAGTGGCATGATTAACCTTGAGTGGCGTGACGAGCCCTGTTTGGCGTGACTAGCCCTGAGTGGCGTGACTAGCCCTGAGTGGCGTGACTAGCCCTGAGTGGCGTGACTAGCTCTGAGAGGCGTGACTAGCCCTCAGTGGCGTAACTAGCCCTTAGTGGCGTAACAACTAGCCCTGAGTGGCGTTGCTAGCCCTGCGTGGCGTATTTAGCCTTGAGCGGTATAAATTATGTAATCTTAATACGTTAGTGCTATTCTAAATGATAATTGTATTTTGCTATGTTACTCATAATGTTTTTCGTTAATTTTATTTTAAAGATTTTTGTTCTTTAGTGAAAATTTTAATTTTATAAGTAAGTGGTATTGCTTTAATCTCAACTTTTCATTTTGTTTTGTTTTGTTTGTGTGGTACGCAGGGACGCGTACCTTGTCAGAATTGGCCGAATGTTAACGAATGATTGATTGGTAGAACTTATTTAAAAATGATGTATAGTATATTACTTTGCCAAATGACACATGGCGGTTTGTCAATAAAAAAAAAGATAAGATTGATTAATTGGAGAAATATAAGAGTGGTTGTTGTTTTTTTAGTCAAGCTGTTTTTATCTAATATAGGCAATAAACAAAGTGTATCTCATTACGCATTTTTACTTAGAAGTACACCAGTATAAGATTAAGGAGCGTGCCTACATATTTATATGTTTTGGAGTTGATCATATAAGAGGACAAATTTCTACACGATGCGGACAAAGATACAGCTAGTCTGAAATATTACCTGATAAGAAGTTTTGGGCTATAAAATACTATGATTTAATGAATTTACGGAATTCCTACCACGATTTCCAATTTCAATTTCGCGCATTAATGTGAGTTTCAGTAATAGTAGATCAAAACGAACAAGAAAGGGGGTGGATCGTTTTACCTGCCTCTAACTGTCCTCGCCACCTACCTACATCTGCCAGTCCGCGATCATGGTGCTTGTAACAGCGTCGAAATATCGGACGCGTTAAATTAAAATCGAAAATCGTGGTAAAGAACCCGTAAATTCATTAAATCATAGAGAAAATAACCGCGATAGTTTAAAACAATTATTATAAAATACTAGACTTGTCCAGTACTAGAGATCATTGTATACAAGCAGTTCCTTATATACTTCTTATTGTAGAGGGTTTTTATAGTTCGATACGTTTTTCATAATGAGCTTTGAAGAAAAAACTTCAGTTATTTAATATTCGTCTTTAAAATGAATACCATTATAATGAACAAAGCTAAGATTAATTCATTAATATTAACTTCTAGCGTTGATGAATATTCTCGTTCGCGCCAGAAACGTCCGTCAATGGCTTATCTGAAATAACATCCACTTTTAATTATTTTACTATTTATTACTGTAATGAAGATGGCTCCTGATACAAGTAAATTGTAGCACTCGGTTTGAATGTTAACTAAGGTTTTAAAAGGTGATTTTTAATATTCTTTTAATAAGAACTTTGAAATATAAATAACTTAGCGTAGCTCAGCGTCACTTTATAATTATAATTTTCTGAATAAAAGCCTTCCTCGGGAGAAATTTGTTATGTTTCTTTTTAAATTCTAAGATTAATCTTAAGGTTGCCTGGAAGAGATCACTTTGAAGTGATAAGGCCGCCCATATTGCACCATTTCATGTAACTGTATTACTGTTTGTTTTAAAATACTTCTCCATTCTATGCAAATGGCAATAAAAGTGTTTGAATTGAATTGAATTGAAATTTCATATTTTTTATTAATCTGGCTGGTCGATTTTGAGAGAACATCATTCAAACATTATAATCAATATCTCAAAAATAGTTCTTTATGAAGCTCAATTAGGGCTAGATTATAAACAGGCTTAAAGTAGGTAAGCCGGCAATGGAAAGGGCTATGCTCGGAGTTTCCCTGCGGGGTCGAATCTGAAATGAGGAGATACGCAAGCGAACTAAAGTCACCGACATAGCCAGAAGGATTGCAAAGCTGAAGTGGCAATAGGCAGGGCATATAGCTCGCAGAACGGATGGACGTTGGGGCAGTAACGTTCTCAAGTGGCGGCCACGTACTGGGAGACGAAGGTGAACTGACGATCTGGTCAATGTCGCCGGGACCAAGTGACACACAACATTATCTAGCCCAAATTAAGTTTCTTAAAGAACTTATGTTATGGATACTAGATAACTGATATATTTAAGAAATATATAAACATACATATTAAATAAATTCAATTTTTTTATTAGAATAAACTTAAATAAACATATAAACATTCATGACTTGACGACTAATATCTGTGTTCATCACACAAATATCCGCCGCCGCCGGGATTCGAATCCAGGACTTCTGGCATAGAAGGCAATGTATGTTACCGCTACACCAGCCGGTCATCTTTTATGCAATCTAGAACCAGATTTTTTCAGATTAAAAATAGCTATGCACTAGTGCTATTGCACTATCACTACATCAAATGTCATCCAGATCTGTTGAGCCGTTCTGCCGTGATTGAGGAAAAAACGTTCATCCATGCATCCAAACTCACACATATATAATATTAGTGAGATGTAACTTTAGATAGTAAGTTTTATCTGTAACCCAACGTTATATTTCCTAATAAAGTAAATAGATTTTCCATCATCTAGTACAACTTTCACTTACCATCGCATAATGTAGGCACATACATATTTACATACAAAAACTCATTACCGCTGATGCTATAACTGGTAAACTCCCGTTCGCATGCAGTAATTATGCAATGGTTACATTGGAAGTGATGTGGAAATTACTTATTTGTCAGGAGTCTTGATTATACAACGTGTAACAAATTGGAGAGATAAGACTTAAAAGTTAGCTTCTAAACCATACGTAGAATATACAGTAAAAGAGTTAGCATGATAAGTGACTTTCATACAAATTTATTTTTATGACTTTCAACAAAATATTTTGGCAACCCTCGTCAACCTAATAAGCTAAAACAAGACTTGTACCGCAGTCAGTGATCTTATGAACTTTCCCGCACCGGCTGAACTTTGTAGTATCTGTCTTAGTTACCCATCACTTTATTTTTACGCCATCTGTTATCGAATAGATTTCATCAAAAGCTTACAGCTGGTTTAAGGGTTGACACTTAGTTATTTTGATCTAAACTTTGAACTTGTTTTTCAGCCGAACCGTAAGGATAAAAAAAATATGTTACTGTTACTCATAAACTACATCACCAAACATACAATCCCCTTAAGTATTATCTCTTCATTATGTTACACGTTGTATAGGCTTTATAAAGTAGAGGATTATTTTCCATCCTTAGATGATCTTTTTAGAACTTTAAGCTTTATTATATAAGTATGGTTAGCAGGTCAAGAATCCTATAGTTATTTAAACTGATATTAAAAATTGACAAAATTAAATAGACTCATGCACGACCAAGTGCTATACCAGTTACCAGTTGCGATTAATGAATATCACATGTTACAACCATATTAGGAATAAACATTTTTATTACAGGTTTTTTATACAATTTTTTAATTTACTTTTTAGCGATCTAATTGTACTTAACAAAAATTTAGATAATCAACGAATCCAGAGCATTAAAAAAACTGACTTCACGTCAAAACTTTGGCCGAGTTCAGAATGTCATCAACGTAAACAAAGTTTAAAATTTTCAATGAAGTTCTCAATCGATTTCGATGAAATTTATATAGGACCAACTATGAAGTATCCTCTATCATATGAATTGTTTGAAATATCGCGTAACAAAGACACAAAAAAAAACGTACAGACGGATTGAGAACCTCCTCCTTTTTTGGAAGTCGGTTGAAAATTAAAAAGGACAAGTAGTAAGTTGATTTTACCCCAAATAAGAAATTACTTTAGACAAACTTTGGACGAATAGTAGGAAGCTTTGACGTTTTTTTACAAACTCTTCATTTTTTTTAAGTTTATTTTTTCAGTTTATAAAGGACATAAAATTAATTCTGACTACCTGTGAGATATGAAAAAATCTTCTTTATATCAAAAAATTCTCACGGGAATCAAAAGCGCAAACGGAAACTGCTCGAATAATGCTATATGGTTAATATATGATTTTTACTTTCTTATAAACGCTGTTACAGAAACTCGCTTACTTAAGTTCTACATCCTATAGCACCACATATTTCATAGGTTCAAACAGACAAACAGGACACTTAATCCCCTTGTTAAACTTAACTGACCACCTACAAAACAACTTTCAACCGTCAAGTTACTGCACTTAACATTTCTTTGACTTGCAATGGAAAGATCAAGTAATTTGTTGATCTATTAGAAACTGAGATGAAATTGCGGTTCGCCTGATCTAATAAATCTATTTCTATCCGCTGTTCAAATAGATTGGAAAACATGTAGTTCTATAAATCTTAAGGTTTTATCGCTTTATCTACACATTTATTTAGAGTTATTATTTAGAAGTCGGTTGTGGTGGAGCATTGATTTGAGCATGTACGTATACTCGAGGAGCTGAAGTTTCAGGGTTTAGGATTCCAAGAAGGGATAGTTCTTCTAATTTATTAATTTGTAACAAATATGCTAACCGTAAACTTTATTATAAGTGATAGACTGACGTTGTATTGATTCAGTAAAGAAATATTGAACTCCTTCCAAAAATATGAATCAAATAAAAAGAAAGTATCTTCTTAATCCCGACTACTGAAAAATTACATTGATTAAATAAATACTTATTAATAAAATTTCAATATCAACTAACTGTTATAAGTAACTAATACGACTAACAAATAGTATACAAATGTTACATGGCGTTGATTATTGAAAGTTGATTACGCCTTGAAGCTCATTCTACTGTTGGTAGGCAAAAAGAAGATTTCTTACTGACTGAGTTACTTAGTGACTGAGTGACTAACAGACAACGTACAGCCGTAACTACTGGACATAGAGAGCTGAAATTTGGAACATACATTCTTTAAGGGATGTAGGGGTGCACTAAGGAAGGAAATTCTTACGGGAACGGGAATTATTGGACATTTTAGTTTGTATGAAAAATCTTATTCCTTGAGTGCACGAATACGATACTTGGCATAAAGGTTCTTCAAAAAGTGATTGGTTGTTTTATGGAAGGAATTCCTGAAATTTCCACGGGAACGGGAAATATATGATGTTTTAGTCTGTATGAAAAAACCTTATTCCTTTAGTGTACGGATGTGATACTTGGTGTAAAGGTTCCTTAATAAGTGTCTGTTTGTTTTATGGAAGGAATTCCCGAAATTCTTACGGGAACGGAAAATATAGGACTTTTGAGTTTATGCGTGAACGAAGTCGCGGGCAAAAGCTCGTGTTGTAATGCGCCATTATTGTATTAAATACATATTCATAGTGATATTAAGAGAATAATCATTGTCCGCAGTTATTATTTATGAAGGTTTTTGATGCTCTATCAGTATTCCTCTCTTTTCTAAACTATACTATTATTATAACCACCAATTAAAAAGTGCCCGAGCGCAGGGCGAGATACCCAACACGCAAGTTTTCATGTAGAACCACAAATAATCTGTATTAAAATAAATAATATAAGATCGTCTATTACATCTGAAAAGATTTATAGCCGTGGAACACGAACTCATGGATTCCCATGTTCAAATGAATACAATGTTTCAAATAAATATTTAATCGATAAAAAAAAGTTTTGTATTTGACGCGTTTTAATGTTGAGTTTTTTTAACTTCAAAACCTTTTTGAAGGTTGATAATGATATTGAAACCTGTATTATTTTAGGAAGGCTTTAGCATAATTAATTATATGCTAATATTGAAGATTAACTATAAACCTAGTCAATAACTAAAGTACCGCGATTTCTACAATCGTATGTAAATCTTCATACCAGTGGTATGAAACAGCGAACTCCCCCTAGAATGTAAATACATATATAGATAAACGCCCAGACCCGGAACATTTTTTTTTTCTTGTTCCGTATGGGAATCGAACCCGCTAGCCTAGCACTGGCGTCTGAGGCAGACAGTGTTACCCCATCGCAAAAGTGGTCTTGGAGTTTTTATCGCTGCAGTACCCAATGAAGGAGTAAGCAGATGTATAGAATGAAGTGAAATTATTGCAGATGATGTTCTTTTTTAAAGATTTGGGTTCGTAAGTTTCAACTTTTTTATTATTATAATTATTCTCCTTTAGGATACACCTAAAATTTTATATTTTATAGAAATTTTACATCAAGTTATAACTGATGAATGAGGACTTTTTCAGGAATAATTTTTTAACATTCCATATTTGGGAATTCTGTTTCATTCTGTCAACTGATAAATATTAGTAAATAAATACGTATGACAATATTATAAACATCAATTAGGTTTGTATTATTGTACGTTTGTAATTGTGAAAATACTGGATTAATAATGTTGAAAATGATTTCATCATCAGAAATGTCGATCAAAAAATTACCGTTATTTTATGAAGAAATAGAACTTAATGCCCAAGAACTTAACACACATGACGATTTCAACATGTCATATACCCAGTGCAAATATAAACATCAAAATCTAAACATTCCATTTTCAAAACTCAAACCTACAACCACTCAACCCAGACAATAGAAACATAACTTCATTTCCTTACGCTTTCCCATTCAATAGTTCACTTTTCAAAGCCTGACTTCTAAAAACTCAAATGTTTACCCTACATCTATCACCCTCACACACGGTTAAATAATACTAGTTAGAAAAGGACGACGATATGTAGAATTTCTCGGTAGCATGAGAGCTGTTTGTTCAGTCATTGAGGTAGTCGCAAGCGCACAGGTGTTATTTGTATTTGACATTTGTTTGAATTTCGAATGTTTTGACATCGATTTCTATTATGTTTGGGAACGGTGTGATAGTGGATATTGAAGTTCAACAACACAGAACGTAAAAAACAAAACGTAATAAATAGGGCTTTTTGTTGAAATGGACAGCATAGGTAATCAACGTTTAGGATGTACAACAAACATTGTAGAAGTTATTACTAGGTATATAACGTCATTAAAAATAAAAGAAAATTGCAAAAAAATCAAAGATGACTTAACTTGACGAATTAACTTTGATTTAATTAAAATATTTTCGTGTCTCATGCAGTTTGATATAGGTACTAGAAAAAAATATTAAAAAATTCAAATCCTATCAATATCGGACCTAAAGTTATTCAGTTAAGTGACAAACGCATATATTGTAGAGCTTTTTTTAAAGACACTGAAACGAATTAAGCTGTTACTGCACTGTGCAATGATTTTTTCTTTTGACTCAATCCGCGTTTGACCTGAAATGTATCACTGGAGCGGCTAGAGCGATTGTAAAATTGTAATGAGCATTGTTTATTTTTTTTTATTTACATCGTATGAAAAACCGTTTCGAGGAATTATGTTTCTGATTAATTTAGTCGATTTAAAACATTTAAAAACATTGGGGTTTTAGATTAAGAAAAAAAAAATACATTTGACCTTTATTTAAACTTGATGGCATCAAATCGACTAAGATGTTGATTTGAATAAAATTTTGAAATGTTTTTCTTTACAATCCATTTGGCAACATTACATGATTTTAGCACACAGACACAGTTAATGTTTTTTTTTACTGATGCACACATGTTCATAAACTGATGACGTCATAACGATGACGTCATTACGTACTAATTTAATAAAATCAATATTTTATAGATACACTTAAAAATAAGACTGTTCAAATTAGTCTCTCATAACAGGTTAAAGATTAATATAACACAATAAAATTAAAAGGTAAAAAAAATTAACAATGCCCATTGCAGCTGATATAAATTTATATAAAGGGTGGTCACTCAGATTATTCGCATGGAGTATAAGATATCCACAATATTACTCACAAACACATAATTAATCGATAAAATACAAAATGAAAAAGAATGGCCAAGTAATTAAATAGAACATCTGCTTAAAAGTATTTCAGCCAAAAGCTAACATCTAAATGCTATAAAATTAAAGTGAAACTATCTATCTACTATGCAATAAATTTCCCTGATAAATGCAGTCTTCGATTAGAAATACTTAAGCACCAGTTAAATACTTAGATAATTAACGTCGTGTAGGGCCCGGCCACATTTAGCGTTTGTTAGTCGCTCCGTGTACTCATTATTAAGGCCTAATTAGAAACTAGAAGTGAGAGACCGTATTATTATCGACCTTGCTGGCTAAAAAATACAGTTCAGTTTATGTAAAGGTAAGAATAATATGTATGTTTAATTATACTGAATTATGAGTTTATTTTTGGTTTTATTAGTCTTAAATATTGTCTTAATGTTTGATTTGCATAGGTAAGGACTTATTTAGCATATTAGCACATTAAAGTTGTTTGCTCGGTTGTTAAGTAGGTTTATGTTGTATAATTGTCATGTAATTGGTAACACAACTGCGTAATTCATATTTGCTATACTAAATAAAAAGGGATTTTGTAAAGATTTTCTTTTCTGTCTTAAGCGTTATTAGTTGGCGTTAAAGATTAAAACACATCACTACATCCTCTCAAACTTAAACCTTAAAAATACAAATTATTCACGCAGCTTTACCTACATAGGCATATACTTGTCTCGTAGAAATAACGTGACAAGTTTTCCTGTAAAAGCGTACAGAATATCAGCTCTTACAAATCAATCAAACATACAAATCTTTAAAAACGAAACAGTTATGCTTTCAGTTTTTCAGTTTCACTACTAGAATTATCCATTTAGTTAAGCGAAGATTTTTTCCCAAATTCTCTAGAAGGTTTCATAAACAAATGAAATTCAATTATGAATAGAATCTACTTCCCAGATTCTTCTAGAACATTTCGGAATTCAGCAAAAGCATGCCTTCGTGAGTGAGGGTGACAATGAGATGTTTCCGCACTCTTCACTCACGACAAAGAGGAACCTCAACTTGGTTAGTTCTGGAATTTTCTTTGTTTATTATCAGAGTCAACTTTAATTGAAAAGGCTCATTACTTCTTTCTTTATGAAGGAACCGTCTTTGTGGTTTTTATATTCTATTGTTTTTAGCTTTGTTTGTCTTAGGAAGTGTTTTATAGGTATTTATTAGGATGAAACTACTTTAAGTTAATGATGCAGTGTTATGTTCCATGCTGGACTGGGAGCGAAGAAAAACATACAATGTGCCACTGCTTCTCCTTCCGGACATACTGTAAAAGTCAGTGGTGAGGTTTTTTTGTGGGCGATAGGCTGACCCCCTGTCATTGCAATAGCCTCTCTCCACCATTATAATGCTTCAGGTGTTAAGTTCTGTATGTATGTATTTTCAGATTTATTTAGAGATAAGTGTGATCAAAGTTTCTGGATTGATTCCTATAAATTATACAATAATTTAAACCTCATTAATCGTACAGTAGACACTCAACCATTGTTAAAATTTATCTTGATGAAGCTGACTCCTAGAGAAGATAAGTCACAGAAAAAAAAAATGCCGAAGAGTCTGTTTCATTCCTTGGTACATAGACCACTTCATTAAAAAGATTATGACAGTTTTAATACTGAGTTCGACCTTCATCAGTGATTTTTAAACTCATACTTACTTTAAGAAATACCCATGTACCCATGCCTTTAAGGTCAGGAATGTATGATATAGATTTTACGCCTAATAACACACGTTGCCCTTTAAAAAAAAGCTCACATTTTTTGTTATTATTGACTCGAGTCTCAAAATAATTACTAATTAAATTCTTCCTTATAAGAAAAGATTTGCAAAGATTATTCCTAACTAAACGTTTTATCTACCCACGGCCTAACGCCTATTTCAGACGGGGCGTTAATTAAAACGGAACTGTGGCAGTTAATCCATTGACTTGTGAATGGCGCGAGAGCTGGCACTTGTGTGATGATGATTGGTACATAGATACACAGCTAATCAAAGCGGTGTTTTGATTAACATTAATCTTGTTGTACTGTCACATTGAAAATATTTATTTAGGGACGTATTAGATATGAGTTATAAACGAATGATGACGCATTTTAATTCACTTTATTAGTTCATATTCACAGGTAATGGTAAGATACTTTAGATGAAAAGTTAAAGAGCAAGCTCTGATTCGTCATATTGATGTAAATGGTTGATTTCTCTTTGTAGATTTGCGTCATAATTTTTCTAAAGCGCTATGCAAAAAAACGTACCTAATTTGAAAAAAAAAATATTAAACTACCCCTAATTTTCACAATTATTTTTATTCAGTCATTCACTAGTGACAAAGTTGTATCAAATGAAGCCGAAACGCCAATTTAAAAGAGAAACTAAAGAAAATGTTATCAACTATAATCAAATTAATAAGAACTTACTTTAAATGAGGCCATATCGTATGCTACTAAAATAACACACAATTTCCCTAATAATCACCTAACAAAAACACCCTCTTCTTCCCACACCCAACATTCCTACACACTAATAATAAGAAGCCTAACTACTAAGGACGTGTATCTAAAGGTCAGATTAAACCCTACAACTTCAATCTAACGCGGCGGAAACATTCCACGCGTCTCGCGGTAATTAGCCGCACAGTGTGTCGCGGCCTTTATTATTTATAGGCTGGGTATAGACGGCGCGAAAGGATGGCCACAGATAATTAATAATTGCGGGTATTGAGCCTCTGTCTGTATTATGATTTAAATAACTGATCTATGTAATAGTGTAGTGTTTGATCTGTCTCATGTAGTCAGTAGCTCAGATAGAAAATGCCCGAGTAATATTAAGTTAGGGCTAAAGGAAATAAGGAGTCTTGATGAAAAAAAACTCCTGAATACCTGCTTTTTTTTGATAAATAAATATCTATCAACACAAAAATAAAATGTAGAGAAAAGAATTCAATATCATTACACCAATACGGTGCTTTACATTGGTAAAGCCGCCGATTGTGCCTTTTCAAATGTATAATTTTATAAAGTACATACTTAAACGTAAATAAATAGATGATCCTCAAAAGTATATTGCTGTATTGACGATCAATTTTTCGATGGAGTAAACCTATCTGCCTCAGACGCCAGTGGTTGCGGGTTCGATTCCCGCACGGAACAAGAAAAAAAAATGTTCCGTGTCTGAGTGTTTATACATACATAGCTTCACGCCTGTATCCCTTATGGGGTATGCAGAACACCAGAGGCTATGAAACCATCTGAGGTCTCGTTTGACAAATTTAGAGGTATTATAATGATAGGTAGTCTCTATACACCTGTTTTTAGAAAAAGAGTCCGAGAACACTTCTTTTCTCAACTTTTAGTTGATTGTTAACAAAAGTAACATTACATTTTAGTATTATATGTATTTGTGTATGTATGTATAATATATTTATTTGTATATATTTATGTAAATATTTAGTAGTATATTATATTATATTTCTTTTATTGTTAGTGTACATACTAAAATACCCAACTCTCCAATCGTTAGGTCTGCTGGAAGAGATTTCTGTTGAAATAAGCTGTAGGTACCTTTGTACTTTAGTTTTCTTGTAAAATTTTATGTTATGTGTTTTTTTTTACTGGTGTGTACATAAATTATTAAATAAATAAAAAATAAATAAATACATATACAGATGAACGCCCAGACGCGGATTTTTTTTTTTTCATGTTACGTCCGGGAACCGAATCTGCGACCACTGGCATCTGAGGCAGACAGTGTTACCCCATCGCTAAAGTGGTCATAATCCAACAGTATCTTTGGGAAGCAAGACTTATGTTCGAATTATGAGAACTTTCTCATACTTACTTAGACTTTAGTTTAGGATACATTTGTTGCTTTATTTATGGCGTAATAATTTACTCAAATCATGGGTTCAATTTCTTACTGCCTATGTTTGCTACTTTAAATAAATAACAAAAATCAATAAAAAATCACTATTTTTTTTATTTTGTCAACCCAACGCTCAAACTGTAGTCCTAATTCGAATATTACTGCATAATCTTAAATTTTATAAGAAGGACAGTCCACCCAGCTACCGGTAACAAAAGTATAACTCATATCCAACTTGCTCAAATAAAATTTAACTTAGGTCCACGTAACTTAGACAAATCGCTAATAAATCCTTAAGCAAATTGGCTAAAAGGGCCTTTGAATCGTTCACGCCGTAAAGTTGGTACTTAACTACGTGACAGTCGGTACTTGCTAATTGACAGTTGTGTTGGTATTACAGTTCTTCGGGAAACTTTTTTAACTATTGATTTTAGTAGTAAATCATTTAAGATTTATTGTGTTTACCTAGAACGAAGACGTAAAAATAAGCTTTAACTAACTTATGTTGAACTTATTTCTAAGGAAACGATACATAAACAACACTCATTTCAAAAGCCACAAAGGATATGCATAAATAGAAGTTAATACTTAACAGCTTGATTCAGCTATGCATATAATCAACGAATGCAGAGCAGTAAAAAAACCTAATACACGTCAAAACTTTGGCTGAGTTATAATGTCATCAACGTAAACATTCTCCGAAATCATACATATATTTTCAAAAATTTGAAATTTTCAATGAAGTCCCTAACCGATTTCGATGAAATTTATATGGGACCAACTGTGAAGTATCTTCTATCATATGAAAAAATAATTTTTAAAATCAATTTATAATTGTCCGAAATATCGTGTAACAAATGCAACAAAAAAAAAACATACAGACGCTTTGAGAACCTCCTCCATTTTTGGAAGTCGGTTGAAAATAAATGCAATCGATAAGACACTTAAAATCTTGCATGAGTAGTCTTGAATTCGTGAAATCAGGAAGAAAACATAATTATCACTTCTTAAAAGCCGTTGACGACCACTTTGGCGATGGGGTAAACTTATCTGCCTCAGACGCCAGTGGTTGCGGGTTCGATTCCCGCACGGAACCAGAAAAAAAAAATGTTCCGTGTCTGGGTGTTTATCTATTTATGTATTTATATTCTAGGTTCCCCCCTAGTTCGCTATATGGTATCCCTAACACATGCTATGCTTACTTTGGGGCCATGTAGTCAGTGTGATTGTCTGGGGATTTTATTATTATTATTTTTTTATGGCGTCAATTTAGGCCTCCTGGGTTTGATACAGCCTGGCCAGTTTAAGAAAAAAAATCTAGACTGGCGCGGGTCTGAATGTATACTAGTACAAGCCCCAGTGCCACTGTGTGGTCTCCAAAATACAAGCTACCAGTAGTGCGAGCGAGCACAGGACTTTATCGACTCGTATGTTTACGAATGTTCGTATATGGAAACGCTTTGTAAGCAATCATTGAAATCTATCCCTTACCGCACTGCCGCAATAATTTTGAATGTTTGTAAACCCTTAACCCTTAACTTAATAAAAATAAAGTCAATGTAACTAAAAACTTGCAAACGACTCCATACTATACGAACATTTGTAAACATACGAGTCGATAAAGTTCCGTACTCGCACCGCATAGTTGTTAAGATGTCAATTTTACTAATGGACAAATAAGACTGAAAATAAATACATTATTATAATTAAGAACCTTAAACCACAATCAACTCTCAGCACTGTACCACTGATACTCCTATAACCAAGCAAGTTCGTTCGCCAGTCATAAAACAGTAACACTTATTGAAAAATGCCAGCGCCATGTTTTTGATAATTACACCGGCTGCGCCCGCGGCGGTGTTTGTTACCGACTTGAATAACGACGTGGAAGATACGTGTAGGCAACTGATAGGGCCTAATTCTGAGGATGTATAACGAAATATGATATAAATTATAGTTTGTTACCTTGTTTCTATGATTTGAAACATGCTGACTTCCAATCAAATAATAAATAAAGGTTGTTAGGTGCAGTAGATTGATTTTTCTTGATGAAAGGATTGCGATTGCTACCTGTAAATTATCAAATCAATAATTTCCAGGAGAAATTTATTATGAATTGAAAAGATAACAAAAATATTGATGATTGAGCAGATCGTTTTTTCAACGATGAGTATCAAATTTTTAATTGTTAAATCCTTAGATCTTATCTATCTATACTAATATATAAAGCTGAATAGTTTGTTTTTTTGTTTGTTTGTTTGAACGCGCTAATCTCAAAAACTACAAGTAGGATTTGAAAAATTCTTTTTGCATTTGATAGCCCAACTCTTGAGGAAGGCTATATTTTATCCCGAAATTCTCACGGGATCAAAAGTTACGCGGGTAAAACCGCGCGCGGTGGTTAGTTTCTAATAAAACCTCTTTTTACTTACTATTTGCTATCAGAGAAATTCGCCTAGTTTCGACTTAGTACACTTCTTAAAAGCCGCTTAATTTATACAATTATGTATGACTCACCGCAACATATTTAATAAATTTAAGTTGAATATTATATAGATCAAGTCATCTCTAGATAGAACAATCTCTTTATAGTTGGAATGATAAAATGTAGGGAAAGACACGTTATAATTTCGCTTATATCGAACAATCGACATTAAGTCGAATTCGAACAAATGTCGCTGAGTTGAGAATCGGTCTTCGATACTGCTATCTACTTGTTTATTAAAAAATATATTTTGAATATATTTTGACGAGGTATCAAAAGTCTTTTTCTGATATTTCTTATACAGAGTGAATTGAAATTAAAATGAAATAATTTATGGCTCTATAAATACCCTTATCACATATTTTCATTTAGGACATTATAGGTATTCAGACTATATTTTATTGAGAGTTACTACCTAGATTAAACGCGTGAAACTTATTGTTTTGTATGAGTAAACCCACGTTTTAAATCTCAGCTGATGGTGAGGGAACATGAGGTCCAATATATCAGCACATGTAGGTTCGGAAGGAGCTGGATTTTTATTGAACATTTCCGAAAAACATCATCGTTGAGGCGGTAGCTTTGCACGGCAGATTTATTTTGAAGAATGGTCGCTAGTAAGGTGAACTCTTTAAGGAGCCCTATCACAAAGCAGGGTTTACTCAAATCAGGCTCCTTTATTGAAACGATTATCAAAGAGAGATAGGGCTGTTCTAAGCCTGTGCAGATGGAAGTTAATAAGATGCCAAATTGTTTGATTATTCTGTATTTTCAACTGAGTTCAAAAAAAGAAGGAAGTACTCAATTCGTCTGTATGTTTTTTTTTTGTGTTTGTTACCTCATAAATTTTGACAGGGTGAACTGATTTTGATGATTCTTGTTTCATATGTTAGAGAATACTTGCCATTGAGTACTTCATGAAAACTTTCAATTTTTTTTTCAAATATGTGTGAATTTGGAGTTTTTTTACCTTGAAGACCTTATATTTCAGCCAAAGTTTTAACGTGGAGTCGGTTTTTTAATGCTCTGCATTCGTTGATTATTTCTAATGAAATATTTGCACAAAACTATATAACTAAATATGAACGTCTTCAAAGATAAAATTTACAAAACACTATCTTCAGTATACTCATTCAAAAGACATGCATAATATCTTAACTTACTCGATCTCAAAGTCCCGCCTCTTACAGTTTCTTTTTTTTTAAACGAAGTAGTCCACAGGACTGGTTTTTTTATTGCTAACTATAGGTATGCCAATGACTGTGTTACACGTTTCATCTGGTCGTTGTGTTAACCATTGTTTTATGTATAATTTTACGAGTGCAATGGGTTTTTTATTCGCTTTTAACCTCGATTTTAACTGGTGGCAAAAGGTATAAGGTATGTATAAGATTTAAAACCTCCACAAAATTAGTCAAATATTCTGCGATAATCAGTTATTTCCACGGTTTTACTGTAGCAGAACTTGGATAAAAAGTATAGAAAGCGATTTAATATATTATGGCGTTACAATATATTATTCTGGACTGGAAGCGAAAGAAAAACATAGAACGTACCAGCTGCTTCTCTTCCCGGGCATACTGTGAAAGTCAGTTAAGGGATAGAGGTTTTATTGGCATTTTTGTGGGCGATAGGCTGGCCCCCTGTCACTGCAATAGCCTCTCTCCATCATTATAATACCTCATTTGTCAAACGTGACATCAGATGGTCTTAAAACCACTGGTGTTCTGCCTACCCCATAAGGGATACACGCGTGAAGTTATGTATGTATGTACAATATATTATATTTGCAGTTTCTCATGATTTTTTATTTTACGTCGTCATATATCTTTAAATCTATAGTTGTTGTACAGCTGAAATACCTGTCCTAGAGATGAACTTTTTCATGATCATAATGGAAAATTACATCGTGCCTTCTTTCCGACTAACTTATTTCAAGGTCTACAGAGACCCCTACTTAAATTAACGAAATGTTCTGCACTCTATTCAATCCATTAAAATCAGTAGATTTTAAAAAATAACTTTATAATCATTTATTTAATAAAATATTGCGTAAAATTATGCTATGCAAGTTTTATATTTTATGCTTCTTGCTCCTTCAAACGAATCCATTAAAGTCCCGTATACACGGAACGAGTATTTTCAAGAGATTCACCAAACCGTGCTTTACTTTCGTTCTAACAACTGTATACAGCTTCTTTTTTTAAAAACCATTAAGGCATAACCTCTCAAGCCAGTAACACGTTCTTTTTTTAAATTAGGCTGAAGCGTGACTAGTCATGTTACATACCGTATCCTGCTCCTTTATTTTTTTTCTAGTTAACAAGCGTGCATTTGTTTTTGAGCGATGTTAGTGAAGTAATAGCTAATTGGGAGGCAGAGGATGACGTAGCGTGTTTTGTTTTATTAGGTTGGCGCCTTTTGAGTTTGAATAAAGAATATAGAGGCATAGATAGAGAGGAAAATAAGCCCGAGGGTTTATTTGATAGGTTTACTTCTTAATATATTCGCCTAAAATTATCAAACGATCCTATTACAATATTGAGATTATTCTTCTACAATAAATAAAGATTGCTTCAATTTCAATTTCAAAAGGTTATTGCTTATACTACACACAATATAGAGGATGTTTCTATTAGTAGCTAAATCTATGTTAACCGCAACCTTTAACTTTCATCAAAACTTCTGATGGTTAGTAACGATTACTTAGATATCGAACGAGCTGGTTAACTTATGTAGTAACTACAGAATAAAACCATTCGTACTTACCACTCGATCAATAAAAAAACAAGAGTTACATACTTGTTCTGATCGCTTCTACAACATACACGAGAAACGCACTAAAAATGCGGGTAGATGTAAAAATTGATAGGACGGCGGCGCACCGAGCGAGTTTTTTTCATAAAATGTCGATGTAAAAGTGACTATTTGCAGCAAACATCTTTTCTAATTTGTGATTCCCATTAATATTCAGTGTCTCGTGTCTTCTATACATGGTTATATTTAATTTATGAGGTGTACATTACAGTCGATAAATGCATGTTTTTACGAAATCAAGGCTTTGTATGGAGGTAAACTTATACAGTAAAAGACTTATGTATCAATTTCTAATTTTAATACGCTTCTTTTTGCTAGTTGTCTGCTCAGCGCCATTACAGTAAATAGAAGTAAACTATATTGACTGACATGCCTGAAATAAGCTAAATTTTTTTATTGGACTAAAACCACGTGTAACCTCAACCTCACCTGATGGAAAGTGAAGATGAGGTCGAAGGTTAGAGCACACCGGCTCAGAAAGGACCTGACTCCTTCAAAATATTTGGTTTTACCAATTAAAAGTTAATAATCCTAATTGCTAACTTAGGTGCGAAATCGCAATTCAAAATAAATCATAAATTCCAAAGTCTTTAAATAAATGTAGAATTTTAGCGCAAAAAAGAAAACCTATACATACATACATACATAACTTCACGCCTGTATCCCTTATAGGGAAGGCAGAACACCAGAGGCTATCAAACCATCTGATATCACATTTGTCGAATTTGGAGGTATTATAATGATGGATAGAGTCTATTAAAGTGACAGGGGGTCAACCTATCGCCCATAAAAACGCTAACAAAACCTAATTATACATCACTTATAAATAAAGATAAAATTACTCCGTAAAAGTAAAATAAATCTCAAAAGGAGTTTCTTAAAACAAAATAAAGATTAAATTTTATTATTAAAACAGTTATTCGGTTTTTATTTGAAGCTGAACCACAAACCTACTTTCTTTTCGACAGGCGAACATTTTACAATATATTTTTATTGGTTTTGATGACATTTCGCTTCCGTCGAATTAAGACATTCGATCATAAACACGCTTTCAAATGGAAAATTAAATTTAAAATACGAGTCTTTTATTCAGGAATTTGTTTAACATGCATACATACATATTACCTTAGTGTTAATGATGACTTTTTTTCGGTAAGATACTTAAAAGTTATTATGTTTAGATACTACTCTTACTAATATTATAAGTGTGGAAGTTTGGATGAATGAATGTATGGATGTTTGATGGCTCAACGGATTTGTATGAATAGGCATAGTGACAGTGTACAGTCTTAAATTCAAAATTCAAAAAGTTTTATTCATCTTAGGAATTTAACAAAACACTTTATGAAGTCAGTCATCACACACTTCGGCTTTAACTGTTGTTGATAGTTGTTAAATAAGATATTACAGTAGACCAAGAGACAAAAAAAGCCGGCGGAAAAAACTCTTGGCACTCTTTTTCAGTCAGAATTATCAAATTAATATGACGTCTGCGATAGCAATCAGGCTACTTTTTATTCCAATATTCTCGCGGGATTCTAAATTGGGAGGGTTGAACCGCGCGAAACAGCTGGTACTTTGAAAAGGAGAGGTTGGATTTTTTGCTTATTTATTTCTATTGAATAAACTCAAAAACTCTAGTAGTTTCGAATGTAAAAATAGTTTTAGTATTATGTTGAAGTTGAAGTCGTCGTGGCGCCGCCGTGGTTCCTGTGTGTATGATACGATATCACAGGTTAAGCAACGTTCGGCGCGGTCGGTACTTGGATGGGTGACCACTGACCATTCATTTCTCACAACGATTTCCGAGGGCACGTTAAGCAATCGGTCCCGGGTGCTGTTTACTTGTATACAGTAGTCGTTAGGGTTTGTCAGAAGCCGCATCGGCAGCCTGAAAATTCTGACATCCACCACCCAGCACTGAGCCAGCTTGGTGGATTATGGCCTAAACCTCCTCATCACCCAGGGGAGAGATTCATACCCTGCAGTGGGCTCATTACAAAGAGTTGTGCTGATGATGATGATTATGTTATATATAATACTAGATTTACAATAATGGTACAATAAAAAGGTTTTTACATACATTTAAAACATAAATGACTATGTTTTTGCTTTCTATATGGCTCGTGTTCTAAAAGCTTCGGCAGGCCTAAAAATTCAAAATTCAAAAAGTTTTATTCATCTTAGGAATTTCACAAAACACTTGATGAAGTCAGTCATCACATTCTTTGGCTTTAACTAGTTGTTGATAGTTGTTAAATTAAATATTACAGTAGACCAAGAGACAAAAAAAGCCGGCGGAAAAAAACTCTTGGCACTCTTTTTCAGTCAGAATTATCAAATTAATACAAATAGGTAGGTACAGTACAAATTTACCGTGACATGAAAAAAAACAAACACAAGACAGCTAATTGTGAAAGCCAATGTCATGCCACAAACAAATTGCTTACATAGCAGGTGCAGTGAGCTATGGATGCACAATACGAACATGACAAACTGGGACCAGAGTATTTGAACGAGAATGGAATAAAATAGTCATAGTATCATTAGCAAAACGTATCATTAGTAAACTCTCCTAATGTATACTTAAAGGTTGTTTTCCTATGAATTATTGACAGTGAATCTAAGCTTTAGTCTTAAACTTAACTTAGATGTTCTAAAAAGAAGTCATTCTGCGGGCCTTAAGATGAAATGACTGAAATTATTTTTTTTACTAAAATAGATGTGTAATTTAAAATTAAAAAAGCTCCAATGAAACTGTATAATTTTTAATTTAATAGAATCATCACAAAATTTAACGACGCAAACATCATAAATGAGACCAAGTCGATTAAATTATTAAGATACTTCCCAGCATTAATTGAAACCGCGAACATATTTATTTTTATACAACCTTTATAAGGCTGTAGCGGGTTAAGAATTCTTAAGGATAGTAAATAAACGTATTTTACGATGTTTTAAAAGTCAAGTGTTTATAGAAGTAGGTACCGGTGGAGAAGTCTTAATTATAATTTTTTATATCTTTGTCCTAATTTGCATAGAGTAGATTCGTTGGGAGAATTCTGTTTGTGTGCAGTTAAGTTGTAGAAATATCGAAAGGTGTGTCGTGTGAAGTTGGGTATCGATAAGTTTTCAACCGACTTCCAAAATAGAGGAGGTTCTCAATTCGTCTGTATGTTTTTTTTGTGTCTTTGTTACACGATATTTTGAACAATTATGGATTTATTTTAAAAATTCTTTCAAATAATAGTTCATAGTTGGTCTCATACAAATTTCATCGAAATCGAAATAAATTATAATTTATTTATTTTTATTATACATAAAAATAGTAAATGTTGAAAACAAAATTGTGTTTTCAAGTTAAGTTCAGAATGTGCCAGCTGCTTCTCTTCCCGGGCATACTGTAAAAGCCAGCTCAGGGACAGAGGAAATTCAAATGGAAACAGTATCATCGAAAGCTGTTGTAGACAGCCTTTTTTGATAAGATAAGGAAAAATTTTATTTAGGTGTAAAGATAAATAGTTTCCTAGCTATAATTTAGTGACACAATTTCAAGTAGCAAATTAATACAGTAACTTGCAACTTTATTGCAACTTAAACGTAATAGCCTCAAGAAATTATTTATGCTTCTCATTTTATATCAAATCCGATTAATATCAAAATTTTACTTAAGGATTTTTTGTATTTGATTAATAACAATATATTTTTTCTTTTGTTTCAGGTAAGTTTCAAAAACCACGCCAAATAATCTGATTTATTTATTAACTATAAGTAAATCCCGGGTTCTATTTAGTAAGTACAATAGTTACTAAGTAATTTTGATTAACCTGTTCAAAAAAATATACGCTAATTTTTTTTACGTCGTTTAGCAACAATAAGATTTCATCACTACAATCATATAGTTAATAGCTATATATTACATAAATATATATCTGTTTCAAAAATTACTCACACTTAGTTAGAGCTGTTACTAGAATATAAGTTACAAGAAATTACAAGAAGTTCAATGCAAAAGATATCAACGCGTGCACGTTTGTTTCTGATATACTCATTTATTTTATGATCATATCATATCACTCATAAATCTGTTACTTGCGGCAAAATCTTAATTATATTATTTGCTTAAAATAATTCTTAAAATTTTATATATAATATAATTATAAATTTATGAAAGCCTTTCGCAGTTTCAATTAAATCTCTTAGAAATTTCTAGAAAATAAAGAATCTATAACCTTTTACAATATAGAGGTTAACAAATACAAAAGAATTTAATATTTTTTTTAATCTATCGCGGTTATTTTCACTATGATTTAATGAATTTACGGGATTCTTTCAAAGATTTCCGACTTCCAAGTCCGCGATCATGGTGCTTGTAACAGCATCGAAATATCGGACGCGCGAAATTAAAATCGAAAATCGTGGTAAGAATCCCGGAAATTCATTGAAATAAAAAATAATTTATCGAGATATAATTGATAGTTCATAATTTATGTTTTATTATTTCTATTTAGGTTCAGTACTTTTAGCCAACTAGACCTCTATCTCTGTTTTAACACAACCTAGTAACTCCAAGAAATTCCCACATCATAATCAATCAACTATCATCCATATCTAATATAAATTATGTCATAAAAATGATTAAATTTCGACAAAAAGGTCATCAAAGTTTCAACAACGGGTTTTAAATTTCATCAGAAGTAAATTAAAAACGTATTATTTATTACACAATGAAATTTGAACTTTATTTTGGTAGTGATATGAGTAAATTAAGGTTTTTTTTAAAAAACACTTGTCAAAAAGTGATTGATCAATATACAGGTTGAGTGTTTCCATTGTCGTATGATTTGATACACTACATTCTCTTTATTATAGATTTTGATAAACTTTTTTACATCCTTTGTTTTTGATTTTCTTTATTAATTTACCTGCTAACGGGACATAAAATTTGTATTGAACTTTTCAAAATATGGAGAATAACATCTTTGAAAGGCGGTGTGTTAATAGTTAAGGCTATACGTGGTTCGATGGTCACTTTGACGACACTTGTCGCGGGTTTGATTCCCGCATGTAACAGGAAAAAAAATGTTCCGTATCTGGGTGTTCATCTATATATGCATTTATATTCTAGGTTCCCCCCTAGTTCGCTACATGGTATCCCATATCACAAGCTCTGCTTCGTTTGGGGCCATGTAGTTGGTGTGATTGTATGGGGATTTTATCTATACTAACATATAAAGCTGAAGAGTTTGTTTTTTTGTTTGCTTGAACGCGCTAATCTCAGAAACTACAAGTGGAATTTGAAAAATTATTTTTGCATTTAATAGCCCAATTCTTGAGAAAGGTTATAGGCTAAATTTTATCCCGAAATTCCCACGAAATCAAAAATTACGCGGGTAAAACCGCGCGCGGTGGCTAGTTCTCTTATAAAATTAAAGATTCGATTCTGCTCTCCGAATCATGTCGAATCGGTCGAAGTATTTGTTACTCAATGATGCAAAACCCAATAAACTAAAATCAAAACAACTTGACAGTCTTAATAATAAAACCATAAAAAAAAAAACAAACCACAATTTGACGTAAATATGGCTGACACGTAATTAAGTGATTTCATTGCTTAAAAAAAATATATATTTAGATCAAGATTATGTCATGAACGCAAAGTGACAGCTCTGTGCTAATCCTTTAATGGTTTGATGATAGATAAGAAGGGTAAAACGCAGACCGATAAAACGCATTATTATTATTTTAGTTTCATCATCATCATCACAACTCTTTGTAATGAGCCCACTGCAGGGTATGAATATCTCCCCTGGGTGATGAGGAGGTTTAGGCCATAATCCACCAAGCAGGCCCAGTGCTGGGTGGTGGATGTCAGAATTTCAGGGTGCTGATACAGCTGACAAACCCTAACGACTACTGTATACAAGTATACAGCACCCGGGACCGACTGCTTAACATGCCCTCCGAAGCACGGAAGTCGTCGTGAGAAATGAATGGTCGGCGGTCACCCATCCAAGCACCGACCGCACCAAACGTTGCTTTATCTGTGATATCGTATGATACACACAGTAACCAAGGCGCCACGACAACTTCTTAGGCACATTATACACCATTAAACTTATTTTAGTTTAATGGAGTATAATGTGTAGTCTGCCCTACGTAGCTTCTGTATCAGGTTTTTTTTTAAAATAGCGCCATTCTAGCTTTTTTGCCAATGGTCATGGTAATGATTTTATTCAATCCATCAAATGTACTTTTTAAAATCAAAACTATTAAAAACTAAGTTACTGTAATGTGATTAGTAAAGAACTGAAATAATTATTCGTATAAATTATAGTTTATCCTTAAATTCTTGGGGTATACTGATATCGCACTCAACAATTTGATGTAGGTATCTTTTATATCCAATTGGGACTTCAAACTAAACATTCGTTACACAAATATTTATTCTGAAGTTTCAACTTTTAAATTGAAGATTTAAAGAAAACAATACAATGTTGAGTTAGGCCCATTGCTTGTAATTTCAAGGGACTTAGCAATGGAGTCAACAACAAAAAGATAAAGGCTTTTTTCCGTATTGGTATGAAGTTTTATTACTGCTTCTCGGGGAGAGGAGTCTAAAGCGAAACGCTAATGTGATTATCGCTGTCTTTTTAATTCTTTTATAAAATTTCAATTATTCACCGTACGATAAAATTAACGTATGAAGATTTCTTTTAGCTAAACTACGGCAGCTGTTTCGTAAAAAAATAATTAAAAACGTTGACATAAAAGTTTTAATAGTAATGCTTATTAAAAAAACCTGAGAAGTTTTTATAACGATTATAAGGTCGATAAATGAACACTGGATCCGTTAAGTAGTAAGTGTCATAGAGGCCCATGGACATCATAAAACGAGGATATAATTGACTCTAGGATTATCTTGGTTTTTATATTATAAGTGAGTCGGCAAATGAGAAAGGCTCCGCCAGGCCCAATAACGTAAATTGATACAAATCATAGAATTAACGATGCGTTGCCGACCTATGACTGAGAAAGGTTAACGTTTTTGTATCTGTTAGTTGTTCCATCCTTAAATCAAAACATTAATACGCCTGGTAGAAATAATCTACAAATACAGAGCATTAAAAAAACCGACTTCACGTCAAAACTATGGCTGAGTTATAATGTCATCCACGTTATTGTTATTTTGTATTTTTAAAAGATGATTGCTGTTGAGTTTCTTGCCACTTCTTCTCAACAGATCGACTTTGCGAAGTGGTGGTAGATTCAGTTCAATTTGTAAATTGTGACTTATTTCAAATGTATTTAAATACTTACGAAAAAAAAAAACGTAAGCATTCTCCGAACTCATACATATTTTTTCAAAAATTAAAAATTTACAATGAAGTGCTCAACCGATTGCGATTAAATATGGGACCAACTATAAAGTATCTTCTATCATATGTAATAAGAATTTTTTAAATCGATCCATAATTGTCCGAAATATCGTGTAAAAAAGACACAAAGAAAACATACAAACGAATTAGGAACCTCCTCCTTTTTTGGAAGTTGGGTGAAAATAGATGGAACTATAGTAGTAGATACCTTTGAAGGAATCTTAGCCATAGAACTGTATTACACATACCTACCCTAATACTCTTATTTTTTTTTTGTTATCTGAGATATGATTAGTTGAAGTTACAGGCGGCTTTTTAATAAAGATTTGCAGAAATAGTTCGTGTGATTATAAAATGTGATGTGAAATTCGACTGACAATTATTCTGCAACAATTTAGACTAATAATAGATTTTACATCTGTATTAATTTACATTTAATTATATAAAATAAATGTTAAGAAATGTACACAAAATTAAGAAAATATTAGAATAACCTTGTACGTATTCCTTTTTTTTTTTTGTAATTATAGGTAATATTAGACATTAATCTTACTTTATCACGCGATCCTTGAAAGGAACTGGTTTTCTATAATTTAATGCCTTTCCAAAATGTTTACATTATCATAAAAATTATAGACGAAACTAGAAGTAAAAATAATAGATGTGTCAATACAGAAAATAAGATGAGAATTATTTATTAAAGACTTTTTATATTAGGTATGCATACATACATACATAACGTCACGCCTGTATCCCTTATGGGGTAGGCAGAACACCAGAGGTTACAAGACCATCTTGATGTCACGTTTGACAAATTTGGAGGTATTATAAAGATGGAAAGAGACTATTGTAGTGACAGAGGGTCAGCCTATCGCCCACAAAAACGCCTTTAAAACCTCTGTCCCTTAACTGACTTTTACAGCATGCCCGGGAAGAGAAGCAGCTGGCACATTCTACGTTTTTCTTTCGCTCCCAGTCCAGCATGGAAGTAATTACCTACCTAATGGATACTTCCATTAGGTATGATAAGAAATAAATAAATCAAATATCGTACAAATGATTGAATTTTTGAAAAGATAGCTGATTTTGTCCCTGCTTCCTTCTAGATCTATGCATAATTTGTTGTTATATTTATTAGCATTGCCAAATATAGCCAATTTCACAAACACACTTAGACAGCAATTTATTTTTTATTTATTTTCTACAACGGTTACATTGTAAAAGTTTGATAGTTAAGGCACGTCTCGAGGCTGCTACGGCTAGGCTATTAATCAAAGTGATACTTGCTATAATACTTAATTGCTTTTCTACTTCTCTCCATTGATAATCCGCAAAACTAATATGACAAGTAACATAGATTATGAAAGTGTATAGAAAATGATTTCCGCTGACAGCGTTGACGTATGTCAAGTCAGGCTGACATTTATTGCGCATGTGTAGTTCTGCTGGTTCGGTGCGCGTTCCACTAACACCTGTAGACAATGTTTTTCTTTATGCCCGGTAACATTGTGGATACAAAATTAAAGAATAATTATACAGAGTTACTGGTTAAGTCGCCCTAGATCCGTTAAGGGCGTATAGTAGCCGTCTTTTCTAACTTATTTCACTGTGAAACAACCTACCCCAAACCTAACCGTTTTCGAGATAATCGACTTTTAATGTTTTTTTATAAAAATTGCCGGTTTTTTACCATTAAATGTCACATTTTGAAAAGTTTTTATTATTATTATCCCTCGAGAATCAAAATTGCGCGAGTAAAACCGCGCGCAACAGCTTGTATTATATAATGATCACTGTAAGTGCGTTAAAGACCATCTGCATAAATAAATAATAGATAACGAACTAGCAAAAAACCTTGAACTCCTTATTAGTCCTCTATACTGAAGCATCGATCTTCTGACCACAATATTGCGATCCCACTACCCGCCATATGTGCTGAGTATACTCGTACTCGTTACAAATAATTTGTTGTATGAACTCTTTTGACAACTACCTGCCAACAGTTTTTCCAAGGCTTCTTCTTCTCTTTGATTCATTATAAATATAATAATATGCGATATATCTTTAAAGCCGAGGTTGCACATTCTGAAGACCAAAAATTGATTTTACACTTTTGGAAGTGACAGTGGTTTCGAAGTGTACTTCCCTCTGAAGTGATGACAGCTCGGAATTAAGTTTATTCTTTGAACATTCACCGACATGACAGAATCTTATCACTTTGATCAAAATTACTGACTATCGAAATCAGAAGCCCAATGGCTGAATTTGACATATTGACAAGTGGAAGTTGTCATCTGTCAACTTCCACTAAGCTTAGACATCAAACCGATTACAGACCAACGACCTTTTACTAGTATAATGTCTGATACATAATCAGTTAACAACTTGACACATGATATTACAAAAGACAAATGTGATAAAAAAACAAACAACTATCTGCGCCTTACCCATAGCTATCGGGCCACTTTACATCCCAACTCGCTCCCATCGACGAAATTCTGGCTTTCAGCGCCACTCTTGACGCCAGCCCTAAGGGTTTTAACGGTGCTCTTCCGGTCTTAACCAAGTTCGCCCTAATTAGGAAACTTCAACACGCCCAACGTTTCTAAACGTTTGTTTCTTCCAGTCTTTCATATCTTGTAGTGAGTCTTGTCACTTTAGATAAGCTTTTAGTCTCAGCTTTGTTATTTTAGCTTTCAGCTCATCCAAGCGATCCATGAATAGGCTGTCTCTCCGATGACGATCAAGTGCCTTCATCAAGGCGGATCAGCGAAGGGGGTTGTTTGGTGGGTATACTCGGGGTAGTGAGAAGTCTCATGCCGCTTTCGCACACTGTCAGGGTACAACCGACGCAGCTTTGTTCTGTTAGGGCACAGCCGACGCTGCTCTGTTCTATACCTGCTAGCCTTCGGGGCTAGCAGTGCTTATAGAATAGCTTGTCGTCCGTAAAATGGGTTCATGCTCCTCCTAAAAGAGCTTACTTTATTAGGTGCCAAATCTTTCCTTGGCCGACAAATAAAAAAATACATCCTGTAAGAAACCTCAACCTTACTTAATTTACTAATAACTCATAACTACTAAGACTAAGCTATCTAACCAATTCCGCGACTAGCAAAACATAAGTGGTGCAGGATTTTCGTGCGTTGGTGCAACGACCTCCCTCTATCAAGAAGCAAGCAGTGCAACGAAAGCAAAGTTACAAATTCGGAACACTACAACCCGCACTACGAGTCACCACCATCACGTATTTCGATATGCTTCAAGTTTCGTTATGTATAACCGCAAAGTAATGCCTAATTTAATAAGTTCTTACTTATAACTCATGTCTTTAATCCACTGGTTTCATATACAAAATAACGTATAGCAAATATGCAAATCTCTTGACGCTGGAGTTCAACATAAATTTCCTGTAACCTCATTTTATGTATATTCAATTTGTAGCTTAACAGCAAATGTACCTACAAATATACAACAGACAGATCCTAACTTTGACTTTCTAAATAATCAAGCTATATTTACTACCTTCCTCTTCTGTATCAATTTGTCAGTTAAGTCTCAGATAGTAAATAAGTCTGAGCAACCAGTTCCGATCTACCTGTTAACCTGCTTTAGCAGGTTGTTTATAACGAGTAGGAACGCGATGACTGTTTATATTGACTATACTTAATTATGCTAAAAGGAAGTTAGTTTCAAGATTCTAAATCTTTACGATTTGGGTTTCAAAATAAATAAAGTTATGCCTTTTTGGTACAGTATCTTTGACTCTATACATAACATAAATAACTATTATAATCGTTGTCTTTACATTATATTTTTGGCTCACATGATACATTTTTCTATAAGGTATTTTTCTAGCGGCGTTTTAATCTTGTTCTAGCTTTCTTTAAAAATTTAATACTTAAAGCGAAGCTGAATATCTATCATCTTATAAACGCATTTTATAACTCGACTGCAGGGCCACGGTTCTCTATATAAGATACGAAAAGGTTTGAGCTACTTAGCCTACGTTATTAACCCAGAGCTAATGCTAGCCATCTTATCATTCTTTCGCTTTGAGTTAATGTCAGCTGATGGTTGGTGTTAATAAGGTCGAAGAAAGCTAACAGTCACGTGAGTTCTTTATGATTTATTTCCGGAACTTAAGCGAAACGACAATAGATCCAATGTCATTACCGTAAACAATGTTTCTCGTAAACACAACATGGTAGAAACAATTCATCTTCGGACGTAAAGCAAATAATTTCTATCGTCAATGTTTTCTTCAAAGGACATAAAACACACGTAATCACTCTTGCCATTAAATCAAAACTTAAATTTATTGCTTTTGCTAAAGTCCTGTACAGTCAGTTGCAGAACTGACTACAAATAAAGTTATTGCTTGTTAATATTCTTATCAAAAAACTTAATAGTTGCAAACGCCCACAACATACCCATTTATTTAGACATAGTAAATTTTAAAAGCATGTTGAGCAATATTTTCTGATATTTTTTTTTAATTCAGCACTGTTTTATTAGTGACGGTTTATATAACACCTGGTAGTACTTAAACTTGCTTCCATATGTAGTATTCAAATTAAGGATAGAAATAGCCTATCATAAAATATAAGCACTTAGCGGTTTATAGAATAAAGGGTTTTCATAATTCTTCTGGATACTGATGGGATTTAATTACCAAGTATCACTTGGCTTAGCTGCCTGTCTCCTAATTACGACACTCTTGTCTAGGGTATGTTCATTCGACGAATTGTCTTGGTTATTTTCTGATGCTTTTGACTACAATTTCACCTGGTGAAGAGTTAGTGAAGATGAGGTCGCAGACAAACAGCAAAGAAAGAAAGAAAGAAAAAAGTTTATGGAGCAACCATCAAAAAAATAAAATAGGAAACATAAAATAAAAATAAAAACAAGTGAAAAACCGAAATGGTTAAAGCTCAGCATACTACCACGGTATTTAGAACATGGCGCTGATTTTCAGATTCACCAATAGTACACAGGATAACAGCTGGATCTAGATATTTGAAGGCAGATTGTATAAAAAGCGTGGTCGCTAGCGTAGTGAACCTTGAAGGGGACACCAAATAAACCAAATTGTTGTAATTTTTTTTATAGCTGACTGTACTAAAGCAAACATCGTTGCTGTCTGTACCCCATCCTCCGCACCACGATATCCTCCATCGCTCGCCCACTCCTCACTATCGCGATGTAGCGACACGCGAGTGTGGGTGTGCTCAGGAGTGGAATTAGATAGCTGGTCTGATTGCTTAGCGTTGAAAGGACTAAGTAGCAAGTTAAATGCCTATTAAGGTAATTTTAAAAATGTTGCTTGTAATTGAAATGAAAGTCATGGTGTAGTGGAATCTGTTTATATTATTGGTTGTAAAATGTTTAGTAATTTTGGATCGATCAATCTTTCTATAGACGTTATAACACCTATTTTAATGATGTGAAAGTCGGCTGGAAGGACCACTGGATCCACCTCATAATAAGAGGAATTTGGAGCCATAGATATCATCAGTTATAGGAGCTAATTAAATGTGATGTTGCCGATCGAAGGCTTGAGCTAGGAAAGCTGAATTTTAATTACTACTGTAATTTCTCTGACAAATTTACTTTAATATGGAGGTAATAATATAAAGAAGTTAGCACCCATCCAAGTAGTTACCTTAGAACAGAGGCCTCTGTCGGCATTTCTATGATTCATGGCGACCTTGATCTTTGATATAGCAAGGTCATCCGTCAGTTCCGAGCTGTAAATACCTACTAGTAAATAAATAAATCAAAAAATATCACATGAGTCATAATCAAACTGTTGATACATTAGTCCTACTCATATAAATTAAGTATTTTTTTTTTACTTTTGATTCAATTATTAATTAAAGATGTCACGAGTTCTTGTCACGATGTTATGTAAAATCTATAACCAGACTATATTCAAAATTAAAACTTAATTAATAATTTCCATTTGATTTATATAAAATAACATATTAAATCAAATGAAATTTAGCCCAGATCCAGGACGGTACTTATTTATCAGGATACACTTTATTTACATATTTTAATGTCGTCCTTTGAGCTTTTGAAATAAATTTATAACTATAATTCAATTAAAATCAAAGCTGTTGAAATCAGAACCTATTTAAATAAGCAACATCCTTGGTGACCCGAGCAAGTTTGCTACTATTTTTATAGAACCTCTTGAAAATACCAGTGGGTCATATATGCTAAGTAGGCAGTTTGTGTGCACTGTGCATACTGAGCTTCAGAGATATCAGATAACTGGAAAATATCATGTACTGAATGATAATAACTGCTAATGTGGGTACGACTTTTAAAGGTATAAGTTACCTATATAAATTCTTCCTAAAGCTGCGTGAGATTATTTGTACTTAAACTAGACCGTATGTGCACAGTAAAAGCACCAAAATCAAAATCTTAGATAGAATTCCGTGATCTAAAATATTTTGAATATGAGTTGTTCTGGACAGGATTAATCGTTTATTTAAACATATTTTACTCAACGTTTCAAGTGCGAAAAAAAATTAATCAGTCAAGTAAAAATCTGTTTTAAAACATACTTACCTTACTAATATGAATCGTGAAAACTAAATATATTTTTAGCAAAATTACAATTTTGAATAGTCTACATACAACAGTAAACAATTCTTATCAATTAAACGCATTCCTGACGTTTATCCCTAAACCCTTTCACCGCCGCAATCTGGCAACGCTTATCAAGTCGTAAAGCAGTGTATCGCTGCTCCACCTCTAGTGGCGACATCTATCGCAAAGGTCGCTCGTATGTTGCGGGTAATCTGTGCACTTCGGAACATTTAGGCATGTGGTTCTCAAGTTTTTGTGCAGTTGCTGATGCTGAATCAATTAGAGTGTTTGATTAATCTAAGTGTTATTTGAAAGAAGACTGGACTGGGATCGAAAGAAAAATTTAGAATATGCCAGCTGCTTCTCTTCCCGGGTATACTGTAAAAGTCAGTTAAGGGACAGAGGGTTCATTCGCTGTCGATAGGCTGACCCCCTGTCTCTGCAATAGTCTCTCTCCATCATTATAATATCCTCCGAATTTGTCAAACGTGACATCAGATGGTTTTATAACCTCTGGTGTTCTGCCTACCCCATAAGAGATACAGGCGTGAGGCTATGTATGTATAAAAGTATGTACATTTTAAAATAAAACAAAATCATTTTGTTTTATTATCTAAAGGCATTTGACGCCGTACTTCATGAACATAAAAATTGGCTTAAACAAAAAAGAAATTAGGCAATGAAATGCATTTCTTTTCATGTATAATAAAGTTTGAATTTCTGTTGTTTGTTTAAAAGAGCTAATCTTAAAAACTCTCCGCCAGTTTTGATTTTTTTTTAAATAATTGATAGTTCAGGCCTTAGAAGGATACATGGTTTATATTTTCAAAAAATTCTACGGGATGAATAAGTATGAATAATTTAAAGCCTGAGGACAGACTTTAAGTGTCCATTTGTGTTGATGACCAAAACCTGCGATCGTCAATCTGCTCTGCAAGCGTGGTGATTATGCCATTATAGCTTATAGGAGAGTCTTTTGTCCACTACTAAAGGTATGCAACATTTATCTTCCATCATTTATTTTGCGACAAGTCTGATTATAAGCTATGTTTGTCAAGAAGGAGTTCTAAATTCAAAAAGCATTTGAAGCGAGAAGACTTTTACTACAGAAACTTTTTTTTATTTTTTATTATGAGTTCAAACGTTCTGACAAATTTCTAACGGCATGTTATAACCATCACATTCCAGGTTCTAGGTCTACTAACAAACGTGCACTGCGTTATTTGTTCAATCTCAACTTCTAAGACGTATGCAGAAGGTAGATAGTTAATTAATAGTGATAAGAGTTGAAAATATTAAAGAAGAGCGTTGAGTCTTGATGTAAAACATTACATAAACGCTTTTCCAGATAAATTCATGTCCACAGCGTATCATTGATACCAAAATCTATAAATATTATCCGTGAGCCCGGATGCTACTACCATTCAGAGCAACCATTTTTAGTTTAGTAGATGTCATAATATAAAACTGATGATTAAATCAAAAAGCAAAGATTTTTAAATTAAAAATAAAAACACAAATCATGATGATCATAATTTTCAACCGGGACATATCCTCTGCTGGACATATTCCTCCACCAAGGATCCCAAGGTTTTTCCCCAAAAAAAATATTGAACACTTTGACAGCCGCTGGCTAGCAGCGTGGCCGCTACGTTATAGAAAGAGCACTAATGTGACAAGGTGCACGTAATGTATTGGCTTTTAAGATGGCGGGATAAGCAAATAGCGACGCGAGCTGCGCTGGAGTCTGATCATGAGTTTATGCTTGTTGCGCGGGCAGAGTTAACACACATATGTTGTGTTTTTGTTTGATATATTTACTTCCATGCTGGTAAGGGAGCGAAAGAAAAACATAGAATGTACCAGCTGCTTCTCTTCCCAGGCATACTGGCATAAAGTCAGTTAAGTGACAGGAGGTTTTATTGGTTTTATTTTATTGGCATTTTTGTAGGAGATATACTGACCCCCTGTCACTGCAATAGTCTCTCTCCATCATTATTATACCTCCAAAGTCAAACGTGACATCAGATGGTTTTACAGCCTCTGGTGTTCTGAAGTTATGTAATGTATGTTGTTATATACAGGGTTAATTTTAATTAGCGCATCATCTCTTGCAGGCAGCCTCTCCACATCAATCCCAATCAAATAAAAATCAAAGTGGCATACGATCACGGCTACCCTTTCAACATATCTCTATCAAAGTGACGTAATACATAAATATTCGAACGGAGACTAATACTTGCTTCCTACTTTTTAGAGCGTGTTTTTAGTAGTCGGGTTTTAGTTTTCTAACCTTATTTTTTACTGTGAGCGTAGGTATGCCACGCACCTTGCGCAGAAAAATATCGCTTCAAAATAATAATAAGTACTTCTTACAAAATGTATAGTAAGGAGGAAACATTTTTTTGTTTTTATTTTTTGTGTTTTTTATCAAGATTTGTAAAAAGTCGTAGAACAAATGTTGTTGGGATTGATGTGGAGAGGCTGCCCGCAAGAGGTGATGAATTAAAATTAACACCGTATAATGGGATCTATAGAAAGTAACTAGCAATTCTTAGACCTCTGAACATCAGTTTAGATAGAGGTCAAACGAGGGTCGAGTAACCGATAAAATAATAATAAAGAGGCATAAAAATGATTCTATCGCCTTTGTTATGTTGACTATTATTTAATTAGCGTAGTAATGTTTTGGCCCTCTTCAAATGCTTTCCGAGTCCATGGATATCGTTTTTATTAATTCAAATGTTACAATGAATTACACCTTGTATCTGTAAGAAATATGCTCGAAACTTCCTTAATATGTTTCATTGATTTTTAGTTTTAGTTATTTCCCTCCTACGGCAATGCTTGACTTAGCAGTTTTTTCTCTTATTTTTGAAATTGCGAAGAAATTATTTCCGGATCACAAGTTAAGCGAATAAAGCCATGAGAAGTAGGTAATTTATAAATATATATTTAAAAAAATAAATAAATAATCTGAACTCATTTGATATCTAAGACCTCATCGACACTAACCATCATATAATATTAAGCTGAACAAAGCCAAAAAGCGGGTCTAAAAATTCAAAATGCAAAAGTAACTTTGGCAAATAATTTAAATTACCCTTCAAATAATAAACATAAAACATGATTCTAGCCAGCGCCTAAGATCAATAAAAAAATGATTTTATTAAACTAAATTTAGTCGAGAATTAATGATACATCATTAGTTAAATAATTTGAAAAATCCGTTCATTAAAATAATAAATTAAGTATATATTTTTGTGCTTATCTCATGAAATAGTCTGGTTTCTAATAACTTACTTGTTCAGATGTAATTGCCTAGATATCTACTTAGCATATTGTGCATGGAATGCTTTTAGGAATAGCAACATAACTTAGTTTTTTCTTTTTTATCTTCTTTACATACATACACACATAACGTCACGCCTACTATTGTAGTGACAGGGGATCAGCGTATCGCCCACAAAAACGCCTTTAAAACCTCTGCCCCTAACTGACTTTTACAGTATGACCGGGAAGTGAAGCAGCTGGCACATTCTATGTTTTTCTTTCGCTCCCAGTCCAGCATGGAAGATATACATTTATGCATATCTTCTGATATGCATAAATGAAATACAATACACTAGAAGTCAGTTTTACCAGACGCGCTTTTCATGTTTTTAATTTTTGATCCCGAAATAACTTCTCGATAATATAGCACAAATTTTGAAGCGTATAATAAGTGAAATGATTAAGTGAAATTTTCGTATGGTACAGTAAAAACGCGAGTACCACCGTGCGAAACTTCTAGTTACAAATAAACCTTTTAAAACAAACTTCATTAATTTAATTTGATATAAAAGTAAGTTATAAAGAACTTGTAATTACTCCGCTAATGATAATTATAATTAACACCCAGTATGTGGCACACAAAAACCCATAAAAAGTTTATGACTTAAGTTATAAAGACTTAAACTAGACTATGCACACACTACTCCCATAGTAATAATAATGGCGTAGGCACATCACCTTGTTAATGTACCCAGTGTAGAGGATACTGAACATGAAAAGAAAAATAAACGAACTTATGAAAGCTACAACAATAACATAAAATACGTTTTAATCGGATATTATAAAGTTCAATGAAAACTTTACAAAATATTACTAGCTGTTTCGCGTGGTTTCACCCGCGCAATTTCGAATCCCTTTAAAAATATCGAGATAAAAAGTAACCTATGTGCTATTCTAGACTCTACACTATCACTACGCCAAATTTCATCGAAATCCGTTGAGCCGTTCTGCCGTGATTGAGGAACGAACATCCATACATCTAAACTTTCATATTTATAACATTACATACATACATAACGTCACGCCTGTATCCTTTATGGGGTAGGCAGAACACCAGAGGTTACGAGACCATCTGATGTCACGTTTGACAAATTTGGAGGTATTATAAAGAGGGAGAGAGACTATTGTAGTGACAGGGGGTCAGCCTATCGCCTACAAAAACGCCTTTAAAACCTCTGTCCCTTAACTGACTTTTACAGTATGCCCGGGAAGAGAAGCAGCTGGCACATTCTATGTTTTTCTTTCGCTCCCAGTCCAGCATGGAAGCAACATTAATTATAACATTACTAAGATAAGATTATACCTAATACAGCTAAGAAAAAATCGTTTCCCACAAGACCGCTCCTTTTTGTTGTGCCTGAGACATAAGGTGAAATTAAAAATAAAAGTGATAGAATAAAACTATCAGCTTAAAGAAGCCAGATTTCACAGTGTTCAATCCTCGTAGCTGCTAGTGTATATAGGTTAAATTTTATCTATTATATTAGTTGTCCTCGTAGCTTCATACAGGAACATCCTTATACAAAAGAAATATAAGGATAATAAGCACCCTTATGTTGCGAACCACAAAGCAGATACATATTTCCTCCGTGTTGCGAACAGATTGCTAGTAATGTAACATTCTGCGCACGTAGCGTATTTTGACGCAGAATGTTACATTACAAGTTCCATTACAGCAATCTGTACGGTATGCAATATTAGTCTTCATCCAGGCTATTCCATACGTCGTCTGTGCGAATATAGAATATTAGCTTTATTGGCCTAGACGTTTCATAAATCTGTCTAAAAGCTTTAAAGTTTATTTTATTAGTATGATTACAGAGTTAAGATTTATATCAGTAATGTTCGCCGCAAACCAAGGGTTAGCTAAGGATTTAATGCTCAAAGTGTGTTAAAATTATTTTATAACTACCTAATTTATGGTAATTACTTTTTAAATTCACTTTTAATTTCTCACAATTTTAGTATCGCTGTCAACTACTTAGTAGTTAGTTTTATTATCAGATTCTTTAATAGATACATACATACATAACCTCAAGTCTAGTAGGCAGAGACAAGGGAACACCAATTGCTACGATCCAGACATACCTCTTTCGCTTCATCCACGTTCATCAATCTTTTCATATATGAACGCCGGTTGCGGGTACTTTTGACTAGGCCCTTTTTCCTTTTGGCCCTTTTTGGCCCTTTTATAGGCTCTTTGGCCTTTTTTGAAAAAGGGCCTAATCATTACAAGATCTTTTTCATAAAATAAAAAAGATAAATTGCTCACTGATTTTGCTTTGAAAGGACAATTTATTCTTAGATATCTTCAAACATTATCAATTTTAATCTTATCTCCATTTCCATAAAACTGCGAGTCGCTTGCAGGTATCATATTTTTCTAGATTAAAATTGCATTAAAAGATAACTTTATAAAAGTGAACTTGATGCATTTTTTATTGTGACCAATAAAGTGAAACTAGTTTCTGTTCATTATCTGCTAGAGTTGAGTTTATCTTAATTGTTCTAAGTTAAGCGAACCACAGACTACGAACAACTTCAAGGTAAATACATACTCTCGGGAATAGAAAAGTGGAGTCCATCAATTATGTAGCCCCTAATGAAATATATTTGTATGCAAAATATGTGTATACGCGATAGTTTCGTGGTTACAAAAGCATTGGCATTATATTCTACATATCTTTGGTGCGGTAGTCTAGATGCTACTTCGCCAATCGTGAGGTCGCGGGTTCGATTTCCGCACGAAACAAGAAAAAAAAAATCCAGGTCTCGGCCTTTATTCCTAGTCCTCTAATACGGTATCTCAAAACACAAGCTTCGCTTACTTTGAGGCCATATAGTTGGTGAGCTTTTCTCAGGATTTTATTGTTATTATTTAGCAAATAAACATTTTTTTTGCGTAGCTTCAGTCAATAATAGTTTGAACTTGCGACTGGACTGTGTTTATAAGCTCGTAATTGACAGCTTATGTCAAAAATTGCTTTCTATCTTATTTATTGCTTGCAAATTCGCGCGGTTTTAGCTGCTTCATTTTTATATTTTTTAAAGTTATTGCATAGCTTCTATCGCGGGCCTTGAGCGTGGGGACCGAATCCAGAAATTCCGTAACGAAAAAAACCTAACACCCCCCACTCCGACCGGCACAGCGGTGATACTTTGATTTCATAACTTTACATGCGGGCTTTAATAAACAATCAGCGCCATCTACTAGGAACTTGTGGAACTTCATATTAGATCAAACATTACTGCATTAATAAAGTAAATAAATAATTATAATTGCATAAGTTGATAAAAAATGCTATGCAATAGCTTTACCGCGGCAGTCTCCGAGTGCCACACGTCTTTTTTTTACAAATTAGCTTGTTCTAAGGAATAATGCAGCTTAGTTATGGTATTTACATTTTAAAAAATCGTTTCAGCCGTTTTAGATTTAGTTCGATACAAAAAATTACATCCTATCAAACTTCAAAATTTTAACACATTCCGTTACAGCAAGTGAACATCAAAGCTCAAACTTAACATACATTCGTCGAAACTAACTTGAAAAACTGGTTTAAACTGGACAGTAAAGATGTAGTTACAATTAATTAACAAAGTGTCGACAACGGTATCAAGTGACCACCAACAGTAACCTTATACCGTCAGCCTTTTGTAGTTCTAAAACAGTCTTTATTCTTATAAAAATAAGGGTTATTATGATGATTGTGTTTATAATAAAGGTGAGAAGTATGAAAGTTGACATCTGATATGAGTTTACAGATAGTATCTCGACCACTGTGTTACGTTTTTGACACACGTCTCATGTTACTATTGTTTTGGAGTTCTTTCAAAGCTGTTGGGAGACTTGGGATGAAACGTAGCGGAAACTTTGTCGGTTATTTGATATTAAAGTGAACGAAAGAAAACAAAAAAAATGTGAGGTCTATTTTGACGAAATTTTGACGATTCAATTCAGTTATTTTTCATATATTTTTGTTTTTTAAATGCGTAGCAAACCATTTACTGAGTTTACAGGAATGTTAGGTTAATATTGTCTTAAGTTTTGCGATTCATACTATTAAATAAAACACGTCACAATTTCTTTTCACTAAAATTGTGAAAAGAAATTCAGCTTTTGATAAATCACGTCATTAATATTGGTCGCCATTTTTCAAGATGGTGACTCGAACGCTACTGCCGCAGGCTTCACTGGGAAGTGCTCAAGTGCTTTTATTTTTTTAATCAATGCATAAATGTCGTGTAAAGAGGATTTACAACATGTAGGTTTGTACCTTTTAAAGGATGCATAGAGTGAATTCCGTTTTTAAAATATGCAAAGGTAAACGATCGATATGATATATTACGGTTATCATTTCAATTCAAAAATAGAAGTGTCTGAGTAACTGTTTAAATTGGAATAGCCACATTTCGAAAAAGCTATGAGTTCCTTATAAAATAATATAACCCAAGTATTGTATTAGATTTCCTGTTGTAAGAGAATATAAGAAATTATAAAGTGATGTTTAAAATAATCAGTCGTAAGATTAACCTAACATTAAATAAAACACTTTTTAACCGGATTTATCGCGTATATTTACATTTTAACTTTGACTCGACGTTTCAAAGACACCGAAACGTCGAGTAAATATACGCGATAAATCCGGTTAAAAAGTGTTTTATTTAATGTTAGGTTAATCTTACGACTGATTATTTTAAACATCACTTTATAATTTCTTATATTCTCTTACAACAGGAAATCTAATACAATACTTGGGTTATATTATTTTATAAGGAACTCATAGCTTTTTCGAAATGTGGCTATTCCAATTTAAACAGTTACTCAGACACTTCTATTTTTGAATTGAAATGATAACCGTAATATATCATATCGATCGTTTACCTTTGCATATTTTAAAAACGGAATTCACTCTATGCATCCTTTAAAAGGTACAAACCTACATGTTGTAAATCCTCTTTACACGACATTTATGCATTGATTAAAAAAATAAAAGCACTTGAGCACTTCCCAGTGAAGCCTGCGGCAGTAGCGTTCGAGTCACCATCTTGAAAAATGGCGACCAATATTAATGACGTGATTTATCAAAAGCTGAATTTCTTTTCACAATTTTAGCGGTTAAACCGGAATGCTGTTATTTATTGGATGTTTATTAATTGGCGAAATAAATAAAAAGTTGTCTAAGAATTTTCATGTTGAAATTAAATTATGACTGCTTTTGTGAGATTGAATTTGTTTTAATTGGCTAAACTAAATATTTGGACATTTCTAATTGCTTCTTTGACGCAAATGACTTATTCAACTGTGACTCAAATTGATAACTACCAATCTGGATAAGAAAAAAACTAAATTTTCAACAATAGTTTGTTTTCGGAGTTTTTTGATTGTATTATACCTCTTGTTTCGCTGTGTGATCGCCATGTCGAAGTGATATATATCTAATTAAATTATCAAATTGATTATATTAATGGCGGTTCTTTAGGTATACTACATAGATACTTGAGGGACCTCTGGCAAGGTAGTAATAGAAAAACACAATCAATAAAATAGTATACACAAAAGTGGTTCAAGGAAATTTCACACTATGTGAAAGACGTTATCCCCAGAGAGCATGCAAATATATGGGTCAAAGATAAATAAATTGATCGGGTGAATCAATCTTTAGGTTAATCTAATATTTGAATGCCGAAGAATTTATATATTTGAGCGTGCTCATCTCAGAATTACTGGTCAGATTTAAAAACTCTTTTATCATTTCAAGAAATTGAGAGAAAGCTTCTAGACTTCTAGATTATTGTTCAATCGATGACGAAGACCGCGTTTGAGCTCAATCTCAACAGATGCTTATACAGGGTTGTCCAAACAGTGACGTCATATTTTTTTTTAAGATTGATTTAAAAATATTATGAGTCTTAAAATTGTTTGTCAGAACTATATAGTTAAACTAGCTGACCCGGCAAACGTTGTTTTGCCATATAAATAAAAAAAAAATAGATGTTGGCCGATTCTCATACATACCGGATAAGCACAAAAAAATTCATCAAAATCGGTCAAGCCGTTTCGGAGGAGTATGGCAACGAAAACTGTGACACGAGAATTTTATATATTAGATGATACCTTAGTGTTAATAAATTTTAAACAATAAGTAATGACACTGGATGTTATTTTTGCTAACCTGAAGCATTTACCATCTTAGTTTAGCCCGAGGAATGATAAAAAGATTTTTTTAAATAAAATTAACTATTCAGGTAGTTTCCGTCTGAGTAACTTCAGAAGTCTGTAACAGAAAAACTAACCTCTTAACTGTCACTTTTTTATGTTATTATAAAAGACAGGTCCTGCCAAGTTTTTGAAATTAATTGATCAGTATGAAATTATTTTTTATTCAATGTTGAAAATTCAAGTCCGACTCGCCTGACAGTTTTTTTTTAAGTTTCGATGAAAATTATTATATCTTCCGTGAATGTTAGGAATCTAATTATTTTATGCATAATAGGGCAACTTATGAGGATCATGTAACAAAGAAAAAAACTTGCAAAAAATCTCAATTTTTTATTTTATTTTATTTTAAGCTGTTAAGGGTGAACATTTTCAAAAAAAGGATTAAAAAAATCATAACTCGAAAACTACAAAAAATCGCGGAACATACATGGGGTATTTTCGGATACCCCTAGGTGTGAGGAATCTAAAAAAAAATGTATGACATCACTGTTTGGACCACCCTGTATAATATGATAGCACACGGGTTTAGGAAAGGCAAGTTATGCACAGATTAGATATATTTCTTTTACGACCCAAATCAACATAGGAAATACCAACAGCTATTGAGTCGGCTTATTCAAATCACTATCTTTCATCATCCACCTATTTACCGTTCTAATTTTCATATCGACTCTTAATCACTCAATTACTGAGCAATTTTCCATAAAACTAGTTAAATTAAAGCTTCTATCTACCCTACAATCATATATCCATGTCAATCGTTATCACAGTAGATATCGGGACAGGCAAAGCAGGGTAATTAACATAGTTCAGGGCCGGACACACTTTCCAACTTCTTGTACTTAAGATGACCTGATTTTAAGTTTTTCTTGAAGTACAAGTTTACATGGAGAGTGAAAAGATGATGTTAATCTTAATAACTTAATCGGCAATTGCTAGTTTTATATAGAGTTGACACTCTTGTGTTAGTTAAAGTTGTCGTAGCCGCCTACTTGCAGCCTCTACTGCTTCTACTGCTGGTTCACCTTAAATAAAAATGGACTGTATACTTTTTCACAAATATATTGAAAACAGATAAATACAACTTTTCTTTGATCTGTCTCGACACACAATGTCATATATCTATACTTCGTTAATAACCTTTGTATTTTTGTATGTTTGTATTGAATAGGCTCAAAAACTACTGGACCGATTTCAAATTTTTTTTTACCATTACTTAGAGGGATTCTTCCGAATCCGTATAGGCTACTTTTTATCCCGAAAATCCCGCGGGAATCGAAATTGCGCGGGTAAAACCGCGCGCAAAAGCTAGTAAAAAATAAATGGAAACTTCAAAAACATAAAACATATAAAAACAATTCTATATACAAAACTACCACTGGCCAGCCTCCTTCGTCTAACGACGACAAAAGTTGACTTGGTATTGCCGTTTTTTTATACAGGTGAAAATTTCTTGTCGGTTGAAAGGGAGAACCTCATTTTATTTTAAGGGATCCTACCCTGCTACTTCTTTGGATCCCGCCATAGTCCGCCAGGATCCTACCACCATGGATTAGTGGCCTAATCTTATAAGACGATTATACAAGGACGGTAGGGTGTTTCTAAACCCTATGCGGCTAGTTATATTTTCAGTTATATCAATGAATATGCGTACTCTTCAGTCAGCCGGCTCTAAGACTCCGAGGCAGTTACTTACCTATCAAGAAACTATCCCACAATAGACAATATTCACTGTTACATCTACTTATTGTTACTTTAAAATCCCAATTATAATTGGTCTCTAAAGAAATATTGGTTACGTAACATAAGAAAATGGACAGGAATTATAGCAAGTGCTGCTAAACTGTTTGCCATCGACGACCACTTTGAAGATGGGGTAACACTGTCTGCCTCAGTCGCTAGTCGTCGCGGGTATATCTATTATAGGTATATAGGTATATCTATTTATATTCTAGGTTTCTAGTTTGCTACATGGTAACCCCATATCACAAGCTCCGTTTAGTTTGGGGCCATGTAGTTGATGTGATTGCCTGGTGATTTTATTTATTTTAGAGACAGAAATACGTTTGCCAAATTCCCAGCCAACATTCACTAGTCGAAGAGAAACTATAAAAAGAAGAAAAGAATGTGAATTATTCTTAACGTGCATTTAAATCTATTCGGCTCTTTGTCGTGAAACGAGTATTTCAAATTATTTCACGCTTTAAAATAATTTATATTAATGCTATAGATCATAAAAAGTGTCGAAGCAAAAACAGTCTCACGATGTGATCAAATATTTTTGCTAAAAAATACACCCCCTGCTGTTCTGTGTAAGGAAATAAAAGTTAATAGGTAACAAAAACTTGTTCGTTAACAATATTTATGTATTTCATATTCGCTTATGAATATTAAATTTATTAGATATGGAGTTATTGCTTTTTGAGCGAAGCTTAGTTAGATGTGTGAATCACAGTGAATTATAATCCTCAATGTCAAACGACACAAGCCATTATGTAAGAATTAAACTTAATTGTATTGTTACATACATGCATACATAACGTCACGCCTGTATCCCTTATGGGGTAGGCAGAACACCAGAGGTTACAAGACCATCTGATGTCAGGTTTGACAAATTTGGAGGTATTATAAAGATGGAGAGAGACTATTTTAGTGACAGGAGATTAGCCTATCGCCCACAAAAACGCCTTTAAAACCTCTGTCCCTTAACTGACTTTTTCAGTATGCCCGGGAAGAGAAGCAGCTGGCACATTCTATGTTTTTCTTTCGCTCCCAGTCCAGCATGAAAGCAGTATTGTTATGAAATATGAAATAAGAATTAAAGTTATTAATTACTAGCCACCGCGCGCGGTTTTACCCGCGTGACTTATGATTCTGTGTTAATTTCGGGATAAAATATAGCCTATAACCTTCCTCAAGAGTTGGGCTATCAAATGTAAAAAGAATTTTTCAAATCCCACTTGTAGTTACTGAGATTAGCGCGTTCAAACAAACAAACAAACAAAAAGTCAAACAAACTCTTCCGCTTTATATATTAGTATAGATAAGAACTAAGGTTATTTGCAGAACCTTTCAGCTAAGTCTGCAATCTTAATAAAGACCATGAAGTTGACGAGTTGCCATAAATACTATATTCTTAGGGCTCTTATTTTTAAGGGCTCTTTGACACTAAGTTTGAGTATGATGCTACTCATCTGATCTCATATTCATCTGTCTGTGTCCATCATTTTAATATTTGTAGGCGGTATTTTAACAAACATATTTTTTCTGTGCACTTACGCTTAATAAAAAGAAGACTATTAAAAGTTCTAATGAATATTTCGGAAGATATCTAGTTAATTTCGAAATCATTTTTATAATTTACTATTTATTTTATGACCAGGTTGACTTGGGAACATTTGAACGTTATAAATTGGGCGCTTTCGTTTTGGATCAATAAAATACAAATGTGTTTTATGTTTAAGATAAATTTTATGGAAACCGTGATTTAAGAGGTTTAGCAGGTAATATGGATGGTTCAACAGATAAAATATGTAGGCTAGGTTGAAATAGAGTTTAAATTATAAAGAGTTTCAAGTTTAAGAATATACAAAGTTCCATACAAAAATCTCGATACCTTTTTTTTTACTTGAGGAAAACGTGCTATCACATCCCCGACCGCCCAAGGGGGAGCGAGAGGGTATGTGGGGATGATCCTTCAGAAGGCCAGACCTACCCACTGAAAACCTCAAGGCGGATGAGGTACCTACCCACTAAGTACCTCATCCGCCATAGGTAGAGCTCACGGTACCGCCATTGGCATTACCCGTGAGCCCCGGCAGATTGCACTCAGCCTAAGCCGAGCTTCCCCCACGTAGGAAATAGTCCAGCACACGAGACCATTTCCCCACACATAGCCCTAGCCAAAAATCTCGATACCTTAACCCAATATGAATCAATCTGACGAGAGAATTGATATTATGAACATCTTTTTTCTCTACATTCACCTTTCAAGTTTCTTTACCAACTTTACATTTACAGCAACTTTTAAATGAGTGTACCTAGATGCCGTATAGAGCGCCTGATCGTAACCACGTTTCGTATGTTTTGTAGCGCTACTTGTAGCTGTAGCACCGTAATGCAGCTACGTGCTCCATAAGAGAACTGTTTACGTGCGCCACCTGACTGGTGGTACATTAATCAATGGAGAAGGAGTGCTCAAAGATTTAACTGCTTATTGGTCTCTGATAGCCTTTTCTATGGCTGATTCTGAATAGGTATTCAGCATTTTCACGGCCGCTTACCTGATATTAAGTTATCACAAGTTAGGACTTTAATTAGGCCAGTAATTAATCCAATGAAGTTCTATCCGAAACACAGCATACCTAATTTACGATTAAGGTAAGTGGTATGTTGGTACTTACGCAGTCGTGAAAGTTTTACAGTTCAATAAATGTTATGGCCAGTAATGCCCTTTCTGGAGCTTTCTTCTTTAAACCAAGGTTTAACTCGATAAAAATCGTGATCACCAGAATATTAGGGGCCGCCCTAGGTGAACGTATGCCGATTAAATTGACTTTAGGCCCTTTTTAAGAACGACGTACCCGTAATCGGCGATCATGTATGAAAAGATTAATGAGCGTGGAGCTTCCTCCAAAGAGATAATGTCTAAGAGATATGTCTGAATCGAAGCAATTGGTGTTCCCTTGTCTCTGCCTACCCCAAAGGGCGACAGGTGTGAGGTTATGTATGTATGCACCAGAATATTTTTTTATTTGGAAACTGCCTTTTAAGCATCAATTGGGTTATTTGATCTGAGTCTTCATCATCATCAGATTACATGGAAGTCAAACATCCCATCTTAATTTTATAAAAAACCCATACAAATCGCCATCAACACGTAACTTAGAACACGTCTCCTACTCCATACACACTCACATCTCTAAAGAAACCACAGTCTAATACTTAGTAATTATTTAATTCCCAGCCTGGTCTAAATATTACACTCTAACGTTTCCGCAGTCGGTATATAATTACGTATAATTGTTAACACATGCTTCCACTAGAGGGCGTTTGTGTGAGCGTTTTTATATGGGAAACTTTGTGATGCAGGATGGAGGCTTTTACTTATTATGTAAGGCTTTCAGTAAAGACGTCGAGAGCTTCCTTCTAACGGTGTTAAAGAAATGATAAGATCTAGGTGACTCAATTATGTCCATCGAGTGTTATTAACACTAGGAAATACTAAGTGTTTAATGCTTTATCAAAGTCTTTCCGTGCTCATAGAATTATGTTATGAATTCCGAATTCATACTCATATTATTAACCTGACAGGTAACTTTAATGTTTTACTGTCAGTTACAGTACCTGCATTATTTTGCATTATACCGTTTTGTCTTACAGCACACACAATGACTTCTGAAGATATCTGGACGCAGCATGTGATTTAACGTAGGACAATATTTTCATAGCTCTATTTATAAAGAGCAAACAACAGAACTAGGGCGTGTCATCCCATTTAGCCAGACCAGACAATGTGTAGGAACGTTTATTTACTATACAAGCCTAGCTAGGAATAGAACCCAAGAACTCTGGCGTTGACGAGTTCCCAAAGCTTGTACCATCAAATTCTAAAACCCATCGTAAATGATTTGAATCCGTTAATTTGTTACCCTCTATAAAACACTGATCGAGTGGTCGCGATATGACAGGTCCTGGTCGCAGCTAGTTTGAGTAATAGACATTTGCTAAACTCAGATCTGAGGTTCGTTGTACCTATAGTAAGTTAGGATACCCTTAAGTTCCTCTGTGTGGAGCCCATAACCCAAACCTATAAAAACTTACTTTAGCACTTCTATTTAGTTTATCATTTTGAACAATTTATAGTCCATGCTGGACTGGAAGCGAAAGAAAAACAGAATGTACCAGCTGCTTCTCTTCCCGGGCATACTGTAAAAGTCAGTTAAGGGACAGAGGTTTTAATGGCGTGTTTTGTTAGCGATAGGCTGACTCCCTGTTACTGCAATAGTCTCTATCTATTATTATAATACCTCCAAAGTCAAACGTGACATCAGATGGTCTTATAACCTCTGGTGTTCTGCCTACCCCATAAGGGATACAGGTGTGAAATTATGTATGTATGTAATAATTTATTGTTTTTTTTTTGTTCATAAAAGTCATGGACTACCCAGCGAGAAAACCATAATCTCCTATTTTAATTCAACCATCTCCAGTTTATTATCAAACCGAACAGATTCCACGATTTAATGCGCAGCCGCGGCCGCCGTGACAAATCAGTAATGGAGGCCGATCATACCTCACTAATTAAAGTTTTGACTTACTGAAGTGAGTCAATGACTTGTAAATTAACTATTTTACTAATAACGAGTACTGGAGCGATTTTAATTATAGATGAGTAAGATCATAGTAGTTTCTTCCTACTCAGATTTGTTTTTCAGTGACTAAAACTTTTAGACCTCAACAACTTCACCTGATTGAGATCCAGCATTGGCTGTTGATTAAATATTTATGGGAAAACATGACGAATTACTCCATATAAAGAGTGGTAGCTAATAAGGCAGATCCTTGAGGGGTCCTACTCTTCGCTTAAACAGACGATACGGAGCTATTGTTCGGACGAGCGCTTTATAAAACTACTTACCTTTAGTGAGATCTAAATGTGATTAATATTTCACTGAACATTTTTGTGACTTTTGCTACCATCATGCACGACTACTTAGATAAGTCATCTTCAGCGATGCACTTACCTAACATTACTGGTAGAATATTGTACTGACCATGGCACGCTCTGCCTATTCTCCCACCAAACAGCTATGCTGTGTGGTGTATAGAAGGGTACAATAGGCAGAATAAATACTGGCACTTCCCCTAGAGTTGCAGGAGACAATGATTGCTAGCAATTGCTTAAGTAAGTAAGTAAGTAAAACGTTTATTTGGTACAAAAATAACATAACATAACTTAACATAAAGTAATTGCTTGTTTGCCTCGTGTTTTATCAAAAAATTATAGTAGGCTAGGCTAGTGAAATCACGTACCATAACAAAAACAAATCTGAGAACAATCCTATTCACTTTTCGACTCAAAACATCATAGAACAATAACCTAACCATTACCTTCACAAAAAGAATAAAATAATTACATAATGATGCTATTTAATTACGGCATACATTCATAATGGAATTCCAAAGCTCAGTGAGCTTTCATTGCGCTCGCGCCGCTTCTCACAAACATAGAACTTTATTTCTAGTAGGTAATATAAGAAACAGGCAAAAACAGGCAACAATTAAAATGAAAGTTACACCTGTGACCCGTAACGTAACTGTGTGAGTTTTTGCTACTAGTCTTTTACTATGCTGGTTTGGAGTTTTCTAAAATGTTTTCCGAGAAAATGTAACACATATTTGATAATAACAAATTAAGCTTTGATCATTTTAATGCTAAAAACTTAATTGATAAAAAGTAGCTTTTGAAAAATTGGAAACTGAAACTTTAAAGGTTTAATTTATGGGGAAAGTTTGCATAACTGTAAATGCAATGGTGCTAAGGAATAATAATATTATAGAATTTGCTTGGTCTTCGGTATTCCAAGAATCGAGGTTCTATGTAAATTGTTTCAAATAATGTAAGACTTAGTTCTCTCAACAGTTAAGAGGTGGAACACTAACCAATTACCCATTTCTTGTTATGTAAAAAATCTGAGCAAGTCGTTTTTCAGATTGCTTTTTCTGACAATCAAACATAAGACATCTTATTTCACTTAGTAACACTCAAATAGAACACCATGTCAGGATTTTACATAACTTTGACAAATAAATTACATAACTTTGACAATATGATAAAACTTAGTATTCAAAGCAACGGCGGCCTTAGCTCTGTCCTCGTGGGAAAGTCCGTCTGTACCTCGTAGCTACCGAACATGACTGCTAATTACCCGGTTGTTATTACAAGGACATATTTTGTCAATGTACAGTGGAATCCGTTTATAATGACATCGAAGGGAAATAAGAAACAAGTCATACTAAACGGACGTCATACAATGCATAGGTACTGATTTATGTGATTTATTTTAATAGAGAGAAATAAAATAGAGATAAATCAAAGTAGATATTAATAAGTAGACTCAATAAGTAAATCTACGCTTTGAGACTCAAATCAAAAAAGCTTTTCACGCGCCGAAAGTCTTTGGGTATAACGTGACTCTCCCGAACACTGCCAAAGGTGTTAGAAATCATACGGTCGGTCACTATAAGCGGACAAAATTTGATAAAAAAAGGGTCACAATAAGCGATATGTCACTATAGGCGAAGTCATTATATCCGACTTAGTTATATAATTAATATGAAAACCAAACTTCACTGTGTAAACACGTCATAATGAGCGGTTGGTCAATATAAGCGGAGTCATAATAATCGGATTCTACTGTAATCTCAACTATTTGAAATTAAGGGACAGAATATCTTTTAAAAATGAATTATGAAAAAGATTTACATTACATTTGCGAAAACCAACTAATTGGGATACAACAACGTTCAAGTTTAAGAACATTTACAAATGTTAGTACAAGACATAAACATAATGACTACAAACATCCATGAAAAAAAAGCCTTTGTTACAGAAATCACATATCTTCACAGTACTTTACACAAATAGATCTTTCATATTAACCCAGCAAAGTTTAATTTAGAATTGACCATAGCTATTTTAGTTTAAAAATTCTGAAAGTTATTAAAACGTACATTTTGAGCAAGAACTACAATTGAAGGTTGTTAATAAATTATTGAACCTAAGGGCCTCTGGTAGTGCGGTGCGTATTTCCATACTTCCCGCCCTGATAATTTCGCCGACGTGAGCAAGCGGAATTACGTTTAACTGGATTATTTTCAAAAATTATATATGTATTTAAAAAGTTTTGCTTCACCCATCGGTTAAGAGAAGTCCGTCTTATGTTTTTATGTAACTTCTACATGAATCCATTATGGCGTTCCGTAGCAATATCCGTTTGAAATGGTAAATTAGTGTTATGTTTGTGCCTTTGGCGTTAACGGGTAGGCAGAACACCAGAGGTTACAAGACCATCTGATGTCACGTTTGACAAATTTGGAGGTATTATAAAGATGGAGAGAGACTATTGTAGTGACAGGGGGTTAGCCTATCGCCCACAAAACGCCTTTAAAACCTCTGCCCCTTAACTGACTTTTACAGTCCGGGTAGAGAAGCAGCTGGCACATTCTTTGTTTTTCTTTGGCTCCCAGTCCTGGCTTTTTTGGCTTTTTTATCGAGCTATTTTTATCAGCGGTTGGTTATATGGTAAATTGTAAATATTTTTTTCATACACAATATGTACACATTACTGGGTAGGTATATTATAGTTCAAAAAAGTGTAAAAACGCTGCATCCTCGCCTTAAAGCCCCCACGTGGACAATAATTTTCTTAGAAGTAAAATTATTCTTTTAATACAGTTTAATATAAATCCATGCACATACCTACAACCGCGCCATACCGATTCAAATATTTACAACACCCGCGACTCGAGGCGTAACTTGCATTATTCATAAGATCAAATAAATCAACGGACTGTTGGGAGCTGTTTGACGATACTTGTAAACTTAACGGAAATGTCTTTAGAATGAATAGAAACTAAAGAATTTCGTGCTAAAAGCTTAAATAGGTAATATCATAACTACATGCCTGATGCGATATGAGCATGAATGTGGGTAATTTTTCAGGATGAACCGGCTCAAATTCTCTTGAAATTTCTGTCAATGGGTTCAAAAGTGATATTTTTAATTATGAACAATTATTCTTAAATAACTGAAAAATGTGCTAAATAAAAATTACCCGACCAGGACTCGAACGTGGAAGCTCGAAACTCAATGGAAGAGGTCTGGCAAACGAGAGGTCCCAGGTTCGAGTCCTGGTTGTGTGATTTTTATTTAGCATATTTTTCAGTTATTTGAGTTCAAAAGTATAAATAAAAGCATAAAGATCCTTCTGGTTGAAACTACACAGTAGTCGTTGGTGGCTTGTGGTGTGGGTTGTAGTGATCCGAGTGTGCGTTTGTTGTGCTCATTGCACTGCTTGCTTCTTGAGGGAGGAAGGGTGGTGCAGCACGCACGAAAATCCTGCACCACTGATACTTCGGAGTCGCGGAATGAGCTAGGTAACATAAATAAATAAAATAAAATCCCCAGAAAATCACACCAACTACATGGCCCCAAAGTAAACATAGTTTGTGTTATGGGATACCATGTAGCGAACTAGGGGGGAACCTAGAATATAAATACATAAATAAATAAACACCCAGACCCGGAACATTTTTTTTTCTTGTTCCGTGCGGGATTCGAACCCTCAACCACTGGCGTCTGAGGCAGACAGGTTTACCCCATCGCCAAAGTGGTCGTCATGACATAGTTATAGTATTTGTGATGGCTATAAGCAAATTAACGTAACAAATCAATTATACGACGACCGGCTGGGGTAGCGGTAACATACATTGCCTTCTATGCCAGAGGTCCTGGATTCGAATCCCGGCGGCGGCGGATATTTGTGTGATGAACACAGATATTAGTCGTCAATTCATGGATGTTTCTATGTTTATTTAAGTTTATTCTAATAAAAAATATGTATTTATTCAATATGTATGTTTATATATTTCTTAAGTATATCAGTTATCTAGTATCCATAACACAAGTTCTTAAAGAAACTTAATTTGGGCTAGATAATGTCGTGCGAGTGTCACAAATATTTATTTATTTATTTATATCAAGTCAATTTATAATAAAAATATCTATCCTCATTTCGACAATCAACCCGCCTACACGGGGCTATCATAAACGGACAAACTTCTCAAGTCTCTGAGTTTACGACTCCGGCGTTTTAGTCGTAAATACCTAAGTTTGGTCGTATCATCATCAATAGGGTAATAAATACAAGAAATATAATTATCGCTTTAGGCTTTTGATTGTTTCATGCCTACTGATGGTACCGTACAGCTAAGTGCTTAATTCGTGGACAAATTGAGACGCGCGGCGGCATCGGCGGAGGCAGCGCGGCGAGCGACTTTATTCTGAGCTGTAGCGGCTGTTGTTGTGGTACCAAAATTACCTTCTTTGCCAGAGGTCCTGTTTTATAATATTTTTGTAATAAACACATATATCAGTCATGGATGTTTATTTTCTAATATTTATACTTATCAAATATGTAGGTTAGTAAGTTTCTTAAGTTTATTTATGCGTAATCTACAAGTTTTTTGAGAAATGAAATTTGAGCTATTTATTTAGTTACTCTTTATTGTTTATAAAAAAAATACAGATAAACATAAATGAATAACTATGTACAAAAGGCGGTCTTATCGCTCTAGAGCGATCTCTACCAGACAACCTATGTTCAACTAGACATTGTGATGTGAATTTGAGAAATATTTTTTATTACTTACTCTTCTATTTTGTGAACAAATTCGGAAGGAGCGTCTCTGATGGTCGTTGGGCCAGCCTTTAATTACATGAATAGTAATTTCGTAATTCGAAGTTCAGTAACAAGTAGAGTCAAATGAAATGAGATAAATTTTATCCTAATTTATAAAGCACATTTGTGTGATCAACAAGACTGTCCCTGAAACAATAGTTAATCATTTGGTACATTTTATTAGCCTAATGTTAGGAATGCTTTATGGGTCTATTTAATGTAATTTATACATAACTAAACTAGTATATTAAAACTGAATTATTTACACAGATAGCGAAAAATTAAGTACCAATCTTCTTTTATCTCGAAAATTAATACTTATTGCACATAAGTTTAGTACACTCTTATACAGCCCAAAGCAGTATAACTTATGCCAACTTTATCTGAGTCTTGACTCTTAAATTATTTCAAACAATTTCTATAAATTTAGTGCCATAAAACCCTCGCTGTTCTTATCATACAATTAGTATCTGTCAGGACTCAAGCTGTGTTTGATGCTATAAATCGGGCTAGTTGAAGGAAACAGGCGTTGAATGTGTGTGGAAGTATTAAAGGTGTGTGTCTGCCCTTATGTTGTAAATCTCAAACTGTTGTAAAACTGAAAGTTATAATGTCGTGTATTGAAGAACAGACGTGTTTTGTATAGAATAATTATTTTATCAGGATAAATTTCACTCGTCTTTTGAGGAGTTTTCCAAGTGACTGAGGACGTCAGATTCACAGTTAAGAAAGTGATCATTCATCTCAATCTTTACTTTTAATTGATTGACAAACGAAGCTGACAGTGTTTGTTTCTTTTAGTTTGTTTTTAGGTCTTGCACCATATTGGAAGTGTAAGTGTGTAAATATGTAAATAATCATCAAAATCGGTAAATAGTAACAGCATTTTCAAATGCAATGCAATCGAATGGAGGAACTCCTGCTTATTTTGGATTCGTGTCAAATAATTATATCAAAAAATACCAGTTGAACTTTTAGAATAACGCATTCCTTTCCGTTACAGCTATGAGTAGCCGCGATGTGGCATGCTCCATTCCAAAACGTTAATTGGTGGTCATGTTAAAAAACTTCTAACAATCAAAATAAAATTTTATTTTTCCGCTTCACAATCATTAAAAAACTTAACTATCTCTAATAAATCCTCATCACATAGCTACATATCCAATATGCCACTCAAGCCGATGGCTAATAAAAAGTCGTGACCAAATCAAAGATATCAATCTCGCGGTGGCATTTCCCCCTTAATAGATGGCGTAGTGATCTATCGATCGCTCTGGCGGATGATCGATGGATCTCATCAGCTGCGGATTGGATCGTGGCGATCTGTCGATTGCGCGGGTCGGCGTATGCGCAACGGGATTAGCGGTTGGTTTCAATGAACTTGAATTATCCGGAATATACTGCGGTTTTCGTCAGCTACACCGTTACCTATTGAAATGATAAAATAAATCTGGACTGGGAGCAAAAGAAAAACATAGAATGTGCCAGCTGCTTCTCTTCCCGGGCATACCGTAAAAGTCAGTTAAAGGACAGAGGTTTTATTGGACATTTTTTTTTTGTGGACGATAGGCTGACCCGCTGCCACTGCAATAGTCTCTCATTGTATCGCCTCCGGGTTTGTCAAACGTGACAATCAGATGGTTTTATTCTATAACATAGCCTCTGGTGTTTCGCCTACCCCATAAGGGATATAGGCGTGAAGTTATGTATGTATATATTATAAAATAAACTATATTTCGTATACACAACTTTTCGTGTACCTACGTATTCCGTGTATACACTTAAGTACACTATTCAAATGAATATAATTTCTCCCCAGGTAACCATTTCAATTGCACATTTGACTTGACACATTTTAACATTAAGTATGACTAAAATCAGGTCCATAGCAATTTTAGTCCCCAATAACAAACAACCATTTTTAAATAATTATCTTTATGAAACCACAGGCTTATTTAATGCCCTAAATTAATTCCCATTCTTCTCAAGCAATCACAGCAAGTTATCCTCAGGCTGTCTTTCAACAATGATAGATAAACTCCATCACGTATACGCCATCATTTATCTATCGTCACTCAAAGATACCAAAAATTAATTAAACATGCTAGTTAAAAACACATTAATCGTTACTACATTCGAAATACGAAAGAGGTGTTTTAATTAAAGATAAAGAAAGTAATAATTATCTGTTGTTGCGTCGGAGTGGAGGTTTGGTATTACTTTCGTGTCAATTTGAAAAAAGAACTGCTCTAAAACTGGACGATTTGAAAGAATCGCAGAAAAAAATATACCTCAGTTCCACTTTGTATAAAATATGGTAAATATACCGTTTTTAAGTGAATTCAAATAATATTAAGTCTTAAATTTCGCGATTCATACTATTAAATAAAACACTTTTTAACCGGATTTATCGCGTATATTTACATTTTAAATTTGAACTCGACGTTTCGGTGTCTTTGCAGAACCCGTGGTCACAAAAGACTGAGGTGTCAAGCGTCGGATTGATAGATGGAAAAAGTTATACATCATCATCTCCACGCGATAAATCCGGTTAAAAGTGTTTTATTGAATTCAAATACAAATATTGAATGTAGTATTCGAAAACAATATTTATTTTCGATATAGCTTTAAAAGAAAAAGAACTTTCTGTAGGCACATTAGTTTATTAACACTTTCACACTATTATAATTGGTACGAACTGCGCTCGCTGCTTGACCCGCGTCTATCCATATTTTGTGAGAATATTAGATAAAAAAAATTTAGTCTGCTTTCCTTTCCTTTTCTCTACCATTAAAGATTAAACATCCATACCAACTCCAAGCGGATGAATTTATTTAAATAGATAGCAACATGTATGTGCCTAACGTAGAGCCAATTACATAACTATGTAAAAATGTCACTTGCGCAAGTAATTAGCAATCTCCCGAGGCGTTCCTCGAATACCTTCTACTGACCGACATAAGGTTAAATTTCCAATGAAAAGTTTTTCCATAATTACCTTCTAATTACGCCCTAACGCAACAAGCATATAAATTAGAAGTCAATTCATTACTTAAGAGATTTTCTCGAACTTTCATGCAAGAATTTTAAAAGTACAGAACACAGAAATACTTTAATATTTGATTTTTCTTTACCTTTAAATTCAAGATATTGTCTTGGTGGCTGTATATTGGTTGTATGCCTTTTCCGTGGTAAGTAATACAGGGTGACTGGTGAAAAAGTTTAAATACTGAAGGAGAGTACTCTGAACTCGATACTGATCATAATTATGTAATAAAAGTAGGTATTTAATTTTTCACCAGAAATCCCTATGAATAAATGGCTTCTGGGTGACGAGAAGGTTTAAGGCCGTAATCCACCAAGGTGGCCCAGTGCTGGTTGGTGGATGTCAGAAATTTCATTCCGACAAACCCTAACGACTACTGTATACAAGTATACAGCACCCGGGACCGACTGCTTAACGTGCCCTACGAAGCACGGAAGTCGCCCTAAGAAATAAATGATCGGTCACCCATCCTAATACCGGCCGCACCGAGCGCGCTTAACCTGCGATATCGTTTGATATGCACGACTTCAAGTATCTATTGCATTGTGCTAATGTAACCATGCGTAGCGTAATGAGTTCTCTAACTTTCGGTCAAATTTACTCAGTAAATAATTAATATTTAATTTTTATTTATTTTTTTCTCTTCATGTATGATCTCAAACTATCACGTCCCAGAATTTTGAAAATGACCCACCAGTCACCCTGTATAATCAACGAATGCAGAGCATCAAAAAACCGACTTCATGTCAAAACTTTGGCTGAAATGTAAGGTCGTCAAGGTAAACGATCTCTGAACTCATACACATTTGATTTTCTTTATGAATTACTTAATCGATTTCGATGAAATTTATATGGGACCAAATGAGAAGAATCCTCTATCATATGAAATAAGAATTATCAAAATGGATTCACCAAGTCAAAAGTTATAAGGTAACAAATATAAAAAAACATACAGACGAATTAAGTTACTCTTATAATCTTATTACTTATCCTTAACTGAAGAAGTCAATGTGTAGTTTATGTATGTATATTTTGTATTTGTATGTAATGTATGTTTATTTCTATTATGATGTAAATTATATTTAGATGTATGTTCATAGCTATTTATGTTGTAAATTATGTTTGTAAATTTTGTTATTCATAGTTTTGTTTTTCTAAGAACTTACCTTTGTTAATGCTCCATCTACAAATAACATTTTCTTGTACTGGGGTTGCCTGGTAGAAATCGCTTCCTGGCGATAAGGCCGCCCTTTATACATTGTTTTCATTTTATTTGTTCTTTGTTCTGTATTTTTTTATTGTGTATAATAAAGGGTAAATAAATAAATAATACTCCTTCTTTTTTTGAAATCGGTCCGATTACGATAAACTCAATCAGCCGAGTCGTTTTCGCCTAAAAACGCATCATTCACGCACCAATCACCATAATCTTTTCAGTTTAGTTTATTTCCTAGATGAAATTGATTTACAATGCTTACATTGAAATAAAACGCACCAAATAACAACATTGATAAACGTTTCGATTACAATACGTTGCCATGGTAACTCTCATTAATCATTAATTTATAAGTACATATAATTAATGGCTTAATCCGACGTAATCACTGTGATTTATACCTCGGCTTGAAGCCTGATAACTTGTACTTAGATTATTGATAACCGTTTAATAAGTAGATTCAAATTCTTAAGATGCCATTAAGAGTACTGGCTTATTTATTTATGATAAAATTGAAATTGGTACATAGTGGACCACTGGTGGTTTGTTATAACTATCTTTGCTTTATTGATCCCTAAATTCACATGATGGCAAGTGATGATGGATCAAAGCAGGAATAGCTTTAAGGTGGAACCTATTCTTTTTGAAATGTACCTGAACCGCAGCCGTAGCGATAAAACTTGGTGTCATTTTTTTATAAAGGACTCAACAAGCAAAACTCACTAGGATAAGTCGCGATGACAACACACTCTTTACTATTTATTCTGTAAAAATCGTAATTACCGAAACTAATATCAATACTCTCCTTGTTACAGACCCGTCTGCCGCAACTGCATCGTATCACCAACATCATCATCACCACCACCTCTACACGAGCAGACATCATCCCCCCCACCGCCCGCGCCATCATCGCCATCACCACGCCTTCCCTCTCTTCCCTCACCACAACCAAGCCACAGTGGTTCCTCTGCACCAAGCCAATCAAACTCCCCTCATCCCTACTCCTATCAGAACTTCAGACGGAGTCAATTACCCCAAGTTCCTCCACCGGAGTATAGTCTGCATGGTCACACGAGAAGTCCGCAATCTCCTCAATCAGGGATGTCGCTCTCACCGCATCCCGTTCCTCAGGGGAAGTTCAGAGGACTCCTGGAGCATGCAGAGAGGCTGATGAAGCCAGTGGACCCTCACAGGCACTCGCAGAGTGATGATGACTCTGGATGTGCTTTGGAGGAATACACCTGGATTCCTCCAGGATTGAGACCTGAACAGGTGGGTAAAGAAACTTTGATAATTTTTGTAATTTGCACTTTTGTGATGATGCCAATACGTCCCAAAATTAGTAAAGTCTCTACAATGAACAAAAATAATACAAGGTTGATTTTTGTTGTGTTGCCTAATAATGATAAACAAAATATGTGGTTTCATTTTATGTTTTACGCTTGTATCAAAGTTGTATAATGCTAGACATACATACAGCGCCATCTAGTTTTTATTCGACGAATGACTTTTGCAGCTGACAACGGATGTAGAATTTCCTTTTGCACGCAAAAGATTATGCAGATTTCCAATCTGTGAGTTTTAGTAAAAAAATAAGATGTAAATGCATGGTATTTTTAGGTGTTGAAAACTGTGAAATATCTAAATCACACTTATTTTCTTCAAACTAATATTATACTCGCAAATGTGAAAGTTTTGTGTAAATATAACCAATCTGCATAGTATAGAATAATGATCAGAATCATCACTGGGCCATGACTTAGTACTGAGAATGTGGGTTTGGGTATAATCCCGGCCTTAGGTATACAACAAGATATTTATTCGGGGGTCCGTTCCGTCAAGTTCTTTTACAGCTTAAACCAGCTAAACCCAATGAATACCGAGATATAGTTAACCTACCGTCTGTTTAAGAAGGGCCCGTGTAACTAGCCTCCCTAACCGACTATGACGTGTCATTTGCCATCATCCAACTTTAAGATATAACCGTTTCCGCTGCCTTATTACGTAACTTGCAAGAGCAAAGCGATGGCATGAATTGCGCAAGATTTACTAAAAAAGAACAAATTCATATTACGTTACAGCAACAACAAATCCATAACAATCCGACGACTGTGCTGCCTCTATCGTACAATCGATGTACTAAAAGTGCATATATGTATAATCCCATTGACTTTCATACTTTTCGAGTGTACTTTTCTGCGTTATTTTAAAAGCAAACATCTGTTTCACATTTTATTAGTTTCTTTTTTAGCTACCAAATTGTTTTTGGCGCTAGTATCGTAGCAATAAATGCATTCTGCGATCAACAAACGATTGAACAGCTATCGCTTACATAATACGATGTAAAGCAATGGATCGCGCGTCCATGGCCTGATGACTGCGGCATTATAGCTGATCGCTAATATTTACGTGATAAGGCAGCCGATACCATCAAGTCGTACAAACATCTTAATATCGTTAACATATCGCTAGCTCTGACAGTTATTATACGCACACAAAACCTCCGACGACAAACAAGTGATTGAACGTTGGTTTGAATGGGAAACTGTAGCTGTCCTACACAAAGGACACAACACTAGTGCGGTGTCCAAGCTTTGTCTACTCCCGTATTGTCCTCACTAGCCGGTTTTGTTTGTTCTCAATTATTCCGCTTCTGTGAAAGAAACCATCTCTTTAATTGCAATACTGAGATGGCTTTTAATTTAAACTAGAATACCTTTAAAATGGTCGTGTCAAAATAGTTGTGTAGAACTTTTTTTTGGAGACTCAGATTTTTGACTTCTTGACTTGTTTTCAAGTTTCAAATTGTGACCCTCTATGTTTATTGCATATTTACAAAAATAAAAAGCCATTTACTTAATTTTCAATTGTAATTGTATTCGCTTAAAACGTACCTGTGAAAGATACTCGTAAACTAAAAAAAATGGCTTAGAATTTTCTAAAATTTTGGGCCGATTTCAGAAACGTTTTTTATTTCAAGTTGTATTGTTTGTTTTAAAATTTAATAGATATGACATTTAGATTTAGATAAGGCAACTCTTAGTGTTCTCAAGATCTGGCATTTATCTCCAAAATTAATATAATTCTTTATTTCCGGGGATTTGACGCCACAAACCGTCAGTTGCTGTCATTATTTGGACATTATACCGCCATGGTGGTCCCAAATTGCGTTCCCTGAATGTGCCATACGGAGTAAATTACTAAGCTTTGTGTTGCTTTTTGCGAATGAAATCAAAAAAAGAAACGTAAAAGCATAAAAATATTAACTATAGATAGGTAACAGATTACATTAAAATGAAAGTCATAATTCACTGTTTCGGTTTGAAAAACAAATTGAAGGCAATCCGGGAGAAATAAATTTAGCGAAAAGCTCTCGTCACTTTTTCGTCAAAAGCTCTCATTATAATAAACAAGACATATACAAATAAAGTTACAAACTTAGGTAGAACGTATAACCTCTGTACTAATTAAAAAAAAGTGCCATTTGGTATCGGTCTAAATTAAATATTTTAAAATACGAAATGTCTGATAATTGTCTTGCCATTGCCAATGAGTCAATATCGTTCCAGAAGCCTTGTCTTGCATCTTAAAAAGACAAACATCAATAATTACTTTAATAATAAACGTTAAACAAGAAAAACATAACTTCTTTCGATAGATTAAAAGAAAAATTTACAAAAAAGTCGCATTAATCGACTATCATTTCATTAAAAATACAAAACCCCTAGTAACGAATACAGCTAACTACTAAATTCCAGTTCTTTCTTACATAAGCTCCTTTAACCTCAACAATTCACATAAAATAGTGATGTTTATTTCCACTTCAACCTCATTTCCACGCAAATTTTTAATCGCATGATCAGCATCCGCTCCGCTGTTATTAAAACTCAACTGTACGGTCAGCAGAAAATGTAAAACAAATAAAACCTCATTTACATTTCATTCATAATCTTGTATTTTAATTAAACATTCCACGATTATGGCTGAGAAGGAGTTACAGGAATTTGTAATTAGGAAAAATAAGGAGCTAAGGAGGCGGCGGAGCAAAAAATTGGAAGTGTTCTCTGGGGTGTTTATTATGTATTTGTTTTAGGGGAGACTGCGGTCTTTTTTTTTTTAATTTAAGTTTATTTAAATTAGAACTTGACTTTAAGGAGGTTATCTTTAGAGAATTGCAGTACTGAAGTTTTAAATATCTTAACTTTTTAGTAAATAAGATCATCAGAGTTCCTTATAGTGTACCTAATATAACGATAGCTCAACAAAGACTGTTTCTTAAAAAAGGAAGGGCTTTTAAATAATTTGTTTTTTCAGAACTTATAAAATGTATTGTCCTTTATTAATTTTATGGTAAGCCCAAGTGTAATAAAATATTTAAAAAGAAAACTCATTAAGGATATAGTTAGTCAACAAGTTTCCGCACTCGAGCTAGAGGGCTTACAGTCAAAATACTAAAATGATATTTCAAATCAGAGAGGATATTTACATTCAAACAAACAAACTTTCGGAAATAAAAATCTAGGTACTAAAATAAAAACTAATCCCGAAACTTGCAATTTTCATTTCAATTATCATAATTTAACAAAATCGATTAATATAAGAAATCCATAACCATAATTCATTAATCCAATACCATACTCAACCCCATACCTCCATACGAAGGCTCTATGATATAAACACGCTGTCACCACAGGCACTGAACTCGAGACCTCTAGATGCGAGGCACGTAGCACCGCCATTAGAGTAACATGCCCGCCTTTATTAAATAACTGGCTAATGTATTTTATTATGCATGGATTAGTGTAATGGTTAGATCTTTGTGTATGCGGTCTGTTGTTTGGTATTTGTTGAAGTTATTTTAAAACAGAAGAATTCGTATGCTTTTAGGTTCTTTAGAAAACTTGATTGAGTTTAGTGTGAAAGTGTAGAGAATTTATTCTAAAGTTTACAGAATTTTGTCGAATTATGATTAGTAATTTAAACGTTTTATAAAAAAAAACAGATGAACATACTACTCGTTGTCGTCACGTGATACCTTACTACTTTATTTTTAGAGATAAATTAATTCCCGCGGGTATTCCGGAATAAAAAGTAGCCTATGTGCTATAGCAGATTGTACCCTATCACTATGCTGAATTTCATTAAAATCCGTTGGACCGTTTTGCCGTGATTGAGGAACAAACATCCATACATCCAAACTTTCACATTTATAATATCAGCTGAGACTTTACTAGTCTCTGATATTAGTAAGATATACACTCAATTGGCATAAAAAGTAGTTGGTATTTTTTTTTATTCACCCGGCTGAGTAACGTTCATCTATATTTATGATTTATATTGAACCCAACGGCCAAGTATATTTTCACTGTCATCATGGACCGAAAGTCATAGTTTGGCGAAATAGTTTTTGAAAAAACATGAAGTTGGTTTTCTTTTAGCTTTGAATATTGTAGACCAATTTTTCGAAAATAATTATACAGTAACAATACATACATAACGTCACGCCTGTATCACTTTAGGGGGTAGATAACCATCTGATATCACAGTTGACAAATTTGGGGGTCATAAGAGGGGCATGTTTAGTGGGTATACTCAGGTGTTCTGAGGAGTCTCGTGGCCGCTCTTGCGGTCCCAACACTGTCTGGGTACTTTATATCTGTTAGCCACTGGGGTAGGCAGATTATACAATCCCTTTTGTCCGTAACAGGATTCATCCTCCTCCTGTTAGAGCTTTCTTAGTGAGTGCCAAAGATTTTCCTTGGCAGAAAAACAAAAAAAAACTTATTAGACGTAGCTGTACTTTTTATTTCTTACATTTCAGTCTTCTTTTTCCGAATTTTTTGGAATAATTTTCAAAGACATCCCGTTTACAATAATCATAATGTAACAATCAGTTAATACGACACAACAAAGAAAACAAAATGTAACAACGCGTACCAACATACCGACTACGTGCGTTACATAATCCTAGTATCACAGAATACCAGCTAATGTTACCCGCGGACTTAATAACCGGATCCCGGGTATTATGGCAGATATATTGCTGTAAGGGCTATTCATTGCGTTTTATTTTGATCACATTTGTTAGGACGCAGGGTCATAAAGCTATATAAATGGATGCGCTCGCCTAATTATATTGATTGTGTTTTCTGATCGGTAGAGCTGATATGAAGGTGTCTTTGAATGTCTATCTACATCTTTTAAAAGGAAGCGTCGGTCAATCTGTGCATTCGGTATAATTTTTGGCACTATGTAACAGATTTTAATCTCATTTGTAACGCTTTAAGCGTAAGTAGTATTAATTGCTGACTAAAGGCTTATTAAACATCACAATTACCTATGAAAGTTATAATGAATTAAGTTAAAGAAAAAGACAGCAACAAAGAAAAGCAAAATTGCACCTTTGTTGAGCCGCTTATTTCGACATTTTACAATTTTCTTCGAATATTAGTTATTAAAAATCTTTCATAATACCAAAGCCTAAGGAGTTCCACCTCTTCTAATCTCTTCATCGTGACTTTTCAGGTGCACCTGTACTTCTCAGCGCTGCCGGAAGACAAGGTTCCCTACGTGAACAGCGTCGGCGAGAGGTACCGGCTCAAGCAGCTGCTGCAGCAACTCCCGCCTCAGGACAATGAGGTGAGAGAAAAAGTAATTTATAATCTAGCCATTTTGTTCTTTAAGAAATTTTCTTACACAATTAAATTAAATCTTTAGTAATCTCACAAGACACAACGATATCATACTTAGTATTTAGTATTTAAAACCAAATAATAGAGCTATGAAGTCTTTGTGGTGCCGCGGTGGTGTCGTGGTTACTGTGATCAAACGATAGCGACGACATTCTGCGCGGTCGGTAAAAGGATGGGTGACCGCCGATCATTTATTTCTCACGACGACTTTCGTTAGTAGTCGGTCCCGGGTGTGGTATACTTGTAAACAGTAGTCGTTAGGGTTTGTCAGAAGCCATTTTGGCACCCCGAAAATTCTGAAGTCCACTAACCAGCAGTGGGCCAGCTTGGTGGATTACTGCCTGAAACGTCCTCGTCACCCAGAGGACATACTCATAGCCCTGCAGTGGGCTCATTACACGGAGTTGTGACAATGATGAATAGACCTATAAGGCCTGATTAAAATCGCTTCCAGTGACGAGTCCGCCCAAATTGTAGTTTTTATATTGTAACACTTACTATTTAAGTTCAATGGCAATACTAATTACTATAAGTCTTTGAAAACTCTTAAAATTTAGCTTTATCTGACCCAAGTCCTCCAAATTTCCAGGTCCGCTACTGCCACGCGCTGTCGGACGAAGAGCGCAAGGAGCTGCGGCTGTTCAGCGCGCAGCGGAAGCGGGAGGCACTCGGCCGGGGGCAGGCGAGGCAGCTGGCCGCGCCGGCGCCGTGCGAGCGGGTACGTCTTACTCTTTTTAAATTTTTTTTTAACGAACTCTCTGGCGATAGGGCATTGTCTGCCTCAGTCGCCAGTCAGTGGTCGCGGGTTCGAATACCGCACGGAGCAAGAAAAAGAAATATTCCGGGTCTGAGCGTTTATCTATATAATAAAAATATGTATTTGTAAACACCCAGACATGACAATTCTTTTTCTTGCGCGACCTTGCATATTGTATAATTCATGGAGGACTTCGAAATTCTTCAGCACAACCCTTTTATTGGGCTGGGCCATGAGTCTTTCTCCTGAGTGGCGAAGAGGTTTTTTAGACCATACTCCACTAAGCTGGCAAATGCCCTTCTTGCCAATTTAGGCAACGGATGCGCTGATCAAACTTGTACTCTTTGGACCATAACAGGCTATTATTTGCTAGCTACGCTTAGAGGCAGATTGGTACAGGCATGGGATGCTTTTCTTGAAAATGAACTAGGCTCGAATCACGGTGTACCTACACTAGAAAGCGCTGCAGTAAAGTTTTGTGCACATTTATTCACAATCTTAAAATTTAAGTATATATTATTTTAAACCAAAAACACATAATGGGCCGACGACGAAGCAAAAATCAGGTAAGTTTTTAATTAATTTTGTCATGGAAATCATATCCTTCAAATTAAAATACCGCTGTGGTTAAAATTGTCTTTATTATTTCGTCATACATACATAACTTCACTCCTGTATCCTTTATGGGATAGGCAGCCCACCATAGGTTGTAAAACCATCTGAAGGGACAGAGGTTTTATTGGCGTTCTTTGTGGGCGAATGATCCCCTGTCACTGCTTTAGTCTGTCTCCGTCATTACCCCCCAATACCTCCAAATTTGTCAAACGTGACATCAGATGGTATTAAAGCCTCTGGTGTTCTGCCTACCCCATAAGGGAAACAGGTGTGAAGTTTTGTATGTTTAGTAAGTTGTTTAGTAATCATACTGGATACAGTGGCTAAGTACTATCTTAATTTCGATGTGTTTCTGTTTTATGACAAGTTAGTGCCATTTCTTTTTAATCCTATCATTAAAAACAACAAATTCTTAACGACAAAATCATACCAAAGACTTAAGCTCAAAACGCCAAGCGTCTGTCGTAAGTAAGAATAATTAAATGTATCAATTTCCTTTCGATGAAGGTTTTCATTAGGCTCCTTATATTTCGGAGCACGTACACGAAGTTACCGAGGAGGGGACGAACAGACAGCTGCAAGTTTACAAAGTATTTGGTAGTAGGGAGATACTTATGTATAGTAGGTATTCTTTGATGTTTGTTTGTCGTATTGTTTGCAAAAGGAAAATCAGTAAGCTATGGTAAATTACTTTATTTTTGAACTTAAGTCAAAGATTACATCTTATAAAGACACAGGTTCTTCAAGTGAAAATCCAATTCTGAAAATCTGAGCCACAGAAAGAAAACAAATTCATACTATTTATTTCAAAACTGCACAAAATTTTACTTCAAAATATTTTTTATGAATGTTAAACATAATAAAATAACCTATTATAAAGAAGGTATCTAATCTTATTTCAGTTTGGATGGACGGATGTACGGATGTGTGGATGTTTATTCCTCAATCACGGCAGAACGGTTCAATGGATTAGGATGAAAAGACATCCGACATATTGGGCCAAAAACTAAAATTGCCAGTCAAAGAATTTTATTAATATACCTGTTATGAAAGTACATGAATACATAAACATTTTTTGATGCCGCGTTATACCTCTAGGTCTGACACCTGAGGAACACTTTCATCATGATCATCATCACAACTCTTTGTAATGAGCCCACTGCAGGGCATGAGTCTCTCCCCTGTGTGAAGAGGAGGTATAGGCCATAATCCACCAAACTAGCCCAGTGCTGGGTGGTAGATGCCAGAATTTTCAGGGCGCCAAGATGGCTTCTGATAAACCCTAACGACTACTGTATACAATTATACAGCACCCGGGACCGACTGCTTAACGTGCCCTCCGAAGCACAGAAATCCTCGTGAGAAATGAATGGTCGGCGGTCACCCATTCAAGTACCGACCCCGCCGAACGTTGCTTACCTGTGGTATCGTATGATACATACAGTAACTACGTCGCCACGAAGACTTTGGCAACACTTAATCAGGTTAAAATGTAAAGGGTAAAACTCCATATCCGTCAATACAAAAAAGTAAATAACATGTATTATGTTTTTCACGATGCTATGTATATGATAGCATATAGGTATTCACTGAAAAACATCGAATCATCTATTGTCTCGATGCTTTAATTCATACTAATATCGAACATTTCAACCTCCTTTAGTGAGTCAGATATCGACCCTAGAGAAATGTCGTTTGAGTATTCATGTTTTATTATAATAAATGTATAATTTTCTTCGGCCGGTTACTTTGCGTTTTTGGTCCAAAACTATATGAAGCATGTCCGGTGTCCTTTGGCACAGTGATAGCACATAGGCACTTTTTGTCCCGATATTCCCATGGAATTTGAAATTGAGCGGGCAAAACCGCGTGAAACCGCTGGTTAAATACTAAAGGCTTCAATTTTAAAGCGCATTCCCATCCCACTTTCACTCAACACATTTTATCTTCATATATTTAATTTTCTGTTAACAAAAAGTACGATCCTTTCAAGCACAGTTGCAGAATAATTTATATCCAAATAAATCCAGCTCATTAGGTGGACATGCACAGAGCCAGCTCATTTGTTACGGCACCCTGTATCAGCGCCTAGCTTGGCTACTATACGATGCTAAAGCTGCGGTCATGTTGCAAACAAAATGGCGATTATTTAGACTAATTCCATTTACTTATTTATAATATTTGTTTACAATTTTTCGGAAAACTTACAGCTAGGCACAGAAGAAACAGAAAAGATAAGAATATGATAGAAAATTCAAAGAATTGCGTAATGAATGATAGTCTTTGTTTTTAATAGATATAATCTGTTTTCACGGCTATATCCGCATACATCTTTATCACATTATAATACAAATAGTATGCCATGTGGTATAGGTTTTGACATAAGTACCTATAGTCGTAATGTCAGCCTCATAAGAAATTTCAGCTTGAGAAATATCCTTTTATACATTCGCACAAACTATCATATTTATAATTTTAGTAGAATTTTTACTCCACCGACCTCAAAGACACTACTATAAGGTTTTGTGTGAGATGTAACAGAATCCTCTCTTACAAATACATTAAAACCGTAATACGCTTTGTTATTCAAACATCAAAACAAAGCCAAATATTCTTGCGACACTAACAATATGTAGGTTTTAAAATTCGATTATAGATACCTACATACTCCATGTTTCCTCACACTCTTAATAATGATTGATATCTATACAACTTCTTCACCTTTAAATCCAAAACTACCCTTTAACACCATCGTATAAATCCACCCCTGACATTTCCCCGCGTCGCGTCCCACCCTCGTCCCGCCCTTACCCTGGTGTTCCCAAGCGACACAACATTTTAATCCAAAGCGATATAAATCATGTGCCTCCATTTTGTGCTCTTGATAGCAGACATTTTTATTTTTCCCGCCAACTGCCCCAGTGTGAACGGAGCCGTTTATAAAAAGAAACAAATTAATACCCTCGATAACGTATGTTAAATTAATAAATGCTACTAAAAAGTAACTCAAAACTATAATTTTGCATTATTGCCTGAGATTTTCGCGCTAGTACAACCAATGAAAGCTGAGAAAATTGCTATCATGTCCACGAAAGCTTTGAATTTCAAAAACCGGATTGGTATTGGTTCATTCTCAATACACAGGACAATCTTATTTTTATCTTCTTTACATGGCGGGTTATTGAACTTAAATTAAATCCCCTGTCCCTACATGACGTTATCAGTGTTTATCTAGCAGCTTACAGTATTCAGTACTACCCGATATCAACCAACCAGGGTCCTGGGTCACTTTCTGCTTCCTGCTATTCCAATAGTATTAAAAACACCTTCTTTCCAAAAAAAGTGGATTTACATTAGACGAAATAGTATAAGTGTTCTCGTGGCCACGGCCGTTGCAACTCGGTTGAAACGTCGAGGCGATTAAATAAACTGTTTATTATTATTACAACTAAGTCCTGGCTCCTGACTAATGGCAGCAATATTATTTTTAGTGCTCTTTTAAATATCTGCAACTCAAGAAAAGTCGCAAGTACGCTTTAAAATAATTAAAAATCGCCAAAATTCCTCCCCAAAACCCACTTAATTCCAACATTCTCAGAGGAAATCTTATTTGGGTAGTAAAAATTACTGAATTTCTCCCCAATGCTGAGTAATTAAGTCTATGACCGAAACCATTGCGTTCATTGGTGGAGGTCCCGGTTCGAGTCCCGTTCGTGTCTTAATCACTCAAGTTTTAATTGAGATGAATTTTTACCGGATTTTTCTTAATTACTACAGTCGTAGAAACTTCTGGAGAACGAAAATGAGATAAGTTTTATCGTAAAAAGTAAGAGGTCTGATTTTTGGTGTTTAGGGAATTCAGGTACTCCTATTTTTATTTTTATAATAGAATCATATATTTAATACTAATAGCTGACCCGGCAAACGTTGTTTTGCCATATAAATAAAAAAAAATAGATGTTGGCCGATTCTCATAGATACCGGATAAGCACAAAAAATTTCATCAAAATCGGTCAAACCGTTTCGGAGGAGTATGGCAACGAAAACTGTGACACGAGAATTTTATATATTAGATTTATTTTTATATATAAAGGTTGGGTTTTTTGTTTCTCATGTGACATGGTGAAAAGTAGTCATGAAAACTAAGGTAAAACCTGAAATCTATTCAATCTGACATTTGATAGAACTAGAACTTTCCACTGATGGATGTGATTCGCTTCTGTCAATGTCAAATTGTGAAGTACGTAGTCTCAAGGTATGAAGAAATGAATTCAAATTGTTAAGAAATAGCATTCGCGCACTATCCAAAACGGTTTTAAGTATGCAAACTAAATAGTTAATTTTGTGAGTTTTTGTGAAATGTAGAGAAAGTTAACGTTCGTTTATTCAAAAACTTTCTGCCGTGAACGTTTAAGTACTAAGAATTATAGGAGGTTCCGTAGAGAGATGAATAATCTTTCTTTAAGTTTTAGGTATGATCCCTGACCGACTGGTCAAATTGTCGAGTCCATCCACCAATAAAGGCGTGTAGCTTTTAATATACCCAATAACAATAATAAAGGTTTTTTTACATACCAGTGATGAATTTGTTAGTAAATCATTGTAGAAACTTGAAAAAAATAATCATACTTATGAGTATCTGTAGCCTAATAATAGCTCTGGCACAAGCTATATTCATAATTTTGGGATAAGATTTCATGTTTGTGGATATATTTCCCACAAATACGTATAAAACCGAATTATTTGTTTTAATCATACTTATTTTTTATTAAAATTTTCGGTGTTTTCATGGTTACTCGTGCCCTGGTTTAAAAATACCTACTTGATTTATTATTTTTAATCACACAGAACGAACCCTAAAATATTTCCAGACGCGAAAAGTTTGGCAACACTTTAAATAACTTAGTGGAATTTTTATTCCCCCTGAACACTTTCTTAAGTTCATTTAAACTTGCACTTAGCGACTCGGCGACTTTTAACTTTATTTTACTTAGTATTGTCTGGATCTAGATACTTTTAGCACTTCTATAAATATACCAATGTCTATAGTTCAGACGTGAATTTGTTGACTCAGGCAATAATAAGTGAAAGGATTTATACGAAATTTGGTATCAAGGTAGACCATATCATAGATTAACATATTATAAAACCGAGAAAGTTATTTTCGAGGAACATCTATCTATACCAATATAATAATACTGGACTAATAAAAATCTTTTGGATAAGTTATATGATACTGGAATAAGGGGAATATCCCATAACTGGTTTAAATCATATCTCTATAATAGACTTCAGTATGTTGAAATTGAAAATACCAACTTCGAGAGTGGCCTAATTACTCAACCTCGATCTGACGCAGTGCATGTCAATGGTTCTATCCCCCAGGGTAGTGTTTTAGGGTGTATTCTATTTCTAGTTTATATAAATAATCTTCCAAGTATATTAGACGACCCTTGTGTCCTATTTGCCGATGATATTTCCATATTAATCTCTTGTTCAAATAATATAGACTTAAACACAAAATTAAATTTAACATTAGATAAAGTAACGAACTGGCTGAAAATTAATAACCTGGAACTTAATCTTTGCAAAACCAAAATTATTCAATTTAAACCTTACCAAAAAGCAGGATTAGAAATCATGTACAAATATCACCAAAACAAACTTGAAACAGTTAACTCCGCCACGTTATTAGGAATAGAACTAGACACACATTTGACCTGGAAACACCATATACAGAAAGTGGTAAAAAAAATATCTTCCTTTATCTACGCTCTCCAACAACTTAAAATAGTAACGGACCTAAAAACTGCTCTTACCGCCTACTACGCCTATACTCATTCAATTCTATCCTACGGTATCATTATATGGGGAAACTCAAGTGACGTAGATAAAGTGTTCATACTACAAAAGAAGTGCATTAGGATAATAACAAATATTGAACAACAGGAATCTTGTAGACCACACTTTTCAAACCTCAAAATCCTTACTCTTACATCGCTATATATCCTCGAAATGTGCAAATTTGTCAGGAAACATCCACAATTCTATTCTCCTATAACTGCCGTTCGGAGAAATGACCGATACCTCAATAAGCTTAAAATACCCTCTTCCAAACTACAGTTAGTAACCTCCAGTCCTCATATTATGGCAATAAAAATTTATAACCATCTACCAAATCATTTAAAAAATATTGTAATGTCCACAGAATTTATTAAAGCATTAAAAACACACTTAATTAATAAATGTTACTACGACATAAAGGAGTATTTTGAAGATAAGAAAGATACTGTATAATGGCGAATTGTTACTTTCTTTATTTTATTTTTTTTTCTAAGTGTATATTGTATGTTGTATTCATTTTATATATCATTCATTTAAGTGTTAATATAGAGGTAGTAAGTACTTATAAGAATTCTAAATGTGATTAAATGTTAATCACATTTAGATAGGCTTCTATAAATTAATGTTTGTCTCTAATATTTTGTTATACTACGAAATAGGTCAAGGTCCTAAATAAAATTAAGACTTTATTATCATAAATTAAAAAAAAAAAAAAAAATTGTATTTAGAGTGAAATAAGAATTAGAATTATTATTATTTAATATCTGAATCCCTCAAATATTGCTATGCCCTTGCAGGGCGTTACATGTATACCTACCTTAAAATGTTCCATCTATATCTGTAATGTAACATGCAATAAATGAAATGAAATGAAATGGACAGTTGTCATGGTTTGAACGAGTATATCTCGTTTATATATTAAAATATTTAGTCTCCGAAAAACTTATAATAAAACTAAAAAAAAGGTTACAAAAAACACTGCGCAAGGAAAAACATAGAAAGTGTTTCTCTTCCCGGGTATACTGTAAAAGTCAGTTAAGGGACAAAGGTTTTATTGGAGACTAGCTTTATCCCGCAACTTCGTATGCGCTTAACTACCCTTCTCGTGGTAATTTCAGAAACTATACAACCAGACATCCACTAAAAGAACCTTTATACCAAGTATCACACCCATGCACTCAAGGAATAAGTTTTTTTCATTCAAACTAAATATCATATATTTCCCGTGCCCGTGGGAATTTTGGGAATTTTTTTCGTAGCACAACCAGTCACTCTTTGAAGATCCTTCATGCCAAGTATCACATCCGTACACTCAAGGAATAAGATTTTTCATACAAACTAAAAAGTCCAACCCCTTCCCGTGGGAATTTCGGGAATTCTTTCGATAATACAAACAGACACTTATTGAGGAACCTTTATATCAAGTATCACACCCGTGCACTCAAGGGATGGGATTTTTTCATACAAAATTAAAAATCATATATTTCCCGTTCCCGTGGGAATTTCGGAAATTCCTTCCATGACACAACCAGACACACATTGAAAAACCTTTACACCAAGCTGCACATCGGTGCACTCAAGGAATAAGATTTTTCATACAAACTAAAAAGTCCTATAATTCCCGTTCCCGTGGGAATTTCGGGAATTCCTTCCTTAGTGCACCCCTACATCTCCTAAAGAATGTATGTTCCAAATTTCAGCTCTCTACGCCCAGTAGTTACGGCTGTGCGTTGTCTGTCAGTCACTCAGTCACTCAGTCACTCAGTACCTCAGTCACTCAGTCACTCAGTCACTCAGTACCTCAGTCACTCAGTCAGTAACGGAACAGTTTTATATATATTGATTGATTGATGATGAATGTTATTTTCGAGGAATATCTATACCAATAAAATGATATTGAAGCGTTTCTTCTGAAGGCTTGAAGGAGCATATCTCGCGTAAATCTTGAAATGTTTAATCACCGAGAAACTTATAATAAAACTAAAAAGGGGTAATAAAAAACACTGGGCATGCAAAAATAACTAAGAGAAATAAATGTATTATGCTGAGGAATGTAGGATTTTTTTATCGGTGATTAAACCTGTGTTCGACCTCAACCTCACCTGATGGCAAGTGAATATGAGGTCGAAGATGACAGCACACGGGTTTAGGCTCTTCCTGGCTCTTCATAAAATACCTTTAGGCAGCAGTAGGGCTATTTTAACCTGACCCTACGCGGTTTCATCAAATCCCAGCGCCGATTTTCATTTACAATAAACTAATAATTAATATTGTAACGTATTAACATTAAGTTACTATGTACTAAAGTAATAATACCTCAATGTGTATTAATTCCTTTTTAACCTAAAGTTTAAAAAATACTGGAATAAATAACGTGGCCATACGTCGCGCTTTGGGCGGGACACTCCCGCTTTCAGGAAGTCTGTCCCGGTGTCCTCAGCAAGCCCGACAAAGTCCCGCTTTTGACACCAAATGGTAATTCATAATTTATTTTTTACTCTTGAAATGCGAGGAAAGGTGGCCCGTAATGGCCCGATAATTTGTAATAAAATAGTTCAGCCGACAAATACAAAATACGGCTTAGAAGTTACGCCATAAGCGGGACTTAGTAAGTCGTGCTTACATCTTTTTTGGGTTTAGTGCTTTGATTACTTTGTAATCTTCTATAACAAAAACTAGTACAAAAAATAACAAAAAATATATGGTCACGGTAGGAATAACCAATCTGTCTCTCTTTGTTTCTCAGGAAGTTATTTCCTTTCTTATTTCATTTGTTTTTTAGATTATGATATTAATATCATGACCCCAACCCCGGTACCAGGATATCATAAGCGCATGACACCGTGAAATTACTCGCGGCCCCGCAGCTAGACATCACCGCCGCGACAATTAGCGGTTAATGTGCCGGAAACATTCTTAGCTCCTTAACTATGCGGGATTCGCGGCGAGTCCTTGATTTTGTTTGAGTAAAGCGGGTTTCCATGTGACTGGTTTTAGATTTTTGAAATTTAGTTAGATTATTTTGAATCAACTTATTGTGACTGAATAAATATGGTCGTATTAGGTGAATGAGTTATGTGGTAGTAAAAGGGTTGGACTCATCAAAAAAAAAATATATATTTATCAAGTTATTAAACAGTAAATATCCCTACAGACTAGAAAGAACGGATTGTAAACATTAAAAATAACGTAACATGCCTTTACATTAAATAAAAGACGTATTTTAGTCTTCTTATTAACTTAAAGATGCGTTTTATTCTCTTTATTTATAATTAATTTACATTTAACTCGATGTATTGGTGCCTATTTCAAAAAGTCATGCCTTCAGAAAGGAAAAGTTATTTACTTTTTAAAATAAAGCTATTTAGTAAAATATCCATGTAGACATAAAAACCTGAAGGAATAACTCCTCACGCCTTTGAAACAAATTGACATATCTATGGATAGTGATATGTTAACAAAATCTCGATCGACTAGTTAATGTTAATTAATCGAGCAATGGAAACATACACTCGTTCGCGCAGAAAGCGTAACGCGATGGTTTTATTGACAATCAGTGAAGGCTCTCAAATTTCATGATCGTTTTGAGTACTTACTTACTGTTCTTCTTATTATTTTACTAAAACTTTGCTTTAATTTTCAGGCCACAAGTTGTTTTGTACAATATGGCTTTAATACCGTACGAATATCAGTAAATGTGCTGTGACAAGCTCAACTTATCTGTGAAATTTCGACTCATCCAAAAACAAACTTCGTATTTTTTATATTGTTAGGAAATTAATTACCCAGACTTAACAGAGATGATTTGTATGAAAATTTTCATCTATCAATTCTAAGGTGGTAAAGAAATTATTAGAAAAATTGGGTTCAAATAGAAACATCGTAATAGTATGAAAATACGAAAGTCATCAGTCTCTGTCTGCGTGCTTTACACCTCATAAGTTCTTATGCTATAAAACAGATGGCGCTGTACCTCGAGTACACCATAAAGTTTGTGTTGTGAACACATTAAACATAACCTGGGGGGCTTAAAAGATATTCCATTACTTTGATTACCTCCTAAATAAGATATGTATTATTTATAAGAGTACATTGTGTGAATTTACTTTATGCGAAACAATTTTCATGCTACATGACATTGCAACATTTTGAGTATGTCAGAACAAACACAATATAATAAGAAACATAAAGTGAATAAAAAAACGTGAGCAAATATGAAATACCTAAGTAAGTACTTCTACAGTTTCAAAGTAACAATCGCCTGTTTTATGAAAATACTTAAATACTTTATGGAAAGCCGGTAGGCCTTCCTTGACTTGCATACTCCATCTCTATTATGTGACTGATGATTTCCCTAGATTTTCCAAGATTTCTCACATGTAAATAACAATAAGAACATAACAACACTTCTATTATCTATACATATAATAAAATGGTAGGAAAGTCAAAACTGTACATTGAATATTTTTTTAAAAGAATACTTGGGGTATGATCTACAATCGAAACAGAAACAAAAAATATAGTTTTTAGAATTTTTGTCTGTTTGTCTGTTTGTCTGTTTGTCTTTCCGGGATAAACTCAAAAAGTACTGCATGGATTTACTTCAAATTTGGCATGAAGATAGTTAAGAAGTCGGGTCAACATATAGGCTACATATTATCACGCTAGCAGTGTTATAATCGTAGGTGCGTTTGGTGCTGCATAGCGTTCACGCAGACGACGTCGCGGGCAGCAGCTAGTTGCCTAATAAATTAACCCCTTAAGTCTGACACAAGCCATGTCCCGCCACGTGTGGTTTCCAAAATGGCGCCTTAAATTGTTTTCCCGCGGTGTTGAGTGTTTCCGAACGAGAAGCAGAGAGTTAGCTTGATTTACGGTGAATTATTTGTGTATTGAAGGAAGCCGAATATGGCTATGATTGTAATCTTTCTGAAATTGTTTTATAATCAACCGGCTTTCAAACGGAGAAGGTTCTCAATTCGTGTGTGTTTTTTTGTATGTTTGTTACGTACGCGATTATGGATTATGATGATTAGTGTTTCATTTGATAGAAGATACTTTAGATGTGATCCCATATAAATTTCATCAAAAACGACTGTATTTTTGAAAACAAATGCAATTATTTAAATAAATGTGAAAACAGAAATTTATACGTAGATGACGCCAAAGTATTGACAAGGACTTGTAATTGTTGGCGAATTCGGTTTTTTTATGCTCTACATTCGTTGACTATTTCATCAGTAAGTTAACAAATTAAAGAATCAATTTAATAGGGTAGTAAAATGAACTGGCTCGTTAAAAAACAACTCGACGTTTCGGTGTCTTTGCAGACCCCGTGGTCACGAGTGACTGACACCGAAACGTCGTCGAGTCAAAATTTAAAATGTAAATAGGTATACGCGATAAATCCGGTTAAAAAGTGTTTTATTTAATAGTATGAGTCGCGAAAACTTAAGACAATGCTTAGTATTCATGTTCACTTAACACCAGGTATCATGGAAGACAACCTTCCTTTATAAAAAAAGTTAAATTCAATTTTTTACTATATTTATTGGACTTACCTACCAAAATAAAAGAAATGGATCTTTCAGAATCTACCTACCTCTTAGCAATCTTTAACTCATAATATTTGTCACGGACACCTGCAAGCACTATTTTGTCGCTCGTAAACACAATCTTCGCCAGTTTTCAACTTTCGCGAGATATATTATAAAACTTGTAGCGTTTTGATTTATCGCCAAAAGTAATGAACACGTGCCGCCGGCAGATGGAGCCACTGACTTGTTTATTAGAAACCTTTAGATTTATTGCTCTGCCGAGGGTCCTGCAGGATAATATGATAGTTAGATTGGTAGATATTATCAATCTGTGTTCTTATTAAATAACGAGACATGTATTCTGTGATAGTGGTAACAATTTTTATGTGTTTTTTTCACTTGCTTATTATTTTCTTATATTTCTCAATTAAATAATGTTTATTTTAATTTTGCCTTTTAAACGAAGTTTAAAGATGTTAAATTGGAAGTAATTAAATTTATTTTTTTCTTGTTGTATGTGCTTGTGTTATCAACAAATGAATTATCTATCTATTTTGCTGAACTATTTGGAGTACTAAAAAAGCTTTGTTAGAGCGAATTTATTTGGCTTCTTAATTATTTACTTACCTCGAATTGGAGCTTTCAAAATTGTATCTGTAATAAGACCCGCTTCGAAGGAGCGTTCCGTAAAAAAAATATACTTGCGTTGACATAATATTCCAGCTAAGTTATGGCTACGATATGGAAGACCAACCAACAGGCAATTGGAGCTAAATACACAAAAACAACAATTTCCTGGAATGGTTTAGATTTGTGTAGATACCTGAAATAGCATAAAACCTACATAAAAAAGAACTAAAAAAGATGCGTACGTTCACATTTTGTCACAAACTATAGTACCACAATTTTTCTCCCTAGAAAAAATCTAATTTACTTCAAGACAACCTGAATTCTCATCTAGTTATTTCAACTTATTTATTGCTGAAAAGAAACAATGTGCTTAGCGCCATCTACTATTTTTAAAGAGAAACTCTTCGAAACTTCTGAGTTATTACCGTACCTGGTCACTGCACTCGTAACAGTTCTCAAATAAAAATATAGATGGCGTTTACAGCATGAGGTCATTTAGTTCTCATGTTATCAATAAGATGGCGGTACAACCTTAACTTTTTAACTGTACGCCTAGATGGCGCTAATAAACTAGAAATAAAAAAACTATAAAACAATAATGAAAGTTTTACGTCTCCATTATTAATTTACATTCATACAATAAAAGCACGGCGCCTTTCCGCGAAGGTGTGAAAATAATTTCTTCTTAAATAATTTTTTTTTTTTTACTTAATTTTTAGGCGTGGGAACATGACGCCAGGTAGTTTATAGTTTTATTCATAGACGATTATGGTGTCGTAAAAAGCGATATGACTGGGCCGTAGGTACGTTTTACTATTGTGTTTCGGCTTGCATCATAGGTGTTGAGGTTCGGTTGAATGTTTTGAACTCTTCAAGCATAAAATTGTAAGAAGGTATACTTTAGGTGCTGAATTTTATTGCTTAGCTTTCCTGTGCTTGTAAGAAAAAAAAACATTTTATATTTTTTACTTTTATTTTTTTCTTACTTTGACTAGACTCATTTCAGTAATCAGCTAGGTTACTAATTTTTTACAGTTATGAAATCTGCTTTTAGTATAGAGGCTATGGACACCACGAATTAAGTATATGAGGTAAAATTAATCTGAAAATTTACCTACATGGATTTTGGATTTCTAAGTTAGTGATAAATTAATTTAAATGTTAAGAAATTCCTATGAAATAAAGTTTATTTTAACTAATTGCCGTAAACTCAAGCAGTTAGAGCTAGCCGCAGTCAAATTCAGAGAAACAAGTTGATCAATATCTATGGCTTATTAAAAGCCTTAACGTAACCGTGAAGCCTTTATAATCAATAAACTTATCTTATCTTTACAAAAAAACCCTAAAGCCCTATCATACTGGACAAATTATATTAAACTTTTTACTGAAAAACTGGCAGGTGCTTGTTGGGAGGGAAAAAACTCCCTCAGACAATTTGAATAAGATTTTTTTTCTTAAAAAACCTATCCCGTGACAGGAGGAGGTTTTTTTTATAAAGTAGACCAGTTGCCATCTCTTTTTTTTAATTTACTTATCGCTGTTTATGCATATTAAGGTAGATGTTTTTAAGTAAACATTGGGCATCAATTTAATAGCGGGTACAGCTGCTTTACGTTTTTATTTTACAGAGTTTGAGGACTCACAGCCGTCCGTGAAAAAAGTCAGTTTGATTAGATAAGTAAGTTTATTTTGGGTAATTTGTTTGTTTCAATAGAAGCAATCATCTTTAATATACTTAACTGTAGACACGAATAATATATATTTTTTATATTTCCGTAACAGTTTCAAAATGTCCAACTTCTAATCTAAATCTTTAAATAGTGTTCCATGGGCTTTAAAACCGTCGATCTTTTGATGTGAGCGCCATCTCGCGAACGAAAGGAGAATTAACGAACAATTCCTAGAAAGCCGCTATAAAAGTTCACATTAAATCCTTTTTCTTGCTCCTATATCTCGGGAAGGATAGAGATGTAAAACAATAATTGATTGAGCTGTATTCTCAGGATATCTAAAGTTTTACAGAAGTTTGGATAATAAAAACTAATAATAATAAACAACCTTGTTTTATACAAAATAATGTGTTTTGTGGTGTGCCAGTGTTTTATTACTTACATTTTATTTATGTATTTCGTTGTTGTGTTATTATTTATCGTGCATTTACATTAGATTATGTTTACGCAGATTTAAAAAACTATGTAGGTATCTTAATATTGAAGAACCTCCTTTTCAAATCAAATACCTACTTAATAAATTTTGTTAAACGAATTGCATGCAACGTCATGAGATAGGTTATAGTATATTATGTAACAAGTGAGCGAAGTTGCTAATTACAGTTGAGGCTGTGATTTGAGCCCGAGCCGCAGGCGAGGGCTTAATAATGAGCCGAGACTGTAATTAGCAACGCTCACGAGTTACATACGACGTTTTCAACACACTTGTGAGTAAAAGACAGACATACGTGATCATAAAATAACAAACACACTTAATAACAAAGCTGTGAATTGTGATTGAAAAATGGCGCCGAACCTCGCGCATGCGCGTAGGTTTTTTTTTCTGACAAATGTGTCAATGTCTGTATAGCATATACAGCCTATTTTACGTGAAAATGTTTAATTTGGAGTGGTAAATGAAAATATTTTAATGTTTTATAACAAATTATTGTAAATTGTGAATAATTTGTTTGATATACAAATTTGTTTTACTAATATAAGGCGCAATAATTTAAAAATGTATATGGATTTGAAGTGGTATAAAATCTCATTGTTGTTTCTGAAAATATTTAATGTATAACCCGGACCAATAAAATATGCTCTGTTTACTCGCATGCAATTTGCACAAAGGTACAATTCAACTTTGTAGGATTCATTATATTATGCACTAGGGTATAATATATTATGCACGCGTGACTTATAGCCCAGTTTATAGTTCGAAATTCAATAGAATAACGCTCACTTTACGAGCAAGTGTGTTGAAAAATATATTACGCACAAGCCACCGCGCGCGGTATTACCCGCGTAATTTTTGATCCCGTGGGAGTTTCGGGATAAAATATAGCCTATAACCTTCCTCAAGAGTTAGGCTATCAAATAAAAAAAGAATTTTTCAAATCCCACTTGTAGTTTCTGAGATTAGCGCGTTCAAACAAACAAACAAATAAAAAAACAAACTCTTCAGCTTTATATATTAGTATAGATAAGGGTAACCACACCAAACCGTTCCATTCCATTCTGCCATCAATCGACGATCGATTGGTTTTGTCCACCCTTACTAATATCGGCTAAAGAAAAAAATATAAAGCGTAGGAATATTTTTACAAACACTTTACCTACACAAGTTAAAGTGGTCTCAATTAAACCACGTCGGCCTTCGCCTCAAAGCTCGTAACTAAAAAGGCGTCAAAAAAGCCGACTTCCAAATAAAAAGCTTTAAATAAACGCTCTACACAAAAGTGGTCAGTTTAATACAGCCTATAAAAATATCAATTTCTCAACGATAACCGCAAATTTTGCGCATTTTTTGCAGGAAAACCTTTTTAAGCGAATTTTATTGTGTTTTTTGGTCAATATGAGGATCATTTTACCTTTTATATTGAGAATAAGCACAATGTAGAAAGCTAAGCAGAAGAGGCACTAATTATTAGATATGGATTATTTTCTGGACTAAGAGGAATGGATACGATTAGGTACCTACTTATTTAGGCGAAAATTTGGTATAGGAACTTTTGCGACTGTAATATGTAATAGGTTAAACGTTCAGGCGTTGACTGCAAATCATTGTTGTATATCTTCTAAGTCTAGCTTAGATTGACTCATTTTCTTGTATTTTTTTTGCAGTCGAGATCCGTTCGAAGTAACTTGGAAATAGGTAATTTAAATATTACTCACTCGGCGTCTCTCTCGGCCTTGTAAGAAATGTATCATTCAAATTCCCTTACACTTTTTATGGCTAAAAGGCAGAATGAACACAGATTACACAATTTGATTTTAAGATCGTCTGCATATTAAGCGAGACACATCCCTCTAACTACCACCGCATAAGATCTTATTTCACTTGCAACTTCTAACTTGACATGATGTTGAGTGTACCCCATCTCCCTGTAGTCAGGTATTAAGAAACGATTAGGAAAAGTAGATCATAAAATAATGGAATACGGAGTAAAAAAATTGAAAGGTAATCAAGAGATTTTTGTTTTTTCGGTGTTGGCCATAAAGTTTGATTGGCAATCAAATTGTATTGTAATAACGAGAAGGTTTAGCAGAGGTCAGTCAAAATAAACGCATGTTATAGAGTGTATGAGCAGTAATTCTTTATTACTGCATATAATACGGAGCTGCGGAGGTCAGGTTTTATTGATTTTTAGAGGGACCTGATTGGGTACTTTAAAGTTTAAATACACCTACCTAATATTAAAAGCTGTACCATAAAATCACCAAAGTTTGACAAATTGTATGTTTTTTTTTATTATTTGATTATTAGGATTATAGAGAGATCAATCACCTATTTATAGATTCGGAATTTAAACATGTTTTTTTACATTTTGAAGTGTATGTTTGGCCACATTTTACCAAAATTATTTAGGTATCCTTTTTAAATACTACGCTTCCATGTCTTGAAAGATTAGCGTTTTTGTCAGCGTATAGACTGCTTTATACTGCATTTATACGAGTACGTATCACAGTTGACTGGAGGCGCGCACACGCACGCGCACGTCTGCGGCTGAAAAACAAACGTCAACACAGAAGGCTGACAGATGCTGTCTACTTAGCAGGACTGTCAGTTTGTACGTTTATTAACAAATTAATTTATTAATTTGTATAGTTATTGAATATTTAGTGCGACTGCTAATTAAATGTAATTTAATTAAAAACTTATACATCAAAATTTACTTTTGTACTTTAAAATCTCAATGCTTGTACAACAGCAGAAAGTGACAATTTGGCCAATCTCTAAAAATTAAGTATATTGGGTTAACAATCAGCAAGTCTTTTAGTTAGATTTATTAAATTTATTAAAATTTTCCGTGCAGGCGCCAATCCAGAACCCATTGCTAGTTATTTCATATCGTTCTTCTCAAACCTATTGAGTTGTCGTAATTTAATTGATTTATACCAACACAGTAAGCAAATATCCTGCGCAAGAGATGAGCGCGCCATCTGACGGCGGCCCCACGTTTAACCTCAAAATGCGGGTTTTTGTGGCAGTTTTTATTGACAGCCGCGCCGCTACTAATATTATGCTTATGTTTCACCTTTTTTCTCTACTTATCTCTCCGCGCTGGGTGTTTGATGAAAAGGAAAAAAACTATTTTTTATCGGTCTCAAGTCGCGCATATGGTGCAGCGCGTGCTAGGGCCCACATTGCGCTTAATTTTTTTTCGCATCCGATTCGAAATTCAAATATGGCGGGGCACATGCGCAAACGCTGATATTGTTTCGGTTTTTGTTTGCCTTTTTTCGGGGATTGTTTTTTTGAAGACGCCGCCGGCGCGGGCGCCTGCCGCAGTCTGGAAGTATTGTTGTCTTTGTATCCTGAAATATTACGACATAAATTATAGTAAATTATGTAAATATAGGAAACGATCGATCTTTGATAGTTTGTAGCTTTTTGGAAGCTTCTTGAATTTATTATCGATGACATGTTTGTGCGCACTCTCTAGAGGATTCACGAAATATAGCGTCCGAGCACATTTAGTTTACTTTAAGAAAAAACAATAGATTTTGATGATTTTGAAAAAAAAACTCTTAAATTTTCGCTATTGATTTGCAAAATCATTTCAATGCCTTATTCAAATTATTTGTTGCAATTAAAAGTAAATAATCCAGGCCAGTGGAAAACATGAAATTAGCCTCAATTAAAATATAATAAAAAATAGAAAAATACATACATAGATTTGAAATGCTATAATTATAAACCCGCAGAGATATTTCTCATCAAATTAAATTAATAAACCAATTTTATTTTATCATTCAAAATATGACGCAACTCCAACGCAACCCGCCCCGTTTTTGCATTCCTACGAAAGTCTTAAAATCATAACTTCGTGCATAAACTACCACTTTCTTCTATTTACTGTGTCTTTTAAATTATCTAAATATCTGTGACCACCCCTCAACCCTTCTATATGTTCCTCTAGACAGTAGTCCGCAACATACATATTTCACAGTCACCCCGCGGGGTGTCGATTAATATAAGAAGTTTAACCCTTCTCATTATGAGGGTTACCGCGGATTAGCACTTTCTAATTTCTTTTTTGCTTTAATTTTAACCCGTTAACTGAAGGGGATGATGCGTGAAATAAATAACTGTGAATGTTTAGTCAGGGCTGATTTTTGTGAAAGTTTAAATAAAAAAGTGAAGATTTATTATTTAAGTGCTTAGACATTTCTGCATTCTCAATCTTAAGTGATCTTTGTAGAAGTTTATGAAAAGGTACCTACCTAGTTTACGAAGGGGATAAAAAGGTAGATAAAATTAATATGAGTAAAGATTTTTTTTTTAGATTTTCCTTAAAACTAAGAACATATAATAAAGACTAGGTATACCTGTCAGTGTTAACTGCGATAGGATGACTCCCGTATTATAGGCTACCGGGTTCTTCTCCTTAAGACCATCAAACAGCGGAAGGTAGCATACTTCGGCCATGAACTGCGTCATGATAGATACTATCTGCTGAGAACCATCATGATGGGTAAAATAGAGGGGAAGAGAAGGGCTGGCAGGAGGAAGATGTCATGGCTAAGAAATATCAGAGAGTAGACCGGTTTCAAGATTGTGAAACAACTTTTCACTCTAACCACGGACAGAGAGGTTCAGAAGTTTGACTGCCAACCTTCAGTAATGGAGAGGCACTTCAAGAGCAAGAAGGTTCTTCTCCAGTGATTTCACTATTGCTTAGTTCGAACAGTTTTACATTCTTTTTAAGAATTACAATTTTACATTTAACATGTATATATTTTTGTTAATTATTAAGTTTTTATGACGCGTGTTCATGGGTTTTTGTACATACTTCACGGGGAAATATTTTGATCGAAAAAGTTGAAATTTTACATACAGGTGGTCTACAATAACCGATAAGATAGGTGTACTGATCATCCTTATATTTTAGGGCATCGAAATTCATTATAAGAAAGCTTTGCATTATTTTCGGGCATTGTTTTTTTTTTTTATAATTGACTAAACCCGCGTTTGACCTCAATCTCACCTGATGGTAAGTGACGATGAGGTCGAAGATGAAAGCACACGGGTTTAGGAAGGAACTGGCTCTTTATACAATATTGCCGGAACACATTACCGTAATGTGAATCGGGCAGTAAAATGTTATAATATTATGAAAATAACAATATCTTTTTATTATAACATACAACCAGAATTTATTTTAGGATTAAGGGTTTTATGTTTTTATGTAATAATAAATTAAGCTCGAATAGTTTCCTATTTAAGAATATAATTTTCCTCGTTCGTACATTGCGGCATAATTTCATCATTTCTATGAAGTCAGCGAACTCTTAAATCTTATATTATTAGCTATTCGTAATATTACCAGAAATTGGCAAAGGCGTTGCTATCTGCATAGTTTAGGGGCTCCCCTAGAACTTGTAAATTCAGATGAAATGTCCTGCTGACTCATCATCGCGATCTACGAGGGATGTGTCGAGGGCTTTTTAATTTATCGATAAGATAGTAAGAAATTCATTAATTTTATCAATACAAGTATGAATGGACTGGGATTTTTTTTTCTTAGTCGATATTTGGCATTATTACAATTGTTTTTTTTTTTCGATAACTCCCTTTTGTTTTTCGAAAAACTCGTAGTCAAGAAATGCGAATTTATACTTTTACGTCTAATTGTTTTTTAATGATTACTTTTAAAACTTAAGTTCAGATGAAACGATAAAAAAAAAGATAAAAACCTATGTTAAGTCTTATTTGTCACCATGATTACTTATAGCATAAAAAGCCTTCCTATCTATAAAAGAAAGCTCTCTAGTTCCGATGCATGGTTTTCATTAAAAAGCTTTAACGCATTTAATTAAGATTAAAAACTTGAAATAAGATGTTATACAAAAACACTTTTTAACCGGATTTAAATGCAAACTTCTTATTACATTTCACATTGTACCTCAACGCCGTATCACTGCCTTTACAGTCACCGTGGTATAAAATATTTAGAACACTAACTCAAACTATCGACACATTTTTCCTTTAGAAAAAACAGCCCACCCTACTAGGAAATGTCCTTGGAAGTCTCCCAAACTGCCAAGGTCGAGGGCCTCCTTATTGCTGCAGATACTCCATCAGGGGCTCATCGCTCCATAAACAAAAGACGACCAGCTTCTGGAAACTTTCGGGATGTAGATGAGCTTTGACTTACACTCGCGGAATATGTATTTTATCTGTCATATTGTAAAGAGAAATGATTTGATCTTGTGTAATACATAGATAAACTCTAAATAAAAGAATGCTTCATTCGCACGGAGTATCATAAGCTTTGTTTTAACAAGATTTTTCACGGAAAAAGGAGCTACTTTTTTATATTGTAAGGATAGGACGTTCGTCTTCCATGCCACCTGATGGAAAGTGCGCATGAAGACTATGGTGTTACACGTCCAAACTAATTAAATTGCGTATACCGTCGTAAAGTTATACAATTATTCAATCTGTAGCAATTGGCTCCGATCGGGTGCACTATGGTTGAATTATTAAATGTATATTTTTTTACAGACTTACTTAACAGCAGCCATGATAACTCGGCCCAAAATTTATCGTATTTAAGTTCAAAACTATTCTTAGATTGGTGGAAACTAGATAAAAAATTTTTGAAGTGCCCTAAAAAAAAAAGCAGTCGAAAAGATTTGTAGTTATTTCAATACAAACATATTTTAAAATAGGTATTAATATCTAAGATGGAACAAACGTTTAATAGTCACTAACCATTTTAGCGAAATTTTAAATTGTATAAAAACCTTGTGCCTACATTAATATAAAATGGGACAGTGCGAAATTCTGGAGAAAACGTTTCCGAAATTAGATTGCACTTAGTTCTAAATATACCTCGCCGACGCCTAAATAAATCACATACGGCGAGGTTCACATGGCGAAGACTGGCATCAATATACTTTTTTCAATTTGAACATAAAGTACGAAAATTTTAAATAAACTAAAAATAAAAAATGAACCTAAGTAAGTTTTTTATTTATACTCATTATCATAACAAAAAATAAATAAGTAAGATAATACATTGTTCACTGCGCTATTTGTATAACAGATATGATATTTTCGTTAAATCTTGCACCGTCACTATACAAAGCTAGATACAAGATTTAATATGTTTAAAAATACGAAAACAATGTTTAAAAAATTTAAAAAAGGTGCCTTACTATTTAATTATTGCCGTTCAAACTGATTCTTCACAAAAAATTGCCGGAACACATCACCGCCGGAGCTGTGACATTTGAAACAGATTTTATAAGAAGGATAGTCGCTAGCTAGGCGAACTCTGAAGGGGTCTCACCACCTAGCGGGGGTCACTCAGCTTATCTAAGTCAACGTTACACAACAAAAGAAATGTAATATTGTCTTAAGTTTTCACCATTCATACTATTAAATAAAACTGAGTCGCTCGTGACCATAGGGTCTGCAAAGACACCGAGTTAACATTTAAAATGTATACGCGATAAATCCGGACCAAAAGTGTTTTATTTAATAAAAGAAATGTATTATTTTCAATAAAGTAAAATCTGTCATCAGCTATGTTTTTCATGGCCTGTCCCCGATATATTCCGTCTGCGCAAACGCCACTAGACATCGCTTTACTTTGTCACGGCCCCGTAATGAATCTTTAAACACTTTAAACACTTCGTATTACAAGTGGATCGTCTCTGCCCGCCAACTGTCGTGCTTTCTTTGTGAAATTGACGCTTTCAAGTTTACGGTCATTGCGATTTAATGGTGCTCTTCGAATTGTGGGGCTTTCTTTTTGCTTGGTTTTGAAGATTTATTTATTTATTGCGTGTAATGTATTAATGTTTTTTTATATTTCTATTTACTTATTACTTTATACTATTTACTTATTAGTAATTTAAAGTAATCTTATAAAAAGAAAAAAATTGGTTGCTTAAGACAATATTAAATTGGTTGCTGTTTGAAATGTGTAACCCAAAATAGGAGTAACAAAGGAGTATATCGAAGTTAAAGTTGAAATTAACTTACTTAAACGATATTAATTGTTTGTAATGAAACTATGGTGGGTTAAATAAATTTAAAGATGCTAAGAACTTATATGCAACATTTCAATAATTAATTATACGCTGTAAATATAAATACAAATTTAATCAATGCAAAATAACGAATAATTAAATGTCATTACAAAATTACAGCAATTCAACACTAAATCGACTGTGCAAACGCAACCAACCCTCTACTTACAAAGACAAAAATGATAATTAAAAACAGGCACGCCTGCAGCAATTAATATAATAAAACATACATTTTAATTTACAACCGCAAGACTGTATTGTTTGATAATAATCTTTTCTCACGATCTGGATAGAAATGATTGTCCAGGGCTTATGCTCTTCTTCGGTTGTACGACAGGAAAAGGCATGTCTTTTTATCGTCGCGCGCATCAGCAGTTGACAATTTGACATAGCGGTGACAATAATGGGCGTCGTGTAAACGCTGCTTTATTGTTTTTTTTGCGATTAAAAAGATATTAAATCGCATGTGCCATTGGATATGAGTTTAAAAGGGTTATTGATTTTTAAAGTGTTTTATTTATTTAGAAGTCTAGTAACTTAATTTAACAAATTATAATTTTAAATCGAAATATATCCAATAATAGAACATTCTGAATGACCTTAGTAGTAGAATTTTAATTAGGTATTTTAGTCGATTTAGAAATAAGTTTAAAGCTCAATTTCTAATCTAACCATTCCGACATTTTATTGACGATATTATCATTTTTTTGTGAATTTATCATTCTTATCTTTTTATTTACGTTGCGGATCTTTATATTCCTTGATCTAGAACAATAAAGAATAAATCCGCGTCTACCGCTCACTTACTCGAGAGTTCGCAAAGTTAAGCTGGTTCCGCGACATTAAGCGGATCGCGCGACTGCAGCCCGCGACCGGCAACAAAACAATATCACGCACGGCCCCCTACAAACACACGGGACTACAGATGCAGTGGAGTAGACTAATAAATAACAGTTTATAATTTTTTTACCTTAAAGGTCTCATTCTGGATATTCGGAGACCACTTTGGCGATGTGGTAAACCTATCTTCCTCAGACGCAGTGGTTGCGGGTTCGATTCCCGCACAGAACAAGACAAACGAAATGTTCCGCGTCTGGGCGTTTATCTATATGTATTTTCTATTCTAGATTCCCCCCTAGTTTGCTATATGGGGATTTTATTATTCATAGTCGAATAAAGCGACTAATCCGATAGAGCCCCGATGACGAAAGGACCCTTTCAGGGTTTGCTCCACCAGTGTGCATAAATCTCTTTTGTATCCTATTTTTCTTCTTCACTTACCATCAGGTGAGATTAAGGTTGATCACCAGTGTAGGGTCTGCTGCGGGTATAAGTGTCGTAAAAAGGGAATAGTCAGAGAAACCCCGCTTATATGATCAAGTCAGGGTCCGACTCGCTAACAACCACCCTTCCGATAAAATTGATCGCCAAATATTACCACTCCGGCTGTGATGTGTTCCGGCAATATTTTATAAAAAGCCAGTTCTTTCCTAAGCCCGGGTGATTCCATCTTCTACCTCATCTGCATTTACCAACAGGTGAAATTGAGGTCAAACTCTGGCTCATAAATAGAAAAATAAAAATAAAAAATCTTTATTATGTTAGTCTCTCTACATCGTCTCCACAACCTCTGTGCGCGCAGATCAAAGAAATCGTCAGAAAGCGCAGACGCATCCCCCCCTCCCTCGGACCGCGCCCCGCACCCCGCCGCCGCCCGGCGCCGCCTTACGCAGATATTTGCATGTACACCTTGTCATTAAACCAATCCTGCATCGATTGTATACAAAATACTTTAAATTATAAGTAATGAAGGCTTTGGACATAAGTAAGGAATATCAGAGCGATAATTAGAAAGATTTTGGAGATTGTAGAGCGTTTAGAAAAGAGTTTACTTCGATATTCTGATTATTCTGTAATCCTGAATTCATCCTCTGTCTCCTTAATTCTGTAATCAAAGAATCGAATGCTGGTAAATTTTAATATCCCTTAGTTGATGCCTTCGAAAGACAGTCTAAAACTTAGGATTTTATAATTTAAGCGATGTATATGTAGAACTTCTATGCTGGACTGGGAGTGAAAGAAAAACATAAAATGTGCCAGCTGCTTCTCTTCCCGGGCATAACGTAAAAGTCAGTTAAGAGACAGAGGTTTTATTGACAGTTTTGCAGGCGATAGGCTGACCCCCTGTCACTGCAATAGTCTCTCTCCATCATTATAATACCTCTAAATTTGTCAAACGAGACCTCAGATGGTTTTATAGCCTCTGGTGTTCTGCCTACCCCGTAAGGGATACAAGCGTGAAGTTATATAAATGCTACATATTTTCAAAATCACTCATGCTTGCGAACTTTCTTCAAATAAGTGAGTGATTTTTGATCAGGATTTCAATTTTATTTCGTTATATTTATAAATCTTAGATGAATGTTCAGTGCGTTAAGACACATACAAATATGACTCTGAAATTACTAGTCTAGCAATATCGTCACCAAACGCTGTATTATTACACACTTATATAAAAAAATAGAAGAAGGGTAACTATAAATTGTGTACACAAAAGTGAACTCATAAATACGATTAAAAAAACTATTATTAAAACCTTTTCAAAGGAACCCTCTGTAAACCAAACCCAATATCGAAAAAGCCAGCGTTCGTGAGCATGTAAAGAAATGTGTTTTTCGGTTACTACACTTTAACCCTTGACCTGTGACATTTGCCTACTGTCGACACACAATTAAAGCAATAGCTTATAAAGGCGTATATAACTTAATCAAAGGAAATGGAAACTTCTGGAAATAATATTAAAGCCTTTTAGGCTTTTACTCATGAGGTCTACTCCTACTTAAAATAAACTTCAAAGTTTTTAAAAAAGGAAAGTTGGATGATTTTTCATACGTGACTCGGCTTGACAGATTGAGTAGAAATTTTTAACACAGAAAGAGCGTATAAAGATTTAAAAAAAGAACGTAGCAAAGTCATATTGAATCCTGATATATTCATTGACCACTTTGGCGATGGGGTAAACCTGTCTGCCTCAGACGCGAGTGGTTACAGGTTCGATTCCCGCACATAACAAGGAAAAGAAATGTTCCCTGTCTGGGTGTTTATCTAATTATGTATTTATATTCTAAGTTCCCCCCTAGTTCACTACATGGTATCCCATAACACAAGCTATGCTTACTTTGGGGCCATGTATGATGTAGTTGGTGTGATTGACTAGGGATTTTAAAAAAAAATGAGATTTATGCGGGCGATTTATGCTTTATGCTTTAAGCGATTTAGAGTCTGTGTCAGTTATTAGTGGATCTCAATATTAAATATACAGTCTCAATTAGACATCGAGGATTGAGCAGGATTAAAATATTGAAATCAACTATAGGATAAGATTGTGGGAGGATTCATTTAACTTTTTGATTTTGCGTAACATTTTCTCTCATGAACCTCACAGAAGATTGCAACTACATACATATTTTGCGCGTCAAAATCACAATAAACATATACAGCTCTAGTTGTTTTGTGCGGTTTCACCCGAGCAATTGCGAACCCAATGGGGATATCGGGACCCTATGTGCTATTCCAGACTTTACACTATAACTTTTTATCCAAATCCGTTGCGGCTTTTTGCCGTGATTAACGAATAAACATCCATCCATCCAAACATTTACATTTTTAATATAAGCAAGATAATAAGTGTAATATTTTAACAGTTTAACTAGTGCATTTTTGCTGTCGTGACGACACTCGACGATGGTTGCAACGGAATACCAGCGCTAGTTTGTTAACTAGCAATATGCTGAGTTGCGGCCTGTTTGTGGCATTTGTTATATTTTTCTTTCATTTTTTTTCTACTAATTTGTGTTTCAATTTTAATTTAGGATTTTTATTTTATGTTTATATTTTGTTCATAATTTTTGCTTCTGTCACAAATAAAAACTTTTTTCATTTCATTTCATAATATATTTCCGCAAATTTCAATACCCGGCCCTGGATAAACCACATGGCAGCCGTTGACGGTCACCACCGCCGCCGGAAGCCACCGTCCACACGAGCTGCCCTGAACGCCGCGGAATATAAATGACAGTCAATTGATGGTACCGTCATAAACTACAAGTGTCCACATGTGGGACATTCGGTAGAGATGTGACGTCATGAGGAGTGACATAAATAACTTCATGACTTTTAAATTAATTAGGAATACTTTGCATTTAGTAGTAGGTTTGTGAACAGTTTGTGTTTATTGTTACAGCTTCATTACATAATTCTAGCATAGATTCATTATCAAGTTTTTTTTCCGCCAAGGAAAGTCTTTGGCACCCACTAAAGCAAGCTCTAGTAGGGGGAGATGAACCCTGTTACGGACGAAAGGGAGTTCTATAGTGCTGCTAACCCAGAGTACCCAGACAGTTTGGGGACCGCAAGAGTGGCCACGAGACTCCTCAGAACGCCTGAGTATATCCTCTAAACATCCCACTTTAATGATCCGCCACTGACCATAATCGGAGCGACAGTATTATTATTTTTTTAGAAAATAAACTAGCGTTTGCCTAATCTTACCAATGTTAAGTAAAGATGAATTAAGTCACTCGCGTTTAAGAAGATATAGAAAACTAAGTATGTACATAGAAAACTGTCAAGAAATATATACTTGAGTATAGTTCTAGTTGGAGTAACCTTAATTACTTAAGATTTACTTTTTGATCGATAGGTAAATAAATTAATGATAATTAAATACATAATGAACTGCTACCATAGTGGATGGAATAGGAAATGCTATTGAATCTAAACATAAGTACCTGGAATCAAATTTTTAATTCTGAGTTCTAACATTAGATGAGAGCTTGTGCCTAGTTCCAAAGAGAACTGAGTGTCTTGGAGACTGCTTTAACTTCAACCAAATGAAGCTAAAATGCGTCTCCATAGACCAGAATGTCGATATCAAATCGGTTCTTTCACTTCGGAGCTACGATACCTTAGGCAGACAAACATGTTGCACTTGATAATTAAATAAATAAAATAAAATCCCCAGAGAATCACACCAACTACATGACACCAAAGTAAGCATAGCTTGTGTTATGGGATACCATGTAGCTAACTAGGCGGGAACATAAATAAATAAATATATATATAAACGCCCAGATCCGGAACATTTTTTTTCTTGTTCCGTTTGGGAATCGAACCTGCAACCACTGGCGTCTGAGACAGATAGGTTTAACCCATCGCCAAAGTGGTGGTCACCCCATAATTATCTGGAGTAAAAAGCAGGTCCCAATGGTGCAATGGTTTAAGTAGTCTACGGAGACAGAGGATTCAATTCCACGCAGGGCTAGTTTGGCAGACAAACTTTGCTTATATGAGGCGAAAAGTGTGAATTAGGAAACCTCCAATTTCCTAACCTAAATAAGCTTATTAACGATTTGGAGAGGTACCTTCTTGTCAAGTTAAGTTTTAAAAAGTGCTCTACCAAATTACTTATCTAATATATAAAATTCTCGTGTCACAGTTTTCGTTGCCATACTCCTCCGAAACGGCTTGACCGATTTTGATGAAATTTTTTGTGCTTATCCGGTATCTATGAGAATCGGCCAAAATCTATTTTTTTTATATATATGGCAAAACAACGTTTGCCGGGTCAGCTAGTAGTTTAATATATCTGGTCTGGTGCCATTTGAGATAATACAACTACCCTACGATCAAATTTTCTATAACCCTAAATTATTATAACATAACTAAAATATCAATAAAAACCTTCAAAAATAGTAACTTTCTAAAAAAAGCTTTGTTCATAATGACAGTGAATCATCTAAGTATAAAAAGTATTAGAAAAACGATTATTCGTATACAAACTAAGAAAAAACCCGCGACATCTTAGCAGTGTGCTGCCATCTGCTGGCGAAAATATCCACACATGTCCCCAGATCATTCCGCTACCGAAACTCTTTACGACAATCATTAAATATGAACTTTAAACCATTAAAATTAAAGTCTCATTCTCTACGCCTACTTCTGATTAAAAAAATAACCTGAATTTAAGCAATTTTGAATATTGTCTGTGGGTGATAGAGTTGAATTTAGGATTGCAGGGTAGTTTAAATTTTTTTTCGGAAGTAGTATAATTCATATGGTAAGGAGCGTGTCAGGTTTCGCGGCAGATGCGCGGGCGCACGTTTCGATCCGCGCACGAGTCGCATTCTCGATGACAACGAATTTTAAGCTCCAGTTACTTTTCCAGTTATTGGTCCTTCGATTTTTTTGGACACGTGCCTTGCTTGCAAATTATTTGGACTTGATTTTGGTTTCCACCTTGCCGCATACGAAATTACGTTAATATGAGATACCGTTAAGAGTCAGTTATTAATATCATTGAAGTAGTTTCAAGAAAAAAGTTTTAACCTAATTTCGTATTCCACTTTAGTAACACTTTAAGTCGTCTGTTGAGCAATGTTAAATTTTATCCCAAAACACTTATAGTTGAAGCCATTCTGAATACAACCTAGTTTATTTATTTAAAGCCTTCCTGTTGACAAAACATTGATTGTCACGAGAAGTCCCAAATTAAGAAAAACAACAAACATCTCATTGTCATCTCAGCTTACGCACACATAGACCACATGCAAATTTTGTCAACTTGTCTGACACGTGCGGACCTGCGCTCGCGCAAAAACTGCCCAGCTGCAGCCACAGCTGCCTATAAACTATACCACCACTTCATACTTCAAAACCCCGCACAACTTACGCACACATACACAATTACAACGCATCATCTCAGCCGCTTTCAACGCAACTCCAATACATTCACAGAAAGCTTTTCTCATATGTGTGTGTGTTTATAATGGCAGTTATTAGTGAAACTTGTGGAGCAGTTTTAACTGTACCACACATGTTTCGTGACGTATGCCGTCGCCAGGTGACGTTTGGCATGACGGGACCTTGAGGAATTCTAAGCGATAGTATGAACTAGGTAACAGTTAGATTGATAGCTTCGAAAAAAGTCATGATAGAGGTATTTGAAAGTTATTTCTTCGTATAATCGATTGAAACTCGTGACGAGAATCGAATAACTTTGAATCGGGAATCAACTGGGAGGACGATGTATTTTTATGTTCATAGTGCTATGTATATGTTGGTACTACATTAATGAGAGATCTAAAGAAATGATTTAAATGAATTTTTAATATCGCATTTGATGAAATTACTGATAAGATCATTTCTTCGTATTTTATTGTAATAGTTTTGTTTTAATTTACCTGTTTAGTGTGGTATTTGATTGTTTTTCTTTATTTTATCATCACACCATAAAATTTTAAGCAGATATTGGAGCGAAAATCGTTTACAATTTAGCTAAGTTTAAAAATCCGATTTGTAGTTTTTAATTCCATTATATTCAGACAGACATACAGGCCCAGCAGGGGCTTCGTATTATATGTAGATTATTAACAAAATAAAAAAATAAGTCAATATCATTGTAAAATCATAACAAAACTCAAGAATTCAGTGGCTAAGGCTTTTGTTTGCTGAGTTCCCCTCAGGGTAAAATAACATGTAGAGGTATTTAGTTGGGGTCAGCGAGTATTAGGGGGATCAACCCTGTTTGCCCACTTGTTGCCCACATTTTACCATTTATTGACTATTGACTCTTCCTTCAATTATCTCACAGTCAGAGCCTTTCATTATTTGTTCTACCAGCTGGTCTCTTTTTGGTCTTTAATCTAATAATGCTATTATAAAATGTTAGTATTTTCCCACAGCGCCATCCAGCCCTACGATTAGCACAGTTTAAAAAGTCCATTTGGTGAGGTCTCCCCTGTATGATCAATTTACTTTCAGGCTGAATGCTTGTTTTCATTTTGGTTAAGTCGTTAAGACACAATTATATATACATGCAGTTCTAGCAATCTTATAACTAGTGATATCAAGACTTCTCACATCGTAGCAAGTGTAGTTACAATAGCCAGCCCATTACAAACCAGCCCAGGTAAGATAAGAAGCCACGCAATAAACTTCTGATTCTGTCGTCGAACACTCAATTTCTGTTCCAAAGAAGCCGTCAGATTGCAAAACGGACTACTAATAGTCGCTTTAGGTCGAGTCACAGCCCTTACTAATATGACTTAATAGTCTTATAGCCCTTATTGCTAAGTTAGTAGCCCTACAATCCCTATGTGACATAGCAGGCGAGTCGACATAAATTAGAGGTGAGACAATATTGTCATATTATGGTTTCGAAGTCGTCGTGGCGCCGTGGTTACTATGTGTATCAAACGATATCACAGGTCAAGCAATGTTCGTCGCGGCCGGTACTTGGATGGGTGACCTCCGAACCGTGCTTCGGAGGGCACGTTAGGCAGTCGATCCCGGGTGCTGTATACTTGTATACAGTAGTCGTTAGGGTTTGTCAGTAGCCATTTTCGGCGCCCTGAAAATTCTGACATCCACCACCCAGCACTGGGCCAGCTCGGTGGATTATGGCCTATATCTCCCCGTCACCCAAGGCAGAGACTCATAGCCCTGTGGGCTCTTTACAAAGAGTCGTGATGATGATGATGATGGTTTCTAACCATGTCAAAAACATAGCTAAGATGTTATTTCATAAGTTATAAATAAAACCGTCAAATTAGTTATAAACTCAAAAGTCAAAATATTCTTTATTTCGTAAGTATTTAAGTACATCTGAAATAAGTCAAATTATTTATAAATTGAACTGAATCTACCACCACTTCGGAAAGTCGATCTGTTGAGAAGAAGTGGCAAGAAACTCAACTGCAAATTACCGAATACACCTTTTTCTTTAAGTAGTTGAATTTAATTTTCAAAGACGCTTCGAATTTTGTAGTTTTTTCAGTGAAATATCTTAACAGCCACAGACATACATCTACATAGATAACGCGAAGCATGTACTTCACGTGTCCGGACCCCGACCAGGCGTCAAGGTTGGTCGCCGCTAGATTCAGTCGCGCATAATTATGCTGTAAGCAAATCGATATCACATTATAGATATCGTTCTTAATAATCGATTTCATCGGCGGCATCGGTGTCTTTGAATCGGTTTGTATTTTATATCACAAAATATCAGCTGTGACGTCACAGTAAGTGTTAAAAATTCGACACGCTGGGTTTCTATACAAATGGTGACACTTGCGTCATCTATATATATGTATCTATATCTGTGCTAACAGCCTTAGGTAAACATAATGTGTTCAATTTTCACGATTCAAACGATTGAATTTATTGCTTATAATTATATTTTTATTCTTCATTCCTTATGTCCTCGCTTGTGGCCACGGGGTCTTTAAAAAAAACACTGAAACCTTCGTTGCAATAAATCCGGTTAAAAGTGTTTTATTCAAGTAAAAATACTTACTGAGAAACGGTAAATAAGTTGAGTTTGATTCTAAGTTACGTAAACACAAGCAAATGAAACAAATCGTGACCCACAAACAAAACAATTACATCTCAAATTATCTACTTTTCAAAAGACCTGTAACAAAAACAGGGCAACACTGGCCACACATAGAAAAAAGAGGACAAAGGCTGAAACCAAACAAGTATTAACTAGGCCATGTAATATAATTATGAACTTGCAACACATGCTGCTTGACACGTGGCACTCTGACAGCTGTCATCTTGTTGACATTTCGCCACCTACAATTAGCGAACACTACGCTCCGGTCTGACATTCCTATTTTGGCGCTATGTCATTGAATAATAATTAGTTAATAGGTGCGCCTGTGTCTATCTATTTGCATCGGAGTCTGAAGTCTGTACTGGTCAGGTGCAAGCAAAAATAGGGGTGTACACTTCATTAGTCCATACATGTACTTGTTTAGTATCAACAATACGCAGTTTCTTAATTAAGACGCTTTAAAGGGTCAATTTAGGTGATACATGAAACGAGGTTATAAATATTATGCCATGAGGCGAAAAGAGATGAGTTGTCGAAAATGAAGCACACGGTATATGCTCCCAAAAACAGCTTTTTCAGAAAGTATTTGAAAGAAAGGATAGTCCAAAAATGGCTCTAAATGTTAGTATTTATTGAGCCAATAGAGTGATTTTACCGATGAATATCGGTCTTTATATTTGCCCTTATACCTAAATATTCACATAAAAAAGTATATTAAGGAACCGTTCAAGCTAAAAACTGTTCATTAAAAGTTGTACAACACTGCTTTGAATTCAGACCCGAATCTGCATTATTATTCCTAACTTTTTTATGATTAAACATTATAAAGATTTCTTGGAACATCTCAAGGTATCAAGGAATTCTGTATTGATATACTAATAAGAGCAACAAAATTAAACCGCGTTGCGTTCTTCCTGATTAAGTTGCGTGCCAACATGCGCACTTACTGCAGCTATATCTGCAACATAACAAGTTAGGTGATCGCCGATTCCTCAAAAAATTGTTGCCCGAGGCTCCGAATGATTCCTTTAATGAGTTGATTGCCGGCGGCCATGTTTTACTGAGATTTAGTTAATTTGTACTTTGCGCGTTTTGCAGCCGCTGTGTTTGATCTTGGGAACATTGAATGCTGCCAATGTTGGCATTGATGCTTGGATGGTTTGGATATTATTTTTAATGACCTTTTTCGACTAGAGGGCAATTGTTTAAGATGTTAAAGTAACATAATAGGTCTAGTTGGGACCAGAAGCGAAAGGGTTCAGCTAGGCATTGGATTCAGTTACCCTTTTCGTGCATTTTGATAATTTACGTCCCGCCATGATTATCGTTGCTGTACCCTTGGAAATACCTAAAAAACATTGAACTATTAAGTCCGTCATAAATTAGAATAATAAAACAAAATGCATCGTTAACATAGTAAGCAAAATATTTAAGCAGCTTTGTAAACAGTTCACAAATATTTACGCAAGCAAAAAAGCCTACCTATATAATTTTACCAGAATGCAAATTGTAGTAAATGCATTAAAGAGCATAATATACACTTAATTTTTTCTCCGCATCTCAAGTCAGACAATACCTCTCATTTAGTCTATAATTAAATATTAAACTACTTGAAAAGGGCAAAAAGATGTATATTCGCGTGCGCGTTTTGCGCGCAGGTGAGAGCGCACGCGTTCCTTAAAACCTACAATTACACGTTCGGCGGGCGTTACCGAACACACAGCCCGCGTTTCTATTTATGAATTTTTAAAATGCATTCGATTTCGTTAGGTTCGCATACATTTGATTACTACTTTTATTTTTAGCAACTAAGAAAAACGCCAGTTTTTTTTCAGTAACATTTAAGTTTTCACTGTCAATGTCAAATCCGTATTATTGATCAACTCATTTTTCTTTAACTTTTCTCAAAATATCACGTAATAATTTCATCGTATTTAATAAATTGCTAATCTACAATGTACCTTTTACTTTATCTTCATAAAAAGTATAAATTCAGAGATATCCTTCAATCGCATAAAGTTTAGAAAGTAATAATACGACTGCTAAAACCAAATTTCTTATCTTATACAACTAAATTCAAAATTTAAATAGTAGTTGTTAAAACTTCTCTATATTCGTTACCCTACAGATAAATACTTAACAACATTTGCTAACGTACTAATTAGGTAGGTACTTACACAATTATTTCATACTTCCAAATTTCTTACAAATAAAAACGTTATTAGTTCTTTTCTGCAAACCGAAGACATAATGAAAACAACACAAACAGAATATTGTTTATCAATGAACGCAGAGCATTAAAAAAACCGACTTCACGTCAAAACTTTGAGTTGAGAATGTCATCAACGCAACGTAAACATTCTCCAAAATCATATTTATTATAAAGTTTGAAATTTTCATTGAAGTACTCGACCGATTTCGATGAAATTTAAATGGGACTAACTATGAAGTATTCTCAATCATATGAAACAACAATTTTCAAAATCAATTCATAATTGTCCGAAATATCGTGTAACAGACACAAAAAAACATACAGACGAATTAAGAACCTCCTCCTTTATTGAAAGTCGGTTGAAAAGAAAATCTGACCTCAAAACCTGAATCACAACAATACGACGATCACTCAGCAAACGACGCTTGCCGAAACTCGTTGCAACCACAATACGCTACTTAAACAGCATTAAGAACTGCTTTCAGTAATTTCTTAACCGCATTTAGGGGGTCGCAAACTTACGTAGATATTTAAGGAGTCAATGCCCTCCGAGCCATCTGGTGCGCGCGAGTCTCTTTGTCGGCAAAAAAGGGAGAAACAGCTGTAGAGACGTATGATGCTTGAAGTCCCATTTTGACGAAGTAGTGCGGATAATTAAATAGATGAAATAACCACCTTTTCATAAATTTGTGCTAAATTGGTGCTTAAGTTATCGTGAAGTATGTTTGATTGTGGCGGTAGTTGCTCAAAGTTATCCGTAGCTTAATCATAAGTGTTCACGATAATGCTTAATTCACTTTTTATTATGTCAAAACTCTTAGTAGCTCTATAATTTTAAGTATGTTCGTTATTAATTTCTTATCTATAATAGAGTGTAGGTGTACATATATAAATGTACAGATTTGATACAATTTTACTTAACTCGCACGGTTTATACTCATAGTTAAATTAGTAATTAATATGTAGCTTAAACGTTTTATACTCTATGTATTATTAAAATATAAAGCTTATTATTTTATAAACTATAAACGATTTGAATTGCTCTGATTATGTCGCACGAATCACGACACACGCGTAGCTTTTATTGAAACTACCCCCATAAATCCTTTCCGACCAAAATAATACATCGATTCGTGAAACATTTCACAACACGCGAACTATTTTAAAAGGAAATTGGGAGATCAAAATCTTTACTGCGTGTGTTTAAAGGAATTTCCTTTTTATGAAAGAATTTTGATTTGAATATTACCGCTTAGTAACTACTTTATACGGCAAGGCAATGACAAAATACATAAAGTTTGAACTTTTACTATGTCATAAATACCTCCTTCAAGAAGTTAGCGTGAGCCTGAAAAAGTACCACTTATAAACGCTTTTTAAAACTTAACCGAAACACAAACATTTGAAAGCTGTTTGTCGTTGCACTCTATGAGCATGATTAAGTTCTGTTCATATTACAACATTAAATAGACTTTTTCTAACAAGGTGAGCATACTCTTAGTACATCATGCTTATTTAGAAACTGAATAAACACCCCAAACTATAAATGGTCATAAAATATGGCCAATAAGTATTCTATTCTCAAAAACATACTTGAACGACAATACTTCCGTATTTAAAATAACATTCAAGTAAGTCAAAATTCCATAATTGCCAAAAGCCCTCTCGACGACTCAGTTTATCAACAAAACAAACACGTAAAACCGGAAAAACATCATGACGATCTAATTCTGTTTACATTTGTGCCTTACGGAAGTTGAAAGCTGCGATAGTTTTTCTGCAAGAACTACCCTCGCCACGGCCACGTGTCGAGATTGTGAATCTAAAATAAATGCGGTCCAAAAGCAGACCCTTGTGGCACACCTGCGCTGCCAGACGTTCGGGACTCACTTTCTGAGTACGGGAATATAGTTCTTATTGCTTTCCTATAGGAATAAGCCAACTGTGGTACTGTTAAGGCATATATTTGGCAGGAAGAGGGTGTCTATCGAATTATATTTAGTCGTAGACTCCCTTGGATATGATTGAACAAACGATACGTCGCAAGGTGTGCTCACAAGTCGCGACAAGCTTCGTCATCTTAGAGAGCATTGTTTAGCAACATCCTTATTTATACAAGAAATACAGTACCCGATAGTGTTTTCAAACTACTTGAGAATGTATATATTCAGATCAAGAACATAACTTGTATAATCATTTAATAGGTACCATATTTTCATACTACAGATTCAGAAAAGGAAGGGACATTATGTTAACTCCTACAATTCTAATTAGATTCTACGTAGAAAAAAACACTTTCGAAGAAAGCTCTTTAAATATTTTATTGACAATCAATTATGAGAATTCATTAATTTTCAATAGTTAAGTGATAACAGCTAGGAAACTAAAAACAAGGTTTTGTTCCTATAGTAACTCTTATTTCCTATAACCTACTTTGTGCCGAACGAATTGTTATTACGAAGCCGGTCGATATCTATACGATACCATCACTTTATTTAAGATATGTTCCAAACATTTTTAACTCACCGACATTTGGCATCAAATTAAATTGGATTGTAATTGTGATGCAGGTTTAGTCAAATGTAAAAAATATTGCAATATTGAGATACGCCTCAACTTGCCGTTACAAAGCCATCTGTTGGACCTAAATCTATATAATCATCGTATAGACTCAAGGTGCATTATGCTATTGTGCTCACACGTGCACCAACTTAAACCTATGACACCTTGTTACACTATCCATACCGTTACATGTTCATATCTAAATAAAATTTATTAATCCTTATTCACAGCTTCTACATCTTTCAACTCTACCACTCTAGCAATAAAGTGTGATTTTTCATCAACGTTATTAATCCTAGCACTGTATTTGTCTTGGTTTTCAAACTGTACAATTGCGGATTCTTCATCGACCGAATGTTTCACCTTTACCCATCATTTATATCGATATTCGATGGTGCCCAACTTTATAGATCAACCATCTGTTGTCGGGCGACCTTTTCTATGCTTTCTATTGAATTTGTAGCTAATAGGTTTTTTTTGCTTTTCAGGTAAGTGTTTGCAAGTTTGTTCGCAAAAAAAAGCAGAAAATGAGAGTAAGTTTTATAGCATCTGGCGTGACACGTGAGTATAGTTTGTGATAGTTTATAGCATTCAACAGGTTATAAATTTCAGTTAAATTGCTTAGAACGTAATATCTTATTTTTGCACCTTAATAAAGATGGAATCTTTTGAAGAATAATATAAGATGCCCATAAAAAAAAAATCCTAGTAAAAAAAATTCAGTTTTAGAAAAGTTTTCCAAAAATTATTCAGGGAAATAACAAATGATCAAGTAGATAGAAATTTTGAAACATAATCCCAAATCCCATCATGAAGCCTAAACAAAAACGCGGCAAAAGAAACTGATCTTCCTACGGACAGAAGTGTTTAACAATTAGTTTTCCGGCGGCCATTAGCAGGACGATGTGGCAATGCGCAGTAGGCGTGACCCGGCAGGTGCGCGTGCGCAGCTCCGCGGATGAAATCGCGCGTGTAATGACGCGGTGGCCAAGTGCTGGAAAATCGAAATGCGATTACACTTCGATTTGGTTTGAAGGGTAGTAGTGTAATCGGAATCGAAATCTTTTATAGCAAGTCTGCCTTTGAGCTTAAATAAGCTTGGTAGGCTAAAGGAAGGTAGTATTGAATTGGAATTATAAAGCTTTGAAATAACATAAAGTTTTAACTTGATCGGCATGAGTCTCTGGTGATCATGGCATTCATATAGTCGCTGAAACGTTTAGTTAAAATGTAAAATAATGCTACGGTAACTTCAGATAATACGTAGTAGGTATCGGTATTTTTGTATAACAGGACCAATTTTTAGTTTCAACAAGACCCTCTTAGGAAAGCACTTATCATAAAACTAAAACGTTAAATCAAAAACCTACATCTATTAAAAAAAGATATTTAACATCTATTTTGTAAGAATCTGGCTTTTAAATATTTTGATTGAGAATTGGTTTTAAAAAAATTTTAAACTGTGAAAGTACCTACTTCTCACAAACGAAAGTTTGACGTCGATATAACAGGTAGTTAGTGAGCATGATACCTTAATACGTAGGTACTCATAAAATTACCGACTAGCTCTTAAAAGCTACGTTAGATACCCACTATTAAAACACGAAAGACTCTCGCAACTTAAACCATGAAGTAGCATAAAGAAACAAGAATGAGTAACATCCTATCTGAAACTAAACCAATATCTTAACCAAACAATACCCTACATCTTCCTCGAAATTTACTACAATCGACACCCATTCACAAATCGACATATTATTCCAATACGTCTAACAATAACTTCCTTGAGGGTCCAAATATTTAAATAGTTCTTAAACACATCCTATACGCCATTATTGAAAAGGTTTGCGACAAAAGATTGCTGGAAATGTTTTCACAATTAACTAAATCCGATCTCGATGCGGTACAACTTTGACAATAATTAAGGCGTTAATCCTTTCTAGTAATGCCATTTGGTGTGGTTAAGACCACACTGGACGCCATACAAGGTTAGATCAATGGGCTTAGCAAGTGACAATGTTATTAGTGTCATTTTGTGTATGTCACAAGTCTTGCTAGGTACACAGTAGCTTTTAGCCGTGGCGATTTATCTTAGGATATTAATAGAAAGGTATGTAACAATTAATGAACGAGAAATAAATCAATTGAACCTCAAGTAAGTACAACGGTATGGCTTATTGCTAAATTTCATCCAGCAGATCCAAGACTTGAGGACTTGGTTGAGAAGAATTTAATAATTATAGTGCGCGTTTTTATCATTTAAGGAATGTTGTGATATTGACAAAAAAACGTAGGTAGGGAATAAAAATGAAATGAAAATGATCATTTTTCCTAGTCTCTTTGTCGCGTTTTTCAGGCAGGTCCCGGAGTTAAGTTCCCAAACGACTATTATCTTTTAAGAAAAGTTTAATACTGTCCCAATGCAATGCAATGTCGTAGAACACACTTCTATCGGCATAGTTACATTGTTGTAATCAAAGCATTTCTTCTTAGATCTCGCAGGGAAATTCCGAGTATAGCCCTTTTCATCACCCGTTGGACACTCGTCCTTATAACATTTAAAACTAAATAATGAGTTTTTTAATAAAGCTAACCTTTAAAGCAATTAAAGAAGCATGCGTTAAATTATTTAAGTAACAACAATCATTTTCCTTGTCTACGTCCCTTCCTGTCGCGTGCCTAGGTCGCTAAGCACCGTTGAAAAATTCTTAAAAATCCCATTTTACACAGTTTTCGTATCATTAGCGTCTCATTAAAATTGTTATGATAGGTTTCAAGTCGCCCTTTAGAATCCTTGAAAACTTGCAGACAATATTTTTATTGTGTAGGTAATATGAAAATACATACGTACATCATAACTTTACGCCTGTATCCCTTATGGGGTAGGCAGAACACCAGAGGCTGTAAAACCATCTCATGTCACGTTTGACAAATTTGGAGGCATTGTAATGATGGAGAGAGACTATTGCAGTGATAGGGGGTCAGCCTATCGCCCACAAAAATGTCAATAAAACCTCCGTCCCTCAATTGAATTTTACAGTATGCCCGGGACGAGAAGCAGCTGGCACATTCTATGTTTTTCTTTGAGAATATAATCAAACAATATTTCACTTAATAGGCATATAGGCTTTCCTTTTTTTTTGTCGACGCTTTGATAAATTTTTTTTAACTGTTTGTCACTACAGTGAATAAAAACCGTTAATTTTGATTTTAGAAATTCAACTATTTAAATTATTTCAAGCGCTAAAAAGATTTTAAATGGGACTTTTGCCATCTATGTAAAAATAATTTACTATCTTATTATCAGTAGTTAAATGCAAAGGTTCCTTATCATTTCTATATTGAAGTAAATGCTGATAACATATTTCATTAGCATGAAAACACTCAAAATGGCAAGTTCAGAAATAAAAATAAAATTATATCTAAAAGTACAACTTTATATGAAAAGATAAGTAGATAAGTACCTAATATAATATTTGAATGTAAAATAAATATCAAACTTGTAGTTATTATGAGAATCAGAGTGTATTAGAAATCGAAGTCCAGTAAGTATTATACATAACAAGAAAATGTAAAAAAAATAGAAGTATAAGTATGTATATTTTCACTGTAACTAAAAATCACTATTATAAAGTAACCCAAAAAACGAATACCTTACCTTAAAATAGGTAATTAACGGTACAGCCCTACCTTACTTGCCTGGAGCCCATTTAGTATTTAACATTTGGCCTAGACACGCCACTCTTGGCCTTTTAGATAACAAAACGTTCGCACGATATTAATAAAAATAAAATATATCGCATTTCGTGACCGTGCGAGTAATAGCTATAAAACGTAAAGAAACATACGTACACATAACATAAAAATCAAAAAATCCTTACTTAAAAAATGGTATTTAGCATTATAACCGTATAAATACGAAATAAAAACAATAAATAAAACGACAGAGAAAAAGAAAAAAATATGCCCCGGGTGAGGATCGAACTCACGACCTTAAGATTATGAGACTTACGCGCTGCCTACTGCGCCACCGAGGCCGATATCTGCAGTATCGAAATAGCGGACTAGATGCTATAAGCGAATGCAATGAAGAGTTCTATTTTTGTTGAATACGTTGGAATGATTTTAAACGCATTGAATTTTAGACTGTAAAGGAAACGCATCGCCTTCATTAAATACAATACGCATTTCTAGGTGCTGAGGATTTCTGCAACACACTTCTTTAGGTTCATATTTTAATCAAAAAATATTAGTCGATAAGTTGGACACAGGTAACACTTTTATATCAATCCAAGATTTTTACATACAAAAGAAATCTGGATTTTGGTTGTCATAGCAACGCCGATAAATATGTTTATAAAGAAGGATTTTGAATAGAGATTCAATTACACTAATGGGGCATGTAAATTTTTATTTTCAATTATCATGACAACGATCTTAAAATATAAAAAAACGCCTTTTATGAAAAATCGAGATCGGTAGTAAAATAACCTTAATCTTAGCAAATTTGTTAAAAAAGATTTTTTTAATGAAAGCTAGTGTAATCATTTGATCTAATAAATAAATTGATCACAAGTGCATTATACAACGAGTTATTTTGGTTTATCAATCGATAAAATCTCAAATAACTTTTATTCGCTCTAGTTATTCCAGCATGTGGTATATTGATTTAGTTGAAATCAATTATTCGATTCATCATAGCCAAAAAAGTTAAAACTAAAATCAGCTCCTGTTTTACTAGATATAATTGTGCTTTTTTCAAACACTTGGTGAGTACCGCCCATCACATAAAGTATCATTTGTTTTTCAAGTTCTGAAGTCAACAACACGAGACAACCTTGAACGACCCCGTGACCTTGAGATTCCTCCCTGACCGCTCGCAGGGAGGAAAAATTGATCATCCAGTGTGACCTCGCTCCCGGGAATTACTGACAATTTGAGAACCGAGGGGAAGATCGTTCCATTCTGATCTACTGTAGTGGTAACTGGCAGAGAACAAAAAATGCACGTTAAAGAAAAGATATTTTTTGAGATTAGTTTTATGGAAATATAAATACCTTGGTTTACTTTACAGCTTAAATGATTCTAAATAAATGTAAATTTATTCACAATTTATAAACACCCAAAAACTATTAACAAAAAAAGACCATGAGTTAATGAGTTATTTAAATACAGTTCATTCTTTTTCTTAATCTCACCTGACGTGACGATAAAGCTCCAGATTATTCTAGAAAGTAGATTACACTTGGAAAAGCTGACTTCATATGACGGTTGGAACCTGGAGATATCCAAGATTTGTTGTAGAGAAAAGAAAAGATTTCTATCACTGTTGTTATTAAACACCAAAATAGTATTTTTTTGGCGTTATCCCTTGGCTTCTCTTTCTGTCTCTGTCAAAACATTAGTGATGATACAGTAATAAAAAAGAATTACAATAATAAACATCTCCAATTCATGATCATTTTTATCATATAAATTATTCCAAATATCTGTTCAGTACCAACTTACTGCGTAAAAACCCGATCCAAATAGAAGAAATCAGAACGGAACTTGAAACTCGCGGGTGCGTGATCGCAGGATCGGAAACCACTCCCAAAATTACTTTGTTTACTTCTTCATGAAAATTTTATACAAATTTAATGTTCTTTTTTCTTGCAGAATTAATTCGTAATTCGCGATACACGCTAAACCGATTAAGCAATATAACTTTTTTTTGCGGTTGGGTAATATCGGCCTGCGGGGTTTAGCGCGGGCGTAGCTTAATAGTTATTTTTTTGTATTATAGTAAATACACGATGGAAACATTTAAATTACTTTAATAAGGAATGTTTAGCTTGTAATGCTAGTCGGAGCACCCTTTATAATTATCGCATCACTATTTAACGTTCGATTTTAGGAATGTTATTTTCTACTGTTTATGCTGTCAATGTCAATTTGGACAGTTTAATTTTTGTACTGTCATGTTGACATGTGAAATGAAATGAAAATGAAATGAAAACTTTTTATTCGTAGTAGGTAATTTTATACACTTTACGAACGGCAAATGCTGGATGAGGGCGGCGCGGGTCCGGACGACATGAAGAATCCTGGGGAAGGCCTCCGTCGAGAAGTGTGCGTCTCTCAGCTTATAAAGATAATGATCGCCCATTATCCACCAATGTCTTGGTGATGTCTACTACTACTTCGTTACTTCTATGTTACTAAACTATGTCATATTCATTAATAGTTGCAGTAAGTGAACACTTCTAAATACCATAAAGAAATATACATAGGTATATAACTTCACGCCACAGAACACCACCGGCTATAAACCATCTGATGTCACGTTTGAAATATTTTGAGGCATTATAATGATGGAGAGAGACTATTGCACTGACAGGTGTCAGCCTATCGCCCACAAAAAAAAACCTTCCATAAAACCTCTGTCCCTTAACTGACTTTTACAGTATACCCGGGAAGAGAAGGATCTGGTACATTCTATGGTTTTTATTTGCTCCCAGTCCAGCGTGGAAGAATATGTATAAAGAAATATGTATTATACAAGGTTGATTTTGAGTCACCAGCCAAATTTAAATGTTAGTTTCTTTGGTACGATATAAACGTACCTGCATATTTATTTTAGCGTCGCTCAATACAAAAAAGTATAAATATGGAACCACAAACTTTTAAATAATCAACGAATGCAGAGCATTAAAAAAACGACTTAGAATGTCATTCACGTAAACATTCTTGAAATTTGACATTTTCAATGAAGTGCTCAACCGATTTCAAAGAAATTCATATGAGACCAGCTATGAAGTATGCTCTATCATATGAAACAAGAATTTTCAAAATCGATTCATAATTGTCCGAAATATCGTGTAACAAAGACACACAACAAAAAAAAATGCAGATGAATTGAGAACCTCCTCCTTTTTTGGAAGTCGGTTGAAAAATAGTCGCTATTGATGAACATAGCTACTACGACGTATTACTGCAAGATGTTTTGTTGTAGTGCGTAGTCATCTTTATTTTAATAGTAAATTAGAGTGACCAAGCTTTGCTTAATATGTTAGCGGATATATTAATTTCCTTGTTAAAAAAATGTATAATTTTTTTGCAAATATCGTTTCTATAAATGATACCAATTGTGTAAAAAAATATACTTGTTTTGACTTCAAAATTCAAAAAGTTTTATTCATCTTAGAAATATCACAAAACACTTGATGAAGTCAGTCATCACATACTTCGGCTTTAACTAGTTGTTAAATAAGATATTACAGTAGACCAAGAGACAAAAAAAGCCGGCGGAAAAAAAGCTTGGCACTCTTTTTCAGTCAGAATTATCAAATTAATACAAATAAAGTACAGGTACAATACAAATTGACCGTGACATGAAAAAAAAAACAAACACAAGACAGCTAATTGTGAGAGTCAATGTCATGTCACAACCAAATGATGGCAAGGATTGAACTGACTTCGGAAAATTGTTATTATACGTATGGAAAGAAAGAAAGAAAAGAAATTTAGCCGGTGCCAAATCATAAATAAACATACAAATAAAAAAACATACAATTGTACTATAACAAAGCACCGAAAATTTGAAATTCCAATAAATGATTTGCTGCTTTTAGCCATCCTTAATTTGGGAAACCCTAACTTATGGTCGTTCCTAGTCCCCCCCCCCCAAAATTCAGTTGTGTTCCCACCCCATTTGATCCAGGGGGGCGCCTGATCCAGGGGAGGTAAGACTAATAGCCAACCATACATGAACAGACTCGTATCTTGAATTCCTGACCAAATTAAATTTTCATTGCCGCAAATTAATCCTTTTAAAGGCTTCAAAGTTCTTAAAAGTTTAAAGTTCTTAAAAGAGGCTTATCATTTGCATGCTGTAGTTTCAGGTAACCCCGAGAATGTACAACATGCGATTTACAGGAGATAAAAAACTCATAATCTAAAAATAGAAATGTCGATCGGAGTCAAACTCACAAAGACCAGGAATCCGAACCAAAACAAACTTACCACTGCATTCCCTCAAACTAAGCCTTTCCAAATTCCTTAAATCCCCTGCATGTTAATATTATTTCTAAGGTAATAAGGTTGAAAATAATTCAGCATCTTCAGCATGATTGGTCTGTGAAGATTCAAAGGCTTTTTTACATGTAAAGTGTAATTTTGTAGAGGCATAATGAATGATTCACACCATAAATGGGCCAATCCATTATCTGTCTCCATCTGATAAGGAATCGTTATATTTTAACTTTATTTGTGTTATTTTTATTTGTTTTATTGGGAGCTGTTTCGGTGATCGGTCCGAGATGTAAGATAATTGTTGGATGCGGCATTTCGTGGATTTAAACTTTGACTGCGCTTTCACATGTATTTTCAATTTAAACTTCTGTTATTAATTTCCAAATGTGTAAAATGCATCAATAGACTTCCTAGCAAGTCGATAATTATACGTATAGATTAGCTTTAAGTAAATCTTCGGAAATGTTTGTGTATCTTCACAATATAATATCTATTTATTTATTTATTTAACGGCACAACGAACAGAGAATAATCTTAATAAATAGGACTTTACATTTTAATATGATACTTTCTAAATTGCACCAAAATAATTGTTATGTACCTACAGCATTTAAATAATAGGTATAATTATAATTTTGTAGGCTACACACAAAAATATTTACTTAAAACTAAAAATGACATTAAAATGGGTAAAAAAAATAAAAGTACCAATTCAATTAACTTGACGACTAAAACGAATGAAAAAAGAAACAAAAATATTTTTTTATATTTGAAATTTTGAGGAAGTAATTTAGGTCTTTAGCAAAAATACCAATACTTTTACAATTTTCAATATGTACAGACTTTGCCGCAGTGACTTAGTTGTATGTTAAATTGTTCACATTTATTTAAATTACTTGTCAATAGTTAAATGAGGTCTAAGATCAATGAAGAACTTCTTTAAGTAATATTATTTTAAGATATCGCGATTCTTAATCTTAATAAACTTAAACAAAACGAGTTTCATGACTACATGGTCTTCAATGACTTATGACACCGAAACATCGAGGTAAAATGTAAAAATATAATTACACGCGATACAACCGTTTTCTTTTTCTTTTTTCTCATTAATTTTCAAAAACGCCTTTTTCGTTAAGAAATTTTATTGAAAATGCAACTTTTCTTTAAGTTATGTTTGAAATCCCCATGCCACATCCACACTACATGTCCCACCGAAGCTCACACGAATTCTTAGAACGCGCTACATTGATTTTCGCTTAGGCGCGGGCGCCGCCGCCGGCCACTTTAACTTTACCACGGGACCAAACCAAACACGAGCTAATTATTTGAAAAAAGATTTTTTTTGTCTGTTCTCAATCTATACATATAATAAAATGGTAGGAAAGTCAAAACTGTACATTGAATATTTTTTTAAAAGAATACTTGGGGTATGATCTACAATCGAAACAGAAACAAAAAATATAGTTTTTACAATTTTTGTCTGTTTGTCTGTTTGTCTTTCCGGGATAAACTCAAAAAGTACTGCATGGATTTACTTCAAATTTGGCATGAAGATAGTTAAGAAGTCGGGTCAACATATAGGCTACATATTATCACGCTAGCAGTGTTATAATCACGGAGGAAATATATAGAGGAGCTGCCCTATCCAGTTTTTCTAGGGACTCAAGTGAAGCCTACGCGCGGGGTGCGGGAGGGGTAAGCGGTGGGTTATGGCCAATCATAGCCAAACAGGCGATGGCATTAGTCACCTAGTAGCGAGTAGTAAAAACCGGTTGAAACATAAGGTTAAAATATTCACATTATCATCAAAAAAGTTCAGCTATACTTTACTAGGTGGCTCTAGTTTTTTAACGAAATTTCATACGTTCCAAATCTGTCAGAAAAAACCGCGAAATAAAAGTATTTCTACTTGACTCTAGATAGCGCGTCATTTTTTCGCGGCATAAAAATCACCTAGGCAACAAATAACAATTTGATAATTTTGGACACAAATAATTGGAAAACAAACAATTTGTAAAAAATTATTTTGAATGAAATTATCTTCGTGCTAAGTTAATTTTATTTGGATTGTCAATGTAATTCCTTTATAAAAGTATAGAAAACTAAATTTTAAATCGAGAAACAATGGTGGATTTAATTTTTTATTAATATCTACGCGTGTACATACTACACAGAAGTCAGCGACGAACTGACGCCAGTGCCTCTAGCGAGGAATAGCTTGAACTAAATAGGCTGTGACGTCAGGACAACCCAAATTGAAGCTGTGCAACTTTGCTTACAGCAGCTCTACTATGTATCTGCTTTGTGGTTGTAATCGTAGGTGCGTTTGGTGCTGCATAGCGTTCACGCAGACGACGTCGCGGGCAGCAGCTAGTACCTACATAAAAATCGAAAGTTTTATTTTTATTTAAAATCCCAGTAGGAATAAACATAAGAAAAATTTTAGAGACATGCCGAACGTTGGTCCTTTATGTTACATATTATGATTATTGTGAATACACAAATTAAATTAAATTAAAATCTTCCCGATAAACTTATAATCCACATTAAGTATCTACAACTTGTGTTTTGAGATTTAGATAACGGAAAAATAAATTTAATAAATATACAGGGTGACTGGTGGATCTTTTTAGAAATTCCAGGACGCGATAGTTTGAGATCATACATGAAGAGAAAAAAAATATATTAATTATTTACTGAGTAAACTTAACCGAAAGTTAGAGAATTCATTACGCAACGCATGGTTACATAAGCGAAATGCAATACATACGTAGCGGTGGGAACACTGCTCTGTGCGTGTTGATTGAGGCAGCGCGTCGGGAAAAGTGTAGTAAGGTCTCTTTATTTATTGATAGGGATTTCTGGTGAAAAATTAAATTACTACTTTTATTACATGATTATGATCAGAATCGAGTACAGAGTGCTCCTCTTCAGTATCTAAAATTTGTCACCAGTCACCCTGTAAAATATAAAAATAAAAACAAACATAAAAATATTAGGAGTACGTTTCAATATCTGTCAATATAACACGAATATCAAATTCTTCCAGAATTCAATCTCTTAGTAACCCATACACTCGAAAGGTCATGAAAATTTTATTATTAAGTAATTAAATTCATAAATCTTATAACCTAATATGGAAACGTAGAAATATCCAACTGCGTGCTCAACGCGCGTATATTTATGTAAATTTTAATCTAATTATTATTATGACTTAAAGCCTATTATTATTATTACGAACCACAAACTGCGCATACGCAGTTGTCCAACGTTCTTAATTCAAACAACGACCTTTCACGTTTCAACTGGTTCCGCCTGCATGGTCCTTGTAATATTTATAATTCGTATTAATTAATTAATAATCAAACAAACAGTCGACCACAAGAACGTGACTATTCAATGTTTAGTGTCGAGTTGTAGAGGCGAATAGAACACTTCATTGCTCTATCATCAAAGAGAAACTTATACAGTTAAATACTTAAGAAATTGACAACAACTTCGGTGGTAATAAGAGTGTTGTGGTAGTATTTATCCAATTAAAATAAAGGCATTTTGAATAATGAACAAAAGGAAGTTTGAAACTTTGAATAACTTCACACCTGTATCCCTTAATTGGTTGGGCAGAACACCACAGGCTATCTGATGTCACGTTTGACAAATTTTGAGGTATTATAATGATGGAGAGAGACTACTGCAGTGACAGGGGGTCAGCATACCGCCTACAAAAATATCTCCCATAAAACCTCTGTCTCTTAACTGATTTTTATAGTATGCCCGGGATGAGAATCCGCTGGCCCATTCTATGTTTTTCCTTTGCTCCCAGTCCAGCAAGGAAGGGTTTGAAACTTTGAATTTATAAAAAATGTCTTAGCTTTGGTGTATTTGTAGGCTACAAGTTTTTATGTAATTGCTTTGTTTCTTCTCAATCAAATTAGTTTTTTGACAAGTCCGAGTATTCCGTTTGCATTCCAATGATGGGTTCTTAGAGCCTTGGCGTCCAAATTTGTAGTGTGTTTCCAGTGTTGGCACCGAATGTATTGAAGCTATGCGTGAATAATAAATTCCTTCATTGCTAAGCGATACCGCCAAATGGTACCAGTAAATGTTAGCTCCAAACGGTACCATCTTAACGGAGAAACCAAAAGATACCACCAGAAACGGTATTATGGTATAAATATCAATGTACCTAATTGATGGATTCCGAAATTGTAAACTAAAAAATAACAGCAAAATCTACAAATTTGAAATATGGAGCTTTCGAAAATCAAGGCTTCGGAACATAATTTCTATTTATTTTGAAACTAATTCTGAATTTCGTTGTGACATCTATGTATAAACATCTGCTATTGCTCTTAAGTAATTATCTTTTTTTTAAATGGTAATTGAAATTATTTTAAAAACACTAATGCAAGTACCGTGGCCTCGATTACTATTATCAATTCTGTGTGTGACTCTGACGTTGCAGATCTTAAAGTTCACCTGCTCCAAGACCGTCAGTGACTTATAAAATTCTAATAGTCTTCCTATAGTAACACCAGGAAGCAATAGCTACTTCATTGATTATTCACCGCGTTGCCTATTTAATAAATTGAGAAATAACTACATCTATATCCAGTGACTCCGTAGATCAGTCGTCAGCGCATCTCCGGCGGTTACAACGCTGCGCACGCGCCGCCGCGGACGTGACGCGAGCAGCGCTGCCTGTATGGGCATTTACATCCACTTCCGTTGACGGTGACTAAGTTAGTTGTCTGCCTGTGGTGGAAATAAGAAGCTGGTCTTCAAATGTTTAACTGCAAATTGACACGATAATAAATACACCAACTAGGCCAGCTATTCACCAACCAGCACGTGGACAGCTTGGTGGTTGGGGCTATACCTCCTCGTCACCCAGGCGAGAGATTCATAGCATTGGTCCCGTTACAAAGAGTTGTATTGATGTTGATGATGAATAATAAATCAAAGCAAATAAATCACAATGCTGAAGAGCGATATGTACCGGTCCAACGATACTCTATGACGCTTCGTTTAGAGCTGGAGGAATGTACCAATTTTTTTTTTAATTTTTCATCTCAGAGCAATCAAAATAGAGCGCTGAATAACTACTTATTTTTAGTTGAATTTCAAAACAACAAAATGTTTGAATGCGTAATTTATTTTGTTCATATCTGACATCGTCATAAAATGAGCAATAAAATAGAGATTTCGTTTATCGGAAAACTATAAAAAGTCCCATTAATTTAATCAAGTAGAACGAATAGATGTCTAGAAATGATTCCAATTTTTCGTTTTTCAGTAAAGGCTGTGTTATGCGAATAAGTGAGGTTTGTTGTCATTTCTGTTCGAAGGTTTTACCAATCTTTCTCATCCTGTTGACCATAACTACTTCAGAAAGTTGTTTCGGATAAAGACAAGTTTTAACCACTAAATCAATTAGCTTTAAGTTAAAGCTATTTTTTTCTAAAGATGGTACGTTGTTTCTGTAGGTAGGTATCGCTGAATAATGCTAAGTATATCCCGCTGAATCCAGTGCAGGTGAGCTGTAAGAGTGGGTGAGATATATTTGTGGCACTGTAATTTGTATTACTACTATCCTACTCACATGAAACTGCAACAGCACCAAGGAGCTTTAAATGTCAATATCACCAGCTGTCAAGTCTTGATAAGTTCTAAAGAAGTGGCGCCAGGAGAAGCTATATTTTGTGGCAGCCTCTACATGAAGTTACCAGCCTTGTTTACGTATCCACGAATCAGCTGCATCTTACCCCAATATAGGGATATCCCACTCAGGCACACACCACAAAATATGGGATGGCCCTTGATATGTTAATAAGTAAATAAGTCAGTGTTTTACAAAATTGATTGTGTCAATAGGAATTTATTATCCAATTGGAAAAAGTCAGATTCAAAAAGATTTTACAAATAACAAAAAAAAATCTGGCGAATCAAAAAATTCCCATCATGGTATATATTTATAAAATATATACCTAGGTACTGGATGAGAAGTAAATAATTAAAATGATAGGCTACTAGTATTATTCAGGCTTAAAAATAAAACAATAAAATACAATAATTATTTTTATTCATTGTAATCAAAGTCTGAATCCAGCAATTCTATATGGAATGAATCGTCAGAGTCACTGGTATCGCTGTTTTCTACATTGGTTATGAAACTATCAATTTTTTTTTTTCATTTTCGAATTTAAGAATCCTACATATTAATTACCAAAACCACCAACAACCTTTCGATTGACAATAGTGACACCAGAATAAGTTGCCATATAAAAAGTTTGCAAAAACCCCCATTGTCTACTTTCGTTAGCCAGACTCTACTATAAAATTGAAGAGCACGCGACAGTTATAAAGACTTCGTAAACTCATTACTGACGGTGGATTATTAAGAAATAAAATATTTTAAAGACATAAGAAAACCCTAAACTAAAAGCTACACTAAATTAAATGTTAATTGAAGATACGAAGAGAATTTCAACTTAACATAATATACAAAAAAAAAAACACAAAAATTTCCAAAACCAAAATGGTAATTTCAAATGATCTTACCAACACGTTGGTGGGCAGGCTCCACACTTAACTTTAGACTTTTTATAACACAACAATACTACAAAACCTGTCTCTCAGAGGCGCCCAAAATAAAATTAAGATATTCCGACCTTATCCTCGGAGGGCACAGTGATATAATCCTTTTTATCAATGCACGTCATCACAGGCACACAAACGACAATAAACTTTAAACGAATGAAAATAAAATACAAAATGTTAACTTGCATGTTGATACGGAGAATGTCTCAAACAGTTTTAGTGATGAGATAAATGTGATGTAAAGTGTGAACTTATTAGCTTTTTCAAAATAAATGGATTGAAAAAACACTTTGTGTATCATTGTTGCCTCGATGTGAATAAGCTTATTGAATGATGCATTGTTGAATGAATTGAAACGTTACACAGTTTGAAAAGGCTCAAAGATACCTATTACTTTGCGCCAATGGGAGTTCAATCTTAAGCTTATCAGCAACATTTGTCGTTGATTAGGGGAGTCGTTAGTCTGAAATTGCCGGTGTCTTGATAGGCATGGGTAGTTTTACAAATAATTTGATAAGATTGGTGCCACGCGCCTGTGTTTGTTTTGTTTTTACAAATATTGGCTTTGGCTTTGAATGCGATATCAAATAATGCGGGTACCTGTTGTGTCGTCCCGGCGTTCTGATAGTGCAGCGAATGCAGGTGGCGCTCGTGTGTTACGGCCTTTGTGTTTTTTATCAAAAATTAAGATAAGAAAATTAAATAAATTAGTTGTTTGTCTGCAATATTTCTTTTACTTACCTTACATAAAAGAAAATTAACATGAAACGGATCCCATGCAAGTACGTTGTTTCACATGGAATAAGTACCTACCGTCGCGATCACCATTGCGCTGGCAACAGTGCCGTATTTTAAAGAACTTAAATTAATGAACACCATGGTATATATCTTGTTTTTAAATTTAATTAAAACGTAACAATTCTTCCTTATATGGAACAGTGGAATGACACTGAGGATACGAATGAGTTTTGTTACAATGGGGACAGTACTTACAAAGAATTATCCTTTACATAATAGTTAATTAAAACGTAGGATATAACGTATTATCAATGTGCGTAAATTGATCAGTCAGTCACGTGAAGTAAGTCACAAATGCCGTTGCTTTTACTGCGCGAATAAAGTAACAATTTAATTTCGCACAGGTGTACATCTAAATAACAAATCTTCAAAAAAACAACCTTACTATCGACAAAACCACTCTGTCAACATTCCAACCGAAGCGAGCGAAACTCCAAACTTCAACTACACAGGTAAAACGTAAAAAATTGGAAAAATTACTTCAATTTACGGAGCCTGTGTTCCCACGTTCAAGCAGAGCGTTCAACGATTCTGCCTAAATAAATATTACGGACATGATCTTCGAACAGCATGGCAAATAAATAACTGTATAACAGAGCTATAGGCTGGCGGCACCCCGGAGGGTCCACAAAAACCAATTGTGACACGACTTATTATGGAATTTACACCTCTAGTGGAGAACATCCGAATGTAAAAACTGCGGAATTATCTGAAGGACAATGCCCATGTCCTGCGGTGGCTTGCGAGACAACTCTTTAGCTTAGAAGAACTTGACAAAACAAAATATAATACAATATTTTGTTAGAATTGTTATTCACTGCGCTTGTTATATAAATCTCTTTATGAGAAGTATATTGTGTTTATTTATTATATTAATAATCTTCCAGTTCAAATGAGGAATGAATTCAAAAGATCATTTTTTTCATTTATGTAAAGATACTTTATATAATGTCAATTAATAAAATAAGAGCTTTGTTTCAATGTAACTTAAATAATAAATTTGAACGATTTTATCGATAAAACCCCTGGGTTATCATTCTAAACATAGGAGTTTAAATACTCACCAATAAACATACCTATCCAACTCTACTGCATTAAAGAAATAAATTGTAAGAATAAAATGTTACATGAATGTCTGTAGAGCAAGCTTATAATGCTTTTGATAAGCATTCGTTGTTATATTTTTAACTAAAATTCATAATAAAAATCGTATTATAAATAAACAGTGATTGAATAAGCAAGCAACGCAAACGCACGCCCTTGCAGCGACTACGTGTAACGTTCACGGTCTCATAACTGCCTCACCGTTATCTTCCACCAAACACAATTTGGTCAAATTATGCATCTCTTTACGCTTTTCAATTAATCGTTTCTCCAAAACATAATCTCGTTACGACGTATTAAATTGTATCAAAAGATTTGCCCACGTCTTTGAATTACCTCCAGTCTTGACATAATTATATTTAATGTCCAGGACTGTATTGAGATGTATTGGTGGGATTTCATGCCCATTTCACCGTAATTGATGGCCCTAAAGCTGTGACAAACATCCATGATGTATAGCGGCGGCTACACAAAAGACCCTTTGACAGCCACCCTCCTGGACCCAATTATACTACAGACAAGAAGCAGAAATGTTTACGTCGGAACTGGGCACAAAAAATATCGGACACTAAAAAAACGGTCATCTCGCAAAAAAAAGCACCCATTTTATTATTGATCATGCAATTTCTTTTATTCTAAAACATGAGACAGAAATATTTTATTTATTTTTAACTTCAAATTGATAACAAAATACATAGAAGACTTTAAAAAAATAAATGTTGATTTCTAATAAGACATCTAACAAGGAATAAAAAATTGATCATCGTCGCAATACATAACGTAAATTTTTGGGAAGAGGAAATATTAACGGAGCAGCATTAGGCTAGGGTTTTGCTCGTGGCTTTGGCCGAAGTGTTTGGCGCAGGACTGCTGGTGCAGCTCGCAGCAGTAGGCGCGCGTGAACTTTTGCCCACAGTACTGGCAGGTGAACTCGGTGACATGCTTGTTTTCTGAGTCCAACACATGCCGACACACGCAGCAGTTCCTTAAATATATAAAGTTACATAAGTTTGAGTGTATAAAAGTAATATCGAGTCTTTAAGAATTTAGTTTTTTTTTTTACCTTGCTTTTCCTATACTATGTATTTTTATATGATCACTAAGGTGACAGGATTTTTCAAATGCTGCTCCGCAAATATTACAGACGTAATTTTGCTGGAATTTTTCAGTTCCTTTGTACCCTGGTGCAATTCGTGGGTTGTAAGTTAAGGCTGGCACGTAGGACAACAACTGCTTTATAGTTTCAGTAGAAACCTGCATCAATGCAAGGAAACCCAGGGGCTCGGTGTTGACTGCCGTCGTTAACCGTTCTTCATCTTGAGAAATTGATGATGCGTTAAAAAGTTCATGTATTTTTTGTTTAGAAAGTGATTCAGTTACTTCAGTTGAACGTTCTTTTGTTGGAACATCAATATTTGATGTATTGCGTTTAAAGGAGTAGCCATTGATAATATTTTCAATATCTTGTTTAGCTTTATTACTTTTATTTATTTCTTCCCGAAAAATGTCTTCATTCGATTCTGTATACAACAGGTTAGTTGTTAGGGTTTCCTGATCGACAAAACCTTTAACAGGTCTCGCAGCACTTTTCGTAAAATATTGCTCTGCATTAATCGTGTTATTGGTTGTGCTGTAATTTATTGCAACAGATCGCTTTGATTTATTTTGTGTACACTGATTCAATTTATTTTCTTCAATTAGAGTATTGATAGACTTTATTAAACTGTCAATTTTTACTTCTATTGTTTTAATTGTATGCTCATTTTGTTGAGGATCAATGTTTTGACAGCCGTTTTCTGCCTTCTGTACTAACTGGCGATACGCATTATTTATACTCAAATATGTATCGTGAAGTTGACTTAAGTTTGATACTTTGTAGGTATTCTCTTTTACTTTTATGTTTGCCTCATTAATGGGTTTTGGGTCAACGTGTGGGCACTCTGGTGTGATCCCGAACATTTTGCGCGTTGAAGAAATGTTTTCTTCGTCACATACGCATGGTCTAAGAAAATCACAAGTTTGTGTATTTTTACATAAATTTGTCATGACCTTCGGAATTGTAGCACGAGGTTCGTCACGGAATCTCTTCTTTGCATGGTTGTGGTTTAAAAGCAAATCTTTAGAATTATGTTTGCCACAAAATAATGCGGATTTAGAGAGAACATCAATATTTCTCAAACAGCCGCCAGTTGAGTAAGCAAATTCAGTTGATCTTCGATTATCACAAATTTGTTTTTTAAATTGGCTATATAGATTAGCGCCAAGGCAAGTTTGATTTCCTTTACTCGGGCTTGGTTCTGCGTACGAATTATTCTTATTTTTTAAAAACCGTTTAGATATCGGTTTCCTGCTTCTATTTTTTGTACGTATCATTGACATTATTTGAGCTTGAGAAGAAGTAGGATAGCAAAAATAATTATTTCTATTTCGAAAGAAGTTTTCGCCATGTACTTCCATTGGAATGTGCATATTATTTTTATAGTTTAAAGGGTATCGTTCGTTACTTAGATTCATTGATTTAGCCGTAAATAGGCAGTCTTCCGAAGAATATTGCTTGCTAAATGCTAAAGAACAGTAATTGCTGCGATCGCGTAATGCATAACTACTTGTTTCATTATTTATTGTATTATATTTTTGCCTCAATTCACTAATGTAACAATTCCATTCATGTTGCTGTTTTTCCTTTTCTCTAGCATTCATTAATTTTTTTAGTAGTTGATATAACTTTTTTTCTCTATCTGAGTCATCATTTCCGATGCTGGCAGCCGATGTGGAGGTATTTGCCGAAACTAAATCAGATTTTTTAATTATATTATTTTTTTGCGAGCCCGTCGTTTTCTTTTCTTTGTTACTTTTATGTCCGACTTTATCGTCACTCTTAAACGTCTTAGACGTCGTACAGCCCCTTGTTTTTGTATGGGCACTCAAAAATGGGTTTTCGTTATACACACATTTACTACTTTGTATATGTTGTAAGCTATATTTTGTTGAACAAGACTTACTTTTGATATTCATGTATTGCGTGGAATGGTCTATTTTATCTTCCGTATTTATATCAGAAACATAAAAGAAAGGTGTTTTGTTAGTAAGTTTTGGATCCATTTTAATTTGATTTTCATTATCCTTTACCAACTTTGGTTCGTGGAGGTACAAAAACCCCTCATTAGCAACAATTTGGTAGTTCAATGGTAATTTTGTATCTGCAGCAATACCTTGTATTTCATACTTAATAAAATCGTGTACTTCTAATGTTTTTTCACTGTTTGATATTCTAGGATCTTCTGCCATTTTAAGGGAAAATAATACTATAATTTTGATTCAACAATAACTGCAATTTTGACATGTTGATGAGTAAACAAAAATTACATCAGACAAAATGACATTACTTGACAGTGCTACACAGATGATAGAAGAGATGGATACACCTGTTAAGAGTCCTTAAAACCCGTGCTTAGAACCATATCTAGACGGGGAGAAAATATTAATTTACACAAAATCACAGTAAGACAAATATACAAAAATGCAATTAGGTCGAAGATGAAATAAATAATAGGCTGCCGCAGCGGTAATATTTAGCGGCAGATTTTATATAAAGGGTGTTCGTTAGGTCATCCAGATAAGTCGCCTTTTACGTCACGCTTCAACCAGGGGTAGTAGGGCTATTCTAAACCGACCTTACACGAACTATTGTGATTTTTTTATAATGAATTTACTCACATAAGCTAACAAAGTTTTGATTTCAAATATGCTTCAACATCGTAGTATTTTGATACAGTTTTACCGCTATTTCCTAATACAATGGCCGTTTCCAGTGACCCGAAATAAAGCAAAGCCTTATGTCAATAGATCTTTAATATTTCCATTTCAATATAACCTTTATATGAGCGATTTAGTAGGGTTGTCACATATGGAATTTTTATTATTCTTAATAATAAGCTTTGGACTGTCTTATCGCGATCTTCTTATAAGAGCGATGTTTTCTTATATTAAATATTTTAAATTTCTGCAGATATTTGTCATGGTTGTTTTTCCATGTAGTATAGAAAAAATAATGGAAAGAGAATAGTTTTTTCTTAAAAATTAATAATATTCACATGGACTTTGGATACGGGTTTACTTATAAATAAAAAAAGCAATCAAGAGGAACTACCTAAAATGTAATACTCTCCAGTATTAAAACCACCTAGATAGTCTTATAAAATACTGCTTCTTTTTTTGTCTGAAGGAAAACGTGCAATCACGTCCCCGACCGCCCAAGGGGGAACGTCGGGTATGTGGGGATGACCCGACCCGGCAGAGGGCCGGACAAACCCACTAAAAAACTTCAGGTGTACATCATCTGCCATAAGTGGAGCTTACGGTACCGCCAATAGCATTACCCACGAGTCCCGTCGGGTTGCGCCCAGCCTGAGCCGAGCGCACTCCAGCGCATTCGTCGATCGCCCCACAATAGTGACACTCTGTCGTCACCTCCCTCCGGGTGACCCTGTGCAGGTAGTGACTGAAACACCCATGTCCTGTCAATACCTGCACAAGGCGGAAAGTCAAAGTGCCCCTTCGCTGCACCCACTCAACGATCAGGATTGAGGTCAATCGAGAAAAAATCACCAATAAAAAAGTATTCATACATAACTTCACGCCTTTCGGGCAGTCAGAGTGTAGAGAACCAGATCCAGACATACATATCTCTTTAGCTTCCTATATGTAAAGTTTTCATTATTATTATTATGTTATAAAACCTCTTACAAAAGTTTTTCTGTATATTAGATGATTAAACGAACTTCTAAGTGAAGTTCTATCGCTATTATATTAGTCGCTTCATTCGAAGATATTATATAACAGGTAGTCCTTTTTAGGTACTAGGTAACTTCGCACAGTTTAAAGTATCATAAAAAAACACTGTGGTGGGGCGCCGCGTGGCATGATCCACCCGGTTCGCGCCAAGCCCTCATTCTTTAGAGACCCTAAACGAAACTTTTAAATGGGTTCTGGGGTGGGTGGGTACGTCATATCTTCGAATGAAGCGACTAATATAATAGCGATAGAACTTCACTTAGAAGTTCGTTTAATCATCTATTATATTTCGTCGCTTCATTCTTCAGATATTATATAACAGGTAGATTTTCAGAGATAGAAAGTTTTGTTTAGGTATATACTTGGAATTGAAATAAGTAAAGATATAAATATGTAATTACATATTTTATTATTATAGTACTTAATAATTAGTATTATTGCATAATGAGCTTCAAATAATCTTACTTTATTTGAGTTGCTAGAAATTATAATCAGCTTAAATTAATGAAACTTAGTGATAGTCTATTTATAGACACATAATTTTTAATTTAGTAATTTACTTAATATCAAAATACGTAATATTCAATAACTATTTTTAATATTAGGTTAAGTATTGTTCATGTCTCGATTAAGTATCGACAAAGCAAAGTTATTTTGTTGATCATCTAAAGGCCGATGGTAAAACTTTGCGAACACCTGTGAGTTTTGTGTCCACCCGGCCGTTTTTCGAATGACATCGACACTGATACCGGCCGCGCGCGCGGCTGAGGTTGACGCGTGTCGTGTGCTGTGCGCACTAAAACGCTCATGTCAATGCTACCACTCGTGGCGAGCGTTTGCTTAATCCATCGACTTAGCGTCTGACTTGATGCAGTTCTGTGGGGAGCTTTGAATGTTACGAAGAGATTCTCGGAGTTTGAACCTCAGATATTTTTTGTAATAAAAATATATTCTTATAAAGTTGATACTGGGCATATGTTGATATTGCTTTGAAAGTTTGGGAGAGATAATAAGGGCTGTCCACGATTTGGAGCGGAAGTCTTGATTATATCTGTTATAATAATATTTACTTTTTCAGATTGAAAAACAATATTTTCTAATTTAATTAAAGACAATGTCTGTACTCTTTGACCGGTACATAAAGCTAATAATTTAACGAGTTTTTTTTTTTTTTTTTGTAATATTTTCTAATGATAAATTAATATTTGGATACCAAGAAGACAGTTGATTTAGTACTAAATTTGGATCCCAAGTAAATGAATATTTAGGCTTAATAGGTTTAGTTTTATAGGCTCCTTTTAAGAGGCGTTTAACACAACTATTATCACTTATCTCTTCTCCTAATAAAAGAGATAATGCAGATCGATGTGTATTTAATGAACCGTAAGAACATCCCTTATTAAATTGCTCGTTTAAGAATCAAAGAACTAATGGAATGGATTTTTCGAAACTATTAATTCATAACCACACTTCTTGAAACCATAACTTCAATGAGACGTTGTACTGGCGAACAGTAGTGAGCGAGGCGAGCATCAACGTGAGAGCCTCTGGTGGGCAGCCGCGCCGGTTGAACGACGCCCGGAGAGCCTCGCGGCACCCAGGGTAAGGCTGGAGTGCAGTGGGTGCTGACTCCATGGCTGATAAGGCCAGAAGGGAAATACAAGTACCCCTTCGGCTTTATCATCAATGATTTTTCGTATACATTTTAATACAAGAGAAAAGGGAGGAAATGCATAAAAATCCAAGTCAGCCCAGCTTATTGTAAATGCATCAACTGCGACTGCATCAGGTTCAGGCTTCCAGGTGACAAATAATTAACATTTGGCATTGGCTCGACTTGAGAACAAGTCGATCTTAATGGGCCCGAAGCTATTTACAATAAGTTGGAATGGAATCCGCGCGCGTTGGAATCCGAGAGGGCCCATTTCTGGACTCGAAATCTGCTCGATTTTTTTTGGTGTTAACATAAGAAGCAAATATCCATAAATTGCGTTTTTCACACCATTGCCAAATTTCTCTACTTAAAATATTCAAATGTGGGAACTGAATACCTCCCATCTTATTAATGTAGCTAATGGCGGTAGTATTGTCAATTCGTAATAATATTGCACAATCACTAGCTATACTTTTGAGACCTAACATAACCGCGAGTAATTCTAAAAGTTCATGTGATTTTCTTTTTCACTGTTCGTCCATGAACCACTATATTTATTATTTTTGCATACTGCTCCCCAGCCTGTCCTAGATGCGTTGGTGTAAATTTCTGACTTATAATTTTGAGTAATGATTGGACAAGAAATAATATTAATATTATTTTTCCACCACCATAAATCTTTTAGTAATATCTTATTAAGATTCATTTTCGCCTCATAGTTTCCTCCGAACTTATTTAAGGCTAAAAACTTTTGTCTTTCCAATATTTTTGTATATAAGAATCTATATTTTGTGGCTGGACAGGCTGCGATCAATACACCTATAAGTTTAGCGAAATTTCGTAATGAACAAGTTTTAAGATTAATGTACCTATTTATTAACTGTGCAATGTTATGCCGCTTATCGCCAGGTGATGTCTATTACGTTACGTTCTGTGTTGAACATAAAACCTAAGAATTTGATTGACTTTTTTGGTACAATGTGACTTTTATCGAAATTTACAATAAAACCTAGACAATATAATAACTTCAAAGTTTCTCTTACATTAATCATGCATTCTTCATATGTATCTCCTAAATAGGTAGTAGACTTAAAAACCTTGTTTTCTCAAATGACTCATTACTTCACGCATAATTTTTGTAAATACCCACGGAGCTACCGATAATCCATACGGCATTGCTGTGAACTCGTAAGTGATCGGCTCAGACGAATCATTTTCTTGGAATTCGAATCGTAGGTACTTTCTGTCACTAACAAAAAACGGTATAAGTAGATATGATTCTTTCATATCTATGTTGGCTAGGTATCCATTACGAGGAATTAATTTCGAGGCTGTTTTATAAGATTCCATTTTAAAATGTACTTTTCTTACGAACTTGTTTAAAGATTTTAAATTTAGTATAAACCTTTTTTCTCCGTTAGGTTTCGGAGCTAAAAATATATTTGAAATAAATTGATCATTTGAAGGAGAACAAGGTTTTATAGCCCCTAAGTCTAATAATTTATTTATAGCTATTTTCATGTCTCTTTTTTCACATGATGACAAATTATTTTTAGGAATAGAATACTGACAAATTTGAGTATAAATGGTATTCTAAATCCATAATTTATCCACTTCAATATAACTTCGTTTTTAGTTACTTTTGTCCAACAATCATAAAATAAATTAATTCGACCTGCATGTACCTTGATTAATGTTGGGTCGGAGCACGCGTCCTGGACGAAGTCTGCGGCTGGAACTTGGCGTTGAACGCAGAGTTCGATTGAGGGCGCCGCTGTGTTTGAGCTGCTATCGGTTTCCTCTGACCTCCCCGCCCCCCCCTGAACGACGGGTAACGAGGAGGTCCTGTCCAGTTTCCCTGCTGAGACGACCGGTTGACCGTTGATATTTGAGAGGAGACTGTTTTGGCTGGGCCTTTTTTAATTAGGGCTCCCTACTTTTCAATGGCTTTACTTGCCTTTATTTTTTCCGGCAACGAACTTCCGAATAAAGTTTCGTCTCTTTCGGAGTCTTGTATAACATGTGTATAAGTTTGTATCCAAATTAGGTAAAATCAGTTTTACCCTATCTTTGGTGAACATAAAGTGGAGGTCTGATAATAGGCAGCATCCATCACGCGGCGACGAAGCTCGGAAAATAAAAATATTTTAAAGTACAAGTCTTACAGTCAATTATATATGGGACGATAATAATTAGAATAGGTTTAAAATATTATTTGTTAGTTTTTAAGGTCTTTTTTTGTGTCGGGGGGTTTTTTAAATTTTTAATTTTACTTTTATTGTTCCAACTTTTTTATCTTTATATTATAATGTTGAAGCTGTTCTTCTGCTGTACGTTTAACATTTTGTAAAAACTTAAGTAAATGATTAAAGTAAATGACGTATGCTTGTTACCACGCACAAAAAAAGAATGAGGGCTTGGCGCGAACCGGGTGGATCATGCCACGCGGCGCCCCACCACAGTGTTTTTTTATGATACTTTAAACTGTGCGAAGTTACCTAGTACCTAAAAAGGACTACCTGTTATATAATATCTGAAGAATGAAGCGACGAAATATAATATCTAGTTGTGTTTGAATGTTGATGAGTCGGATCGCGACACGCCCGGCCCTCGTTCGCAGGTTGTCATATGATTATGTAAATCAGAGGCCTTAGAATATTCATTGTCACACTACCCTCATACTTTATCTGTTTTTATTTTTATAGTCTCATTTGACGGCGACGAGTGCTAGTCATCTGATGTTGGAGATGGTTTATTTTTAATATGTTCAATTTGTATTGGAATAAATAAATTAGTAAATGTCAAATCTTTGTTGTCATAAAACTGAGTAATAACTGAAAGTGTACAATATAAAATTATAATTTAGGCGCTGTTGTCGATATAAATTATGGATTTTTTTTATAAAACAATGCTGTACGTTTTTATTAAAGAGCGCCGTCAAGCTTCATGAAAGCAAAACTCGTGACCGACAAATTAGTACTAAAACTTGTTTATTAATAATCATTGAGATATTATTACTACGTATAGAGTAGACATTCCAAACAAAAGTTGTGTCGCATTTCATGTTTTAAAAAAATCCCAATTTAATACGTAAATATAGGATGCAGCGCTCCAATAAGTGAACCCGTCTAGTCAAACAATTTAAGTACCTACGCTGCATGCAAGCGCTTCAATCATCCCTCAATGAAAGGGTGTCGACGTCAAACTTAATAGATTAAAAGTGAGCAGTACAGAATGGTACAGAGGCATTTAAGTGTACCTAACTTAATTTTTTTTTTACTTTAATGGAAATGCAAGTGAATATTGATATAGGCACTTATTAAGATAGTTTGACGTATTGAATAAAAAGTCTCTCTTGGTTAACGTAATTAAAAAAATAATTTTGTCAACAAAATTTTCCGTGTCTTTGCTCGGCTGCAAATAGGATTCCACATTGAGATACTATGTTCTACGTACTAACTATTTATTTTATTTATTTATTGTACGAAATATTTATATTATATCTACGAAAACCCGCAAGGTTTATATAGGGTTGTTTTTTAGTCAATAATAATAATTGGCCGGAGTAGCAAAGCATGTTCACTCTAAATTATGAATGAATACCATTAAAATAAAGTCGTCTAAGCGCTACTACAAATCATCTTGCAGTACTTCGTCGTAGTATTATCAATGAAATGCTAGCTACGTTCATCAACAGCGACAATTTGTAAAAAAAATTGCCATATTTTTTTTTTTTTTTTTATAAATAAATATGCAGGTACGCTTATATCGTATCAAAGAAAATAACATTTAAATGTGTCTGGTGGCTGAAAAACAACCCTGTATGTCTAATGTCGAGTTCGTTTACATAAAGTTATATTAACAGGTAGGAAGAATATCAATACCTACTTATTTTAATTTCGTTTATTTAAAAATTATGTCTTTGATATGTTAGCGAATAATATTAATTTCCTTGTAAAAAAATACCTACCTTTTTTTGGAAAAATGGTTTCTTTATATGACATAAAAAAAAATTGGCCGGTGACTACTAATCAATAATGTGATAATGCAAGGTAAATTATCTTTCAACACACTTGCTCGTAAAGTGAGCGTTATTCTATTGAATTTAGAACTATAAACTGGGCTATAAGTCACGCGTGCATAATATATTATACCCTAGTGCATAATATAATGAATCCTATAAAGTTGAATTGTACCTTTGTGCAAATTACATGCGAGTAAACAGAGCATATTTTATTGATCCGGGTTATACATTAAATTTTTTCAGAAACAACAAAGAGGTTTTATACCACTTCAAATCCATATACATTTTTAAATGTTTACGCCTTATATTAGTTAAACAAAATTGTATATCAAACAAATTATTCACAATTTACAATAATTTGTTACAAAATATTAAAATATTTGGATTTACCACTCCAAATTAAATATTTTCATGTAAAATAGGCTGTATAAACTATACAGCCATTGACACATTTGGCGGAAAAAAAAACCTACGCGCATGCGCGAAGTTCGGCGCCATTTTTCAATCACAATTCACAGCTTTGTTATCAAGTGTGTTTGTTATTTTATGACCACGTGTGTCTGTCTTTTACTCACAAGTGTGTTGAAAAACGTCGTATGTAACTCGTGAGCGTTGCTCACTTGTTACATAATATACTATTACCTGCCTACACTTCACATCAATTTTTTTTTAGTCTTTGATGTATAATATTACTCATATTTGATTTTAAAATAATAAAATCTTATTTTTTACCGATGTAAAGATATTTCTTCACTCTTGGATGTATTCCTGGTGTTATTATTGCAGTATCTTATTACACAGAAAGGCTTTTTTTACGTTTATCAATGTTTATTTACAAAAAACAATGTAAGGCCTATGACATGACATACAAGAGCTAGTAAACGTCTGAGTGAAGTTCGGCGTAGGAACCGAAATGTGAAGTGACGTAGTAAGATCTTTATAGTAACTCAATGTTAATAATATTTAAAAAAACTAATAATATTATCATCTAAACACCTACAGATCATACCGAACATTTGTCATGCAGCGGGTATCGAACACACAACTCGCGTGGAAGCCGGCGTCTCTTATGTTATGCAGAAAAAAATAGCCGCATACTGTCGATAAACACCTCAAAACGTCAAGTTTTTAACTGACTGAAATAAAATTAAAAATATTACTCGAAGCTAGAGCACATGGATTAAGAAAAGAACTTGCTCAACATACTATGTCACTTAACAGCTAAGAAAAAACATATACCTAACTGTTTTTTTTTGTATTTATGAAACTAGAAACAAACAAGGAATGTTGAACATTAAAACTTACAAAAATAATAAAATACCTAGCTAATACAGCTCAATAGTTTCGCCTTGATTGAATAATAACTCCATTACCCAGTCAAAGCTTTAAGTTCGCGTAAATATACTCAATTGAGAAAATAAAAGATGCCCTTCAATAAGTCAACATAAAGTAGTAGCCCCACAAACCTACCCTGAGGTACACCGCACCCCTTTAATACTTCCTATTCAAATTTGCCCCTCCCTTGTAATACCGCAGCATTTAAAGTCCATTTACTAGTTAAACTGAGTTATAAGGCGGAGGTTTCGAGTAAAAATGGCAATGTATAATGTTGATAAATGTGTGTTGATGTTATCAAAGGCTTGTAAAGCAGCCACCGGGTTCGTACCGTGGCAGACGCTGCTATTATACCAAGGTGAAGGTCGCTACCCGCTGCGCTGTTGCCATGGCGGGCGTAGTACGCTGATTGCTAATGAGCCACTTATTCACATAAAACATAATAAAGTCAACGTCTGCGAAATACTTAAAAAAAACACTGTCTGGCTTGAATTAAGAAATCACAATTTGGAGAATTACACGCAAAGTTTCCCAAAAGTAGCACGTAATCGCTATCAATCTGAGTCTTTAATAACATTACAAACTATAGAGTAACTTGAGTGAATGGAATAGAAATAAAAAAAGTCTTTGTACAAGCGCGACGAGAGAATGAGATGCAAGACTTACTATTGTATTTTTATAATGGTTTGTCTACAAGAGACGATTGTGCTTTGAGCTCACGGAATGATTTCCTTTTATTCTTCTTGATCTTATTATTCATAGGTAAGTATTATTGTGTCACTGGCTTGGGTACCGCGGTGGCTGTGGCCTTTTTGAATGAAATGGGGCCTCTATGGTTTGAATATATTATTGTCTAATTTAAAGTAATTCAAATGTTGTCCTGATGAAATGCCATTTCTAAAAGCTTTATAAAATATTATAAATTTCAGGCAGAATTCATAAATACAACCCCAAAAAGTGTTTGTGTCAAAATATTGCTACCCAGATTTTATACTGAACCCAAATCAACGCGAAGTGGGTTTCAGTCTTCTCCATATTTTTTTGGCATCAGGTTATGTGAGGAATGCGAGGTTTCAAAGATTACGTTTGTCGGCATAATTCTTGAAGAATCACCTTCGTTGCTATGGTTACCCATTGTGTACCCGCAGCCATCAATAGCCGGACCTTTCAATTCAAAAGCCTACTTCTCACGAACTATGCCATTCAGCACTTGGTAAATATTTGTTACATTCAAATTTATTATTGATCAAGCATTCCATCAATATTTATTGTATATGCCATGTTTAAAGTTGTCGATAAAGCACTTATATCCAAACTTAGAACCTGTTTTAGTGTGAACAAAACAAAAGAAAACAGTATGAAACACAGGCCATGCCGAGTTATCGAGGAGCGATAAGATAGCATTAACGGATCCCTTTGAATTCCCACGACCATCCTTCAAACAATACTTCGTAGGTATTTAGTTTATTTAAACACATAGATAAAAAGAGAACCTTTTTAACAGTTTTTGTATGAAATCTGGCACTTTGATGCCGTGCCCGGTGGCCATTGCTACCACTTTGATATATTTATCAAGATTTTGCACAAAAAATCTTTGAAACAATTAAAATTCTTGAGTTAACAACTTGCAGGGGTCGAGTAACGAATGCCTGGCATACCTTGTTGAATGAGGTAAAAATAAAATAAATCGTTTAGAAATTATGCTTCAGGTTGAAAAGAGGTTTGATGATAAAAATGGGAGGGGGCCGAGAAATGGTTTAAATTGTTTTAATATTCAGCCACGCCCTTTGTTCGCCGGTAGAAAATTAGAATAAGAATTTGTTACTCATGTTGGGACTCGCATTCCCTCGCGGTGTATTCTGTGAAGAGTTGTATCTAAACATTTTCAATTGTTTTATTTCTTTATAATAAAGCTAAACTATGGATAAACGAGTTGACTCTTTTTACTTAAACCAACATAAACATGAAGGGTACTTACAAAAATAAACATTATTCAATTGTTTTATTTACATGTCTTGCGTTACCGGAATCATATTTTTTTCTTTCTAACAACGCAAAAAGATATTAAGTTAGAAAATTTAAATACCAAACATAAATATATTATGTTCAAAAGGAATCTAATTGAAATTTTAATTAAAAACTTCCATAAAATTACTCATAATATTTTTCCGAATTCTTGTTCATTACAAAATACTGCCAGGCTTTCAAAGATCAAAATATCTCCATCCCCACAGATAAAACATACGATTTAAAACAAAACGCCGTCGTGTCCTAATACTTGGATGCTTAAAAAAACTATAAACAAACCCGAAATCGTAATCAATCAATTAGAGAACGTCTTAAAAAGCGTTACTTAAGATTTCTTGATTAAGAAAAAGGATAAAAAAAGCAAAAAGAAGTTGTACCCTCCTCTTTTAATTATCTCGACCCGCAATGATAAAAAAACTATTCGTTTGTGTACTGATATTGGACAAAGATAAAGCATGTTAAATTTATTTAGATGATTTATGAAGGCATAGCTTCTGCGATTGAGGTAATTTTGTAAATTATTAATAGCTTTCCACGGCTTTACCTCCGAAAATCTAGCTTAGAAACATCAATATTAGGAATGCTATGTCTTATTTAATGCCATGGCCTATTTGTAGCCAAAATCCTTTACTTTACTACAATACTTTTATATGAACATAATATTTTATTTTCATATTAGGTAATATAAAATACTCTATCTTATGATAAGAACTCTAAGTTTATTCGAGAATTACTAAACGATCCCAAATTATACTAGGTATTTGAATTTCCTCGTGCTAACCAGCGTTTTCAGCGTTATACTTCAAGTTTTTGATAAAAAGTTGAGTTTAATCTAAAACAACAAACTTCTGATATCCAACAAAATTAATGTATTAATTACCAAAGCTCTGGTGTGGTCAACATACTGTGTGTGTCCAAAAACCTTGTCCCTAAATCTTCTGCATTTTAGATAAGCTATATCTTTCTCGGAATTAAATGGACATAAAATTTTAAAAGCCTTTTGATTTTAGATCTCATCAATTTAAGGGGCATTATGGGTGTTATGTTAACGTTAATTGGAATTGGAAAAGTTCAGAGATAAATTCTTATCAAATGGTTTAGTTTTAAGTACACAATAATTCTACTTAGATTAACTCAATATTACAATGACCATAAGTAATACTTACAGTCTTATGCAATTTGGTTTACAACAATGGAAGTACAAAGGGTTGTGGTTTTGTACATTCAGCTTTGGATAGACTTGACTGTGATTTAAGAATAAAGTTCTTTTAATAAGATCTTAATACACTATTTAACATAGGTTTAATTAAACCAATTCTGTAAAAAGCTAGGTGTAAATTATGAGGCTCTGAAATCGGAAGTTTCCTAACAAACTTTTGACGAATTAAGGGAGCTCCAAAGTTACTGAATCTTTCCGTACAATGTTTTAGTTTTAGTAAACAGTGATTCCAATTATGTTAACTCCATAGCATGTTCCTCTATAAGTCATAAAAACGAACGTAATTTGCTTTAGAACTTTAAGATTACATAAATTAAAATAAAAAAAACTATTTTGTTAAGAACCAGCTGAAAAAAGCAACCTTAAAACCCAACTTAATCACTTAAAATGTCTTATAAGGTATTCGATAAGTATTCCAATAAACATTTCGATAGTGAAGTTAAGACAGCTCGTGGCAGAATAAACACGGTCGTCTGGCCGAGAGAAGTTCGTTCACTCCAGCAGTCGACGCCAATATCAACAAACTGAGGCTCGACTTGACACCATTAGGAGTCACTCGATACGGTGTCAATTACAATGATGAGCGAAATCTTTCAGTTTAAGTGTTTGCAAGATTTAATGGGTTGGTTGTTATGGCTTTGAAAAGAGACAATAAAAGTTACCTATGGAGAGTATTTTTTTAACAGCTGCCGTGATGCAATGGTTGAATGTTTCTGTTAATGTGTTTAATCTTATGGTCAGTCTAAGCAATTAAGTATTACATGTTGGGTCACATTGGATTATGCATTCCAGTATGTTCGCTGGGATAAAAACTAAAGACTCACTTTGACGTTCAATATTTTGCATACTATATTAACTCAATTCATGTTTATGCCTGTTTTACTTATTTCTATCAATATAAAATTATGTTGCTTTTCCTAAATTGAATTAACCAATAAAAATATCTTGACTAAATCTATTGCGATCAACAAAATGCCTAATTTGAACTCGGGGCAGTCGTCGTCGGTGGCTGCGCCGGGCTTTCCCGGAACGCGGCAAATACGTGACTCCCGTTCGATCCGCCCGATATTACGGCACTGACATACATTTTAAACTGAACCAAAGATGACTAATACAATCTTACCTTATACATTGAAGATTTCAAACTAGACTCAAAAACACCAACTTATCAAAACCAGCAATCGATGGCGATGAACTAGAACTACTTTACGCCGTTGGAGGTGTAAGCGACGGAATCAAACCGCCCGCGGGGCTCACTGCAGGTATCGCTTTAAAAATGAAAAAAGGGAAAATAAAATGAAATGAGACAAGTGGAGGCAAGTGCGCGCGTGATGTTCGCTTCGAGCGCAGTGTGGGAAACAACCGAATTGTTGTACGTCGGCACAGATGACAACCAAAAACACAGATTTATGGCCTCAAATACCGATCGCATAACTTAGCAAACAAAAGCAACTGAAGTTAGTAATTCCGATCAAAATTTTAATATACTTCATTAGCCTTTTAGGTATTTAAGGCATGTTGTAATTTTCCTTAAGAACAAAAGCAGACTTCACGGATTTTCAGCTTCAAAAAAACGAATATGGCAATGTTGATTCAATGTTGACCTTTCATAATTACATTTTTGTTATCAAAGAGGTTACCGACAAACGAAATGGACACAGGAACTGAGTAACACGTCACTTTTTTGTCCGCATGCCTGGTAGGTGGTCCTCTCAGGTCAGCGGCAATATTTGCGCAATAATTCTTCACAAATCATTAGCAAACTCCGCCTTGTAATTACTGCACCGAAATATTTGTCCAGCGCCGCATCCAAATCACCAGCTAGTTTTTTTATCGCTTGCTAATATATCACGAGCGGTTCATGTCTTATTGTTATGGTCGTAAATGTTATTTTCTGGTGTCAATTATCGATAAGTGTTATTGTAGTAAAATTGGCTACGATTTAGAGCGGCTTCTTCAAATCGCCTTTTGATTCGTAGGGGCGTTTACTCAGAGATCACTGTTTGATTTGGAATATACCGCTTTTGTTTTTTAACAAATTAACGCCGATTTGTTCCCCTCGAGACCCCATTACAGTTTTGATGGACTTTTTGATGATTGAGTCCTTAAACGCGGTAGTTTTTCATGTTGGTTTATCAATTGTGTGGTCCTTCGAGTTTCTGAGCCAGTCATTTGTTTTAGGTAGATCTTTTTAAAGGCTTTTTTTATGAAATTGCACACCAGATGCAATATAATTCTTACTGTTAACTTTAGGCTTGATAGCTATGTATGTTTTATAAGCTAGATTATCATCTGCATATTCCAACTGATGTGTCATTAGTATATAAAAAAGACGATATCCTTAATAAAAAGCTATATGCAGTTTATTTAAAACATACAAAAGATCGATTTGATCGAGTCGCGTATTGTTTAAAACATCCTGTTATTCGGAGACCGTTGTCACTGGCAGCCTAGGACAACGTCCCGTGACGTCACATCCGGCTCCGGTCAGCTGACCGCCGACGCCGACGCCACCTGCCGCCAGTGAAAGTAATGCCGTGCTTGAGGTTGACACCTGAGGTTTTAATGAAGTGTCATATCCAAGCAGCGTTGGATTTTCTAAAGAGTTTTCAAATGGATCTTTGATTCTAGCCTCAAATATCGCTAGATCACCTATGTGGATCTTCCCTTAGCATGTCCAAGAGATTAAGACCGTTATAAAATAGAACGGAGAAATAAACATTCTTTGTTTTTTGTAAAACATATCCACATAAATTATAAACAGCAAGAAATCATTTTTTTAAGACACAAATGCAATTCCTACATGTTTTTAGTTTACTTTATCTCACCGTATACTGCATCCAAAGGCCATAGTGCTAATTATTCAAGTTGCCCTAGCTAAAACGGTGTGGTGCATCTCATACGGGTGTCGTGAGAGCCCCCACAGTACCTTAGCTCAGTCAGTTCTTTCAAGATATTCTCGGAAAAATAAGAAACAAAATAAGAACTACAAACATTTCTCACAAAAAGACCCTGGGACCATACTTCCTTGATCGCTTACATTCTGCACGCAATTGTTCCTGCATTTATGAAGGTCATTCATTTCTGTCACCTTACTAACACACAGGTACACGCGAAATTTAAGACTCGCAATTCTGATTTTTAAAATGTACAAATTATTGGAAAGTATGTATTGTTTTTCTCATTTGAAGAATATATCCGTAGACTACGAACTTTTATTAAATTCTTAAAAAAACAATATCTTTGAATGCGTAAGGTGTATGGTATAAGTATACAGCTAGGTGGTAAAACAGTAGTTATGCAAGTTTAACAGTAGAGTTGGCAGAAATAAAATTTGAATAACCGTATCGGAAAAGGCGGCGTACTTGAGTAAACGACATTTTGTGGTAGCCCGCTGGCCTGCGACCGTCGCAAAATATCATTCGTCGTGATGAAATCTGGTATTTATAATTAATTCCTTAGCCCTTGTGCCTTAGGGCCTTAAGTGTATCGAAACCCAATGCTTTAATTTGAAGTTCATTTACCTACATCAATATAATTAAACTGAAGAGTTTGTTTCTTGTATGCTGGACTGGGAGTGAAAGAAAAACGTAGAATGTCAGTTAAGGGACAGAGGTTTTAAAGGCGTTTTTGTGGGCGATAGGCTGACCCTCTGTCACTACAATAGTTTCTCTCCATCTTAAGAATACCTCCAAATTTGTCAGACGTGACATCAGGTGGTCTTGTAACCTCTCGTGTTCTGCCTACCCCATAACGGATACAGGCGTGACGTTATGTATGTATGTATGAGTATGTATGAAGAGTTTGTTTGTTTGGTTTAACGCGCCAATCTCTGTATCTGCCGGTTTGATTTGCAATTTGAAAAATCTTTTGCAGAGGTATTTTTTGGCGTTGTTGTGGGCGATAGGCTGACCCCCACTCACTGCAATCCATCATTATAATACCTCTAAAGTCAAACGTGACACCAGATAGTTTTATAGACTCTGGTATTCTGCCTACCCCATAAGGGATACAGGCGTGAAGTTATGTATGTATGTGAAGTTATGTAGCCATGTATATTGTATACATATAATTAAACTGAAGAGTTTGTTTGTTTGGTTGAATGCGCCAATCTCTGTAACTGCCGCGCCGGTCTGATTTGAAACAATCTTTTTGCATTTTTTGGCCTGATTCTTGAGAAAGACTCTAATTTTTCTTGTTTTGTTTTAATCGCTTGTCTCCATCCACGCTCCCGCGCCGCCCTCATCCAGCATTTGCACTTGTATACCTACAGGGAATAAACTTTTCATTTAATTTTTAATGAATTAAGATCAGCACTCTAACAAAAGGAAATCAAGAAATTAAACTAGTAACATATACGCGGTCGCACTTGGTCTGCGCCTGTGCAGACTTGCAGACGAAGTAGTGACTCACGCGCCGGTCGTACAGTCGCCGCTGATCTTTGAATGAGTGACGTAGGAAATGCTCGCTGAATATTGTAATAAACTATTATAGACTCCATCTTGTTTCATAAGCCAATTTTAGGGCTGGTTTTTATATAGTTGGAACTGTTTTGTAAAGTTTTTGACAGTTACTGCGGAATAAAGGTCTTTAGATAATAAATATTTGGAGTATAGAAATAACGTACCTGAATTTTAATATTGTCTTAAGTTTGCCTATTCATTAGATATCTTTTAATATAACTATGCAATGCGGTTTGTTTGTGACACACTGATCTCCAAATAAATATGTAACTAGTTCTGCATAAGTTTGTGACCATAGGAACCTACTATTGGGTGTTATTTTGAGAATTCGTTAAAAACTCTTTTAACTAAACACTGATTGTTAGATCTAAATTATTCTTATTGTGTTAGAAACAGTATTTGTCCTTTTACGAGTACCTACCTAACATACAATTCGTACAAACAACGAAGTTGGTACAACGATCTTACTTTTCCGAATTTTAAATCACCGAGCTCTACTAAATCAACATTAAATAAGCATTTATTTACGACAAACAAACAGATCGTTTACTTAAACTCGAGTAAACACCATCATTCACTTTCAAGAAGGATACTCTCCCAATAAAAACCGTTCGCTTTACAAGCGCCATATTTTTCCATTCGCGAATGTTTCAATACATTTTTACGTTGGCATCCCACTTTGCGAATGATGGATTGTTTGTTTTTTATTTGTCAGGCAAAAGTTGCAGTTTTATGTGTCTGGCATAATTCCAAGAGTATTCTTTATTTCCGATTTGTAAAAGCGACTTTGCGTTGTTTATGGTGTATTTCCAATCAACTCGAGCTGTCTGGGACGTTAGGACGGAAATAGTTTGGTTTTTGTTCGGAAATCGAATCGTTTTTCTGTAATCACAATGCTTTGAGTTTTGTTTGTGAGTATGAAGAAATAATTTATAAGTACTAAACAATCGTTTCAGACCTGTTTTGAAACAAGAACACAAACGCTATTTACGAAATCTATTGTGTCAATTGCGTAACTGGCGGCAAAATATGAACATTCATATGAGTATTATAACATACTTCTTCACAATTCTTTAGAACTTCCTAGAATTAAATTGTTGCCGTGCTCGTTAAATTGCGCGGTGTGAGGTTGAAATACCATCAATAAATTCACTTTATTCAACACCTCAAACGCCGTTTGAAATACAACATTCTAATGTCAATGCATTCCAATTTTTTTCAAAACGCATGCCAACAATTCGCATGGCAAGGTAGTTTGCTATAAGGGATGGAGCACGTACGGAGGTTCGTTCTAAGAAGTTTTATTGTCATTGATACCAAATAGGTGGTCTATGTCGGCGTTAGTGAAGTTTATTTTTTATTTTGGTAGGTATATGCTTGGCCAGAATGTTGCAATGTAGCTGGAACATTAAAGGTACCAGCTACATTTCGCAAAATTCTTTATTTACCAATAACAATGTCTGATAGTTAGTTCTTTTGATGTAAAGCGTTTTTCAGGTCAGCGTTATTTTCATGTTTTTTATAATTAAATATTTTATACGCTCAACTTTCATTATATGTTGTTATTATTTCCTATTGCGCATTTTGATAGTAACTCGCCTTCTTAGGTGGAATGATCCGACAATTTGAGCTGGTCGAGGATCAGGACAGAAGCTAGAGAAACCGGTGCACGATTCGGGCAGCGTCGAGCAAAATTTTTTGCATGCGTGCTGGAAGCGAACCCCCGACGAATCCTAGCCTTTCAAGGTGTCCAACCAGTTGCTTTTATTATATTACAGCCTGCGCTGTCCTATTAGTGGACAAAGAAATCCTCCAGTTCCTCCATTCTTTTCTATCTTTAGCTGTTTACATGTAAACAATAAAAAAATACCAAGGTATTCAATTTCAACACGCATTCATAATTGTAAACTAGTAACTTACTCGTTTATCTCTTCTCTCTTTTATTTAAAACAAAAAAAAAACATCGTAGAACTTTGCTATTAAGATTTCAAAGTGTAAATGAGCCTTAAGCGAAAGCAAAGTCGCACCAAATATTTTTTTGAAAGCGTAATCTAAAATCCAGCACAAAATCTTAACTGCCAATTACAAGGCAATCAATCTGTATATCACTAAATCCAGTGAACCAAAACTTTCCAGGGCGATCGATCTCTTTCCCAAAGAATGCATGAATCAGTCGCCCGCGCACTCGAACTAAAACAAATAGATCGATCCGTAAAAAGGATTCCTCCCCACTGACGTATTGTCTAGACCAGCTGATTGCTAAAAATAAATTAATTTAAAATTAAAACGGCTTAACGCCGGCTTAAATGCTTCGAGCTAAATTAAGGTTTGACAGAAAATGTGGGATTGTTGGCAAGAATGTAAGAGCTACGTTAAAGTGATTGGGTTTTAATAGTTGTGTTAATTTCGTGTTGATTAGAAAGAAAATTTCATTAACTATTAAAGAAGAACAAATCAACATAATAATGTCTTTTTAACATTTGTCTTTCATGTTATCTGAAGGAAAATGATTTTCAGGTATTTAGAGAATACTTAAAGGATCTAGGAAAATAATGGTCAATCATTTCGATCGACTCTATGGAATATACAGGGTCACTGGTGGGTCACTTTCGAAATTCGACGACGTGATAATTTGAGTTTATACATGAAGAGAAACAATATAATAAACAATAAAATATATTAATTATTTACTGAGTAAACTTCCGAAAGTAAAAGAATTCATCACGCAACGCATGGTTACACTGGTACGGACGTACGCACGGCGCTATCAACACAGAATAGACGGCTTCACGAACAGTGGTCGTAAAACTCTTTTTTTATTTATGGGGAATTCTGCGGAAAAATTAAGAACCTACTTTTATTACATAATTATGATTGGAATCGAGTACAGAGTGCTCTCCTCCAATATCTAAAACTTGTCATCAGTCACCCTGTAAACATTATTCCAAATTTTACCACACTTAAAGTAGGTACAGGTCCCCCTATTTTTTATTGAAACCACTTAGCCATTTAGAAATGAGTACTAAAATTACCGAGGCCAATTTAGGGTTTCGTACCAAATTTAAATAAAGCCAAAGAAATCAATTTAAAAAATCAATTTACCTGTAAGTTTATTCATCCAAGCATTTCAAGCAAAATAGACCCATTTTAAACTTCATCACTCAATCCATTCATTAAAATTAAGAGCCACGCACCTCAATTAAAAATCTATCCTAACATCACTAAATACACTTAGTACGTTTCATTGTCCTATCGTTACTATAACACAATGGTGTCCACATATGGGGGCCGTGGTAGTGACCACTCGACCTTCAGGTCCTCGACCAGCCAAGGCCGTGCATGACCAGAATGCGCTTTGACCATTTAGCCAGAAGTTTCCTGTCTAGATTTATGAATGAATGATTCGTCTAAGGCTGGCCATTTACGTTGCTGGTAATTTTTTTCATCTAACCAGCGTGAATTCTGTGCGGATCACTCATTCTTAGAATTTATTTTCGTACTGCTGCTTAGAAACTATTTAACAGAGAAAATATGGTAGTATTTCACTAAATAATGAATCGCCCGCTGGTGCAACTTAATAAAAGACTTTTAAAACTCCGACTATACCCGTGTTTGTCCTTGATTTCATCTGATGGTAAATGACCTGGTTCTTCACAAAATTGGGTACATATTTTGCGGCAAATTGAGTATGACGGGTGGTCACTAGCCGGGTGGATCCTGATGGAGTCTTGCCATTGGACGGGGGCATTGAACTAGTCGCCTTTTGCGACTATCCAGGGGCTGTTCTAAGCCAACCCCAATCAATGAATTTAAAATAAAATAAAAATAATAAATCCCCATACAATCACACCAACTACATGGTCCCAAAGTAAGCATAGCTTGTGTTATGGGATACCATGTAGCGAACTAGGGGGAACCTAGAATATAAATACATAAATAGATAAAAACCCAGACACGGAACATTTTTTTTTTCTTATTCCGTCCGGGAATCAAACCCGCAACCACTGGCGTCTGAGGCAGACAGGATTACCCCATCGCCAAAGTGGTCGTCAATTTTAATTTTACTTTCTAATCTAACCTAAAATTTTGTCCACAGTGTGAAGAATCAATGTCAAATGGAGACATGTGCGTTTCCGCAGCGCGCGCCGGTCCGTCTGCGCGGTGGCATCCCGCCTGCTTCGTCTGCTCCACATGCCAGGAGCTGCTGGTAGACCTGGTGTACTTCTGGAAGGACGGCAGGCTGTACTGCGGCAGGCACCATGCGGAGACCCTCAAGCCTAGGTGTTCGGCGTGTGACGAGGTGAGATTTGAACCTTTTACGATCACTGTCCAGGAAAAAGTAGGTACAGCTAAGAATCTGTATGGGAAGGTTTGCTTTTAGTATTGGTGGCTATACTCGTCATCAAGTAATATAGAAGACGAAAAACTAAAAAAATAAACGGAAACGTGACTGATGGTATTTTTTAAAGATTACTTTTGCATTCATATAATAACCATAACTTATAAGATCAGTCATTTTATAGCTTTTCCGACCATGAAAACATCTGTCACTAACCCTGGCTTACGCCAATCACTCCTAACGTATTTATGCAAAACCGAGTCCTCCCCCAAACTTATTTATTGCATTCCCATTTTCACAAGCGGTTGATTCCATTCGGGTCCCCCAATTCGCACTTATCAATATTCCGCTGAGGTCCACCAACCGCGAAATTATCCTGAAATACCCGCAAAAACGTCATTAAATGGGCCCTTAATGGATATTACGGAGAACTGCCGAAAATACAAACATAGTGTGTTATCAGTTAAATTGCGCGCGAACAGATGCGTGGGCGCAGGTCAAATTGCCGATTAGCCAATATCCTGCACGAGCGGAACTCAGATACCATCGAAAGGGTGCTTGCTGGAGGCCGAGGGGAGAAGGCTTTTTTATTGTTTGTCAATTAATTCTCCTAATCATTAGTAATGTTATTGAAGGTAGGTTGTGTAATAATTATCGTGAAAAGTCGCATAAGAAGAGCCTTACAATATGAATCCCTCATAAATGATCCTTCTTCAGGATCATGGGTTCCACACCTACAATTCCAATGGTAGTCGATAGCTCTATCGCCCTTCAATAAGAGTGTTTCAAGGATTGTTCCAAATAGCCTAAAATTGTTTTAACTCATCACTCCGGCATTGATGTTTCAACAAGCATTGGGTCACCTTGGTTATCCAGTTACCTCCTCGTTATCCAGGTAAAAGACTTTTATCTTTATCAGGCTCATAGAAAAAGGGTTGTATTAAGATAATATAAATATTAATTTCCATCCACTCTACACTGATACTATATTATCATCATTACTTCAGTTTACGCGAAGTTTACTGCATGCTCTGAAACTCAGAATCAAGAACCTTCATTGGTTCTCCGCACTGATATTTGACGGCAAATTTTATACAACGTTGATACAAGCGAGAGGCATTAAATGAAACCACATATTTTGTGTATCATTATCAGGCTACACAAGAAATATCAGATCAATGTAAGCAATAGTTTAGTCACAGGAATATTTTTTTGTATTTTGTTAGTTTAATTAAAAAACCTTGTATATTCCCAATCACAATCACCTGATCTTAAGTACTGCATAGTTATCTAAGGGTAATTCACCGTGAAACGTCAAAATGTCAGTCCTACTCCTTATAAAGTATGTTTGCATTTTAACTTAGTTATTAAGCTATTTAATTAATTTATTATTATTATATATTTATATATTGAAGTCGTCGAGGCGCCGTGGTTACTGTGTGTATCATACGATATCACATGTTAAGCAACGTTCGGCGCGGTCGGTACTTGGATGGGTGACCGCCGACCATTCATTTCTCACGACGATTTCCGTGCTTCGGAGGGAACGTTAAGCAGTCGGTCCCGGGTGCTGTATACTTGTATACAGTAGTCGTTAGGGTTTGTCAGAAGCCATTTCGGCGCCCTGAAAATTCTGGCATCCACCACCCAGGCCTATACCTCCTCGTCACCTAGGGGAGAGACTCATGCCCTGCAGTGGGCTCATTACAAAGAGTTGTGATGATGATGATTTATTTTATTCGTTAGTAATTCAACAGTTAGTTTTTTTTTTTTTTTATATATTGTAAGGATAGGACGTTTGTCTTCCATGCCACCTGATGGAAAGTGCGCATGAAGACTATGGTGTTACACGTCCATCCACGAGAAACCTATTCACTCGACACTTAAAAGTTCCAGGACTGTACTGGTCAGGAAAAACAGACGCAGGCAGATTGTTCCACTCCTTGGCAATCCGTACCAAAAAGGAACTATCGAAGCGTTTTGTTCGACTTCTTGGTAAATCCACTATATAGGGATGGAAGTTCTGTCTGCGTCTGGTAGTCCGGTGGTAAAAAGGGGTGGGTTCAATTTGGCCAAAAAGAGCACTCGCACACTCACCAAAATGTAGCCGATAAAATACTGTCAAACAAGCAACCTTACGACGATGCTCCAGCGTCTGCAATTTTTTATTTGTAAGGTTGTTGTTATTTATGATTTTACGGGCTCTTCGGTCAAAAGAGTCTAGCGCTTCGAGCTGGTATTTGGCAGAACCATCCCAAAGGTGACTACAGTACTCCATATGTATGTATAGTATACGTGGTTTCATTTAATGCTTTTCGCTTGTATCAACGTTGTATGAAGGAATGTCCTTCTATCAAAAACGGAGGTTTAGGGTAAACATAGGGTAGCGACCGTACGAACCTTAGCTTGATTACGAGGTCATCTTTGAAATGAAATGAAATATAACATAATGAAATATTTATTTCACTACAAACAAATTTTTTTTCACAATGATCGTATACTTAAATATATGATGCTATACAATGCAAATTATTTAGCAGTAACTCTGGACTCCACCCTAGGATTCCTTGTAATGTGGAGACCAGTGTCTTCCCATATTAGTTCATTTTTCTTGTTATGTGATTGTCTGTATCTATAATGTGTATGTGTGTGTATGGTGTGTGTGTGTGGTTAGTAATTAATATAATTTTCAAATTTAGTTTGTTTTAATTTTATTATAGATAACTATTATACTATACATAAATATACTATCGACAAGTTTTAGTACAGGAGTACATTATTATGTAAGATTTACTTTGCGCAAGATTCACAAACCAATTTTACACCTACAATTTCCTTTTTGGCCTTAACCTGGCTGGTTAACACGAGGTAACCCGTCGCTGGCGGTGGTCGGTCGGGTGCACCCCGCGACCTACTTCTGTTATCGCGGTATTGGGCCATTCATCTGCCATGCCTCAGCCATGACGTGACCCTGCGGCTCCCCGTTTTCAAACTGTACTTAGGTTGAAGAGGAACGGAATATCTGAAGTACAAATTTTATTTTTCATTATCAGATGATAGTAAAGTACCTATTATTTAATAAGGTTTTTAGAAATATATTAGAATTTTTAATATTCAATATTTTTGCACTCTTTAAAATTTTTAAATACATTGTCTCTTCACCATTTTGCCTATTTAATATAGTTTCTATGGGATTTGCAATATTTGAAAATAAGCTGAGGATATTAAATTTATCCAGCAATAATTTCTCAATAACATATGGCCTCTAGAGTCAGTCTATCAAACGCGTTTTCTTTTAATGTGACTGGCAGATTTCGAGAATGGCTCATTGAAACAAACAAAAAAGCTCTTCAACTTTTTAGTAATGTTAAATTAAAGTTTTCTTTTACTCAGATTTTAGAAAAACTTTTTTAACATGTTTTATCCCATACGATTACATTAATTGGTGTCTGTATAGTCTTGAACTTAACAAAAATACGCACTTGCAAACTTAAATGACTAATCAACAAAACTCAAAAAATAATTATCGACTTTTCGTCACCATATATCTTCGTCCGCGTTTTCCGCTCCGCTACCCTGCGCCCGCGGCTCTATCCGCGATGGGGTACTTCCTGAGCCTCACAATGGCGGTCGTTTGATAGCCACTTGATTTATCGACACAACTGCCGGGGCACTGACCCCCAGGGGTGGACCGTGAGGGGTTGATCCCAACGGATCTCGATTCGACACCTAATTATGTTTTCGATTTTGGCATATAGATATAGGTTATTTGAGAAGGGATATGTTAACTATTCGTTTGTTGGAACAAATTTGTTACAAATAATCATTAATCTCATAAGTTTTTCAACTATCGTAAGTACCCCGTTTCTAAAGTAACCTTGTTTTAGTGTCAAAAACTTTGCTTTGGAATTTTTATGTCAGCGGCTCTGAGTTAAAATTCTTCATTTATAGACCATACAGGGTTAAACGTGAAATCATGGACATTTTTATGTAAAATTTAATAGTTAGCAAGACAGATCTTAAATAAACTGAATATGCCTACCTGTCTGCTTAAATTTATAGGTATACCGTATAATGATCATATAAGATGTATGGTCTAATCTCGAGCCGAAATGTTAAGAATATTTCGAGTATTCTGATCAAAAGATTTTGGAACATACATACATACATAACTTCACGCCTGTATCCCTTATGGGGTAGGCAGAACACCAGAGGTTATAAGGCCATCTTATGTCACGTTTGACAAATGAGGTATTATAGTGATGGAGAGAGGCTATTGCAGTGACAGGGGGTCAGTCTATCGCCCACAAAAATGCAATTAAAACCTCTGTCCCTTTACTGACTTTTACAGTATGCCAGGGAAGAGACGCAGCTGGTACATTCTACGTTTTTCTTTCGCTCCCAGTCCAGCATGGAAGCAAGATTTTGAAACAACGTTTCCTAAAAATCATACTTAGTAGTTTAATTAAACAACTGAGAAACAATTGTTTAGTACCTACTTGTTAAGTTGTTTATAGCTTTAAATATTTACGTATTTATACACGCGTGTTATAAAACTCTACATATTGACTATTTAAGCCGACGGAACATGAGAAACGCTACCACCACTTTAGTTTTTTACTAAAACCTAACATATTCCACCCAGTCACAAATCACTTACTTAGCTGTCTTAATAAATTATACTTTCTGAATCAGATTTATAGCACTTTCACGCAAATATAAGCTTTTCACGAAAATATTCGGCGTTTATCTGAAATTCTTTATCGCAAGCTTAGCTTTGTGAGTCTAAATAAGTAGTAATAGTAAATGGTCACGGATTATTGTGTTTTATATTTATGTTTATTAATAATTGTATTTATATTTACGAACTGTTTTCATGCGACTTCACAATCAGTTTATTCATGCCATCTTAAAAACTTTATTTAACCCAAAATAAGTTTCTTTATAAAATTGTGTTACGGTTACTAAGTGGATAACGGATAATTGATATTTGATGCAAAAACATAGAAAAATTCATGGCTTTATTACATCATTATATCTGTTTTCATTGCACAAATATTCATTATAATTGGTATTCTAAATAGGGTTGCCAACTATTTTTTTCTAGAAATAAAGTATATTTGAGTCTGGAAAGAATACCAAACAGTATTTTGGAAAAATAAACAGTATTCAAATTATTTAATGTTTTAAACACATATTTTTAGAGCTTCTTGCCCAAATTATTTATTAAAGTCTAGCATAATATTGTCTTAAGATTTTACGATTCATAATTTAAATGAAACTACTTTGTAACCGAATTAATCGCGTATAATTTATATTTTAAATCTTAACTCGATTCAGTTGGTTCGATAGTACCTTCCCAATATCTACGATTTCAACTAACACAATCCTATCATAAGTGATAAAATCTAGAATCAGCATAATTAGGCGAAGTAAAGAGTTCATAAATTGTGATTATAAGGTCATTAACTCGGTGCGCAAGCGCAGTAAGGTCATTAATATGCTTCGTGTTTTGGGTTTATTGTAGGTTGAAGATCTAGTTTTTTTCGAAATGCGCTTTATTTCGTTGGTACGAGTTGTATTTTTTGGTTTAAAGTAGTGTTTGGTTTGTATTTCACCTGGTGCTAAAAAACACATCGACACGAAATAGTTCAGATATTTTTCAATTTACTGTAACATTTGTATTCTTGGCTAAACCATGTATTTTCGGAATGTCAGAATCCTAAATGTTCTTCCATTCAACTTGCATCTAGCATTTTAACCAAGAGCCAAAAATATCTATCCCCCCTAACAATTATTTACATTGAGCTCTTCCCTACGGCTTTACCAGGATAATGTAAGAATAAATCATTTAAAAATCTGTAGGTATTACCTATTACTGGGTCTTGAATACAAGTCTTCATTTCGAAAACTCTTAATTTTATATTTTCCATAGGCTCTAGAAAACTACCAACCTTGATAGTTTAATATCACAGCTCCAGATCAATAATAACCCTCAGATTTATTAACTCTTATCACTTACGAAATAGAAGCTAAAATGCACTCAGTATCTTAACAATTACATCTAGTTGACTACAAACAAAAAACGCAAACAACTCTAACCCATTTTCGACATACCTGTAATGGGTTATCGAATCAGTTTTTCCTTGTCAGTAGTTGTCAAACAGATTCCTTAACCCCCCGATCGCCGCGTCGATAGATCTCCATCAGATATGTAATAAGCGGTACGGGGATTCACGACAACTTGTCACGCGAGGCGTGTCGTGTGTTCATGGTATGATTGTGTGCCATAAAATGTAGACGAGGGCTTGTGAACAAAAATGAATTGTTTGAGACTTTAATGCTTTGAAGACAAATATTTTCGTGTGTCATTTTGGATTTTTTTGACATTTTACGGTTTATGTAATATATTTATGGAGAATTTTATTGTTTTTGTTTTAACAACCATATTCTCTATCATTATGCAACTTTTTATAGTAACACTCCACTTTAAAGTTTGTTACTTGGTTTAGGAAATCAGAAAAAAATACTACAATCTACTCAGCAATTGTCGCCATTTCGTTATTGTAAACGAAAAAAAATTTGGTAGGTACGCATTAAAATAAACACTGACCTGAAAGAATAAACCCAGCCTAGCATTATTTTTTTTAGTACAATCAATGAAAACAAAAGTTCATGAACGAAGGTTACTTCGGCCACGGAGCTGACAAGTCAAGGTACGTAGTACCGCATCGCGCCGCCAGACTGCGCCACTGGCGACGCGCAGGTTGAGACACTGCAGCCGGTACTGCGCCAACTACGATAACCAATGCAGGTTAGCACGTGGCATCTGAAAGGTTAACATTTACCCAATTTAGGGCCGTCTTTTAAATCGTACCCAGACTCAACTCTCCCTAAGTACTGATTTTTAAACAGTGTACTAAGAAGAAATGACTGAATGAAATGAAATGAATGAAAAACTTATGCTTATATACTCAGAATATGAACCGAAGGTTTGCTAAAAAAGATATTCTTTGCAAAAAAAAAACTATCCGCAAAGCTAAACTTTCGAGATGTTTTAGCAGCTAAAAAAAACCTTAAGTTTTTTTGGCATTTTTACAAGACATCATTTTTACTTATTCATAGATAAAATATGTTTTATGAGTTTAATGCCGATTCAATTTTCAAATCGGATAAGATCTTGGATCTGTTAAATTGGTGAATGTTGAGAGTATGCTCTGGTTGATCAGTCTTTAGAGAAAACTTAGAAGTTCAGACTATGAATCCTGAAGCTATCTATTAGGGATGCACCGACTGTTCGCCGACCAGTCGGGTAAGCCGACTAGTCGGCCATATTTGCAGTCGGCGACTGGTCGGCGAACAGTCGGCCAAAACTGCCGACTAGTCGGCGGTTTTTTTGTATGTTTTTGCTTAAGGATTAGGGTAACTGAAATACATATTTAACTGTTATGTAATCGTTTATTAGTTTGTACCATATTAAAGATCTTATCTACTAAAACATTATATAAAGAAAAAACTATTTTTAATGTTTAATAAGAGGGAGATTGTGATGCAGAAAGCGAGTGTTTCTGCCCTATCTGGCAAAAGTCTATTTGTTTTTGTTTCATAAATGTTTACTAGTTAATGACTGGTCGGCCAGTCGGCCAGTCGGCCAAAGTCACAGTCGGCCCATCTCTACTATCTATAGATATCTCAAGTCAAAATCAAAATATAATATGAAATTTTCTAGGTTTCCCCCTAGATCGCGACATGGTATCCTATATCATAAGCTTTGCTTGGTTTATGCCAACTAGTTGGTGTGACTGTCTGGAAATTTTATTATTACTTCTTAAGTAACTTCACTTAAAATAACATCGTTTATAAATTTATTTATTTATTTATTTATTGATTGACACAAAGATGTGGCATAAAATCCTCTACAACGAATTTACTTACACTAATTTGATTAACTTTGTACAGAAAACGGGAAAGATAAAGTTAGTTTTTCTATGTTTTTTATCCGTATTTTTTAGTTAGACAAGTTATTGAAAAATATCTATATTGGTGGGTCACTTTTTAAATTTGGGGACGTGATAGTTTGAGAAAAAATGAAATAAACAATAAATATTAATTATTTACTGAGTAAACTTAACCGAAAGTTAATGAATTAATTACGCAACGCATGGTTACGCTAGCGTTGGCAGCGATCTGCGTGCCAGGTCACGTGCCGCGATTGACTCAAGCGTAAGTAAATCAAATAGTAACAAAACTTTATTTATTTATAGGCAGTGAAAAATTAAGTACCTACTTTTATTACATAATTATGACCAGAATCGAGTACAGAGTGCTCTCTTTCAGTATCTAAAATTTGCCACCAGTCACCCTGTATAAATACCTATCAACTTTATATATTTACTAACAAAGACATTAAATCTGAAATTCGGGGTTTTTAAAGAGCTTACGATAAACAAAAACAAAACATCCATAGCAGACAACAAAATGAAATCGCATTATAAAGCAACTTCATTTTCGATCAAATAAAATTACTTCTCAATAAAAACCATTTATTCCAAATTTAAATTTCAAGATCAGATTGGTGCGTGCCAAAACTTTAGCCGCATGACAGTGGAGGGAATAAAATCACTGTTTGTATTTGGGCAACTCGCCCGTGCTCAAGTGAACTAAGCTTTATCGCTTGGAAACTGCTAACTTAATGCTGTTTCGTTCGAGACTTGGCAAGTTTTCAACATTTAATCTGTTAAAAAAATATGTTTGAAGCAATAAAAACATTTGCTATTAGATTTTCATAGATTATTTCACATTACGCTAAGAAATACAACATAGGGTGTCTCGAATGTAACCATTCTTTATCCTTCCCTCCTTTAACAATAGGCTATGAAGGAATGATATTAACTTCAATCATATGCTAACCATTTTTTACTATTTACAACAAATTTGATCCCTGAAAGATCATAAATAGAATCAATATTTAAAATGACAAATGAAATAAGGAATACGGATTAAAGCTGCTTATAAACCAAAAACGTATTCTTTTGATTTGACCACTTTATATCTTTCTGTTAAAATTCACAGAGTTTATACGCTCAGCGCAAAGATCTGTCATCTCAAGACAGCGATAGCCCTAATCAAAATCCAACCTTTGGTTCCTATAATACATAAAGATGTTTTTATGTCCTTTCAAAACAAAATAGGCGAATGATTAACAGCAGCTCTCAAAACAAATTCCCTGCATTTAAATTCCTACAAATCATATTTATAAAACAACTAGTGTACTCTATACTAAGCTTCAGTGTTTGCAACCACTCGTCCTTAGATAGCTGATGTTTAAATAAACATTTTGCTTGAAAACGTAATATTTTGCCACGTTCCTGCCGCCACGTGAAAATTCCCATAATATGTGTAAGGATGCGTTCATGGTGCCTATTGAGTTATGCGACTTTTGAAGGGATTTCTCATTACTTTATAGAGTACAAATAATAATACAAAGGTATTAAAGTTAAATTTAAAATAATTATATAAAATGTGTAAAAACATCATCATTTCAGACTTAATCACTACTTGCTTTCATCAGGCAGTATACACACTTGAAAAAATCTTAAATGATATATAGAACCTTTACCAAATTACTAAAATCTACAGATACTTAAAACTAGCTTTCGTTGCCTTAGAACATAGTTCTAGTTAACATCTAAATTGAAACTAAATATCACTTTACCACCAAACTCCATAGTTTAAATCCATCAGAACGCTACATTCAAACGCCATCGCATTCTTTTACAACTTCACTATGAACGCATCCTCGAGATTCCTGGTCACACGTGACTGGCCATGAGTCAATAGCGAGCGTGGCTCCCGGGGCACCCAACATACTACCAACTATCGCTGTCACCAATTATTTATCGTGACGACACAAGTCCTGAGAACTTAGGGTCGATTTCTGGACTGATAACGACTGGCGCGGATAGACAACGAAATAGATTGCCGGCTATGTAACTTGCGGAATTGCTAATAACTTAGGACCACTTTAATAGTTTTTCCCTTCAGCAACTGAAATTTGTGAAATCTTTCATTGTTAAGACAAAATGGCTGTCATAAATCGTTATAAGACAACTTGATCGCCGAAACGACGATTTTGGCGACAGTCTGATGACTATACCATGGATGGTGGTAATAAGTCAGGTGGAACTACTATTATATTCTTTACGTCATATTACCATTATGATTATTGATTAGGTATGCTTATTTTTAGACTAAAATAAGCTTTCCTCGCGGCTTCAGATTCATACTGTCATACTTCAATTGAACATATTATAAAATTGAATTTACATTCCCTTGAAATGTCTGTATGCTGACCAAATCTACACGGAAAATTGATATAGCAAAAAAAAATAGATCGTATGCCACTTTGATTTTATTTTATTAATTCAATGAATCTGTTTTGCTATAATAGTGGCATACGACCACGGCTTTCCTTTAAACATATCTCCATCAATACGACGTAATACATAAATATTCAGCGTAGACTATTTTCTTGTTTCGTACTTTTTAGAGCGTGTTTTGAGTAGTCGTGTTTTATTTTTTAAACTTTTTTTTCAACTTATTTTGGAGTAAGTAATATTGTTTAAATATTTGAAATGTGCTAACGAAGTTCTTTTATTAGAAACCCCACACGAAACCGTCAAGATTTTTTTTAAATTCTTTACTTTAATTATTATTTCAGTTATTTTAGAGTAATAATGTTTGAGCTGTGCTTACAAAGTTCTTTCATTACGAAACCGTGAAGAATTTTTTATTATTTCCTTACTTTCAGTCCCCTAGAGGGCGCTGTAATCAATTTAACGAAACCTTATGTTGCCTATAACCAGCGGACAACGAAAAGGCTTCCAACGACACCTCATTTGTCCAATTATGATAAGTAGTTTAGAAGTTCTGAGGGAACAGATGAACATCCATATCCACATACATACATACAAGTCAAAATCATAACCCTCCTTTTTTGATTCGCCGTAGTCGAGTAAAAAAGGTTGTTGAAACCAAGCACGCTTACAAGTTAATTTTAAATGAGTTCAAATGATGTATGTATATGCAGTGGAACATATCAGTTAAGTTGAAATTCTAAATAACCGAAGAACTATAAAAGTAAGCAATTAAAAAACATTGCAAAATGTTCTGAACGCACCAAACCTCCGCTGGTTTCGCAAATCGTACATGAAAGTAATTGCGCAACTATTAAAATGCCATCTTCCGGCAGAATTAGACAACAAAGCGCACCGGGAAGCCTGCAATCACACAGACACACCAGAAAACAATCACACAAACACTCAAGTCTAGATTCGTCCAATCTGAACTATTTATCTGTAGATAATGAGGCAGATTGCGGCTGAGTGGCATTGTGGGGAGCGCTTGGGATTGTGCTCTTCGTACAGGAAAAGCGGGAAATGCGTGAAAAGATAATTGTGGAAAATCATCTCTTGATATGCATGCACTGCGTTGTAGGTAAAGTCATTTTGGGATACCGTAGTTTTGACGCGGACTCCTTGAGGTTACCAGTTTTTGGATATCAACTTTAAACTGTCCACTCATTTTCCCACAGTAGAAACAATTGGTTGATCAGCTCATTAAGGTATTTTCAGCTTTATCTATTTACACCCTTTTAGGCTAAAGATTCTTCCAATTTACTGCACAAAAAAGTTTCTTTGATAGCTAACGCTTGCTTCCGTTGGTTACTGAGCTTTCCAAGAGAAGACATTATTTTTTTATGACACTACTAGGGTGTAGTAGGAAGCAATTCTGATAATGCAGTCTTTTCGACTTGAGCACACGGGTTAAGGATTAAACAGGCTCTTAATAAAACTTCATACTACTTAGCGGCAAATGTAAAAGCTGGATACTGGGATAAGTGATCTATTTATATTTATACTGGCTGGCTGAATGATGATGATGATGACGAGATGAAATACCAAAAGCTACGGGGCTATTGACAGTGGATCACTACCTTTCTTCTAGGATCTATAACTAAATCCACGTGTAGGTATCTAATATTTCATTAGCAGGCAGTAAAATATGTTAATCAAATCAAAAGAGCCGGTCGTTGATATACGAAATGATCTATTAAAATTGAATGAAAATGGTTAACTGCTGACAGGGCCTGAGAAAATAAAATGGTGCAACACTTCTGTTGGCGTATTAGTTGTAGTCGACCGCCGGGGGTCGATTAATAATGCATTCAGACTTACGTATAAAAGGCTTTAATATTCTGCCTCTTTAGCGCATCGTAGTAACCTTTGAAGCTATTTATAGAAATACCTATTGATATTTTAATGACTCTATGCATGATTTGTTTATGAACGCAGTGTTTAATTTAATGTAGTCACGTTTAATTGTGAGTTATGTTTTTTTTGTTCTCAGTTCACTTATACTTATAGCATCCAAATCCTTTGGACGTGAAAATTGTTGTGGATGTTTATATGTTAGTGACTCTTTTACACAATAACTACAGAATGTATTTAAAAGAAATTTTGTTCATAGGTTGACTGTATCGTTGGTTATAGGATTTTTTAACACAGTGTGATGGTTTCGTTTGTTACACGCAGAAAATTAAATGTTTTATTTTATTTATAACCTTAATATACGTACCAAATACTTAAAAATAAACTTTTGACGCATTAGAATTCACACGATCACGATCGATTAACTGAATAAAAAGCTTTTACTGAATCAATTGAATTCCCATTAACAAAGCTTGACGTTAATCATGTTTTTTTCAACCGACTTCCAAAAAAGGAGGAGGTTCACAATTCGCCCGTATGTTTTTTTTGTGTCTTTGTTACACGATATTTCGGACAATCCTGAATTGATTTTGAAAATTGTTGTTTCATATGATAGAGGATACTTCATAGTTGGTCCCATTTAAATTTCATCGAAATTGGTTGAGTAGGTACTTCATTGAAAATTTCAAACTTTTGAAAAAAATATGTATAATTTCGGGGAATGTTTACGTTGATGACATTCTCAATTCAGCCAAAGTTTTAACGTGAAGTCGGTTTTTTCAATGCTCTGCATTCGTTGATTATTCTTTCTTAGTCTTTAATTTTCTGTTGCTACGTAAGCGTAAACAACTGCATTTGCATTTATAAAACCATTATTAAAAATTATCTTGTAATCTTAAACAATTACAAACTCACATAATTAAGTGAATCAACCCCCTGGTCAAGAAGTCACGTCCACATCGGCGCTGCGGTAAAACCGCATAAGTAATAATTGTAACTTTTCCGAGCAGCTATCGCGCGTCTTCGTCACGAGCACGTCAAAAAATACCGTTTTTAAAATATTAATAATGAGTTCGCTAATGAACATGAACCAAACCGCGCAATGCGAGAGTTTCCCACGGGCATTGTTCTGGCCATACTTTCGTAAGGTCGTACACCCGAACCGAACCCGCTGCATATATGTATAATAAAGTAAACTTGTTTATTCTAATAATTAATTAGCCACAATAATTCGTGTCTGGGGAGAAAGATCGCTGTTTAATTAGTTGACGGCGAGCTAATGGAATCTACATGTTTTTATAAATTGTGCTTAATTTTTTTAGGTAATTAGTTGTTAATGTAATTGGCGTATGCTCGATGGAGCATTCTTGTCAGTTTTTGATGGTCAACAACAATGTTAGATTCTTTATTCTAAATTCTTTTAATCAAAAATATTTCGACGTGTAAAATTGATAGATGCAGAATAGAACTCTGTACTGAAATAACTAGGGTGATCCTTTTAAGAAAAGACTTATATTTTAATAAAAAAATGTTATCAGTCAAAGTGTTCGAGTTTGATATTATTTTATTTTGGATCTATAAATTTCACCCCTATTGTTACATTTTTTTGTAAAGCAAATACTTAGGTATTAATGTTTTATTTATTGCAAAATATTAATCCATCTTCCTTATTTCTATTCCTTCCGTTGATCGTCGATTTATTTCAAGGATTATGTATGCCGTGAATGTTTTAAAAGATTTATTTTCCGTTCCTACATCGTCACTTATCACTCGTGACAAAAGTACACTGTGAATCGATAACATATTAAAAGACTTTATTTTGTCAACAGATTATTTTGGCGGACGAGTGCACGGAGGCGGAAGGGCGCGCGTGGCACATGCGGCACTTCGCTTGCGGCGAGTGCTCGCACCAGCTTGGTGGCCAGCGCTACATAATGCGAGACGCGCGACCCTTCTGCCTGCACTGCTTCGACGCCTGCTTCGCTGAGTACTGCGACGCCTGTGGCGAGCCCATTGGCGTAGACCAAGGCCAGATGTCTCACGACGCACAGCACTGGCATGCCACCGACCATTGCTTCGCCTGCCACACCTGCCGTGCCTCCCTGCTTGGCCGGCCTTTCCTGCCGCGCAAGGGAGCCATATTCTGCTCTATCGCCTGCTCCAAGGGTGAACCCCCAACGCCTTCCGACTCCTCAGGTCCTGGCCAGAGGCCGACGCGAGGTGCTCGCCCTAGACGACCGCTCTCACCAAAGTCACCACCGAAAAGTCCACCACGAGAACCCTCACCGAGAACCATTGACGCTGATTCAGAACCAAGCGCTTCACTGGCGCCTGAGTCTCCCCCTCCTCATCCTCCCCCACCGCCGCATGCATGTCTAAGTTTAGATAGAGCTTTAGCAGATTTACGTCTAGAACAATCATTTACCACCGAACATCAAATACAAACGTCTCCGACGTCAGAAGACTATCATGAAGAGGAACTTGCTGAGCAGTGGAAACCACCACATCCTGTTGAGGCACAAGCAGTAGTAGCACCAGGCCACTCTTCTTCAATGCCAGAATTGACACTAGTAGATGGTAAAGAAAAGCGGCCAAGAAGTGGTCGAACTGTACGGTTTAGTGGAGACGATAATGAAGCTTTTGAACTAGACGAGCCTCCTAGAAGAGAGAAAGTTAGAGACGACGATGCCAGCAGCTACTGTAGCACGTGTTCCTCGTCTTCGTCATCTGCAGAGTCATATACTCTACCAACGCGCCGCGCGTATGGCGGAGTGCGCATATCTTACGTGCCAAACGACGCTGTAGCCTGTGCGAAACGAGAACGCCAGCGACGAAACGGCCCACATGATAAAAACTGCATAATTTCGTGATCTTGGGTCCTTATTATACCTGACAGTCCCTCCTAGCGACAGCGACCTCCAAAATAAAGACTGATAAATACGCCATAGTAAATGTAAAAAGCCCAAGTATCCGTCTTCCTGTAGTCTGCGGCTTAATCTTGCTCTGCCTGGCACTCGCGCGCAGCTCACGTACAATGGCGGCCAGGTGTGTGATGACGCGTGTGTCAGTGATCACGTTGCGATGTATAGACACGCTATCTATATAAAAGGCTTACGCTGAAATGAATGGGGCTTTGACAAATTTGTAGCCAAACGTGTAATTTGGACTTAATCGCATATAAATGTGACGCTTCATTCATATGCTGCACCTTTGCTTGCGTCTGAATTGAAAGGGTTGTTATTTATTGCTCATATGCTTCATTGTAAACGATTTATGATCTATTACTTAATCGTATAATAAATTTACGTATTTGTAACAAATCAATGTTTTTATAATTTATTTTGCATCTTGCCGAGTTTTAAAAACATATCTAAATAAAACACTTTGTTAATCTTCCTCATTTCTTGAAGATATGACTTCATAAAATGATTTAATTTTAGACATATCTCCTTTTGCCACTTAGACTTAAAAGGTTGTAATGTATGTATAAGGTTTAGTGTAAAAACAAATTAAGTACAAATTTATATACTTTGTATTCTTCTATTATAACGACAACGTGTGTTCAAATTGTGTAAATAAAAATAATATAAAACATACCTGCATTAATTGCCTTAAGTATATAAATGTAATTTTAAATGTATGTATGAAGATTTCGAGACAAATATTTAAAAGCAATTTGAATGAATTCTTCATGCAATTGTGTTAAAACACAATAGATTTTTTACACATTTTTGTAAAAGTTTACTATAACTCTGTACAAATTGTAATAAAACCTATTTAATATAATATGATAATTTTATAAGTTATTTGTAACTATGAAAGATAAATAAAGCGTTTTGTATTAAAAATAGTTTAATTTAAAAAAACTGTTATAATCTTGAGTAGTTTTTACGAAGATGGACTTTCTTATAAAAAAAATGTCTTATAGGGGAAAGTGGTCACCATTCGTACACTTTTTAGATTTTATTTTTTTATTTCATGATTATTGGTCGCATTTATCTTGTTTATGTACCTAAGTGTAACAAATATATTGTAGTTTGTTACAAAAAAGTCCGAAACATTTATGTCAAGAGGTTAAGGGGTTATAGCCATTTTTCTGGGATAAGATATTTGTACGAACGCACCCCACGTATGGGGTACGTTCGTACAGTAGGTGGGGTACTTTCGTACGCCATGGGGTAGATTCATACAGGGTAATTAAAAAGACAATTAAAGTCGTTAAATTTACATTTATTGTTATAAAAATATTTATTTATAAAAGAAATAACTCAAAAATATGTTATTGACTCACAGTCGATAAATAATTCTTTACAAAAATAACAAAAAATAAAATCATAAGTTTACTTACTGATAATTTTTAGCTTTACAATTCGTTTAAATGAGATCTTTTGATTTTGTATGATATCGTAATACAGTCTTTGACAATATCATCTTAAATTAGGTAATTATACAATTGGTAATTACTTTGGAACTACATTATAATTATGCTAATATACAGAGTGTGTATGTATTCTACAGTAGGGTAAAAGAATGACCATGATAATCCCGGTTTCTTACGAAGATCTGAAACTTTTATCTCTGAAGCCGAATAATGACTGAGAACTTTTCCGACGTAATACAACAAACAACAGAAGTCTTTTTTTCAAACTTTACCAAAACATAACAATTATCTTTGATTTGTTCAGGTGTCACATTTGAATAATTATTGAAACTACGATCATTAGTGTCTTCATCCATTTCTAAATCAATTGGAGATGTTGAACTCACCCGCAAGCTAAATTGCGATACTTCAGAATCCTCTGAATCTTCATCGCTTTCTATTGTCTTAGCTTTCTTTTTCTTTTGTCTTGAACCAAGTTCCTTCAAACTATGTTTCACTGCTCTAGCTCTGGCTTTCCTTTACTGTTCTATTTTTTTCAATTCTTTCTGTCTATGTCTCTCTTCTAGTTCAGTTTTTTCAGGTGTATCGCAATAATTGCGAGATTTGCCCGGTTTCCTTCCTTTATTGTTTTTTTTTGTTTCGAACGGCTCTAGGATAAAGTCTAAGGACGTCTGGTGTTATAGTTCATAGTGCCCCAGCCGCAGAGATGGAAGGTTCGCCAGTTCCGGTAACAATGCCTTGAGGATTTTGGAGCAAAGAAGGCGACTAAAATCTAAAGGGGAGCATTCGTACGCGTACGAATGTGCCCCTTGTGTGGCTGTCCGAATGCACCCCATGCTTTTGCACAAAATTAAAATAAAAATTTATATGAATTCTAACTTAGTTTGAGAAATATAACAATAAAAGCTGAAAATAAACAAAGTTAACATTTATCAATCATCAACACGTTTTCAAAAACTTATCAATGATGCTTACAATTACGAACTAAACTTACGTAAAAAATTTACTCACCGCGCGCGAAAACATGTTACGTATTGTCAGCTCATAAACTGCGGCGCGCTTGGCGCGACACTTCGCTAGCAACGTAGCGGCCGGTTTGTCTATGCACACAAGCAAAGGCGTGTTTGTGTGCCGTTTAGTTTTTCGGTTATACTTACTGTATGAATGTGCCCCGCGTACGAATGGAGACCACTTTCCCCTATCTTATTAAATGCATCTATGATGACGACTGTATACAAAAGATAACCTAATCCCAATGACAGTAACTCGAGTGCATCTTGCGTTGGCTACAGCGCTGCTATATTTCAACTGATTCATTAAAGAAAACGACTACTTTACACATTGACGTGAAAAACACGTAATAGACAAACAAAACAATATTTGGGTTTTCTAAAAGTCTTTATTTTATTGGTGACTAAACCGCAGTTCGACCTCAACCTCACCTGATGGTAAGTGAAGATGAGGTCGAAGATGACAGCACAAGGGCTTAGGAAGAAGCCAGACTCTTCACTGCAGGAGCGGTGATATTTTATAAGGAGGATGGTCGCTAGCCAGGCGGAATCTGAAGAAATTCTACCACCAAGCGAGAACCATCCGGATCTACCAAGAGCGACAGAGCTATCCTAGAGTTCTAAAATTCTCAAACAGATACACTTACTTTGTGGCCCCCAAGTAAGCATTTGCATAACGTTGTGTTCTGCAAGCCTCTCAGTAGAAATACCTCAGATTATAAAACATCCAGATTCCGCGTTCAGTAATAATCATATGTCTAGCACTGTGTCCAGCAACAATCCGCGCATCTATCTATCATCTATACAGGGTTATTGGTAATTAGACCGGATCCTTTTTAGGGGTGGTAGAGGATGTCATTTGCAACAATTTGACTATACATTGTGATATCCGGAAATGGCTCATTTTTTTAATATTATTTTTTTTTAAATTTTTTTAGGATATCCAGTTTTCCTACTTAAAAATTCAATAAAAAAAAAAGTAATAAACCGATTTCAATTCTGTTTGCAGTTTTAGAGAGACCTTGTTACAGCTCTTAATAATAAATAACAATATCATACTAATGTGGACCCATCCAGAAACTAGAGGCTGTTTCATAAAATTTTTTAAATTATTTTTATAACATTGTTTACAAAAACAATTATTTTCTCCACAAAAACGCTAGTAAATTCCGTCTGCATTTTATTTAAAAAACATCTACACTTTGTTAGCTATCCAACGAGGTTAAAAAGTTGGTGCTTTATTACACAGTTGCAGAAATAATGCGATTACAAAAGACTCAGGTAGAGACATTCCGAGAAAGGGTTTTAGACGGTATCCATGAGAAGTAGTTATGGAAGAAATACTTTCTTAATTTAACTTAATTTATTTTGAAGAAATAAAAGATTATGATTTTGTAATTATTGTGTATTTATGATTTTTACAGTACATTCTCAAAATGTGAGCCCCTATTTTGAATGCAGAGACGCATACGTTTGCGTAAATTACTTTTAACGACACTTGTCTTTAAGTTCATTTTAATTTTTTCTGCTGCATTTATTATGCGCTGTTTTAATTCTTCGATGGTTGCCACAGGTCCAGGAGTCTCGTCGTACACCAAGCTTTTCATGTGACCCCATACGTAGTAGTCGACAGGAGTCAAGTCGGGACTCCTGGCCGGCCACGGAATGGGTCCTCCTCTGCCAATCCACTTATTGGGAAACTGACGATTTAGCCACTCACGGACGCTTAAACTAAAATGTGCGGGGCAACCATCATGCTGGTAAATCATGTTCCTTCGGGTTTCAAGAGGTACATGACTGAGTAACTCATAAAGTTCGTTTCGCAAAAAAACTTCATATGCTTCTCCATTGAGGTTGTTGGGCAGGAAAAAAGGGCCGATCAATTCATCCTTAATAATGCCCATCCACACATTAAGGGAAAACCTTCTTTGTGATCCTTTTAATCTTTTCTTGTTTGGGTTACCGTCTTCTTTTGGGGCCCAATAATGAATATTATGGTAATTCGTTAATCCATCTTGATCGAATTTGGACTCGTCGGTCCATAAAATTTTTAATAAAAAATTGGCATCTTCCATGTCTGTATTCAACATGAATCTGCAAAATTCGACTCTACGTGCAGGATCTCCGTCTTGTATAACTTGTACCGGAGTCAAATGATACGGGTAGAGTCTTGACCCGTGCATTGTGTTCCATATTTTCCATTGCGACATGCCAAGACGTCGTGCAATGACGTTTGTTGAGGTCGTCGGATCTTGCTCAAACATGCGAATTATCTGTTCCTCTTCCTCCGATTGATAAATACGAGGTCGTCCAGCATCGCTTTGTCGTCTTTGAACACGACCAGTTTCTCGTACTCGCCGGTAAACTCCGTCAAACACACTCATATGGGGTAAACGGCGCTCTGGAAATCGAGACTGATATTCCGTTCGAGCATGTGTACTGACGCCATTGGCAAAACCATAGCAAAAGAGTATGTCCGCATACTCTTCGTTTGTGAACTCTCGAACACGAGGTAGGTGGTCGCGGGGCTCCGCAGCCATGATCAGGTCCTTTAGTATAAGCCAAGTCGTCGGGTAAGCAATCAATCACAGAGTCCAGTTCACTAGCCGAATCACAGAAAAAGAAGTTACACAAGTCCAATAACGTTAGCAAGGTCGAAGTTTTATCGTGATAAAGGGTTGAAAAGAGCGTCTAAACAGTACGAAGTGCCTGAGCAAACTGGGTTCACATTGTTCGTGCAACAAACACAAGCAAGAGCGAGACGGCGCATTCAACATGGATACCTTAGTCTAAAACCCTTTCTCGGAATGTCTCTACCTAAGTCTTTTGTTATCGCATTATTTCTGCAACTGTGTAATAAACCACCAACTTTTTTACCTCGTTGGATAGCACACAAACTGTACATGTTTTTTAAATAAAATGCAGACTGAATTTACTAGCGTTTTTGTGGAGATAATAATTGTTTTTGCAAACAATTTTATAAAAAATATTATTATTTTTTTATGAAACAGCCTCAAGTTTCTGGATGGGTCCACATTAGTATGATATTGTTATTTATTATTAAGAGCTGTAACAAGGTCTCTCTAAAACTGCAAACAGAATTGAAATCGGTTTATTACTTTTTTTTTTATTGAATTTTTAAGTAGGAAAACTGGATATCCTAAAAAAAAATTAAAAAAAATAATATAAAAAAAATGAGCCATTTCCGGATATCACAATGTATAGTCAAATTGTTGCAAATGACATCCTCTACCACCCCTAAAAAGGATCCGGTCTAATTACCAATAACCCTGTATAAATAAAACTGTTCTTTTACTGATTGAGGTACTGAGCAACTGACAGATAACGTACAGCTGACCCTAGACGGACAGTATATACCGTGCCGGACATAAGGCAATGAGAATCTTAAATGTTTACATGCGATCTTTTTACAAAATGGTCTCTTAGAGTTTGCCGAGATATCACGGGTAAATTTTTTCACTTTTCAAAATGGCAACACTCAAAATGGCAACACACAAAAATGGATGCGTTGATTTATAAGAAAATCTTAATTTTGTCAAATAAATTCAATTATGAAAGAAATATACTTTGGAATGTGCAAAATACAGGTGAAATGTGATCTCATGATATTTCTTTGTAGTTGTAGCAGTATTTTAACAGGTAGGAACAGCACAAGACGGCATTTTTAAATTAAAATACTCGTAAACAATACACGACGGTTACCAAAAAGTGACTAATCGTCGAAACCTCAGAATCTAATATATAAAATTCTCGTGTCACAGTTTTCGTTGCCATACTCCTCCGAAACGGCTTGACCGATTTTGATGAATTTTTTTGTGCTTATCCGGTATCTATGAGAATCGGCCAACATCTATTTTTTTTTTATTTATATGGCAAAACAACGTTTGCCGGGTCAGCTAGTCTAATATATAAAATTCTCGTGTCACAGTTTTCGTTGCCATACTCCTCCGAAACGGCTTGACCGATTTTGATGAAATTTTTTGTGCTTATCCGGTATCTATGAGAATCAGCCAACATCTATTTTTTTTTTTTATATGGCAAAACAACGTTTGCCGGGTCAGCTAGTACTCAATATATGAGTATGTTTTGTTGCTTCAATTTCTAGAGTGATGCCGGATTCTGGTTCATTTGTATTCTGAGGGGTATACTTACTATGATACACATATGTCCACAGATATGTACCAATTTTATTACGTTTTTTAAACTAGTCCAGATGGAACTCGAACTCACGACCTTCCACACAGTAGAACACTCAGCCATGAAAGCTTTCAAAAAAATAAATTTTAAAAATTTAAAGAAGAATTTTTTTAATTGAATGTTTCAAATGTACACCTAAGAAAGAAACTACCTGTACCATAAATATACAGGCACATAGGATGTGGTGTCCAGTGTGTCAAAGATTATAAATTAAATTAAATTTGAGGGCCTCCGGTTGTCTTGGGTTCGAGTCCAGCCGATCCAGTCAGGAAACAAACTTTTCAATATTGGCTCGGGTCTGCGTGTTGTTAGGACACCCCTTAGTTCTAAGATCGAATGTGTTGTCTCCATAACACAGGCTTATGTACTCATAAGTTTTCTTTGATGCCAAAGCGGTGTTTCTGTTCGAACACTTTATTTATTTATTTTAAAGCGTGGGAATTCGCAACCTTTGAGTGAGATATCGGGACAGTATAAACGTTGTCACATTCACAAGCTAAATACCTACTAAACGATATGTCCTTTAAAGTTTTGTCTGTCTCTGACCATCCATTGTATCGACACCACGTGAGAATTTAACAGTCGATTCCACACAATTGTTTCGACGACTCTGGCCTAGATCGGTTTTTTCGTAATGTGGAGTTAGACCACTTTGGCGTCAGGGTAATTAGATAGAATCGCTTTTCTATTTCTCTGCAAGATGATGTTATCTTTAAGTATTGTTCAAGACAATGTAACGTTGAAAAAATAGGCAGTAGATATGCAGACTCACATGCTGTTCTTGTATAGTTTTTAGAGTTTTGTATTAAGATTCTGCGATTTGATCTGCCAAATGCCAAGGAATTCTATTTGAAAGTGCTCGTATGCCATGTTATGTAGAAGTAATCTTAGACCTGGCATCCCTTCATCTTTGGATTCAACGTCACACTTGACACCAGGTGAGGTTGAGAGTACGCATGTATGCAGCCTCAAACTGAGCATAAATAATGATGTATTGTGAGGCCTACGCTTTATAAATATAAATAAAAATCCACTGACAATCACATCAACTAGATGGCTCCAAACAAAGCAAAGCTTGTGATATGAGATACCATGAACCGAATTAAGGGGAACCTAGAATATAAATACAGTGGAATCCGTTTACAATGACATCGAAGGGAAATAAGAAACAAGTCATACTAAACGGACGTCATACAAAGCATAGGTACTGCAAGAATAAATAAACTGTTTAAGTTAGTACTTATGTGATTTATTTTAATAGGGAGGAATAAAATAGAGATAGATCAAAGTAGATATTAATAAGTAGACTCAATAAGTAAATCTACGCTCTGAGACTCAAATCAAAAAAGCCTTTCACGCGCCGAAAGTCTTTGGGTATAACGTGACTCTCCCGAACACTGCTAAAGGTTTTAGAAATTATAAGGTCGGTCACTATAAGCGGACAAAATTTGATAAAAAAGGGTCACAATAAGCGATATGTCACTATAGGCGAAGTCATTATATCCGACTTAGTTATATAATTTATATGAAAATCAAACTTCACTGTGTAAACACGTCATAATGAGCGGCTAGTCAATATAATCGGAGTCATAATAATCGGATTCTACTGTATTTATACAGGGTGACAAATTTTAGATATTGAAGAAGAGCACTCAGTACTTGATTCTGATCATAATTATGTAATAAAAGTAGGTACTCAATTTTTCACCGAAATTCCCTATAAATAAATAAAGAGTTCACAAATGCTTCACGGCTTGACGACCGTTCGTGAAGTCGTCTATACCTACCTACCTATTCTGTGTTGATAGCGCCGTGCGTACGTCCGTGGTAAGTAGTTATCAGTGTAACCATGCGTTGCGTATTAAATTCCTTAACTTTCAGTTAAGTTTACTTAGTAACTAATTAATATTTATTTTATTTTTTCTTTTCGTGTATGATCTCAAACTATCACGTCCTCGAATTTCAAAAGTGGCCCACCAGTCACCCTGTATATTCAGTTTGTCTTTTTCTGACATGCAATGATTTTATTTATAAAGTTCTACAAGAACTTTAGTAAAAACTTTACAAAAGTTCCGTCCAAAGAAAACAGGAATTTCATGAATAAAAACAACTATAAAAAATATCTCTAAATAATTTTTAGGTTTTCCGCTCAGTGGATACCATTATTTTTATCGGCCATTTTTATTCGTCTGCAAAGTTTTATGTGCAAAGAGTTTTCTACTTCGAATTTTTAAACAATTTCGATTCGAACGAATTCAAACTGAAACTTAGTAGCGCGTTGAAATTGTTTGTTCGAAGACAGTTTTTGAAGGAATTTATTGACTGATCTTGTTGTTTATGTAGAGACTTTTCACTGTAAAAATTTTACAATTTAAGTATAGGGAATGACTGATTGGTGTCAAAACTTTATTTAAGTGTTGCTTGAAATACTGCATGGAGGGAAAATTTAAATGTATTGCAATGAGAAACAGGAGACGCAAATCTTTTGAACTAGCTTCTGTAATTATGCAAACAGAAAAACTGCAACCTCTTTTAGCGAGAGTATTTTTATTCATAAAATTAATTGTGTAGGTAATTTTATGACACCCTCAAACTACGTGAGGTGGTAATTAAAGATGAAGTCAGAGATGACAACATTGTCGTTATGTTATATTCATTATTAGAGTCTAGTTAGTAACCGTCGGAGCGGTGATGTCGTGATGTCGCAATCTTAACGAAACCTGAAGGAGTCTTACCCTTGAGCGGGTATCACTTGTGAACGAATCCCTAAAAAGGCTTCATGAATAATGAATAAAAAACAATAAAGCGAGTGAAATCGATATATTTCGATTTTCTACAAAGAATAGCATACTAATAAATTTTCACTCTAGATATTTACGATACTCATTTTAGCACTTTACATGCGCGAGCTAATTTGCATTGTGCTGCTATCTTTTGGTGAGCATCTGTACTAAATATAGCATACAGAGCTTTGCCTAATAATTATAACCTGAACAACTTGGATTCCCCACCTTGCAGTTTGGCAGGGGTATTCTAAACCAACCCTACATATCACTTAGTGTGAAATGAAGCAATTCTTTTCGTATCACTAAGCGCCGTAAACATTCGTCAAACATGTTTTATTTAAGTTAATCACTTAGCAAGTTATTGGATTCAGGGTAAAACCGGCTTGCGTGACCGTCGGCATGCAACATGAAATTGTGCCAAAAATGCTGTACGTACCCCCAGACGCAACCCTTGACGAATAAAATATTTACTGCCATAAAATCTACCCTCTTTTAATGTTCTGTTTTCTTGGCATCGACTAGGAAACTTAGTTTTCGATTATTTGTTGATGTAGTCTGGAGTTAATGAAGTAACGTCTTTTGGGTGTCTTTAATTTGTAACCTCATCCCAGGGAAGATATATTTTATTTGGCAATTAAATATACATACATACATACATAACTTCACGCCTGTATCCCTTACGGGGTAGGCAGAACACCAGAGGCTATGAAACCATTTGAGGTCTCGTTTGACAAATTTAGAGGTATTATAATGATAGAGAGAGACTATTGCAGTGACAGGGGGTCTGCCTATCGCCCGCAAAACTGTCAATAAAACCTCAGTCCCTTAACTGACTTTTACGATATGCCCGGGAAGAGAAGCAGCTGGCACATTCTATGTTTTTCTTTCACTGCCAGTCCAGAATATACATCTTAGTAAAATATCTGATAGCGCACCAACAACATTATAGTACATACTGAGACATAAACTCGTCTTTAGGATGTTCATTTAAGCTTACCTTGGCACAACCATCTTTAGTAATATGGCAAGTTTAATTTTATTTATTTTTTTTGAATGGATTGTTACATTTCCGCATTCTTAAAAATATTTACAATAGATCTTTTTTAAGAAAAGAAAGACAAATAGCGATTGTAGCGATAAGCGCTAAGGCGCCTTTTTAACCTACTTCAAGAAAAGGAATTACTTAATATCAATTACTTTAAGAAATCTTTTATTTACAACATCAGGTTAGGAACTAGCTGTGTTTAAGAAGCAATATAAATAAATAAATAACCAGGTACCTAAAACATATTTTCTGCTTCCCCTGAACAAGCCTTACTTTATACAAATATTTTATTAAATTTTCCATAAAACAGTCTTCCATACTTCCTACCATGCCCCATAAGTTTGAAAGCATGTGTAAGCAGCCTAACTCACGGCCGTGCGTGTCAGCATGCAACCATACATCAAAATGTTGCCAAAACCTCGGTAATTGAGCCAGTGATGCCAAACCCCGGGTAATAGAATCGGCTAGACGCAATTCAGACCACCCTAGCTCATAAAAAATTTAAATTGCGAGTCGTAGGGACAACAAAGTCATTTTCTAAGGATAGGCGTTATGGATTAACTTTGAATGTTGTTCCAGACTGATATATGACACGAACTTTGTATTACGAAAACAGAAGGTTAAGTATTAAGTCTTGCACTGCTCTGTCCAACTAGTTGGACCACGGGTCTTTACTAGGGGCAGTTGTCCAACTATTTTAAAAAGACGTTCTATTTTCTAAAGACGTTCATTATTATCTAGAATCATTTGCGAATCTATCAACGTCCCACACAGTGGTTATGAAACTTACAAAATGACACTTCAACCATCTATCACCAAAATCAATCACCCATCAAAATTTTAACCCATTTAACCCACCTGTAGGCTAATTAGACCCAAACTCCGAACTTCAACAATATGCATACATAATCAACCTCGAAATTTCCCGAGTTTTCAATTAAAAGCAACTTTAGTATTTGATGCCGTAACTTATGAAAAGGGTAGCTTAAATTCTTACCGCTCACGCACGGTTATTAAGCCATTAGGGGTAATTTACGCTGATTAATGATTGAGGGGTTGACACCCTTTGGTAAAGGGTTGGAAAGAATATGCAAATACAAGTCTTTGTAACATATACTTGGATAATGAAAAACACTTGTATTTTAAAGGTACTAATATTTCATTACTAGATACTACTACATTATTGTATATTATCATTATATTATTATTAAAGCAAACAAAATAAATAAAGGTTTTCTCTTCACTAATTAGGAATAGCTTCCAAACTACCTTTGGGCGAGAAACTGATATAGATATTACCTGTAATTTGATTCTATGAAATCCAGCTCTCGATACACTTGGATATAATACGTGGCATCCTGAGTCAATTTATTATTAAGTATTGACCAATTAAAATCTAGAGCAAGTTCTTAAGAGTTGTTTTTATATATGAACGTAGACGTTTTGTTTTTCGCAGAGGGCCTCAGCCCGACAATACCTAATTTCAGATATTAAAAAAAAACGCAGGGTTCATTTTAATTAGCGCATCACCTCTTGTAGGTAGATGTGGAGAACATCAATCCCAACCACATTTGTTCTACAACTTTGTTAAATTAATAGTTTTTGAAATTTTAGTTTTCCCATACAACAACATTTATAGCCTCTGTTTAGAGGCGTAACTCTATTTACTCTGAGCGTAGTATGCCACGCACCTTATCGTCTAATAACCACGTAAAATATCGCCTCCTAATAATAACAGGTAGATACTTCCTACAAAATGTAGAGTAAGGAGCAAAACTTTTTTGTTTTTAATTTTTATGTTATTTATCACTTTCATGCTGGACTGGGAGCAAAAGAAACACTTAGAATGTGCCAGCTGCTTCTCTTCCCGAGCATACTGTAAAAGTCAGTTAAGGGACAGAGGTTTACTTGGCGTTTTTGTGGGCGATAGGCTGACCCCCTGTCACTACAATAGCCTCTCTCTATCTTTGTAATACCTCAAAATTCGTCAAACGTGACATCAGATGGTCTTGTAACCTCTGGTGTTCTGCCTACCCCATAAGGGATACAGGTGTGACGTTATGTATGTATGTATTATCAAGATTTGTAAAAAGTCGTAGAACAAATGTTGTTGGGATTTATGTGGAGAGACTGCGGGATGATGACAAGAGGTGATGCGTTAATTTATTAATTTGTTTTATTTTATTTGGGTTGCTAACAGCTTTGACTCAAAAACTAGGTTAAACATTTAATGTTTAGTAAGCCATTAACAAGCCATCGCAGATACATTTGGAGATACAAAAAAGATGATTGCACAAAAATATTAAAGAAAAAAAATAACAATATCTAAGCTATGATAATCTGCTTCTTATAAAACAATACCTTATGCTATACGAGAGAAGCTAGCAATTTCTTAACCAATGCATTTTTCAATTTTGTAGGTGTGGTGTTAAAAAGATCGATTTCGGAGTCATGGTATTTTTTTTTTTGATAGTTCGTACGCGCAAACGGAGCGTGGAGCAGGTTCCTTATCCGAGAATGTTTATTGGGTACATTAATAAACAATTTATGTAAAATGTACGGACAGTCTATTTTAGATTGCGCCGTTTTCACAATGAGAGCAACATCAGAAATATTTCGCCTTAAGTAAAGTAGCACTAGGTGATATTTGAGACAACGCTGGCGGTTATCTAATTTTGGTAGTTTGAACTTGTACGCGAGGAATCTCCTAAACTTTTTCTGAACACGCTCTATTCTTTTAGAGTACTTTTCATAATAGAGGTTCCATACTTGGCGGGCATGTTCCAATTGACTCCGGACATAGGCACAGTACAGGATTTAATGCAAATTTAAGCCTGTGTACATTATAATCACTCTCTCAGAAATATAAATATTTGACAAACATTTAAAATACTAAACTGTTTGCATATTTAAATCAAATAAAATGATTTCCATAATACATTATTTGTAATTCGTGTTTTTTTTTTCATATACCTGTCATCGAAGTGTCAATTTATTACTTCACTCCGTGTGATGTGCAGTCATCTTTGACGTGCATTACGTGAGGGTGAAAGTGCCCTGTAATATATTCCAATACTGTCACATACCCTTAGACATAATTAATAGTTAACAGAAGGATATTTGAGCTTTGTCATTTTTTATGTTCTCATTTAGTAATGTTATTTTATTTTATAAATAGGGTCATAACAATTTGATTTATATTTGTAAAAAAATAATTTTGATATTGAATGCCATACTTTCGCAGGATTAAAAAGAAAATTGGCGCTTTAGACGCAAATTATTTTAGATGTACCTATCTACTTTATTGCTCAATATTTTGTTATAACTTTAAATATCCAAAAACCCTCCCGAACCTTCAATTTCTCAAAACCTTATTCAGTCATCAACTCTACCTCACAAACAGCTTTAAACGTGTAACAAATAACAATAACCCAACAAGACTGCATACCGCGATAACAAGGTTCAATCATCGTCCGGCAGACGTCGCCACTAGCGCCACCGGCGGCCTGTGACGTCGACAGCTGTTCGTCACGGTATTCCGGCCACCGACGTGACGCAAGGGGTTAACAGTGGCAATGCAATCTGTGCTTGATGGATAGTTCACACCGCAGATCATAAAGTAATAGGTTTTAACAGTACACAGGTTGACAATTTCGAAATCGGAAAGCAAGCTTTTGCCGTTTGGTGGCGCCTGGCGCATTTTACCACATCCTTGGTTGTCTAAGTACTGCTTATGTACATACATAATGCAGCAGATCAATAAAATTTTATTATTATTATTTTTTGAGAAGTCAATTAAAAGATTTTAATTCCTGATTTCACTCGTGAGAGGTTTTTCTCAATGTTTTGGCTACGTCAAGTTAAAATGTGTAAAAAAATAAACCATTGTTCATTGAACGCGTATATAATTAATTGATAAATATTATTGAAAACCCAAAAGTAAGCCGTAAAACTGCAGCTCATCTCGACGTAACAATAAATTTCCAGAAAAGTAATAAACACAACAAAAAATGCAGTTTAGAATAAATAAGCGCGCGAATGTCATAAGCCGATAGCAATTTATGAGCAATAAAGGGCAAGTGTTATGTCGTTCAGAAGTCAAGTATTTTTTTATCATGAATGTCAACAAACAAGAACTGGACACCTGATGGAACTTGGCACCATGTATGCCAAAATAATATCTTACTATTATTATAAATGTGAAAGTTTTGGATGGATGTAGTTATTGATGGATGTTTGTTCCATAACCATGATAGAACGGCTCAAAGGATTAAATAAATAAATAAATATTTCTGACACTCTCACAACATTATCTAGCCCAAATTAAGTTTCTTAAAGAACTTGTGTTATGGATACTAGATAACTGATATACTTAAGAATATATAAACATACATTTTTTCTTAGAATAAACTTAAATAATCATATAAACATCCATGACTTGCTAATATCTGTGTTCATCACACAAATATCAGCCGCCGCCGGGATTCGAACCCAGGACCTCTGGCATAGAAGGCAATGTATGTTACCACTACACCAGCCGGTCGTCAAAGGATTTAGATGACATTTCACATATTGATAGTGTACAGTCTGCAATAGACCATAGGTTACTTGTTATTCCGATATTAGTGATTGTACGGGTGAAACCGAGTGAAATAGCTAGTGGTATATAAAATAAAAGTAGCTCGTGACCACGGGGTCTACAAAGACACCGAAACATGGAGTTAAAATATAAAATATACGCGAAACATCCGATTATAACGTGTTTTACGTACTTAAGATTGAAAACACTATAATTTTAAATAATTCAAATATTTACTTACAATATTAAAGTGTTTAAAATGTATTCCTTTGTGTATCAAATGCATTTATTTAATTAAAATGTTATTGTGTTTAGTCGATGTCATTTGAAGACATGTAGGCAATAGCAAGATGGTTCCGTATTTAAAGGTAATAATTAGTTTCTATGATACAAGTTTCTTATCAAACTTAATTTGGTCTCGATAATATGGTGTTTATTTTATTTATGTGTTCAAAAGTAATGAAAACAAAAAAGCATTATCATCGCATCTCTTTCTCATGAACCCAAAGCAGGGCTACGATTATCTCCTCTGGGTGACGAGGAGGTTTAGGCCTTAAATCTCCAAACCGGCCCAGTGCTGGTTGGTCCCATTGTAGGTAGTTTATGTGTGTAAGGTTATGGGTCCAACTCTCAGCACAAAAATTATTAAGTACATCATTTAAATCTTAATTCAAAAGCATATCATTTAATTTATGCCGTCCTAAATTAAGTTTATGATAGATGTCACCTAAATATAAGGATATCGCATGTGCAGGCTATGAGCTACCTGTGCGCACAATTTCAGCTAAATCCGTCAATTCTTTTTCGCGTGAAGAAGTAACAACCATTTTGAATGAAGTAACAACGTTCACGTTTATAACATAACTAGCCACCGCGCGCGGTTTTACCCACGTAACTTTTGATCCCATGGGAATTTCGGGATAAAATATAGCCTATAACCTTCCTCAAGAGTTGGGCTATCAAATGCAAACAGAATTTTTTGAATCCCACTTGTAGTTTCTGAGATTAGCGCGTTCAAACAAACAAACAAAAAAACAAACTCTTCAGCTTTATATATTAGTATAGATAATGACAAACATAATACAAAAGCTACAATTTAAAATATATTGATGGCCTCCGTGGAGCAATGATAGAGCAATGTGAGAGGTCCCGGGTTCGAGTCTCACCGGACTCAAATTGGACATATATACATGCCTACATACATAACTTCACGCCTGTATCCCTTATGGGGTAGTTATGCTTTTTCGCTACATTAGATACATAATTTGTGTGTCAGTTCTGTTAATATTCTATTGGAAATCAAATCTACTAGAAATTATAAGAGAAGTTACCACACCCTTGTGCTTTCTATACCAAAATCGATGGTCATCAAGATTTTAAAGTAGTTGACTCCTGTGTTCTCTTGTTCTAATGCAATAAGGTCGTAAATCCCTCAGCAGTCTCCTTCTTAACCAGAACTCCACCGTACAAGTTTTCGATAAAACATCGATAGTTGAAAAGTTATAGTGTAGTGACCGCAAAGTATCGCATTACCAAGGGTTCACTCAGAAATATCGATTTTAATGTTTACGTTCCGTCGGCTTTAAACTTTACACTTTGAAAGAGTTGAAAAGTTGTAAGTAATGAGTGGGCCCGAAGCGGAATTATTTTTTGTAATTTGACATACATATATAACTTCACGCCTGTGTCCCTTATGTATGAGGTAGGCCGAACACCAAAGGCTGTAACACAAACTGTAGTCACATTTAACAAATTTGGAGGTATTATAATGATGGTGAGAGACTATTGCAGTGACAGGGAGTCAGCCGATCGCCCGCAAAAACGCCAATAAAACCTCTGTCCCTTAACTGACTTTTACAATATGCCCTGGAAGAGAAGCAGCTGGCACATTCTATGTTTTTCTTTCGCTTCCAGTCCAGCATGGAAGCATTTTTTGTAATTTTAAATCACTTTAATGTAAAATTAAAGGACTTTTTAACAGTTGCTAAACAATACTGATTTTGATGTTTCTAAATTTGAATTTGAGATTGCAAATTGACATCTGCCTTAACTGACCACTATTAGTCCTATATACTATTAGTATTAGACACCTCGTCATCTCTGGAACCTCTGAGTCCTCGTCATCTCTGGAAATCCATTTCATTAAAAAAATTGTGCTTATAATTTATTTTACTTTATAGGATCTAAGGGAAAAACGAAGGAAAGGCGATTAATATATTTAGTATGCGATCTAGAGAAATAAGTACTTTGAAAGATGAGAAAAAAACAAACGGCAAGTCGTCTTTATGATGATAACAGATAGCCTCGAATTTCAGGATCTAAACCTTATAACCCATGTTCATGAAGCCTGCATAATAACCTATGTTCCACTGACGCTCGTACAAAAGTTACCCAACACCTTAAAAACTAAAAGCCATATCTCATAGATCACCTAACCTGATAATATTTCTACGCCGTAATAAAATACCTTTATTGCAAACACACACCTCTTACGTATTCCATCTATGACATTACCTACTTCACAACTTCGCTAGTAACACTTGCGTTTGCGCAAATACCAAAACTCTGAGTCAGCTTAATTAAACAAGGTTCCAACGTACTCGATATGTAAACAAATAAGGGACTTTGTCGCATCAAGTTAGCGCAGCGGCAAGGACGTATTTTTCTCCGATCCTTCCTCAACGGCAAAGTATAATGACTATGCAGCCGCGTTGCAAAATGAATCACGACAAATGCGAGGGAAAAGAATTTGGAATTCGCGCGAATTTTCTTAAAAAACCTGTGAGTCAAATCATTGATGGATTTTGTATCTGTCGTTTCTTTTTTTTTAATGAACAAGGTCACAGATGCATGGACAGGTTTATGAATCATTTTTGTTTGCATTTCTGGTTGCAATATCCGTTTTAGTATGACAACTTTTAGCCTGTTTAATTGATTTTGATACTACATTCTTCGATTTTAAGACTTACATTATTGAATCATGCAAGCTTCACCTGTAACTTATCACATGATTGATAACAAGTTTTATGTTGATTCAACTTCGGCCTCGCACAGTTAGGCTGTGAATTATAGGCTCGAAATGCACGTCAGAAATCGGAGCCCTATTTGAAATTATATTGAACTTCACCTACAAAATAGACCTTCCAAAAGTAGAGAAAAACAAAAAAAAACTTATCCACACAACAAACAATAATGACCATGACACAAGTGCGGAACCCTGAGAACTGATATTGATTTCAAAGTAAATATTTTGGCCTGGAAATAATCTGCAAGGGAGCAGTAAGTTTAAAGTTTTCTTTGAGATTGGAAAATGAAAGAGGCCGCGCAAAGCCGATGTCGCAATCTTCAATGTTAAGTCTCGCGCTGCCGATGTGCACAAGTTTTGCTAAGTCTGGGGCTTATTAGATTATTTTTATAAAATTGCTAGACTCAATCAGAGCGTGGGACCTTATAGTTAGGGCAGATCAGTTACTGGAATAACTTACCCATAACAATAATGTCTGTCTACAGACTAATCTTATAATTTGCAAAACATCTTTGAGATTGCTTCAAACCATAGTTTTGGCAATCGACGAGATATTTTACAACACAGCCAGCAGATCAAAGCACAACCGGCCGCTAGTGTGAATAACAATCATTTATTCAATCAAATGTAAGTGCACCGTTTTATCAATAAAATGAGCCAGCAGTTTGTCAATAGAATGATCAGCGGCGCCCCCTCTTAGCCGGCGCCAGGCAGCACGTACCTGAGTGATTGTATGATGGCATGTGTTACACATACAGCATCCTTATCAAGTCTCTGACTCACTCTTATTGCCATTTTCCGTTCCCGTCATCATAAGAGCAATAAGGATGAATTTGCTGTCATAACTTGAAACAAATAATTCTTTATTTTTGTCTTATTTGATTTCGTTTTAACAGCAACATGGCAATAATAAAACCACTCGGTGACTCGATCGCGATTTTCCAGGTTCGTTCTAGTTTTTTATCATTGGATGCTCAAGCCGATTATATTAAAAGGACCTAGCGAGGATAGCTAGAGCATCTCTTATTTATATTTTATATTGCAGAGTGAACTAAGAATAGTCTTGAACAGGAGAGTTTAATACAGAGCTGCACATTAACTGACCCAATCTGTCCAAGTGACCCCTGTTTAGTGGAAGATTGGAGGTTAAGAGCTAGCGATCTCAGCTCGGATTAAGATTACTCCTGCATGTGTATAATCGCCAAATTTTACTCAAAAGGAGACGTCGAGTCCAAATCGCTGCTATTTTATTCACCATTGATATTGAAAGCGCTGCCAATGCAATGCTTTGAAGGAACTAGAAAAGAAATCAGCATACTTCGAATATCGTCCTTAAATCAGCCCTAATGGTGCCTTCCAATAAGCCATTCAACTGAAGCACTAATTCGAATCTTAGCTACTTCGATCGACTCCCCTATTTATGTCCCTAATAAAAACGCTTATAAAAAGAATTCTAGCTATTTCAGAACCTATTTGAACTTGTATTTTATCAAATTTCGTAACTAAACCGTGACCTAGAAAATCTATAAACCATTTAAAATTATCTATAGCTAACCTATTTATTTCAAACCAGGGGAGATTCCAGGAATTCGTTAAGGTTTTTTGAATTAGGCTACTGATTCTGTCAACAGAGGAATTCCGAGTATTTTAATCAATTTGATTGCTGAACTGGGTGAGATCAAGTGCCCAATTGAATAGATTTTCAGAGCATTAAATTAAATTAAAGTGATGACATTTCTGTGCCCTCATTTGCCAGTTCAACCAGAATATGATACTTATCAAATTACAATGTTTTTGTGTATTTTTAAAATGTTGTAGAGAACTTTATAATATAGGGTTTTTATATACAATACTTTTTTACCAGCATCTTGAATTACATGAAATAATTTCTAAGAACTAATTTCTTACACGGAAATTGAGCCTGAAACCTCCATGCAACATAAAATATCTACTTCAAACAATCTCTATTACCTATTAAAAAATATGTAATTTATATTTTAAGTTTTCTATCTATGCAAATCTAAAAAATAAAATATACTGACAAAAGACCATGTTGCAAATAAGACAGAGATTTAACTTTACATTTCATCTAATCTTAATTAAGGAGGAGACCAAATCCAATTTAAGGAGAGATCTATCACCTCAAAGTGACAATTATTTATTCCACTATATGCGTTAAAGCCTAGTAAAAGGAATCCTCCAGTCCACGCAGGCGCTCTATACCTTGGCAAATAATTCAATGCAATGACAGTTCCAGTGTGCCCACCGGTGCCCACTTTAGGGAGAAAAATTGAGATGTGGGAATGAATTAAATTATTTTTTTATAATAATATCGTAATATATGGACTCACAAAATATTTTATACTTTCATTTTCTCATTTCAAGAAAGATTCTTTACGTCCCAATTTTTTCGTTTACTTTAAGAAATAGCAAAAACCTTCTACTGTAGCCGTTCGCTTTGTTTCGTAATTATTATTTTCATTAAAATTACTTTAAAGATAAAGCACTCACCTCAAATTCAATTATTTACCTATACATTGCTTAAAAATTTTATGCAAAAAGGCTCATTCATTTTCAATCAATCTTATTCACTATTTACACTACGAAGTTTTCAACTGGTTTCATTATTTTTATTTTTGACATTTCGAGCTGTCAGTTTACTGCATTGAAATATTTGCCGAGGTATAGGTTTGCGCGGGCGCAGCGCTACCTGTCATTATCTTTGACATTTCGCAACTTGACCCGCGCACAGATCTGGCAGTTGATGCATGCAATCTATCATTATGTGGGATTTTCTTCCAGTTAACCAATTTTATAAACAATGGCTTCTAAGTCTAGTGCTTTTTTGAGCAAAAAGGTCTAGTTTTTACATATTATGTGAAAAGTGAAAGATGTAAATGTAAACAAGTTTTTATACTGGCGTAGTATTCCGATCGTAACGAAAGTATTGGAGGGATTAGTGATGGGAAAATACACACCCTGTATAGTATTTAAATTTAAGGTTAAGTAAGGAAAATGCAAATGCAAAAAAAGTACGTGAAAAACGTAACAAAGAGCATATTTATAAATCGCTTTTAAGTTTAAAAGCCATCTTAAGTTTTGCTAAAAGTAAAAAAGTCTACCACATAAGATGGACCTGAAATACAGGCTTTACTAATTGTAAAAATATTCAATCACAATGATATCTACTTTTGTGTAATAAAATAATCCTAATAGGTACTCTTAGGGTCAAAAGTAAATTGCAAGTCAGACGTTGACCACACATCAATCCATTTTAGATTGTTGACGAAATAAAGTTTTCATTTATAAATAATCATATTTTGATAATATTTTTACATATTTGTATGTCACGTACCATGTTTATGTTTTAATTTTTTAAGTATCATTGAAGAGATCTTTTCAATGTTGGACCGCACAAATTTCATTTTTTATAATATTATTCCGTGTTTACTTTTCAGTTAATTGCAATAAAGTTTTTTTTAAATTTTATCGACTCTTTTACATCTATTGTATAGACTATTGTCAAAGCCTAATTAGAATGACGCATGCTAACTCAACACAGCCGGCAGTAAGTGTTACGCCACAGAAGGAAATACCCTTATTCTTGTACTAAGTCGTCAGTCGTCACCAATATGGCCGTATTTGGGCTATGACGTCATCGTTGGACAATATTTGCCTTTGTATGCCAATGCCGACAGTTGCGTTATCTACTTTGTACACGTCTGTGTGAAAACCCAACTTAGGTAGAACACGGTTGGAAATCGCTGTACTTATATAGATATTTACTTTAGGCACGTATTAGTAATATTTGTTAATGCTACAATAATATATAAATATTCGTTATGTTCACACTAAGCTTAATTAGTAGGTATATTAACTACAAAATGGATACATATATCTATTAAAAATATATAAAACTTGATATCAGAATGAAACTTATTTAAATATCCATAATTTGTGAACCTGTGTGCGGCCCACAAGTATCTACCACTTTTTTCAGGATTCGAACCGACTTGCGTCATTATGATTTAGGCATAATGAGACAAAACGACTTTAGTTATGCCATTATAACGTTAAAACATGCTGATTATTTTTTAGTTCAATAGTAATAAATAAAAACAAATCAGTGATTCAACAAGTTCATCAACGTTCATTCATTCATTCAGATCATTGGGTCATGGAAAGGGCTTTTCTTTAATTTTTCTACGGGATCGAATCAGAAATGAGTAGATTTTCAGGAGAAAATAAAGTCACTGACATAGCATCAACGATTACAAGGTTAAAGTAGCAATGTGCAGGTCATATAGCTCGCAGAAACTAGTTAGGTTCTCAAGGAGCGATTATATACTGAGAGACAGAGCGTCGACGAACCCCCTTAAAGTGGACCTACGCTGTCCTTATAATATTCTTAAAGTTACAGACTATCCTTAATTAGCCCTCATAGCCGTGTACAAATGAGACGCTCTATAAAGATATTTTCTGACATCAAAGATCATTTAACAAATATTGGCAAAATCATAAACAGACCTTCAATCTAGCCCTTTAAGTGATCTAAAAGACCACACAACGTATTCATTAACTAGGCCCAAGTAATCTTCAGGTAAGGTCATTTCCCAGGCTAAAATGCAGCATAGCGTCACACCAAGGGCTACTAACCGCTCCTAAAAAGCAACAAAAAGCTACACAATATTATCAACTTGTTTTATGCGCCAACACCTGCAAAACATCCAAACAAAAACTTGCGCCTATGCTATCTAAATCCGATGCGCACAAAGCGTTCAACTACCTGCCTAATTACTCTAATCTATACAGCCTAAACATATGCTAGCGAAAATAAGGGCTTCCACAAACTTTTCTTGGGATTTTTTATCTGCTGACACGTGCAACGTGCGAAGACTGTGTGAATAGGGCCGATGATGGTGGCGCCTCGAGATAACAGGCCCGTTGTTCAAAGACATTTGAGATAATTACTGTGTAGACAAAGCATCCATGAAACAGATGGTGCTTGGTGGAATATCAGGTAAAAAAAAACGACAGGTTTACAAAAACGATGGAAAATAATAAACTCCATATATTTTTTCCAAGTTATTCTGCATAAATTAGTTAACTAAATTACTATAATTACAAGGTAATTGAATACCTGCATTATCCTATTAAAAATAACGTTATAAAGTTAAGAATTCACTAGTATATAGCCGCGGCTGTACTCGAATATATCTTTCTATATTGTGAGTTCTGAAGTCGTCGTGGCGCCGTGGTTACTGTGTTTATCATACGATATCACAGGTTAAGCAACGTTCGGCGCGGTCGGTATTTGGATGAGTGACCGCCGACCATTCATATCTCACGACGACTTCCGTGCTTCGGAGGGCACGTTAAGCAGTCGGTCCCGGGTGCTGTATACTTGTATACAGTAGTCGTTAGGGTTCGTCAGAAGCCATCTAGGCGCCCTAAAAATTCTGGCATCCACCACCCAGCTCTGGGCCAGCTTGGTGGATTATGGCCTATACCTCCTCTTCACCCAGGGGAGAGACTCATGCCCTGCAGTGGGCTCATTACAAAGAGTTGTGATGATGATGATTGTGAGAATGTTTCTCACGAAGTAGTCTCACAGATAATGGGTTCGAATGATGATGGTCCAGGACGATTTTGACCCTATCAAAACTGGACACGCGTGTCGCAGAGATCGAAAATCAAGCATAAATTCAAATAATGACTGACTGACTGAAAAGTGCAGCCCCAAAATGTCTTTTAATAATTTTGGTGCTATGGAGACGGGACGGCGGAATTTTTACACTTTACCAATAGGCCCGAGCATGTTTAGAGTAGTTCGTTTCTCAATCTAGTCCGCTTTGTCCCTGGACCTTTTAAACTACACAAGGCCCACATGGCCTTTAATTGGGCCACCTTGATAGTTTACCGCCTTAACCTCCTCATCAACCAGGGGAGAGACTAATGGCCCTGCAGTGGATTCGCTGACAGGGGTTTTGGATGGGACGATGGGTTTTGGACCAGATATACCTATTTTACCGCCAAATAAGTCCGATTATGGATTGATGATTTATTCTGATCGTGTTTATGTAGAGCTAGCTCTCCCCCGAACCTGCGAGCACTATCATCCACTATTTTCAAATTAACTGTTGGGTCAGATTGTAGAGAATACCCACAAATTACCATTAAGTTGCATTGCGACTATGATTCACTTCATTCGCGTAAATTCCTCTCCATTCCTTGTCAAATTATGAATGAATTCTTGCGTCTATTCCACAACACAAATAGTACTACCAATGAATATGAACGGCTTCATTATTCGTAACTGCATTGAAAGATACTTACTAACAGGTGAACAAAACAAATATTTTACAATGAACATTTGTTTCGATCATGAATGAATCCTTTTAAAGTTTTAAGTCGGAGACTCGGAGGTGCGAAAGTAACTATCTCACGTTACGCGCCATTTTTTTCGTTTTTTTTTTCTTCTACAAAACAAAGGCATTGACACCTGCGGTATTTCAGCCAATTTAGTTATATTGTCCTGTTTTGTTTTCGGCAATAAACAAGGACAATGTAAACCTTCTTTTGTCCGTCTGTTTGTATTTGTGGATAATCGGTAATTTATGAATATTCCTACTTTTTGGTGGTTCTCACGGTTGCTTTATTGTTCTGTAGAGAGGCAATGACAATAAAATGGTTGTGCTTTCGGACCTACATTAAAGTAGATGAATCAATTACCTCAAAATTGAATGAAAAGTAAGCATGTCGCGTTTTACATACCTACCATGAAGGCCAAAAGCTCAATAAATTGACTTAGATTGGACTTAAAACATTGTAGGCATGTAAGGAGGACTAGTTGGGTCTATTTCATGTAATTCTGAGACGACTCTGAGAAAGGTTATAAAGTAATTCAAATCAGATCAAATACTTAGGTTTACATAGATAAACGAAAGATAGGTCGACATGATGGATCTATTTTGATTTTGCTTGTAAAGTTACTGTAAATAACATAGGTAATGTGTACGAACCTACAAACATATTGACTATCAACTAGCACTAAAACTTAGCTTTTTATCATATAATTAATTTATTTCTGAATATTTATTGCTACTGCTTAATTACTTATAAAATTGTGAATGGAACTCATGGCCTACAATCCTGAGGACAATAAATATACAAAACGGTCGTTACCCTGCCCTGTCTGTCCTTTATCAATTTTATTCTAATATTTCACAGAGCTATGAGACCTAGATATAAGGCCGGTTAAAGTGGGCAGAGCCGCCGCTGTTTGAACTAAAGCTATACGAACTTAGTCAACTAATTTAATTACCAGTTATTGCACAGTTACTACCCAGTGGAAATTAAAGGCAGTTTGATTGTGTCGGAAGTTTCAAACACAGTAGGCACAATAGCCGCTTACCTACCGACAGACTTTTTTAATTCGTAAAGAACTCATTTTGCATTTTATTATACTGTATAGATAAAGATGAGTGCCAGCCTCGAATGTGGAAGATCTGGGTTCGAAACCAAGCCGGGATCGATTTTCTTCCGGTTTTTTTTTATCTATGGAACTTATGTTACTGTTGAACTTGCTGAATTTACGTTCAAAAATAGCCTGGACTAAAACATTTTTTGCCCGGATTTAAACAGGATAACGCAAGTACAGCAGTGATACAAATTAACAATATTAACTTGTTAGGTACCTACCACTAATTCCAGAACTAACAAAGTTTGGCAATATAAAATTATATAATCTTTAGCTACATGTACATTCATTTTTTAATAAATAAATAACAACAAAGCGCAGTCGAATTGAAAAGCCACTATAATAATTCATTTATTTTCCAAAAACAAATAGTAAATTGCAAAACTTGATCATAATGTATTCAAGTGATAGAATATTTAACTAAGTATAAATTCAATAAAACTAACAATGACAGCGTAGATCCAGCCTTAGCCCGGCTAGATCCAACTAGTTGGCGCCAGCAGGTAGCCCGCCTACCTGCTTCCTGCGCAAAGAGGATGTGACGTCATGCATGGTCCAGATTGCCAACCACACACCTACCTACCCTAGACCAGTACACAATCTGGATGTACAGTCAGCTTCATAAAAACCTGACCTGGTGATGAATGAATAAATAAAAATTGTTTTGAATCAAACGTAGCGTTTAGATAATTCTGAAGTTGAGACAAATTTTAGGTAATTTACGAAAAAATCTATCATCATAACTCTTTATGATGTGGGGGCGACTGAAAAACCATCGTCATCAGGAGATTTTATCTCCCCTTTGTGAAGAGGAGGTGTAAACATACATAACTTCACGCCTTATTCCCTTTGGGGTGGGAAGACACCGTTACAAGAGGAAGTTTTAGGCCATATAGCCCCAAGATGGCCCAGTGCTGATTGGTGTATGTCAGAATTTTCAAGGCACCCAAAATTGCTTCTGACAACCCCTAATGACTCTTATACAGAGTCCACTTATAATAGTGAATTAAATTTTAATAGCAGATTAGGAATGAGTGGGTCTCAATTTCGAAGAAAAATTTTTTTTGTACTTACCTATATTAAAATTTCAAAATTCTTCTCTGTGAGTAAAATTTAAGATTAATCTACATTATATGACTCCATACAATTAGAAGGAAACGTTTTTATTACTTGATGTGTACCTAGTCATAATAAGGCTCGTCTTGCCGTACGTACTTGAGGGAGTTCTGGCGCCTACGCTTATGTATGGTAGTGAATCTTGGGTGTGGCAGAAGAGACATGAAAGCAAGATTAATGCTGTGGAGATGAGAGCGTTGAGAAGCATGTGGTGAGTGAAATTGAGTGATAGGGTGCGCAATAGTGAAATAAGAAAGAGATGTGGATTGAAAGAAGATGTAGTGACTAAGATTGAAAAGGGTATGCTACGGTGGTTTGGACATCTGGAAAGGATGAGTGAAAGTAGATTTACGAAAGAGGTTTACAGAGCAAGAATGGATGGTGCTGTCGGAAGGGGCCGCCCTAGGCGAACGTACGCCGATCAAATTGGCGACGTTCTTAAAAAGGGCCTAGTTAAAAGTACCCGTAACCGGCGATCATGTATGAAAAGATTAATGAACGTGGAGGAAGCGAAAGAGGTATGTCTGGATCGAAGCAATTGGTGTTCCCTTGTCTCTGCCTACCCCAAAGGGAGACAGGCGTGAGGTTATGTATGTATGTATGTGTAGTCATAAACTACAGATCAAACATGAATTTTGATCACTTAGAAGACTTTTTAAATTTTAATTTATGAATATTATTTTTAAAAAAATTTTTTTTTTTCGTAATTATGACCCACGCGTAAGTCTTAATCTGCTATTAAAATATTATTGACTATAACAAGGCGACCCAATATGTATACATACAAGTATACAGAACCCGGCTGCTTAACGTGCCCTCCGAAACACAGAAGTCACCGTAAGAATTTATGACTCGGCAATCAAATCCTTGTACTGACTGCCCCGTTGATTAATTTGCTTTACCTATCGAAAAATGTATACAGGAACCACTGCACTTCGAAAGAAACTATATGATTACGTAATACGGTCCAGATCCACTGCAGCTGATTGTACTTACGAGTATATCGTAACATCTTCTCATTAAACGCTTTGACGACCACTGCTGTGGCAATAGAGCAACACTATCCATCTCAGTCGACAGTCGTGGATGAAAACCCCGCACAATGTTATCATTTGTATATGATATGTATTTATTTACCTACCTGAAAAAAAAAATAAGTATGTTTTAATATTGTCTTAAGTTTTCACGATTCATAATTTGAATAAAACACTTTTTAACCGGATTTATCGTGTATAAATTATATTTTACATTTTAGCTAGACGTTTCGATGTCTTTGCAGACCACGTGGTCACGAGCGACTCAGTGGCCACAGTTGCGTGTTGAAATATAAATCGACGAGCTTTTTCCCGCGACTTCGTACGCGTATAAACAAAAAAGTCTTATTTTTCTCAACCCCGTGGGAATTTCGGCAATTCCTTCCATAATACAAACAGACACTTTTTGAAGAACTTTTATGCCAAGTATCATATCCGTGCATTCAAGGAATAAGATTTTTCATACTAAAAGTTCCCGAGGTTGTTCCCGACAACCTCTAAGAATTGTATGTTCCAAATTTCAGCTCTCTACGGCCAGTAGTTTTAGCTGTGCGTTGTCTGTCAGTCACTCTGTCAGTAACGGAAGAGTTTTATATATTACTAGCTGACCCGGAAAACGTAGTTTTGCCATATAAATAAAAAAAAAATAGGTGTTGGCCGATTCTCATAGATACCGGATAAGCACAAAAAATTTCATCAAAATCGGTCAAGCCGTTTCGGAGGAGTATGGCAACGAAAACTGTGACAGGAGAATTTTATATATTAGATATTAAGAAGATAAATCCGGTTATTAACATATTTAAAGAAATGTGTTTTCTTTAAAGATGTTTTGTAAACAATGCTTGCCGTGAAGAGATTTCTCTAGAATAATAAGGTAGGTCAAATGGTATTCCGCCGATATTATTATGATTGATATATGATATGATTCTTTAGTGCGTTTATTTTTGTTTTATATTTTGATTGCAATAAAAAATATTTTGTTGTATTGTAAACCGCTAGTCTAGTACCCATCATATTATCTGTATAACTTTAAGGCTTATGCCGCTGGTCAGATTTGATTTCCAGGTGGTTGCACTTATGGGTTTTTTATTGAACCGTATTTAAATAATCAAAGAATGCAGAGCATTAAAAAAACCGACTTTACGTCAAAACTTTGGCTAAGTTGAGAATGTCATCAACGTAAACATTCTCCGAAATCAAACATATTTTTTCAAAAGTTTGAAATTTTCAATGAAGTACCTAACCGATTTCGATGAAATTTAAATGGGATAAACTATGAAGTATTCTCTATCATATGAAACAACAATTTTCAAAATCAATTGTCCGAAATATCGTGTAACAAAGACACAAAAAAATTACATACAGACGAATTGAGAACCTCCTCCTATTTTGAAAGTCGGTTAAAAATGCGATGGTTCGAAGCTACATCCTAGCCAACCTACAATTTCACAGTAAATTAACAATAAATGTAAGAGACATAAATAATATATAGTTAAATAAATAAATAAGAGACAAATTTTGCTTGCTGTATGAGGTTAGGTAAAGAAAGGTGTGACTTACTTGGATATGGTGGTGGGATGCGCTGCTGCTTGTAGCTTATACTGGCACGTGAAGATCCACGATTTTTCTATAAAATACTTTTAACGCGCACCAGCATAATGTCTTAATCTCACATGACACCAAAATGGTTAAATAAATGATTTATTCTAAGATTGATGAGGCTTACAATTTTTTTATATTGCACACGAGAGTCGTGCTAATCACGGCATTCAGCCATCTTGGTTTTTCTTCTCAGCTTGGCAGCGCAAAAGGAAGTAGGGACGGAAGGTAGTTCACCTTCATACACGCAAACATTTTACTAAATTAAAAATGAATGAGCGGTAATTTAAAACTAAACCCAACACCAGGGCTCATTTATTCATAATATTATACTTACATTAGTAGTTTTAAGTAAGAATAACATTAAATAAAAGAATGACCACGGTCCAGAAAGGCATCGAAGCATCTAGAAATGTATCACGGCGATAAGATCTTTTTAAAAAGTCTTTTACTTCACCACTAGCTGTTCTCTGCAGATTTACCCGCGTGAATTCCACATATCAGTTATGAACTAGGTATTAAGATAAAAAGTATTACATGACGCGTGTTTGAAACTTCACTTCAATCCTAATAAGCAATTAAAGTCCTCGCAAACATTAAGATTGTATTTTTCGTAATTTGTGACTAATGGCTTTCCCGGATTTTCCGGTCTGAAGGGCGTCCGTCGTAGTTGCGGACTCTGGGTAGGATTTCCGCATAGTCCGGTTACCTACTACATAATCAGTAATTTAAAAAGGCATCGAAAAATATTTTGTTGTTAACGCGATATAATCCAGTAGAAATGTAACTTCTTGGATATAACGTACTTTTAGCCTACTTACACGACACATTTATATATTTACCGCCAGGTATCCATTGAAATAGGTGTGGGTATCTCGGGTTGGCTACGATATGAGAAATAACACCGAAACGTCGAGTTAAAATGTAAAATATACGCTACAACATAAATCCGATTAAAAAAGGGTTTTTTTCATGTAATAAATCATTATAACTTAATACGATACTATCAAAACCTTACCTTGACCTTACCTCCTTAGACTATTCGTTTGCATTAGGTACAGATTACAAAAGAAGTCTGTATCTGTCACCGCACGTCAGTTTGCGCGGGAAATGCCGCCATTACGGCAATTGCTGCTCGCTAAGTAGGATACCGACGATTTACCTCCACGACCAATGTTCTTTTGGCATTAGGAAATTAGGGAAATATGTGTCATAGTTTAAGCAGGTGTTTTGTCTGGCAACGAAGTGGGCACTTAAATTATCTAAACAGCGGTCGTAGTAGTAGAATCTTATACAGAATAGGATTTCCTAGGATAACCTTCATTAGGTTTTTGTGAAACCGCGTGAAAACTCTACCAAAATTTGGATCATAATGACCTAGAACTATATATTGTAATAGGTAAAGAAAAGAACAATGAAGTAAAGTGCTATTTTAATCATGTTATAAAGCGTAAAATGTTTGAATGCATAAAAAATATTCCCTAACATAACTTCAAATTGTCTTCCCGGCGACAGTGAAATTATTTTTATACACCACCTTTGTATAAAATTCGCATTATGTATGAGATAAAGTCCATCTAAACCAAGATATTAATCCCTTAAGATTAAAAAAGGTATCTTACAGGGAATAACATATACTTTAATCCTAAGGGTTATAATGTCATTTGATTTTGGAATGTCAATTGGAGCGAAATTTAATAATACCTACATGGACATAGCTGTATAACAAGTTGCTTTGCCTAATTAAAAAATATATGGACTTTGAATTTGGCTGTATAAGTTTGTGTACCTTTGCATTTGGAACGACTACCAAGAAAAAATTAAAAACCCTCGTAAAAACCTTTTCAACACACTTGCTCGTAAAGTGAGCGTTATTCTATTGAATTTAGAACTATAAACTGGGCTATAAGTCACGCGTGCATAATATATTATACCCTAGTGCATAATATAATGAATCCTACAAAGTTGAATTGTACCTTTGTGCAAATAACATGCGAGAAAACAGAGCATATTTTATTGGGCCGGGTTATACACTAAATATTTTCAGAAACAACAAAGAGGTTTTATACCACTTCAAATCCATATACATTTTTAATGTTTGCGCCTTATATTAGTAAAATAAATTTGTATATTAAACAAATTATGCTAAATTTACAATCATTTGTCATAAAATATTAAAATATTTGCATTTACCACTCCAAATTAAACATTTTCACTTAAAATAGGCTGTATATCCTATACAGACATTGACACGTTTGACGGGAAAAAAAACTACGCGCATGCGCGAGGTTCGGCGCCATTTTTCAATCACAATTCACAGCTTTGTTATCAAGTGTGTTTGTTATTTTATGACCACGTATGTCTGTCTTTTACTCACAAGTGTGTTGAAAAACGTCGTATGTAACTCGTGAGCGTTGCTAATTACAGTCTCGGCTCATTATTAAGCCCTCGCCTGCGGCTCGGGCTCAAATCACAGCCTCGACTGTAATTAGCAACTTCGCTCACTTGTTACATAATATACTAGTATGCGACGGTTTCTTTTGCCTTTTGAAAAAGACAAATAAGAAGTAAAATTGCGCGGTTTTTTAAAAGATTTTTTTTCAGAGGTTTTATTTCAATAGTACTTATTCAAATAAATAAAATATGTCGAGCTCGAGTGACGATTTAACACCAGAAGATATTAGAAATGAAGCAAATAGTATTGTCGATAATATTTTGTCGTGTAAATCGAAGCATTTGTACATGAAATTTTACGAAGATTTCTTTGTTTGGAAAACTAAAAAAGCCGTGAAAATTATTTCGGAGTCATTGCTTTTAGTATATTTCAACAGTTGTCTGCTACAAAGAAACCTAGCAGCCTATGGACTGTTTACTCAATGTTGAAGACAACAGTAAACAATGAATATACCAAATAGAAATATCACTTTATCTTTACATAACTGCTCAATTGTTTCTAATATTATCATTAATTTCTGAATTATTAAATACCTAAGTACTTGATTTAATTTTTTTCATTACCTAATTATCTTACAAGGTGGTGTATAAAGTAGAGTATGCTCCTCGGGGATAAGAGTGTCTTAGTCTTGGGCAGTCTTGAATCCCTCGCTTCATTCAGGATTCTTACCATAATTCCCTCACTTCGTTCGGGAATTAACATCTTAATTCCCTCACTGCGTTCGGGAATTACCTACAGAATCCTTCATTTCGCTCAGGATTCAATATGATGCCCGTGACATAATACACTGCTTTATCCCCTTGATGCATAATCTACTATTGTCGATACTAGAGTTGCAAAAGGTCGAATCATACAGTTTATGTGATACAGAGTTGGTCCAAAACCCAAAAGGTTAAGCAGCATACTGGGCCTAATTCGACCTCGTTCTATCTAATTTTAGGCTTGTGTTCTGAAAGCTAACTTATGCTAACGTATGCGTTTTTTGACGTTTAAAATGGACTTTGTTGTTGTAAAAATCAAAAATTTATATCCTTGGTGAAAACGGACAGCGAATCTCTCCTAAAATGCTAAAAAAAGAATACTAGCTAGTGTTTCTATTACAAAAAATTTAGAGATTTCAAATACTGATTTAAGAGCTCTAAATTTTGAAATCAGCGAAACTGAAACTTGACAATTATTTACAAAAAAAACCGCTGCCGCAACATCTCTACGCGAAAAAAAACATAAGCTTTATCAATAAAAATTCATGAATGAAAACTTCACATATGAAGACTACACTTATTAAATGCTTCATCCAAATATGGAACGCACTTAATTCCAAATCATATCTAAAAATACCTTCCCAATGCGCATCAGACCGCAGGGTACGTACACAGAGCAGCGGAAAAATCGACATGAATGAAAGGCGATTCTCACACTGTCGACGCACTGACGCAGCTAGGCGCGTATTGCCGAAGTGCGTTTCCACTAATTTTATCACCCGACTACGGCGAAGCAACAGGAGGGTTATGATTTTAACCTGTATGTATGTGGGTATTCATCTGTTCCCTCGTAACTTCTAAACTAGTTATCATAATTGGACAAATGAGGTGTCGTTGGAAGCCTCTTGATTGTCCGCTGGTTTTAGGCTACATGACGCCACGTTAAATTGACTACAGCGCCCTCTAGGGCAGTGACAGTGTGGGAATCGCCTTAGAATGTAGTTTTTTAAATCATCAATACCAATATAAGAAACCTGAACTTGTTTATTTGTTTAGTTGATTGTGCTATTCTTGTAACTGCCAGTCTGATATGAAAAAAACTTCTTGCATTTGATAGCCTGATTACTGAGGAAGTTTATAGCCTATATTTTATCAAATCAAATAAATCAACCAGAAACTCCTACTGGATTAAAAAGTTAAAACTGCGTGGAGCTGCTAGTCGTTCAATAAATTGGAATCGAACGTAGTATTTTTAATAGTTCTAAAAATAAACAAAAACTTTCGGCCATTAAATTTTCAGTTTCCTAAATAAGTTACTCCTACAAATCAAGGGGTGTATTTTTACATTTCCAAAAAATTCTTAAGTTTAGTAATTTATCTTTGCAGTTTTTAATTTAAAGCTTAGAATCATTATCTGAAGCTGACTGTACCTAACCAAAATCGAGAACATTATACTACGTCACACGCATAGCGGCCACAGACCGAGTGACGTCATGGTGCCTTGTAGAGAATCGAATCCTACACTAAAACACAAGTGTAGGAAGTGTAAATAATTTTCCTTTGAAACCGTGCAGAATTCTAGGTAATGAAACTTGAGCTTTGCGCTATTATCTATCGAGACATTCTATTGCACTGTAGTTTTGAGGTCAACATCCTTGTTTTATTTTGTAATCATTGATATATTTTATTATTTAATGCAATTATAATAACTTGTCTAGTTTAGGACTAATTAACGTAATTTAAGTAAATAACTAATTAACGTTCGGACCCGCGCCGCCCTAAAATTACGTACTACGAATAAAAAAGTTTTCATTTTCATTTTCATTTTTCAGGTACGTACTTGGCAGAAATGGCTCTTCAGAGATAGTCCCGCCTATGTACTAATAATTCGTTGAAAAGTGTTATTACTCTTACAGTTCTGTATTTATTGCAAACGTTTGTATGATCTCTACTTCTCCAGTATTTTTCTTGGATCTGGGTATTTTACTATGCTATACCTGTATGAATAGTTACGCAGTACACCCCATTCGATCTGTATCGCAGAAAATACGGATCTAGAAATCTTGTATGAAATGACGGATGACGGAAGCCGGACCTAGTGCGTAAGCTCCCATAGAAATAGTTCTACGACTACTACGTCGAACCATATTTTCTCTGATGCGGATCTGATGTAGTGCGAAACGGCTGTAAGATGCATTTAAATAAGATGTATTGAAATATTATTTACTTGATAAGGTTGTGACAAGTTCCGCTTGAGATAGTAGGTACCTATTAGAGGCTGTATCAAAATAATGTCCAAAATTAAATAACTATTTATAGAAACTATACTATAGAACTATTTCTTCCATGCTGGACTGGGAGCAAAAGAAAAACATAGAATGTGCCAGCTGCTTCTCTTCCCAGGCAAACTGCAAAAGCCAGTTAAGGGACGGAGGTTTTATTGGCGTTTTTGCGGGCAATAGGCTGACCCCCTATCACTGCAATAGTCTCTCTCCAACATAATAAAACCTCCAAATTTGTCAAACGTGACATCAGATGGTTGTATAGCCTCTGGTGTTCTGCCTACCCATTAGGGATACAGGCGTGAAGTTATGTATGTAATTATAGAAAATATCCCTTTCAAAACTAACCTCACTAGACACCAAACATCGTACCTCTGCCCTCGCACCTCTAACTCGCCACAAACACGTCGAAGATAAACAAAAGGCCTATAGTGTTTTATAAAAATATCAATAAACAATAGGTTACGACCCAAGCGATCATGGACGAACACAATCACGCGGCGAAAGGTAAATAAAATAGTTCCCTTGCTGCGCGCGAGTGTTTACATGCGCGGAGGTCATCCCATTGTCTAGTGGACTGTCCACTGTAAACACAGCACGATGTTGCTATCATTTCCCAAAAATGTTGGTATTGCTCATCAATTAGTTAATCTTGGTTGCCGGCTGCGGCGAGTGTGGCGGAAAATTTGATTGTAATGTAAGACGTTTATTGACAAATGGTAAGGGTTAGAGATGGATAAAGTTGGAAAACTTTGATTTTCCTCACCAAAACTAGCAATTGTGTCTAAATACATTAATACTATTATATGATTGTAATTTAATTTTAGAATTTTAGCATTTAAATTTAGAAAATACTATTTTCTTTTCTACATTTTCCGCCGCACTCGCCGCAGCTGGCAACAAAGATTAAATGAGGTTATGCATGTACTATTTATTTTTCTCTGGAATACAAATCAAAAATATCCTTAGGTACTTACTTAATAATATCTTCTTATCTTATATCCACTAATTAGTCCTTTCGTAGGTAAGGTACCGTGAAGGTGAAGAACAAGAACTATTTTTGAAATACGTTTGTCCATAAGACAAACCAATATAAGCTTTGCCTAAAAACAATGAATCGACGAACATCTACGAATGCCTCTTTTATGTAAGATTAAAAATATCCTACCACCACTAGAATTTGATGACTTTTCCGACTTGCTTCTACAGAGGTGGTAACATAAAATAGATCAGATTCTAAGACTTTAAAATTCTACTTTTTGCGATTGAAAAAGCTAACGTATAATTTAATTGCAAGAGAGGCTCTTTATCCGTGGAAATCGTAACGGTGGATACTTAGGCAATTAGATTCCTAGGCGATTTAATGATATCCTGCAATCGGAAGGTACCTAGTGCTTACCACCCGCTGACTAATGCGAAATAATTACGGTCAACAAACTATCTACACATTCTTCTTTAAATACAACACTATTTCTAAGAGAACATCTTTAAATTCAACTACAAGTAATAAATAACCACAATATATAATTTCCCATTCAAAAAAAGCGGTTTTTACAGTGTTAATGTTTATCTACGTGCCTTTTGTCAATTACGGATTTAAATATTTTAAAATTCGTTCCTAATTTTGCTAAAGGCAAAGCTACAAAATCAATAGTGACATCTAAAACTCTACAAATACATACACAGCTAACATTGTATTTTCGTCTTATTATATGGTGCTGTCCGAAGACGTACAGTCACGTCTTATGAAATATGTACATTTTCATTTGACTTTAAACCTTATTACAACCGAATAAGATGCGAACATTTCAATACACGTGACTGTACCTTAAGATCAAAGACCAAGAGCGGTCGCGTGACCACCGGGATGGATACCGTGATATCAATCTATTGAATTAGCGGGTTATCGTCGCACTTTCCTATCACATACAGGCTTTCACATTTTATTGCTTTACTCTATGACTCATATTCTAGCCAGCCTCCATTTTTAACTTGAAATAAAAAAAAAAATGTTTTTTTTTACAAGGAGCCTGTAAATCAAAATTAGAACATGAATGTAATGGTGTATTGTGTAATGTCATTTGTATTTGGAATTTTATTCACCCGTCCTCTAACTCTATATTTTTTCACTCTCGAGGTTTGCTTGCAGATCGACTTCTCTACCAAACTATTTTTTTAGATTATAATACATATGCAAGTGATCTACATGATGGTGATTTTAAATATCTTTCTCATTACAGCATTGAATGAATCAGTTATGATATCATCAAAAATAATTTGATCCGTTTGAGCGAAAGAGTTTCTTTTATTGTATTTGAAGCAAGCACACACGCGCCTTCCTAGCAGCGACAATGGCGGATCTTCTCACGGCGCAGACGCAACGTGGAAACAACCACGATGTCTCGAGAGAAAACAGATTACCGTAATCTAAGCTACGAATAAAGCGAAATTAATTGTATGCCTTTGAAAAGAGCTCAAAAACGATAATTCAGCTCAAGATGTTTATCAATAAAAGATCTAGTAAGATTGGTCTCCGATGAGAATTAAAGATATTTTTATGGCTTATTCTTAAACTGTATAAATAAAATCGCTGTGAAATTGCTCGATATGAAATCATTGAGGCTGGGATAATGTGCGCTTGAGTGTGTAAGATAACCGGTCTGCGAAACCAACGCGGTCCGCCCTCTATGACATTGCAACCATCTATCGATTACCAGATTAACCGCCCACTCGATATATCGATAGATCACGTTCTAAACACAAAAGTTATCGATTTATAATCACTTCACCGCACCGCTCTAGAGCGCTTCCTGAGTAGCGCTTTTTAATTTTTAAAACTACTGTGTTAGAGGTCAAAGTTGTCTGACAGCGGCGGTGATAAGAGGCGAAATTGAAGTATTTTTTGTAAATTAACGTCGATGGCTCTTATGTTTTAAGATGACGTGATGAAAAGCAGGTGACACGTGCGCTGTGAAGGAGTTTTTTGAGGCCACCCTCGGAGTTGCAACTGGTTTGGCGAATTTGTATAAAAAGTGCTCGAGTTAATATTGCGTTTTAAAGTATTGACGAGGTTGACTTCTTCGCAAAAACGGCACTTTAAGTGGGCACGATACATTGTTAGGATTTGGACTAAATTTGAACTTTTGAAGTTACACTTCGTACTTATGTTTATAAGTGGATGTTTGTTACTTGACAGATACAGCTGAAATTTCGTATTCAGGTAGAACATAGCCTAGAATTTCAGGTATTAACCACAGGGTTTGGATCTACGACGGCAAAGTCGCGGGGAACTACTAGTTATACAAAAAATACCATCCTTATGATACCTATATTTATAAACAGAAATCTGCATAAATAAACATAAATGTTTTATTTTTGTATTAAACAGGTATTTTACAGATAAACAAGGGTTCATAAAAAAACATAGCTATTAATCATGTAAATAACTATTTTCTTATGGAAAAATAAAAGTAATGGCCACAAAAATAGTACTTACATTATTCTAAAGGCTAAACATTCAAGCTTACGTAGTGCACTTGTTTTTTTTTTAAGTTTTGCCTGACAATAAAAATTATTGAATTGAATTATGTGTTTCGTTTATACTTAATTACAGATTTAAAAAGGACCAAGCTATTGTTCTTGTTCATATGTGCACGTATTTTCTCAGATACCTATGTTTTAAAGATTATCATTTCTAACTAGCCAATGCCTAACGGAAAACTTAGTAAACTTAGTAAAACACTAACAAATCGTCCCGGCTTCGTTCGGGCAGTAGGGGTTGAAGAGTTAGCTCCCAACCAACACGATTTATTCGGCAATCAATTTGAACAAAACCTTCCTATATTGCTGACGAATCACTCAGTCTATTTCTTTAAACTGTACAAAAATCAGTTATATAACGCAGTTTTTGTGTTCATGGCGTCCAGACAAATACGTCTTCGAGAATATCTTCTTATTCATATAACCTAACGATTTATATAATAACCTTATAATAAAACAATGGCCTATATTAAAAAAAAAACTAAGCGCTCCAACCCCATCCCAATGTGAACTTCGAAGTGGTCTTTGTCGTGCCTCGTGCGGCACTTTTTGCGTCGCTCGTGCTGCCAACTGCCACAGGAAGAGGCACTCAACTGGAAGACTGGCTTCCACTCTGACGTCGCCTGTCAACGCACCTGCACTGTCAAAACAATGACATTTCGGGATGACATTATGAGGTTAAGGACCTAATGAAGCGATACTGATGAAATTTTGGTTTAAAGATAGGACATGATAGGCTCGTTTTTAGACCTCCGTACATTATTTCTACTAGTTTTTATTGATGGATGTTTAAGTTGAATCAAATTTGCAACCCAAATGAACCCTTAACTAAGTATTTCTACTTTTGACTTGTAGTTAAATAAATAAATAACAATTGAACTCAGCAGAACACAGATTCTAGACATACTTAGCTGTGATGTTTTTTATTTTTGTACTTTTATTTTCGTAAAATCTATTTTTGGAGACTCTATGTTATAAATAAATATAAAGACGTAAATAACTTAAAGTTTGCAAATTTCTTTAATGACTTTTTGTGCGAAAACAGATCAAAATTTAAAAATCATAGAAAATATAAAAACAGGTTTTGGTTGTCAAACCTAACTCTCATATGTATAATAAAGTACTTATCTCAAATCTAAGTTCGAGGCTTAAGGTTGTACTTATTTAAAAATCTACAGGAGAAATCCGTGGACACGATAGTTTGCTCGATTGCAATTATTAATTTAACTGCCAGTCACAATGTATGATAAAACCAGTGTTCAACAATTTTATTGATAAAATCCAAACATTTAAAATGTGGCAAGTTTGCTTGCGCCCGCGCTGCGCGTCGATACTAAGTAAGTACTTGACTAGATTTTGTAATAAAATCGCGATTACCAACAATATGAAATACTGGGTTATTGGTGCCGCTAACTACCCGTTTTATTGAGTAAACTATGTTTTAAGATATCTATGTAAGTACACAGTCCACTCAGTAAAGATAATTATACATTTGGTTATTATAACAAGAAAAAATGTAGTATAATGTAGTAGCCTAATCGTTTACTACTAATATTATTGTGTGAACGTTTGTGAAGATAGGAAAATAAATGTCTATTTCTTTGATTGCGAAGAAAATGCTGAAATATTATAATATTCGCTCACAGATAGATACTTTTTATTGATATCACTACGGTAGAGATATTCACGGATGAGACGCCTATCGTACCTATATCTTTCTATACTAATATTTCAAAGACTGAAAGATATTTTATTTGTATTAAATAAACTCAAACACTACTAAGTAGACTGATTTAATAAATAGTAAACTATAGTAAGCCATTAGTAGATACCTAAGCGACATCAGCGGTGCGAGTATAGTATGGAGTCGGTTGCAAATTTTTAGAAACATTGTATTTTTTTTATTTTACAGTTATTAAAGGGTACAACATGTTAACAAACATTCAAAATTAACAAGGCACACATTTATTTAAGCTGGCCGTGCGGCAATGGATAGATTTCAATTATTCCTTACAAACCGTCTCCATACTAAACATGAAACACATTCGTAAACATACGAGTCGATAAAATTCTGTGCTCGCACTGCAGGAAACTCTTACTTCTTATGGGATCAGGAGCTTAACGTGGACGTGCTAGTCTTAATGGCGATTATCGAAATTTTAGAACTAGCTGGTCTAGGGTTACTTACTACTACGTTTGGTGCCTAGCACAAACGTCTAGCTAGTGAATATTATAAGTGTTGCCATAACAAAGGGAATAAAATCATAATTCTCAACCAACGTGTGCGTATACCTAGAGTAGAATCAATAAGTAGCTATATTGGTAATTACATACCTTTCATAGTAGGTACCTAGGTATCTACATTTAAAATCACCTAGAAACTTCTAACTATTACTAATATACCTAACGAAGGCCAAATACCTAAAAGTAACTTAATTGTTTAACAACTAGTCATCCGCCTATTGTTAGATGTTTTTCTCTATGATTTAATTATTTTACGAGCATGCATACGGCCATATTCGCGAGGCAAGGAAGGTATGATATGACGAGCTGGCCAAGCACGTAGGCACGTCAATTGAGCTCAATGGGCCCGTCTACGACCAAACTGAGCGCGCGTAGGACGACCGACCGAGTCTCTACACACGCTACTCAGACCTCCCAACACCCATAAACCTCACACAAATAGAGACCAACTTACACCAGACACATCCACCAGCGTATTGACCTACGATTTCTCACTTCCATTACCCAAAAACAGGTCAGCGTTTATTGGATCAATCGTAATGTTTTAAGTGTCTAACTAAGAAAGTTTTTATAGCTAAGCTAATTATAAGTTTGTTGCTGTTAGTTTTGCTGCTTCAAACTTTGAACTAATTCAATAAGCTTAAAGGCCTGTTATTTATTTGACACGCGATTAATTGCTTACACTAAGTGATAGAGAATTTAGGAAATGAATTCGATGTCGTAAAAATGATAAGGCGACGTGAAGTCGGAATAAGCTTAGTAAATAAGTTGTGGGTCTATAAATAAATACAAACAGTGCAGCAACACTAGCCGCCTACACGGCCAGGTCCCGTTACGCAGATCCAAGTGAAACCTTGTTTAACCACACTCTGTTACGAAATAAAAAAAACTTGTGTCCTGCATGAACGTTAGGAAGTAACGTTTACAAAACTCAGATTTATGTAAGCGTAACTACTTCGCATATTTGTATGAATATTCATGCAAAAGATACGCCTAATTGCTACTTAAATTGTTGCATAACGGAATAGTAGCATGCGACGCGGCAACACTTCCAACTACCCACACCCTCTGACTAATGACACATTCTGTATATAGCTCACCTAGTTTATTCATAATTCGACATCCTGTCCTAATCTTTCGTAACAAAGTGTTTGGAAAACGAAAACGGCGCTAAGAGTGTAGTGCGGGGTGTCTATTTCGGTCTTTGTCCATCCATCGGGAGCTTGTGATACGTAGCTATTCCGAGGCGCGGGCAGGTTTTCGGGAATGTCAACAAACCAATGGGCACTCATTCAATGAACTCTGCGCACACGACGCCGGTGGCGGACCGGTCTTCACGAGTATTCATAAAAATCTCGCTCCCAGACGCTGAATGGATGCCGCTCCGTTGACTCCGACTTGTTGTTTGCGCCCGAGCACCGCGTTCTTTCTCACTCTCCCACTACCACGCAACGATAGCAATTTTGTCTACGAGAGCTAATGAATTGAACTTAATGTACCTACGTGCATCTACGTTACTATGATGTTAAATTATAACAAAGAGAAATCAGAGGTATATACTTAGGAGTTGTCTGAAATTAATTACATCTTTAACTCTAGTTTGCGTGTAAACAAAACGACTCAATAAAATAACATAGAATAAACATTTTCATAGTCATTGGACATTGTCAGTACATTTTACATATTATAAGAAATGTAGAGCATAAAATTAAATAAATATATCTAATGGTAATAGATTAAAAGTTGAGGAACAAATACTGAAAAGTTGTGAGACAGGAAAACTGTTCCAGTCAGTGCAGATCGAAATATTGATAAGAATCTTTTGGTCTTCATTAAAACCAGGTCAAGATTACAATAATTAGCAGAATTTGGGCTTGTTTCAAGCCACACGTCCGCTGTTCTCTGACCTGTGATTTCTCTATTGTTTGATTTCATAATCTTTTGAAATATCAAATAACTATAATATATAAAAGGCGAATTATATCTGAAGTATGATAAGCAATGAAAAACATTTATAAGGATTTAGTTTCGTATAATTTTCTTTTAACAAATGATCAATAGAAAACTGTATAATTAACAATGTAGCGTCTTAACAGATACTTCAAAATTATTATTAGCGATGTAGGTAATATTTTACAAAATACTTTGGAATGTTCATATAAACAATCTCATATGAATCAATATACAATATGGACTTCACGACTTACATTTGCACTACAACATTTTTTACAAATCTGATTACCCAGGGCCAGTGGCTTGGTGATTAAAATGACAAGTCAAACATATCAAATTGCCATAACTATGGTACAGTTTCTAAAGTAAAATATCACCAGGGCACTGGTCCTGCTCCAGACCACAATTACACAGTGGCATTAATAGACTTTACTATTTTTTTGAGTTCTTGTGCAGTGTAAACTGTTACTCTCAATACAATCTACAGAAAATAACAATATATTACATAATATTTTGACAAGACTGTAATAAATTTATTATACTTATGACAAAATCAAAGTAAAAAAATAACACATATCTTGTCAAAATACCTAAATGAGCTTCAGTTTACACTGCACCTGGACATTTTAGGTACACCATCCAATGTTTACAAGACACAAGTTACATTACAATTAATTAATGGAGATTCATAATGAGATTACATTTGAAAATACAATACTATATTGATACGCGAGGCCATGCTTAGCAAGGTGAAGTGAAAATGCAACCGTTTAGTTAGGCTTGGATGCTCTATATCCAGATATTAACTAAATAAAGCAGTCAATAAATAAACGATCATAAATATCTAATAAATACCTACATGGGCTATATTTACAAAAAGCCTTTTCATTAAGGGCACATATTCAGCCTTTAAACAAATATAATACAACACTATCCCAGTGGGATAACAGGTATAAATTAAAAAATAAAGTAAAGCTGCCGGCTTTAGACTTGTATTACAAATAATACTGACACCAGTAAGTAAATACTCTTCCGCTCGGTGGAATGTGCGGGCTCACCTCTAGGTGATAGGAACCAACTCCGCTACTCGCTTGCTCCACCATCCTAACTCATCACAATTTTATTAACATTATTATGCACTAATAAATACAATCAACATTGATTCACAATTATCTACAGATAGGTAATTCACTTGGGAACCTTATTATGAAATGCATTATCAGTCTGAACTTTGTAAAGGACCTTTTCAAGGTACAGAATGAGGATGATTAGCAGATAGCAAGGTTCACAATTTAATAACATTTTACTAACAAATAATAACATGCAGGAATAGAGGACTACAGGCCCTGTATTCATACTATGCTGACTAACCTTTTTACACAGAAAAATACAGTATCAATGATTTGACAAATAGTTCCACTTAAAGCTAAGTGTAAAGTTCAAACCCTAGACTTCAGATAAAAAGGCCAGTAGCTCCAGACTGGCAACCACACAAAATATACAATGGCTTCACGCGAAGCGAGTAGCATTAGGTACACAGTCGTTCTTCCTTGTCTCACATCCATTTCTTGGAATACGAAAACTTAAGGCTCACATTTCACAGAACAGACACCGAGGACACCAAAAATTTACACAGATCTGCTCAACAGACAGGACCGGTATATACAAAAGAAATTCCTCAGAATAAATTACAAGCTTCGTACAATAATTATCACATAAATTTGCGTGTGTGTGGAGTCAGGCGGCGGGCGGGCGCGGAGCCGCCTTGTCCCGTCGCCGGAGCCGCAGCCACGCGCCCGCACACACTAGCATCGCCAGCAGCACCGCCACCGTGGCGCCGCCTGCGATGGATGCTGTCTCCATCATCAGCTGTCGACTCGTTAGCACATACGAGTCGTCCAGGTCCTTGAACTCGCATCTCTGCCCAACGAACCCACTTCGACACTCGCAGTTGTAGATGGGACTCTCAGAGATCACCACCGTGAAGCACACTCCTCCGTTTAGGCAGTAGTACTCCGAGTAATCAGCCTCGCATTTGAATGTGGGAAAGGTGATGTTGAGGCGCGGCTGCGGCGGGGCGCGCAGCGGCCTAGCGGGCCTCGCTGGCCGCTTGGAGATGGAGCTGGAGCACGCGCCCGCCAGCGCCCACGCCGCCGACACTGCGCACCACCACACTACCAACGATTGCATTTTCCGCACGATCCGGACGGTCGGCGCTCGCGGTTCGTGCACGATTTTGACATTGGACGGTGACTTATACGAAATCCGAGAGGCGATGACATGACCGCTTTCGAATTTCGAACTCAAACCCTTCGCTCGCATCCGCGGCGGCGCTCCGCCGAGACATGTTTCCTGTGTTAACTTTTTTTACATCGACGATCACTCGCTCATGACGGAGGCGCGGTTTCTACGAGCGCCCGAGATATCGCATCGATCCCACTGTGGACATGTCGAAAGTGAAACACTTAACTCAGTTCGTAGATTCGATTCGTAGTTTGTAATTATTCACGGCGCACATACACACAATGTCCCGTTTGAAACGATAAACACAAAATGGTACTGACTGAGCGTGTCACAAACGCACTGTGTTCGCTCTGCTGTCCACGCGCGACTGACGGAAGGCGTCTACTGCATCCGCCATCTGCCGACGAGAATGAATGCGGTGAACTTGTCGATGTGTTTGTGTGCGCGCCTTATCCATACAAGGGGAAATTACACTCGTATGTGTCATGCACGCTTTAGTGTGCGTAAACCTTTTTTTTTTCTTTTGTATGAGATTATGGGCAAGTGGCTTGTTTTTCTCTCCCAGCCTTTCTGAACCTCTGAAGCTAAACTAAAACTTGTTCTAGTATCAACGCAGTTATCATAACAATTAAATTACTATTTCTTGGATTAAAACGACGCATAGAATCAACTTAGGTAGTCCTATGCACGTAGGTTTTTTAATATGTAATTTGTAGAGTACAGCCTCCTTAGTTTTACTCTTAGGTAAATAGTAAACTAATTAATTAACACACAGTTATAATATTAGGTACAAATATTTCTGGTTTTATAAAATATTATAATTAGAAAGAAGTGTAAGCAAATATATTTACTCGTAAAATCATTGGAATTAATAATACCTAACTAGGTATGTCGGTATGTACGCAAAGCGCAAAGGTGTTCGGATAAAATAAACTGGTTGATCATACATAGAGGCACACACCTAAGGCGGCAGCACTTATTCCAGATACAAAATAGGTATACTGTAGCCTGTAGTTCCCTACACTTAAGGTTACAAATTTTTAATAATATTTTAATAGGCATGTATAGTTTACTCTAGATTGAGGTTCTTTTTTACTTTTTAAACTATATGAAACGTCTGTGTGAACTAACAGCAACTGTATACGCAGTACTTAATCATTACTTTCTAGCTTTATCAGAACACAAAATAAGCAGGTAGGTAGGTAGGACATACATCACCTTATTGGTGTGATTGTCTGGGATGGATTTTAGTATTTATTTATTATTTATCACCTTATAATTTAAGTCCAAATATTAAGTACCTACTTAGCAGTAACTTTAACAGAAAACGTAGAGTCATAACTATTGGTGTCTCGTCTTAACAAAGAGCTTAACCTTTTTTAAACCTCAGCTTGTATAAGAAGGTGAGAAAACTTTGTATATCAGTTTTAAAAATACATTGAAGTGTTAAGTGTAATTAAATGTAAGTAGTCCAACAGGCCTTTTATTTATTTATTATAATGAATTCACTGAGAAATATTTAATTTGATAGTAGGTATCTATCCAAAAGTATTCTAGTTGTAAAAGTAAGTGTGTCACATTATTATGTAGGTTTCTCAAAGTACAGATAGATTTTAGAACGAAGGTATCAGATAAAATGTATCGATCTACCCTCCGACCGATTTTATCCACACATACCTATTTACCAAGCGATTTATTCTTAATTTTATTACAATAGTAACGAATAAGATTTGCATATTGTGTTCATTTATAATTTTGTTCGCCCTTTATTGTAAAATAAATCAAGATACAACAAAAAATACATAAACTTGCGGCCTTATGATTAATTTCTTCTAAGCAACCAAAGTTAATACCTACTTAATATGTTATATTTTAAATAAGTTGGTACGTACCTAATCGAGACAAAGCCGCCTATCCACCACCGTCGAAGCAGGATATTGGTTTTAACCACTGACACCACGGTCAACCAAAATTGCGTCAAATAAACAAAAACATAGAAGCGTACGGGTGCTGTATACTTGTATACAGTAGTCGTTAGGGTTTGTCAGAAGCCATCTAGGCGCCCTAAAAATTCTGGCATCCACCACCCAGCACTGGGCCAGCTTGGTGGATTATGGCCTATACCTCCTCTTCACCCAGGGGAGAGACTCATGCCCTGCAGTGGGCTCATTACAAAGAGTTGTGATGATGATGATGATAGAAGCGTACACCCTACAAGGTCACTATTAATTCTGGGACGTTAATTGTACAATTCATTACCGCCCATCATATCCCATAAGACCATAGGTTTTAAGTTTTAAACGACTTTATTTATATTTTAATGGTCAAAAATAGTAGTAATGTTACTATCTCTATCCTAGGTGTTATTTACTTTCTGTTGCAAATATTCTGTCTATGAATAAGTTGTACATTATAATAAAGATGGGGTAAACCTCAGACGCCAGTGGTTGCGGATACGATTCCCGCACGGAACAAGAAAAAAAAATGTTCTGTGTCTGGGTGTTTATCTATTTATGTATTTATATTCTAGGTTCCCCCCCAGTTCGCTACATGGTATCCCAAAACACATGCTATGCTTACTTTGGGGCCATGTAGATGGTGTGATTGTCTGGGGATTTTATTTATTAAAGTTAAATAAAGTTAAAGTAATACATTATTAAGTTGTATTATATTATTCGATAAAAATCGACCGACCGATTCCATAATTCGAATTGGCTGCGGACTCATAACGCCTAACGAAGGGTTATCTTTTTATTTTATTAAAAATAGCTAGGCATTGTACTGATAGCGCACAGGTGCTATAAGATACTGAAATTATGAGTGACATCATGAATAATACAGTGTTTTATCTTAAATTCATAGAATGTAGGTATTTTATTAAAATAAGGACTGGCAAATTAATGATAAACAAAAATGAAGCATAGTGATTTTATTAAAAAAATAAAAAAGCATTCACTTCGATAGGTAAAGAAGTAAAGAAAGACTTAAAGAACACACACAAAAGGACAAAAGTGGTGGTCTTCATGAAATAAAGCAATCTCGTCTTGATAACTTTTGCATGAAGGAATAATATTTAGAAGAGTCCTTAACTTTCATATGGACCCCAGTATTGCTTGATTGCAATATGATGTTGTAGTTGTAGTTGTGCCTTTACAACTAATTTACATAAACTGTATGCGAACTTGTAGATTATTGACCTAAATTACCATCGAGTGAACTTTTCAAAGACGGAGTGCTTTTATGTAAATTATGTAAGCAATTATTTAGAGCACTCATCAAAACTAGGCATTTCATTTTAATAATTTTCTCCAAGTTTTTATTTGAAAAGGGATACACTGGAATCCGTTTATAATGACATCGAAGGGAAATAAGAAACAAGTCATACTAAACGGACGTCATACAAAACATGGATACTGCAAGAATAAATAAACTGTTTAAGTTAGTATGTGATTTCATAGAGAGGAATAAAATAGAGATAAATCAAAGTAGATATTAATAAGTAGACTCGATAAGTAAATCTACGCTCTGAGACTCAAATCAAAAAAGCCTTTCACGCCCCGAAAGTCTTTGGGTATAACGTGACTCTCCCGAACACTGCCAAAGGTTTTAGAATCATACGGTCGGTCACTATAAGCGGACAAAATTTGATAAAAAGGGTCACAATAAGCGATATGTCACTATAGGCGAAGTCATTATATCCGACTTAGTTGTATAATTTATATGAAAACCAAACTTCACTGTGTAAACACGTCATAATGAGCGGTTGGTCATATAATCATATAAGCGGAGTCATAATAAACTGATTCTACTGTATTTATCATATTTTTAATCATTTTGAGTTCTCGATATTTTAAATGTTTCAAAATGACGATCATGGTGATGCGTATCGCTGTTCGATCGTACTATCAGAATCGTCATTAAAATATAATCAATATAGGCTTTGTAAAAGCTAATAAAAATCTTAGTAGTCTTGATTGTCAAAATCTTATAAGATTTCTAAAGATTTCATTTCGAATAATACCTATAACGTAACTTAATTTTAAACATTGAATATTTAATTACCTATCTGTTAAAAAAAAATCTAACTGGCCATATTCTTGATAGAATAATTGTGTAAGTTTGTCACGGGTTCTTACTAGAATCTGTCTGTATTTGGGATTCTCATTTAATGCCTCTTTTTTAGAAAAAAAGGGGAGACCATATTTGTCCATTTTAAAGAACTATTTTATACTTAGTCTATTAGTAGGTATTCCTATATTTTATAAATACGATGTGTATTATAATCAGTGATTCATGGAAAATTCATGCAATACTATTAAAGATGAAGGATAAGTTTTCATAATATTATGTTAGTATATTTGAGGCCAACTAAACTGAATTATGTTCCAAGCTTGGTTTTAACTTGTTTTTTTTTTCAATCTAGACAATATCTGAATTTAGTTTAACGTTGAGCTTGTGTAACGAGTAACTAATTATTCTATGATAATACTATAAAAATATGCAAGACTACTGTACAATTAACAAAAATTCGGTAATACCTATTATTTTTTATACCCAGTTAATTATTTTCTTGCCATTACTAGTTCTATCGTCTAAAATACAATTAAATAGTGGACAGAGTCAAGATTAACTAGGTATAAGACACTGTAAAAAAATGGTTGTTGTTCTCTTTTTTATTGCTGATATGACTGAAGCTCAATCTCGCCGCATGATAAGGAAATATGAGGAAAACAGGTTAAGGAGGAAGACGCAGGAGCGGTGATATTTTGCGACAAATTTTATATGAAGGGTCGTTAGCCAGGCGGTCTCGGAAAGGGTCCTATCACCAGGCAGAGGTCTAGTCGCTTTTAACGATACGCCTATTCTATACCTGTTTGTTGCCCGTGGTCCTATCGCGTAGTCTTACTGATATATAGGGTTGATTTGTAGCCATCGGCCAAATTTTTTTTACACAATAAGTATCATTTTATAGAAAGATTATTGCAAAAAAAAAGTATAATTTTTTTAACAAGGAAATTAATATATCCGCTAACATATTAAGCAAAGCTTGGTCACCGTAAATTACCATTAAAATAAAGATGCCTACGCGCTACTACAAAACATCTTGTAGTACTACGTGTCGTAGTATTATCAATGAAATGCCGCGTCGTAGAAGCTATGTTCATCAACAGCGACTATTTTTTAAAAGTTTGTGATTCCATATTTTTACTTTTTTGTACTGAGCGACGGTAAAATAAATATGCAGGTACGTTTATATCCTTTCAAAGTAACTTTCATTTTTTGGCTGGTGACTAAAAATCAAACCTGTATAAGATATTAAATAACACCACCAATAAAAATAAAAATGATATTTTGTTGAGTTGAGTAGGACTAAGACAAATATTTTTTCCCATGGTGCGTCCATTCGTATTATTTATAAGATCAAATTGTGTAAATTAATAAAATTTATGGACATTTATAAAAAAATAAAACTCAAATCATTAAATGCACTTCTACTTAGGTACCTATAACTACATAATATCAGCGCTGCTTATGAAGTGCAGCACTTATTTCTAAATTTAACGATTCCATAACTGTTTGAATTATAAAATCGTCGTTTTTAGTCAAATTTGGCCACCTTTTTTGTAATTCATAACCATTTATTAAACGACTTCAAATAAGGAGGTTATCAGGTTATCAGTTCGACCCGTATGTATGTAATATGTTCAGAACTGCCCAGTTTTCGCATATGTTAGTCTAAATATATCAGCAGCGTCTGAACAAATGTGCCAAATTTCAATAGTGTATATAAGTATGTTTGTGTTCGCATATCTCCGGAACTAAAAGTCCGATTTCAGTCATTCTTTTTTTTTTGTTGTACTAGGTATTATCCGACTTAGGGAATACTATTAGTTTAATCAAAATTGATTGTGTAGTTTTTAAGGTAGGTAATTTCAATCGAGCAAAGAAAAATATACAGGGTGACTGGTGGGTTATTTTCGAAATTCCATGTGACTCACCAGTCACCCCGTATATTTATTAAATTTTACACAAGTTTTTAAGTTTTTTCACTATGGACGTGAAGCCCCGCGAAGAGGCCGCGAAGAGCCCCGTCTGTTTGCCAACTGTGGAAAAAGTTCATTCACTCTGTGAATTAACGGGCAAGTGAAGAGCGTCCTTTACACAATTTTATGATTTGTGTATTTTTGTGGAAAATACAAATTCTATTAGAAAGAGACACACTCCATGCAATTCACCTCTCTCTTGAGCCCCTTTTTGGCTTGTTATTTCTTTAAAATCCTTAGAAGCACCGGAAACAAATAATAAAAGTTTGAAAAAGTTTGAAAATTAGGATCTAAATGTTATTTATTTAGCTACTTTGAGCTATTTAGTTTTTGTTAAATCATTCATTGTAAATTTATTATTTTCGAGTATGTATCTCTTACTCTACTTTACCATATTGTTTTGATGTTCATGCCTTTTTGCGGTATAAATATGGTCCCAATAGTCTTAAAACCAATCTTTAGTAAAACAATACAAATTAATGAGAGGTTTTCAGACAGCTCATTAAAAAAAAAACAAAACTGTACAAAATTGGTACAGAAGGCTTCGATAGATGGCGCTTTACAAAAGGCGAAGGCGAAGAATTTATTCCACACTGCGTTTTTAAAAGTAAAATAAATTAATTGATGTCTGTACCAGAAATTGAACGTATAAATAACCATAGATGGTAGATACCACTTACCTACATTATAGTATACAGACTTAACGCCTTCGCCTTTTTAAAAGTGCCATCTATAGAGGTTTTTTGAACTAATTTTTATGAGCTGTCAGAAAACTCCCCATTGAATATAACCTTTAAAATTGTATTTAATATTCTGACATTTGGGATTACAATACAATACAAATACCCACATTTAAATTTTTGCTATTCTGACAAAATTATCAAGTGAGTGAAACAAACTTTAAGTCAAAGAGAAAGGTAAGTATTTTAAAGGAAAAGAGTAGCAACTAAAGGATTTTTCTTGTTTGTATGGCAGTGCTGCCGTCTAGAGCTCTCTGTATGAACTAAATGTATACATAACCATAAATGTACATATTACAATGTAGTCCTGGTTTTTAATATTTTTTTATTCTATTAAATACCTACTTACTAAGATAGAGACAACCAGCAATATTCTTATTTTAAACTGCGATATTGTTTAGTTTGATATGACATAGCTTTTGGGTGGAAATAATAAATGCAAATTTTAATTTTTAATTTTGTGTTTTTATTATAAAATTCTTATGCTGACAATTTTGTTTTGTCTGCCCCATCATATTTCATTTTCCCTTCTAATATTCTGTTAATTGACCTGCACCAACTATAAAATAAGTTTGTCAAAATTTTTCTTGGCCGATAATTTTTCAACATGTTGCACTCGTATTTTGAAACTTTTAATTTTTAACTGCAATCGCCTTATTTCACTCTGCATTCTTTTTTCCTTTCTATTGTGAGTTCTTTTTAAAGTGTACTCCATAGTTTTATCTGAAATAAATGTGATTGATTTAAGTTAGTTTTTAATTGTAAATGGTTTTATAATGGTAGCTTATATGGTGGGCCATGTAACAGTCACCCTGTAGAATTACTTCCATATTGTTAGTTTACATAGTTACATTACATTTGAATCTCTTAAACATTTGTCAACAATTTGAACAACCAATATGTTCTAATTAACCTGTTTCACTTTCTGGTGACAGTAACAAACTGCCCGGAGTGATCAGAGTTTAACTTATTTTTTACTGAACATACTGGAGTTCTATCAGATTAGATGTTATCCAGGAAAGTGGCACTAGTCTCTGTTATACTTAGCACTAGTTTATAAACTTTATTATATTCTATATTATATTTTATAATATTTTAGAAAACACAATTTTTTAGGTGACCGTTTATCTGTTTTGCTTATAGTTTCTATTTAGTATAATTGTTACACTCACAAAACAGTTGGCGACATGGGACAGCTGATGGAATGATTCGATTTCCATATGTTTTCTGGCAATCCAAGAAATGGTGATCACATACACTTTTAACAGCATATATTTTTTGACGGTTACTTTCTTTGAGAAAGTCACCAACGGCTGACAACCATTAGTCAAATAAATCCGGTTCCTTTTCCGGATTTGGAAACTTATGTAGAGGTACCAAGTGTAGCTAAAATGGTAATGGAATTATATAAGTAAAGTTGATACAGTTACTGCGATTTCTTAAGATAACATAACGTGATTATTTGAATACTCACATAAAGCTTGACAGCCGAAAACACAATATCTCTTGCGCACTAAACTCATTTTGCTAACAAACAGCAAAAATAAAACGAAACTCAACAAAAATAGTAAGTGATAGTAAGTATCAAAATTCAAAATGGAGTCCAGTTGTTGAATGATTGAATGATTGAACGTTTTAGTTCTTCCGACTTCCACTTGCGTCGCTGGTTACTTTGAAATTCTCTATGTCTATGAAACTGTGCCCCGCCAGCTTTAAGTTTGTGTCACTCACAGAGTATTTGGTTGTTAATTTTTTATGAGTTAATCTTTTAAAAGTTATGTAATTTAAACCCATATAGTACCTCCCAATGATCACTGCAACCAATATAAATATGGTACTAGATGGTAAAGGTACAGGTATAAAGTGTAATAAAATCCAGACAAACCTCTTAAGGGAATATTGATTTATTTTTCATTCAAGAAAAATCTAAAAAGTTATTCAATATTTTTTATTACCGATAAAAAAAATAGTTTATTCTTTAGGACTTTTATCTTGTTCTATCAACATTCAGTTCAATTCAGTTCATTCAATGATCATTCGATCAATCCAAAAATAATGGAATAAATAAATATTTACATATTTATTCCTCTTGATTTCACTCACTGACCTCAGAACTTTGTAAATAAAAGTAATTTCCAAAAACAATTCATTTTTATAAACTTGAATCTAGAATTTGTGTTGTAGAGTGATTTGTTAATGTAGTAATCATGTCGGAGTCATCGAAATCCAAGTCGTCCAACTTAAATCCGGCACCGAGTCTACAGTGTAAAGATCTTCACGAATATTTAAAAAGCCGTACTCCTCAATTCTTAGAGACTTTATACAACTATCCTACTATATGCTTAGCAGTTTACCGGTAAGTTATTTATTGCATTGCCGATGCTCGTACGTTTTCATTTCCTTATAGGTTATGATTTTTGTGTTGATAGTATTGTTTGTAAACGTTGATTTGTAGAATTTAGATTACTGTTTTAAATTTCAGAGAGTTGCCAGAGCTTGCTCGGCACTTTGTAATAAGGCAGTTATTTGTGGAGCAACCTGTGCCACAAGCTGTAGTAGCTTCCTGGGTATCCCAGACACATGCAAAGTGAGTATTTTCAAATCACCTTAATCATGTATCTTTTAACTGTGACACCCTGTCAACTGTTTGGTATAAAGTATTTGTGTATATGCATACACACAATCAAAGAAACTTATTAAAATATTCTTGAAAATAATTTTCTGAATCTGCTTGAAAAAGAGTTGTAAAAATTATGACACCAAGTGGCTTGATGAAACTGACGTTGATCTTTAACAATGCAACAACTGACCTTTTGGGGATCTTAAACCTCATAGCCAAACATCAACTAGAAGCGCTGGACTCCGTTGACCGAAGAGCCCGTAAACTAATTAATGACGTCAACCTTACAACCAAAAAACTGCAGACCTTAGAGCATCGTCGTAAGGTTGCGTGTCTAACCGTGTACTACAGGATACATTTTGGTGAGTGCGCCAGTGCTCTGTTTGAAGAAATTGAACCCTCACCCTTTTACCATCGGACTACTAGATGCAGGCAGAACTTCCATCCGTATGTGGTAGATATTCCGAAAAGTCGAACTAAGCGCTTGGACAGTTCCTTTTTGATACGGATCGCCAAGGTTTGGAGTGAACTGCCTGCGTCTATTTTCCCTGACCAGTATAGTCCTAGTACTTTTAAGCGTCGAGTGAATAGGTTTCTCGTGGATGGACGTGTACCACCTTAGTCTTCATGTTCACTTAACATCAGGTGGCATGGAAGACAAATGTCACATCCATAATTAAAAAAAAAATATTTATTACCAAGGACGAAGGAGGACTAAAATATGCAAAAAATAATGACTAATGGACGGCCACTAAGTCAGTTTAGCCTAATGACATCAATGAGCTTGAGCTTTAAGTTCTGCTTCTTTAAATAAGCAAAGAAAATATTTTGCAGAAAACAATAACAAAAAGAAACACATAAAAATCCAACTTTTTTAAAAGTAATTTCCTTCAAACAACTCTTGTCGGATTTCATAATTAAGCAGTATATTATACTATGTATTTTCAGTGGATGTCACCAGTTTGATGATGACAATGATAATATTAAGTATTTCAACTCAAAATATAATAATAATAAACTTAAAAAAAAACCCGAGATACACCAACTACATGGCCTCAAACTAAGCAAAGTTTGTGTTATGACGGAGACTGTCCATGAATAATGTATTGGGAGTGCATAAATCTAATTCATAATTAATCAACTGCTGCAAGATGATTATGCTAAGTAATGCATATTTTTTATCTATTTATTGTAAAGTGCTTTGCCCAAAATATTTGTTGTAAAAAAATCAGTAACCTAATATTTGTAATTTCAGGGAGCAAGCTAAGGCGTGCGAGGCCTTATCACAATTGCATGTATGGCAGGAAGCCCCCATCCCTGGTGGTATGCCGGGCTGGATGCTAGCTCACAGCTTTAAAAGGAACTTGAAGGTTGCATTGCTTGGCGGGTAAGTTACTATTAACAAAGAATGATATTTGCATTCAATATTGTTGAAATATTATTTGTCTTAAGTTTTCAATATTAATTATGAAACTGTTAACAATGTTCTGTAAAGGCATCACACATTGAGTTGAAATATAAATTACATTAAATGCCATAAATTCTGGTTTATGTAATGGGATGAATCAATTCTACTTAGTTACACTAAAATAAACAATGTTTTTGAAGGGAAGATTGGATGGCATTCTTTCAATCTAACAAGCACTAAATTTGAAGACTCTATGTTTACTCTGCAACTCATATTTTTATAACAGCATCACTCCAATTTTAGCTATTGTTCCTGAAGCATATCTTCAGCTATGAAAGTATTCAATTCTAGTCCACTCTCAAGCCTTCTCAGCATCTTTTCAGCCCTGGAGATGAAATTCAATGCTCAGAATTTGGTATTAATTTTGTATGTGTGCATTGGTTTTGTTTTGTTTACATTTGGTATTGCTTCTCGTTTGCCATACATTACTTCTGCTACGGCCGGCAAGGGGGCATGCCTTCTGTCCTAGAGCATTGGCGCTGCTGACCATATAACATTGGTTGGGCGTGTTTTGCACTTTATTTCGCGAGTCGCAGTTTTAAAACAGCGTCATTACAATCCTCCTAAACTCGTTCTCGTCATTGCCATCTGGCATTGCTTTTTTAAGCTGGCATCATTTTGTATTAACATATCTCTCCTCGTTGGCCGTATCTTACTTTTTAACCATCTTCATTCCACTTCCAGCGTATGTCTTCCACCCTGGAACCGGACGGCAAGGCTCGTGACGTAGAATTCTTCGATGCGCTGGAGCGCTAATACTCTACATATACTCCAGCGCACAGGCTGAGGTTCTTTCGGACACTTATAAAAAAAAACACTACATAAGACCTTCAGTTTGTTTCGCACCTCGTTTCTCAAAGGTTTATCCCATTTAGCGGCCGTCCACTCAGCATGTCCTCAGTCCTAAAAACAGACGCCAACTTACGACGTAGCTTTAGAGAGACATGGCTCGATCTTCCAATACATTTTATCAGAAGCCTGTGTCTTCAAATTTAATATTAAGTATCCTTAGGTCCTGAAATCCAATTGATAGTTCACAAAGTGCCGTTCACTTTCAAGCGGGCGTCCCTGGAGCATGTCCTCGACCCTGGAGCCGGACGGCAAGGCTCGCGACGCTGAGTTCTTGGACGCGTATGCTCTGGAGCGCTGGGAGTGCGTGCTGCACTATATGGTGGGCAGCGCGCAGACGGAGGGCATCAGCGCCGACGCCGTGAGGATACTGCTGCACGCGGGGCTCATGGCGAGGTATGTAGGCATACTGTTTACCCTTCTTTGTACTATCGAACCAATTTAATCATGACCCACCATAGGCTCATTTTGGCAAACCGTCTAAAAGCAGTAAGTCGAAATTCGCTTAAAGCTAGGTTTCCTTTGTGACGAACTTGTTATCATTTCACTCGACACTGACATTTACCGAGTACAGAATTCGTAAAGTATCTAAAATGTCCTAAGTGCATTGTACGCGATAGACCTTACAAGCAGTTTCAAACGAATTATCAGCAATATGAGTCATGATTTAGTTGGTTTCATAGTACATTAACAAAAAAGGGCAAAAAATACAAATAGGCAGCCTTAACGCTAGCGAGCGATCTCTACGAAGTAACCAAAGATATACCTTCATTATTATTATTATATCTTTAAAAATCTGCACGCTTTTCCAGGTTGAAAATACTTACCCGAAGAACTGACCAATCGGTTTGGGATAAAAGCAGGAGAGATAGAAACCAGCGAAATTATTATTATTGTTTTTTATAAAATATAGATGAGACATCCTCCATTACACCTGGTGCTAAGTGAATGCAGACGTAAGAGTACACATCCATCGACGAGTAATCACTGTGAGTGACGAGTGTGGTTTTCAGAACACAAGCTTGTTTAAAAAACTTAGGTCCTTAAGGTTGGTGTGTTGTCACAAACCAAATTTCTGTATTAAATGGAAGAATTTTGGATTTAAAATTGTAAAAAATAAATAAATAAATTCCCCAGACAATCACTTAACCACATGGCCCCAAAGTAAGCATAGTTTGTGTTATTTGGTACCATGTAGCGAACTAGGGGGGAACCTAGAATATAAAAACATAAATAGATAAACACCCAGACACGGAACATTTTTTTTTCTTGTTCCGTGCGGGAATCGAACCTGCAACCACTGGCGTCTGAGGCAGACAGGTTTACCCCATCGCCAAAGTCGTCAATTATATTCCACTGCAGGGTTCGAGTCCCAGCCTTGGTCATCACGGCAATCCCAATACTTTCGAATATTTTAAATCTTAGATTCGGGGTTTGAGATAATATTTATACTGATTGCTTGTCTGTTTATTTTTCAGAGATGCAGACGACGGGTCAGCCGTCATCACGCGCGCTGGCTTCCAGTTCCTACTGCTCAGCACACCGCAACAGGTTGACCACCTCATTATCATTATTACTTATTTATTTATATTTTATTTAGCACAATAACAATGAAAACACAATAGCAAAACAATCAAGTTGAAAGGCACAACGAGTGGCCTTATAAACTTCTACTTGACTAATACGAATGTTCGATCTGTTGAGGAGAAGCGACAAGAAACTCAACAGATTCTTTTAAAAGGACTTTTTTCATTGATGTGTTCCGATATTTTAAATCTGTACTCTCTCTGATATGACCTGACACATTTCTTTGAGTATCAACTGCTGCAAGTCTTCGTATGATATCTCACGGGACACTCAGGATTGATATTGAGGTTAAACATAGGTTGAGTCACGATTTGAAAAAGGTTATGATAGACGTTTGGACCGGATTTTATAGCACATACTTAATTTTATTTTAGTTATTACTTTTCACACACATTTAAATGTTTTTACGTTTGTATGAATTGTAGTCGCTAGCTATGCGAACTAGTGATGTACAGCCACATCTAATAAGATGCTCGACGACTGGCAGGTGCAGCGGTAACATACATTGCCTTCTATGCCAGAGGTCCTGGGTTCGAAGCCCGGCGGCGGCGGATATTTGTGTGATGAACACAGATATTAGTCGTCAAGTCATGGATGTTTCTATGTTTATTTAAGTTTATTCTAATAAAAAATACGTATTTATTCAATTTGTATGTTAATATATTTCTTAAGTATATCAGTTAACTAGTGTCCATAACACAAGTTCTTTAAGAAATTTAATTTGAGCTAGATAATGTGATTCGGTTGTAATAAGGTTAAAAGTCAGATGAAATGAATACATCTTATGGCATGTGACTGTACAAACCTTGAGTGACCTGCAATAATGTAATGGAATATCATTTAATTTGAATATAAATGTAGGTAAGGTCACCTGAGGTAAATGCGTGACATTTTTCGTTTGTCCATTTTGATGACTCATATTTTTTTTATTAATTAGTCATTTTCGAGAACCTTATCTAGAATGTATTTTCTGGTTATTTATGTTCAAAATTAATTAAGTGCCTTCCTGCAAACGCAATGCTAAAAAAAAGTTATCATAAGTTTTTATATCTCAACAATCAGAATGTTTAAAATAAAAATAACTTTGTGAGCAGACGAGTAAATCTGTAAAGCTTACAGGTAATACAAACTTATATTAAACATTAATAAAATACCATCAATATTCATGGATTATAAACACTCACCTCTCGCTGCTCCGTTTGCGCACAAACAAGTGATTTTCAATATGGCTGATATGTCGAATTTTTGAGCTACAACGCCCTCTGTTCCTATTTAACGAAATAAATATTGTTCAAACTGTTATCACTAGATGGCTGAAGTTGTAACATTTCGCTTAGTTTGCGCGTAATTTCAAAAATATGCATTTACCCCATTGACGCATTTCCCTCAGTTGACCTTATAAATAAATAATGTATAAATATAAGATAACCAACTCGTTCATGGATCAATGTGTACACTTTATTTTATAATAAAATTCCAAAATATTTAAGATTAACCCATTGAAATGAAATGAAATGAAAAATATTATTCATCATAAGACCATCGAATGGCCGCTTAATGACGTCACAATTTTGTACTTCGGCTTTAACAAGGTGTTGATAGTCATTACAGTAGACCAAGAGACAAAAAACTCTTGGTACTCTTTTTTAGTCAGGATTATACGAATTAATACAAATAAGTACTTACAGTACAAATTGATCATGACATGAAAAAAAAACACAAGACAGCTAATTGTGAGAGCCAATGTCATGCCACAACCAAATTGCTTACATAGTAGATGCATTGGGGATGGATAGGATGCGCAACACGAACGTGACAAACTGGGACCAGAGTATTTAAACAAGAATGGAATAAAATAGTCATAGTATCATCAGCAAATAGATCAGCTTCGATAGATTTAAGGATAAGTGTTATGTGAAAAGGTTTACTATAAGATATCCGGATGCAAGAAGATGAGATTCCCTGGCTGTAGATTGTTATTGTGTATTTTTTTCTTCTTATTTTTAAAAGACGATTTCTATTGAGTTTCTTGCCACTTCTTCTCAACAGATCGACTTTCCGAAGTGGTGGTAGATTCAGTCCAATTTGTAAATTGTTTGACTTATTTCAAATGTATTTAAATACTTACGAAATAAAGGATATTTGAGTTTGAGGTAATGTACGATTTTTCCTTCCAAGATTCCAAAACGATCAGAAGTCATTTTAAAAGAATTACAGTAAATTTTACTCGGCCGTCGGTCTCAATAACTTACCAAAAAATAACAGTAAAGGTAGATATCCTATAATATTTTGATTCAAATGTGTCAGCTCAGAGCTCAAAATAGTATCGGAATTTCTATCTTTACTCGTACTTTTATTTATTGGTAAATTATAGTCTTAAGCCTTTAAAACAACACCAACAATAAGCTTCTACAATACGTACAACTTAAGCCGCCGATGTTTTACAAACTGAGGTGAATTTTGCTGAAGTAAAAATAAAAATGGCTGCAGAATGGCAGGCTTTTCGAATTGACCTGACACATGGGGTATTTTCGTCACTGAAATAGTGTCTAGTGACTGCCCCTAAAGTTTTATTACTAAATGCGCGGACACACTGTATAAAATTACTTTTGATCGTTTTAGACAAATTTGTGGTTGGCATTGCCTGACCTGAAACATCTTGTAAAAAGAATTTTCGGGGATCCACAGAGGTTAATGTTTGCTTTGTTCTATCACCAGGTGTGGCTATTCCTGCAGCATTATCTCCACACAGCTGAGAAGCGCAGCCTCAGCGCCGCCGAGTGCCTCGCCTTCCTATACCAGCTCAGCTTCAGCACGCTCGGCAAGGTACGTTACATTACACCAGTAAGCTAGCTCACAAAATGAACACAAGAACTATGTTAGCAAAATAATGTAAAAACAAAAATGTGCTGAGTAATTTCGAGGCGTACTGCCAGGCCCCGGTAGCTCAGTGGAAGAGCACTCGTCCGGCAAACGAGAGGTCCCATGTGCGAGTCTCTTCAGTTATTTAAGGATTTTTTTTTACAGACTACGTGCTTCGAAGGGTTAAATACATATACCAGTGTAATTTTGGCATTATTTTTGCCCATACTGACACTTGAACTATGAAACCATTAATTAAACTATTGTATAGGTTTGTGTTATCGATACCACCGGTTAAATTTTCAAACCGTTAACATGTACTTGGCGGAACATCTTAATATTTTGGTTTTGTTCGTGAAACCGTTATTTTTAAACCGGTTTATAGGGCAGCATTGTATAAGGTTCTTGTTCAATTTATCGGTTAAGAAAAAAAATGTCGGTTTAATTCGAAGTTAAACGCTGTTTTCTTACTATCTGAAGCGGACCTCAATTCTGATTCGTTAAAGAAGTTTATTCAGTGCATTTATTAGCTCGAGCGGTAAAATATATAATGGTCCCGGCTAGATAAGGCCGTTTCGTCACTCTTCGAATAAACCGGTTTATTAAGGTTTCCATAGAGTTCTCAAAACGTTTGCGTTCCTGAAATAGTTCGGAGCAAAACCGATATAAACCGGTACTAACCGCTATTCTTTAAACCGGTTCCTAGCCTTGCACAGTGAAACTGGGAGGTATCATACACCCAGATCCCGATTCAGATTAAAAAAGTTTGTTTCTAAACTGGCCCGCGGGGACTCGAGCCCTGGATCTCTCACGCCGCAACCGAGCGCTTGACGAACGCACCACGGAGACCCTTTTGATATATTTGACGGATGTATTTTTTACAGACTTCGTACAATATATTCATTATTAATTTCGGTATTCATGATGCTTATGTAACGGTGATTACCATTACAACATGAACCCGTGTTTGACCATAACCTCACCTGCGGGCTAGCGTCGACAACGATAAATCGGGCCTTTTATCGATATTTTCTTAGAATATGGTATTTAGTGTATGTCATTTATTAAGATTATGACATATTTGGTTCTGTGGTCTTAATCGTGGTATCAAATCAAGTAATTCTATTTATTATGGTGCGCTAAATAGCTTACATAATGGGATAAAATAACAAAATAATATTTATCTTGTCGATTCGACTATTTATCGTTCGTTGGTTGCATGCTAGCCCTGCTGCTGGCAAGTGAAATTAGGGCCGCAGATGACAGTTTATTGACACGTCGTTTTACAATAAATTACCTAGGCTATATCGTAAACAAGTATTTTCTACTTGTGTACGGTATTTTATCGTAGACAGCAACATTTGCAAAAATGGCATCCCTTGGTAAAGAGACGTTAATATACTTTTAATACAGTGTTACTTCTCTCGAATCATTGAATAGAGGGCTCTGACGTCTAAGATTATGCCACAAAATGCTTTATCCTTTGTTATCTGCTAGTTTAGTAAGACACAAGTGTTTGTTGTTCTCAGGACTACAGCACGGAGGGAATGAGTAACAACATGTTGGTATTTCTTCAACACCTCCGGGAGTTTGGACTCGTTTATCAACGAAAGGTAAGACTAAATCTCTATTAGTGGAAAGATACTGGTAATTTCTGTAATAAGTTTAAATGTAAATGAAGAATACAAGAAACCTTCAATATTATGATATATGTTATGTTATAAGATATTTTTGTGTTCATCCTTTTGGTTTGTACAGAAAGTCTCAAACTTTCAAAGTTTTTAAATTAATTAACCTGTACCAATTCATTAAAGACACCCGACTCGGGTCCACATAAAAATAAGCCCTAGGAATTGAATTATTTATTACATTTTATGAACAAAACTATTAAAAAAAAGTATTAATTAAACTATTTATATAAAGTCTGCCGCCAAATGTTACCGCTCCGGCGGTAATGTGTTCCGGCAATATTGTATAAAGAGCCAGTTCCTTCCTAAACCCGTGTGCTTTCATCTTCGACCTCATCGTCACTTACCATTAGGTGAGATTGAGGTCAAACGCGAGTTTAGTCACTTATAATATATTATATTACGGTTGGGACTCGAATCCAGGTCTTTCGTGTTCCAGACGGTCACTCTACTATCTGAGCTATCGGATCCTGACCGTTAGCCATTGAGACTATTTATAGTTGAATTGTTTTCAAATGATATTCGTGACGGTTCAAAATTTTCAATCTTAGTGACGTAATGGAATTGTTCGATCTTCCATTCGATTGCTTTGACATATCGATTGAAAAAATCCATCGATTTAATCTCGATTCAGTATTGTCAATTCCTACTACCTTTACGTGTATTTCTTTGAACCTGTCAATTTAAGATGAATATTGTTTATGAAATTTACCTAACTTATTTACAGTTCATAATAACAACTAATGTTGATTACATAATAGTATAATTTTTTAACGCGCCATTTTATATTTTGTTTTACGTAGTTTGCGCTTTATAGATAATGAAAACTGACACGGAAATCATTTGAAAACAATTCAACTATAGTATATTGGATTTATTTATTCTTTATTTTGACGACCCCTTTGGCGATGGGGTAAACTTGTCTGCCCTAGACGCCAGTGATCGCGGGTTCGATTCCCGCACGGAACAAGAAAAAAAAATGTCCCGTGTCTGGGTGTTTATCTATTTTATGTTATTATATTCTATATAGTTCGCTACATGGTATCCCATAACACAAGCTATGCTTACTTTGGGGCCATGTAGTTGGTGTGATTGTCTGGGGATTTTATCATATTATTTATTTTTATTCGTTATCTACTAACGTAGCAGTACTCTAAGCGGAGCTAGCTTGGTGGTAGAATCCCTTCTGGGTCCGCCTGGCTAGCGACCACCCTTTATATAAAGTCTGCCGCCAAATGTTACCGCTCCGGCGGTAATGTGTTCCGGCAATATTGTATAAAGAGCCAGTTCCTTCCTAAACCCGTGTGCTTTCATCTTCGACCTCATCGTCACTTACCATCAGGTGAGATTGAGGTCAAACGCGGGTTTAGTCACTAATAAAAAAAAAAAAAAAGCTACATTAGCATGTGACCAAAAAAATAAGACATACAAAAACAAGTCCCCTGAGGCCGTGCAACACTGCCTTTTTATTGTAGAAATAACTTATTGTCCACTTATTAACAGTCCAGCTTCCATGCTGGACTGGAAGCGAAAGAAAAACATAGAATGTACCAGCTGCTTCTCTTTCCGGGCATATTGTAAAAGTCAGTTAAGGGACAGAGGTTTTATTGACATTTTTGTGGGCGACAGGCTGATCCCCTGTCACTGCAATAGTCTCTCTCCATCATTATAATTCCTCCAAACGTCGTGTCAAACGTGACATCAGATGGTTTTATAGCCTCTGGTGTTCTGCCTATCCCATAAGGGATACAGGCGTGAAGTTATGAATGAATGAATGAGTGATTGTCAGGGGATTTTATTATATTGTTTATTTTTATTCGTTATCTGCTAACGTAGCAGTACCCTAAGCGGAGCTACATTAGCATGCAACCAAAAGAATAAGACATCCAAAAACAAGTTCCCTGAGTCCGTGCAGCACAGGCAGTGCTTATTAATTGTAGAATTAACTTATTTACGGTATCCCCAGCGTAAAGCCGGTCGCTTCTACCCGACGCGGCTCGCCCTCAACCTGGGGAAAGTCCAGGAAGGCAGCCTGCGCGGGAACAAGACGGGCCGCGTGCTCGTCGAGACCAACTACCGCGTTTATGCCTACAGCGACAGTCCGCTGCAAACCGCGCTGCTGGGCCTCTTCACTGATCTCGTCTATAGGTAAGTCAAATAAATCATCATAACTCTTTTTAATCAGCCCACTGCAGGGCTATGAGTCTCTCCGCTAGGAGGTTTAGCCCGTATTCCACTAAGCTGGCCCAAGGCTGGGTGGTGGATGTCAGAATTTTCAGGGCGCCGAAGTGGATTCTGACAAACCCTAACGACTACTGTATACAGCACCCGGGACCGACTGTTTAACGTGCCCTCCGAAGCACGGAAGTCGCCGTGGGAGAGGAATGTTATGATACACACAGTAACCACAGTGCTACGACGACTTCAGTAAAATAAATATAAAAAGTTTATTGAATTATGACAAGCATAATCTAGTAGACGGGTGTGTGAATACAGTAACAACCCGCTGCGAGTTGTTTTGTTTGCGCTGTTTACTGATCTCGTCTATAGGTGAGTGTATACAGGACCTTGCTGGGCCTCTTGGTTTTTAGGTATGCACGTTATAAGGCCTCCTCTTTATATATTTTTGTTATATCATATTTATGATATTCCCAACGTAAAGCCGTATTCGCCGGTGCGTATTTAGAATCTATACCTTACTCAAACTCAAATATTCTTTATTTCGTTAGTATTTAAATACACTTGAAATATTCAAACTATTTACAAATTGAACTAAATCTACCACCACTTCGGAAAGTCGATCTGATGTGAAGAAGTGGCAGGAAACTCAACAGCAATCATTTTTAACACAGTAACAAGTTTCAGCCAGGCTATCCCATCATCTTCTTGCGTCCGGATATCTTATAGTAGACCTTTTTACACAACACTTATCCTTAAATCTATCGAAGGGTTAATTTTTAATATTTTGAAGAATTATAAAATCGTACACATTGAGCCATGAACGAGTTGGTGATTGGCATAGTGAAAGAGTACAGTCTGAAATAGCACATAAACGACTTTTTATCCTGATATTCCCGCGGGATTTGAAATTGCGCGGGTAAAACCGCGCGGAACAGCTAGCAATGAATGAATTATTTTTTGTGTGTATTGTCCTGTAGGTTCCCGAACCTGTCAGTTGGTGTGTTAACGCGGGAGTCCGTGAGACAAGCGCTGCGAGGCGGCATCACGGCGCAGCAGATCATACATTACCTCGACCAGCTAGCGCACCCACAGGTATGTAGGGAAAACATATAAAACACTCGGCTTAGAACACAACTACTGCCCTGTGTATGCTTGTCGTAAAGTTTACACCCATCATAGAAAAAGTTCCGTTCCTTTTCATCTGTCAGTTTAAGATGAATATTTTATAACATTTACTTAATTTATTTGCAGTTAATAATAACAATAACAAAATAATAATAGTAGATTTTTTACTGGACAGTTTTGTTTTAATAATTTTATCTTTTTATTTTGCTATTTGAAAGCAGCAGACACTGTTAGATGGCACAATTAATGAGAAGAAAAAGTACTTTAGGATACATGGAATATTACAACTATCACTCATATATTCTTATATCGAAAACAGTATGTATTTCGAAAACAGCTTCCATGCTGGACTGGGAGCGAAAGAAAAACATAGAATGTACCAGCTGCTTCTCTTCCCGGGCATACTGTAAAAGTCAGTTAAGGGACAGAGGTTTTATTGGCATTTTTGTGGGCGATAGGCTGACCCCCTGGCACTGCAATAGCCTCTCTATGCCTATCCCATACGGGATACAGGCGTGAAGTTATGTATGTATGTATTTTCTCTGGAGGTTACTAAATAAACTACCTACCCACACTTACCATCTACCGCTTGACTATGATTAAGTGTATTTTCAGCTGACTTCCAAAATTAGGAGGCTCTCAATTCATGTTTTTTTTTGTGTCTTTGTTACACGATATTTTTAACAATTATGAATTGATTTTAAATATTCTTGTTTCATATGATATTCAGGATACTCCAGAGCTGGTCCCATATAAATTTCATCAAAATACATAAATTTCGTGAAAAGTACTTCATGAAAAAAATGTTTTGAGAAAATATGAACGTACGGCTAGCATGCAACCATCGATAAATACTCGAATCGACAAGATAAATATTATTTTGTTATTTTATCCTATTATGTAAGCTATGTAATATGCGCACCATAATAGATAGAATTACTCGATATGATACCATGATTAAGACCACAGAACCAAATATGTCATAATCTTAATAAATTACATACACTAAATACCATCTATCTATCTATCTATACTTATAATAAATCTGTAGAGAGGTCAATTCTGTACATGAAATATTTTTTCAAAATAACTATCAGGGGGTGATTAGTGATCGATACTGATGCCAAAAATGCAATCAGTAAAATTTTTGTCTGTCTGTCTGTCTGTATGTTCCTTATAGAAACAAAAACTACTCGACGGATTATAATGAAACTCGGTAAAATTATTCTTCATACTCCTGGGCAGGTTATAGTATACTTATTATCACGCTACAATTAATAAAAGCAGAGCATTGAAGGGAAATGTTGGAAAAACGGGAGAAGTTACTTCATTTTTTAAGCTTCCGTCGCGTGTGCAGCCTTAATGGTTAAAGCTACATAGAAATCATGTATGACAGAAATATTCTTCATAAAATTATATAAAAAGTAAACTACTCTATATTTTATGGTTGACTCACAATAACACGTGTAAATCCCGATAGCTTAGCAGTTCGGAGCTTTCTGATTATATTTGTTTACTCTTACGTTTATAATACTGTCACTCATCCCTAATTAAAAAAAAGAACATTATTACCTATATTCAATAAAAAAAGAATCATAGAAATCGGTATAGAAACACCAAACTTATACATGAAATACGCTAATAACCCATCGCGCGTGAATACTGAATGATATTATAAGGATTATTTTTGCGTAACGGTTGCCGCGCTCGACGCGGCTCGCGGCTATGGTAGGGTATAAAGAGGCGAGCGCTTTGGCAGGAACAAGCTTCATAATACATTCAATATTTGGCTGTTGATGCGTTCAGAGCGTTCGACTTTATTGACAGACAATAATTGATATTATAAATCGTGCTTATCAGCGCGACTTTTAGTCTTTAAATAGTTTATTTGAATTTCTTTTGTTGTTATTTTATAAAATAGGTATAAGTTTTTTTGGTAGTGTTTAAATATTCGGTCAAATTCCAAATTTTGGCTAATTTATGTTTAGTTTTTTTTTGTATTTTTTAGGTAAAATCGTAGGTACTTTTATTAATTATTGTAGTTATAGGTATTTATTTTTCAGTAAAGTAGGTATAGGTAGATAGCATTGTACAGGCGTTTCAGCTTTATTTTCATTTCTTTTACTGTTGTAAGTTGTACATATTTCTGGGTATAATTCTATTTGGATAATTATTTTAGTTTAAACAGGCACTAAGATTTCCAATTTAAAAGAACGCAATTCCCAGTAACGGTGTGTTTTGCAATGACAATTAATAAGGCTCAAGGGCAGACTTTTCGTGTTGCTGGAGTAGATCTCGGTGTCAGTTGTTTCTCGCATCGTCAGTTATACGTCGCTCTTTCCCGGGTTCTAGAAATCTTCATGTTCACGTGCCGGACGGGTCAACTTTCAATATAGTTTACTCGGAAGCTTTGCGCTGAAGTATTTTCGATACTTAAGCCTCATGTGAAAGTGATCTAAACAATTAATTGGCAAATATTATAAAATGCCAATCGTTATCCTTACTAATATTATAAATATGAAAGCGTGGATATTTTTCAGCTTTCACGCAAAAACTACTCGACGAATCATGAGAGGTACTAGAAGTAACATACGATACTTTTTATCCCGAAATTATCGCGAGCGGAGCCGCGGGAACAGCTAGTATTCTAATAAAATATCGATAAAAGGCCCGATTTATCGTAATTTTTTTATTTATTTACACTTCAGTTAATAAAGGTACAGTAAAAGAAAAAAGAACACTTACATTAAACATAAAAAGTTGGCGCTCTTATCGCTGAGTAGTGATTTCTACCAGACAACGTTGTCGACGGTAGCATGCTAGCCCCGCTTAAGTCGGTTTTTTTAATTCATTTATTCGTTGATTATAATTACTTACAGTGAATAAATCGTTTTGTTATTTGTTTAGATGTTGAACTCCGAGTCTGGCGGCATTCGGTCGTCGTCGCTATTGCCGCCGACGGTCGTCGACCAGATCAAGCTGTGGGAGACCGAGAGAAACCGCTTCACCTACACCGACGGCGTCGTATACAATCAATTCCTTTCGCAGGTGAATACTCGCCAATATCATGTTTTTAAGGTTTTGCATTTAATAATCATCAATTATTCTTAAAGACCTGTATAAGTATACGAAATAAATCACCTGATTGGGACTAGAACCTGGGTCTCCCGCTTGCCGCACGGGTAATCTACCAACTGAGCTGTCGAGCCCTGGCCATAAGCCATCGAAATTACCTATAGAGAACCCATTGCAGAGGGGCAAACTAAGTCATAAATCATTGACATTTTTCCCTTTTCACGATTACACATAACACTAGGAGCGCCATGAGGCCTGCAAGTGCGAGCGAGAGATCCATTAATATATTTTATACACCACCTTTGTTTAAAATTCGCATTATGTATGAGATAAACTCCACCTAAAACAAGATATTAATCCCTTAAGATTAAAAAAGGTATCTTACAGGGAATAAGCAAAACTTTAATCCTAAGGGTTATAATGTCATTTGATTTTAGAATGTCAATTGGAGCGAAATTTAATAATACCTACATGGACATGGCTGTATGACTAGTTGCTTTGCCTAATTAAAAAATATATGGACTTTAAATTTGGCTGTATAAGTTTGTGTACCTTTGCATTTGGAATGACTTCCAAGAAAAAATTAAAAACCCTCGTAAAAAACCTGTATGCGACGGTTTCTTTTGCCTTTTGAAAAAGACAAATAAGAAATAAAATTGCGCAGTTTTTGAAAAGAAAATTTTTTCAGAGTTTTTATTTCAATAGTATTCAAATATATAAAATATGTCGAGCTCGAGTGACGATTTAACACCAGAAGATATTAGAAATGAAGCAAATAGTATCGTCGATAATATTTTGCCGTGTAAATCGAAGCAATTGTACATGAAATTTTACGAAGATTTTTTTGCTTGGAAAACTAAAAAAGCCGTGAAAATTATTTCGGAGTCATTACTTTTAGTATATTTTCAACAGTTGTCTGCTGCAAAGAAACCTATTTATTCACTTCAGTAAACAATTAATATACCAAATAGAAATATCACTTTATCTTTACATAACTGGTCAATTGTTTCTAATATTATCTTTAATTTCTAAATAATTAAATACCTAAGTACTTAATTTAATTCCTGCGTTTCATTACCTAAATATCTTACAAGGTGGTGTATAAAGTAGAGTATGCTCCTCGGGGATAACAGTGTCTTAGTCTTGGGCAGTCTTGAATCCCTCGCTTCATTCAGGATTCTTACCATAATTCCCTCACTTCGTTCGTGAATTAACATCTTAATTCCCTCACTGCGTTCGGGAATTTCTACAGAATCCTTCTTTTCGCTCAGGATTCAATATGATGCCCGTGACATAATACACTGCTTTATCCCCTTGATGCATAATCTACTATTATGACTCAGTTCGCAAGTTTGTAATGGCTCAGTTTTAGTTCTGTTATAATATCCTTTACATTATATTGCTAACGTAGTTCCATCTAGTGGTACTGCTTAGTAGATAACCACTCGAGATCAATTTCAAGTTAAAGTGAAACATTGCACTTTTAAATAACATTTTAAAGTTTTTTCAGATAATAATTCTTAAAGGTCTGAAAAAAATATGCTAAATAAAGATTTTTCAAATCTTTCAGTCGTAAGTATTTTCAACACACGCATTATTTTCATATAGGTTTTATTTAAAAGTAGATACGCGTGGTTGTATGTACTTTTGATCCCGGCTAGTTTCACGTTGAAGCAAACTAGAAAAATACGTGTGTAGATTTATAACCAACCTATCAGCTGCTACATATAGGGTGATGTATTACGGGATTTTTTTATGAATTTCAGTTCTAATATTATTATTTACGATTTTGGACCGAGACTACATAACCAAAAATAACTACCTATTACTTAAAAGTTGACAATTAATCTTGCATTTTCCAATTAAAAAATAGCTAATTTAAATCGAGTTAGTAAAATCCTTTATTTTATCCACTATGTATTGTAGTGACAATCGGTAGCGACCAAAGTCGATAAATATGTAAAAAAAAAAATTTGCAATTGTACCAAGCAAATATGTATCAGGGCTTCTTTATACTTCAAGCTAAATTAAAAAAATTGTCAAATTGCCCTCTTTTACTATTTGGCAAATGATTCTATCTTTTTAATATATCTACAGGCGGACTTCGTAGCTCTCCGCGACTTCGCCAAGTCGTCCGGCGTGCTCACTTGGCAGAACGAACGCACGCGGACCATGGTGGTAGCGCGACAGTCGCACGAACTCGTCAGGAAGTACTGGAAGCGATACTCGAGACGCGATTAGACAGCTGTCAGTTGAAACTGTCATTTGTGACACTCATCTGTCATTGAAAGATTCAGGCCTGCGCGATAATTTATAATAAAGACTTCGAAATCATTATTTGTTAGCTCATATTGATTGAAAGTCTTTGAAAGAAAAAAGGTTTATAGTCCAATGGGGCGCGATTCTATGAAGAATTTATCATACTTTATTTTAATTGCGGGCCTATATCTTCAAACTCTTAGGTAAGAAGTATTCGTTGAAAAAGTTCGAGAGCCTTCTAGCGCGATTGTCGCGGGGTTCCAGAGAATTCATATAAACTTAAGTTTGTTGATTCGTATTGTAATGAGACTGAGTCTGTGTTATTGTGGTTAAGCTGTAGCATTTACTGTAAATATTATGTAAATAAACATTTTTCTAACAAACTTGTTTTTTCATTATCCACACAATAGAATACTCGCAATCGATATGATTTGTTCCGACATCGTAAATAATCAATATCATTCGATTTCACTTTGGAAATTGAATATTTGCGGTTCAATCGTACTAGCTCCATTATGGTACCACGGCTATTTTTTCTCTCTTTCCATTTATGCATAAAGATGAAATGATGGAACTACTTCGGGTATTCAAATTAGGATTCAAATTTTATACCATTATGTAAGTTATTCATGGATAGGTAAAAAGAAGCAGTCAACTTCAGAAATACCTCAGCACATTTGGCTTCTAGTTATTTAGGTCATTCAATAACTAGATGATTTTATTTTATAACTTTATGTTTAACATAAAATAAACGGAACTAACGCGAAAAATTTTTTAGTCGTCTATCGCGAACTTTCTTTAACAACCTGAGTAAACAAATGGTAGAATATCACTCGGCATTAACACTCGAACATACACAACTATGCGCGCCAAGCTGACTTCAGAACGGCGTGTCTATGTCACTAGTTATTTATTATTGAGTTGCTTGAGGTACAGTTTTTTTCACATAGGTAGAGTTGTTTGGTGCAAATTTTGGGACTATTCAAACATCTCTCACGCCATCCTCACAGACACAATAAAATCAGTATTTCCACTCCGACCGTATCCCGTATTTCCACTGAAGTTCTGCTACTACTGTGTGCTGTTGCTCTGGTATGAGACTCTTCAGAGCAAGGACTGCATACCGGTAGGTATAAATTTCTGTACATTTTTTTTCTGTGTGACGTCATACCGTTAAATTAGGTGTATTTAAAAATAACAGTACAGGAATTCATACTGAAATATTTCGTGTACCTTTTTTATTATTGTAGCATAACTGATTTTTTTTCAGTTAACTGAAATTTTCCGGTATTAATATTAAAATTTTATTTTAAATAACTGTAGAATGTTCGATAGTTTAGTGGAAGCCTATGAAGCGTAGGGACATATGCTGACCTATACCATTCGGTACAGAAATTAAATAGGTTAAAATATTTCTGTACTAAAAACATCTACAGAAATTAATACGGTATACATTATTTGGGTACTGATATGATTGAGTCAGATTTTAATAACTTGTACAGGTATTGTGTTTGATGAAGCAGTACACTAATAAGGGTACTGAAATTTTACTAGTAGTACAGTAGAATCCGTTTATTATGACTCCGCTTATATTGACCAACCGCTTATTATGACGTGTTTACAGTGAAGTTTGGTTTTCATATAAATTAAACAACTATGTCAGATATAATGACTTCGCCCATAGTGACATATCGCTTATTGTGACCCTTTTTTATCAAATTTTGTCCGCTTATAGTGATTGGCTATATGATTTCTAACACCTTTGGCAGAGTTCGGGAGAGACACGTTATACCCAAAGACTTTCGGCGCGTGAAAGGCTTTTTTGTTTTGAGTCTCAGAGCGTAGATTTATTTATCGAGTCTCCTTATTAATATATCTACTTATTAATAAACTCTTTTTTTATTCCTCTCTATTAACATAAATCACATACTAACTTCAGTTTATTTATTCTTGCAGTACCTATTCTTTGTATGACGTCCGTTTAGTATGACTTGTTTCTTATTTCCCTTCGACGTCATTATAAACGGATTCCACTGTATTTAAAAAATTTATACCGATATGCAGTCCCTGCTTCAGAGGCACCGTTTCTGTAAGTATAGTATAGGTATGTCCTGACCAGTATTGTCCTGGTACTTTTAAGCATCAAGTGAATAGGTTTCTCGTGGATGGACGTGTATCACCTTATTCATGTTCACTTACCATCAGGTGTCATGGAAGACAAACGTCCCATCCTCAATTTATAAATAATAATCAACACAATATGTAGAGCATTAAAAAACCGACCACGTCTAAACTTTGTCTGAAGTATAAGGTCATCAATGTAAATATTCTCGTATATCTCGTACATATTTTTTCAAAAATTTTAAATTTTTCATGAAGTTCTCAATCGATTTCGATAAAATTTATATGGGACCAGTTGTCGCGGGTTCTATTCTTATACCGCACGGAACAAAAAGAAAGTTCTGCATCAGGGTATTTATTATTTATCTTTAGTTATGTTTTTAAGTTCCCCCTAGTTTGCTACATGGTATCTCATGACACAAGCTTCCTCTATCATTTAAAACAAGAGTATTTAAAATCGATTCATAATTGACCAAAAAATCGTGTACGAAGACACAAAAAAATACGTACACGAATTCAGAACTTCGTCCTTTTGGAAGTCGGTTGTTAAAAATACTTCATATTTTGACCACCGTAAAAAAATCTTGTGTGACAAACTAAGATTTTTATTTAAATTGAAAATTAAATTTAAAAATGTTTTGTGAGCCATATTTACTAAAGGCGAACACTGGCGACTGCACTCACTCCTGATGGACTCCATGAGAGTTCGAAACTATTCGGACACCTCCGACAATTTTTATAAAGTTTTAATTTTCTATGCTACCCTTACCGTTACGACCTCTGACCCGTTAAGAACTAAAGCGGTCAAACATCGGCAGAATTACTAGAATTAAATTTTTAAATGATTGTTTACCTACCATTTTGAAATGAAATCTTAATTATCATTACAGCCATTTATATTGAACCCACTGTCTCGGTGAGGCGGAGGTTTCGGCCGTGAATCAACAAAATATTCAAGTTCCCGAAAAGGCTACTGACCAACATTTGCTACTACAGTAAACATGAAAGTCTGCTTATCATACCTTCCATAGCGCGAAGTACTTTTATGTGGTAAATTAAAAATATATATCGAGGAAAAACTAAAAATAATAATAAGGCGCTAAAGTAACCAAACAAAACAGTAATAAAATAAACATATTTATTTTATTTAAATTAAACCATATTTGCTATACAATACATCGTTGTTATAAAGTAAATTCTAACACAGTTTCAATAAAAGTCTCTGCCTCGTACTACCTCTGTACCAGTATTTTTATTTAATGCATGAATACATACATTTTGTAATACTAATCAAATAAATCTATACCCTAGCACACTTATGAACTCAAGACATTACTTTAATCAACAGATTTTAAATTTATTGCTTTCAAAAATTTTTTTCATAATTAAATCTGAACTTATATGTATTTCTTAGGTAGGTACACAGAGAAATCTTTATGTTATGTTAACAGAGCCTCTAGTCTACTAACTATAATTGGTGTACTGTACATATGTCTAATTGTGTAACACATAGCTCTATATGCGTCGATGCTTCGTATGTCAGTAGTTCCCGCGGGCCAAATTGGGGTGACTCTCGTGCACACTGGAAGAGAAATAAACTTATTAGAAAAACATTCATGAAAATAATGAGAAACATGGACGGAAAGTATAAATGCCTCGAATGTAACTATACAGGGTTATTGGTAATTAGACCGGATCCTTTTTAGGGGTGGTAGAGGATGTCATTTGCAACAATTTGACTATACATTGTGATATCCGGAAATGGCTCATTTTTTTTATATTATTTTTTTTAATTTTTTTTTAGGATATCCAGTTTTCCTACTTAAAAATTCAATAAAAAAAAAAGTAATAAACCGATTTCAATTCTGTTTGCATAAATAACAATATCATACTAATGTGGACCCATCCAGAAACTTGAGGCTGTTTCATAAAAAAATAATAATATTTTTTATAAAATTGTTTGCAAAAACAATTATTATCTCCACAAAAACGCTAGTAAATTCAGTCTGCATTTTATTTAAAAAACATGTACAGTTTGTGTGCTATCCAACGAGGTAAAAAAGTTGGTGGTTTATTACACAGTTGCAGAAATAATGCGATAACAAAAGACTTAGGTAGAGACATTCCGAGAAAGGGTTTTAGACTAAGGTATCCATGTTGAATGCGCCGTCTCGCTCTTGCTTGTGTTTGTTGCACGAACAATGTGAACCCAGTTTGCTCAGGCACTTCGTACTGTTTAGACGCTCTTTTCAACCCTTTATCACGATAAAACTTCGACCTTGCTAACGTTATTGGACTTGTGTAACTTCTTTTTCTGTGATTCGGCTAGTGAACTGGACTCTGTGATTGATTGCTTACCCGACGACTTGGCTTATACTAAAGGACCTGATCATGGCTGCGGAGCCCCGCGACCACCTACCTCGTGTTCGAGAGTTCACAAACGAAGAGTATGCGGACATACTCTTTTGCTATGGTTTTGCCAATGGCGTCAGTACACATGCTCGAACGGAATATCAGTCTCGATTTCCAGAGCGCCGTTTACCCCATATGAGTGTGTTTGACGGAGTTTACCGGCGAGTACGAGAAACTGGTCGTGTTCAAAGACGACAAAGCGATGCTGGACGACCTCGTATTTATCAATCGGAGGAAGAGGAACAGATAATTCGCATGTTTGAGCAAGATCCGACGACCTCAACAAACGTCATTGCACGACGTCTTGGCATGTCGCAATGGAAAATATGGAACACAATGCACGGGTCAAGACTCTACCCGTATCATTTGACTCCGGTACAAGTTATACAAGACGGAGATCCTGCACGTAGAGTCGAATTTTGCAGATTCATGTTGAATACAGACATGGAAGATGCCAATTTTTTATTAAAAATTTTATGGACCGACGAGTCCAAATTCGATCAAGATGGATTAACGAATTACCATAATATTCATTATTGGGCCCCAAAAGAAGACGGTAACCCAAACAAGAAAAGATTAAAAGGATCACAAAGAAGGTTTTCCCTTAATGTGTGGATGGGCATTATTAAGGATGAATTGATCGGCCCTTTTTTCCTGCCCAACAACCTCAATGGAGAAGCATATGAAGTTTTTTTGCGAAACGAACTTTATGAGTTACTCAGTCATGTACCTCTTGAAACCCGAAGGAACATGATTTACCAGCATGATGGTTGCCCCGCACATTTTAGTTTAAGCGTCCGTGAGTGGCTAAATCGTCAGTTTCCCAATAAGTGGATTGGCAGAGGAGGACCCATTCCGTGGCCGGCCAGGAGTCCCGACTTGACTCCTGTCGACTACTACGTATGGGGTCACATGAAAAGCTTGGTGTACGACGAGACTCCTGGACCTGTGGCAACCATCGAAGAATTAAAACAGCGCATAATAAATGCAGCAGAAAAAATTAAAATGAACTTAAAGACAAGTGTCGTTAAAAGTAATTTACGCAAACGTATGCATCTCTGCATTCAAAATAGGGGCTCACATTTTGAGAATGTACTGTAAAAATCATAAATACACAATAATTACAAAATCATAATCTTTTATTTCTTCAAAATAAATTAAGTTAAATTAAGAAAGTATTTCTTCCATAACTACTTCTCATGGATACCGTCTAAAACCCTTTCTCGGAATGTCTCTACCTGAGTCTTTTGTAATCGCATTATTTCTGCAACTGTGTAATAAAGCACCAACTTTTTAACCTCGTTGGATAGCTAACAAAGTGTAGATGTTTTTTAAATAAAATGCAGACGGAATTTACTAGCGTTTTTGTGGAGAAAATAATTGTTTTTGTAAACAATGTTATAAAAATAATTTAAAAAATTTTATGAAACAGCCTCTAGTTTCTGGATGGGTCCACATTAGTATGATATTGTTATTTATTATTAAGAGCTGTAACAAGGTCTCTCTAAAACTGCGAACAGAATTGAAATCGGTTTATTACTTTTTTTTTTATTGAATTTTTAAGTAGGAAAACTGGATATCCTAAAAAAAATTAAAAAAAATAATATAAAAAAAATGAGCCATTTCCGGATATCACAATGTAAAGTCAAATTGTTGCAAATGACATCCTCTACCACCCCTAAAAAGGATCCGGTCTAATTACCAATAACCCTGTATAGTTTAAATAACTCAATAAGGCGACATAATTATTTGATAAGAGAATAAAGTGTTGTTTATTTATTAAATTACTTCCTCATCTATTCACTATTGATAAGTAAGTTTTGAGGTGGTGTTAAAAAATTACTTAAGCCAAAAATATTAATTTGAGATTATGCAAAAAAGGTGTAAACATGATGAGATTTGAGCAATTTGTATGGACGTGTAGCATCTTTCATTTGCCAGCAGGAGGCATGGAAGATAAATGTCCCATCCTTTTTATATGAGATATTTGATTACACTTTCCATTTTTTATAAAACAGACATATAGGCACAGTATTAACTCAAGGTTCTCACTAATTTTAATTTAATAGTTTAAAAGAAAGTTCAATTCATAAAAGTGGATATCAGATTTATTTTTACCACAGTTGACTAGTAAACAATAACAGTCCATTTAATGATACATATCTGAAACTATGATCAATAATATGAATTGAACTACATTCATAAAAACGCTTCCAAGGTAAAAACAATAACAAAAAAATATATTAATATCCATAAACGGAAACTCATTAAATGACACATATAATACAAGTGGGAAATGCCTTTTTTCAGCTGAGCCATACAATTTGAAATTACAAAAGTCCAATCAAGCCCAATATATCATATTATGAAAAAGTAAGTTTTCCACATTTAGTTATATCTCATGAAGTTATCATAAGTGCATACGATTGAATATCAGTCCGTTGATATAATCACACTTGTTAGTAAAATGAACAAACCCGACAAAACACAAAACAATTAACCAAATTGTCCTCGAGTCATAGTGTTTATGGTGTACATCAACTAACTTTATTACGTGACATCACATATTATATTACGTAATTAAATAATAATTAGTTATTACCAAACATTATCACACGAAAACACAAAACAGCTTCGGTCAATACACAAAAAAGTACCATACCAATAGTTAGTTAGTCACACAAGTCGGCAGCCTTAAAGGGTCCATCGAAGAAAGCGCCTTAGCTTTGTAGGGAGATTAGTGATTCTTTGTTAGTACTAATAAAACAACAAAATCACTAGTCTTCCATACAACGCTAGGCTTCGTTCCAGCGCATTCCTAGAAGTGTTATTAAAAATATTTAGTTTTGCTTTTAAAATTTAGTAACATTCAAGCCGGCTCTTGATTTCAATAATCCTTAGTAAATATTTCCAATGCCAAGAAATCTATTGTTAACGTTTTTAAAAGCAAAACTTTTTGAAATGAGAGTTAGTTACACAGAACATTTGTTAAAACTATAAATACGATGAAGTTAAAATAATGTTATTAAATGAAGCAGCATATGAAAACAGCAAAGAAGTCTTGTTGTGCCAAATGTGAATGACAACCATATTTTTATAGAAAAATATTTTAAGAGAAGATTTAATTGCCATTAATAAAATAGAATAAGAGTCTCTTATGTACCTTTATACCTATTTTTACACAAAATTTGGCCAAATAAGTGAGGTTGAACACAAACATTGTTCAGAATGATTTCTCAGCTTATTCCATATCTACCTAATAATAAAGAACTATGTATTAAGGCAAGTGATGAATGAATTTTACGAAGACGTAAATACAAAAAGTGTTATTTCCAATTAAACATTTACTCTATTAACAAATCTAAATTTTAAGTCAACAATAACGCAAAATACAATAACAAAATTACATAATTTATCCAACAGTTTTTTTTACAACTGGCTACCCCAAAACTAAAACAACTGTCCCAAAGGATAAATAAATTTGTGTATTTGTTACCTTTGAAAAAAAAACTTTACTTCACACAATACGCTACTTATTTGGGGCCAGAGCGGGAAATTCTTGAAACATTCTATTGTCAAAACAACAACGGTGTTAGTAAAACACATGTTAATAAAAAAAATAATAACTTTACTCTACTAAATCTCTCTTAATTGAGCACTGTAGTTACCAAAGAGAGTTACTAGAATAAAATTCAAATATTTGTATAAAAAGACGCAATTTTTAAAAACTGTATAAAATAAAACAGTTTTTAAAAATTGCGTCTCTTTTATACAGATGAACATAATAATAATGACGTGAAACATACATTTATTGAATGATTTCAAATGTGATAATTTAGATACATTGATGTTAGTAAAATTTAGGATGTATTTTTAATTTTAATAGCGGACAAATTCTTAAATAATTTTTGCATAAAATTATCGATTACTTTTAGAATTGTACAGGAAATAGTAAATATACGAATAAAATACTTTGTAATAGAAATTTAAAATACACTACAAAATCCCGTCACAAAAGTATTTTATTTAATATTTAATAAATCTTGAAAATTGAAGACGATTTTGTATAATATGATTTTACGGGATTCTCAACACGCCTTTTATGCCTTTCAATTCAACTCCTTTCAAATATGCCTTTTATTTTTAAGTTTGCAATATTTCAGCGCTATAACAACATAATGTTCATAAGACTGGTCAAAATGAAAATTCAAAAGGAATCGTGATAAGAATCCCTAGATTAGGTAGAATTATGGTTGTGATAATACTTATAAACATTAACCGAATGAACATTTTCAAAAATGGAAGTGATGTATACCTTTGCTGCAGTAGATACTGAGCCATTTGGATGCGGGTGGGGGTCCCGGTGATGGTGATGACTCGCTCGTTGGCTCCGGGCAGGGGTTCCGCGATCTCTATGCCGGCGCCGGATTCGGCGCGAATTTTACGTATGCGAGACCCCGCTTTGCCTATTATGGCGCCTGCCAGCTGAAATAATAAGTTTTGAGTATTTTATTACTATGTAACAGTGTTGGCCCAAAGTTAATCTGATTAATCATTACTAATCATATTCAAAAGATTTGATTAAGATTGTTAATCATGATCTTTAATCATTAATTTGATTATTGATTAACTACTTATTTATTTATTTATCTAATTTTCATTCAAAGTATAAACATTCCTTATTCCAATTTCACAGACTATACTTTTATTTTTATTTTTTTTAATTTTTTTTCCTTAAGAAATAATTGATAAATATATTTTGAGAAATGTGTGTCATTATTTTTCATCATTTCTTTTATACAGGGTTAATTTTAATCAGCGAATCACCTCTTGCAACCTTTCTATATCAATCCCAACAATATTTAGTCTACGACTTTTTAAAAATCTTGATAAATAACAACAAATTTTTGATACCTTTGTTATTTATTACTCTGTATTTTGCTGCGTCACCCCGCAACCCCGCGCCCCGCTGTACGTGGCATCAGTGTTAATAGAGTAACACCAGTTTAGAGACAATAAATATTGTTTGTATTACTTATTTTTTTAAATTATTAATTTTAAAAAGTCGTAGAACAAATGTTGTTAGGATTGATGTACAGAGACAGCCTGCAAGAGGTGATACGCTTATTAAAATTAACCCTGTATAGAATTAATAACATTGATGGATGTAGTTTATAATCAAGTTAATCGATTAATGATGAACGTCAATAATCATGATTAAGATTACTTTTTAATCATGATTAAAAATTAATCGATTAATGCCAACACTGCTATGCAGGTATTAAAAAACAAAAGAAAATGTAAAAGCTATAATGAATAGTGTCAGTATTGATGATAAACCAAGTAACTATTATAAAAAAAATATTGCATATGGAAAGATGATTTTTTATTACTTTTGTTTATTACTATCTATCAGATTTATCAGCCTCATTTTATCATCAAAAGATAGTCTCTTCCAGGCAACCTTTTTGACAAGATAAGGATAAGGAAGACAAGGATCTTAGTTATAACAAAAAAATACATCTAGAGCTACATAGATATAACTAATTATATACTACATAAATGTAAACATATTGAACTGGCTTTTCATAAAGCATTGCCGGAAGACATCACCTTTGGTGACTGATTTTATATAAAAGGCAGACCCTGAAAGGGCCCTACCACCAAGCGGGGGCCACTCGGATCCAGAGTCGGTAGGGCTATTCTCACCCGACCCTACACGCATACACTCTATACACGAACTATACTTATATCAGAATAAAGTAAATAAAAAATATTTTCGTTTCATTTCAGATTTTTATGAATGTAACTTCACAGTTTATATTGATAATAATATTGAAAGTGTAATAGTATTATTCCAATATAAAAAAATATCGTGCTTCGGAGGGCAGGTTAAGCAGTCGGTCCCGGGTGCTGTATACTTGCATACAGTAGTCGTTAGGGTTTGCCAAAAGCCATATCGGCGCCCTGAAAATTCTGACATCCACCGCCCAGCACTGGGCCAGCTTGGTGGATTACGGGCTAAACCTCCTCATCATCCAGGGGAGAGACTCATAGCAGTGGACTCATTACACGGAGTTGTGATAATCAATATATAAGAAACTTACATCTTTCGGGATGGTGACCTGCGTACTGGACTCGTTCTGGTTATTCTGATTGCTGTTGAAGTTGGACGGCGGTGGTCGGTTTCCACCGCTGAAATTACCACCTCCTGGAAATATAATTACATTTTTTGTTTTATAACCTGGCAATTATAGCGGAAATTTAATTATATTTGTATTTTATAAATAGGCCCTAATAGTTATTATTACATCTTTGTAGGATGTCACATACCTACAGAGGTTTTAATTTTGATTTGTATGAAGAAAAATAATCTTGATAATAAAAAAATCTATGCGTATCTAAAATGTGCAACTTTTTTTTACATATTATGGAAAGTATGGCGGCATGTTGTGAATCCCTGATTTATAAGACTTCGATCCTTTCTTTCTTTGAATGCACTATATAAAAAAGGACGGATCTATCTAGGTGCTCAATAAACGAAACCCCTTTATTATTAGATTACTAGACGCAGTTAGTACTTCCTTCCTTTTCGCGGTAAGTAAAGGTAAGTAAGCTTGAAGACTAAGGTGGTGCATGTTTATCTATGAGAAACCTACTCACTCGACACTTTAAAGTACTAATACTGTATAGTTCAGGAAATACAGATGCAGAGTTCGCTTCACACCTTGACGAACTGCAGCTAAAGGAACTGTCTTGTTTCAGTTTCGACACCTTGGCATGTGGCAGAAATGTTGGCATATTGATAGTGACCCCTAGAGCTTAATCCAGATGTTCTCGCGTGACTAGAAACGACGCGTGAAACAGTTACTTTACAGAGTGATTGGTGAGTCACTTTTGAAATTCGAGGACGTGATACCTTGAGATCATACATGAAAAGCAAAAATATAATAACAATCAACGAATGCAGTGAGCATTAAAAAACCCGACAACTATGAAATATCCTCTACACAACAATTTTCAAAATCCGTTCATAATTGTCCGAAATATCATGTAACAAAGACACAAAAAAGCATACAGACGAATTGAGAACCTCCTCCTTTTTTGGAAGTCGGTAGAAAAATAAATATTAATTATTTACTGAGTAAACTTAACCAAGAGATAAAGAATTGATTTCGCAACGCATGGTTACGCTAGCGTTGGCAGCGATCCGCGTGCCAGGTCACGTGCCGAGATTGACTCAGGCGTAAGTAAAGTAAATAGTAACAAAACTTAATTTATTTATAGGGAATTCTTGTGAAAGAACTGAACCCACTGAAAGAACCTTTATACCAAGTATCACACCCATGCACTCAAGGAATAAGTTTTTTTAATACAGTTGCTCAAAAAGTGGCGTATTGCAGGGACGTGTAGCGTTCGGAAAGTGGGCTTTTACGCACTCGTGCTTTTTCTTTCCCAAGTGTCAAAATAATGTCTATTAAAAAGAAAAAAACCAACCACGAAGTTTTTACTAAAAAAAATTCATAGAAGTTTTAAAGATTCATGCAAATATTTCTGAAAAGAAGCTACTAATTTGTTTCAATATCAGATTTAAGGATTTGATTCAATGTGTTAGGTTAGGTTTCATCTCATTACATTTAATTTTCATTACATATTAATAAAAAAAATCTACTAAAGACTTGGCTGTATGGGCATAGTTCCCTTGCCTACCCAGACAGGATGTGTGAAGAAAACAAAAAAAATCTTTGCTTATATTCTTTTACGATTGGCGCCATTTTGTTTATTATTGAGTTTGTTGTGTTTTTATTATTTTATTAAATTGCTTCATTTTTTCGCAACTGTATTAAAAATAGTCGTTCAGTACACGTGCGGAACCGTCATTGCAACTCGTTCCGACTGTCAACCCTCGCCTTCGGCTGCGCCTCGGCTCGTGTAGACATTTGTCGGAACTCTTTGCAATGACAGGCTTTCCGCACTCGTAATGAAATATACTATTTTCATACAAACTAAAAATCATATATTTCCCGTGCCCGTGGGATATTTGGGAATTTTTTTCGTAGCACAACCAGTCACTCTTTGAAGAACCTTCATGCCTAGTATCAGATCTGTACACTCAAGGAATAAGATTTTTCATACAAATTAAAAAGTCCAACCCCTTCCCGTGGGAATTTCCGGAATTCCTTCCATAATACAAACAGACACTTATTGAGGAACCTTTATATCAAGTATCACATCTGTGCACTCAAGGGATGGGATTTTTTCATACAAACTAAAACATCATATATTTCCCTTTCCCGTGGGAATTTCGGGAATTCCTTTCATAACACAACCAGACACACATTTAAAAACCTTTACACCAAGTTTCACATCGGTGCACTAAAGGAATAAGATTTTTTCATACAAACTAAAAAGTCCTAAATTTCCCGTTCCCGTGTGAATTTCGGGAATTCCTTCCTTAGTGCACTCCTACATCCCCTAAAGAATGTATGTTCCAAATTTCAGCTCTCTACGCCCAGTAGTTACGGCTGTACGTTGTCTGTCAGTCACTCAGTACCTCAGTCACTCAGCGGGGCTAGCATGCTACTGTCGACAACGATAAATCGGGCCTTTTATCGATATTTTCTTAGAATACGATATTTTCTTTAAATATTTAGTGTATGTCTATACTAAATTATGATTATGACGTAGTTGGTTCTGTGGTCTTAATCATGGTATCAAATCGAGTAATTCTATCTATTATGGTGCGCATAGCTTACATAATAGGATAAAATAACTAAATAATATTTATCTTGTCGACTCGAGTATTTATCGATGTGAGCATGCTAGCCCTGCAGGGAACAGTTTTATATATATTGATTGAACTGTACCCTTCAAATGTAGTGAGCAGCAGTACTGACCTCCGCCGAAGTTCCCGCTGTGGTTGCTGAAGGGCGGCGGCGCGAAGTTCCCGCGCGGCGGCTGCTGGTAGCGCGGCGCGTTGAACTCGGAGAACGACGGCCGCGCGGGCGGGCCCGGCCGGGACATGGGCGGCCCGCGGGGGGGGCCGCTGCGGGAACAACGAGAATAACTCAGTCTACATTACATTTATCTTTATCTTTATTATCAAAAAAACACAAAGTTCTTACAGAATAGTACTTATATGCAATATTATATAAAAAAAAAAGACGTGTGGCACTCGGAGACTGCCGCGGTAAAGCTATTGCATAGCATTTTTTATCAACTTATGCAATTATAATTATTTATTTATTTTATTAATGCAGTAATGTTTGATCTAATATGAAGTTCCACAAGTTCCTAGTAGATGGCGCTGATTGTTTATTAAAGCCCGCATGTAAAGTTATGAAATCAAAGTATCACCGCTTTGCCGGTCGGAGTGGGGGGTGTTAGGTTTTTTCGTTACGGAATTTCTGGTTTCGGTCCCCACGCTCAAGGCCCACGCTAGAAGCTATGCAATAGTTTAAAAAATATTAGAGAAAATTATCTGTAAGAAATACAAAAACTTAATGAAAAACTCTAGAAATAGTTTAAAACCTGTGCCTCGATAGTCATGGATCTTACGTTATTTGGGATGACATTGACAATAACATGATGAATTATTATTATTATTACATAATTATTACTGGTTTGCTTTATATACAAAACATTAGCAGTTAAACTAAAAAAAATTAAGGTTATAAAAATACAGTGAAAAAACAAATAATAATGAAATGTTAAAAAAAAATTAGATTAAAAATGAATTTAAAAACAGTGTGTGCATGAGTGAGAGTGTATGTAAGTATGTGCGAGTATAATGTGTAAAAGTTTATTTGTTTTTATGTACGTTTTCATGTTCACGCTAAGCCCTACGAACTAGAAGTTCCTCAGTTTCTAAATAATTCAGGATTGCAAGCCAAGCTTTAAGCTTATTATTTAGATCATGCTTACTTATATTTTTAAGCTTTACATTTAGAAATGCTCAATTATTCTTAAATAACTGCAAAAATATACTAAATAAATCACCCAAACAGGACTAGCTGAAAAGCTATACCACTAAAAACAGGCGAGGTCGCAGACTGACATTTTGGGGGGGACACAACAATTTTTTTTATCACAATTCTCTTGTTCTAGCATCAAGCTCTTTTAAGGAGTTAATCTTTTCATGATTTTGGGGGCGTCACCCCCCCTGTGACCGTGTAACAAGAAAGAGCTACGTTAGCAATATAACGTAAAAACAGAATATGCTTAGTAATTTCGATGGCGTGTGGCCGGCCAGGGCCCGGTAGCTCAGTTGCAAGAGCGCCCGTCCGGCAAACGGGAGTCCTGGTCAGGTGATTTACATACATATTTTCACACCGATATCCCTAATGGGGTAGGCAGAACACAAGAAGTCATAAAACCTATTTATTCAATATTTCAATTTTTTCTTAATTTATTTATAAATTATCTAGTATCCATTGTACAAGTTTTCCTGACTGACCACCCTTTATAAAAAGAACTATCTCCGAATATCGACGCGAAGACTACAGTGATGTGTTTCAGTATAAAGAGCTGCAGGTTAGGCTCAAGTGACTGTGTGCTGTCATTTTCCAGCTCATCTTCACTTTGCCATAAGGTAAGATTGAGGTCAAACATGGGGTAGGTAAACATGGGTATAACCACAAAGCAGATATATAGTAGAGCTGCTATAAGCAAAGCTTTAATTTGGGTTGACGTGACGTCACAGCCTCTAGTTCAAGCTATTCCGCGCTAGAGGCACTGGCGTCAGTTCAACGCTGACTTCTGTGCAGTATGTACACGCGTAGATATTTAAAATAAAAATTAAATCCTACATTGTTTCTCGATGTAAAATTAAGTTTTCTCTACTTTTATAAAGGAATTAGATTGACAATCCAAATCAAATTAACTAATCACGAAGATAATTTCATTCATAATTATTTTTTACAAATTGTTTTCCAATTTATTTATGTCCGAAATACCAGATTGTTATTTGTTGCCTAGGTGATTTTTATGCCGCGAAAAAATGTTACGCTATCTAGCGTCAAGTAGAAATACTTTTATTTCGCGGTTTTTTTCTGACAGATTTAGAACGTATGAAATTTTGTTAAAAAACTAGAGCCACCTAGTAAAGTATAGCTGAACTTTTTTGATGATCATGTGAATATTTTAACGTTATGTTTCAGCCGGTTTTTACTACTCGCTACTAGGTGACTAATGCCATTGCCTGTTTGGCTATGATTGTCCATAACCCACCGCCAAACAACCAAAATGTTTCTTTTATAATAATGTCTCTACTGCCGGCCCATAAATTTCAATTAAGTATAGGGTTTTTCTATTTGATATTTTACTTTTGCCTCGAAGAAATCGCTTTTTAGAGATACGTCAGCCCAAATTTATTTTTTATCCATAATTATATTCAGATCCTTTTTATGGCCTTAAAGTGTTGTTCAACAAGGGAATTCATCAAGTCCTTAGCAAAACTTTGGCTGAAGAGAACAAACATGTCAACTGCATATTTTTTCTTTGATTTTATAGATTTTTCTTCAAAAGCGCTATTTTTACGTACTGTATTGGTTTAAACCTTGTTTTGTTTCATGTTATTTAGCATACTGACTCACGAGGCACAAGTTTTAACCTATTTTGAGTGTCCAGGCAGAGTTTCTCATTGTTTTGTATTCCTAATAAATTCTCAGGTTTAATAGTTTTTAAATATTGTTTATTTGTAAGAACTTTTTTGATAATACATTAATAAAATATAAAGGATTGAATCAGGCATTACTTTGCGGAAATCCATGACAACTACTTTAACAAACAAGAAAGCGAGGGAGGGCGGTGAACCAACGCACGAAAAGTCTGCATCACTAGTGCAAGTACAAGTCGCGGAATTAGCAAGGTAACTTTGTTAAAGTAAAATATAAAGGGTTTATAGATAAGGTACCAATAAAAGAATGCCACCAAATATCTAGTCCCCTCCTATCCTAGTTGGTGGTTTGACTTCAATCTCATCTGATGTTGAGGGAATATGACATCACACGACAGTAAGGAGCAGGCTCCTCACAAAAGCCGAGCTTATCGGGAATATGAACTCACGAGGCATGCCCGGGGTGCCGCGGGCGCGGGGGCGAGGGCCCGCCGCCGAAGCCGCCGCTGCCGCCGTAGCCACCGTACTCCTCCGCGTAGAAGTCGTCGTAGTTGTGCGGCTCGTAGTTCGCCACGTGCCCTTTTATCGGCACCTGCAATTACGCAATTTTATACCTTAATATAGAAAAGAATAACCGCTGTGTTAGTATCGTTATAATCTTAATGTGTTAAGGGGACAAAAACCATCAATTTAAGCTTTGGATATTTGATCATTACCAAGCTTTACTGTTGCATACATACATACACAACTTCACGCGTGTATCCCTGATGGGACAGGCCGAACACCAAAGGCTGTAAAACCATCTGGTGCCACATTTGAGGCATTATAATGATGGATAGAGACTATTGCAGTGACAAGGGGTCAGCTTATCACCCACAAACCAGTATGCCCGGGAAGAGAAGCAACTGAGAAGCATTTTATGTTTTTCTTTTGCTCCCAGTCCAGCATGGGAGAAGATTGCAATCTTTTCATAGCGCCGAATTCGCTCACAAAAATTACTTGGCTAGTAATGTTTAAAAGCTTTAAAGTATCCATCCAATCCAACCAAGATTCGAACCAGCACCTACGCATGCTTGAAGGCAAAACAGGAAACAGGATAAAAGGCTAAACATTTATCTTAGCTCAAAAATAACAAAACAAACTATTTTTGACACGCTACGTATTAAGTATAATCTAGCTGCTGCTCGCACCATAGCTCCCGTCACACTTTTAGGTAGGTATGTGCGAAAATAAGCAATCACAAGAATAGTTTGAAAAATTATTCTTCGAATGAAAAAGTTTTCTGAGCGTCATCTAGTGTCAAAGCGTCAAATCAAATTCTTTCTTGAAACAAATCATTTTCATAAGAACCATAAACTTTTTCGGGATAGAAATAAGCGTAATATTTGGTTCAGCTGTTCAGCACTGATTGAGGAACAAACACGCATACATCTGTCCAAACTTTCATATTCATAATATCAGTAGTAGGTATCCAAAGCACAAGTTTCTTATTGTTAAATATACTTATTTATTTACACTTTATTGTTTACCTTATAGTATAAAATAATTTAAAATAAATACAAAAAAAACGAGTCAGATAAAACAGTTGGCGGCCTTATCGCTGGGCAGCGATTTCTACCACACAACCAGGGACATAGAATAATCGTATAAATAAATAAATATTTCTGACACTCACACAACATTATCTAGCCCAAATTAGGTTTCTTAAAGAACTTGTGTTATGGATACTAGATAACTGATATACTTAAGAAATATATAAACATACATATTGAATAAATACATATTTTTTTTTAGAATAAACTTAAATAAACATCCATGACTTGACGACTAATATCTGTGTTTATGACACACCATTCCAACCCAGGACCTCTGGCATAGGAGGCAATGTATGTTGCCACTTCACCAGCACGTCGCCATGCAGCTATACTTATTAATACTAAATCATAAAGCCAACCAACCTGTCGTGTAAGCTCGATGACTTCTCTAACAGCGTCGGCGACATTGTCGGGCCCGCCGACCAGTTGCACGACTCGCTCCGTGCTCTGCGGCGCTGTGTTCGTGAATATTTTGAGGCGGGCGCCCGTTTTCTGAAACATTCAGTACTATATTATGGTAGGTTATCGGGAAAACATCGCTTAGAATAAAAACGAAATAAAACTACCAGTGTAGCGGGGGTGAGGTGAAGAAGGGGGGGGGGCACGTAGGTCACCGTCGAATCAAAGTCCCAAGTAGCTGTACAATAGTGTGTATTACGAATTGTTTAGTTAACAAACTATACAAGGATAATCCAATTGCTACGGCAAACCCAACTTTGTGAACACAACCGTGAAAGCGCAAAGTTAAGTGCTGCTGGAGCCTGGAGGATTGGGATATATCGTAAACGTCTCAAGAGATTGAATGCGTTTCCAATGCTATCACAATGCCTAGCTAGATTGGATACAGATACAAAACTTTTAGTAGACTCTATATAAATCTAATTAAGAACAGTAGTTGCGCGTTTTAATATACAACCAGCGCCACCTATTGACAGGTGGCAGAATTAATACTAAGGGAAGTATACTTTAAATGTTTGTAGTGTTTGTTACACCAGTTCTTTTTTTAGCTTTTGTTTTTAATAATGCTCAATTATTGCTAAATAACTGATAAAATATGCTAAATAAAATCAGCTTATCAAGACTCGAACCTGAGTTGCTCCAACTGAGTTACCGGGCCCTGGCGAAACGCCATAGCAACCACTTAGCATATTCTGTTTTACGTTATATTGCTAACGTAGTTCCATCTAATGGAGCTTTGCAGCTAAAACTATAAGTTTTGTAAACTATCTTAATCGTTTAAATTAACTTTAGAAACAGGATAGAATAGGAGAAACGGAAAATAATTTTTATTTATTAACAGTTTGACGCTTGCAGCAATGCTGAAATATTATTCATTATTCATATTATATATAAATATAATATGAATAATAACTCACAATAAATTAGGACGAAATCAAAAATTATACTATACAAACATCTTATTTTATGGGTAAAGGACGCAATTTCTCCGCAATTTACGAAACTTTCGAACTACCTTTTTGATAATAACTATCTAATGTCATAAAGTTGCAAAGAAAATTACAAACACACAACTACTTACGTAGCGACAAAGAGGGCTAAATTAAGCTTATTATTAAACAGAAGAATAACAGAGTATTTGTATATAACCAGATATGATTCGGTTTGGCAGAATAAACCGTAAAATGAATCAGACCAAGGATGTCTGGCACCGCGGGTGTGTAATCAAATCATTACGGAGATGAAAAGGTGGCTAAGTAACCTTTACCTACGATGAGCCTTCATCCTAGGAAAAAATATTAAATTTTATATCTCTCGTTTCATCTCTAAATAGATGCAAAGGAGGATAACACGACGGCAACTTTGCTAGAACACAAAGGACAATGCAAGATCCATTTGAATAACGGGTGCACAGTGCACATTGCCCACCTAACTGATAAAAGCCCTGTCCAGGTTGCAAAAATCGCTCTACATCGATACGGCCGCATTTATACGAATATATTTTATTAATATTTTTTTCATGCTACATATGTAACTTACGATGTTGGTTTACTATAAAGAGTTTAGTGAGTTTGTGAATGTGCATATCTGTTTAAGATAGTCAACGAATACAGAGCATTAAAAAAACCGACTTCAAGTCAAAACTTTGACTGAAGTATAAGGTCGTCAAAGTAAACAATCTCCGAATTCATACATATTAAAAAAATATATATCAGAAACTTGGGAAGCGGCAGCTTTCTAATAAGAAAGAATAATCAAAATCGGTTCACCCAGTCAAAAGTTATGAGGTAACAAACATTTAAAAGAATACAGTCGAATTGAGAACCTCCTCCTTTTTTTGAAGTCGGTTGTAAATATATTGTGCTACATAATTCAAATACAATAAACACTAGATAACAATAAGTTGTATCCATATTGTATCCATGTCACTATTATCATCATAAACTAAACTCTTTTGTACCACAACTTTTGCCAAACCCCATTACTTTTCGTCATTTTTTGTAAGGTTTCATTCCATTCTGCATTGAAGTTTGGGTAAGTTGCACGTTATATAACCAGCAAAGCAAAGTAGTAGCTGTACTGATACTTTGTTATACAATGAGCCATAGAAAATGATACGAAATTGGGTACCACCGGAACGCAAAGCTGTATATTCACCTTTCAATAGTCGAGTCATTACTCTTTTGCGACTTCAGTCATTAACGTCCATTAGTATGCGCGCTTTTTATAAGTCAAATGCGATTCCGTGCCTGGTTCATAATTTGTAAGCACAAATTAACCAGGATGACTCAGATAAGGCTCAATTATGGGAATTCTAAAACTATAAGAACAAAAAACCATAGCATAGGTAATAAAAAAGAAGTTTTCTTTTTAAAAAAAAACCCACTCATACCCTAATTTATCAAGGGATTTACGTTTTTATGGTCACTTTCAATAAGGTATACACTATATTTAATAATACAATGTTATAGAGTATGTAGTAAAGATACCTAAAAGATATCTGAATCCATGCTAACTTTATCTAGGACTGTATTGATCTGTTCTATTTGCAGACCAATGAAAGTTTTCTTGCAAGGAATGTGTAGGTACTCCTTTTCAAGGGACTTTACTTGTAGTTAAGACATCAATGTAGATGTTTTTAAATAAATCATAAATTAAACCAGTACATCATATTTTTAAGTTTTTGCATTTAAAATGCTCAATTATTTTAAATGACTGAAAAATTGTGCTGAATGAAAATCACCAGACCAGGACTCGAACCATTAGATGGAGCTACGTTAGCAATATAACGTAAAAATAAAAATGAGCTAAGTAATTTCGAGGCGTACCGCCAGGCCCCGGTAGAGCACTCGTCCGGCAAACGCGAGGTCCCGGGTTCGAGTCCTGGTCGGGAGATTTTTATTTAGCACATTTTTTCAGTTATTTAAACCGGTACGTAATAAGATTTAGCTAGTCATCAGTTTTCCGGACAAATTAAACTTTCGAAACGTCGAATAAATTGAAAATATAATACAGTAAAATATATTTATAAATAATGAACGTATTTTACTAAAAAGTAAATGGTACAACATTGTTTTACTCCGATATAATGTCTTATACTACCGTAGCCGATCGTCTATGAAAATAATTATTTAGAACTGATTGAAACGAAAATTGAAACTGGTAATTCTTTCAGTAATAAATTTAAGTATTTTAAATTTACTAGTTACGTCAAGTCTTTTTTAATTTCTACTTTTTTCAATTTAATAACGATAACACAAAATACACAGTTAGTTTATAATGAATCGATCATATCAATGCGATGTCCATCAATTCGAAAGTAATGACGGGACACGAAAGCTATAAATTATGTTAAAAGCAAATAGTACTCATGGCTTTTACATTACTGTGAATTAATATATTACAATTGGTACATATATAAAAAGGCTACTTTTATTTGACCTTAATTGAATGTAGTAATTTTATGCCTGTCTTTTTAATAAATAAAGAACGAGTACAATACGATACAATACAAACGATACAATAGAGTATAACACCCAAGAAGCTTAAAAAACAGCTGTTACCAATCTAACAATACATACTATAGGGTGATCGGCGCACGTCGTCTTGTTTCCTCAAAGTACTAAATCGATGCTAGATCTAGTACAAGACGAGCCTCCACGGTCATTGTTTTTCTTGAAACGCACTTCCAATTTTCAATATCACCGTGAATAATTGCATCTGTGCCCCGCGTATAGAATTGAAATTGGCATGCACGGCGATTGTGCGATTGGAGGTGGTTCGTTTGACAGCGCGAACTGCGCAGATGCGCGGAAATCGACCCACGCACGTGGCGGCGGCCACATCACGTACAATGGCGGCACCGGCATACCGGTTCAACTCCGAAATTCAAACAAAGAATAAACTATAATAGTTGCACACTGTATGAAGCACAAGATTATTTAGAACCCGAATTTCTCACGATCGTTCACCACCCGTGGGAACCACCTTCCCGGAGCACGGCCACATTCGGAATGAGCCGTGGGACTCGGCTCGGTAAGGCAACACCTGCCTCCTGTCGCGTCATGCACTTATAGGGCTCCTTTATAAACGCGGCACGCTTCCCGCCCGATCCTTTGTTAACAATACATCACTACGAGCGAAAGAGAACGTATGAGTAATGAGGACTGAAATCTCCCTCTTACAGTTCCCGGCGAACATCAATCAAACTAATCTGAAGAGACGTCGGTAACGAGAATTACATGGCTTGCCGGCTGAACAGATTATCTCTAAGAGGACGCATTAATGTACATCAATCAAGATATCCCTCGATTCAATGGCAGCAACTTTTCGAATAGTAGTTTAGCTTTTAATCATGCAAATTGACGTATTGACAGAAGTTCACAATTCCCGTAAACCGAAACCGAAAACTCTAGATTGGACCCTTACAGCTGAATGATTTTTAGGTGTTTCACAGTTTTCAGTCGACATAAGGTATCCAGTACGCGTGATTGAACAGCGCGGTGGTATTTAAGGTAGTTAATGATAGAGCATAATGGCAGTATTGCGTCAGTGGTGGAACAATGGGTAGCTGCGGGCAGAGAAGCCATACGCGGCGGGTGTGGCGGGTGGCGGCGGAAGCGGCTCGCGTGTCGCCTGCCTAATTGTCGGTGTCGCCGCTTCGGCCCAAAGCTGCCTAATTGCACCGCAACATATGCCAAAGTTACACTTTACAATTACACCGACTTGGCCTGGCGAGCGTAGATATGCATGCAAATTGTTAATAATGTTTCATTTGGATACTTAGCAAAGTAGCAACTTAGAAACTTTTCTAAGTGGTTATGTGTGTATACGTGAACATAATCCATTTCACCCACGACGGAAATCCGTTTTTGTCTATCCGTCTGGGCGCGGAGGAAGTGGGGGTAAAAAATCGGGTTCCCTCCGTCACGTGCGTCGCCGCGGTAACCTGACCGCGCTTAGACTTCCGCTCACTAAAGCATCCGAATCAACGTGACTCGGGCTTTTCAGAACAACACTCTTTAAAGAAACTCGTGATACGAGACACGTTTAACTGTGATTCCATGGCTTTGGATTAAGGTTTAAAACTGTGTTATATAAAGTGGTTCTCGTACAAGTTGATGTCGTTCAATTAACCGAAGATTGTCATGTAAAGTTTTAACGATTAAGTAATTTAAGAAAGCATCATGCTTTTTAATCCTTCTATATGACATAGTAAATGGACAAATATGAGACTGGTCATATTAACGCTACTTTAAAATTAGAAACAACGATTTTGTTATATTATCACCGTCATATACCAAAAAACGTCCTAAAACCTATAGGTACCTACACAAAGGTTTCAAAATAAACTTTAAAATCGATCGAAAACACAGGAGCGGAAACGTCCTCGTCTACCTGGGCCTGACTGGTGCGAGGCAAGCAAAGGGCGTCTTGAGGCCATATGCCGGAGAGGTAAGAAAGGGCCGTCGTATTGTGCAAGTGTAGGGCCCAGGTGCGGGGTTTTTGTGCGGCTTTCCGGCGGCGGCTGCGCGAGCACCTGCCGCGCAGCTGCGCCCGCGCACGCGCCAACTACCATCGCATCGCTTGTACTGCCGCGGTCAGCTAAAGCGGTATCTCGGAAATAATCGTTGATTTTTAAGTCGGATTCAATGAGCTAAGTCGAATAGCTAAACATGTTTCAATTATATAAAAAAAGCAAGTTCTCTTTATCTCAGTTTAACCAGAAAACTAGGTTTTCAACCGACTTCAAAAAAAGTAGAACGTTTTTTTTATGTATGTTAACTCATAACTTTTGCCTGGGTGAACCGATTGTTGTTTCATATGATAGAGAATACTTCACAGTTGGTCCCATGTAAATTTCATCGAAATCGATTGAGTACTTCACGTTTTTTTTTTAATGTATGAATTCGTAGATTGTTTACCTTGACGCCCTTATTGACGTGAAGTCGGTTTTTTAATGCTCTGCATTCGTTGATTATATAGAAATGACATATTCTCAAAGCTCCCTTCCATTGACATACCGCTTTTGCCCTCATGACAGCAGTATACGATACACTATAACTTACTTCAACTTTGAGCAGTCTTCGTATTTTTTTTTATATTACGTACCCGGCACATGTTTCATAGTTTCACTGAACATATCGAAGATAAACGTTCTAACGGTCTATCGATGCGGGTCTTCATATTTGCCATGCAAGCGCCAATAAATGATGCGGGTGTACATCATTTACGGGTGTACTATGTCTTATTTTCTCAACCGTTCTCTCTACTCTATAGAAAAATTTAATTTTTAAGTAGTTTTTCTTGTTCGTTAAGTGACTTGAAGACGACGTGTAACGCCATAAATCGGACTTTGTGACAAAATTGCATAGCAAACTAACATTACGATTTTATACGAATAGAACCGTGGAGTATGTTTATAGTACAATGGATATTTCACAATGAAACATATTAAAAAAAATCCAAGCAAAGAAATTTCTTTCATGAAACTATTCGCATCCCAACAATTTATATTTCACGACTCGCATTGTTGTTTTTTTATTCGCAGGTAAAATCTATTGACTCGTTCAGTTCAAACTCCTTTTAATAATATAATGTGTTTTATATCACAGCAGCTGATTCAAACAATAGGTCCAGGTAGATGCCTGGAGGTATGCAGAATCTTTTACGACAAGTTTCGTGAGTTATATGTATTGTGCATAAGATCTTATTATGCAAGATAGCAGCGTGAAATAGGGACAAACAGTGACTGACGGTAACGTGAATTATGTAGCGGAGTTGGCCCTGTGAGGACATCAACAAATTGCAAAGTTGCCGCTTATTTCTAAACTTCCCTGCAAAGTTAAGGTAGATAATTGATCCATTGCCACGCGGGACCACTTCGCTAACTCTGGGATGCAACATTTTAATTGTTTCTATTTTTAACTTTTTAAATTGTTATGCAGTTTCAACTTCAACAAAATGCCGGCAGATAATGGAGTTGGTATATATTTTATAACATGTATAAAGAAAGGTTCGAAGCGACGCGGCAGCTGCTTTTGCATCTGTCCTTGATCCTCAAGCAACACGTGGCACACCTAACTACTTACGATAAAAAATACCATCGACAACAGTCGCCTCGGTCGTCAGATGCTCGCTTTTAAAAGCCATCTGCCGTACACCTTATATTTCAATCAGTATTATCAAAATTCGTATCTATATGTATAAAAAGTTGGGTCTTACCTCGCGAAGTTCCTTGATCTTGGAACCAGCTTTGCCGATGACGCAGCCGGCTCGACTCTGGTGTATGAGCATGCGGACATCTAGGTCGTCATTGTTTCCTCCCTTTACACCAGCCTGGTCGCATTAAACTCAATTTAGAATCCGATAAGTAAAAAAAAATCAGCTTTACAAAATAATTTCTAACTTACATCAGCGAGATTCGGCAGAATTTCCCTTACGATCTCCAACGTAGTATCGACGTCCGGGGCCGTTATTGTTAGCACTCTGAAAGGCGATACTCGAATTAATTTTCTGCGATGAGCGCTGAAGTACTTAAGAATGCACAACACGATAAAGATGTAAATCATAAAGTAAATCAACGGTCAGGGAGGTCTGTTTGGCGGGCTCATAGAAAGAATGTAAGTAAAAAAAGCTTGATGGCGTCGACGATTGTAATGTAAATGCGACTCGCGTTCTGGAGAAATCCTCACAGGAGAAACAGTTATTGAGAGGGTCGGAGACGACCAGTTTTGAGAGCGGTTAATGAGTAAAGGGTCGGGTGCAGAGACCTCGGAAGTGATTAGTGCAGATTTGGAGGTGTCAAACACTCGGACTGAAGCGCCTTACCGGACTCCTGACTGTTGAATGGGTGCGTGACACACTTTACTGAGAGTAGATTTTGGGGGGATTTACCGTTCGGGGCCGGGGCAATCGGGGACTGTTATAGAGGCTTTGTACTGCGGCAGCATCGGGCGGCGGCGGCGTCGGCGGCACCGGAAACAAACTCGCTGTAGTGTCGCAGCCGACCCTCGGCCCGCTGCCATCGCCACCGCGCTCCGACCTTCCTTTACATCTTTACAATTTACGTTTCAGCAGAAACAGGTCGGAGTGTGATGGCAGCGGGCCGCAGAGGCCGGTGCGAGCCGCTACAGACCAGGGGCGTCTCAGGGCGAAAGAGACCTGCAACTGGCTGCCAGGGGTTATTCTGTCTAAACTGTTTGGGCTCGCCGCGGACTGCGACCCTCGGTTTTACACCTCGAGTCTAGCCTGATCTTCCATGGGTTCTTGGTTTAGAGTTATCTTGAATATGGCAAAAGACTGATTGACAACTTCTGGGGGAATCACTGCAAAATATTGGGTCACGGTAATCAGTTTTCTGTTTTGGAGCTTATTGGGCATGTTTATTTTAGTAGAAGTGTACCTGTAGCGAAAAACGGTAGGAGATAAATTCATTAATTGGTTAAGTCTTACCTAGCTTTAACACTATTTATCTAACATAAATAAAAAACATACCTTTGCTAAATAAATATAAAACTAAGTGTGAATTGTACTGAAACAGAACTAAATATATGTAACAGTTTTAGTATAAAAAATAAGCTATTACGAATACCACCTGAACCGGAAACATTATTATCTTGCGAGTGGTCGTAAATCCATGAAAGCTTATATACTGACCTGGTTCCTCAACTTTGATATATTCGCACCACCTTTTCCAATGATTGATCCCGCCACCTATCACGAAAGATACATTATGGTCAAACATCAACGGAAAATCAATAAATCCATTCTCCTAATAACTCCGCCTATATCTACTAGGTTTGGCTGTAAAATCGATCGGTAGAACTTTATGACAGAAGCGTGTTAGTGATTCCAAAGAGAACCTGCATTGCTCAATTTACGTCAAAGTGGGTCTTCCTAATCCGATTTATTTTGAATTTCACTACATTATATTAAGCTTGACTTCTGCATAATACTATTTGCTACTCTGTATTTCGCTTGTTACTTTTTAAGGAGGACACTTCTTGTCCTAAAACTAATAGATTAGCGCGGCTTTAATTGCCTTACTTTTGAACCCTAACTTTTGATTTTCTGTATAAAATATAGTCGAACTATCTTCCTCTATGATTGAGCAATCAAATGCAAAAAGATATTTTGAAATCAGACCAGTAGTTACGGAGATTAGCGCGTTCAACTAAACAAACAAACTCTTCAGCTTTATTATAGTAGTATATGTAGATTCCCACGGTAATATAGGCGAGTGAAGCCGCAGGAACTGATAATAGTTTACAAATTTACGTTATTCATTCACGTTATAAAGTATTTTTATTGAGAAACACTGAATATTCATGATAGAAATACGTAAGGCTTTTATTTTCATAATTATGATATCATACCTCAACCGTTGTACAGGTTCGTATTTTTGGCACGCATTTAGTGTTAGTCGCCAACTGGTACCTACTCGAGCATAGCGGGTAGGTAAAAAAAACCTATATTATGTCATAGCTCTAGCTTCAAACTTAGCCTTTGTCATAAACATTTCACAGTAAAATTCACTAACGGAATAAATAACTTGGAACATGATTTTGCTTAAGAGCCTTTGACGTAAGTCGATAAGGGCGACATTGAGCAAGCAGGTATAGAAAAGTTCTGTTCGTTATTATATTGTCTGATGTTTTCACGATCAGGATTATAAAAAGATTATCAGGTTTTGCAGAAGCCGTCGTCTTCAAAGACACCGAAACGACAAATTAAAATAGTTAACGACAGTTAAAAAGGATTTTATTAATCCTATGAATCGTGAAAATGAAAGACAATATCATATATCATCGTAGCCCAGGCTTTAACTAATGATGGTGGTCGCTAGACAGACCTGAAGTGGTTACCAAGTTCCCAATCGCCTTCTAATATATCTACACTTATTCAGAAATGTAAGCTCTATACACAGCCTACCCTGAATGGGGGCCTGCTGTATGTAATTATATTACTAATAATGTGTACAGAAAAGTAAATACCTAACTAATTTTAAAAAATAAAATAAATAAATTCTTTGAAACAATACAACAATACCTACTATTTTTTAATATCGTTCTTACGAGGTTCGAGCTAACCTAAACTACCAGGCTTACAGAAATCGAATGAAAGTATACATACCTTGCTGGGTATGAGGAATGTAGTCTCCTCGCCCGAATGACGCTGCCTTTTGAAGGCAGGTCCGTCCTCTCCATAAGCGTCTCGCTTCATGTTACCTGCGTTATAATAGCGGCCTTTAGGTTCACACTCTACCAACACTATAATAGAAATGAAAAAAAAAAAAAGTTTCGTGCCTGGCTTATGCCGCACCATGGAGTATAACGAATGAGTTTTAATTAACTACATATTGAATCGCAATTACAGTGATTGAAAACATTGCAAGGGGGGAATGCAATCCCGGGGCAATATTTCAAATCGACAGCGGTGTTGACACGATTTTCGACAGGCAACATTTAAGGCTCTAGTTTATTTATATTCAGATTTTTTTATGTTTCAATATACCATACAAGCATAGGATTTTTTCAAGTTATTTCTAAAGGAAACATCCTACTATTGAAACGACGGCCCCTCATTCTTCATTGCAAAAAAAGCTACCTGAATCCGACGAAATAACTAAAAAAAACTATTTTCTTCATTCAATAAACCGACAAGAAACAGTTTTATTAAAACGCTGTAAGAATCCATCCTTGAGTATTAACCTGCAACCAGCAACCTTAAGTGTTGCCAATATAATTGAGCAACGCGGGAAAGCCACGGCATAGGATATCATGGCTATGCGCAACCGGGACTGCATTCCCTCGTCTCCGAATGACGTATGAATACGACTACGTACTTATTGTCTGAGGCCGGGCGAATGTCTGGGGCGTCCAAGCTGCGTCCGGCATCAGAGGCCTTGGGGTCTGGCTGGGCTCTGCCCTGTCTGATGTTCCGTCAGTTTGATGTCCCGCATGCTCAACATCATGCCAGATAGTGCCTGATGCAGCTCGACGGCTTCTCAACCCGTCCCGCAACGTCATAGCCACCCATTTGCGAAGCATCGATGCGGCCAGCTATTTATAGACTTATGCCTTGTATTTCTACTGTCATGGAACAAATAAACCATAGTGATGGGTTTTAGTGACTTCATTTTGTGGTTAGAAATGTATGGGCTAAGGTTAAGGTACAAAGAGGCCGGGGTCTCAGTAGCAGGATGTTAATATCATCTATTTGCATCTATGTACACTTGGTATTCAAATTTACGAACCATAATGAAACCCTGCCTAATACGATATCCGAAGTATACACGAAAACCTACTATATTGTAATCGTGTTGAGAGGTATTTCAAAAGGTTAATCAGCAAGAGCATTCTTATTGAAGAAATCTACAAATATAGGAATGTAGAGGGTCGTGATATAACGTATTATTTATTTACCGGCGCGATAAAATCCTAGAAATACCTCAAGATATGGCTAACTTTTGCCGCGTTTACGCCCACTGCGGATCGATCTTCCCTCCTAATCTTGTAATTGATCGCAATATTTAAGGCAAACATTGGAAAAAGCTTCAACTTTCATCTTATTAAAAGTTAAGCAAATTTTGTAAATATCCTCAAGGGCTGAAAAATCAGGTACCTTTTTGACGCAGTTTTCGTTTTTTAAATTTCACAGAAATATGCATGTCATAATTTAAAAACTGATGTTTTTTTACTGAACTCATTACGGAAAAGAGTTGGCGTGTCGCGACTGCTACTAGCTTTTACTGCAACGTGCAAAGGCAAAACGACGACATAGCGCACGAACAATCACAGTATTGCGATAGATAATTTTATAGAACTGCATTGCTTATGATCATAGGAAAAAAAAAACAAAAATACAGTTAACACGAATTCACACGGCACGCATACTATGCAGGTTTTAAACAGAGGAGGATTTATTGTGAGCTCTTTAAAAATACATCGAGTGTGTGAGCAGGTGAACGAGGTCATTGTCCAAGCAGGTGCAATACAAACCTTGCGCCGGCTCGCAAAAAAAATAACAAACAAAACAAAACCACTTATAACTAGCTCAAACCATATGCCCTAAATATGTCATATTCCGAACCGCCACGAAACTGAAGTAAAACGGGTTACAATCCACCTCGTTTCGCGATAAATCTATAAGGATTTTTACTACCGTATTTATATCATATTTACGACATCCTTACAATGAAATTTATGACGTCATAACTCTGAATAAAGGGATGTTATGCGATGATACAGCTTTGCTCTACCACAAACCCTTAGACAATGCATGCTCTTAACGCGTCAGACTTCTCTTTTGTTTCAAACCTATAATAACACGTCTTTGTTGAAAGGATGTATAAAATGATGAAAATGAAATAAATAGAAGGCTTCCCGACGCGGCAGGTGTTTTATACTGCATAAAGACTAATATGCAGACCCGTCCGCTCGTCCGGGCGAGGGCAAAAAAAGCACCACAAAAAAACTCGAGCAGGCAAATGGTTAACTCTGAAATGTCATTTTGCCAGCTGTCCTATCACCTGCGTCGGACCGTTTAAATAATCTAGCTTCATGTGAGCGTAAAGAAATATATAAGGTATTGATAATTTTGATTGCGCTCTCTTTTAGAGTATTTAGAAAAGGAACGAAGTTAAGTAGTGTACCGTACGACTACGGACCGTGCAAGTCGCAGACGATCGAGGAAAGGCGTGGTTCGCAATTATGAGGAAATTTGTTTACTCCGCCCGGTTAATTGAATTTTAGTCCGCTCGCAATAGACGGGAGTTTTAATATAAAAATAAACTAACTGATAGGTAGTGCGGTGCATATTTGATAAAAAGGAAAAAAAAAACGAAACCAATATAAGTTCAACAATACTTTACAACTTATTACTTTTGACAAAGACTGATTATTTTATGTACAAAATCGAATATCTAGAATATATAAATACATAGTACCTATCTAATAAAAATAAAATGATATTCTACCGGAAGCTTAACATAACAACTTAAAAACCGGCACACTAATAGAAAATTACCAAACTTAAAATTATACATAAGTATACACTCACCAAATAATTCTCAAGGAGGACGTAAACCGAACCGCGTTCGCGATCTAGAACAAGCAGACAAATCTTATTAAAAAGATTGCGTTTCAATCAACTTAAGAACGAAGGGAACAAAAAAGGGAAACACTATAATAAAACCTACGATGTATGGGTGTGTGTTCCCATGGTGTGTTTAAAGGGAAGCGAGTGTTCAAGTCGAGGTGCGCAAGTGGACTGGCAGTGGGGGCGGCGAGTGCGGGCGCTAGTTGGCCTCCGCGAGACTCCGGGGCGCCCGGCGGCACATGCGCCGAGCGCGCCCCGTCGATACCACCCCGCTCATTGTTCCCCGGAAATGAGGACTTAACAAGCCACACCGCACCACGTCCTGTCTTCGCGGCAAGCCAATGGACAATACTACTAGTTTTCCTTTGCACTTGCGAGCTCTACTGACAGCGGGCGTATGTCCTAACTCATAGCTCATTCCGTTTCACATACAACAAGGTGGTCTTTATGTATGATGAGCTGCACCCGCGGCTTTGGTCGCTTTGATTATATTTTTTTAATACAGTATGAGACGTTTCTCTCCACATGGCATGTAGACCGAGGTATTCCTCGTAAATCCACGGGAAACCTACTCAATCGGCACTTAAATAAACATGACTATTAGTGGTCAGTAAAACAGATGCAGTCAGTACGTTCCACACCTTGGTGAAACGTACTTAAAATAAACTATTTAGCTGACGACCACTTTGGCGGTGGGGTAAACCTGTCTGCCTTAGACGCCAGTGGTTGCGGGTTCGATTCCCGCACGGAACAAGAAAAAAAAATGTTCCGTGTCTGGGTGTTTATCTATTTATGTATTTATATTCTAGGTTTCCCCCTAGTTCGCTACATGGTATACAGTAACACAAGCTATGCTTACTTTGGGGCCATGTAGTTGGTGTGATTGTCTGGGGATTTTATTTATTTATTTATTTACTATTGAAACGCTTCGTACGACTTTATGCAATGTCCACTATAGGCAAGGAAGTTCTGACTGCGCCAATAGTCCAATGGATGTGGATTCATTGTGTTCGAAAAGGGCATTCGCCTGTAGGTGTAAAGCACAAACCATTTCGAGGTTTTTGCGAACTCTAATTACTAGTTTTGCCAGGACGAAATCACCAATTTAATCTTCACAAATAATATTTTAAAGTTTTTTTTGCATTTAAAATGCTTAATTATTCTTAAATTAATGAATTTTTATTTAACACATTTTCTCATTTATTTAAGAATAAACTTCACAAACTTTCAAATTTAATATAGGTACCTATTAGCAGTATGAACTACGATAGAAACTACCGTATACTGAGGTGCCACTCCTATGTTTCAAAATTACAACGATTTTTAATTTTACATGACCAGAATATTTATTAAAAAAATATATCTAAAAGACTTTGTATTCAAACTACCGGGGTATAAGATCTCAAACTATCACATCCTTGAATTTCAAAACTCACCCTCCAGTCACCCTGTATAATTATTGTTACTTTTTGTCACCTTTAATAGGTCTTAACAAAGACACCCTGTATATTAGTATGTACGTTATATTCCTACCTTATAAATAGACAATTGCCCAGAACGATACCTACGCTGAATAAAATATCTAGTATGCTAACTGCATTGTACAGTCGCCTTCAGTAGAATGTATACACACTACAAAAATATACCGTGACATCTTTTGATAAACTTAAATAAATCTTAGTAACCCAAAATTAATTATCATATACATATTATTATTTTGTACCATTATTTGCTAATTGTATTTTTTTTTATCATATCGTTAACGACATACATTTCGAAAATCTTGCCGACATACCATAGATCAGGTAACTACATACGTTTACCAAAATTTCACAATAACCAGCAGGTTTCGATCCGATATTCTGAAGCTATCTGTCGCCTCGTTTGATTGACAAACCGAAACAATCTCGGATACAATTGGATTCTAGGCGAATTGAGAAGGCATTCTCAGGCTAGTATTATTTAACCGTTCTCTACTCTGAGAGAGAATTAAGTGAAATTTTATTTAGATTTCAATGAAATCATTTTGCGAGAACAAGAGAGTATTTTTTTTATAAAGCAAGAATGGGACGTTGTCTTCAATGACACCTGATACTAAGTGAACATGATAGACTAAGGTCGTACACATCCATCCACGAGAAACCTATTCACTCGACGCTTAATACCAGGCAGGACTATACTCGTCAGGGAAAATAGACGCAGGCAGCTTATTCCAAAACTTGGCGACCCGTATCAAAGTGGAACTGCCGAAGTGTTTACTTCGACTTTTTGGAATATTTTATTGATTCACCGACGTTTGTTTACATCATTACTTACATCGAAAATGAAACACGAATATAAAAATAAGGCTAGGTGTAACAAACAATTAAAGGTCATGCTAATAAAAAAGCAGCCTAGTACTAGGGCCTTTTTGTGAGCTGTGTCTACCACATACGGATGCAAGTTCTTATGAAAGTTTACTCAGTGCAGATCTTTTGACAGCTCTCTATGGGAAATTGACAGCGAATCTATACTTAAAGGCTTTAATAATACAGGCTATAATCTAATCGACAATCTAGTATACCTGGCTGCAAAAACTTAACCTTCTTTTCCAAAGGTTCTGGAATTGAATTCCGATTGGATCTATGTATATGTACATACACACATAATGTCACGCCTGTGTCCCTTATGGGGTAGGCAGAACACCAGAGGTCGTAAGAACATCTGATGTCACGTTTGACAAATTTGGCGCTATTATAAAAATGGAGAAAGACTATTGTAGTATTGTAGCCCACAAAAACGCTTTTAAAACCTCTGTCCCTTAACTGACTTTTATAGTATGCCCGGGGAGAGTAGCACCTGGCGCGTTCTACGTTTTTCTTTCGCTTCCAGTCCAGCGTATATGTACTTATTTTTGTAAAATTTCGTAAGTGTGTGTATGTATCCGTCATTTAGTACCCACAACACAAGTTTTTTTTAAATTCATTCGGGCTAGATAATGTGATTAATATTAGAAGGATCTTTTTAATCTTTGTTTACATTTAGAAAATCTTTTATGATTAGTGTAGATGATTCTAATCCGTATTTTAAAAAAGAGATGTGACTTCCAACTGGATAATGATTGTAGTCTTGCATATCTTATTTAGTTTTTTTAGTTGAAAGAGATATTAAAAATCGTAGAATTGGTTAAATTTTATGGCCTTAGGTATTATGAATAAAAACAAGTACTGAAAGTCGACGAAAAAAGGTCCACCAGCAAAATATTATAGTTCTAGGTATTTCAGATATTCAGCTATAGGTAAGTATTTATATTTCTCTGCACTTAGTACAATCAAAAAATAGAAAAAAGGAGTGTCAGCCGTAGAAAGGGGCAACTAAACCGAGTGAAATCTTCATGGCGGTGGGATCCAGTCAATCAGCAGCGATTGGCCCTTCAAATTAAATCTGCCGGAATGTCATCGCTCTGGCCTTATAGACAGTACAAACAGTACAGAAATTCTCCTTAGACCCGGTGCTGGAATATTTTTGCGCGTTTATTGAGGCCCAATGTACAAAAAAGTGTGCAAATTAAATATCGCGATAAAATAATTCATCAGCTTCTTAGACGTTTGCTTTGATTTCCAACAGCTCTGTGCGAAAACGTAGGGAGGCGCGGTAGGGTTATAATAACGTAAAGCTAACTTAAAGGCCTAACCAGCGAGGGAAAAAATTACTAGTCTCACAAGCATTTTGTTTTAAGTTTTAAATTGAAACCTGAAAACTGCTTTAAGGTTCTCATGTTTTATTATGCGGTTAGCATCTTAAGCGATTATAGACCGTACTGCATCATAATATAGTTATAAATAAATTACATAAAGAAATTACACCTTTTTTTTTTCAAGTACTAGCCAACATAGAAGAGAAAACGTTCGTTTTTAACAACCTTGTGGTATTGTAGAGCATTAATATTAACACTATGAGCAACAAATAAGATAGAGCATGGTAATATTTGGAGAAAGACACGCACGACCCAGCAGATTCACACATTGATCAATAAGTACTACATTGGTTGAAAAGTTCGCGGCCTGGCCATTAAAAAAAAAACTTTTGTTATTTTTTCTGCCGTCATTTTGAACTGTCATTATTCAATTGTCAGCCCGCGAATTTTCAATTTGATATCTTGTTTAAATAAAATTTTACGAACAATATAAATACGTTGTGTAGAACAAATTTTCACTAATGGAGAAATTTGAACAACGTGCTGTGATTAAATATTTGTTTAAAAAAAGATTAACACCAAAGGAGATCCATGATGACATGCAAACAACATTAGGGGAATCTGCCCCGTCTTATACCACTGTGAAAAAATGGGTTGCAGAATTTAAACGTGGACGAGAGAACATCGAAGATGACCCTCGCTCCGGCAGGCCAATGACGTCTACGATCGAAGAAAACATCAATAAAGTGTGTGATCTCATATTGAAAGACCGTAGATTGACTATCAGAGAAATTGCAGACACTATAGGCATCTCATATGAACGAACGCAAAACATCATTGTCCATGAAGTCGGCTTTTCTAAGGTTTCGGCTAGGTCCCCAGATTGCTTTCAGTAGAGCAAAAGCGAATTCGACTCACGATTTCTCGCGACTGTTTGGAGATGTTCGAGGCTGATCCACAAGGTTTTCTTGACAGATTTGTGACAATGGATGAAACCTGGGTTCACCACTATACCCCAGAATCAAAACAACAATCCAAACAATGGAAAAAATCAGGTGAACCAACTCCGAAAAAAGCAAAGGCAATTCTGTCGGCTGGCAAGGTGATGGCATCGGTTTTTTGGGATGCTAAGGGTGTCATTATGGTGGACTACCTTCCAAAAGGCGAAACAATAAACTCTGCGTACTATAGCACCCTTCTGCGCCGTTTACGTGAAGAAATTAAACAGAAACGCCCAGGATTACTGAGAAAGAAAGTGTTGTTTCACCAGGACAACGCCCGAGTCCACACGTCTGTCGAGTCTATGGCTCAAATTCGTGATTGTGGTTTCGAATTGTTGCCACATCCAGCTTATTCTCCTGATTTGGCACCTTCGGACTTTCATCTGTTTCCAAACCTGAAAAAACACCTCGGTGGGCAGAAATTTTTAACGAATGAAGAGGTCGAAGCCGCTGTTAACCTGTATTTTGAAGACCTTGAGGAATCTTTTTTTAAAACAGGTATGGAAGCTCTGGAAAGCAGATGGAAGAAGTGCATAGAGCTAAATGGAGATTACGTCGAAAAATAAAAATATTTTTGTATGTACTTTATTCTGTTTTCTTGACTAGGCCGCGAACTTTCCAATCCACCCCGGATGGTGTAGTTTCGTAACATTGCCTTCGTGTCGGATTCGATTCCCGATGGGGCGGATATTTGTGTTATAAACAAAGAAATTAGCCGACAAACCATGGATCTTACTGGTTATTTCTAATAATTATTTATTTAATTTCTATGTTTTTATGATTAAGTATTTATGAACTAGCTTTTACTAGCGGTTTCTTTCTAACTTTATGATTAAGCATGCTATATATCCATCCTATGACCCATGACCCTAATCAGGTCTATCTTTGTACCAAAGTCTAGTATCAATCACACAAGTTTCAAACGAAAAATAATTTGATATTAATGAAAAAAATAGGTCGCTTTGACGCTTAACCGAGACTGTCTTGGAAATTTACAAACCTGACACCCAGCAGAATCAAACAGAAAACCGTACTACTTTTTGGATATACCATGTAATATTACACAAGTACACAGGTACCCTCCAAAATTAATGACCACAGTATTCAAATACATTTTTTTTTATAATCGTTCATTATATTATCTACGCTTAAGTTCCGCCATATGTATGAAATCTTAAATATAAGCTCTGCCACTATAGAAATTGGAAAATAACAAAAAACTAACGTTTACCTTCACACTCCTAAAAGCACAATCGTCAGTCAAAACTGTCACTTTCCAAAAGATAACAGCTATTGAAGCATGCGACCAGATCATTAAGTTCATACATACATGCCTTCAATACGTATTAAAAGCTCTCATCAAATTAACTTACCACTGAGGACAGGACCCCCCTTATGCAATAAATAAGCACAAAAAGGTAGGTAGGTGAAGTTTTACGTAACGTGTCCTTAAGGATTCTACGGTGACTATGGCATGACGTTTCGGAATTTATAAACCTCATTTAGAAAATTGTCTCACAAGAAATACACCATAAATAAATAAAGGTATACAGGGTTGATTTGTAGTCACCGGCCAAATATTTTTAACTTAACTAGTATCACTTATAGATACCATTTTCGCAAAAAAGGTATGTATTTTTTTATAGAAGATTAATATATTCGCTGACACATTAAGCACAGCATGGTCACTTTAAATTACGAATAAATACCATTAAAATAAAGATGACTACGCAGTACTACGCGTACTAGGTCGTAGAAATTTATCAGTTAAATTCCGCGTCGTAGTAGGTTCATCAACAGAGACTATTCATAAAAAAGTTAACCTTATTTTATTGTACTGGGCGATAAAAAAATGCAGGTATGTTTATATCGTATCAAAGAAAATCATGTTTAAATTTGGCTGGTGACTAAAAAACAATCCTGTATAAGCAATCAAAATAATAAAACCTCTTCTAAGAAGTCACTAGGTCAAATAGACATTTCATTTGTATTTGTGAAAAGGAACATAGTGTGAATTAATCAGTAGAATACCCAAATAATGGTTGTGATCAAACATGAACGACAAAGCTGTTTGCTTTGCTGTCCACTGTGTACATTAGAATGTTATGTGAAAACATAAATCGATGGTCGGTGGGTAGGCAGGTTTATTCGTCAATAGCTAATAGCCAGCGAACGTCGAAGACAATCGTTACCATGGCGACTGGACAACAACAAAAAATTCGAAGAAAATTCTTCAAACCTAACTATTCTTTTTATAACCATGTAACTATCTACCTGCGACTTTGATTGCGATATATTCAATATCTAAGTCATTACGACTCTTGCAAACTTTTCCATTCTGACAAAATCTGACAAAGTTCTACAACAACTTTGAGGTTCCCTTTTCAATTCTTTATAAAGAAATCCTCGGAATATTCCAAGGAAAGTACACTTGTGTGAAGAAGTCAGGTGCAGTTATAAAATGCAAACTAGTGTGAGAACCGACTGCTGCCGCGACAGTACATACTCCTATACCACCTAAGTGCTGACCTAATTGTACAACTTTTCATTGCGGGGAATATTATTTTAAACGTATAATTGTAGAACCGCTGAGGCTGAAACGAAGTCTGTAATTTTCTTCGGAAAAACTGATCAAATATTCAGAACTGGATGAGAACGGCGCTACTGGCTTCCACCCCATTGGAGGGGTGATGCCAGCGGCGTCGTACGGTAATAACACATGTATCTAACTACATAAAATTGTTTCTTCAGTACCTACGTATCGAGTATTATTGAAAAAAGGTTATAATTATCACGGAGAAAATCTAAAAAATCATTGGCAATTTAAATATGAATTAATTAAACTGTTGTTTTTCCTCCTTTAATTATTTCTATAAGAAGAAGTAGCTTTAAAATTTTGGTTCATAACATTTTAATCGTTACATACATACATAACTTCACGCCTGTATCCCTAATGGGGTAGGCAGAACATCAGAGGCTATAAAACCATCTGATGTCACGTTTGACAAATTTGGAGGTATTATTATGATGGAGAGACTATTGCAGTGATAGGGGTCAGCCTATCGACCGCAAAAACGCAAATAAAACCTCCGTCCCTTAACTGACCTTTACAGCTTGCCCGGGAGAGAAGCAGCTGGCACATTCTAAGTTTTTCTTTAGCTCCCAGTCCAGTTATTTTCGTTATAGTTTAGTGTGTTTTCATAATTATGCTCGACATTGCCCCTTATTTTTTTTAGCACAAAAATTCCAAAAACAGAAACGGACTTTTTTACTTATTATTTTTTTAATATTCAACGTTTTCTTTTTTTTTTTTTTTTTTTATAAGTGACTAAACCCGCGTTTGACCTCAATCTCACCTGATGGTAAGTGATGATGAGGTCGAAGATGGAAGCACACGGGTTTAGGAAGGAACTGGCTCTTTATACAATATTGCCGGAACACATTACCGCCGGAGCGGTAACATTTGGCGGCAGACTTTATATAAAGGGTGCTCGCTAGCCAGGCGGACCCAGAAGGGATCCTACCACCAAGCAAAAATGTTAAGTTACAAATTATTAAGGAAAAAAATGCGTGGAGTTTTACGCGTGTTTTAATTTCTGTGGATTAACATTCATTGCCAGCATGATGAATTGGAGACAACCCCCGCGTTTGAACTCAATCTCACCTGATAGAGAGAAGATGAGGTCCAAGACAGTACAGGTGTTTAGGAATGACCTGGTTCTTAATAAAATATTGCCGGAACACACCACTGCCAGAGCGACGATATTTGGCGGCAGATTAATGAAGGACAGTCGCTGGACAGGTGAACCGAACCCTTAAGGGGTAAGCACCAAGCGATTGTACAGGGAGACTGGTGACTAGATACTGAAGGAGAGCACTCTGTACTCGATTCTAATCATTTTTTTTTTTTTTTTTTTATAAAATATGGATAGGACGTTTGTCTTCCATGACACCTGATGTTAAGTGAACATGAAGACTAAGGTGGTACACGTCCATCCACGAGAAACCTATTCACTCGACACTTAAAAGTACTAGGACTATATTGGTCAGGGAAAATAGACGCAGGCAGTTCATTCCAAACCTTGGCGACCCGTATCAAAAAGGAACTGTCAAAGCGCTTAGTTCGACTTTTCGGAATATCAACCACATACGGATGGAAGTTCTGTCTGCGTCTAGTAGTCCGATGGTAAAAGGGTGAGGGTTCAATTTGCTCAAACAGAGCACTCGCGCACTCACCAAAATGTATCCTGTAGTACACGGTTAAACAAGCAACCTTACGACGATGCTCTAGGTTCTGCAGTTTTTTGGTCGTAAGGTCGACGTTGTTAATTAGATTACGGGCTCTTCGGTCAACAGAATCCAGCGCTTCTAGTTGATATTTGGCTGAACCATCCCAAAGATGACTGCAGTACTCCATGCATGATCGCACTTGAGCTGTATATAAGTTAAGAAGCTGTGCAGGGCTGAAGTACCGCCGTACCTTTGAGATGATTCCCAACTTTTTTGAAGCTACTTGAGCCATGGACACAATTTGTTGACCGAAGTTTAAACTGGATGTTATAGTTACGCCTAAAAGCCCTAGATGGTCAGTGATGGGGACAGATACATTTTGGAAAGTGGGCGTAAATGTGAAGGTGCTCTTTTTTGCGGAGAATAGACACGCCTGAGTTTTGGACGCGTTAAATTTGACCAAATTCGACTCACCCCAATCGGATACTTTCCGTAAGGTCAAATCAACGCGCTCAATCATTGACTTTCTTAAACTCTGGATTTCACGGGGGCTTGCTCGCGCATTGGATACGTATCTCTCTACAACAGTGCTGTCATCAGCATAACTAATAATGCCTGGTGTTAAGAGGTCATTAATGTGCAGCAAGAATAATGTTGCAGAGAGAACAGATCCCTGAGGTACCCCGGCATTAATTGCCATTTGGTCGGAGGAGAAGCCATCTAAAACTACTCGAATTGACCGTTCCCTCAGAAAATCATAATTATGTAATAAAAGTAGGTACTTAATTTTTTATTAGACTTGCCTATTAATAAGTAAAGATTTGTTACTATTCACTTTAAATTACTGTCGGTTAAATTTACTCGGTAAATAATTAATTTTTTATTCAATTTTTTCTGCTCATGTTTGATCTCAAACTATCACGTCCTCGAATTTTAAAAGTGACCCACTAATCACCCTATATATTCTTAAGGCGTTCACTCTACCTATGCAATAAGGAGGCGGTCACAATTATTTTCAGGGAACTGAAAAATGGAACTCACTTCCATGCTGGACTGGGAGCAGAGGAAAAACATAGAATGTGCCAGCTGCTTCTCTACCTGGGCATACTGTAAAATTCAGTTAAGGTGTGATTGGAGATTTTTCATGGGCGATAGGCTGACTCCCTGTCACTGCATTAGTCTCTCTCCACCAATAAAATACCTCCAATTTCGTCAAACGTGACATCAGATGATTTTATAACCTCTGGTGTTCTGCCTACTCCATAAGGGATACAGGCGTGAAGTTATGTATGTATGTATGAAAAAAGGAAGATTCGTACAACCGTTTGCGTGAAATTTGAAATTGAGTCAATTATTTTATAACTAGAGCACAGGGCAAACTTAGATCGGTAACCATCAAAAAGTTACTACTAAGTTGGTACTAAGCAGACGAATAAGTAAGTTTTCAACACAATTGCTCGTAAAGTGAGCTTTATTCTATTGAATTTAGAACTATAAACTGGGCTATAAGTGCTTGGTGGTAGGATCCCTTCTGGGTCCGCCTGGCTAGCGACCACCCTTTATATAAAGTCTGCCGCCAAATGTTACCGCTCCGGCGGTAATGTGTTCCGGCAATATTGTATAAAGAGCCAGTTCCTTCCTAAACCCGTGTGCTTTCATCTTCGACCTCATCGTCACTTACCATCAGGTGAGATTGAGGTCAAACGCGGGTTTAGTCACTTATAAAAAAAAAAAAAAAAAAAAAAAAGTCACGCGTGCATAATATATTATACCCTAGTGCATAATATAATGAATCCTACAAAGTTGAATTGTACCTTTGTGCAAATTACATGCGAGTAAACAGAGCATATTTTATTGATCCGGGTTATACATTAAATATTTTCAGAAACAACAAAGAGGTTTTATACCACTTCAAATCCATATACATTTTTAAATGTTTGCACCTTAGTTATTAGTGATTAGTATATCAAACAAATTATTCACAATTTACAATAATTTGTTATACCACTTCAAATCCATATACATTTTTGAAATGTTTGCGCCTTATATTAGTAAAACAAATATGTATATCAAACAAATTGTTCACAATTTACAATAATTTGTTATAAAATATTAAAATATTTGCATTTACCACTCCAAATTAAACATTTTCACGTAAAATAGGCTGTATATGCTATACAGACATTGACACATTTGGCAGAAAAAAAAAACCTACGCGCATGCGCGAAGTTCGGCGCCATTTTTCAATCACAATTCACAGCTTTGTTATGAAGTGTGTTTGTTATTTTATGACCACGTATGTCTGTCTTTTACTCACAAGTGTGTTGAAAAACGTCGTATGTAACTCGTGAGCGTTGCTAATTACAGTCTCGGCTCATTATTAAGCCCTCGCCTGCGGCTCGGGCTCAAATCACAGCCTCGACTGTAATTAGCAACTTCGCTCACTTGTTACATAATATACTAATATAAAACGGGCAAAGGACGTTTAAGCCGAATTCCATCGCGTTTAACTATATGTTTTAATCGACGTTTCGGCGTTTACAGACACCCATTCTTACTCAAACTATGAATTCCAATTTTAAGAATTAATTGACCTTGCACATTCGGATCATATACCTACCTAAATCACCTACCGAAACTTTTCACTAGTCTTGTTCAAAAGCGTTTTACCGCCTGGAATTGTAAGCTACAAAACACAGGCACAGTACAGATATCTACAGTAATTCAATTCGGCCGCATCTTTAAAATAAATGCCTACAGCGCCGCGGTCCGTTCACATTTATTTATTTATTTATTACTTTTACATTAATATACTTAACACATTTTACAATACGATAAATCTTTCACAATTTAAAAATAACTTATCACTATAATTTAACATCTTTTAAACATTTCTATTAGTATTCAATTCGTCAAAATAAAGCGCGGTGATCAAGCATTCAAACAAGAAACCCGTTTGGTTAGGAACAACAAGATAAGTACATGTTATAGGGCTGCCCGCCTTAAGAGTTTGAATTACATTTGCCTACTTTGTGTTTAATTCTATGTAGTTTTGTGACTGCAAATATACTTTGTTTTATATTAACAAATAAAATAGTTGAATAGGAAAAGTTCAACAAAAATACGTTTTGTGTCAAAAAACCATGTTTACGTTTGAAAAACAAATCGCTCCTATAAATTAGCGACCGAAAAATACTTGCGCCTCGACTGAGACGCACGAAAAGTTTTTTTTTTTTTTAAGTATAAACAAACCGCATATTAACGTAAAGCTCAATCAACAACTATGCAACAAGTAGACACTCGCGACTGGCCGCATGCCGAGATCGAGCCGCGTAGATATAGATCGCGTTTCGTCCGTACTGTATATATCTGTACTGTGACACATGCTTCGTATTATGCCTATTATTCACGTATTATTCAACTATCACGGTAGAGTAGTTGTTTTATAAGAAACGTGAACTCTAAAATCCTAGTCGAAAAGGACGCGAGTAAACGGTGGCACAGCAATTCTTTTTACAAATTTTTCTTCCTTTTCTGAACCGAGGTGAGGACGTAATGCAAGTTAAGCGAAAAGTCAGAAAAGTGCGCTATATGGTGAAATAAAAGCTAAGTAAAAGGTAGTAAAACACGGTTTTCACCGTTTAATTGTTAATGCGTTTAAGCTTCCATGCTGGACTGGGAGCGAAAGAAAAACATAGAATGTGCCAGCTGCTTCTCTTCCCGGGCAAACTGTAAAAGTCAGTTAAGAGACGGAGGATTTATTGGCGATTTTTCGGGCGACAGGCTGACCCCCTGTCACTGCTATAGTCTCTCTCCATCATAATAATACCTCCAAATTTGTCAAACGTGACGTGGTTTTTATAGCCTCTGGTGTTCTGCCTACCCCATTAGGGATACAGGCGTGAAGTTATGTATGTATGTATGTATTGTTAATGTTTCTTTGCTTTAACTGGCACACAACTTTGAAAACCAAAATTAAACTTGTGTTAAGTAGACCGTTTGTTGCCCGTGGTCTTCTATACCGCGTAGTCCTACTGGTAGGCCCACGGGCATTTCTTTTGCCCGTGGTCCGATCAATAGAACCACGGGCAAATCAAATTACCCATAGTCCTACTGATAGTACCACGGGCAACTGGATATGCCCGTGGTCCTACTCAAACTATAATTAAACTTTTCTGGATAAAAATATGACAAAAAAACTACATTGATTATTATTTTCGCTTCATGAAATAACATCTTTTAATTTTTCATAAAATATTTTCTAACTTAGACATACTTTTGACCCCATATCAAATAATAAATAAATGACCAATACTATAAAATTCATCAGTGTTGCGTTGTTCTAATAATAAAAAGACGACGCATAGCATTTTTTATCAACTCATGCAATTACTAGCTGTTGCCCGCGACTTCGTCCGCGAGAATACCGGTTATGGGAGTTGGATAAATAATATTATAATATCGTCCTTGAAGTTCAAAGTCAAAATCGATTCAGTTGTTTAGCTGTGAAAGCGTTACTGATAGATAAACAGAAGAGTTATTTCAAAAACTGTTACAACAAAGCTGTCATTCGCAGTTTCACATAGGTTTTGTGAAAAAGTGAAAAAAAAAATAGAAAAAGTAACCTACAAAAAGTATCTACCAAACAGGAATACCCTACGAAAGGCACACTGGGTAAAGTTAGGCTGCAAGGACGGCAGCGACAGCGGCGCGGGCAGCGACACGACGCGGGGAATCTGCGGGGCTAGCACGCTACCGTCGACAATGATAAATCGGCCCTTTTATCGATATTTTCTTAGAATATGGTATTTAGAGTTAGTAATTTATTAAGACTATGACATATTTGGTTCTGTAGTCTTAATCATGGTATCAAATCGAGTAATTCTATCTATTATGGTGCGCATATTAGCTTACTCTAGCCACCGCGCGCGGTTTTACCCGCGTAACTTTTGATCCCGTGGGAATTTCGGGATAAAATATAACCTTCCTCAAGAGATGGGCTATCAAATGCAAAAATAGTTTTTCAAATCCCACTTGTAGTTTCTGAGATTAGCGCGTTCAAACAAACAATAAAACAAACTCTTCAGCTTTATATATTAGTATAGATAATAGGATAAAATAACAAAATAATATTGATCTTGTCGATTCGACTATTTATCGATGGTTGCTAGCCCTGCTAGGCCGTTCTCGACGCCAACGGGCGCTCGAGCGATTTGTCGCGGTTTCATACAAACTCAATACTTTCTATCGTGTCGCGGAAATCGCTGCTCGCGTCGCTGCCCGCGCCGCTGTCGCTCTCGCTGTCGCTGCCGTCCAGTTTGCAGACTTTGTATATATGTATAAGATTATTATAGTATGTATAAGAGTAGGTTTATATGTAGGTAGGTTTATTACATAGATGGTGCCCGCGACTTTGTCTGCATTGAATTAGTATTTCGAATAGGTTATTTTCTTCTCCAAGGTCCTATCTAAAAAAATAAACATGAAGAATCTTCCCCCATATAATATGTAGGTATAACTCCTAACCAATACATTACAAAGGCACATTCTAGGTAAAGCTATATTACTGTAAAGTTTCATAAAAATCCATTCGGTAGTTTTTGCGTGAAAGAGTAGCAAAAATCCATCCGTCTAGCCATTATCAGTGTATAATATGTTTAGTAACCTATATGTTTGGCTGTTTTTCACGGTCAAACGGCTTAGCCAATTTTAATGTAATTTCATAAAGTCCTGTGTTGAGTTTTGACACTTACACCACTTTTTATTCTGAAGAATTCTACGGGTTCTGACTTCCAAGAGGCAAAAACGATCAATAAAGAAAACCTTAACGATATTGAGTTCTATTATTTTACGTTTAACTTTTTTACAATATATCTCTGTATGTACACTACCTACATTAAATCTAGCAAGAAGCTTTATTTATTAATGATTTAGCCCTATCAACATAGTAAACTTTTATACTACATACCAACTATCTTTCGGATTTATTATAATATTATATGTCAGCAGAATAGAACAACAAACAGACCGACACAAAAAGACATTTTTTTCTTTCAAACTCCAACCGCTCGACCCTCATGTTGAGTCCTGTCTTCGCGTGCAGATACTCCACTACATCCTTCGCCGTGAAGGCGTGGTGCACGCGAGACACGTACAGCTGCGTGGTTGGCACCTCGGCGCGCAGCAGAAGGTTCTCTTTATTCGGTGCGGTGCCGCACTTGTTCTGACAGGAGGGCTTCTTCTTCTTCCGCTCCACCTTTATGAAACCCTCTCTGTCTTCCTGGACCTTCACAGATTTGGTCTTCGGTGCTGTGTGGCTGGGCTTTGCAGGCTGCACTGCCGCTACTTCAGCGTATCCTCGTGGAGAAGAAGGACCCGTGACGCGGGGCGGCTTCTCTGCGTTGGGAGCTGCAGCAGTGGCACGGCGGCGGGGCGCTGCCGCGGGGGCCGCGGGGCGTGGGGCAGGCGATGCAAGGGGAGCTGGGCGCGGGGAGGGCGGTGCAGGGCGCGGTGACGCACTCGCTGCAGCGCCGACGTCGGCAGCCGGTGACGCGATCGTGTCAGCAAATTCCGCCGAATCGAAACTGCCAACCGACGCGATATGCGCGCCACGACGAATATTAATATTGGAAGCCACGGGTGACCTACTTAGCGTACTAAGGCTACGCAATGATGATACTTCACTACGCAGCTCGCTGATTGTGTTATCCGAAGCTTCCAATTTTAACACCACCTCGGCCAAGGTCGCTTTAAGGAAATTGATATCCTTAAGCAGCCTGGTGACGTCGACGTGGTCGAATCCCACCGGCGGGAGCTTATGCAGCTCCTTGGCGACGAAATCCGGGACGTCGTCGGGATCGGTCTCCTTGAACAGGGTGATGATGTCCTGGAGACTCTTCTCACCCCCATCCCTACGTCGGGAAGGCATCTGGGAGGTTCTGTCGAGCACCTGGAACAGGAGCGCCTTGCCTCGACACACTTCGTCCTCCTTGAAGTTGGACTTACAGATCTGCACTATGCTGACCTCGTCCATGGTATCGATGGCATTCTGGATGAACGCCAACAGTTCGCTTACAATGACTTGTTTAGCCATCTTAAGTGTTAGCGGGCAGCGGCATTAGCCGCGCAATACGCGAATTTCAATTTAATAAAATTAAATCGTGCCGAGCGTCAGCGATACACGTCCGTTTCCGATCGCATATCACGGCATAGTAATATACCTAAAATATACCCTCTATGTTGCCCCGGCTTCACAGCTATACATCAAAAAAACTTTCATTCAAATCCGTCCAGTGGTTCCAGAGATTAGCGTGTGCAAACAGACAAACTTACAAACAAACAAACAGACAAATTTTTTTTTCAGATTCTTACTCTTTTTTCATTTCTTTATAACCCTAGATATTTTTTTTTGTAAAAATATTAAATGTACAGACACGTTTATTTTACTGTTTTATTATATGTATTGATAATTATTTATCTATTTTATTAATGCAGTAATGTTTGATCTAATATGAAGTTTCATAAGTTCCTAGTAGCTGATTGTTTATTAAAGCCCGCATGTAAAGTTATGAAATCAAAGTATCACCGCTGTGCCGGTCGGAGTGGGGGGTGTTAGGTTTTTTCGTTACGGAATTTCTGGATTCGGTCCCCACGCTCAAGGCCCGCGATAGAAGCTATGCAATAAGCTTAATAAACAATAAATGGTTATTAATTCCAAAAAAGGTCGCTAAATTTGGCTTAATTAAACTAATAGTAACGGAATTGCTAAATTCAGAAAAAAGTTCTGCACTTGATAAGCCGCGCTGATATTATGTAGTTATAGATACCAAAGTAGAAGTTCATTATTTTTTTATACGAGTTTTATTTATTTATTAATGTCAATGACAAAATCTTATTCATTTAAGTACACAATTTGTTGTTATAAATAATTCGACTGGACCCACCATGGGAAAAAATATTTGTCTTGGTTCTACTCAAGTAGTAAAACCACCTCAAATAAAAAATAATATTAATATTACACATGTCTTACTGATCGGACAAAGGGCAAAAAAAATTACCCGTGGACCTACCAGTAGGACTACGAGTAACAATCGGAGTAGACCACATTGGATTAGGTATGTGGTATATAGGTAAGGTATGTTTATTACTACGGCGTCATCGTTATATTAAGATACAGATGTTTTTCACATGAATAAAACGTGATTAATAAGTGCTCATTATGAATATTTATAAGAATATTTTGGAATAGCGGATTCTTTTAAAATAACGCCACGCCGCGTCTGTATGATCGTCATTTAACCAAAAACTGATGAATAGAATTTTATACTGTTCTTTTTTTGAGATGAATATTATGTTAAAAATGTCAGAAAAAAACATGGCCACTATAACCCGCTATCCTGCAGCATTTTTTTATAAATTTTTCATTCGCAGTTTACAAACAAAAAGGTTATATTCAGCCTCAAAATTCAGTATTTAGTACGAAGATACGATATATTTTATTTGACGAATGATACGTGTTGATAAATATTTTGGTGAAATACAATTACAACGAGAAGACAAATATAGGTACATCCTGCTACGTTTGGTGGAGTACCATAGCGTATTTTTTTGCTGAAAAAACGGAAAACAGATAAGACATTTTGTCAACAAACCTATCACATATATGTACCTATCAACCTGACCTGTTGGTTCGGCCATTAATAATAATAATTTATTCAATTTCTCCAATTAAGTTTTGCGTAAAAAACAGTATTTACCTTATCACTAGTTACATCAAAATAAGTATTGTTTTTTAATTATTTTCAATCAATCAAACATCTTTACAAGTTCTGTTTGTCTTAACCATTCATGGTACCTAGTCAGGTTTTATTTCAGGCTATGTGCGAGCGCTTACCTAGTTGAATTACGTACGTAGAGTTTTTAATCAAGGATCAAGGACGGAAATTTAAATCCACTATTCGCTGTTCCATCGTCAATGCGTAAAAACCATTTAAAAAATTACATATTCTTCAAAAAGTTTTTTTTTTATTTTCAACTAGCTGCTGCCCGCGACGTCGTCTGCGTGAACGCTATGCAGCACCAAACGCACCTACGATTATAACACTGCTAGCGTGATAATATGTAGCCTATATGTTGACCCGACTTCTTAACTATCTTCATGCCAAATTTGAAGTAAATCCATGCAGTACTTTTTGAGTTTATCCCGGAAAGACAAACAGACAAAAATTCTAAAAACTATATTTTTTGTTTCTGTTTCGATTGTAGATCATACCCCAAGTATTCTTTTAAAAAAATATTCAATGTACAGTTTTGACTTTCCTACCATTTTATTATATGTATAGATGACAATATATCGTATTTTTTGGTCGTTCAATACACATATAAATGCTTCAGATATAAATAAAGTCAATCACTACTTTAAACAAATAATAAAATACCATAACTTTTGTCCGAAATCATGTCTATTGAAGACGACCGAAATAAATCCCGAAAATTCTCTAATAATACCAATAAAGCTTTTTTAATACAGTTGCTCAAAAAGTGGCGTATTGCAGGGACGTTTAGCGTTCGGGATGTGGGCTATTACACACTTGTGCTTTTTCTTTACCTTTTCCGCACTCGTGCGTTCTCTTTCCCAAATGTCAAAATAATGTCTATAAAAAAGAAAAAATCAACCACGAAGTTTTTACTAAAAAAAAATTCTTAGAAGTTTTTACGATTCATGCAAATATTTCTGAAAAGAAGCTACTAATTTGTTTCAATATCAGATATAATGATTTAATGCAATGAGTTAGGTTAGGTTTCATTTCATTTTATCTCATTAAATTCATTTTCATTTCATGTCAATACAAAAAAAAACTACTAAAGACTTGGCTGTATGGGCATAGTTCCCTTTGCCTACCCAGAATGGGTAAACAAAAAAAAATCTCTGTTTATAATCTTTCACGGCTGGCGCCATTTTGTATACTTTATAAAATTGCTTAATTTTTTCGCAACTGTATTAAAAATAGTCGTTCAGTACACGTGCGGAACCGTCATTGCAACTCGTTCCGACTGTCAACCCTCGCCTTCGGCTGCGCCTCGGCTCGTGTAGACATTTGTCGGAACTCTTTGCAATGACAGGCTTTCCGCACTCGTAATGAAATATACTATTCTCTAATAATATCACTCGCATGGAATGGGCTGCAGGCAGCCCAGATCTGAACCCCATCGAACATGCCTGGGACGAGCTCGGACGACGTGTAAAGCAAAATACCACCAATTACACTTCTTGATTTAAAATTAGCACTGGTAGAAGAATGGGGTAATATACCGTAGAACCGACTTAGGTGTACAGCATGCCAAATCAGATAACATCCATCTTGAGATCACGTGGAGGGTAATACACGGAACTGAAATTTGAGAAAATCATATTCTCGTACCAGAAAAGTCATAAATGTAATTGTGATCATCAAGTGTAATTCGTGCATTTTTGTTTTATTTGTTTTTATAAATAATAAAATCACTTAAATAACAATTTTACGAATTTTAATTTTAATAATTCATCTAGCCGTTATAATTTGCGAGATATCATGAGTTTTGTCTCTGACCCTAATTCTTTGCTCTTGAGTGTAGTTGTATAAATTATTAATTAATATTGCCGTGGGTTTAAATAATCGAATTCGATTACAACATAACTTATAAATGTTATACATATAACGTAAATTTAGTTTTTTAGGTATGAGTTTGTTACCTGTTGTTGTTTCTAAAGGCCTAAACAAAAAAAATAAACATTACTTCTAAAATCAATGATGTAGCTGCAAGTGATGCTGGGATCGAAGACAAAGTCTTGAAAACAACCAAGTTTCAAAAACAGACTACATAAAATATATGGAAAGTTCTTTCCTGACTTCTTTATTCTCGAGATGGGCCTACCATTAGAAGTATAATATACTTAAACGCACATATTAATATTTGATGAGACAAAATAAGGAAAAAAGCAGCTAAAAGAAACGAGGGCAAAGTTTGAAGGCGCGCGTTCGCCCCTCGTGGCCTTTCAGACAACGGTTATCTATTCGATTTTCTGTTAGGCCCACTTCGTGCGTGAATATTTGATGTTCCTATCGATCATAACTTCTTTGGTGCGCGCACCACGCATCATTTCACGAAAGGCGGACCAGCCACCGTCTACGTATCTGTCAATTTCACCTGGCGAATTGATCCTCGCCATCTATACTAATATATAAAGCTGAAGAGTTTGTTTTTTTTTGTTTGTTTGTTTGAACGCGCTTATCTCAGAAACTACAAGTGGGATTTGAAAAATTCTTTTTGCATTTTATAGCCCAACTCTTGAGGAAGGTTATAAGCTATATTTTATCCCGAAATTCCCACGAAATCAAAAGTTACGCGGGTAAAACCGCGCGCGGTGGCTAGTTTCTAATAATTCCCCGAACAATACACAAGAAGAAAAACGGTTCCACCGCGCATTAAATAACAAAAATCTGCACAATTCGCAAAAAGTAAGAAATTGAACTTTACCCAAAACGAGAACGAATGCGAGATAAAACATTTGACAGAAATGTACATCTAGGTTATAAAAATTCCCGCCCTAGGGAAAACTCTTGGAAAATGGTTCCACCCAAGTGAGATTGCATATGCGGGTGATGTAACATAGTTGGAGAATCTCGGTCAAAAATAAATATTGATTATTTTTGTAGCGACTCAGATATTTAAATTACACAAATATCAATATTTATTGGTATATTATGTCAAAGCAGCGTGGCTTGCGTGTAAGGCTACGAGGCAAAAGGAATTTACAATGACGCATTAAGGTTCGCAATGGGATTGTCTTCATGACTTATAAAGACGAGGAGGTGGTTAGCCGGTAAAAATAGTCTTGAATAGCAAGAAAGGCATCAGACGGACGTTTCGTGAGTATAATTGGAGTGGCTTGTGGGCGTGCCGCACGCCAAGCCGCGCTTTGCCGGAGACATCTTATATGTATTTGCGTCTCCAGTAATTTCCCCGTCCGTCCTTGTATATTTAAGCGGCGGCATCGTCCGTGCGGCTCTCATGCATATGTCATGAGCAGTTGCCGTGCGACGGTTTGTTGACGGTTCAGTCGCGGGAACCACTACCACCGGCTCGCCCCCAGCCCACTGTGCCACCGGCCATAATTACTACGTTCTACTTTCGATTGCGGTGGCTATCGGCCCGCCCGCCGTGGTGTCACCACCGCACCCCGCTTGTGGAGGGATGAGGCAACAATTAACTTCCCGTTTTTTCTCCAATAGGCAGCGCGTAATGGCCATGTGGTGTGTATTGCATGTACGATCAAATTAAATGGTGGACACCGTAAAAGCAGTCATAAGTTCAGTGCACGCACGCAAGCCAATAAATAACGTGATTCTGTTTAATGTCCCTGTAGACAGCCTGTGCTGATAGGTTATTGAATATCATTAAACCCTATTTCATATACATTGCTGACCCATTTCGGTAATTAATTATCGATTAAGGACTTAAGCACTGGTTGTTACACAAACATTGTAAATGCCCTGAAAGCAGTCTCGCTTGGGGTACCTATACAATGTCATCGAAAAAAAAATACAAATTATGAATCGCGGCTCAACCACTCTTATGCAATGCTTTTTTAAATCTGTTTTTCCGGCGAAATGTGTATTCGGAAACATATTTTAGGATCACCTCTTATCAGTATTACTTTTCAGCGTTGTCTATAATTAGGTGATGCTTATACCTAAGTGTTATGTTAATTGAATAAACAAATTAGGTAGCTCTCCCAGGGGGGGATTGCTTTTTTTCATAAAAAAAAGGAGGAAATATACCTGGATGTAATAGCATTTTCTGGAATTAAAAAGGAAAGTTTCAAAAGAAGGAATACTGTTTTAGATTCAGATTCTAGAGCACTAAGATTCAAGCACGGAACAATCCAGAGCTTTACTATTTTTCTAACGTTATAAAAGGCTGCAAACCATATTTGTTTCTTTCTGATGGCATTCAGCCCCTGTAAAATATTAATTTATACAGGGTTGATTTGTAGCCACCGGGCAATTTTTTTTACACAATAAGTATCATTTATAGAAACGATTTTTGGAAAAAAAAGTATTTTAAGTAAGGAAATTAATTTATTCGCTAACATATTAACCGAGGCATGGTCACTCTAAATAACCATTAAAATAATCATGACTACGCGCTACTACACACATTTTGTAGTACTACGTCGTAGTATTATCAAGGAAATGCCGCGTCGTACTAGCTATGTCCATCAACAGCGACTATTTTTCAAAAAGTTTGTGGTTCCATATTTCTACTTTTTTGTACTGAGCGACGCTAAAATAAATATGCAGGTACGTTTATATCGTATCAAAGAAACTAACATTTAAGTTTGGCTGGTGACGAAAAATAAACCCTGTATAATTGGTACCTACATAGGTGTAATGACTAATAATGTGTTGACGACCTAAAGCTTGAGCTAATAGGGCCTTTGGTTCCTATAATTTCAATGAGTGACTTCCGTCATTTCAGTGAGCGACCCTTTACCCGGAAAGCTCCTACGCTTACACGTGTTTATGATAGGGGTCAACAGGGAGAGATGGTAGGTAGTAACAACCCTTAGAGGCAGTTTTAACAAATGGTTAGCTACCTACATATAGGAGATTTGTTTTACTTAAAGCCGTGGTTTTACTAGGCTAGGATCTCCTAGTGACGACTGCGCTATGTGCTTTTTTGACAAAGGTAGGAACATATTATTTCTGACAGTCTGTAGAGGCCACGCTCTTGCCAAAACTTACCAGAATTATAAAATTACATACATAACTTCACGCCTGTATGGGGTAGGCAGAACACCAGAGGTTACAAGATCATCTGATGTCACGTTTGACGTTGGAGCTATTATAATGATGGAGAGACTATTGCAGTGACAGGAGGTCAGGCTATCCCCCAGAAAAAATGCCCATATAACCTCTGTCCCTTAGCTAACTTTTACAGTATGCCCGGGAAGAGAAGCAGGTGGTACTATTTTTTCTTTCGCTCCGAGTCCAGCATGGAAGCTATAGAATTACGAACTACTTTAAAACGTTTAAATTTTTACCAAATAGTAATAATAAAATAAATCGGTAGGTAATAAAATCGTTCCCGACCGGGATTCGAAATACGGGTCTCCTGCTTGTCGGATAGGTGCTCCCACTAAGCTACTGGGCCCTAAGCTAAGCTACTGATGACAACAAAATTATTTTGACAAATATACGAAAAATGTATTTTTCGTTATGTTGCTAACTTTTTCAAGCTTTAACACCCCAGGTTTATTACCAACATTTATTTACAGAAATAAGTTTCAGTTAAGAAAACATTGCAATCTTATAAATGTGAAAGTTTAAATGTATGGATGTTTGTTCCTCAATCACGGCAGAACGGCTCAACGGATTTCGATGCAATTTGGCATAGTGATAGCGTAGAATCTGGAATAGCACATAGGCTTTTTATCCCGATATTCCCAAAATTGCACTGGTAAAAACGCGCGAAACAGCTGGTAAATGATAAAGTTTGTATGTATGGATGGATGTGTAAATAAATAAATAATAAATATTTTTGACACTCACACAACATTATCTAGCCCAAATTAAGTTTCTTAAAGAACTTGTGTTATGGACACTAGATAACTGATATACTTAAGAAATATATAAACATACATTTGAATAAATACATATTTTTATTAGAATAAACTTAAATAAACACATAAACATCCATGACTTGACTAATAATCACACAATAATCACACAAATATCCGCCGCCGCCGGGATTCGAACCCAGGACCTCTGGCATAGAAGGCAATGTATGTTACCGCTACACCAGCCTGTCGTCAACGTAACATCCAGTAAAAGGATGTTAGTTCCTCAAACACGGCAGACAATTCTTAAAACTTGGACGGGACACGGTGTACTTTATGATATTTGGCGGCGGGCTGTATTTGAAGTATCTTTGTTTTCCAGAATTATGTGCGCGAGACACTCTGTTTAACATTTCCAACATCAAAATTAGAAGAGTGAATCTCAACTGACCGAAAACAAACCCCATACCTATAACCCCTAACCTCAGGTAGCATCAAAATTATCTATAATCAAATACATATAGGTATACACTAGTTCTCCCAGCTATGCCTGGACTAAGGACAACAACGATGTATATCTATACTAATATATAAAGCTGAAGAGTTTGTTTTTTTGTGTGTTTGTTTGAACGCGCTAATCTCAGAAACTACAAGTGGGATTTGAAAAATTCTTTTTGCATTTGATAGCCCAACTCTTGAGGAAGGTTATAGGCTATATTTTATCCCGAAATTCCCACGGGATCAAAAGTTACGAGGGTAAAACCGCGCGCGGTGGCTAGTCTTAAAATAAATACCTACATATATTACGTTTTTACCGAAATACGTACAACCAAAACCTCTAAAAATACTAGCCCGGGGAAATTGTACAAAAAGGGCTCGCAGCCCGTTAATACGTACCATACGATCTGTAGGTATAAATGGAATGATCCAAGAAATAGTGCAGGAAACTAGACCAACTTGATCTTTGAAGTCTCAAAGTGCTTGTTTGGAACCGCACTACAGCCCTTCTTTAAACCATAAACGTCGTCTTGTTTCAGCTTTCGGAAAAACTACAGAAATAACTTTGCCAAAGGTGAATATCTATTGCGATGCGTGCGAAGCTTCATTAACCGATTCGTTGCGATGGCTAATTTCGCTAACTTTTACCTGTGGCGTCAAACAAAAATAACGTGGCACTGTTCAGTGCCAAGCGCCATACGATAAAATGACACGCATCCGTGTCTTCCGCCATGCGGAAAAGAAAACAGTATTTTGACCATTTTTTACATGTTCAAAGCTTGAATACTTTTAGTTTACATTTGAAATCCAATGTAAGTGGACATGCGCTTTGTTTTAAGTGATTAGAAGTGGCAAAATAAGTGAATTTCTGGAAATGGAAGGTAAGTGAGTTTTTTAATACAGGTGTGCTAAACCTTTTCAACTTAATTTGCATTTCCTTATGATTTTTTTGAATGATCCTATTCAATTAGGTCTAGAATATTGTTTTGGCTTTCCTTACAACAAATTTCAACTATGCTAATGAAAAACTGCCAAGTTTTTCTATGTCTTAGATTAGATCTATGGATTATGTAGATAAATCATCACAAATAATGTCAGAAAAATTATATTTGTCGTAAAAAATAACACTTTGTTAAGTACATACTGCCATTATATTTTGGTTATTAGCGTATTTTTTGTTTAAGAATTACGGCGAAAAAGAAAGTACATTCCCGAAACAGAAATTGACACTCAATGCGAGGATGACGAAGTAATAGAACATAATTCACAAGATTGGGAACTATCACAAAACTGGGATCAGGAATTGATACCGACCAAAACCACAACCAGGGATACTTCAAATGAACTGTTTCCTAATTATTTTTACCCGACTACTGCACGCAAAGGAGGGTTATGTTTTCAGCGCGAATGTAACTATGTCTGTTTCTTGTTCATGGTAACAGGTCAGATGAGCTCTAAAATTAAATTTAATTCACTATGCGAAATAAATATGGATTTGTGATATAATTTCTATTAAATAGGTGGAAAGTTTTCTATTATCAATAAGCCATGGTCACCCTATCGACGTATTCAATCCGTACTAGGTATTTTTTGATTTATAATTCTTAGGTTGCATGGTTATCTAGACGATTATAAATATGACATTATTCTGTGAATATGACGACTGTATTTTTATATACCTACTATGGGTTTTTAAAGATTTTTAAAGAAGGCAGGTGAAAATGATTATAACACCGTTTTGATTATCTATTTTTATTAAGAACACAATTAAATATAATTCAAAATACAAAATCCTTATCGGCATTTTTCTAAAGAAATGTAGGTACTATATTAATGCATTAAGTCGACAAGCCGCCGATCTTGTTCAAATGTTATAAATATTGAAGATAGCAAATTAAACCTTATTGCGTATAGCATAAGAATGTAAAGATTATTATTGGCTCAATTAACAATAAGGTTCAACTTGTTGTTACCTGGCCATAAATCAAATGATGCTTTGTTGTTTTGCGATTTAAGCTAGGCTATTGATTAATTACCTACTTACCTATAACGTTGAAGCAAACGTATTTTTCTTACGTGAATAATTTTGATAAAAAGAATGGGTGTATAATAGTTTTATTGGAGATAAGCTAAACCAACATAGTCAGAGCGATTTCGCTTTAGGGAGTTAGTCGTTTAATCAAGTGACGTTATTTAAAATTTACTCTGTATGTAATAAATTTCTAATATATTATCATAATAATATTATATTATGATGATTTAATATCAAATAACGCAACTTTCAAAAAGGTTGGTGACCCCTATTTTTAAAAAAATCTTACTTAATCCAGAAACGGCGGCTACGAGCTTAATATACGTGAAAAATAATAATAGTTTGGTTTTGGGTAAAAAATTCCCTAACTGATTTGAAGGAGTTACCACCGATTTCAAAATGACACACATTCGTGCCTAACGCCACACGCAAAAAAATTTGATGGCACTAAAACGTGCCATCCGCAATGAATCGGTTAACACATATATTTTAATGATCGCCTCCTGCCACTTATTTCAATGTCAAGTCAAGGCAATGAAAATTTAATATTATGCATTTATTATCGTTTTTAATGATACACATAGGGTGTAAAATTAAATTTTAAAAAATTGCCTGCCACGTGCTTCAGAACTCAACGTTAAATGTTAATTAAAATTATTATAGCTACATTGTTGCGATTTAAACCAAACGATCTACTCTTTTTATTTTTTTATTCAATTTTTATCGTCAGTCTACCATTATTTTAATATTTGCCAATTTTTCTAATAATTTAATTTAATTTTTCTATGCTTCGGAGGACACAAATAGCACGGTACAGATATCTACAGTAATTCAACTCGGCCGCATCTTTGAAATAAATGCGTACAGCGACGGGTTCCGTTTACATGTGATGGGCTGCTCGCCTTCAGCATTTAAATTACATTTGCCTACTTTGAATTTACTTCCATTTGGTTTTGTGGCTGCAAATATACTTTTTTTATATAAACAAAAACGGTGTTTACGTTTGAATCGGTATTATAAATTAGCGACCGAAAAATACTTGCGCCTCGACTGAGACGTAGGAAAAGATGTATTATTAAAAAGTAATGTTCACGGTCCATACAGTCTCTGACCTGTCAAACTACTTTTTGTTATACTTTTTTGTTATTATATACTGCCATTGAAATGCTGCCTGTTTATATCTCAACTATTGGTGCAGACTTAATTTCTTAGAATCACTATCGGGATTTTCATTTCAAGTGGATGATACTAGTAGTCAATTGAGTAACTTGAGAGGGTAAAATATTATTTCCTTGCTGCAGTTTCTAATATAAGTAAATGATAAGGAATTAACTGAACATGAGCTATTATTTGCACTATATGTTGTTTTAATACATTTCATGTGTTGTCAAAAACCTGACAGATCAGATATGAACTTTAAAAGCTCTTTAAAGTATAAACAATCCGCATATTTACGTAAAGCTTAATCAACAATTGTTTCGGCATGCAGACACTCGCGGCCGCATGCCGAGATCGAGCCGCGTTCGTCTGTTTGTATGAATTTGAATTACTGTAGATGTCTCATGCTCGTATTGCAGAACGAGACTTAATCCTCGTTTCACGTAAGCGTTGTTCACCAGCTGATTCTTGAGTTGAGCTTTAGTCTTATTACAAAACAATTATCAAAACCAGATTACCTGAAACTAGTTTCAAATATCTGACTCAGTTGATACTAGGTTTTCTTTGAAAAAAATTTGTTTCCCATTACATTTAATAACAAAAACTAATGGTCTGTTACGTTATACGCAACGTTTAGATTACAATGTCTTATAAATTGCGTTAAATTCTATATGATATATGACAAAATTGCCAATGTTTTGAATTATTTATCTGTTTTTCGATAGAAGCAGTACGGTTAAATTATAACTGTCGCTTCTTTTTACTATGAAAATATATTTATATTTATCACTCAAAAATAAAACGAAACGTAAAAGCTAAATGTAATGTTGCCAACTACTAAGTAAAGTCACTTAAAATTATGAATTTTATTTATTTATTTACGAAAAGCAAGTTCAAACTTTTCAAAGCCATCAAAGGCACCATAATTTAATTCAAACATAGTTTACTACTAATTCCTCATTTTATAATAACTCCATAGCTGTATAAGATAACAACATGTGATAAATATCTTTATATGATTTGGCGAAAAACACTTTATCAATCTGCAACACTGCTTGCGACGAAAAAAATCACATCTTTTACTGTAGATTGTGTAAACCTATATCTTTTTTTAAAGTTTAGCTCGTCCATGGCGAAGGGTTCCTGTACATCTCGTAATAATTGTCGTGGAATACGCACTTCGTGTATAAAAATACTATCGTAATGGTCAATATCACTGAAAGGATCCTTTGTAGTTAATACAGATCACTATTAAACAAGGCACGAATCGCGTACCTATCTAGTTTTTCTCTAAGCCACAGTTCATAACAACACAAACTTAATTTGAAGTACGCTCAAGTATGGTAGAAAGCACACTCAAGTGAATACAGTTGTGAAACTAGTTTCAACCATTGGCATATGCATAAGTAAAGTTCTATAATAAGCGTGAACACAGTTCAAATCATTTAGTACTCAAGTGATATCTGGTCATTGAATCTAGTATTAGGCAACGTTTTGTAATAAAGAAAGTCGTTGATACTAGTTTCAAAACTAGTATCAATACATGAGTACTATTCTGTAATACGACCATCAGTTACTTGTGATCAAATCTCGTCAAGTTTATCTGAAACCTATGAATGGTAGGTTTATAACAGCCGCATCAGCCCGAGATATTATCCGGAGGAATTATCCGAGTCCTTGGTTTAAGGATTATTTTGATGCCCACCCTTTAATAAGCTGCAAAATACCAGCCAGTTCGTTCTTAAAACTGCTTAGGTACCTACTACATATTATAATTGACTTAAAGCCGAAATACACTGTTGGAAACAAAACATCAAACCAAGGTGACCTTGCTAGTTTACAACGTGTTTCCAATAGTGAAGACGGCTGTTGACAACCAAATTACATGACCTTGGCGGGTTGGAAACGGCGGTGTTTAGAATCACAGACATACATCTACATAGACAACGCAAGTGCCACGATTTGTATTCGAACCAAGCGTGCCGACTTTTTAAGACCTGTTGTGACGTAACAGCTGATGTTTATTACTGGAAAATACAAAAAGATTCAGAGACATCGATACCGCCGATGAAATCGATTATTAAGAACGATATTGACATTGTGGAATCGATTTTCTAACAGACATACATACACGCATATTACAATACATATTAAATCTAGAGGCGACCAACCTTGACGCTTGGTCGGGGTTCGGACACGCAAAGGACATGCATTTGCGTTATCTATGTAGATGTATGTCTGTTTTTAGGACAGTGTGTACGCTTGTTATTGTATATTTTACTATGTAACTATAACTAGAAATGACTCGAGTTTTGAAGCTTTTTATCCTGCGTTTCAACCTTTCCTTCTTTGTATCCTCAATTGCATACAACTGCCATCGCGAAGATGTTGCCAACGCGAAAGATCAGAGCACACTGACGATTAAGGGGCGTGGCCTGGCGTGACCTAGGTTGTGTTCTTGTTTGTCTCCTTGTTGGAAACCACCGTTTGTAACAGTGTGGATGACTCGGAATTGGTTGACAACAACTTAACCTTCCTTAACCTTGGTTGGAAGCATTAGTTTTCAACGTGTTTTCAACAGTCTGGCGGCCCTCTTAAGAGTAAGTCTCATTTGTTGAAGTTGTATAAGGTATGGTGACTTGTGTAAATAAAAAAAAATCCCCAGACAATCACACCAACTACATGACCCCAAAGTAAGCATAGCTTGTGTCATGGGATACCATGTAGCGAACTAGGGGGGACGTAGAATATAAATACATAAATAGATAAACACCCAGATACGGAACAATTTTTTTTTTCTTGTTCCGTGCGGGATTCAAACCCGCAACGACTGGCGTCTGAGGCAGTTATTATTGACGACCACTTTGGCGATGAGTCAACATTGTCTGCCTCAGACGCCAGTGGTCACGGGTTCGATTCCCGCAAGAAATAAAAATGATCCGGGTCTGGGCGTTAATCTATAGGTATAGATATGTACTTAGGTTTACCGCATCGCCAAAGTGGTCGTCGAAAATAATGCTTAGCTCCCTAAAATAGGTACCAACGTCTGCCTAGGCTTTGGGACAGCTTGATAAATTACGGAAATCATCTGGTCGATTGTCTAGTAACCCTACATTGGGCTTATTGAAATGATTTTAATGCTGCCCAGTGCCAAAAACATAAAAACTTTAAAAAAAACTTTTCTTTCTTTTTCAAAGATTGTAAAGATTCCTTTTATTCCGCGCAAATGGAAGCCTTCTAAAGATCTTGCGTAAAAGTTTATCAATGTGAATCATTAAAAGTTGTAAGCATGGTGTAGCAAACAAAATAATGGTGAATTTTTATTGGCAGACAAAGGACTGTGGCCTAACAATACATAAAACACCAAGTTCTTGGTGGAAATATGAAGGGAGATTGTTTACGCTCGCTTAACTCTGAAAGTCCAAGTAAGATTTGTTTTCCAACCGACTTCCAAAAGAAGGAGGTCTCAATTATTGTGTATTTTTTGTATTTTGTTTGTTACGCGTTTATTTAGTAGAATTGATTTTAATGATTAGTGTTCCATTTGTATGATACTTCAGATGTGGTCCCGCATAAATTACATCAAAATCAATAAAGTACTTTAACAAAAATTAGGTTCGGTCATTTATCTCGCATAATTTGACGTTCGCAGGGTAATCAAAACCCATAGGGTACTTTCCGTTGACAAAAAAATTGCCAGAAAACGGAAAAATCGGAAATTTCCATACGGAACCCGCTTGTCCGAGTACGACTAGTAATTGACCGGTTTTTTACCTTCGATCTTGCATCACGATAAGGACCAGGACACGAGAACACTATTAAGAATAGTGTCTTATCTCGACTTATCAGCGACGTAATATTAGGTTACACCAGATTACTTCCATGCTGGACTGGGAGCGAAAGAAAAACATAGAATGTACCAGCTGCTTCTTTTCCCGGGCAAACTGTAAAATTCAGTTGAGGGGCAGACGTTTAATTGACGGTTTTGTGGGCGATAGGCTGACTCCCTGTCACTGCAAGTTTCTCTCCATCATTATAATACCTCCAAACGTGTCAAACGTGACATCAGAAGGTTTTATAGCCTCTGGTGTTCTGCCTACCCCATAAGGGATACAGGCGTGAAATTATGTATGTAGGTATGTACCGGATTCCTGCCACTCTAGTATAATGTGACATACAGAGCGGGATAGTGTCTTAAGTTTTCGCGATTCATACTATTAAATAAAACACTTTTTAACCGGATTTATCGCGTATATTTATTTCATTTTAAATTTGTCGCTCGTGACCACGGGGTCTGCAAAGACACCGAAACGTCGAGTTAAAATTTAAAATGTAAATATACGCGATAAATCCGGTTAAAAGTGTTTTATTTAAGAGCGGGATAGATTTAAAAAATTCTAAAGCGACTATGAAAATGTAGTTTTTGTAGATAAGAAAACCTGAATCTAATTATTTTCGTATTATTGCGTAATATGTAATTATAAAATTATTCTTTCTTTATAGTTTACGTTTAATATCGCTTTGAGTTTAGTGGAAATAAAAGTAACCAGTACGGAACTGTCTCTCTCGAACGTTTGTTGTAGTGATAGTGGTAATGGATGTACAGAAAGCAGCACATCAAGAGTTACAAATCTGTCAAAAAATTTTACTTGAATCTGAACTCTGGGCCCTAGACATTAAGTTGAAATTGGTTGGGGAAATTTGACAGGGAATATAACGCTTGATCTACTGTCATCTGTACTTAAGGCCAAAGGACCATGAATATTAAAAGCCTTGAATATTAAAAAAAATGAAACTCTTCAACTTTAACAATTTAAAAAACCGTATACCAAGTAAATGCACTGAACTCCTTTCTAGTTATTATTAATCTATTCTATTAATTGAAACATAAAAATAAAATAAATAAAAAAAAAACCCAGACAATCACACCAACTATATGGCCTCAAAGTAAGCATAGCTTGTGTTATGGGATACCATGTAGTGAACTAGGGGGGAACCTAGAATATAAACACCCAGACATTTTTTTTTCTTATAAATCAGGTGTTATATCCAACCAATGCTTTAAACCTATCTGTATAAAATAAAGTGGCTCCTAACTTCTGAAGGATCAGCTAAATGTTATTGACGTCTTATCCTTATCTTCCGCGGTCCTTGACGTCGGACGAAACACAGTTCACGTCCAACCTATTTGACGCGATTGCTCGAAGCAGACCCACGAGAGAATTTAGATAAGGATTGTCACTTTTGTCACCTTTGAAAATTGCGCAAGGAAAAACCGATGGAGATCTTTCTTACACGCGAAAATAGAACACAGAGTTTTACTTAGGATTTTGATTTAGAGTTAAAGGCTGTAACTAGTGTGGTTTCCAAATTTCAACGAAAGAATACATACATAGGTACGTAACTTTACGTCTGTATCTTTGATGGGGTAGGCCAGAGATTATAAGACCGTCTGATGTCGCGTTTGACAATATTGGAGGTATTATAATGATGATGAGACTATTACAGTAAGAGAGACCTGGGTCAGCCACAAAAACGCCAATAAAACATCTGTCCCTTAACTGACTTTTACAGAATGCCCGCGAAGAGAAGCAGCTGGTACATTCCGTTTTCTTTCGCTCCTAGTCCAGAATGAACGAAAGCAGAGCATTCATAATCAACGAATGCAGGGCATTAAAAAGCCGACTTCACGTCCAAAACTTAGGGTGAAGTATAAGGTCGTCAAGGTAAATACTCATACAATTTTTTTCAAAAATTTAAAATTTTCTTGAAGTACTTAATTGATTTCGATGACAATATGGGACCACAAAATAAGGAATCCGTTGCAAAATAAGACTTAAACAGGGACTGCATATCGGTATAATTTTTTAAATAGTACTAGTAAAATTTCAGTACCCTTATTAGTGTACTGCTTCATCAAACACAATACCTGTACAAGTTATTAAAATCTAACTTTATTATATCAGTAACCAAATAATGTATACCGGATTAATTTCTGTAGATGTTTTTAGTACAGAAATATTATAATTTCTGTACCGAAATGTAAAGGACAGCATATGTCCCTACGCTTCATAGGCTTGCAACTGAACTATCGAACATTCTAAAGTTATTTAAAAATAAAATTTTAATATCAATATTATACTGGAAAATTTCAGTCAACTGAAAAAAAAATCAGTTATGCTACAATAATAAAAAAGTTACACGAATTATTTCAGTATGAATTCCTGTACCTACTGTTTTTAAATACGTATGACGTTATACAGAAAAAAAATGTACAGAAATACATACCGGTATGCAGTCCTTACTTAAAAGTTGGTGGCAGCAATTACAACTATTACTAGAATCGTGTTTCGATTTGGATTTCGATGTGTATTTTTTTATCGGAAGGTAAAGTGCTGTTATTGCTAGATATCATCAGAAATAGAAAAACCACCACCGACTGTCGAATGCATACCTACTATTATTTACAATCTCCTGCATGTGTACGCTTATATCAATTGGTGTCACGTGATATAAATTGCATGTTTTATTTCAGTATGTTACGCTATATACCAGGCTAGGTTAACCAGACTTATTCCATGATAAGCCGTGTACTAAAATTTCAAATACACACTAAACAATTGTTGATGCCTCATTAAGGTAATTTTTTTTTACTTATACATACATAACTTCACGCCTGTATCCCTAATGGGGTAGGCATAACACGAGAGGTTATTAAACCATCTGATGTCACGTTTGACAAATTTGAAGGTATTATTATGATGGTGAGAGACTATTGCAGTGAAAAGGGTCAGACTTATCGCCCGCAAAAAAAAACCAATAAAGCCTCCGTCCCTTAACTGACTTACTACAGTATTACAGGGAAGAGAAGCAGCTGGCACATTCTATGTTTTTTTTTTCGCTCCCAGTCCAGCATAGAATACTTATTTAAATAGTTACTGCTAATGAATAAACCGTTACATTAAATTATTACTTTACATACGAATCTATGGCAACCAGCGAGATAAAATTTTTAATACGACACATTTTTTACACTAATTGGCAGTGCACGGTCTAATCGTAGTTTATCACCCAGGGTAGAGACCCGTGAACACATCATTGGCGGCAGATCTTATAGGTAGGGAAGCAATCTTTTACAATAAATTATTTTCATTCATTCATTCATTCAATCCTGTCGGACCCTGACGGGATCCTACCATCAAGCGGGGGTCACTCGGATTAGTCGCTTTTTGCGACACGCTTGTCCAGGGCCGGTAAAACCATTCTAAGCCGGCCCTTCACCATGTAAGTGAACATTACTCTTAATGGAAAAAAATATAAAGCTGATGTTAAATATTTGATAACCATATTTTGAGTAACTGATAATGAATAATAATTTGATATTGATAAATTAATTAAGTTAGGTCTTTGATTATGTATATGTCTAAGAGACAGTCAAGGCTTCAAACGCATCCGAAAAAATAGAGGTGAACTGTTGGCCTCTAAGTCCGTCGACCGCTTTCAGTTCATGTCTGTCACTACGTTACACGAGTGTAAGAGTGAGTATGCTGCACTATAACAATATTAAGACATTGTACTCGTAACTGCCATATATTCAGCAAATACATACTGCCTTTACATACATAATTTCACGTCTGTCTGTATCCCTTAGGTATGGGGTAAGGAGAACACCAGAGGCTTTTCATGTAGGCAGAAACCATCTGATGTCACGTTTGACGCGTTTGGAGGAATTATTAAGATGGGAAGATACTATGATAGAGACTAGATATGAGTGTCAGCCTATTGCACACAAAAATGTCAATAAAACCTCTGTCCCCTAACTGACTTTTACAGTATGCCCGGGAAGAGAAGCAGCTGGTACATTCTATGTTTTTCTTTCGCTCCCAGTCCAGCATTCTTTCTTTCTATAAATATTTATAATTATTTTCAATTGAAGCTGATTTTGTTGCCTCCAAATAGCCTCGAGTGTTTTAACAGATCTGATTACATCAAATCAAGATTTTTTGATAATTTTCAATTGTTGTAGGTTCTATATGTGCCTATAGTACTAGCCGCCTAAGTAATCTGCTGTATGTGGCATTCATTGTGACATGTCTTATTGTCTTTGTTAAAACTTAAATATAATATTTAGGAAAACTCACTTTGCGGTATTATTGTTTTTAATAAAGAATGACCATATTCTAGTAACAAAAGTGACTAATTAGATGATAGTTTAAAATTCCTGGTTATGCAGTATGGACAATTAATGATGAAGTAAAATTAGTTTACCAATTTGTTGGCCAATAACTTGTTTATTGCTTGTGATTTTTTTGTTAACAGATCTCAATAGGAAACTTAAAACCGGAAGAAACCCTAGTTGGGTAACCATTGATGTAATGAACATGGAAATATAAAAGATTAATCTAAATTCAACAATAAATTATTTTACCGCCCCTAGAGTAAATGTTGTTTGCGTTCCATTTAAAACAACAAGTTTATTTTAGGAAGTGACCTCAAATCAGTGACAGGTGTTGTCATCAATCTGGAATGTCACTATAATACTATAGGTCTACCAGAATCTGATGGCAAAAAGGGAAAAAAAATGACACTAGCAATAAAGGAAACACCAAAAAAACTCAGGCCCCTCGGCAATGAAATGTATCTCAGGTTATTACTAACCCTCTACAGCATGAATCATGAAGGAAGATAAAGATAAAATATTTTTTGAGGTTAAATGGTTTATTGTACAGTCTGCAATAGAATTATGTATCCCATCCAGTCTCCCGCACACATACAATATGCATACATACTGGCCGGTATACATATTTCTGTTGCAGACAGTAGGTATATACGGGTACATAACATGAAAATTTACGAAAATAAAACTTTGGCAATTTGTGTAAAAATATATTTTAGGCAGCAATATATGGCATTATATGCGTTAAGGTGAATAAATGCTCAACACTAAAACACCACATATGGCTTATTATGCAAAGATGTATAATAGCAATTTTTATGAATAATGAAAGATAGTCGAGGTACTGTAAATGTTAATTTTGATATTACATGTAATATTACATTTTTATTACTCAAGCTTGCAAAATAGTTACTGAAAAATGAATCTTGAAGAGCCTTTAAGTTTGATTATTGGACTATCATAGCAACCAACTTATCATTAACCCTATACTTGGCAGAGAATTTTTTTTCAAAAATAAAGTTTTTAGGCCACTTTATTATGTTTGTAGAAGGGTTAAGACCCCAGGAAAAATTATATAAAAAATCTATATATTTTAGTTTTTAAGATTTATTATGTATCTTTAAGTTCACATTGCCATGTAATCAAGGAATAAGTAACTAAAAAGTTTGTGTATTGACATGCACACCGCCATGTCTACACTGAGTAAAAAATAAGATAAATTAAATGAAAACCATTTCAAAAATGTAAATATAATTTTGGTTTCATTGCTATACGAAACAATAAAAGTGATCTAAATAGTATGAGATCCTTTAGGAACCATAATTATACAACAATAAAACGTTTGCCTTTATAAAACTCTCTATAACAAAAACAATTGAAATAAATTCAACTAAAACCTCATGTATCAAATAGAAAAGGCAGTTATAATGACTAAAAATCCTTATGGAATTATAATTAACAATAGAAGGTTTTATCTTATAAAACATAAAAAAAAAATATGACAACAAAAAGTAACATCCTCTAAAAATAAACTTTTAAATTTTTTCACTAGCCAACACAAAAGCTGGCTACTTATTAAATCAGTTGGAATGTTTTGAGATCATCAAATCTAAATCTAAAGGAATCATTGTATTTTGGATTTTACAAAATAATATATAATATTATTTTGTATGGAAATCCAAGAAACAATTACGACCTTCTACCAAACATAGCCTAGTTTTACATTTTTCACAGTAATACTTGGTTTGATTTTTTGTACAATTCTTACACCGACCCTTTGTTGTGAAAGTTGGAAGGTGTCCGACTAAATCAAAGCGAGTAGCATCATCAGGCCTCTCTGCTACAGGATTCTTCACTTTCGGAACAGATTTCGTGAGAGCATCAACTTTTGACAGCGAAGAACTTCTTTCAAAACTAAGCAGGTGTCTGAATAAAGCCCCACGGAATTGTTTGAGACGTAGTAACCTTTTTTTATCGCTGTTCTCACGTCGATAAAGCAGCCAAGCGTTATTTACGCAAATATCTAAGATTTGTGAGAACAGTGCTAGATACCAACGATGTCCCTTCAATTCTGTGCGGTATAAGGCGACCAACATGTCAGCCAAATCGACGCCACCCATGTTGGCGTTATATTCTTTTATCAATTTCGGACATGGGACCGGACCTTTTTTCTTTTCTTCTTTCTTGTACCTTTGTATGACCTGTACAGGATGAGCGTCGACGTAAGAACTTGCAGCCAAAACAAATTTATTGTCGAACCATTTCACTATAGCGAGGTTATTTTCGTTTGAGACTACCTGTGCAAATGCTCCTCTGCCCTTCTTTTTTAACTCCTTGTCTGTCGGTAACTTAGTCTCTGCTCCTCGAAGTCGATTAGATCTTATAGTGCCAAGGGAGAATATTCCATACTCTTCTCTCAAATGATGCAACAATTCAATTGAAGTGAAAAGATTGTCAAAATATAGTACAGAACATGGCTTTTCTGCTATGGATTTAGCTAAAGCAATTACCACTTTAGCACCGAGGCCCATCCCGTTTTCTTTTATAGAAAAATTGTGATAACGAAACGTATCTTCGCCTCCATAAATTATAAAATTTTATATACGTCATTTTATTTGGTATAATTATTGTTTTTTTTATGACCAATTTTGGTTTTCTGGCCCGGTTCAATCTAATCGATGGACGAACTATTGACGAGGAAGTCGAAGGAGTTACAGGTGCAGGGCTATGCTCAGACTCAATAGAAGGTGATGGTGGTATGTAAACTATTGGCGAAGGTGGTATAACATTATCGTCATATTGTCGTGCTGGTGAATTTGATGTAATATTTAACTGCGAATTAGAGAAATGTTCTTCAGGATCCGCTACTAATGTGTATACTTCTCGAAACTCACAGTTATCACTACTCGAGAAATTAATGTCCTCCATGGATGACGCCAGTGATCGAACAGGGGAGGTGTCGTCAGAGTCTGTATGAAGTCTGCACATACCGAGTTCGTCGCCGGAAGATTCCTCAGATGATATATCAGACCTTGCATTAGATTTAGGCACCAAAGCTAGTATTTTACTAGATCTTGACATCTAGGACAAAATAAAAAAAAGTTATGAGTGAAAATAGCTTATAAACGCCTGAAAGGCGGTGCCAAACCAAGCTTTATCATTACAAATATAAAAAAAAAAAAAACAGAAAAATACAATGAGTTAGTAAAACTGGCAATGTGAATTTAAAGCTACAATTTTTTTTATTTTATCTTACTTAGAAATTGGCAGTGTGCATATAAGTACACAAGCAAATTTTTAATATAATGTCAGTAAAGTTGGCAGTGTGAACATAAATGCACAAGAAAATTATTACGGTAATCACAGTGCAGCCGGCAGTGTGAACTTAAATGTACACAAAACAAAAGTCACAGATAACTATGCCTAATTAAAAATATTCCAGAGAAATATAATAACAAACTAATAGTCAAGGGCTAAAATAAGTAAATTCAATCGAATTTCACTCAAATTACTTAAATTATTCGAAATAAAATAGTGTAATTACCTTGAGGTGCGTAGACGCTCTCGGACGGGTAGCCATTTTGGTTGCAACTAACAGTGCGCGAATGAGATGGCAATATATTTTTCTTTTCATGGATTGAATAACGTTCAGAAATTAGGTTTTTGTAAAAAAAACGAAATGAATATATAAACGATGGCCAGAATAAAATTCTAAACTTTATGTGCATTAGGATTCACAAAATCATGTTTAGGGTTAAACAGGAATGTTAAATATTCAGCCAGTGTGACTAATCATGCAATGCAGTGTGGTAATTGTGTTGATCCTTTGAATCGAAATTTCATTCTGTCCACCTATTATTATTATTTTTTCCGTTTGGTTAATAAAGAAAGGGGTACATTATCTAATTCTTCATCTGAGGTATCAATATCAGACTCGGGAATAAATACTGTCTGTAAATAGGAGGCTGGCATCATAGGTCAATTCAGAATCAGAGGTAAGGTCATCCTAATGCTTCCATCTCCACGAAACACTTTTTAGTATGGAGATTTGTCAATTTTAAATATCATTGGGATATTTTCAAGTTTTTATTTTTCGCTGTCAAAAAATTATGTGAATTGGCCTTCTGTGAAGCATTTGTTTGTCTCTTTACAAAATAAATTCCAAAGCCATGAATTGATTTGAATGAAATAATGCAAAATATAACCTCTGATTAAGGTAGCCACATCACTCAAACATAGATCACGAAATATTTATAAAAGCAAAAAAAATTAGTTTATCTGAATTATCAACGGTAAGCAGAAGCTTTGTCTGTTGTTGTCTGTTTTGTTGTTTATCTATATGAAAGAACAAGTGCCTTGCTTCAGGCAACAGGATCAAGACAAACTAGCTTTTGCAAAGGATACCATGTCAACTCCACCCTATTCTCACATGGCCCGGCCTATACACATGATCATCAAATGACTTTTATGTTTGTTGAAAACTTGAAATTTTATATTCGAAACGGGATTGCTTTCCAAGCTTGCATGTCTAAATACGGACTTTTGACACAAAATGCAATTAAATTTTATTTGCACTTCTACATAAGAAATTTAAATAGTATGGCATGATAAAGTTTGCATACCAGAATGATATATTGGAAAAAGCATTGTCCAGTATTTTTCATTGTTAACATTCTCCCAATTCATAAACAATTGTACTGCAATTTCAATATTACAATATTATATGCCATGTTTATAATTTTTTGGAATAAAGTTTAGCCTTTTATTTACTACATTTATTGCAATTAAAATATAAAATTTACACCTCAAGCCCCAGCCAGTAGCTGGTAATCGCTCTCATGCATTTGATTAGTTTACAGAATGATATACAGAATCATATGTACAATATAATTCTGTAAATGTATCAAATGCTAGGGTCTGAGTGAACAGTGCAGTAACATAAGGAGCGCTAACCAACTATAGCTCGTGGCCTGAGGCCTGCTTTAAAAATATAAATACATATGTACATTCAAAACTATATTGATTTACCGTTAATTCAATAATTAATTTCAATGGAACTTTTTATTGAGACTGCTCAAATAATCTACAACCTATTTCAGAAAAATAAACTGAGATAATCTTATCTCATTTGATTAATTATCTAGTTAATGTATTCACTGTTTAGTACTGAAGCCACCAATTTATATATTTTATTATAATGAAAGTCCTATCGAGTGTAATGACATCAACAGCAAAATCCTAATCGCCTTTGCAGTCTATAAATTAATGCCTAGACTAATATCTTCGTATAACTAACTTACAAGCATGGAGCACCTAAATGTGTTTCACCAGGCTAACAGGGTTATCTAAACATTAATGAGCGATACAGGCAGATACAAGCCGACCCTAAGTAATAAATGAAGTAATGATTTACTTAACCGTATATGAAATAATAGATTATTAGTAATATGATGAATTCATTGCTTAAAATATAAGCCGGTTCACCTAAAAATCGATACTCCCATCGATACATCAAAGCAAACCTCTAAAATTTTAAGACATAATAAAAAATTACTTACCGAAATAACGTCTACAAGTCCTGCAATAACTTTTTGAGGTTTTGTTATCTATCTAAAACTATTAAAGATCTCAATTCACTTAAATAGTTAACTTATAATTAAATTGTGCAGTTTTAACAAACAGAACACAAAATCTTCACAAAAATGGCGACCGATATTTTTTTTTTTTTTTTAATATTTTATTTAACGGGCCTGGAAACGAGTCCTTTTAGCCAGGCGACCGATAGCTACAGCAGTATTGCCAAATATTCACTTTTGTATACCACGAATTTTAACTAATTCAACGGCTACAAAATTGATGATCCACCTTAAATACAGAACGTTTAGATATGATCATATTATGCTAGTATTCAAGGCTATTTTGTCTGGGTAATGTCGTTTAGTTTCGGAATCCTTTAGTTTACTAGGTACTTAATTTTAGCTTTATTTCCAAAAGTTTTATTCTTAACCCTTGAAATAGCGATTTTTAAATCTTTATGTAATAAATTTATGTAATTATTCATATAGTCTGGCTAGTGAAAGTAGACAATGAAAAAATCTGGTGAATTTAAAAAAAAACCATCATATTGATCAATGCCATATTGATTGGCATTGTAAAATTATGGCCGTAAATCGTGGTTACACCTAGGTGTTGTTTAAGTTATGGCAATAATTACTGGCATATCACGGTAGTGTTGCCGAAGCATAAGTGTAACCACGATTTACGGCCATAATTTTACAATGCCAATCAATATGGCAAATGGCGGTAGGCAATAGCTCCGGCGGCGGTCTTTTTTCGCACATCAAAGAAAATTACCGCAGTAATTATAGCGTTTGTGGCCACACTACCGTTTGTCCAGTGTGCAATATGAGCTCACCGGCGACGCACGTATCGACCGACATGGAGTGGTCAAATGAAAAAGCGCTAGAGTTTTTATAATTATTCCAATCTGAACCGTCTCTTTGGGATACCCTTTTTTTCTTCTTTTAGCTTTGTTGAAAAAAGATTCATGTAAAAATAAATGGCACTCATAAAACACAACACCGCTGCAGCTTCGACCTCCATCTTGAAAAAGTGATATTTTCCGCCAAATTTATTGAGATATCACGGTAATGGGGAGTTTTCTGACAGCTCATTAAAAAAACAGAACTGTACAAAATTGGTACAAAAGGCTTCGATAGATGGCGCTTTACAAAAGGCGAAGGCGAAGAATTTATTCCACACTGCGTTTTTAAAAGTAAAATAAATTAATTGACGTCTGAATCAGAAATTGAACGTATAAATAACCATAGATGGTAGATACCACTTACCTACATTATAGTTTACAGAACTGGTGTGGCATTAAGCCACACCAGTTCATGCAGTAATTTAAATGGTAATTTAATGCCATAATTATTGCGGTAACAGCCCGGTAGACGGTAAGGTAGTGTGGCCGTAGTATTACAATTTGCCCAGTAAACGACGACTTGGATAATAGCATCATCAAAAACATAGGTAATCTAAACCTTCAATCAACTGAGTGGAATCATCATCAAGCTATGGTTCATTGTCTTTGCCGTATAGCAGGATTTGTACCACTCATCATACTCGTTTCTTCGTCATATGTTTAAAACCTAGAGGTTGCCCGAGATCGCAGATTAGAAAGTATTATGTACAAGTACAGATAGGACACATCCATATTATAGGAAGTTTGGAATGCAAGCTATTTTGCCGCTTGGCGGCGCTTGTGTGCTTGAGGTTTTTTGGGTGGACTATGCACTATAGTGGTTTTTATTATTATTGTTGATAAATATTGATTTTCATATGTTATCCTTTCTTGGTGCTTATTTTACAGTACAATGGCAACGAACTAACGAACCACTAACTAAAATAATCAAAACACAACACTTGTTAGCATGTTTGATGTTTGATAAAGTTATTCGACGAAATATGCGAATCATGAAGTCTATCAAGCATCACAACAATTCAGTTACATAAATGATAAACTTAAGTTCACTTGAAGCTACTTCTGAGTTTGCACGAAATTATACAAACACAGCAGATATGTGCATTTCACAACAGATATGCGTAGGACTTTCACAAGCCGGCAGCGTTTTGTGATCAAATGGCGAATGATTGTCTATCACTCACTCAATTCACTCATATTAAGTTGGTATTGCCAATAATAAGTGGCGCCACCAAACGTTAAAATGATGCTATGGCCAAACTCTTGAAATTGAATGAAATGCCTTGATTGCCAATGCTGTGCCCGAGATGGCAGCACTCTTATTAATCAAGCATTTACTTCTATGATTTACTTGTTGATATGGCTTACAGGTTGACCGCGATCTTAACACAAAGACTAAATATTAAGATATGAAGCTTAGGATTATTCGAGATAATAACACGAAAGCAATATCACAATGTGATTCATTCTCAAAACTTAATTTTGCACTAATTAAATATAAAGTAGGTATATAAAGATGGTCCATTTTTAATTTTTAAAGTAACAAAGAGCTTGGAGGTTGTTCGAGATAATAATACGAAAGCGATAATAATATCAAAATATGACTTGAAAATAGATAAAGTGATAAAATTAAATATAATAATTTTACTATTAATGGGCACTATTTTATGCAAACCTGAAACAGTTTAAGAGGAGCCTATTCTAATGGAAAAGACACAATATGTGTTAAATTCTCAACAAAAACCCCGAAGTTTTTATTAGTAAGGAGTGTGTATTAGCTAACCGCTAGGCTAACCGTTTCTGCTTCCAAAGAAATCGACCATATCGAGCATACTAGAGGATCTGAGGTAGTAAACGAATCTCCGGATTTGAGATTTTTATAAAAAGATGAATGAAAATTTTGCTAAACTATGTAAGTACACCAATTCTAAAAATTAGTACGGCGAAAGAAAACCGTGTCTCGATTATGAACAATTATCTCATACCCGAAAACTGTCTCTTTCAAAGACATGTAGACATTACATCCAGAAATACCAGGTGCTATACCATACACGAAATGCGTCTTATTCTTAAAATAATTACATATTGCCTGATCCCCTGCCCTGATCCGCGACCAACTGGTCAGCTTGTGTTGTGATTTAAACTTATAATCTTTAAATCACTTTTTTACTAATGGATGACAAGCCTATTCATTGATAAAGGTAAGTGCTCAAAAAAAAAGCTCCGGGAAAACGAGATGTATCTCAAAAAAACAATAATATTAAGTAATAAAATAATAATCGGTTATGATCGTGATCCTTACTTGCAAACATGTAAAAATTGCAAGTTTTATTATTCAGGCGTGAACTATAAATAAATAGCTTGATTAATAATGTATTACCGCCGACGCAAAAAGAGGGGTATTATAAGTTTGTCGAGTGCGTGTGTGCGTGTGTTACTCTGTCTGTGGCATCATGTCTCACAAACGGGTGAACCGATTTGGATAATTATGTTTTTTTTGTTAGAAAGGTGACTAAATCGGTAGTGTTCTTAGCTATGTTTTTATGTAAATCTATGCCACTTGAAGGTCATCAGCTCTTTTCCGATATGATGTAGAGGTAATCATTCATTTAATGGACTCTGGACTTCTACTGCACTGATTTAGTTGAAACTGGAAACATACCTATAGCAAATCATATAACATGATAATATTTTGGCGACCTTGACTTGATGTTTCAGTCAAGATAGTCTCCAGAGTTCCTAACTCCTCCACAACTAACAGAAGAAATATCTTGTTTAGGCTCTTGTTTAGGTTTGAATTGATAACCTCCTTTTTTGAAGTCGGTTAAAAATAAATAAAATATAATTGCACTATTGTTTGATTTTGCTTTGTCTCCTAAAACTTCAAAACTGGTGCACCATGCATAATTGATATGATGACTAATCACGCATTACGTGTTTGTACATTATCCAGCAATAAAAATGAGCATCGGACTTAAGAAAGAGATTCGGCTTTGTAGAGCATTTTCTACCTCGCATTTACGGGCAAATTAATTGCACAACTATACATATATCAAATCAAATCAAATCAATCTTTATTGCCAAAAATATGGTTAACAATGGTGGTGGTAGTCATAATATAAAATTAGTATCACATATTTTACTGAAATTATTACAGTATGCAATATTCTAATGTCATTCTTTATACAATTTTTAGATAAAATTATCAAATTATAATATTATTGCAGCATTGTCAATAGGTAATTAAAAATGTCACGTTTTAGAATTAAACGTATCATTGACTGAATAAAAACGTTTTATCCTTAACCATTTAGTCAATTCAACTTTGAGTGAATTTACTGTCATTAATTTTAAAGTTTTTGGTAATGAATTAAAAATTTTCACATACATTGCGTAACATTGGTTGTGGTACAGTTGTCGGTGGGGCATATCATAAACAAGCCTTTCCATTTCGTGTTGCTCTTGTAATATCTCGTGCACGAATAAAATATTGAGCATTACATTTAACAAACATGACTGCTTCTAGAATGTACATACAAGGCAGTGGCAAAATACTAAGTAACTTGAACAAGAGTCTGCAAGGTTCATCTGGCGCCTTACCCAGCAGTGCTCGTATACACTTTTTTGTGTGATAAAAGTTTTGTCTATATATGTAGATTTCCCCCAAATTAGTAAACCGTAACGTAGTGTGGACGCCACATAGCCATATTACGCGGTAAGAACAGTTGTCCTAGAGCAGGTGTTCCGAAGATGACTCAAAACATACACGTAACTGTTAAGCTTTTTGCACACCACTTTTACATGTTGTTTCCAGTTTAAGTGTTGATCAACATTCACGGCAAGAAATTTTGTATTTACTACTTCACTCAACTAAATATTTTCATATTTAATTTTTAATTTAGTTAATGTCTTGTTTGCATTAAATCGTATATATTTGGTTTTATTTAAATTGACATTGAGATTATTGTTTGACAAACATTGAATTATTAATTGTATAATATTATTTATGTCATTATCAAATATATTATTATCATTATTATTATTCGTAAAAATTACAGAGATGTCGTCAGCAAATAATAAATATTTATGATTGGTCAATTTAGGCAGGTCATTGATATATAAAAGAAATAATAATGGTCCAAGAACACTTCCTTGTGGCACTCCAGTCAAGATTTGCGTGAAAACCGATCTTCGAGTAACAAGTTCTGCTTGTTCATTTATGGTCTGGACTTTAACTTATTGTTGCCTTTCAGAAAGGTACGACCTAAACCAGCTCAAAACAGTACCTCGGATACCGTATTCTTCTAACTTATCAATTCATAGATCGCACAAAATCGAAAGCACGAGTCATGTCGAAAAATACTGCTATGGTTTCCATTATGAGTTTAAGTTTCTTGTAATATTGTTGACTAATTCAAATATGGCAGTTGTTGCGGATTATTTTTTTTGATAACCATAGTGTTCCTCGCAGATTATATTAAATTTTGATGTAAAACTAACTAGCCTTTTTGTCATTGCTTTTTCAAACACCTTTGAGAAAATTGTTAGTCGCGATATTGGTCGATAGTTTTCCAATTTGGTCTTAGAAAGTTTTTTGTGAAGTGGTTGTACTATAGACTTTTTGAAAACTTCTGGAAACTGACCTTTTGAAAAAGATAAATTAATTCGAAATGTCAAGTGGGCTGCTAGTTCTGATTGACAAAATTTTACTACTTTAGTGCAAATGCCGTCGTACCCTACACTATTCGTATTTTTCAGAGATTTCACAGTCATCTCAACTTCAGCTACTGTCACCGGTTCCAGAAACATACTTTTGTCCACGCGTGCTTTCCCGGTGCTTTTATAGCTTTTAGTGCTCACTCAATATTTGAAAATAAAATCTTAACATTTTTTATGATGTCACAGTAAATACATAGGTACTTATAAAATAAATTGGGTCATCAACAAAATATTCGTATTTTTTTTTCATAAACAGTTGTAGATAGGTTAGAAAGGGAAAATAGCATTATTGATATATTAGTATTTTATAGTATATTTAGCGTGAAGTAGAAGAGAGCTTATCCATAGTGTACCTTATTGTTCTAAATCGTGGTTTTAATAAAGATAATTTTAGGTCGACTTTGAACGCGCTTGCAATGTAAGTACCTACCTATGTCAAGAGAATGCGAGTGACGAACGAAACTACTGCCAGTGCCAGTGTCAGAGTGTTATCTTTCTGTCAGATTTTCTTTCATTCAAGTCAAACACAAAATCAAAACAAATCTTATTAAAGTCGTGTTGATTGGATTATAATAATAAATCACCACGTTTATATTGTACAATCTTTAATTAAGGCGTAAATAGCTCATATTAGAAATAAATATTATGCAAGATTCACGGTAATACGAGTATAAACAAAATTCTGCGTTGCAATTGTGGTTGGTCGGAATCTTTGTATGGAGATGAAAAATGAATAATAGTTCAGATTACATTTACTGGTCTGAGTTGCACTGTTCTAAAGATGCTCTTACGGACACTTATGGATGGTTTATGCAATTTCTTCTGGCGATATTGGCCTTCACCTGCTTAATAGGTATATAAAAATCATTTAGTTCAAGGTTTTTGTCGTACTTTTATCTAGAAGGGTCATTTTATAATATTAATAAATTTTTATCGTTTTCAGGCAAACGGTTCTGTGAACCACGTTATGCTCGAAGGCCTTGGTTGATATGGTTCTATGACACTTCAAAACAAGGTCTGGGTGCTCTGATTATACATGCTGCGAATGTTTGGCTCTCACCAACATTATTAGGAAACCCATGTACCTGGTAAGAAGTTATTTCTAGTACAATACTTTAGGTGTTATGTTAAATACTTACAAACTTTGTATGAAACCCTCATCCCAAAATTAAATCTGATTCTGATGATGATTTCTTGTATTATTGAATTGGATGAACTCAAAAACTAAAGATATGATATAAAGAAGTGGTACATAAGCTTTTCTTCAGTAAAAAATCTTTGAATAAAGACCCATGAGGGTTGTACCTCTGAAGAGGAGCTTACCTACCTGTAAATTTTTCTTCATAATTTTTTTTTAATTATCGGAATTCTCATCTCGTATAGCCATGGAAAGACTTTGAAAAGTTTTTAAAACCTAATAAATCATTGATTTATATGCCAGTACTTTAAAAATAATCAGAATATGAGGTTGCAACAAAAAAATTGGAACTTATCATTTAGTTTTAATTTTCGTAATTAGAAGTTTTTTTATTGCCATATGGTTGTTTTGTACCTATACTGAGTGCATGTGTGACTGCGCTATTGCTATTAAAGAGATTTGGTTTTTTAAACCCGTAAAGCACCATAGGGACACACTTGTGTCCATAACCTTTTTCTGACAGCATGATGAGTCGTGATTTTATTGCATAATTACAGTATTAATTAAACATGGCAACATTATCATATTTGGCAATATTTAATATAGAAAATTTTATAAGAAAAAAAACAATTTTATATGGTCATATTGTCTTAAGTTTTTGCAATTCATACTATTAAATAAGACACTCCCGGTTAAAATTGTTTTATTTAATTTTATAAAGTGTTTTTTGGTAATTTCACGTAGTTTGATGATACAAGAGATTTTCGTACATTTTAGCAGTCTAAGAAAACTTTTAGTTAATCAAATCAAATGGGTCAAATAAAATAAAATGTATTGCAAATCCTCTACAATTTTTGATTTCATTTAACATTGATTCAGCGAACTAATTCTGAGCCTATGAGCATTTATCCATTTTTTTTGTTTGTGTTTCCATTACAAAAACATTTCTGATTTTCTCATAATATGAATATGTTTACTAATCAGTTAAAAGTATTTTTTATGTTTATGTTTAATTCCAAATATTCAAAATATGCTTTCTCAGATCTCACAATAACAGGTGGGAGTGCAATCTTATGAGAGTTCAGTGTGTGAATTGCTTTGGGAATTGATTTTTTATTGGCATTCTAGTAAAAAAAAGAATTAGATTGACTAATTATTATAGGTACTTGAGTTAAAAATGGAGGATCTTGATGTAATACTCAGTTCTCAGGTTTGTAATAGTGTAGTTAAATGCCACTCATTAGTAATTAGATTTGTGCCAGTAATTAATGTTATGAAATTTACCTAAGTACCTACTTATTATTAATTCTAGTCTATTAAAATGGTTCAGGACTCTGTTCCAGAATTGTAAAAAAGTTTATCAACAGAGAAATTGAAAGAAAGGAAAAGATTTTTTGCACTTTTATTTCTATATTTCTCTTTCTTCCATTTTTGTACTTATTGTTTCTAAAAGCAGTAAAAAATTACTTTATTCTCTAATTAGTTGAATACTAAAACATGAATGTTTTTGTGAAAAGTGTGAACATTTTTGTACTGTCTATTATAAATAAAATTGTGTTTTGAATTACCTTATTAGTTGACTGACACAGTTATTTGTCTGTAACCTAGTTTTTTGTAACTACCACAGACAACACGCTTCAACATGAAAGTTCATAATATGGTGCAACAAATGAATTTGAATGGACTATAACAATTCTATTATGTCTACCTACTCTATGACATTTGAAGACAGTTTGCAGACAGAATATGACACTTTAAGTAGCAGAACAAGTGTTACAAACCTGTGAAAACTCAAACAATTTTCAACTTAATGTTGAAGACATAGAGTTCAGATTCAATTACAGTTTTTTGACAGGTTTGGAACCCTTGATCTGCTGCCTTTTGTACTTTGTGATCCTCGCTGCAGTGCAAAATTGTGCCATGTTTAGAGTCATAATAGAAGAATATGAAGCAATAGCAACAAACAGCCTATTCTGTCATGCTTCCAAAAATATGAGTTTTTAAATAAAACACTTATTTATGAGACTTATTGCGTAAAATTTATATTTTACATTTTAACTTGCTGTTTCGGTGTCTTTGCAGAGCAGGTGGTCAGTAGTTACTTACATCAGTAGTCTCATTATCGAAATCCGATTAAAAAGTATTTATTTGAATTATGAATAGTTAAAACTAAAGACAATATGAATATTAGTTTTTGTCTCATGTAGTATAAACATTTGTTTTGTTTCAGGTACATAGTCAACTTCATGCTGGATTCCACCCTGGGATTGCTTATCATTTGGGCCGGTATCCGTTTGGCTCAATACTGCGCCAGAACTTATGACATACCATTAATTAATTTTGGTGAATATGGTGAGTTGATGATTATATTTTAAGGTACCTACTTATCTTTTCTGAATTATAAATAATTAAAACGGTAAAATTAAAATTTTTGGAAGTACTAAACCCAAAAAACTAAACTTTTAAAAATGTCTGAAAAAACACGATTCTTGAGTATGGTAAACTTTATGAGACCGGCATACAAAAACTGACTTGTTGATTTTGTGATGCTCTTTGTAGTTTAAGAAATTGGTTTATCATAGAAATATGTTCAAAAAGAACATTTATAGTACCTACAGAAAGAAAATGCAATGATAACATACTAATCAAAGTTACAAAGACATTTATTTATTAGTTTAGTTTATTAGACTTGTCCCTAACTGTAATAGTTTCATAAAATTATTTTAAAATGTAAAGTGCGAATTAAAAAATAAATAACAAGTACACTTATGGTACTTGTGAATAAAAAGTACCTTGCGATTATCATATTTTCCTGTTCTGGAGCAGAGGAGAAACATTTTCTCTTTATAATGGCGGTTCTATAATAACTAACACCATTTTTTAGCTACTTTAACAAAGTTACCTTGCTAATTCCGCGACTCGTACTCGCACTAGTGATGCAGGATTTTCGTGCATTGGTTCACCGCCCTCCCTCCCTCAATCAAGAAGCAAGAAATGCAATGAACACACACTCGAAAAACCGCAACCCACACAAGCCATCGCCGACACGTGCTTCGCCCCAACCAGAAGCATCCTCAGGGTGCAACGACCACCACCGAATGTAGTTCGTAGTTAGTGTGTTCATTGCATTTCTTGCTTCTTGCTTGAGGGAGGGAGGGCGGTGAACAAACGCACGAAAATCCTGCATCACAAGTGCAAGTACAAGTCGCTGAATTAGCAAGGTAACTTTGTTAAAGTAGTTGTCATGGATTTCCGCAAAGTAACGCCTGATTCAATCAATTATTCCATTTTTTAGTTCTAAGATGGACTAGTTTAAGTTAGTTTACAAAACCCAAATGTAAACAAATTATGTTAACTTTGCTTATCACGACAAGATGATAAATAAATATTGAAAGATAGTGTTTGTACGCATTGATTCAGCGTAGTTGTGATAAGCTCTGGGGACCATTCATTTAAACTAATTCCTTTTTTAATAATTTAAGATTAAGTCCGCGTTTGACCTCAATCTCACCTGAGGGCAAGTGAAGATGAGGTCGGAGATGACACCACACGGCCCTAAATACGAAAGAATATGATTTTTAACTAGCAGTCGCGGTATAAGGGTAACTGTTAATCCAATAGACATTTCTTGATAAAATATAGCATAAACTGTTTTCCAACAGTTGGGCTATCAAATGGAAAAATATTTTACCTATTATTATTTATTCATCATCATCATCATCACGACTCTTTGTAACGAGCCCACTGCAGGGCATAAGTCTCTCCCCTGGGTGACGAGGAGGTATAGGCCATAATCCACCAAGCTGGCCCAGTGCTGTCAGAATTTTCAGGACGCCGAAAATGGCTTCTGACCAACCCTAACGACTACTGTATACAAGTATACAGCACCTGTATATTATATTATTTATTACGAGTATATTATCCTTCAGGTTAAGACAAAAATCCAACATCAATCGACATTTAAAAAAATGACTTCTATGCTTAACTAATAGAAGGTGTTCCCGTTGATTTCCCATACATAATGGGAAATAAATTCTAGGGTATTAATGGGACCATGTAATCAAATAACATGTGAATAGTTTTTCAATTTTAACTTTTTATTTGTTTTTATTTTTCATACAAAATAATTCAAATAAGTCAAAACTTCTTATGTAAAACACCTTTATGCAAAGTATGACAACGTGGCATTTTCTATCCCTTTTGTTCATCGCTATGGTCAGGTACAGTTCGCAACGCTTTGCATTCTACAATGTATGCAAAGTTCCTCAACGGTTAAAATGTTTTTGTTGTTTATTGTATGGCTTCAGTGACACGCGTCCATTGAATTAATGTTAAAGAGATTTTACAAGGGTGATAATTTATGACCTCATTATATTAAGATTGATGATATCTTGGAAAGTATGCAATTTTCAACCACATATGCTTTGGCAAAAAGTACTGTTTTTTAGTTAGGAACAAAACCTTAAAGTTATGGGAAATCAACAGGAACACCAAGCTTAATACACCTATTGGCATCATAATCACAACTCTTTATCTCCTCTGGATGACGAGGAGGTTTAGTACGTAATCCACCAAGTTGGCCCAGTTCTGATTGGGAAGTCTTGAAGTTTGGATGTCATCATCATCAACAACCTTTAGGTGTCCATTGCTGGACTGGACATAGGCCTTCCTCAAAGTTCTCCACGTCGTCGCTCAGTCCCGCAATATCAAAAGTCATCGCGATAAGTAAATGTTCGGTCGGCGCGGCGATCAGCCATTTATTATTGCTTAAAAAAGTTGACGTCTATTCTATCAATATTTTACTAAGTCTATTTTTTTTAAATAAAACGAAATAGTATATTTCATTACGAGTGCGGAAAGCCTGTCATTGCAAAGAGTTCCGACAAATGTCTACACGAGCCGAGGCGCAGCCGAAGGCGAGGGTTGACAGTCGGAACGAGTTGCAATGACGGTTCCGCACGTGTACTGAACGACTATTTTTAATACAGTTGCGAAAAAATTAAGCAATTTTATAAAATATACAAAATGGCGCCAGCCGTGAAAGATTATAAACAGAGATTTTTTTGTTTTGTTTACCCATTCTGGGTAGGCAAAGGGAACTATGCCCATACAGCCAAGTCTTTACTAGATTCTTTGCATTGACATGAAATGAAAATGAATTTAATGAGATAAAATGAAATGAAACCTAACCTAACTCATTGCACCAAATCATTTTACCTGATATTGAAACAAATTAGTAGCTTCTTTTCAGAAATATTTGCATGAATCGTAAAAACTTCTATGAATTTTGTTTTAAGTAAAAACTTCGTGGTTGCTTTTTTCTTTTTATGGACATCATTTTGACATTTGGGAAAGAAAACGCACGAGTGCGGAAAAGGTAAAGAAAAAGCACAAGTGTGCAATAGCCCACATCCCGAACGCTAAACGTCCCTGCAATACGCCACTTTTTGAGCAACTGTATTAAAAATACCTTTTCCCTTCACTAGTCAGTATATTGACGAAACCTGAGTTACACAAGTTCCTACAATACTTTATTTATAGCATACTCATTACTTTTCGATCATGTCAAATCAACCGTCGGACAGGACAAATGATCATAAAAATCAATCAATTCTCGTTGCACGTCAGACAACAGACTTACGTATCAACTAAGGATCAAAGTTTAGTGCAGACGGGCGTTAGGTATTGATCATTTTTCACCTAATGAGCCAATTAAAAACTCTATCCTTGAGTAGAGTCAAAATCTGAGTACGCTTACAGTGAATAAGTCGCCCGAATAAGTCGCCCACATATATCACAATTCGAGTTTAAAAAAGAGTGAATACGCTTTACGTTGTCATTATTTATTTGTCACTCGCTGTTCTGTAATCCCGCAGGAATATCGGGGCAAAAAATGGAGCCGTTCCACAGTACAGATATCTACAGTAATTCAACATACAAACGGACAAAACGCGAGCTATACCTACGCGGTACCTATAAAGATAGCTGTACTGTGACCGTTCTGCTCAGGAACAAACATCCATACAAACTTTCACATTTATAATATTAGTAAGATAAGCGAGATAGTAAGAAGTAGGTAAGATTAGTAAGGTAGTAAGACGTTTTCAAAAAATCCACAGATGTTATAAATTACTTAAAACATGACGTAAATTATAACTAACGAGCGTTCACCTGCGACTTTGTACGCGCATAAACTAAAATTTAATAAAAAATAATAAAATAGGAATTTTGGAAACCCCTACACCCCCTAAGGAATGTATGTTCCAAATGTCAGCTCTCTTATTTGGAACATACATAAGAGTTATGTATGGCTGTACGTTGTCTATCAGTCACTCAGTATTATTAGTATTTTAAATCACTCATATATTGATTGAATTGCAGGTAAGCCTGCCCAGTGCAGTGCGTGGGTGTGCCAGTGCGTGCTGTACGCGGCGCTGGCCATCTTCGCCAAGTCTTTCCTAGCGCTGGTACTGGAGCTGGGTCCAGTGGTGGCGGTGCTGTCCACTCTGCGGCTGTCCCCCGTGTCGGATCCCCGGCTGGAGCTGGCCGTCGTCATGCTGATTATACCCTTCTTTGTAAATGTAAGTCTTGTTATGGAAAAAACAAAGTTATTAGCTCACTTAGGTACAAGATTATAATTCAAAAATTCAAATTCAAAATATTCTTTATTTCGCAAGTATTTAAATACATTTGAAATAAGTCAAACAATTTACAAATTGAACTGAATCTACCACCACTTCGGAAAGTCGATATGTTGAGAAGAAGTGGCACGAAACTCAACAGCAATCATCTTTTAAAAATAAGAGAAAAGATAATACACAATAACAATTTACAGCCAGGGAATCCCATCTTCGTGCATCCGGATATCTTATAGTTATATTCACATAACACTTATCCTTAAATCTATCGAAGGGTTAATCTTAAATATTTTGGAATTTTACTATAAAATAAAGCGTACACATTGACGCAACAGTGTGCGTCTCTGGGGTCGCAATACTTTTTCTTACTTTTTAAACTATCACGGTGATTGAGAATTTGAATTTATAAGTAGGTATAAGAAACTTAAGACACTGTCAGCTCATTTTGTGTCAATCCAGAACGCTACGCTTGAAGATTGAGAAAAATATGAAGGGGATTATGTATAACTTTTGCCACTGTCAAGACGCCTGACACCTCAGTCTCTTGCAGGGGGAGGTTTACTAATTTATAAGCCAATGCTGTCGATGGCAGCCGGAGCCAAAGTGGGACAAATCTATACGTATGAATGAGAAAGCTTTAAAGTGCTTTGCTTTGACGTAAGTCTATATGTCAATCTTCTCAAAAGTGACAATCAAAGACAAACAATCATCCATCGCCAACGACTGTCTGACGCCATTTGTAAAAACGGTTCATTGCGTTAACTGCGTAATTTCAGCAACCCATTTTTAATTTGAAAACCTGTAAAAAAAATTATTTGAAAATCTGTAAGCTGTGTGTTTTTACGGAAGTGCTATTTGTTCAGTGCGAAATTGACACTTTATATTGTGATAGTGACACTAAATACTTTGTAATTGTTTGTTTGTTTATTTGCGAAATTGACGCTTTCGTGCAGTAGTTTTAAGATAATGGTTGGAACAGGGACTGTGAAGTGTGCCAAATGTGGTATAAATTCAAAGGATGCCCCAAGCTTAACCTTTCATCGTTAGAACAAGAAAGTTAAATATACTTAAAAATATCTAAGTATTTTGTTTCATTTCATTACTTATATATAAATTTCAATGTTGAAATTCGACCTTAAGGTAAATTAAGTAAATATCATGAGACGGTATAGATATATAGAGGCTAGGTAATCAAACTTATAACGTCCCTCTGTTTACGTCGAGGATCAAAAATGGCCTAGACAGTATTTATCTAACTTTTACAGTAAAGCCATAACAAAGACGGGTACTCCAGGTGGTCATAAAAGTTGTAAGTATAAACAATAATAATTAAACAGTAAGTTCCTATCTTAGAGTAATAGACTGCATAGATTTCTACTGTGTAAAGTGGATCTATTAATACACTGAAAAGTTGCGGATGGCATTAACTGAAGCGCTAGTGAGCTGTATGTATGCATTTACGAAGTATGAAGTAATCGTTCTTCTCTCGTAAGAGAGTATATTGTTCCATGGTCTCTTGTGACCACGTCTGCAAAGAACGTCGAGTTAAAATTTAAAATGTAATTATACGCGATAAATCCGGTTAAAAAGTGTTTTATTTATTAGAAAAGGCATATTCAATGTAAAAGTTTTTAACCTTTTGGGATTTCTACACATTGGGTCGTTATTGCATTTGTTTTATTTATTTACATCGATATTTTGACTGGGTTGCAACAGTCAGTCGTGCGTGATCACGAAATGACAAAGTGAATTTCCGACTTTCGAAATGGCTTACTGAAAGACCGGGGATTTAGGAATGATAATAAATAAATAAATTATGATAACTATCTCATTTCTAAAGTTATTTTAATGTAAGTGTTTATTTATTAGCAACCACGCGTTGCAAAATTTTACACCGGTAGTTTCAGACATTGTTTTAACCAACGAAATATTTAGCTTACGTATATTAATATGCATTACAAAACGCACATCTTTGCACAGCTGGCGTATGAGCAAATGATTGGCTTGTTGTCCTAAACTTGACCTGATAAAAACAAGTGTAGACTGAGATCTAAGAAGTCTATTCATGAGGTGTATATTCACACTACTCTTGAAAGAAACAGGAATATACTGATCAGGAGAACCAGCCCGTTAGTGTATTCTATATTTGCGTAAAGGAACTGTTAATAAGATTTAGTTTTAATTTACAATAGAATAAGAATTTATTTACTCAGAAAATTGTTGCAAACTTATGTGAAGTATTAACTCTTAAACGAGGCAGAGTCAGTGTTATAGGGGTCAGCGCCCTCTCCCATTTTAATAAGTTACAGTTTTATTGTGTGCCGTGTTATTATGACCTCTTCGCTTGGTTAAGTGATAAGAATGTGAAATAAATGAAAAAATGTGATAAATAAAAACTTAAAAACATTATTATAAGATTGCAAAGCTTCACTTGAACTGGGATTCACAATTTCAGAAAAAGAAATTGATCTCGGGTCGTCTTAGCTGCAAAGCTAAACCATTAGATGGAGCTACGTTAGCAATATAACGTAAAAACAAAAATGTGTTAAGTAATTTCGAGGCATACCGCCGCTCAGTGGAAGAGCACTCGTCCGGCAAACAAGAGGTCCCAGGTTCGAGTCTTGTTCGTGCGATTTTTATTTATCACATTTTTTCATTTAAAAACAAAACTTAAAAACATTAGATAAGCAATGTGATTTACAATAAATTTTTGTTCTTATTAAGTTTTACTTTCAAGGCGCTCTAGTTTTCTTCTATAGAGCTGTTCGTGAACGCATTCAGATCTGTTCATAGCAGGTTTGCGGACACAGAAAATATTGCAGAAATATATAAATTTCCGATTCATCAGGACGTTTTAGCCAGATCAAGTATATTGTAGTCGCGTCAATACAGGGTAACTGGAGACAAATTTAAGATACTGAAGGAGAGCACTCTGAACTCGATTCTGATCATAATTATGTAATAAAAGTAGGTATTTAATTTTTCACCAGAAATCCCTAAGAATAAATAAAGAGATCTTACTACACTTTTCCCGACGCGCTGCCTCAGTCTACACGCACACAGCAGTGTTCCTGCCACACGCACACCCTCGCCCGCTATGTATCTATTACATTACGCTTATGTAACCATGCGTTGCGTAATGAACTCTTTAACTTTCGGTTACGTTTACTCAGTAAATAATTAATATTTATTTGTTATTTTATAATTTCTCTTCATGTATGTCGAAAATGACCCACCAGTCACCCTGTATATCTGGCCTGCTTCACGGCATCATTGACGCGACTATTGTGTTTTATTTTATTTGATATTTTAAAGTGACGCTTCTACGCGATAAATCCGTTTAAAAAGTATTTTGTTTAATGTCATTAAATGCGACACAGTCGGGTAAAAAACATATCTTATTAAAACCTAGCTGTTAGCATCTGAAAAAAATATCTAGAGATCTTGTATGAAACGACCTTTGACGGAAGCCGGATCTAGTACGCTTAAAATGGTAGCTTAACCATTTTTATTTTATTTATTCATAAGGTACACCAACAGCATAACATATAGGTAATACAATTTACTAGTAAAATTGTTCAGGTATTTTTTTATATTTATGCCCTATTATAGGCGCACACAGCTTTGGTAAAAAACAAAAAGAAGTAACAAACCATTGAAATAGCTCTGCGCCTGCACATGACTCTATTTTATCGGAATGTAGTGCGAAACCGCTGTTACTCTTAGTAAACAATCGAACTTAAGTCAATATTTCCTTAATTTTATTCTCATAGGTTAATTTAATTATATTCGCATACTAGCGTTCTTGATAAAAGCATCGTCAAATGCGACCATTATGACCAACCTAAGGTTATCAGTACGGATTAGTTACTATTTAATAAATGAAGTCGGTTATTTTTTGCTTCTACGATTTACAACTTACTATTTTCTAAGTAAATTCGAATTCTTGATCTTTGGCCTTGTCGTCAAAAGTGAGATGAAACATTACTTTATCTTTCAAGGTTTAAATTTCTTAGTTACTACTCAGCTGATGTGTGCCTAACTTGAAGGGTTATTGGCCAATACTCTCAACTCTTCTCAAATATAATCTGTGGCCAAATATCTATGGTTTAATGTCTTCAACAGCCTTTTATTATCACAGATAAATTATAGTTCTAATCATGCTATGGTTGTAGGTTTGCAAAGAACCTACTTTGCTAAATTAGGTACCGCTGCAATTTTAACGTCACTATGATATAGATTTTTATTAGATGATATTACTTAAGAAAATATTTTAGTTATTAGAAATAGTACCGGTATTTATCAAAGATCACCTCACATGATATAAGGTAAATAACATTCTTACGTGTAGATAGAAACTTCGTAATAGTTGTGAGCGCGTATATCTGGTACAAACAATGATGTGTTATCAGTTATTTTTAGAAGTGGATATGGCGCTATGCTCTTGTTTTTCTAACGATTGTTTTTTGTTATGTTACAGATTTTAATATTCTGGGTGACGGACAACTTCCTGATGTATCACCCTAGAGGGGTGAGCAGCAAAATTAAAACGAAGGTAAACTTACTCATACCTACCAGACCACTTAAAAATAAAGCGTAGAATCAGTCTTCAAATAAAGATTTTTAACGAATTGATACTAAAAAGTAAATACCTACTACTTTTTTATGATATGTAAGTAAAGAGTCCGTAATCTATATCACAGTAAATGGCATACATTATGTAAAAAAACCATTACTTTTAGGTTATGATAGGTATTATGTTCCTTACGAAAAAGTAATTTTATTTCACATCTGAGGTGTAAATTTTGGGCATTTTCTATTTATTTATTTAATAATAATAATAATAATCATTTATTTCAGATAGGTAACAGTAATCCATAATATGTTAGTAACAATTTTAACTTAAATAACTAGAGTTAGTAAAGCATACAGTAATAAATTATATAAAAAGAATATATCATCACATTTAAATGTCAGTAGAATTAATTAGATTATTACAGTAGCAGCATGTCAAATTTGGAAAAAATATAAAAGTGTAAGTAACAAAGTCTTAATATCGAAGTTATAAAATTTTTAAATGTCATAATTTACAATGTCAGAACATTATCAATATTAAATGTCACTTTTAAACATAGAAATCAAATTTAAATTACAGTGTCATGTCAATTTTGAAAATAATTTGGTAGATTTTAGTGTGTCAGGTAAAATACTTAATAAATGCAATAAAATAATATGGAAAATAAATTTATATAATTAAGTACTGTCATTTAGCACTAGACCAGCACGCTCCATGTAAATCTAGCCAGTGCTCCATTATAGGGCCTTCAAAACGATCTTTGAAAACGAGTAGCAGTCTGTTGGTGCTGCCTCGCACGCGCGTCATCATGGAGGTCGCCCTCTTACGCATTATCGCGTGGAAGTCGTCCACCCGCGCCGCTGCGAACATTCCTGATGCGCTGCAGTAGCGCGGCAGCCCCAACAGGCCCCTAAGCCCGTTATTATATTGAACCCTCAAGTCATTTAGCGCCCGCTTCGTATAATTTGCCCATAGACTGCACGTATAGAAGGTTTGACTGTAAGCTCTGAACAAGGATAATTTAACTTCACTTGCGCAACGTGAAAATCTACGGGCCAACATATTGCATCTGACTGACAGAGCTCTACGTTCCCTTTGAATGTCTAAGTCATCGAGCATAGACTCCGTGACCCAGTGCCCCAAGTATTTAAATTCACTTACTCTAACTAGTGGCGTGCCATTTAGAAAGACAGGTGGAATATTTTCATAAGTCTTATTTTTTGATTTAAATACTAATAGTTCACTTTTATTTTCGTTATACTTGAGGCCATGAGCCTCGGCGTATCGCTCACATATCGCAACCAATTTACGGAGACCGCCAACTGATGGGCTCAGCAAGACCATGTCATCTGCATAGCTCATATTGTTCATAATTACCCCGTCAATAGAGCAACCAACCATAGTCCTACTGAGCTCAGCAATCAGCCCATCCACATAAAGGTTGAATAACTTAGGAGACGACAAACCCCCCTGTCTCACCCCGCACTGCAACTTATATTCCGCAGACATTGACTCCGCCCATTTTACACAATTTATTTGATTTTTATACCAATACTTAAATATATTAATTACGTCTATTGGTATAGTTGTGTCATTTTCCATTTTCCTCCACAATAAGTCATAAGAAACGAGGTCGAAGGCCTTAGAGAGATCAAGAAAGCAGGCAAAGACAGGAGTATTTCTAGCTGTATAATATTGAACAGTCTGCTTAAGGCAATATATTGCACTTTCAGTAGATAAGCCCTCGGTAAAGCCAAACTGGGCATCATTCAATATTAAATTTTTACTTAACTGTTTTTCAAGCAGACTGTCCAATACCTTAGCCAGAATAGTCGCTAAAGAAATGGGTCTGTAATTATTCACATTAGAAGCGTCACCAGTTTTATTTTTAATTACTGGTACTACCAGTGTCCTCATCAGATCTTCAGGTAAATAAGCATGCCCGACACACAGAGTGTAGAACATAGACAGCACACGAGGCAGATGTACGCCTGCATGCCTCAAATGCTCCACACTCAATGAGTCATGACCTGGAGACTTACCCTTCTTCATAGCCCGTATCGCGGTAGCCACGTCGTTAGCAGAGAAGCGCACCGTTAACTTTCGTATACTCTCCTCGCCCTCCGACCCCACCGTCTGCATATTCACGCTCAAAGGCGACGTAACACTAAAATTGTTCGCAAATAATTGCGCAATTTTAGCACTATTGCTTTCACCCCCTACACTGGACGGATTAGAAACCCTCGGATTAGTTTTACGAGTTTGCTTCCAGAAGCCCTTAAAATCTTTATAAGAGTGAAGACTAGCAATGACATCCATTTTAATTTGGTCACAGTTATTTTGGCAATACTTCAATTGTTTTTTAAAATATTTTCGGCTACCATACATTTCCTCAAATAATGGACCTTCTTTTGGTTTTCCGCCTAAAAGCCATTTGTGAAAACTAACTCTCGCCTTTATATGGGCTTCTCTAACATACTTATTCCATCCTATGACATGTCTCTTACAAGATTTGATATTATTATAACTACATTCGGATGCCCGACACAATATATCAACTATACTATAGTACATATTGTCTATAGCAACTCGATGTGCACTATTATTACACAAACTGTCACTGCATTTATGAAATTCTGGTGGAAAATGGAAATCCCTAAAGCTATTATTACATAAATTAGAATAAATTTTAATTTGTTCGGAATTTCTTTCGCCCCAATTGATCTTATTAATAATATTACGTCTACATAAACTTAACTTGGGTTTCAATTTGTTTAAATTACATTGAATTAAGAGAGGAAAATGATCTGACCATGACACATCATACAAAATCCTAGCAGCTGTCACCGAGCTCCAGGAGGCCTCAGACACCAGGCAGTGGTCTAACCAACTAGTGCTTCCATGGACATCACTTAAATAAGTATAAGAACCAGAATTAATGCCTAGTAGTTCAATATCTGCACATCTCCATTTTTGTTCTATACAATAGTTTAACATTTCTATGCCAAATAATTGAGTTGGGTGCGCATTAAAGTCTCCTAAAATGTAAACCGATTCAACGCTACTCTCTTCAATTATAGCACTAATCTCACCCATACACTGACACATTTCCGATAAATTATTAGAACTATCTGTAGGCATATACACTGAGAATATTAGTATTGTACGATCACTACTGGTTATTCTCACTGCAGCCAACCGTACACTCCTGCATTCCACGACCGAAACATCACTGAATGCACTTTTACGCCACAGTATCGCCACTCCGCCATAGGGACGTCCACGTAGCATTCCCGCCGACGTGTCCACCGCCGACTTTCCCGTGTAAGCGAAGTCATCGTCAATGGTGCCCAAGTATGGAAGATCGTGATGCAAGAGCCATGTCTCCTGAAGTGCCACTATGTCTGCCATTTTACACAAGGACGCGATGTAGTCAGCTGACCTTGTCATGGATTTACAATTAAAACTAATCATGTTAGTTGAACTAAGCATTATGGTTGGTAGTGGCCGTTCTAACATTTCTTACACCCTTAATATCATTAAACGTGTCTTTCTTTAAATAAACAAATTTCCGATATATTTCCGATATATTTATTCGTTCAACAAATTTTATATAATAAATCTGAATCTTTTTGTAAGATCAAGCTAATCTCGGATTAGCAAAATCAGATCAGTAAAATTATTTTCCCATTTATCAATTCTTGGGAAAGGTATATTATATATCAATTTTTTTACGGCATCAAGGTTTTAAATTGCTATAAGCTGCTAGTATCAGAGCAAGATCGATGATAAAATGAAGTAATGATAAAATTTATTTGAATGACTAACATTAGTATTTAAGTTCGCATTGTTACTAACCTTTAATATGGATACTTTCTGAAATAAATGACTTATTATTCCGATTTGATACATAAGACTACTTTGGCGCGGGTTCGATTCCCACACGGAACAGGAAAATTAAAAAAAATACGGGTCTGGGCGTTTATCCATATATGTATTCATATTCTATGTTCCCCCTAGTTCGCTACAAGGTTTTTTTTTATATCGTAGGGATAGGACGTTTGTCTTCCATGCCTCCTGATGGAAAGTGCGCATGAAGACTATGGTGGTACACGTCCATCCACGAGAAACCTATTCACTCGACACTTAAAAGTTCCAGGACTGTAGTGGTCAGGAAAAACAGACGCAGGCAGATTGTTCCACACCTTGGCAATCCGTACCAAAAAGGAAGTATCGAAGCATTCATATCACAAGCTCTGCTTAGTTTGGGGCCATGTAGTTGGTGTGATTTTCTGGGGATTTTATTTGTATTTATTATTATTATTTTTACAAAACTTTTCTTTTTTCATTTATTTATCATTTTAACAATTTTTAAAATTCTTAACGCCTGCATCACGCAAAACACCGATTCGATGTTTTATGAAATAAAATGTAGCCCATTATTAAATGTCTTTCAATAATTTATTTTTATGCTCGTGGCTGTCATAAGTCGTGTTTTCCATAAAATGTTTTTATCACATTTGCGTGTTTTTTTATTTCTTCATTAGTAACGAATTATTATATCGCCCGGTAATCTATATTATGGTCTCAAATACAATAAGATTAAATTAAATAACAATCATAATTAAAATTAAAAATAAGAATAAAAATTTAAAATTAAAATAAGAATAAAAATTTAAAATTTATGAATATAACAATTTAAATAATAAGAATAGAATTAAAAATTAATAACAAAGTGATGCAAAATTATACAGCGATATTCTGGGATAAAATAATAAATAAAAAAAGTTCAACTTTGAATTTTTAAAAATTAATAACTTTTCTTACAGATTTAGGATTTAAATTTAACAAAAAGTCTACTTTTGAATGTATACAAATTATCATTAATTTCGTTAATAAAATTTTATTAGTGTGTGTGTATAGTGGTGTCAATGGAATACTTCGATTGAAATCGATGCACGATGTGGACAAAACAGGTTACAATTATAATAAGTATGTGTAAAGTAAGCATTATTAGATTCATTTCTTAATTATAACTTTCAAACAGTAATACTACGGCCACACTACCTTACCGTCTACCGGGCTGTTACCGCAATAATTATGGCATTAAATTACCGTTTAAATTACTGCATGAACTGGTGTGGCCACACTACCTTACCGTCTACCGGAAATAATTATGGCATTAAATTACCGTGATATGTCAATAAATTTGGCGGAAAATATCACTTTTTCAAGATGGAGGTCGAAGCTGCAGCGGTTTTGTTTTATGAGTGCCATTTATTTTTACATGAATCTTTTAAATTTCAACAAAGCTAAAAGAAGAAAAAAAGGGTATCCCAAAGAGACGGTTCGGATTGGAATAATTATAAAAACTCTAGCGCTTTTTCATTTGACCACTCCATGTCGGTCGATACGTGCGTCGCCGGTGAGCTCATATTGCACACTGGACAAACGGTAGTGTGGCCACAAACGCTATAATTACTGCGGTAATTTTCTTTGATGTGCGAAAAAAGACCGCCGCCGGAGCTATTGCCTCCCGCCATTTGCCATAGTGATTGGCATTGTAAAATTATGTCCGTAAATCGTGGTTACACCTAGGTGTTGTTTAAGTTATGGCAATTATTACTGGCATATCACGGTAGTGTAGCCGAAGCATAAATCAACAGTAAATCAACATAAATCAAACAGCTGGAGTTAAACCAACTGGGAACGCACTGTACTCTGATTTTTATTGTAATTTGTCCTGTCTGACGGTAGATTTGAAATGATACGCTTAATTTCTTGCTTAAAGTTATGACATGGGAAATCGGTGTCATAACATTAGGCAAGACACTTACGACGGCGTTCGAAAAGTTATCCCAATACGCTAGTTTAAAAAAAATATGTTTATTTTATTAATATTTTACCAAGTCTATTTAAAAAAAATAAAACATAAACGAAAATAACTTTCCCCTTCACTAGATGGTATAATGACGAAACCTGAGCTACACAAATTCCCACAATACATTATTTATAGTGTTCTCATTACTTTTCGATCATGTGAAATGAACCGTCAGACAGGCCAAATGACAATAAAAGTCAATCAATTCTCGTTGCACGTCATAATACGTATCAACTTAAGATCAAAAAGTTTAGGCATGTCATAACTAAGCTTATCTTAGGAGAGTTTAGTGCAGACGGGCGTAAGTCTTGTTACATATGGGGGAATCGAGCGACCCAAACCGCGACGATAACATAGTATCCTTAAACATTTTCTCTGTACCCTTTCTATGTCATCAACATGAACTTTGTAATAGGGATTCCAAATACAGCTTCCATATTCCTAAATGCTCCTGAAGTCCTGACTTATGAATTGAATAAATAAATTACGTTTAGGCCTTTTTAAAATGTTTGGAAGTCCTTAAAACAAAACCAAGAAGCTCGTTAGCCCTTGTGGTAATATATTTGAAATGTGATCTAAAGGAGAGCTTGTCATCGAACACAATTCCTAAGTCTTTACCACTGAGATCTCTTCTTTAATATGTCGTGCATTTTCTTACTCTTCTGCTAACAAACAAGCAAATGGAATGAACTGCGTGCGTCTATTTTCCCTGACCAGTATAGTCCTAATACTTTTAAGCGTCGAGTGAATAGGTTTCTCGTCGATGGACGTGTACCACCTTCTTCTTCATGTTCACTTAACATCAGGTGTCATGGAAGACAAACGTCCCATCCATATTTTATATTAAAAAAAAACGTACGATCACTACGAAAATCCGAATGAAGTGGCGTCGGCAAATCCGTTCGCTACCGATATAGTGGACGAACTGTCAAAAATCAATCTGTTTGCTACGATACGTACGATCCTTACGATGCGGACATGTGGACGCCTACCTTTAGTAGTCTTTAGTTCGAAACCAATTTCATAATTGCAAATAATAACCATTTATTTCCTATCCAGGTTAGATACCAGTCAATAAAGAAGGAGAAATCCGGCTCGGAGGAGGACGAACATTCGGCGGACGAGCGGCTTCTCGGCGCCACAGTATGACCCTACCCTAAGCCCGCGATGCTCAGGGCTTAACACACGTAATCTCTTAGATAGGTACTGTAAAGAATTCCTTAATGTAAAATATTGTACATTTTGCTAAACTTTATAAAATGTTAATTAATAACTAATTTGCAGGCGTTATTTCCTGTGTGTAACTATTGATATTCGAATTAATAAGATTCTAGTCGGGGGGATTTTCGAAAATCGAATTAAGAAAGTCCTGTCACTGGCTTCCGTGATTATTAAAAAAAATTGTGAAGAACTTTGTCTTATAAAGTCGATCTTAAATCCGTACCGCAGGGCTAACATAAAGATAAGTAATCGATCTATAAAAATAACAGTTATAACAAATAAAACTTAACTAGTTATCATATTCTTTAACATAATTTCGTAATATTTAGACTAAATTAGTTTCACATACGACGTGAAACGAAATGTATATTGGACAAAAGACACGGATTTAAGAGCTGTACATGGTGACTGGTGGGTCATTTTCGAAATTACAGGACGTGATAGTTTGAGATCATACATGAAGAGAAAAAAATAAAATAAAAACTAAACTTAACCGAAAGTCAAAGAATTAATTACGCAACGCAGGTAACAACCACACAGGCGTAATACAATAGATACATAGCGGGTGGTGGTGTGCGTGTGGCAGGAACACTGCTGTGTGCGTGCGTGTTGACTGAGGCAGTGCGTTGCGAAAAGTGTAGTAATGTCTCTTTATTTATTCATAGGGATTTCTAGTGAAAAATTAAATACCTACTTTTATTACCCAATTAAGATCAGAATCGTGTTCAGAGTGCTCTCCTCTAGTGTCTAAACTTTTTCACCAGTCACCCAGTATAAAGACTCGATATGATTACACGATAAAATTTAATCGATGCTCCCATGTTAGCCTTACGGTCCTAATTTTGGGATTATTGTTCTATGTGTATAAAAGGGTAGTAGGAATATATCAAGTACTATGCAAGACATTTTTATCTGCTGACTTTAGTTGCATAAGTAGTTTTTACACGATTTTGTAACCAAAAAAATGTATATCATAGATGATATGTTGATGCGTCCATAATTTATGCATATTTTGTAAATTTATTGTTCTTATGTACTTGAAAAGAACCATTCTATTTTTCGGAAACATTCTTACGCAGTAAGTCTTAACAATAGTTCTGCGATCCTTTAACGGTAAGCGATTTGTTACTGTATTAAAATGAATACAATGATGTATTAAATATTAATATCGCAATGTTTGACATTATGAAACTAATATCAATACTAGCTTACTTAATAATTAAAGTTTAAGTGCTGTTGGCAATGTTTTTATCTAAACTACTGAACCAAATTTTATGAAATATTGTAGAAGCTATGCTAGGCATGTGTGCGCCCGAACGTAGCCGTAGGTAAGAGCTAGTTTTTTTAATATTGAGTTTAAAAAATACATGAATTTATAACTGGACCTATCGAGTATACTTAATTTTACATTTTAACTCTTCGGTGTCTTTGTATATCTTGTTTTTACCCGTAGACTAATTAATACGCGATAAATCCGGTTACATAGTGTTCTATTTTATATTATGAATCGCGAAAACCTAAAACGATGTTATACGATGATTTCTAAAAATATATGATACTCCAAAGAAATCTTTTTTTTATTAGTTTTGTTTATCACGCGAAAAACGGTGATATAATTAATAATTTACATCTTTCGAAACATTACTTTAAAACATGGGTTTTATTTTATGTCTTAATGTTATTTTTATATTAATTGTGTTTAATCTTTGTACTCACTAAGTTTCTCGATGCTTGTAAAACATGTCCAATAATTCATATCAAAATGGTACGGTCATTTCATCTTATAAGTTACTTTAAAATTATAAGAATTCTCGACCATTGCTTCTGTGATGGTACAGCAGGCAACAGATCGTTACAAACCTGTCGAAATTCCCCAAACAATATTTGAACTTAATGTCGAGAAGCATAGAGTTCAGATTCAATCACAATTTTTTGACTGGTTTGGAACGCATGATCTGCCGCCTTCTGTACCAAAACGTCGAGTAAACTTAAATTAAAAGTAAGCTGATAATATCCGGTAAATTGTAGTTTTTTTTTAAAGTGGAAGTAGGTATACGTTTATATTAAAAAATGCGGCGGTTAAGATAGCATTTGGATGGCCGTATTAAGCCAAGTTAAAACTAACTTGGTTTAGTTGTAAGTGGACGATCGGCATTATAGAGCTTTTCCATGGGATAACTAAGATTCATATCATCTCATAAAATAATTATGATAACGTCCATTCATGGTCCTTGCTAGTTACGTCGTTGAAATAAAACACTGTTTTGATGATATATAGTCGCGTCTAACAGCCCACTCAGTCGCTCGTCTGTAAAGACACTGAAAGATCGAGTTGAATATAATTTTATGTGGCTATATCCGGATATCTGAAATGAGGAGATTCGCAGACGAACCAAAGTCGCGGACGTTGAAAGGATTGAAAAGCTGAAGTGGCAATGGGCAGGGCACATAGCTCGCAGAACAGATGGCCGCTGGGCAGAAAAGTTGTCGAGTGGCGGCCACGTACTGGGAGACTCAGCGTAGGCAGGCCGCGTTGACCTGGTCAAAGTCGCCGGTAAAAGCTGGATAAGGGCGGCGCGGGACCGATTGGTGTAGAGATCTTTTGGGGAGGCCTCTATCCAGTAGTGGACGTCTTCCGGCTGTTAATGATTATGATATCCGGTAAAAAAACCGTTTTTTTTAATATTTAATTTAATAAATCGCGAATACGTATTTCAATATGGCTTTCGTTGTTTCTAACGCTACTTATTAGAATTTTGGCATGCAATTCGTGGTTATTTGCATGGTGTTTCCAAGACCCTTGCCTACTGACACTACGTATGTGAATTCTAATAATTGTGCTATTACAAACGCGCAAATCGAGTCATCAGTAGGCTATTTGGAATGTTATTAGCTTCAATATTTATATTAATTAATATTTTTTTTTGTATTAAATGCATTCTTTACCATTTTGGTCAAGTGGTACAATACGCCCCTGCTTTTGCCAGTTCTGGGAATGATGACGTAACATGCATGTAAAAGTTCGTTCGTTTTGTTCTACAGATTAGAAGTCTTCACCAGCAAGTTCCTATACCAGCCCCATTGCAGCGCCATATTGTGACGAAAGCGTCTAAATAGTTAATTTTTAAATCGATATATTTCAGCGATTTTGCTCCTGAATTAAAAATATTTTTTACTTATTTCCGTCACCACTACTTAATTTATTTATTTATTATCAACAACAAAATCCACAGACCTTAAATATAATTAGATAGTTCTCTCAAGAAGCTTACGTCTAATGACGGATTTACATTTTATTTATGCTATGAAGTACATAAAAAATACAAGTAGCCTTTTATTATTCTTCATCCTTTTTATTGTTACTTTAATATTTTCATAAGGCCCGTAAGCGCAAGCGAGAGGTCTCATAAAATTGTTATATTCATTCTCATGTTTGTAATAGCGCAATTATAATATTTATTATTGTATGATGTTTAACCAACCAGCACTGGGCCAGCTTGGTGAATAACGGCCTAAACCTCCTCGTCACCCAGAGGAGAGACTCATATCCCTGCAGTGGGCTCATTACAAAGAGCTGTGACGAATTTTGTAGCGAAAAACTTAATCAATCGAGATAGGATTTTTGCGTTATGTAGTTTGTACCTGTATGTACCTTCTATTATGAAATTAACACCCCCAAAATTATTCCAACTTCTTATCAAAATTAAACTAAAATCTTTGACAACTTATTCTCGAATAAATTAAATCTCACATATAAATAGATCTACTGAATGATGACGACGACTTTGCGTGGTGTTAATTACTAATTACTCCCAGTTACAGAGAATGAGGCGTTTTTAATAAGTGTCACTTATAAAATGCGTGATGAGGTTTATAAAGTGTAAAAATTGTTACGAAGTGTTAACACTTAGATACCTATTTTGATCTTTTGGTCATTGCTCGATATGGCAACGAAGCGCATACGCAATTGCCAGCTTGGTTATTGAACATATTGTAGGTTTCGTTACAGCTTATACTTATTGGTTATACAGGGTGACTGGTGGGTCACTTTTGAACTTCAAGGACGTGATACTTTGAGATCAAACATGAAGAGAAAAAAATATAATAAAAAATAAATATTTATAATTAACTGAGTAAACTTAACCGAAAGTTAAAGAATTGGTTACTAGAGTTGGCAGCGTGCCGCGTGCCAGGTCACGTGCCGCGATTGATTCAGGCCTAAGTAAAGTACATAGGTAACAAAATAGTATGTATAGAAAATTCTAGTGAAAGATTTAGTACCCACTTTTATTGCATAATTCTGCCGTCCTACCGTAAAAGGCCGCTAAGTGCAAAATCATATTTTCGAGAAAAAAGACAAAAACCCGCAAAACTTGTTTTCTAGAGTTGTATGTAAGAAAGCTCACATTTGTTGAAAATATATCGCAATTACACACTTATAATGCGACTAAAGGAGTTTAACGTTTCTACAATCTAGAATGTTTATGGCTTTTATAAGCTAGGTAATCCAAAAATGGCAAAATGTCATTTAGCCGCCTTTTTTGGTAGGACGGCAGTATTAAGATCAGAATCGAGTACAGAGAGCTCTCCTTTAGTATCTAAAATTTGACACCAGTCACACTGTATATAAGTTATCAACCATAAATCTGACAACGCTGCAAACCCTTTACACTTCCCAACACTCGAAACAGATGTGTTACAGATATATGTAGATACCTTTTTAAACTTATGTAAAAAACACAATGGATATTTATCGCTCTGCCGCTTTGGAGGCTTTTTGCAAAAATGTAGTTATATATTTTACGTCATGAACCAATGAATCATATATGTACAAATTGATCATTACAATATAACAATTTTAGAGAAATATATTTTTTGATTTGTATTTTTGTTGTATGATATAAGTCGTAGTGTTCCCAAATGGTCTAAGTACTTAGGTTCTCATTTGTGCCATTTCATTTGTTTATATTTTTTACATCGAATTAAGACTGAAAAGGTCGACCTGATCGGATTTTTCAATTTGTTATTTCATCTATACATTGCTATCCATAATTTGAATATGGCTGGTGATTTAAACTTAACTGTGTAACTTAATACTTATGACTAAAAAAAATGTAAGTTAATTAATCGGTTATTGTATATGGATTTGATGGAAGTAGGTACTCATTATTGTGATTTTTGTAAATACAGATGTTACAGCAAGGACATATTGTAAAATTAATATTATTAGGGCAACATATTATCATTGTGAATGAAATAAAGTGTTCATTCGTTAACTAATTCTTTTAATTTATACCCTAGCATAGTTAAATCTTAGATTTGACTTGCAATTAATATCATCCACACGACAGAAATTGATGAAACATGTTAAAGTACCTGTTAAGTATGGTATGGGACCTACATACTACAATTTCAAATAAAACATTTGACAATAACTAATATGGTTTTTAATTAAGACTCCAATATATTTATTACATTTATGTGTTAGCTGTACCGGCCGTATGTACGCACTAACTTCCAGGCACCGCACAAGCCTCAGTTACATTGTAGGTAGGTACTTAAATCTACTGACGAGGCATTACTGTGTAGTTACATACCTATTACATTATTTTATTAAAAGCGTATTTTTCAAATATCTGAATATATGTTGAAAAAATGAGGTCTTTATTTTATTTGGCATATTGTGTCTGATCTTTAAGAATAATTGAGCATTATTAAATGCAAAAAACTTAAAAATATTATGCATTTTTGTAGTTTTAAATAGAAAAACTATAAAGAGCTACAGAAAACAGTCTTAAATGCTTTTCTCTATAGGTAGGTACTATATGCGTCGTAATTTTTATGTCAAACGATATGTCTATTGCCGTATAAAGTATTAATATTAACTTTGTTGTTTAGCGCTACAACCATTTATGATAACAGACAAAAATAATCGGCAAAATAATTTACCTACACCTGCTTTTCTAAATGCAAGCTTGTTACTTGAGAATTCATCGAAAGGATAGAATACATACATACATAACGTCACGCCTGTATCCCTTATGGGGTAGGCAGATATCAGAGGTTACAAGACCATCTGATGTCACGTTTGACAAATTTGGAGGTATTATAAAGATGGAGAGAGACTATTGTAGTGACAGGGAGTCAGCCTATCGCCCACAAAAACGCCTTTAAAACCTCTGTCCCTTAACTGACTTTTACAGTTTGCTCGGGAAGAGAAGCAGCTGGCACATTCTACGTTTTTCTTTCGCTCCCAGCCCAGCATGGAAGACAGAGAAGAGGATGATAATTATTTAGTTTACTTACTTATAGAGCTGCTGTGATCGCGCAGGTTATGTCTAATTCCGCTTTTACCCGACTAAGACGAAGCAAAAAGCAGGGTTGTGATTTTGATCTGTGTGTATGTCGGTATGGATGTTCATCTGTTCCCTCAGAACTTCTAAACTAGTTATCATAATTGGACAAATGAGGTGTCGTTGGAAACCTCTTCATTATCCGCTGGTTATAGGCTAAGTACATAACGTTACGTTAAATTGATTACAGCGCCCTCTCGGGGACATAAAGTAAAGAATGCGAAAAAACTTGACGATTTCGTGCATTTAATAGCTATGTGGTATTCGGAGTTTAAGAAGGTTTCTGCTGTCTATGACTTACTAACACAACTACTATAAATTATGTTTAACTTGATTTCATCAAGCCCAAAACTGGAATTCTGGTCCGAGGCGAAACCTTGCAGGACGAAACAGGAACTATGACATGGTGTTGATAAACTTTACTGGCGGGTTTTTTTTTAATGTGTTGTATGGGAAGGATTTGGCCTAGTAATTTAATGATTTATAAACAATAAACGCAAATTGCGTGTACCTACTTTTTTAAATAAATATCTACAACTCTGGCTATACAAAGAGCTAAAACAATTTGAATTTTAATTACACAATTAATTATTTCATCATTCATGCATTGTACGAAGTGACCAGTTTATCTTCACCCCTCGTTGCAATTTACCTAATTATCGACAGAGTACCCTAAATTACATGATTTACAAAGTTATCACAGCGCAAAAACAGCGTATTAATGACAATACTTTGTATAGGTACTATATTAATAATAAAATTGGTAGGTATATTAAAGTGAGTTTAATTAAGACAGAAGTTATCGTTTTTATTTTTTATACTTTTTAGTTCAATTTTGCAGTCGGTTTTATATTTTCAGAATATTTTTATTTCTAAGAATTGTAAGGTTGCCTGGTTGAAATCGCTTTACAGCGTTAAGGTCACCGGTTGCGCCTTTCAAAACTAATTTTGTTTGTTGTTTTTTCCCCTTTAGTTATTGTGTGCAATGAAGAATAAATAAAATAAAAAAAAATCCCTATAATTTAAAACTTTTTATTAAAATTGATTGAATCAGGCGTTACTTTTCGGAAATCCATGATAACTTGATAGTGATAGCTTGTGGTGTGGGTTCCAAGTGTGTGTTCATTGCATGTCTTGCTTCTTGCTTGAGGGAGGGAGGGAGGGCGGTGAATCTACGCATGAAAATCCTGCATCACTAGTGCAAGTACAAGTCGCGGAATTAGCAAACTAACTTTTTATAGTAGTTTTAATTAAAACTTAATTAAGTAGGTGCAAACTATGAATACACTACACAGATCATATGAAAAACAGTGACATACATAAATCACCCACACTAAAGCCAGATCCAGTGATGCTTAATGTTTTTTTTTTGTGTTTACGTATTGTAACACCATTGACGACCACTTTGGCGATGGGGTAAACCTGTGGCCGCGGGTTCGATTCCCGCACGGAACAAGAAAAAAAAACGTTCCGGGTCTGGGCGTTTATCTATACATGTATTTATATTCTAGGTTCCCCCCTAGTTCGCTACATGGTATCTCATAACACAAGCTTCGCTTACTTTGACGCCATGTAGTTGGTGTAATTGTCTGGGGATTTTATTTATTTATTTTTTATTCAACCAATACACAACCTAGCTGCCCTCCACTCAGCACCACTTCGCTGACCTCCGCCCCGCTCCGCTGTCCTCCGCTCCACACCTCCAAACTGTCCTCCGCTCAGCGTCGACTTTGTATGAATATCCGTTCAACTCTGATCCACTCCGCTTGTGCTGTTTCCATTGCAGCGGAGCGGAGATTTCGAGCATAGTGATTGGCCTATTCAGACACCGCTAAGCTCTGTTCCGCGCAGCTCCGCGTCAATGGAAACCCAGCCTTACGGCTCGCGTACCTACACCAAATCCGACATCGGCCGAAGTATGCTCGGGCGTCATCCGATCGGACGTTTGATTTGATCGGGCGTCGGCCGATCAAATCAAACGTAAGTAAAAGAATGAGAGCGCATACATACACTGCTACTACCGACGTCGTCCGATAACGCCCGAAAACGGACTATCAACTGACGAGTCCGAAAGTGTTTGGATTTTTTATCAGTTTTACCGGCTTCTTTCTGCGATCGAGTCGTTTTTTGGATCAAGAATGGATATTGAAAAATTTATTACTTGCATTTATAACAGACCGTTACTGTGGGACAAACATTCAAAAAGAAACAATTATCGAGCTATTGGGAAACATCTATGAAATGAAGAAGAAATGGAGTAACCTGAGGGACCAATTTCGCAAAAAGTATAACAGATGTCAACCAGGTCTTCGAAATCCTCCATTTTTAAAAACACGCCTGTACTCTGTATGTTGCACAGTCAGACTACATAGTTCCAGTACTTATATTCATCTATGAGTGTAGGTATTCAGTTGAACGTCCGAGACAGTCGTCCGAACAGCTCCGACCCGAAATCGGCCGATGGATCGGTTTTGGTGTGCGCAAACCGTTAGCTTCGGATCATTATCTGTAGGTACCTAATTAAAAATACGTCGTCATGGTTACAAAACAACTCGTAAGTTTGCCGTAGCAACAGAAATCGCTTGCAAACATTTCTCTGTCAAAGCTGTCTGTTAGTGAATCTTTGAAGAAATATTGAATACACTTATGAAAGTAATGGATTAAACCACATCGATCAAAATGGATGAAAGCGAGTTATTAAAGCTGCAGCGGACGAAAAATGGCTGCCGTATCCCGATTATGTTACCCGTACCGGATATTAGTTCTATGGAGAACCTACCTTTTACACCATTGCCACCATATAATCGACTCAAGGTAAAAATTTAATTAAGTACTTACTGCATTATATAAAACGACGACCCCGCCGCGTCTGTCTTTCTGGACATGATTTGAAAAATCACAGGTTTTTATGCAAAAGATCCCTTTCATTATTTAACATCAATCCAATATTGCAATGATCGGATTCTGTTCTATTCTAATCCTCACATAAAGGTAAGTGATGAAGTCAAAAATCAACACTTACTCTCTAGTCAAGAAAGGAATGTTACCTGCGTCTTAATTTAAACTGACCTTTTCGATTGTCCCTTGATTTTCGTTAGGTATTCTTTTAAAACTACACACCTAGGTATTATTTATATTTTCTGATTGGTTAATTCGACATACGCTGCGTGGTCCCCATATTACCTAGATGCGAATTAAGCTTACAAAATAATCATTGGATTGGTTATACCTACAACGCTATTTTTGTTCACACGAAACCTGAGGACAGTTTGCTCAGATAAAAATAAATAATCAAAATAAAAAAATAAAAAATTACAATGTTACTCAAAACTTGCAACCGACTCCATACCTGACGATAGTTTGCTCAGATAAAAATAAATAATCAAAATAAAAAAATAAAAAATTACAATGTTACTCAAAACTTGCAACCGACTCCATACCTGACGACAGTTTGCTCAGATAAAAATAAATAATCAAAATAAAAAAATAAAAAATTACAATGTTACTCAAAACTTGCAACCGACTCCATCTATACGAGCATTCGTAAACATTCGTTAATATACGATTCGATAAAGTTCTGTGATCGCACTGCAGAATTGGTAACAGACTCGATTGCAGTAGTTTTTATAGCATGTTGTATTTTAACTCAATCTTTACAAATCCTTAAATTGTGTACACACTCACTCGCGCGTGTTATGGTGCGTACAGATGGCTGTAATGGAACGTATAATGTAACATTCTGCGCAGTACACGTCCAAATACGCAATGAGCACAGAATGTTATGGTGCGTACAGATTGCTAGTAATGCAACTTGTAATGTAACTTTCTGCGCACATCCCGTATTTGGACGTGGAGTGCGCAGAATGTTACATTACAAGTTCCATTACAGCAATCTGTACGCACCATTACATTACAAGTTCCATTACAGCAATCTGTGCGCAGTTGAGCAACGCTCGGAGTAAGAAAAAGAAATGGTTTGAATCTGGATGTTTATAGATAGACGTATATGTATTCGAGGTTTATATTCTAGGTATTCCCTAGTTTGCTAGTTACATGGTATCCTATATCACAAACTTTGTTTAGTTTGGGGCCATGCACGTAGTTGGTCTGATTGAGTGGGTTATTGTTAGCTATATATTAGATAATTATTTTAGGTTAAATTCATCTCATGAAATATAAAAAAGTGCGTACAGATTGCTGTAATGGAACTAGTAATGTAACATCCACCGCTCGATACTTGCGCTCACTGTATTTGGACGTGTATTGCGCACGAACTGAGCGTTCACTACGGGCATCCTGAGAAAGATTTTTTCCGTATTTCGTCGCGAGCACGGTCCGTCGCCGCAGACATTTTTTTCAACCGACTTCCAAAAGGAGGAGGGTTTCAAATGTTTTTTACTTGATTAATTGGTCCATTATGAATTGATTTTGATGATTCTTGTTTTATTTGATAGAACAAAATAAGTCAGAGGTGGCCCAATTTTGGGGGCCACATTTAATAGAAATTAATTCAGTACTTTCAAAAAATATGTATGAAAGCGGAGAATATATACCTAGGTACGTAAGGGACATTTCACTTCAGCCAAAGTTTTGACAAGGATTTAAAAATGTAAGTGAAGTCGGTTTTTTTAATGCTCTATCATTATCATATATAATACCTCTCTCCGCGACACTTAACAAAATTAATAGATGACACAAGGTATAGAGTCCGAAAGCCTCATTCGTGCTCTAATTTTTATCAGAGCTTTATCAGTATTCTACATACCTATATTAAACTCGTCTCAGTGACTGATAGACAACGTACAGCCATAACTACTAGGCGTAGAGAGCTGAAGCTTAAACATACTCGTACATCCTAGGAATATGTAGGGGTAGGAGTGTACCAAGGAAAGTAACCCGAAATTCCCACGGGAAGGGAAAACATATGACTTTTGGTTTGTATGAAAAATTTATTCATTGAGTGCACCGATGTGAAACTTGGCAAAAAGGTTCGTGAATGGGATAAATAAATAAATATTTCGAACATTCACACCACATTATCTAGGCTAAATAAAGTTTCCTATAGGTAGAACTTATGCTATGGATACTAGATAGACAATGTTTATTTGCGTACGGAGTGAGCAAAAGCTAATCGTCGTTCTCATAAAAAAACTCCGAAGACCTCGACGTTGGTGGCGCATAGAATTATATAAAATTAGAGAAAGACTTACAGTTGATCAAACAAAAACCTTAAAACTTCTGGTTGTTTACATTTTCACGATACAAATTAATTCTTAATTTATCGCCTAAATGTATAAACTGATTTATATGATTCAAATGGATAAATTGGTTTTATACTCAGAGCTTTCATTTGACATCAAAATGGTCAAGATAACGTAATAAACAAAAAATCACATTTTCAAATTGCTCTCGTTATTATCCAATTGCACCGAGCAGGCTATGAGCGTCACTCACAACAGGGGCAAGTCTCACACACTCAGGCGCAATTCTATATATAGCTTTGAGCACGCTACGAGCGGGCGCTACTGCGGCTCAGTTCGTGCTCAAGAGGCGTCCAAATCATGGGAACTTCTTAATTGCATGTTACATTACTAGTTCCATTACAGCAATCTGTACGCACCATAAGAGAAGTGACAAACATTGACAGAGTTTATCAATTATATGCTAAGTCGGACAAAATAAATCGATATAATGTCTGGCATGATTTTATCCAAGTCAATTGTTTAATTTTTTTGTTGAAGACTGAACCCTTCTCATGACATCTTACCTTATGGTGTATCATACATGATGAAGCCGAGGCAAGTAGGTTTAGGATCTTTAGGTCCAATCTTAATCTGAATCTGACTTTTATCCCTTAGGAAAAGAAAGAACAATATCGCAGGTTTCTCGAAGAAAAAGCAAGAGACCGTAAAGTGAAAATTGCTCGTCCACTGCCTCAGCGTGATGAGCGCGACACTATTGAAAGAGACCAGAGCGTTTACATTAGAACTTTACGCCAATGTGCTGATCAAATACAGCCCCCACCCATGCTCAAATCGTGGGAACGAAATATTGTAAGGCTCATTCCAGCTAAACTAAGAAACAATTTCCCGATTGTAACGAAGGAACTTATTGATGAAAGCAAAGAAGGTTGGGACAAAAATCTTCACAGTCTTGCCGTAAGTACTATCATACGTGCTAAGACGGGAGTTTCGCGTGAACGCTATCAAGAGCCTCACTTCAAGTACCAAGGGATTACAGCGAATTACGAACAAATGGTAAAGTTCCGACAAAAACTTCACGACGGATGCCTTTTACTTCACCCGTTTATAAGACTGGTATTGGAATCCGCAGAAAGAACATTTCCTGATCATATTGTAGTGTTAAAAAAATATCGTGCCAAAGGACCTTACATTTTAGATGAATTTTGTCATAAAGTTATCGATGAAGTTAAACGGATAGATTATTTAGTTTCAAGCTCATGGTATGCCATTCTAGTGCAATGGCTAAAAAACCCTCGATGTTTAAAAGATATGCCAAAAAAGAAGATTCCTGATTTTGTCAGAGTTGCTACTAAAATGATATCTATGCAAATACAAGAACTTATGCGTAAATCTGTTGATGCTATCATAGATTATCTCACTGACCCTGAAGCAGTACCAGTTATACGTATTGAACTTGAATTTGATGGTGATTTTTCATATAATCCTTCTCTGGATATGATTTTTGAATGTTATCATAGCATCGCAACAGCTTTGACAAAAATAGCACAGAGGCTTTTGCCTATTGAGCAACACTTAAAGTTACCGTATTCTCACGATGTTTTACCGGTGGAATATAACGATTGGTTAAGTGAAGATGGCCACAAAAGATTGCAAGAGCAACTAGATATCGTTTATTCCCCTCTAGATATATATTTAAAATCATTACGACAAAAATATAGCATGTTACATGGTGTTAAAGCAAGAGATGCATTAGTACAGTTCATAAAAGAAACGAAAGAATTCGAAGAGAGCCGAGATAAAATACTGTATTTCCAAAGTATTGATTCTGACATTACAGCTATTTTGGAACATGAATATTTTAATTGCGCAGTGGTGTGTCAATTACAAATGATAGATGGTCTCAAAAAAAAGGCGTCGGAATTTGTACGTGATATAATTTTAGGAGTAGTCCAATCACATATAGATGAAAATGGAAGTATCTGTGCAGAATTTGAAGATATAGCTGCAAAAGCTTTAGCAGAGCCAAAAAATGCAGCTGAATTGGTTGAACAAGGAGTTTATATATTGCATGCAAAAACTGTCTTAGTTGAGGCACTCAAAGAACGTATTCTAAGACAAATAAGTATCATTTCGAATTTGTTGGAAATGACTGTACTCACAGAAGAACATGTCGAATCAAACACTCGTACTGTTAATTGGTTAAAAGAAATCAAGCCAATATTTAACAAAAACGCTGCAGCTTATGAAACCTTTAAAGCCGAAATGGAGGAAAATCTCCTTAACAAAATTAACCTTCTTAACAAAGAAGTTCGAGAAATGACGCCTTATCTAGAACTACTAGATAACATGGATGATGTAAATTACACTCTCGAATATTTAGAATATATACGAAAACTTGTTTATCGATTGGACGCTTGTGATAAAATGGTCAGCTGGATTAATAATGAAGAAGCGACATTTAAATTTCCTATTTCAAATTATCCAGATCTCGAGGAATTAAAAGACTGTATAATACCTTTTCATAATCTTGTACATTTGGTTCATAGATGGAAACGTAGTTATTATACCTGGATGGATGGCCCATTTGAGTATCTCGACCACGTTCAAATTGAGGCAGATCATGACTTTTATTATAAAGAATTTTTAAAGCTTTCTAAAACTTATAGAAATAAAATAAAACAACAAATTGTTGAGGGTATCGAGAGGCGATTTCAAGGTATTGTGGATGACCCGGATGTAAATAACTTACCCGCCCCTATGAAACTGTGCGCACAAGCAGTCAATGAAATAAAGGAATGGAGGCCTAATGTTACGATGGCTCATATTATGTGCAATCCAGCATTAATGCAAAGACATTGGGATGAAATGAGTACTATTGCCGGTTTTGATTTGACCCCAAACGCAGGAACATCATTGAAAAAGATTATTAATTTTGATTTGTGGGATGATATAGACCAATACGAAATAATAAGTGTTGCAGCAACTAAAGAACTTGCCCTTATTACTAATTTGAAGAAAATGATGGCAGAGTGGGATGATATATGTTTCAAGACAAGCCCGTACAAAGATTCGGGTATATTTATTCTTTCTGGGCTTGATGATGTACAAAGCGTTTTGGATGACCATATCGTTAAAACCATTGGAATGCGTGGCTCAGCATTCGTTAAACCATTCGAAAATCAAGTCAAAGCTTGGTATGAAAAGATAGTTAGAGTTAATGCCACTATAGATGAATGGGGTAAAGTTCAAAGTCAATGGTTATATTTATTACCAATATTTTCGTCAAAAGATATTGTAGCCCAGATGCCAGAAGAAGGTACAATGTTTTTGGAAGTAAATAATATTTACAGGCGCTATATGGGTACAGTGGATAAAGATCCTCATGTCTTGGATATTGCCGGTGGGATGGGAGTATTAGAATCCTTCAAGCAGGCCACAGTTCTTTTGGAAAAAATTAACGACGGCGTAAACAATTATCTTGAAAGAAAACGTTTATATTTTCCTCGATTTTTCTTTTTATCCAATGACGAAATGTTGGAAATTTTATCGGAAACAAAAAATCCTCTCAAAGTGCAACCACATTTAAAAAAATGTTTCGAAGGTATCAATCGGTTAGTGTTTGATGCAGATTTTAATATATCAGTGATGATATCCATGGAAACTGAACAGGTAGAATTTCTTGAAATTATAAATGTCGCAGCTGCGAGAGGCTCTGTTGAGAAATGGTTGGTCCAGGTTGAGGAGCAAATGTTAAAAGCTGTGAGATCTGAAACTGAATTGTCATATTATGAATATCCTACTATAGGAAGAGTTGAATGGATTTTGTCATGGGAAGGCATGATTGTATTAGCTGTGTCACAAATATACTGGGCCATCGACGTACATGAATCTCTGAGTACACATGAACTTAGCGAATTAGAAGCTTTTCATGCAAGTCTTTCAAAACAATTGAATGAAACTGTTGCTGTTATTCGGAGAAGTGATCTGTCTAAGTTGAATAGCATTACAGTCAAGGCCCTTATTGTAATAGATGTACACGCCAAAGATGTAATTGATGAACTTGTTCAAAAAAATGTAACCGAAGTCACGGATTTTCAGTGGCTAGCTCAGTTGAGATATTACTGGGAAGATGAGCGAGTAGTAGCGAAAATTATAAATGCTACAGTCAACTATGCTTATGAATACTTGGGAAATAGCGATCGGCTTGTTATCACTCCCTTGACTGATCGATGTTATCGTACTTTAATAGGCGCATATTCACTTCATCTCAATGGTGCTCCTGAAGGTCCAGCTGGCACCGGTAAAACAGAAACAACAAAAGATTTGGCAAAAGCTCTCGCAGTGCAGTGTGTTGTGTTCAACTGTTCTGATGGACTAGATTACAAAGCTATGGGTAAGTTTTTCAAAGGGTTAGCGTCCTGTGGGGCGTGGGTATGCTTTGATGAATTTAACAGAATAGAAGTAGAGGTATTATCCGTCATAGCGCAACAAATACTCTGCATAATACAAGCTATAAGACAAAAAGTAGAAACATTCGACTTTGAAGGCACTACACTAACTTTAAATCCAGCATGCTACGTTTGTATAACAATGAACCCTGGCTATGCTGGTCGATCTGAGCTACCAGATAACCTTAAAGTTCTTTTCCGTACTGTGGCAATGATGGTACCAGATTATGCAATGATAGGCGAAATATCGTTGTATTCTTTTGGATTCTTTGATGCTCGGAGTTTATCTGTAAAAATTGTAACAACTTATCGTTTATGTTCTGAACAACTTTCTTCGCAAAACCATTATGATTATGGAATGAGAGCAGTAAAAACAGTTTTATCGGCGGCTGGTAATTTAAAAAGAAGCTTTCCAAACGAAAGTGAAAGTATACTTCTTTTAAGATCTATTACCGACGTAAACTTACCGAAATTCTTATCTTTCGATGTGCCTTTGTTTGAAGGTATTATTTCCGATTTATTTCCTGGCATTACATTGCCAAAGCCAGATTACGTAAACTTTATAAAAGCTTGTACAGATCGATGTATAGCCAACAATTTACAGCCAATGGAATGTTTCTTAATAAAAATCATTCAAACCTACGAAATGATGATTGTCAGGCATGGCTTTATGTTGGTTGGGGATCCATACTCAGGAAAATCTAGCACATTAAAAATCTTAGCAGAAGCATTGACATTAATGGAAGAAAGAAATCAGCCAGGCGGAGGAGCTAGTACATATAAAGTACTGAATCCTAAGGCTGTTACAATGGGACAACTCTATGGCGCATTTGATCCCATTTCGTATGAATGGACCGATGGCATAGTAGCAAATATGTTTCGAGACTTTGCATCAGAGGATACTCCAGTTCGTAAATGGATAGTATTTGATGGTCCAGTTGATGCTGTTTGGATTGAAAATATGAACACCGTTCTTGATGATAATAAAAAGCTTTGTTTGACATCAGGCGAGGTAATACAAATGTCTAATGTTATGTCAATGATATTTGAAGTTATGGATTTATCACAAGCTTCTCCTGCTACAGTTTCAAGGTGTGGCATGATATATATGGAATCAATCAGTTTGGGATTGAGGCCTTTTTACACATCTTGGTTAAAAACTTTAAATCCTATTTGGTATGAAGAAAATGAAGAATATATTTATGAAATTTGTGAATGGCTATTTCCGCCATTAATTTACCATGTGCGAAAACATTGTACACAGTTGATTGTTCCAGGGCAAATAAACCTTTTAATTAGCACTTTAAATTTAATTGTTATGTTTATGGAAAATGCTATTGAGGGCGAGGAAGACACTAGGCATACAAGAACTTGGTTTTTAGCGTCCTTAATGTCTGCACTAGTGTGGGGCATCGGTGGGATATTAAATAGTGATTCTAGAAATCGTTTTGATGAAGTTATAAAAGAGTACCTACGAGGAGACAAAGGAATACCTCCAGCGATAGATAGAATAGATGTTTCCATTCCACCTGATGGAAGACTTATTGATCATTATTACGTTTATAAAGGTAAAGGTGCTTGGAAATCGTGGCCAGAAGCAGTAAGAGGAGTTAATGTTAAAGAAGAAATCAATTTATTGCAAACCGTAATTCCTACATTAGAAACTGAAAAATATATGTTCTTATTACGTGTTCATGTAAAATTTGGAAAGCCGCTAATGTTAATAGGTCCCACTGGTACGGGAAAAAGTTTTTATATTCAAAACTTTTTAATGACGTCTGTTGACTTAGAGAAGTATACTCCTGGATTCATTACTTTTACTACAACCACTTCCGCAAATCAAACTCAAGAGTTAGTGATTTCTAAGTTAGTAAAAAGACGTAAAAATATTTATGGGCCCACTAAAGGAAAACAAGCCATTATATTTATTGATGATATGAATATGCCAGCAAAAGAAGTTTATGGAGCCCAACCTGCTATAGAACTGCTTCGACTATATTTTGATAAAGGTCATTGGTACGATTTAAAAACCACAGATAAATTATTTATTTTTGATACATTTTTTTTCGCAGCTATAGGACCAGTTGGTGGCAGTAGACAACTTATTTATCCACGGATGTTGCGACATTTTAACATTTACTCCATTAATGAGTTTTCTAAAGATAGCATGATTAAAATATTTTCATCGTTATTACAATTAGGTTGGCGAAGGAATGGATTTGGTCAAGATGTCCATACAAATGTCTTAAACATAATTGCTGCTACAATGGACATTTATGATCAAGCCACTGTTGGGTTAAGACCAACTCCAGCTAAATCTCATTATATATTTAACTTGAGGGATTTTTCTAGGGTTATTCAAGGGTGTGCCTTACTGAGAAAAGAATCTGCCGATAACAGAAAAACATTTGTAAAAGTCTGGGTTCATGAAATATTGCGTGTGTTCTATGATCGGCTTGTCGATGAACCCGACCGAGCCTGGTTTTTTCGTTGTCTCAAAAAAACCACCAGAGATTTCATGAAAGATACTTTTGAAAATGCATTAGATATTTATCAAGATGAAAATGGTGATGTTACTGAAGACAATGTCAGAAAAATGATGTTTGGCTGTTATTTAGATTTAGACAGCTTGGAAGGTGAAAGGCGGTATGAAGAGTTACCATCAAAAGAAATATTTTTGAATATTGCGTTGCAAATGTTAGTGGAGTATAACTCAATGCACAAAGCAAAAATGAATATAGTATTGTTTGATTATGCTTTAGAGCATTTATCAAAAATATGTAGACTTCTTTCCATGCCTGCCGGAAATGCATTACTTGTTGGCGTAGGTGGGTCTGGCCGTCAATCATTAACTCGATTAGCAGGAACAATGCTTGGTCAAACTGTATTCCAAGCGCAAATTACGAAAACTTATAGTATTCGAGATTGGCAAGATGATATAAAAATAGTGCTTCGTGAATCAGGCGGCCTTAATAAAGATACTACCTTCTTATTTACCGAAAGTCAAATAAAAGAAGAAGTTTTCATACAAAATTTAGACAGTTTACTCAATTCTGGTGAAGTCCCTAACTTATATGGCTTAGATGAAAAGCAAGAAATTTTAGAAATAGTACGTTTAGCGGCTCAAGGAGGAAACAGGAATCTTGATATCAGTCCACTTCAGATTTTTTCATTTTTTATTGGTCGTTGTAAGGCAAAGCTCCATTTGGTTATTTGTTTTAGTCCTATCGGTAGTTCATTTAGACAAAGGTTAAGATTGTATCCATCACTAGTCAATTGTTGTACCATTGATTGGTATGACAGTTGGCCTGAAGATGCCTTAGAAATGGTAGCAAATCATTATATTGTAAAAGTGAATGTACCTGACGTTGTAAAAGCAGCTGCAGTTACAGCATGTAAACAGTTTCACGTAGATGCCAGACATACATCAGATGAATTTTATAATAAATTTGCCAGGAAAACATACATAACGTCTGCCTCATATTTAGACTTGATTAAATCCTTTACATCACTGACTAATAGAAAACAAAGAGAGTTGCGAGCAGCTAGGTTAAGATACACAAATGGATTAGATAAACTAATGCAAGCTGCGGAAGCAGTCTCTATAATGCAAAGGGACCTCAACGAGCTTAAGCCACAACTTATAGTAATGGCTGAAAAATCTGCTAAAATGATGCAGGAAATTGAAGTTGAAACTGCTATGGCTGATAAAGCAGCTGCCCAGGTTCGTGAAGATCAAAAAGTTGCTAACGTCCAGGCTGCGGCAGCACAAGAGTTAAAAAAAGACTGTGAAGCTGATCTGGCTTTGGCACTTCCAATTCTCGAGGATGCTATTGCAGCTTTAAATACTTTGAAACCAGGTGATATTACCATTGTCAAGTCTATGAAAAATCCTCCAGCAACCGTCAAATTAGTAATGGCAGCTGTTTGCGTCATAAAAGGTATCCCACCTGATAAAGTACCTGACCCAGCCAATCCTGGGAAGAAAATTTTGGACTTTTGGGGTCCCAGCAAAAGAATCCTGGGTGATATGAGCTTTTTAGAATCTTTGCGTAATTTTGACAAAGACAATATTCCTATTGACACTATGAAGAAAATAAGAAAAGAGTATCTATCTCATAAAGACTTCAAACCTCACATAATTGCCAAAGCTTCGGCTGCAGCAGAAGGTTTGTGCAAGTGGATAATCGCTATGGATATGTATGACGCAGTCGCGAAAGTTGTTGCTCCTAAGAAAGCAAAATTAGAAGCCGCTGAAAGAGAATTTGCAGAGACCATGGCCATCCTCGAGGAAAAAAAAGCTTTGGTGGCAAGATTAGAAGCAAGACTAGCTGAACTAAATGAAGCATTGGAAGAAGCTAATATCAAAAAGAAACAGTTAGAAGATGAAGTTCAGCATTGCATTGACAAACTAAACAGGGCTGAAAAGTTGATCGGAGGGCTCGGTGGTGAGAGAGTGCGATGGACAGCCGCTGCTGCTAATTTGCAACTTTTATTTGATAATTTAGCTGGAGATATGTTGGTTTCCTGTGGTATTATAGCATATTTAGCTCCTTATACTGCGCCGGTTAGGATTGAATTGATAGAAAAATGGCGCAATATGGTAATAAAGTTAAATATGCCGCATTCGGAGATCTTTGTTTTCAAAGATGTGTTAGGAACAGAAATTAAAATACAAACCTGGTGTATTGCTGGTTTGCCGAGAGATTCATTTTCTATAGACAATGCCATAATTCAATATAACTCTATGAGATGGTCTTTGTTTATTGATCCGCAGCTGCAGGCAAATAAATGGATCAAAACAATGGAGAAATTAAATGATTTGCAGGTAATGAAATTCACTGATGGTAATTATATGAAGGTTCTTGAAACTTGTTTAGAGTATGGTAAACCAGCTTTGATGGAAGGCATTCTTGAAGACGTTGAAGCTCCCTTGGATCCGATTTTGCTGAAACATACTTATGTGCAAGCCGGTAAAGAATATATTGCAATAGGTGAAAATGTAATAGAATATCATCCTAATTTTAGACTGTATATAACTACTAAACTACGTAACCCTCATTACTTACCTGAAATATTTAATAAAGTAACTCTGATTAATTTTGCATTAACAAAAGAAGGATTGGAAGACCAATTGCTCGGCATAGTAGTTGCTAAAGAAAGACCCGATTTGCAGGAAAAAAGAGAAAAATTAATTGTGCAAAGTGCTTCCAATAGAGCAGCTTTGAAACAAGTAGAAGATGACATTTTACGGACTTTACAAGAATCAAAAGGAGATATTTTGGAAGACGAAACTGCTATCGAGGTTTTAGATTCTTCTAAACATTTGGCAATTGATATCACAAAAAAACAGGAAGCTAGTTTGGAAACCGAGGCTATAATAGATAAGTTTAGATTGGGCTACAGACCAATAGCATCACATTCAGCAGTTTTATATTACTGTATTACTGAATTGCCGAATGTAGATCCAATGTATCAGTACTCCTTGACTTGGTTTATAAACTTATATATAATGTCAATCGAAAACGCTAATAAATCCAAAGATCTTGAAAAAAGATTGAAATTTTTAAAAGACACCTTTACATATAACTTATACAGTAACGTATGCAGGTCACTAATGGATAAGGACAAGTTAATGTTCTCATTTATTATGTGCTCTAAAATGATGTTATCCACGGGCGAAATGAATCACGATGAATATTTATTTCTGATAACGGGTGGTATCGCAGAAGTAAATCCTTTAAAAAAACCATTTGAATGGTTACCTGATAAAAGTTGGGATGAAATATGTCGATTAAATGACTTACCTAATTTTAAAGGATATTTATCGGATTTTAAGCACAACATTAAAAAGTGGCAGGCATTGTATGATGAATTAGAACCCCATACCAAACCACTACCAGGAGTTTGGAATGATAGCTTATCACAATTTCAAAAATTACTTGTAATTCGTGTTTTAAGACCGGATAAATTAACTTTTGCTATCTGTGAATTCGTGGAGAAGATTATGGGAAAAAAATATATTACTCCTCCCCCTTTTGATATTGCAAAGTCTTTCGGCGATTCTAACTGTTTAGCACCGTTGATATTTATCTTATCACCTGGATCTGATCCAATGGGAGCTTTGATGAAATACTGTGAGAAAATGGGATATGCTCAACGTTTTAATTCTATATCATTAGGGCAAGGTCAGGGTCCTATTGCAAGAGCTATGATCGAAAAAGCTCAATTAGAGGGAGGGTGGGTCTGTTTACAAAACTGTCATTTAGCAGTCTCTTGGCTTTCCACGCTAGAAAAAATTGTGGAAGGGTTTGACCTTACAAATACTGATTTAAGTTTTAGGCTGTGGTTGACTAGTTATCCATCCGAATATTTTCCCCAGTCCATTTTGCAAGTAGGGGTCAAAATGACAAACGAGCCCCCAACAGGTCTACAACACAATCTAAACCGTTCATATATCTCGGAACCCCTTAAAGAACCTGAATTCTACGAAGGCTGTCCGGGAAAGGACAAAACATTTAGCAAGTTGCTATACGGAATAAGCTTTTTCCATGCTGTCGTCCAAGAAAGAAAAAAGTTTGGACCGTTAGGATGGAATATTCAATATGGGTTTAATGATTCTGATTTTCAAATATCAATAATGCAGCTTCAAAATTTTTTAAACCAGTATGAGGAAATTCAATATGTTGCTATAAAATATTTGACCGGTGAATGTAATTATGGTGGCCGAGTTACTGACGATTGGGACAGAAGATTAATCGTTACTATCCTAGATAATTACGTAAATGATAATGTTGTTAATGATCCTAATTATGTGTTTTGTGACATAGGTACTCAATATGGTCTGCCTAGGCGATGTGAATACCAAGATTATGTAAAACACATTGAGTCAGTTCCAGTTAATCCACCGCCTGAAGTTTTTGGTTTACATATGAATGCTGGAATAACCCGCGACTATTCAATATCAATGAATCTAACTGCTTCGTTGGTACTAGTTGAAGGCACTGGAAGTGGCGGTGACGGTGGCAATACAGAAGCTATTTTAATGCACATGGCTTCTGATATTCTATCAAAATTACCAGCAGTATTTGATGTTGAAGAAGCTCAAATAAAGTTTCCAGTAGATTATAACGAATCGATGAACACAGTATTAGTGCAAGAAATGGAACGATTCAACAAGTTACTTTCAGAAATAAAGTCTTCACTGATTGATTTGCAAAAAGCTGTTAAGGGTCTGATTGTTATGTCTCCAGCCCTTGATAATCAAGCTAATGCAATGTTGTTAGGCCGAATACCAGATAATTGGAAAAAAGTTTCGTACCCAAGTATGAAGCCTCTGCCCAGTTACGTTCTTGATTTTATCGAACGCCTACAAATGTTGGAAGACTGGTACTCCAAACAAAGACCAACAACATTTTGGTTATCAGGTTTCTTCTTTACTCAAGCATTTTTGACTGGATCAGTTCAAAATTTTGCCAGACTTAAAAAGATTCCTATAGATCTGTTGGTGTTTGACTTTGAAGTAAGACGTAATGACCACGAGAAGAAATCACCCGTGAGTGGTGTTTACGTGAATGGTTTTTTTATGGATGGGGGACGGTGGGATTGGCGTACATATAGTATTGCAGAACAGTTTCCTAAAATTTTAAACGAACCAATGCCAGTTGTTTGGTTGTATCCCATATTGAAAAGTGACTTTCTAGAAGGTTCTCGGTATAAATGCCCTCTTTATAAGACATTAGAGAGAAAAGGTGTGTTAGCGACCACAGGGCATTCGTCCAACTTCGTTTTGGCGTTTTATTTACCATCGGATAAACCCTCTGCTCACTGGATAAAAAGAAGCGTTGCTTTAATACTTCAGTTAGATAACTGAGAAAAACTGTTAAGGAAGTAGTACCGACCGCGTCAAGTAGCTTGCGGTTCTTGCAAATATGCAATGATCTATTAATTTTGACTCTATGAAATACGTGTGGCATGTCAGAATGTACGTATCTCCTGTGTACATGTGTTTGTATTGTTCAACTTCATTAGTAAATCCCAATATCTCCTTTAAATCTATATTTATTGTGATATTGAATGTTTGACGATATTGAATACACCTACAGGTTTATCGATTTTTTATCGCAAGAACTTGTTAACCTACGTTAATGTATGGGGAATAATATCTACTGATTGTACGGATCTGGTGCACGTACTTACAGTGGCATTAAATCTGTACTTTTTTTATAGAGCCAAAAACTCGAACGCGTTCTCGTGTGTTTACAAAGTAATGGACAACTTAGACCTATTGTCATTCAGATTAGCGTAATTAATAGTGCAGCGAATACCTACGACTATTTAATTTAAGAGTCACACTAATTAGCACTCATTAGGTTAAACTGCACTTTTAATTTAGTAATATGAACCTATTTTTGACTTATTATCTACCAATGTAGTAATAACCGCGTTTAGCGTTATGCTATCGCTAAATAAAATATGTACAGAAGACAGCAGATCAAGCGTGACATTACCTGTCAAATTTACCCAACCAATTTTAACTTAATGTCGAGGGCATAGATTCGCTTGAATAACGCTTGATTTGCCGCCTTTTGTACAATACTCATCAGAATTCTTGCCAAAGATAGTTTTCTAATTTGGATACCTATGTTAGTGGGCCAAATTGTCACAATCACTATCAAAATGACACGTTTTACTAGTGTAATAAATCTTTGTAATTTTCATAGTAGGTTCAGCTTATTATGCAATAAAACATTTACCTATATAAAATCATAAATCAATTTTTTAAAGTCTTTGTCGGCACGTATTTGTCGTCAGATATGTATGAACTATGTAGGCCTACTAATAGGGCTTTGAAATTCTGCCAATTTGCCATTTTGTAACATTATTCTTATGTGTACTGTACTTTGCTGTACAGCACCAAAAGTCGTTTCACAGATAAAGCTATACCTAAATTGGAAAACTTTTTTAAAGCACTGTAATTCAACATAACTTTAGAATATATTCATTATCAACTTCTAAACTTATAAACCTTGGAAGAAAATTTTAATAGTTATTCTTACTAGTTTTGTGGTGTTTTGGAATTTCTGCTTGTATCGACTTTTGGTGGCGAGCGTAGGTATTTACTTTGTTAGGTTACCTACTATGTATTTTTGTATTTAACTAAGAAGGTGCCTATGTAACTTCATTTTTAAACATGTTATTTGTTTTATAAAAACCTTTATTTAATATTGTTATATTATTTATTAATAAACTAGAGAATGACAAAAGTTTTTTATTTACCTACAATTACTAAATAGTAATAATGGACAGAAATAATGGACGGTGATTACAGAGTTATATTTACCCACGACGGAACGGAGACGGTATATGCGTTTGGGGTGAGAGGGTGTTTGTGTGTTTGTGCAAACCAATGTTACCATTTATCTCCAGAACCACTGGTCCGATTTTAATGCGGTGTTCAGTAATCGCTTTGGATTTGATTGGTGCATGTCCTTAGATAGGTGTAGCGGTAACAAATCACCCGATTTAAATGCTGTTTTCAGTGATCGCTTTGGATTTGATTAGCGCATGTTCTGAGATAGGTGTTACGGTAACAACTCACCAGGGGGCGCTGCAGTAAATATTTGTTTGCAAACCATTGGTCCGATTTGAGTGCCGTTTTCAATTATCGCTTTGGATTTGATTGGTATAATGTTCTTAAATAGGTTTAACGGTAACAACTCATCAGGGGGCGCTGCAGTAAACATTTGTTTGTAATAACAACCATTAATTCTGCAAAACCTGAGGAACGAGGTGTTGTGTAATGTAATGTATGTTACCTATATTATGCTCTTTAAAAAGTTTGAAATAAAAAACTTTGAAAAACCCACGACGCGACGGCTAAGAAGTAATTGAAAAAGAATAAAATAATTTAAAATCCCCCTACTGAAATGATTTATGTGATGAGAGATAGTTAACGTGAAAAGCTTTTTTAAAAGTTCACTTGATCGCACACAGAGTCGGTCATATTATGAACAACATACTATTTGTTTTCATAGCACTTCCCTACGCTTACCTATTCGGTTCTCGAATATGTAGATGTCGCAATAACATAGGTATTCAACTCCCTATGAACTTTATGAGAAGAGCAAGAAATCCGTCGAGGGCTGCCATCAATATTTTAAATTTCAATATAAAACTACAAAACGAATTCATTCAATAGCAGCCGTTTTGGTTCTTATGGCAATGCCCATATATTCAATTCTTTTAAGTACTTACTAGACCGAGGATTGTGAGTATTGTGACCAAATATTGAAAAAAATTAAGAGGGCCGCCAGACTGTTGAAAACACGTTGAAAACCAATGCTTCCAACCAAGGTTAAGGAAGGTTAAGTTGTTGTCAACCAATTCCGAGTCATCCACACTGTTACAAACGGTGGTTTCCAACAATGAGACAAACAAGAACACAAGCCAAGGTCACGCCAGGCCACGCCCCTTAATCGTCAGTGTGCTCTGATCTCTCGCGTTGGCAACATCTTCGCGAGGGCAGTTTTGTATGCAATTGAGGATACAAAGAAGGAAAAGTTGAAACGCAGGATAAAAACCTTCAAAACTCGATCATTTCTAGTTATAGTTACATAGTAAAATATACAATAACAAGCGTACACACTGTCCTAAAAACAGACATACATCTACATAGATAACGCAAATGCATATCCTTTGCGTGTCCGAAACCCGACCAAGCGTCAAGGTTGGTCGCCTCTAGATTTAATATGTATTATAATATGCGTGTATGTATGTCTGTTAGAAAATCGAATCCACAATATCAATATCGTTCTTAATAATCGATTTCATCGGCGGTATCGGTGTCTCTGAATCTTTTTGTATTTTCCAGTAATAAATATCATCTGTCACAATAGGTCTTAAAAAGTCGGCACGCTTGGTTCGAATACAAATCGTGGCATTTGCATTGTCTATGTAGATGTATGTCTGTGATTCTAAACACCGCCGTTTCCAACCCGCCAAGGTCATGTAATTTGGTTGTCAACAGCCGTCTTCACTGTTGGAAACACGTTGTAAACTAGCAAGGTCACCTTGGTTTGATGTTTTGTTTCCAACAGTGTATTTGGGCTTTTTATAAACTTAAACCCGACTAAGTACTGAATCACGCTCTATAAAGTAGAAAACAAAATAGTCGCCGGTGAAACATTTATGTATTTTTGTATTTTATACCTACTTCATACTGATAGAGATATGTGATAGACGTGATCGTATATGCCACTTTGATTTTATTTTAGTCGGTATTATTATTATGAATCTGTTTTGCTATAGGTAATAGGTGGAATACGACCACAGCGGTGTTTCAGTAGTCGGGTTTTAGTTTTTTAACTTTATTTTTATTCACTTGTTTTGCAGTAATAGTAAGTAATACATATTTAATATTTAATACATATTTAAATTGTACTAACAAAGCTCTCTCATTTGATAACCCACACGAAACATTCAAGAATTTTATTATTTTTTTATTTAATTATTATTTAACATATTTTGGAGTTATAATTTCTACATATTTTAACTGTGCTAAGAAAGCTCTTTTATTGGATACCCCACACGAAACCGTCGAGATTTTTTTTTTTAGTTCTTCACTTTAAGTACCCTAGAGGGCGCTGTAGTCAATTTAACGTGACGTCATGTAGCCTATATCCAGCTGACAAACAAGATGCTTCCAAGGACACCAGCATTTGTCCAATTACAATAATTAGTTTAGAAGTCTTAAGGGAATCAATGAACATCCATACCCAAATACATACATACACAAAGGTCAAAATTGTAACCCAATTTTTTGTTTCGACGTAGTCAGGTAAATACAAGGAATAAAGTTCTGAAAAGATTTTTTTAATACAGTTGCTCAAAAAGTGGCGTATTGCAGGGACGTTTAGCGTTCGGGATGTGGGCTATTACACACTTGTGCTTTTTCTTTACCTTTTCCGCACTAGTGCGTTCTCTTTCCCAAATGTCAAAATAGTGTCTATTAAAAAGAAAAAATCAACCACGAAGTTTTTACTAAAAAAAATTCATAGAAGTTTTTAAAAGAAGCTACTAATTTGTTTCAATATCAGATATAATGATTTGATGCAATAAGTTAGGTTAGGTTTCATTTCATTTTATCTCATTAAATTCATTTTCATTTCTTGTCAATACAAAAAATATACTAAAGACTTGGCTGTATGGGCATAGTTCCCTTTGCCTACCCAGAATGGGTAAACAAAAAAAATCTCTGTTTATAATTTTCACGGCTGGCGCCATTTTGTATATTTTATAAAATTGCTTAATTTTTTCGCAACTGTATTAAAAATAGTCGTTCAGTACACGTGCGGAACCGTCATTGCAACTCGTTCCGACTGTCAACCCTCGCCTTCGGCTGCGCCTCGGCTCGTGTAGACATTTGTCGGAACTCTTTGCAATGACAGGCTTTCCGCACTCGTAATGAAATATACTATTTTAATACAGTTGCTCAAAAAGTGGCGTATTGCAGGGACGTATAGCGTTCGGAAAGTGGGATTTTACGCACTCGTGCTTTTTCTTTCCCAAGTGTCAAAATAATGTCTATTAAAAAGAAAGAAACCAACCACGAAGTTTTTACTAAAAAAAATTCATAGAAGTTTTAAAGATTCATGCAAATACATATTTCTGAAAAGAAGCTACTAATTTGTTTCAATATCAGATTTAATGATTTGATTCAATGTGTTAGGTTAGGTTTCATCTCATTACATTTAATTTTCATTACATAGTAATTAAAAAAAATCTACTAAATACTTGGCTGTGTGGGCATAGTTCCCTTGCCTACCCAGACAGGATGTGTGAAGAAAACAAAAAAAATCTTTGCTTATATTCTTTTACGGTTGGCGCCATTTTGTTTATTGTTGAGTTTGTTGTGTTTTTATTATTTTATTAAATTGCTTCATTTTTTCGCAACTGTATTAAAAATAGTCGTTCAGTACACGTGCGGAACCGTCATTGCAACTTGTTCCGACTGTCAACCCTCGCCTTCGGCTGCGCCTCGGCTCGTGTAGACATTTGTCGGAACTCTTTGCAATGACAGGCTTTCCGCACTCGTAATGAAATATACTATTTTCTGACGCCCCGTTCCACAGTATACAAACAGGTTTTTTAATTCTAAGTATTTTAAGGAAAGTCCAATGCATTGACTCTAGAAGCAAACAATTAAACTTTATTCTTAATAATTTTAAATAGCAAAATTACGAACCTTATGATCACCCTAAGATATAATGATTGTCTACGGAAGCAAAGAAATGAAAAAATATAGTTAAGAAATACGTTACATATATTTTTGTTAACAACTTATGTTTTAAGTTAGTACTTACTATGTATATTTATAAAATAAAGTACTTAGGTATACCTATTATCTAGTTCCCATTGGTTGAGCTTTTTTTATTTGATGCTCTGTCAGAAAATAATGTCTAGCATAAGCTAACATATTAACTATCGTTTTAACACAACAAACGAAGTCCTTACAATTTGAAAGTAAAGGGACATATTATTTAATTGGAATTCCTCTTCGTTAGCTCGCGTCTCGCACTTTCAGTTTCAAGTAATTTCCTCCTCAATTTGAGCATGATGGCGTTGTTACGTTTCTGAAAAACATGTGATAAAACTTTTATCGTATCGCAGTTTTTCAAAAATAATAGTATGTAAATATTATATCTTATAACCTACATAAATACCCAGCAAGAGATGAGCTGCTGAATGAGGAGTTTTCTGACTGCTCATAAAGATTAGTTCAAAAAATCTCTATAGATGGCATTTTAAAAAGCGGATGACGTTAAGTCTATACTACCATCTATGGTTATTTATAAGTTCAATTTTTGATACAGACGTCAAATAATTTATTTTACTTTAGAAAACGCAGTGTGGAATAAATGGCTATATGAAAGACAAGACTTCGCCTTTTGTAAAGCGCCATCTATCGAAGCCTTTTGTACCATTTTTGTACCGTTTTGTTTTTTTAATGAGCTGTCAGAAAAACTCATTGGAGAAGTAAGCTGGTTAGTAAAAAGTTAATAATACTCTATGGTCTCTATCGACCGATTCCAGTATCTTACCCGAGAGTTAAAGTAAAAGTAAAGATAGAAATTCCATACCTGTCTTGTGTCAAACCTGTCACAAATCTGTCTCTTGAACTGAAAATAGTAAAAGTTTATTAACGTTTTAAACATGGTTCATGACTAATTTCTATCTTTACTTTTACTTTAACTTTTGGTAAGTTATTGAGACCGTAAGTTATTAATGTGTTTTACATGAACCAATAATTGTAAAAACCTACATATCTACAACACATGCAAGGGATAATTGTATGCAAGAATTTTTTTGCGACTTAATAACCACTTTGGCGATGGGGTTAACCTGTCTGCTTCAGACGCCAGTGGTTGCGGGTTCGATTCCCGCACGGAACAAGAAAAAAAAATGTTCCGTGAGTTAAATAAGAATAACCTCTGTGTACCCTTATCTTTACTTAGAAGCGCTTGGAATTAAGACACCTATTGTAATAAGGATGGGTTAGAACAGGAGATTGTAACAATTAGAAGTTTAATAAGAATATTCTCTGTTTACCATTATCTTTACGTAGAAGGAAGTACTTAGAATTAAGACACCTATTGTAATTAGAATAAGAGATTGTAACCATTTAAATATAAGTTGAAGTTTGCAAATAAAGTCAGTTCTTCCTGAGCCTTCATGGCAAGCGGTTGCTTTTTAAAAACACCTTTACTCAAGCCCTAGTGATAACTGGCGCAGTCGAAAGGTAGGATATAGGCAGTTCTAGTACCATCGTAGTTACTAAGAATCTACTATACCTGGGCTTGGGGTTAACTGTAGGGAAGAGCTGCTGGTTCCTCAAATCGAAGCCAGCAAGAACATCGCAGCGGAATGGTGATAGTGGGGTAAGCATAAGCTCTGATTATTCCCACATCCTATTTCCAACCTTTTTTAAAGTGTTTTAAATTTTAAATTTCATTTTTATTTTTATTGTGTGATTTTATTGAATTTTAAGAATTTTATATTTGGTGTGTAGGTTTAGCGTAGGAAGTTTGTTTGTTTTGTAGTTAATTAAAATCATTAATAATGGAACAGCATACCGAATCGCAACCTCAATCTAATTTACCTGTAATAGATTTAGGGGCTTATTTAACCCTTAGTAATGAATATGCAAAGATAAGTGCATTATTACCGACTTATGACGGCAATAAGCGGACATTAAATTTCTTTATCAAATCGGTAAAGAACGTTTTAGAAATTTTAGGAAATAAGAGTACAGACCCTATAATCGCGTGTCTAATAGTAAATAAATTATGCGGAAAAGCCGTGGAAATTCTCGCGGAATGTAATGCGTATAACACGTGGGAGGATATAAAACAAATCCTTACCCAAAGTTGTGGTGAATTTAGGGACGAAGTAAGCCTCGTCCAGCAGGCGTAGCACGGCTTGTCAAGACAAGACTTGTGTCACAGTTTATATCACAATTTGAGCGACATAATTGCTTAGTCTTATACAGCAGCACGGGGCAAGTTAATTTATCTAGAATGCGTGACAAACACATCTTGACAAATGTTTAAGACTTCTTTCAAGATCTATATCTTATTTAATAGCATGGCGGCATCGTTTTGTTTATTTTTGTCACAATTTGACACATAAGTAAGTAATTTGACACAACATTTTTTATCACTTCGGTTCGGAGGTTGTGAGATTATTTTTTCATAATAATAATTATGAAGTCGTCGTGGCGCCATGGTTAATGTGTATCATACGATGTCACATGTTAAGCAACGTTCGGCGCGGTCGGTACTTGGATGGGTGACCGCCGACCATTCATTTCTCTCGACGACTTCCGTGCTTCGGAGGGCACGTTAAGCAGTCGGTCCCGGGTGCTGTATACTTGTATACAGTAGTCGTTAGGGTTTGTCAGAAGCCATTTCGGCGCCCTGAAAATTCTGGCATCCGCCACCCAGCACTGGGCCTATAACCTCCTCGTACCCAGGGGAGAGACTCATGCCCTGCAGTGGGCTCATTACAAAGAGTTGTGATGATGATGTTGATGAATAATAATTATGTCTATCAATTATTATAATCAGATTCTTTTAAGACTTCAACGGTAAAGGTACTTAATGCTTTTTGGCACTTGACACGGTCACAAAACTTAAAAATAATATTAAAATTAATAATTCACCAACTAAAAAATTACATTTAGAGGTTTAAAGTTGTTAAACTCGTTCTTTGTATAAACGTCAAGACAAAGATATGTCGCGGCAAGCATTTTTGTCACGTCGTGTGCCCGTGCTGTCATATAAGACAAATTACCGGACTGTGACAAGATTATGTCTTGCCGTGTGACTTATCTCTTATGAAAGCCGTGCTACGCCTGCTGGAACTTAATAGCCTTCGGAAAGGCAAGTTAGAAATAGAACAATTTGGCGAAAACATAAGAGCATTAACATATGCACTTATTAGCCTAGATCAAAGTAAAAAGGATTACTATGAAAAAATGAGCATAGCCGTTTTCATAGGAAAACTAAACCCTCTTTTATCCATCACTGTTAAAATTCAAAATCCGAAAAATATTGAACATGCGATAGCCTTAGCCAAACAGGAAGAGTATAAGATCAAATTAAGTAGGTCACAAGATAGTAATATTGCAGCGAGGCAAAATATTCCAATGAATAAAATTACTATAGACCTTCAGGTCCACCTATAGCATATCAGAATAGGCAGCCACCTCCATTTAATGGGCAAAATTATAACATGTACAATAATAACTATAACAGAAATCCAGGACCTTATCGTCCACAGTTTTCGAATCAAAATACTCAAAACAGTCCTAGGCCTCCAATTAAATTTAAGGAGTTAGAATATAAAATGAATTATCAACCAGAGGAGATTCAAAGTCCTCCGGAACCTCAAGAAGAGGAAACATTAGCTATAGAGCAGCAATATGATTATGAAGACCAAGTAAATTTTCAAATAGGCCCAACGTCAGAAAACGAAACATAATTCATGTTAATAATCAAAGCGGATTACCATCAGTTTTTATCGAAGAGTTTGGAGGGAGATTTTTGATAGACACTGGAGCATCAAAATCGCTTATAAGTCCCTCAGTAGTAAATAGTAATCCAAATTTAAAAAAAAGTTAGAGTTAGAAACCCACTCTATACACACTGTACATGGAGTGTCAAAGACAAAACATGTTTAATAGATTAAGTTACCTAGTTTATTCAACACCGATAAAATTCATAAGTTTGTTGTTTTTGATTTTGACAAAGATTTTAAAGGACTCTTAGGTCTAGACTTTCTAGAAAAATTTCAGTCTAAAATTGACTTGAAAGAAATGAAACTTTTTATGAATAAAACAGCTATTCCTATAAGAAAGGATATTAAAGAAAAAATAACAATACTACCTCAATCACAATGTGTTTTAAACTTATTCATTAATAGAAAGACAGGAGACTACTTCTGTAAGGGTTATGAGTCTAAAACTGGAATAAATATACCTTCGTCACTAATTAAAGTTGAAAACGGTATGTTTAAAACTATAATAGCAAATCAGTCCGATAAACGTATTTCCCTTAATAAATTAGTACAGTTAGAGCTAAATCCGATACCCATAGAAATAAGTAGTGAACCTATTCATAAGTTGAATAATTTTTATATAAATGAATGCGAGATAGATAACATCCTAAAGGAAAATTTATCACGATTAAGACTAAATCATTTAAACGAAGAGGAAAGTAGAGAGATTAAACGCCTGCTTGCTATAATTATCGTGATGTATTTTACTCAGAAAACCTACCCTTAACATTTACGCATATAGTAAAGCATAAACTAAGATTAACAGATGAAACACCCATCTTTTCAAAAAATTATAGGCGTCCCCCGGCGGAGATGAATGAATTAAAAAGCCGATACTTGTCTTGCCGATTTATTAGCAGATACTTGTCTTGTTCACTTAGATGATATAATAGTATATTCCACGTCCCTTCAGGACCACCTTAATAAAATAAAAAAGGTATTTGATAGACTAAGGGCACATAATTTTAAAATCCAATTAGATAAGTCAAAGTTTTTACAAAAACAAGTCAATTATTTGGGTCATGTTTTATCAGCGGGAGGTGTTAAACCTAAACAAGATAAAATTAAAGCGGTCGAACAGTTTCCAACACCTACTAGCCAAAAAGAAATAAAATCCTTTCTCGGTCTAGTAGGCTATTACCGTAACTTCATACCAAAGTTTGCAGAGATTACAAAACCTCTCACAAAATGTTTAAAAAAGAACGCAAAAATTACCCATACTAAAGAATTGCAAGAATCAATAGACCAATGTAAAAAAATATTAACAAAATCACCAATATTAGAATACCCAGACTTCGATAAACCCTTTGTATTAACTACGGACGCGAGTGACGTCGCCGTCGGCGCAGCACTATCACAAGGTGAAGTAGGAATGGATAGACCGATAGCATACGCGTCTAGGACACTATCTGATACAGAGAGTAGGTATTCCACCATAGAAAAAGAGTGCTTAGCAATCGTTTGGGCGACTAAGTACTTCAGACCATACTTGTACGGTAGAGAATTCGCAATTTATACGGATCATAAACCATTAACTTGGTTATTTAATCTAAAAGATCCTAACCCGAAATTAACTAGATGGCGGCTTAAATTAGAAGAATATAATTACAAAATCATATATAAAAAAGGCAAACAAAATATGAATGCCGATGCCTTATCTAGAGTTAAATTGAATATTCACGACATCAATAGCCCGATTCAAAGCGAATTAAATGATAACCAGATAATAGATAACATTTTCAAGGAAGTTGCACAAGAAAAATCATTAGAACCATCACCAAGTACCTCAAATGTGACCGACTTTGGGATACCAGACATAAGAACTTTGTTAGATTTACCGGTAACTTCAATAGCGAATGTGTCAGATAACGAGGAACAATCAACATCTAATAAAAATAGCCTAATCAACGACGCTATTGATAGGCAGAATAAACATTTTCACATTAGGAAAACGCCAGGGTCACATTACCGATGTGAAGACAGATCAAAAGGCCGAATCGTAATTAAAGATATCTTTATTCCATTTAACGATACGGAGGAACAAATTAAGCAATTCTTATTAGAACATACTATTCCAGACAGAACGTTTCATTGTTTCTTTCACTGCGAAGATTTTATTAGTTTATTCAACAAGATATATAGAAGCGTATTTGATGATAGAGGCCCGAAACTGATAAGATGTTTAACTAGTCACATTAATTGAAAATAACTCAGAACAGTTGGACTTAATAAGAAAATACCACGAAGGAAAGACAATTCATCGCGGTATTCAAGAGACTTATAAACATTTGCACAGGAATCACGGATAAAGACGAACCGGAAAAGTTAATGAAATACGCAATTATTGCATATAACAATACGATTCATTCAGCAACAGGCTTTACTCCATTTGAACTTTTGTACGTCATACAAGTAGCAGGAACCCCCTCGAACTCCATTATCCAAAGGAATTTTACCAGGAATATGTTAACAAGCACAAACAAATAATGGAAAATGTGCAAAAACTAGTTAGCGATAAGTTAGAATTAGAGAAGCGTATAACCATAGATAGATATAACAAAGATAAGGAGCAAGCTAATTTTAGAATAGGTGATAAGGTTTACAAACAAGTAGCTAAGTCAGCTCGTAGTAATAAGTTAGAACCGAAATATATAGGACCATATACGATAGTTAAGATACACCCAGAACAGATAGCAGAAATAATAGGTAAACACGTGAACGCTAAAAGCATTAGAGTTCATTTCAGGATGCTAAGACGTAACGTTGTTACAGATTCTCCGTCGCCATCCTCCTCATCAGGCTCACCACAGCCTTGATAGAACCTGTCGATAATCACAACGGCGTGATAGTTATCAAGGAAGCCATAGTAAAGCAGCAGTTGGATACTTATTACTTAGTATGCGTTTATAATATAACACAGCTAAGGGAAGTTTATACGGAAACCAGACTCGTTTTCTTAAATCTTAGTATGGTAGAGAATAACAGACAAAATATATACGCAGAACGTTTAGTTTATAGACAACAGATAGAATATTTACTTAGTGTTTTAGATACAAAATTAGCATACCTAGGATCTAGTAAAACGGAATACTATAATCATATTTACTCTCATAGAGCTAAAAGAGGCTTAATTGACGGATTAGGTTCGGTAATAAAAGCAATCACAGGTAACTTGGATCAGCAGGATGCCATACGGTTCGAAGCTGAAATTAATTCCCTTAAGGAAAATGTAAACTCAAAGCAGAAACAAACAATTAGTATTATGAAACAGTTTATGGAACAGTATAAGCAAGATGTTAGTAACTTGAAAGCAAATCAAGAACATCTTAGCAAACTAGTAATCTCTCTAAGTAAAAAACTTAACGATATGGAAACTCGAATAGATGCAATTAATATCTACATACAAATAGAAAATTGTTTACAAGCGTTGTTAAATAAACTATCCATGTTAGAGAATGCTATTACTTTCTCTCATCTAAATACCTAAGTTACATCCTAGCATTGTAGATCCATATTAGTTAATAATGGAGTTAGATAGAATAGAAAAAGGTTCAAAACTTAGACTCCCACTCACTCCTAAGTTTAATAATATACATAGCTTAGAGAAATGCATTGCAGTAAAGGCATATGGTACTAATGTATCTCTGAATTTTAGATTAGAAATACCCCTAGTATCCCCTAATATTTATACACTCTTACACCTTTACTCAATCCCCAACCAAAATAACATAATCCTAGTCCCCAAAAATCCTTTCCTTATCCTTGGGAATAATCAATTTGCTTACCCTCGTGAGCCATGTAGAGCTATCACAGATGAAGAGCAGCTATGCAGTAACTTCGATTGGCTACCCCTACACAACTCTCAAGATTGTATTGCCCGTTTAATTCATCAAAAAGAACCAGTAAACTGGCAATATGTTACAGCCTCATATAACGAATCTATAATACAGCAAATTAAGCAGAATAGCTGGATCGCAGTTATGAAAACGGAGAACGTCATTAAGATAACTGCAATCAAGATAGCCAATACCAACGTATCAAAGATGTTAATTTAATAACCATTAACAACCAGTGCAAGATCAGAATAATGGACAGAATCCTGGAAACAAACTTGAAATATTTAAAAATTAGAGAAACCATCCCGTTACCAAGACTCTACATTACCAATACTACAGAAAACATCATAGAGTCAAACAACATTGGTTTGGATCGCATCGACACCCTTTTAAATAAGGCAAATATTATAGAAGCCGAAACGATAAGAGGCAAACAACGTATGCTTAATTTCAAACCCAGCTATTCATCCATAACTCTGTATATTATCATGTTCATAGTAGCAATCATCATCGTGGCAAGAAAACTTCGGCGTAGACACATCCGACTACGACGTAGCAAAGAAGGACCAAAGGAGATCGAGCTTAAGGAGGCCAGTCCCATAGCAGTCGAGACCCAGCAGGAGCTGCATCATCCACCGCATGTTCCTGTACGCCTCCTACTTAAGGGGGGAGGAGTTAAATAAGAATAACCTCTGTGTACCCTTATCTTTACTTAGAAGCGCTTGGAATTAAGACACCTATTGTAATAAGGATGGGTTAGAACAGGAGATTGTAACCATTAGAAGTTTAATAAGAATATTCTCTGTTTACCATTATCTTTACGTAGAAGGAAGTACTTAGAATTAAGACACCTGTTTTAATTAGAATAAGAGATTGTAACCATTTAAATATAAGTTGAAGTTTGCAAATAAAGTCAGTTCTTCCTGAGCCTTCATGGCAAGCAGTTGCTTTTTAAAAACACCTTTACCCAAGCCCTAGTGATAACTCGTGTCTGGGTGTTTATCTATTTATGTAATTATATTCTAGGTTCCCCCCTAGTTCGCTACATGGTATCCCATAACACAAGCTATGCTTACTTTGGGGCCATGTAAGTAGTTGGTGTGATTGTCTGGGGTTTTTTTTTTTAATTATTAGACGTTGACTGTCAGATGTAATTAGATGAAGGTAGAGCTGACTCTGCCTACATCTTAGTAACAAAGCTAAAAAGGAGTGTTGGCATAATATTGCGTTACCTTTGCTAGTTTTTACTTTGCCAAAAAAACCGATCGACGCCGTCTGTCGATCGATTTGTGTGGTAGGTAGCACCCAAAGGATATGCAGGTACCTAAATAAACGAAGTGAAGAAGTCTTACCCTCAGCACAGCGCATTCTTTTTCATAGGCAATAGCTTCTTTTTCAATACATGCAGCTTGGAGTGCTTGCTCTTCATTCTTTTTCATGATCTCCTCGTTTTTTTGTTGTTCTAGAAGTAGTTGTGTTTCTTCCTTCTCACGAATTACGCGGTTCCGACTCTCTGATAGACTTGTCTCTGGATTTTGTTGAAAATAATCTATTATTTTATTGTTAATCAGGTAATTATATTTTCATGCCATAAATTAAGTTAGGTACCTATATAGAGCAGGAGTATTATGCGGCGCCAGACTTAGCTTCACATGTTTAAGCACATGTTTGACTGCTAAGTGTGGCACGGGACTTTGGATATGTGTTCAAAGTTTGAACAAAGATTTGCACTTTGCCATGCGGTGTCGGTCTTTTTCGACACATCAAAGCGTTCGAAGTTGAATGTGTTCAAAAAAAAGTGTTTGCGAAGCAAGTCTGGCAGGTTACGTCAATATGTGTTCAAATGCTTTGCAAAGTCGTCAAAAATATGTGAAAATCTTTGAAGCGATGTTTGGTGCCCGGGTTGGGGTAACTGACTCTTCAAACCTACTAGTCAAAGGGCTTATTAACGCCGAACAAATATCAATAAATCATCAGCGGTATAGGTAGATATCAGTAGAGAAATATGGTTTTGTAGAGAAATTCTTATTTAATAACTTAGTGTATAAAACACCAAGCTTGCATAAGTCTCCAAGAATAAAAGCTGCTATAATATAACAGCGTAGCAAGCAATAAGTAGGTATATTATGTTATTTGTGGTTAAACGGAATCTAGTATATTCTAATTATCTACAGGCAAACATCAGTTAATGGAAGTAGATATTTTACGTTTTTTTTATCTCTGTTTTGGTTTAGTTTTTTAGATGTGAGTCTAAATGTTGATAAAAGAACAAATATGGGTTTAGAGACGGACTGATTCTTCATAGGACCTGCTGGACGTCGGCCTTTGCCTGGATTTGGTAACTAGTTCAACTCATAGAGATATACGATTCACGAAAACTCTGTATCAATTAAATTATTGAACGATTTTTAAGGTTTTACACCTAAATCACCCATCTTCAATAAGAACGGATTCTGTAGATTAGGTACTTACAGGCTAACAATTCAGAGTACCCTCTACTTATGATGAAATTGAATACATTTTACGAAAAGAAACACATATTTTAGCAAAACTTACCTCGCCATTTGCCTCTAAGATCATCTTTGGTGTGAGGAAGACATACGGATATTCTTATTCAAAATGGAGGTGCACTGTAGGTACTTATTACAAAATACTTCCTGTATAAGAGTGTAACTAGACCAATCGATCGACCGTGGCTTTTTTTTTATAAGTGACTAAACCCGCGTTTGACCTCAATCTCACCTGATGGTAAGTGACGATGAGGTCGAAGATAAAGCACACGGGTTTAGGAAGGAACTGGCTCTTCATACAATATTGCCGGAACACGTTACCGCCGGAGCGGTAACATTTGGCGGCAGACTTTATATAAAGGGTGGTCGCTAGCCAGGCGGACCCAGAAGGGATCCTACCACCAAGCTAAATGGAACAGTCGATGTCGATCGATAGCTTTTACTAGGTCAAAAAAACCGATCGACGTTGATCAATTGTTGTAGTAACACCCTAAGATTAACACTAGAGTGTAATGAGGTATAAATATAGGCGTATCTAACTAATTACTTACCTTTAAAAAACATTTCATCAAAACCATTCTTGTGGCTGTAGACGTTTTCAATGTGAGCATTTATTTTAGTTGTTTCCGAACTTTTGCATATCTCTATCATAGAAATCTGGTGTGTTGTTTGAGTAATTTGATTTTTCAGATTCTGAAAAGTTAGTCTTGTTAGTATTTTCAGTATATTTTTTATTAGGGACTTAATCCTGCCTTCATGGATATAAAGAATAACTTGACCGCGTTTGTCATATTTTTTTGTACAATAAACGGGCGTTGGACCTCAACCTCATCTGATGTGATGTGAAGATGAGGTCTACGATGGTAATGCACGGGCATAGGAAGGAGCTGGCTCTTAATAAAGCATTCCTGGAACACATCTTCGCCGTAGGGTGGGGCTAATTAACTATAAAAGGGTACTATGACCAAGCGGAGTTGCACATATTAGCCGCCTTTTACGAGACGGCGCGGCTGGGACCCAGGGGTGGTTGGGCCCATTCGGTTAAAATCAAGGTCAGGCTCTAAGAGGCACTATGTACACTTCCAGACTCATCGTTGCTGATGCGATATCTAATATATAAAATCAAATATAATACCCAGACAAGCACCCCAACTACATGGCCTCAACGTAAGCATAGCTTGTGTTATTGGATACCATGTAACGAACTAGGGGGAGCCTAAAATATAAATAGATAAACGCCTATACCCGGAACAATTTTTTTTCTTGATCCGTGCGTAATTAAAACTCGCGACCCACGATTGGAGTAGTAGTGTCTAGACCAGTGCACCACTGAGACCAACATACATGGCGGCAGACTTGGTATTAGACTCGGTTGCTTAGAAAGTGTAACCTTAAGGCTATATCTATAGAGGTCACTTGGATTATGACCTGCATATCAAGGGGCAATTAATATTTGGCCGTATTGCATTCTCTAATTTTAAGTGTCTCTAATGTCAAAAAGGTTTCAAAACCAGTTTTTAGTTGCATCTGTTGAGTTTGAGGTAACCTATTTTCACATAAGAAAGACATAAAATTATAGTGTAATGTGGAAATAAGCTCGCTATACAGATATGAAGTCACTAGCTGCTTAGTAGGTACAGTTTTATCTCAGACCTCTTAATACTATACATACAGGGTGTCCCGTAAATAGGACGACGGAAAACTGGAGATACAAGGGGTTGTCTGGAATCCGAAACACCAAATTTTTTTTTCGTAGGCTAAGTAGTTTTTGAGATATACCGTTTTGAATATTTAAAGGATTTTCCCCTACTGCGTACAGAAAATGTATCATAACTTTTTTTTCATGCACTTTTTTTTACTTTTTATTTTTGCAGATAGTTTAAAAAAGATTAATCTCTCTAATTACGTTGTTATTTGTGAGGGATTATTGGTAATCAGTGAAAATAAAAGCTAAAATATGTAATTTTACGGGACACCCTGAATAAGTTGGTAGCCGATAAAGCAACTTTCCATGGTGTTTGCCTGCCAAATGCCAGTAAAAGCAGCGTTTCAAGAGATCTGAGATAAAACTGTAGGTACCTACTAAACAGCTAGTGACGGAATAACTGTATTGTATGAAATAGAGTAGGTACTTATTTCAAACTCAACCAACAGTTGCTTACAAAAACTGATTTTGTAGCCTAAGTCTCTCTGTAACATTAGAGAAACCTAAAATTAAAGATTGTAATGACGAATACAGCGTAATATGTATCTATTGTTTAAATAGATAGTAGATGATAAAGTCAGTGGGTAAAATAATAAGCAATTAGGAAATAACTCGGAAAATTAATTAAAAACCTTTATTTGTTCAGCTATATTTTCTATCTCACTCGTAGTCAACAAAAGCTCTTCTTCTAAACATCGTTCCAATTTTCTTAACTTGAATACTTCTGACTCTTTCTTAAGCTTCAGTTTAGTAACTAAAATAAATAATGTAATGTATATTAATATGTATTTATTAGTGTATGTATATCTACATACACTAATAAAATTAACAATGGGATACCTCCCTAAATAGATCTTAGGCTGCAAACTGGACGGCGACGGCGACAGTGAGAGCGACAGCGGCGCGGATGGCGACGCGACGCGACGAGGGTAATCTGGGCCGTTCTCGACGCCGCCAGTGGCTGCTTATTTGTTTATTTAATACTCAAAACAGAATATAACTATAAAATACAACTATAACAAACTTAAAACTATTCAAGTCTAGGTTGCATTCCACAAGAATGTGTATAGAGAAAATATAAAATAACACTGACTATTAGATAAGTAGGTAAGTATATACTTTCTTAGTATAAAAATTAAATTGAATATTAAAAATACCTTAACCTTTAGGTAGTATATTTTACAAGAGCAGATTAAACGATATTAGCCACCCATTCGTTGACCTGCTTTTAAATTATCTAGAGTACCTACAAAAATAAAAATAATAAATGCGAAAATATCATAACACAGAATACTATTAATTCTAGGCTCAGTTGTAAGCTCTTAAAGATAGACAAGCTCGAGCAATTTGTCGCGGTGCAATACAAACTCAATACTTTCTATCGTGTCGCGGAAATCGCTGCTCGCGTCGCTGCCCGCGCCGCTGTCGCTTTTGCTTTCGCTGTCGCTGCTGTCCAGTTTGCAGCCTTAGGAAATCGATATATTAAGCCTGCTCTCTTTTATTTTATTAACCCCCGATAGACCAATCAATCTCATCACCTCATGGTCAATGAAGATGATGTCGAAGATGATATCATATAAAATATATATATTTGACGACCACTATGGCGTTGGGGTAAACCTATCTGCCTCAGACGCCAGGGGTTGCGGGTTCGATCCCCGCACGGAACCAGAAAAAAAGACGTGTGGCACTCGGAGACTGCCGCGGTAAAGCTATTGCATAGCAATTTTTTATCAACTTATGCAATTATAATTATTTATTTATTTTATTAATGCAGTAATGTTTGATCTAATATGAAGTTCCACAAGTTCCTAGTAGATGGCGCTGATTGTTTATTAAAGCCCGCATGTAAAGTTATGAAATCAAAGTATCACCGCTGTGCCGGTCGGAGGTTGTTAGGTTTTTTTCGTTACGGAATTTCTGGATTCGGTCCCCACGCTCAAGGCCCGCGATAGAAGCTATGCAATAGCTTAAAAAAATGTTCCGTGTCTGGGTGTTTATCTATTTATGTATTTATATTCTAGGTTCCCCCCTAGTTCGCTACATGGTATCCCATCCCATAACAAACAGTAAAGTAAGCTATGCTTACTTTGGGGCCATGTAGTTGGTGTGATTGTCTGGGGATTTTATTTTATTTATTTTATTTATAGCCGTACGTAACGCATTACCGCAGGAGTGGTGATATTTGGCGGAGGGTTTTATATGGAGGGTGGTCGTTAGCCAGGTGGAACCTGAAGGGGTCCTGTCACCATGTGGGAGTCACTCGGGTTAGTTGCCTTTTAGAACACGCTTATCCTGGAGCGCAGTAAGGCTATTCTAAGCATATAGTACGCGGGCTAAATAAATTCCAGAATAAATGCAAGTTACCAAGAAAGAGAAGTTTACGCTAATCTTTGTAACTGCTGGTCTCATTTGCATTGATGGTCCAATTCTAGAAGAAAGCTATATTTATTGTCTTTATTATATTTTCCTTTTTTCTGTGCGCAATAAAGTGTAACTAAATAAATTCCGATAGGTTCAAAAGTTACGCAGGTAAAACCGCGTGAAGCTGCTAGTGAGTTAATGAGTATGACAAAAAAGTTCAAGTATAGTGATCTTGATAACGTGCCTTTGTTCGTACAGAGATTATCTACGATAAAATTATGTAAATGAAATCATGACAAGAAGGTAGGTCTATAAGCCTTTTCTACTCACGACCCTGGTAAACTTAAACATAGGTACCTAGGTACAGAAGCCAGCACATCAAGCGTTACAAATCTGTCAAAAAAAAATTACTTGATTCTGAACTCTATGCCCTGGACATTTAGTTAAAATTGGTTGGGGAAATCTGACAGGTAATGTAACGCTTGATCTGCTGCCTTCTGTAGGTACCTACTTAATAGATGAATACTTTTTAATTATAACGAATAGGTTTTTTGTACCTTAAATACATATAGTGAATACTGTATTCATACAACGCTCAAACAACTCCATGCGCCATCGAAGAAAAAAAAACGTATCCGGTAAAACGTATCCAGTAAAACGTACCATGTTTGAACGGGCTGTCAGGTAATATTATAGTCTGTCATTGAAATGAATACGGGCATTATTATTACATTCCGTTGATCCATCACTTACTGGACACCATGTATATGGTGGATTTATACAAATACAATACTACTAACCTGACATTAATTTTAACTTCAGTGATTCTATTTGTTCGGTGCCTGACATTATTTCAACTAATTTGGAGTTCAGTGCGTGATTTAGAAAATAGTAGGTACCTAACCTAAGAAACAAATAAGGCGCGAATTTAAATGTTGCTATTGATCATCTATTGATAACTATGTTATTATTTTTTTAAACTCTGTTATGCTCGTCACTTTAGCACAGATAAGAATTACGTTCTAAAAACTATAGCTTTTATTTTTGTACCTAATTCAAATATTGAGAACATAAATAACTAAGTAAATGCTAAATAAGCATTAAAGAGTAAAGACTGTTTTTCAATGGTGGGTGTTCATGCGGTACTTAAAGATATAATAGTTTAAACATGTTCAAATAAGGTTTAATTGTGTCGTATAATACTCTTCTAGTTTCGCAGTGATTATCTTTTACGTGAATAGTATGAATTCTTCTGTTTGAAAGACACCCTAAAGTAATACTATTATGTATTAAATACTTTAATCTCGTTTTTTGCGTAAAATGGAACAGGTTTACAAAGAGAATGTCACCCACTGACCTCTATATTTACCACTGGACTGGCGGCTGTCAAAGTGCTTTTGTGCCCGTTTGATAATCGCCATTTTGGCGCTGTCGGACGTAGCGAGTGTCCGTGGTACTAAAACTAGTCGCTTACAATATACACATGTCCTCATTTTTGATAACTTTTATAAAATGCTTATAACAATAACAACATAAAATTCGAATTAATATTTAAAAAATATAAAATCACTTAACAATAAGCAAGCACTTCTCTGGCGGCCACTTGCAATTTACGTCAAAATTTGTTCTGCGGACACTCGCTACTCGCTAGTGGCGCTTCAAATAGGCACAAAAAAATAGCTGTCAAACTTACGGAACAGCCAGTCCAGTGGTAAATATAGAGGTCAGTGATGTCACCCCTTTCGCAAAATGTGACTACTTACAATACTTACAATGGGGAGTTTTCTGACAGCTCATTAAAAAAACAAAACTGTCCAAAATTGGTACAAAAGGCTTTGATAGATGGCGCTTTACAAAAGGCGAAGGCGAAGAATTTATTCCACACTGCGTTTTTAAAAGTAAAATAAATTAATTGACGTCTGTATCAGAAATTGAACGTATAAATAACCATATATGGTAGATACCACTTACCTACATTATAGTTTACAGACTTAACGCCTTCGGCTTTTTAAAAGTGCCATCTATAGAGGTTTTTTGAACTAATTTTTATGAGCTGTCAGAAAACTCCCCATTAGGTGTTTAATTTAGGTTACAGCGATAAATTCATAGACTCCTACAAAAAGCCTGTCGCTCATGACCGCGGGGTCTGCAAAGACACCGAAACGTCGAGTTAAAATGTAAAATATAAATTATACGCGATTAATCCGGTTAAAAAGTAGTTTTATCTAAAAAGCATACAGTCACTACGTGACTCCTACCCATGGAATATAATAGGTACTACGTACAACTGGAAGGCTTTCTTGCAAACTTTCAACATATCAAAATGAACCATAAGTTCATATCAATAAGGTATTTTCAAATAACCAATATCTTATCAGGAGAAGTGAGCTCATGTGAGACGTACTTTTTCTTGGTGTGTCTCTTTCGCACAATTGCCATGTAAAATATTATTGATATAATGGTAGTAAATTCAAGGAAAGTTCTTTTGCAGAAAAAAGAAAAACATTTTGTATATGAATAATAAGTGTAATATGTTTGTAATTATACTAATCAAAATGCAATATTTTGTAGGTTTAGATAATTATTTTTTTATATCACGACGACATTTCAATATTATAGGAGAGTTTTTAGGCAACACTTGGTAAAATGGTAGTATCTGTGTGGCACCACAAAAACAATATGGCGTTTTCTTTGTTTTCGTATTGACTTGTTTTGCTTGCTGCGATAAATAAAGTGCTGTAAATAGTATATTGGATTGTAAATTTGGTGAACAATATTATGTGCTATGAGTTGGTGTGGGAAAGAATCGTATCCTGGCTCTGGATTATCTTTTCACAGGTAAGTTTGACATAGATGAACTAGGGTGACTACACTTTACGTATATTTATCCCTTTCATTTCCAAATGATGTACTGAATTTAAGCTTATTATATCACTAAATAATTTGGAAATTCACTATTTACAAGTCTCAGTGCATTATGAGTAGGTACATTAAACGTTAAATGATCTACTTATATGAAAAATACGTTAATCAATGTTTCGTAGTCCCCTGATTTAAAGTAGGTGCCTACTTAAATAGACAACACTGCATCCTAATAAAATACTGAAAATCGAATGGTATTATTACTTATTTTTGTGTAATTTCATTACAGATTTTTTGAAATAAATAATGTGTTAAGCGTTATACACCTGTCTACTTTAGAAAACGAAGAACCTGGATCCTCTAAAAGTTCTCCATGTAAGAAGATAAATCTTGATATTACTGCACAGACATCAATGTTACGTGCAAATAAGGAAGCTCAAGGCAGCAAGCAAACAAGGAAGTGAAAAATCTAAAGCAGAAAATCAAAAGAAGAGGGATAAAGATCAATAATTTAAAGTCACTTTTAGCAATTTCTCGTAGTACTTACCTACACCTCCTTTGTTTCCGAATTAGATACCCGAGCGCTGGCCGCTGCTGTCACAGACTACATAGAGATCGCACTCGACCTCGAATCTCTCATCCCTCTCCAGTCGGAATTTCCTGCTCGCACGCACACCCTGTGTTGCTCATCCGTGCATCTATAAGTACTTACGTATGATCCTTAAGTGATAAAAACTTTCTCCTGTTTTCATTAGTGCACTTCTATATCCCTGTAAATTTATATTTCTCCTTCTCTATACAAACTTTGTGACTTAGAATAAACTGTGTGCCTAAAAGTTGTTTGTTTTCATTGGTAACACATATCGCACATGCTGATTTGCCTTACTGAAATACATAACTTCACGCCCGTATCCCTAATGGGGTAGGCAGAACACCAGAGGCTATAAAACCATCTGATGACACGTTTGACAAAGGAGGTCAATTTGCCGTCATACAAACTGGCCCATTTTAGTACCGTGAGGTACATGGGCACCAAATTGTAGGGAAAGACTAAAGGAACTCGGAAATATGCAAATATTTGCAAAAGAGAGGATTAACTTTATGAAATAAATTATTGAAAGTTGTAACAAACTAAGGAAACAATCACGGTGAATATGAACACAGCTCAGAAAAAACGGTTTTGACACTGACATTTTGTCCTTCTGTTGGCACATATCAAAATGGCGGCGGTTATTCAATGAAATGTTTATTCCGTTCGTTTCTGCGTTCCGGGGTGCTCTCTTTTCGATTTATGTGCTGTGTTTTCGTGATTTATTTATTAAAAAGATGAAATCTATAATCTTTTTAATGTATACTTAACGAATAATTAATAATCACAAAGCAACAACAAAAATAAACAAAGTAAATGTCGAGTCGAGTTGATGAACACGACGTTGACAGTTTGACTTGACAGTTATAGCTAACGGCTTATGAATTTGTCTTGTAAGTGCATATTAGAGAGAAAATGGCTTGCGCGTGAAGCCCACAAAAATATTTTTTTCTTGGCTCAAACTTCATCTTTGATCAAAACTGTAAATGCAGTTGTACTCAGTGGTTAGTACGGTGTTATAAACCGCGGAGTGTACCTCGGTACCAAAATGGGCCACCCGTAATGACCTTCTTTATAGGTATTATTATGTTGGAGACTATTGCAGTGACAGGGGGTCAGCCTATCGCCTGCAAAACGCCAATAAAACCTTACTGAAATATATGAAAAAAAAATGTCATTTATTATTATTAAATTTATTCGTAGGCATTGAGCGATTTTCTTTAAATGTGCAATGTATGTAGGTATGGTAAGAATGGTTACACTAGTTAGAAACAGACGAACCAAGATTTATGACCTCTCACTCGGCGCGTGCTTAGACGCTCAGTAAGCCTTCCAGTTGTACGTAGTACTTATTGATTCCATGCTCCTACCTATGACCGTTTTGAAATTATTGAAACTACTCAATCCATATTTGAACGAAAACGTGTTAAATCTTGGCTACACTTGAGTAGCTTTTTCAGTACTTAATAGAAAAAGATATGAATTATTATTATTTATATTCAAGTCTTTTCTTCTCAGCTAACGCTGGTTTAGTCCGTAGTTACGGGCATACGCCAAGTAACTGCAGAATGTGTTGTATTGTGTGTATAATTCTACTCTTCAAGCTGCAGGAACTTTCACACTATTCGACAGGTAAGAGTGAATAGTTCGTGTAGCTTTTTCCTGTATACTGTCATGTCAGTTTCTAATTTAGTGATGTGGTAGTAAGCGCGCATGATATACGCACAGCCATAAGTAACTACTGTGCGAAGAAAACTGTTAGGAAAGTATATTCTTGAGGGGGTATATTAAGGAAGGAATTCCCAAAATTCCTACGGGAACGGGAAATATTGGAATTTTTAGTTTGTATGAAAAATCTTATTCGTTGAGTCCGCGGATGTGAAACTTGGTATAAAGGTTCTTTCAATGGGTGTCTGATTGTATTATGGAAGGAGTTTCACGGGAATGATAGTTTAGCGCATCTGAAGTTGCAGGAACAAGCTCACTATTTAATAAATTATTTTATTACAGGCAAAATGGTAAGAACTACAAGATGTGCTGTTATCATTATTATTATTGCACCATGATTTTGAGTTCTCGAATATTATCTTGATATTTCGTAAAAAACGGACGAAGTGCTTAATAAATACCTGCATGTTTTTACCCTTACTGTACCAAATGTGGACCACTGATTTTTCATGATACTAACTAATGCATGTAACAATACTAGCATGTTGTTCCAAATTTGGAACTTACGGTTAAATATCTGAATGATTTACAATTATTTATATTTTTAAATATTTTTCCAAAGCCTAGAATGACAAATACACAATATAATATTTTTTTTACAACTTTAAAAAAATCATACGGTACATTTTTTTTTTTTTTTTTTTTATAAGTGACTAATCCCGCGTTTGAACTCAATCTCACCTGATGGTAAGCGACGATGAGGTCGAAGATGAAAGCACACGGGTTTAGGAAGGAACTGGCTCTTTATACAATATTGCCGGAACACATTACCGCCGGAGCGGTAACATTTGGCGGCAGACTTTGTATAAAGGGTGGTCGCTAGCCAGGCGGACCCAGAAGGGATCCTACCCCCAAGCAAAACCTTTAAGACCTCTTGAGCCATGGAAAATGACAGCGGCAGGGGCTGACAGTAGTGAACGGATTTTTGTGACGTCACCGGCACGCAACGCATTTTTTGCTCATAACATAGCTATGCATGCGGTGCGGCCGGTGCGTATAGTGGACACAGTTTTATATGAATTCATACAAAGCAAACCAAAATCCGTTGCGTCCCAGTGAACGCGCACCTTAAACTAGCAATTTCGATTGCAAATTATTCATTTGACAGTAATTATGGGTCAAGCGTACGAAGTGACATCTATTTAGCACTTTTCGTTGTATTCTTCATTATTGATACTGTACCAAAGTCCAAACTCCGTCAGCTGAAAAAACATATTATATTACAAGCCGCGCCTTTCGGTTTTTAGTCCCCATTCCCGTGGCCTTCCTGAAAAAATAAGCTATGCGACACATAAAGCTTTATGATATTAGTATAGATAAAAATAGCTACTAAATAACAAATAATTTTATTTTCAGAAATAAAGATGTAAGGAAATATTAACAATGGTATGGGAAAATAGATGGCGTTACATTAAATGAAATTCGTTAGAACATTCATTCATCCATTCATTCATTACACTTTGACTGACAGCAGATAGCAGTGTGTGTGTGTCATTAATTGACAAGCGGACATGATGCGCCGTGTGCTTTTCACTAAAGTTCGATTTTAGTTTTCTCTCAATTAATACGATGTAGATTTGTGTTCTAATTTTTTATTTTTAGAGTTTAATTTACCCATCACCAATGTGTAAATCATCAAAAATGGTTTCGGGTAGCACGAGGGTGATCCAAGTGTCCAACATAGCACCCCAGGCAACCAAAGATCAGATGCAGACGCTCTTCGGTTATTTGGGAAAAATTGATGATATTCGATTGTACCCGACTATTAGAGATGTCTCATGTCCTGTGCAATCGCGGATATGTTATATAAAATATTACGATTCTGCCACAGTCAATGTTGCTCAACACATGACCAACACTGTCTTTATAGACCGGGCGTTGATCGTTATTCCAGTGCAATCAGGAGAAATTCCGGATGAGCATAAAGCGTTGGAGATGTTAAATAACGGCACTTTGGTGCCGGGACTGAGTTCTGTAGAACCTCATTTACCAGTTCACATAGTAAATAGTATAGAGGGTTCTCCACCAAATCAAGTGATACAAACACATGATCCTGCATTAGCATCTGCTGGATTGCCTTACCCACCAATTCCAGCTACATATGACTCAAGGCAGTTAGAAGAAATTAGGCGTACAGTTCTGGTTGTGGATGTTGGTTCTTTGACACACCAACAACTTATTGACTATTTTAGTGAAGCTGGAGAAGTGAAATATTTGCGGTTTTGTGAGGTTGATGGAGACCCAACTAAATATGCACTTATTGAGATGTCAGAGCAAGAGAGTGTTCTGAAAGTGTTGCAGTTGAGTGGAACAAGTTGTGAAGGTCAAGTCATTCAGGTAAATGATAAGTTAATCAAATTCAGTCTTTTGAAGATAAATTTATGGTTGATGTTCTGTGGAACATTTAAATTCTGTTTAACAAACCAAAAGCCAATATAAATATTTGAATTCAGCCCTAGCTTAACAGTGTGCTACTGTGCTTATTAGAAGTTTCATTCTATCAAAGCAATTCATTTATTTTCTTGGGTATCCTTATGTTAAGATTCCTATTGGAAGTAATTATGTTTTGTTATGTCTGGTAACAAAAGAATTTAAATAGGGTATTTGTGTAATACATCTTACCCCACCATAATTTGGAGACTACCACTATTACAATGTTTAATAATTTAAAAGGTATTGTGACCCAGTCTACCGGGACTGTGGGTGATTTCAGAGCGTTCTTGATAGGGCTCGGAACAAACTTATTAATGAGAAAAAAACCATATGGTCGACATTTAAGCAACAATCTTATCTCAAAGTTAGAAAAACATTGTATCTTTGACGACCTCTTTGGCGATGGGGTAACACTGTCTGCCTCAGACGCCAGTGGTTGTGGGTTTGATACCCGAATGGAACAAGAAAAGAAAATTACAGGTCTGGGTGTCTATCTACATGTATATGTGTATTTTTATTCCAGGTTCCCCCTTAGTTTGCTACATGATATTCCATACCACAAGCTCTGCTTAGTTTGGGGCCATGTTGTGTTGGTGGGATTGTCTGGGGACTTTATTTAATTTATTTATTTATCTTCTAAAATAATTATTTACTGCTTTAACATAACATGCTTTAACTGCTTTAGAAAAATTAAGTAAATTTGTATCCTTTCAATTATTCTGTTTTATTTATTACCCTTTTTAGTTTAATAACAGAGCAACTTGCTGACATATAGAACATTACTTTTCTAGAGAAATTTCACTTCTAAATCCTACATTGAAGTTGACAATTCACTTATAAAAAATGTCATTAAAACTTTTGAATAGAGGTTCCCTGTTGAATTGTTTACTGCTTAGGTAGATGAGCGGTTAACAGTGACTTTTATACAACTGGTTTTTTTCAAACAAATAAACCTATAAAAATTCACACATTTAATTTAAAAAAAACTCTTTTCTTTTGTAAATCACAGTGATAACTAACATTTATTTGATATTCTTTGAAATATCAAATTCATGTTCGTTAATACTGTAAATTAATAAAAGAGACACTCATATAGATGCAAGCTTGTTGTATGGCAAAATTGAATCAAATCTAAACTTTTTTATGCTGTTTCAGGTTTATCACTCTGTACAACCTATAATAAAGCCGCAAACTAAAAGCAATGAAGCAGCTCAACGTGAGATTGAGGAAGCAATGTACCGAGTCAAAGAAGCTCAGAATCTCATTTCAGCTGCTATTGATCCAGTTATAGGTCTTCTTTCTAAGGATAAACGGAGGTAAAATATTTTAAATAGAACATTGTTAGTTTAATCAGATGTCAAATTTTATGGAATGATTAAGATTGAAATACAATGATTATTATATACACCTTTACATATGGGGTTGTTTTTTAGTCACCAGCCAAATTTAAATGTTATTTTCTTTCATCATCATCCATCATCCACAGCCTGTAGACGTCCACTGCTGGACACTGTTTATATTGATACAATATAAACATACCTGCATATTTATTTTAGTATCGCTAAGTACTAAAAATAAATATATGGCACCAAAAACTTGTTTACCAATTGTTGCTGTTGATGAACATAGATACTATGACGCGGCAATTCATTGATAAAGCTACAGTACCACACAATTTTTTGTAGTAGCGCATAGTTTTCTTTATTTTAATAGTATTCATTCATAATTTTTAGTGACCATGCTTTGCTTAACATGTTAACAAATATATTAGGTTCCTTGTAAAAAAATTTGGCCGGTGACTAAATCACAACCCTGTACTTATTATTGTCCATGTCAGCATAGAATAGAATAGCCCTACTGTTCCTGGATAAGCATGTTGTATAAGCCTACTAATCCAACCGACAGCAGCGTCGTAGTAGGATCCTGACTGGCTAGGACCACCATTCATATAAAATCTGCCGCCAAATATTACCACTCTGGTGGTGATGTGTTCTGGCAATATTTTATGAAGAGCCAGTTCTTTCCTAAGCCTGTGTGCTTTCATCGTTGACCTCATCTTCACGTGGTATCAGGTGAGATTGAGATCAAACGCAGTCTCTAATAAAAGATATATGATTATTATAAAGACCATTCCTGAGAACAAACCTGTGTGCTATTTTCTCTTCATGGGTTTTCTTTAATTCATATTGGTCTTAATTTTCCCCTATGAATCATTTTTAACGAAAACAAAACGAACTTGGTCTGGAGTTAAATACTGTCTTGAACAAAAGTCCATTTTATAATAATTAAAAACAAATTTGGTTTATTTTATATATTTTTTAACAAATATGTACTTCAACAGTACTCATTTATTATCCCTGTAATTATGATTTTATATATTGCAACTATCTTAAAAGTGTTTTAAGATTTAATTTAGATGAGTGGCATGATGATAATTAATTTTTTATTTATTTACACTTCAGTATACAGTACAGATAGTAAATGATAAAAAAAAAACAGTGTGTTGTGTAAGTACTACTAGGCGGTCTTATCGCTGACGAGCGATTTCTTACAGACAACCATGCTTGTGGAAACAACATAAAAATAATGTATTAACAAATTCTTAATACTTAATAAAAATTACGAGTAAAACAAAAAAAAAATGCTAATTATTGCATTATACCTAATTAAACATAAAACCTAAATATATATGGTTGTATTTGACTCAGATAATGACTTTTTAATTTAATTAAAAAGATTATGATAAAGATAATGATTAAATCAATAGCTTGAAATTAACAGAGACTAACTTAGCAAGCAATAGTTTTATAATAATTGTAGCAATTTGATGTCATTTATTGTGGAGCTTAGCAGTTTGAAATATCAACAATCATTTATTTATACAAACAAACACACATAATAGAATTGAATTGAATCTAAATAAACATGGTATAATTGAAATGAAAGTAGGTATAATTAAAACATGTAGGTTTTGTTATTTAGCATTGCCGAAATTGTGCCAAAAATTATTTCATGTTTTAGTTAAAATTTAGAGATTTTAAAATGTGCAGAGACTCTATGTTTACTAAACCACAAAATTTAGCTGTAGTAGTGTCCATGTGAAGGACATGTGTGGGTCTCTACTTTCTATTTTGCTTCCTATTTTAACTTCATGTAATGGTAGGTCCATTCCGGGTAAAGGGGCAGTGAAATTACAGGAACAAAAAGCTTTACCAGCTAAAGCCTTGGCTCAGCAATATTTCATTAATCTTACCATAATAAATCAATGATTGCCATGGGCCTGGTAACTGCTTACCATATCCTACTTGCCGGGAAATAAGAACCCTTAGTCCCATAAAATTGTTAAATGTACAATTTGGTATACCTAATGCAATATGATGACACAGTACAATTTCTAAAACGAAATTAAAATCAATATGGTTTATGTCAAAAACTTATAAAGTTTAGCTCATTTTGTGGGGCATTATCAACCGTCTTCCAAAAAAGGTGGAGGTTCTCAATTCATCTGTATGTTTTTTTGTTACACAATATTTCAGACAATTATGAATCGATTTTGAAAATTCTTTTGTTTCATATGATAAATACTTCATAGTTGGTCCTATATTAATTTCATTGAAATCGGTTGAGTTCTTCATTCAAATTTTTGAAATAATATGTATGATTTCGGAAAATGTTTAGTTGGTTTTTTTAATGCTCTGCATTAGTTGATTATTTCTATTACAATTTATAGTACTTCTTAGTATTACTACTTCTATTACAATTGTTTGAGATCATACATGAACAGAAAAAATAAAATAAAAAATAGATATTAATTATTTACTGAGTAAACTTAACCAAAGTTGAAGAATTCATTAAGCAATGCATGGTTACACTGGTACCTACTTACCACGGACGTACGCATGGCGTTATCAACACAGAATTATTTATTTATAGGGAATTCTGGTGAAAAATTAAGTACCTACTTTTATTACATAATTATGATCAGAATCGAGTACAGAGAGCTCTCCTGTTATATCTAAAATTTGTGACCAGTCACCCTGTATAATAACAGCACAAATATTTTGAATGTTATTTGATTCCCAAAACACGATAAAAACAAATGCATAAAATACCTAGTATATTTGCGTCAAAAATAAAGTAATGTTAATAAGTTAATGCTTGAACTTAAAAATATAACTGCTGATCAAAATAATTGTAAATGTTTACCGAACTTAGTATATGTTATGTTAATGTTAACATCTAAATCTGATAACCACAATACTGTAAACCTGGAAAATGTCAACCCTAGAGTGTTTTTATAAGGCCAAGCAAAGCGAGGCAACCTGACCTGTTAGGTAAACTAAAACAAACCATGCCACCAGACTAACAAAAGGATCAAAATTAAAGAATATTTCAAAATAAGTTGGGGTAAATTTGTTTCCTAACATATCCTAATTGTGAGAAGCTAGCTAGCAGAGTAGCTTCTGTTTGTAATCATATTAATTTGATTTTATTGTTGCTTTTAATCTGAATATATAAAACTGTTCCGTTACTAACTGAGTGACTGACAGACAACATACAGCTGGGCTAAGAGAGCTGAAATTTGGAACATACATTTCTTAGGGAGTGTAGGGGAGCACTAAGTAACACTTTTATAATGACTATCTCTAAGTGGTTGACGTAAAGGGTTCCATTCTAATTACCAATAACCCTGTTTATCAGTATAGCTTAATCAACACTTGTACATACCTAAATATAATATTAAACGCAAATATACATTGCGTATCGTAACGTATAATTATTGTATAAGCTTCAGAGAACTCGGACCCCCTTCGTAAGAATTAAGAAGCTCTTAATATATTGACTTGGAAAGTCTATGTTTGATATAATAATTATTCTCCAAATGAGCCGAATTTAAGTCGACAATCGTTGACAATTTCCTAAAAACTCTATGCTGACGAATTAAGGGGTGTCCGATTTCTCTGAAGCACATTAAACATTATTATTTATGAATATGTTAAAACAACAACTTGAATGCTCAGAACGCGGTCCCGGTCCCGGTCTCGGCGGCGGTCCCGCTCGCGCTCGCGGCGGCGGTCGCGCTCGCGGCACCGCAGCAAACGCTCCCGCTCCCGCTCGCGACACCGCTCCCGCCGCCGCTCACGCTCGCGACATAGACATCGCTCCACCAGGTACACTTCATATTGTTTGGATATTTATGCATGTATACAGATTAGTTAATTTTATAAAGCCTAGCGCCCTCACAGCAGCTATCTAACATTTTGTAGCATAATAGGTAACATGTATATTAAAAGCTTTATTTTGCATTATTTAATTATTAAGTATACAGGGTTAATTTTAATCAACGAGCGGGCAGCCTCCTCTTGCGGGCAGCCTCTCCACATCAATCCCAACAAAATTTGTTCTACAACTTTTCCCATACAAAAAATATTGATGGGCTTTGTTTAGAGGCCTAACTCTATTTACTCTGAACGTAGGTATGCCAGGCACCTTGCGCAGTAAAATATCGCTTCATAATCATAATAGGTACTTCTTGCAAAATGTAGAGTAAGGAGCAAAAATTTGTTTGTTTTTATTTTTTGTGTTATTTATCAAGATTTGTAAAAAGTCGTAGAACAAATGTTGTTGGGATTGATGTGGAGAGGCTGACCGCAAGGGGTGATGCGTTATTGAAAAATTAACCCTGTATATAATTTTTTATAGATAAAAATACCAACAAAGATCGATACCTAAAATGATTATATTAATTATATTAATGTGCTAAAATATCTTTTTTTTTTGTTTTTATAATGTTATTACTTATCTAACATTTTTCTTTAAATAAAATTATTATTAATATTTAATCCTTTCGTATTAAAATATTTTATTTATTTAAAGATAGAAATAAACCAAATAAATCTTAAAGAAAATCCCTGCTGGGACTCAAACCCATATCTCGGTAGCTCAGTTGGATGGAAGAGTGCTCGCCTGGGTTCGAGACCCAGCCGGGATCGAGTTTAATTGGTATTGTTATCTATAAAAATGATTACATGTTATAACACTTTGTAATATTTTGCAACAGCATATTAAGAGTGTTACATAAATAAATAACGCAGTGGCGTGGCGCAGTGGTCTTAGACGCTTAGTTTACCATTACCCATAGAGTCAACTCGTAAATTCTTACAGTACAGTACACAATGGTAATTAACAGTAGTACAGTTGTCAATCGAACGGTTGTTGGTGGTTTCGGTAATTGAGATTTTGGAATTTTCATATTTGAACATGAATAAAAAAATAAAAAAATTGATAGTTTCGTAACCAATGTAGGAAACAGCGATACCAGTGACTCTGACGATCCATACAGAATTGCTGGATTTAGATTTTGATTACAATTAATACAAATAATTGTTGTATCTTATTGTTTTATATTTAAGCCTGTATAATACTAGTTGCCTATCATTTTACGACCAGCTGGTGCAGCGGTAAAATACATTGCCTTCTATACCAGAGGTCCTGGGTTCGAATCCCGGCGGCGGCGGATATTTGTGTGATGAACACAGATATTAGTCGTCAAGTCATGGATGTTTATATGTTTATTTAAGTTTATTCTAATAAAAAATATGTATTTATTCATTATGTATGTTTACATATTTCTTAAGTATATCAGTTATCTAGTATCCATAACACAAGTTCATTAAGAAACTTAATTTGGGCTAGATAATGTAGTGTGAGTGTCGGAAATATTCATTTATTTTAATTATATACTAATTTTCATCAAAAAGTAGGACAGTACCAATATTGTTATTTTTTACGATTCTTTGATAAAAAAATAATAATCAAGTATCAAGTTTGTTTAATCCATATGTGTCGTACTATAGGCCGGGTTACCATGATGGGATTTTTTTAAATTCGCCAGATTTTTTTACTCTCTACTTTCATTAGCCAGACTAATTAAAATTTTGCAATACCAGCACACTCTGCCACGCTGCGACCCGTGCGCGTTGCATAAAGTTTTTTTTTTATGGGTTTCATGTTGCATACATTTACAAATGAGCAATTTTAATTTAATATCAATATTTAAGTGATTTTAATGATAATCTGAAAATAGATATGGTTTCTGGTAACATTAACATTTTAGTTCGTTGTATTCAGTAATTTCAGTTCGTATCAGTGACTCGAATGTTAACTAAAGTTTTGATAGAAAATAATAGCATCAGTAATGATTCGTATTTCTCAATATCCAAGTTGCAAACATAGTAATACGTTTTCCTAGTGATAATGATATTTTCAATCTACTTATGTACCTACATTATTAAAGAATAACACAATAGAGATTGAAAATTTTAAAAATAAAATGGCGTCAGGTTATAGCGTAATGCCTTTTTGTGAGTAGTCGATGCATGCAACATGGACAATCACAAGTGAAAATTTAGTCGTTGGCTAAAAATCTTTGAAAATGTCAAATGATTGGCAGATTGTAATTAGTTTTATATGTATATTTTACCACAATGCTATTGTAACTGTAAAACCACATTTCCATATGGTGTAAAACGTAGGTAATAATTTTTACGTAAATTTTCCTATAAAAGGTCAGTTGGCAGTGCATGCATTACAGTGACGAAATATTAACTCATAATTGTATTTAATTAAATAGTTTAAATTATCATAATGAGGAATTTTCTGACAGCTCATAAATATTAGTTCAAAAAACCTCTATAGATGGCACTTTTAAAAAGCCGAAGGCGTTAAGTCCGTAAACTATAATGTAGGTAAGTGGTATCTGTCATCTATGGTTATTTATAAGTTCGATTTCTTCGCACAGATGTCAATTAATTTATTTTACTTTTAATAACGCAGTGTGGAATAAATGGCTATATTTATTTATTTATTTATCAGGTACCAAATCCACAGACCTTAAAATAAAAATTTTAACAAATAAATCTTGTAAAGTGTAGCTTACGTCTTATTACGGAGCTAAAATATATCAGTATAAATGAAAATAATGAATTTATGAAGTTAACAACAATGCTAAAAAAGACCATAATTCTTAGTTTCTATTTATAGATTATTATGCAATGAGAATAATGTTAAAACAAAATATGTAAAAATAGAAAGGTTAAATAAAAATATTCATATAATTATATTTGTCTGTTTGTATGTAAAGAGGTTGTGCATGTGTGTGTATGTGTTACTGTAGGTGTGTGAGTGTAAGTGTGAATTGATTTCATGGGTTCCTATATTGTAAAGTAGTAGATATGTATTTGATACATTGGTTATTTTTCTGAAAAAATAGATTCTAAAATTTGCTTCCTAAATTTAGGTTTGCTGTGATAAAAAATATCAATCGAGCCAGAGTAAATACAGTCAAGACTTCGCCTTTTGTAAAGCGCCATCTATCAAAGCCTTTTGTACTATTTTGTTTTTCTTAATGAGCTGTCAGAAAATCTCTCATTATAATAGAGTCGGCTTAAAATAGCACACCGCTCGTATTAGTCACCTAATAAGCTTGTCGTATCAGATGACGAACCCGAATGATCCCGCTTGGCAGTAAGTCCCCTTCAGGGTTGCCTGGCTAGCGCCCATTCTTAAAAAAAAGTCCGCCGCCAAATATCACCACTCCTGCGGAGATGTGTTCAGGGAATATTTTATAAACAAATAGTTTCGTCATAAACTCGTTTGCTGTCCTCTTCGACCTTATCTCTACTTACTAACCATCAGGTGAGGTCACCAATAAAAAAAGAGAAAGGCACTCAATAATCTTCATGTATTGCTCTAGATTTTGCTAAAAGTCTTGATCCTGTACCGAAAGTATTATGCTTGTGCAGACCGCCTAAGGCTCTTATCATGAAATCTTAGGGTGTTAAGTACCACACCAATCGGTCGACGGTCGACCGACAGCGTTGGTTTTTCTGATCGGATTGGTCTAGTAAAAACTATCAATCCACGCCGACTACATTCCACCATCGATTGACGCCGTCGACCGATAGATCGATTGGTGGAATCATGCTTTAGAAAGTTTTCATAATATGGACCTTATTTTCAATAATATAGTGATGAAAAGTCTAAATACAATTAAAATGTATTTGTGTTGCAGGTCGCGGTCGCGGCACCGCAGCTCACGCCGCTCGCGCTCTCGCTCGCGCCGCCGCAGCGCGCGCCCGCACCGCTCGCGCGACCGCGACACCAAGGACAAGGACAAAGATAAAGACAAGCCCGAAATTAAAGACAAGGACAGAAAATCACCCACACCAGTCAAAGAAGATCACAAGGATGAAACGAAAACTGTGGAAACGAACGGTGACAACTCCGAACAAGTCTCAAAAGCTTCCAGCCCAGCAGTCGAAGAGAAAGACGAAGTCACCACGAAGAAACGCGAACGATCTCGCTCCAAAGACAGAAAGCGCGACCGCTCCAAATCGCGGCGCCGCTCTCGCTCTCGTTCTAGGAAAAAGCGGTCTCGCTCCCGACGCCGCTCGCGTTCTAGAAAACGCTCGCGCTCCAGAGATAGGAAACGATCTAGGTCTAGGGATAGGAAGCGGTCGAGGTCGCGAGATCGAAAACGAACGCGATCTAGGGATAGGAAAAAATCTAAGTCGCGCGACAGAAAGCGGACTCGGTCTCGCGATCGAAAACGTTCTCGCTCTCGCAGTCGACGCTCGAAGAGCAGGTCGACCCGGGACTCGAAGACGCCGCATAGCAAGAAAACCGACCGCAGCCCTAACCTCTCCACCATCGAGGAAAAGGAAACGATAGCCATGGCCATCCCCGAGTTGCTTGACGAGAAAACTTCTCCCGATAATATGGACATTTCCAATTCACCATAGTGACGTAAACTATTCTTTTAATTTTAAGTAGATTTAAGACAATGAATTAGTGAGTTCAATTTATGTAATTAATTTCTGTCATCAGTTGTCTGTACGGATTGGAACCATTGTGTCTTGCAGATTTGTTTAAATACAAAGTAAATGATCAAAAAATTGAAGTTTTTATTTCTCTCCATATGCAAAAAGCTTCAAAGATTACCTAATTCACTAAAAAAAGGAAATATAAAGCCTTACATGAATGAAGCATGAAGGTATTTTAAAAAGATGTGACAATGTTGATACCACACACGCTTTTTATGGCGTAATATGGCAGGCGTGAACAATACCCCAGTGAAAGGGAAGCAATGAGCGACGTTAATTGTACTTTAAAAACGTGTACGGTTTTAAGAATGAATATCACTTGACGCGGTGGGCCGAATGCGGGAGGGGACAGAAGTGCACACATGCGTGAAATAGCAAACGTGTTCATTGATACTCTGTAGGGCTGTCAAATATAATAAAAAAATTTGTTTTTACTTTTATGGAAAAAATTATCTTGGATTAAGGCACAAAGACTGTTCCTTCATTTGATTAAACGTACAAATATATTTAGGTACATTTTAAAACGATTTTAATCTTCACTGTCACACTGTATGAGCAAACAGGGTCGTCTAGACTATATATTAGTATAAAGAAATATCGTTTTGATTTTCTGTGATTATGAAGCAAAAATCATCATCATTACAACTCCGTGTAATGAGCCCACTGCAGGGCTGGCTATGAGTCTCTCGTCTGGGCGACGAGGAGGTTTAGGCCGTAATCCACCAAGCTGGCCCGGTGCTGGTTGGTGGATGTCGGATATTTCAGGATGCCGAAATGGCTTCTGACAAACCCTTACGATTACTGTATACAAGTATACAGCACCCGGGACCGACTGCTTAACGTGCCCTCCGAAGCACGGAAGTCATCGTGAGAAATGAATGGTGGCGGTCACCCATCCTAATACCGGCCGCACCGAGCGCGCTTAACCTGCGATATCGTTTCATATGCACAGTAACCACGGCGTCACGACGACTTCGCAGCAAAAATAAAGCGATGTTATTACACGAACACACGGATCCGTAAGTTTTGATTGCACACTAAACGACACGCTCCGGACATAGAAATTAAGCAAAAGTTGCGTAACCCATAAAATAAGTTACCTTAGTCGGGAGCGCTGATCGTTGTGTAATGGTTGATTAATTTATGCTTATATTTTAGTGTCAAGATCTAATCAAAACTTATCAGACGTTAACCTTACCGTATTATTACAAAGGCATTTAACTGTGACAAATTCAGTATGAATGCATTTTTATCGCGTAGCCATGGATAGCTCACATTCAAACACGAACATAAACGTAAGAAAACATTTTGCTTCTAGCATGTACTTTCTTGCTTATTATTATGATAAACTTCAAAATAAATAACCGCTTATTTCAGGAATACATGTTTATCTCTGTCTATATGCATTACTTTGTTCCTGGATCTTTAAAAATGAGAACAAATATGCACACAGTCCATATCAGCAAAATTAAAAGTATTATAGAAAACTACACGTTTTCGGAAGACTTAAAAAAGGGTTCACGGAGATGGTTACCTTCTTCTGAGATGCCATATCCTGGGTATTGTAGGCTCCCGGGAAGTGAAGAATGCTTACCGTTACTTTGTGACTGCGCTACTTTATTGGAAATCTGGAAAAAAGTTCATATTTTAAAGGAAGAAGAGAAGGGGAAATCTCCAAATGATAGCAGTTCAGAAGATATATTGCACTGGGCCGAATCTAAGCCGGTTAAACAGCAGCCTATCGAAGCACTGCTCAGCCGAAACATGAGTGTCGTGAGTGAAACGCCGGTGCCAGAAAAGGCTACTGAAGCACTAATAGAATCTAGAAGAGCAATAGGAACTAAAACTGTAAAACGAATAGTAAAAAGAAAATATAGTCATAAAAAGAAAACCGGAAAAAAAGATTTTGAAAAAAAACAAAAAAAGGAGCTAATGCAAAAACACAAAAATAAAAGAAACTTGCCCAGCTTTATCTCTAAAAATATTGCTAATCAAAATAATGTTAACTTGAAAGTTAAAAAAACAATACAGAGAAAAAAGTATGAAAAAGAATAGATAATTTAATAAATCTCAGAAAGGTAAATTATTTATATATTTACTATTTGATATAAAATTCCGAAATATAAGTATGATTGTCTTATATCGTGAATATTTAATCAAAATAATATCAATAGCATTTATAATATGGCTCTTGAAAAATACATTGTTCTTAGCTTAACTTCGATGCAGCTTTGGCCGTACCAAAATTACTAACTAGAAATCTTAAAAGCAGTAGATATGCAAATAATTGTAGGTTATTTATTTGTTACTTTAAATAAGTAAGTTATTTCGTGAATTTTATGATTCTAGGTAAATTTGAAATACCTACTCTAACCTGTTTGTCTATCTAGAGGATCCATATTAGAGACGCAATTCACCCATTTGTTTATTGGATGAATTGTTATCAAATAATAGATATACGTATTACGGGCCGGTTGGCTGAAAAACCCTAGCCAAACTATAGATAATTCTAAGAGTTGAGCCAAGATTTTGTAGCCAACCCGCCGGCGATGTACAGGGTGACAGGTGGGTCACTTTCGAAATTCGAGGACGTGATAGTTTGAGATCATACATGAAGAGAAACAATAAATATTCATTATTTACTGACTGCACTTAACCAAAAGTTAAAGAATTCATTACGCAACGCATGGTTACGCATGAGGCAGTCGTGGCGCCGTGGTTACTGTGCATATCAAACGATATCGCAGGTTAAGCGCGCTCGGTTCGGCCTGTATTAGGATGGGTGACCGCCAACCATTCATTTCTCACGACGACTTCCGTGCTTCGGAGGGCACGTTAAGCAGTCGGTCCCAGTTGCTGTATGCTTGTATACAGTAGTGGTTAGGGTTTGTCAGAAGTCATTTCGGCACCCTGAAATATCTGACATCCACCAACCAGCACCGGGCCAGCTTGGTGGATTACGGCCTAAGCCTCCTCGTCACCCAGAGGAGACTCATAGCCCTACAGTGGGCTCATTACACGGAGTTGTGATGATGATGGTTACACTGGTACGGACGACGTACGCACGGCGCTCTCAACACAGAAAAGTTAGGTAAGTATAGACGGCTTCACGAACGGTCTTCGACATAGTAAAACTTTTTATTACTTTATCGGGAATTCTACTGAAAAATTAAGTACCTACTTTTATTACATAATTATGATCAGAATCGAGTACCTAATGACATAGTGCTCTAAAATTTGTCACCGGTCACCCCTATAAGTACTCTTTAGCATATTTAATTTGATATAAATACAAAAAGGAAAAACATATAATGTACCAACTGCTTCTCTTACCGGTCTACTGTAAAAGTCAGTTGAGGGACAGAGGTTTTACTGGCGTTTTTGTGGGCTATAGGCTGACCCCCTGTCTGTCACTGCAATAGTCTCTTTCCATTAATACCTCCAACGTCAAACGTGACATCAGATTGTCCTATAACCTCTGGTGTTCTGCCTACCCCATAAGGGATACAGGTGTGAGTTATACAGGGCTGTTTTTAGTTACCGGCCAATTTTTTTTTATACTTTAAGTATCATAAATAGAAACGAGTTTTGCAAAAAAAGTTAAGTATTATTTTTTACAAGGAACATAATATATTCACTAACATTTTAAACAAATCATGGTCGCTCTAAATTATGAATGAAAACCATTAAAATAAAGACGACTACGCGCTTCAACAAAACATCTGTTAGTACGATGTCGTAGTATTTTAAATGAAATGCCGCTTCGTAGTAGCTATGTTTATCTTCAACGACTATGTAAAAACGTTTTTGATGCCCAATCTTTGTTTTTTTGTATTGAGCATTACTAAAATAAATATGCAGGTAGGTAAATTTATATCGTATCAAAGAAAATAATATTTTCAACACACTTGCTCGTAAAGTGAGCGTTATTCTATTGAATTTAGAACTATAAACTGGGCTATAAGTCACGCGTGCATAATATATTATACCCTAGTGCATAATATAATGAATCCTACAAAGTTGAATTGTACCTTTGTGCAAATAACATGCGAGAAAACAGAGCATATTTTATTGGTCCGGGTAAATATTTTCAGAAACAACAAAGAGGTTTTATACCACTTCAAATCCATATACATTTTTAAATGTTTGCGCCTTATAATAGTAAAATAAATTTGTGTATTAAACAAATTATTCACAATTTACAATCATTTGTCATAAAATATTAAAATATTTGCATTTACCACTCCAAATTAAACATTTTCACTTAAAATAGGCTGTATATGCAAAACAGACATTGACACATTTGGCGGAAAAAAAAAACCTACGCGCATGCGCGAGGTTCGGCGCCATTTTTCAATCACAATTCACAGCTTTGTTATCAAGTGTGTTTGTTATTTTATGACCACGTATGTCTGTCTTTTACTCACAAGTGTGTTGAAAAACGTCGTATGTAACTCGTGAGCGTTGCTAATTACAGTCGAGGCTGTGATTTGAGCCCGAGCCGCAGGCGAGGGCTTAATGATGAGCCGAGACTTCGCTCACTTGTTACATAATATACTATTAAAGAACGACGTATAATTTCGGTACCTACCTCCAATACCCATTTAACATACGCCGTTGGATAGGTCTTAGTAATCTGAATCAAAGCTACTATCGCGCCAAGTTCCGATCCTATGGCATACATATAATATAATAAATAATTAATCATTTATTTCAGAAATTATCCATATTTAGAAAGCGACATCGCCGCTCTGATAATCTGTTGCACACCTGAATTAAGGTTTTTTTTTTAAATTTTGTCTTCGGAGTATTGATTAATTTTATTAGGTTGGTTATCAGCTTGAACTCAGAATCAAGACAGGCGCCATACCGATTCTTGTTCTAGAAGATGAACTCTTTTCAACGATATATCACACATGTCTATTGAGGCGGGTACCAGATCTCATACAAAGTAATGCGTCGTCCTTTGGCTGGTGACTTAAAAACAACCCTGTATATGTATGTACAGTCTGCAACAGAATTATGTATACAACCCGATCTCCCGCACACATACAATATGCATGCATTTAAATGACATATTGAGACTGGGTGGTATAGATAATTCTGTTGCAGACTGTACATAAAGTCCGTCTTTGACGGGCCACCGTGGCGCAGTGGTCAAGTTTTCGGCTGCGGCGTTAGAGTCCCTGGGTTCGAGTAATTAAACAAATGAACAGATCAGTAAAGCTTTTAAATAATAATTTCGTCTCCTATACCCTGACAAATAAATCAATGCAGTAAAATACCAGCTCCAGTGTGCCCTGCTCTTTAGGGAAGAAAAACAAATAGTAAGTAATATGGTTTAAGTGAACGAACGAATTTTAAAAAATTAATAATATAGTCAAGTTGGGAAAAAAAATATTTAGATTCATAAAGTAGTTAATGAGTACTTTTATTTTCTTAATTCTTGAGTCGGGATGCTTTATAGACTTTTATATTATATGCTTTAAAAATTACTTCTACTGTAACCGTTTTACAGCATAAATAGGTATAATTAGTAAATAACTATTTTCTTTAAAGTTATTGTAAAGAAAAAATTCACATCTCAAACGCACGTATTTATACATTGCTTTAAAATTTTATGCTAAACGAATGAAAAAGTACAAAAGGCAGCAGAACAAGCGTTACGAACCTATCAAATTTCCTCAACCAATTTTTCACTTAATGTCGAAGGCGTAGAGTTCAGATTCAATTGCAATTTTTGACACGTTTAGAACGCTTGAACTACGAAGATTTTAACAGGTATCATTATTTTTCTTTTTGACATTTCGAATTGAATTATTTGCCAAGATCTTAGATCTGAATCAGAATCTACCTTTCAGATCGAATGGGTATCTGTTTAAATTAATATTATTGTAATCGTTTGTAAACATGTAGCCAGACATTTCCCAACCCATTCGTAAAATATTTGTATGATACGTTAAATTTGATATATAACTTTCATCCAATAAACAGTTGGGTGAAGGTCGTCTCTACTACGGAATTGACTAAAAGGCTGCAAACTGGATGGCGCGCGCGCAGCGACGCGGGGAATCTAGGCCACAGAATAAGTAATAGTACCGTTGGTACAGAAGAATTACTCCGCAAGAAGATCTAAATAAATTCGAGTCTTGCTACGTACGACGCGATACGGTGGAATTCAGCTCGCACAGCATTACGTACCTGCAAATTTATATACCTAGAAGTTTTGTCTCTTTCTATCGCATGCCTCTTATCTTTTCTTACGCTGTTAGAGTTGCTGCCTAGTGAAGAATAATTCGCGCGCGTGACACACGACCCATTCGAAATCCGCCGGCGGAGCGCTTCGCTGTAGGTAAATAACAGATGTACCGCGCGCAGTGAGCCAGGCCTGTCTAGGCCGTTCTCGACGCTAACTGGCGTGAGAGCGATTTGTCGCGGTTTCATTCAAACTAAACGTTGCTGTCGCTGCCGTCCAGTTTGCAGCCTAAGCGGCGCGGCCGTTATCTTTCGATTGCAAGGATAAAGAACTCCAAATAATTGCAATACTCAGGAGTATTTCATCTCTATTTCAGGTTGATACTGCCACGCGCACCAGAGAAAAAGGGTTTAGACAGAAGAATCCTATTAGTGTTTCGTTTTTTCTTTTGATCTCTGAAACCGTAAAAACTCTTTTACAACCAAAACAATATCTTTTGGCTGTAAATTACAAATGATTCCCAATTAATTGATGATACAATCAATTATTATTGGGAATCGTAGGAGATTCGCTTCCTGAGTATTCATTCCATGAAGTTTATTCTTTGCTACTAAGAAAATAAGAATTAAATATACTTAGTTATGAAATCAAACTACAATTAGTTAATAATATAGAAAAATTTAATAAAATTTAACTTGATAATTATACTAAAGACCGATATACATGTAGTCCAAAGCAAGTTCCAGAAGCTCTTATAACTAAATGGAATTTATTTACAATAAAACAATATGAATACAAATTATAACTATAATAGTCAATATACATATGAACATTGCACTCAAATTTACAAATACCTTTGTAGGTAAGCATAGTTTAATTTTGAGCTGAGGCGTTGTGCTCATTTGATACCTAATGATGGTTATATTTAAATACATTCTTTTACAAATAACCTACTTATAATATATCAAATGAATACTGTTAACCGGTCATTTTCTATACTTAAACGCTGGAATAGCAATAGATATTGATATCGAGACATATTTTTACGGTATTTCTGTTTATTTAAATAAATCACATCTTATAAGTTATAAAGTCCATTGAATAAATAGATTGGCAACGGCTTAGACTTATTAAAGTTCTTGTTTTACTATAATCAACGAATGCAGAGCATTAAAAAACCGACTTCACGTCAAAACTTTGGCTGAGTTAGAATTTCATTAACGTAAACATTCTCCGAAATCTAAATATAACAACGATGTGCCAGACATTTTACAACGATGTAAAATTTTACACACAGGGTGACTGGTGGGTCACTTTTGAAATTCGAGGACGTAATAGTTTGAGATCATACATGAAGAGAATTAATTATTTACTGAGTAACCTTCACCGAAAGTTAAAGAATTTATTACGCTACGCATGGTTACACTGGTACGGACGTACGCACGGGCGCTATAAACACAGAATAGGTAGGTAAGTAAAATTATGGTCGTATATAGTATAAATTTAATTAATTTAGTGTAAAAGTTACAAAAATAATGCCCTTAAGAGACAAACTCCGCCGAGTGGAGGTTTCTTTGCAGCTTGAAGTAGGGATGTTAGAACAATGTTTTTTGTTTTGGGGAATAGAAGAACAATAGAACTAAAAGTTAGTATCTATTTATGGTTCAGCACAAATAACTTTGGTGAATATCCCGCTGGCTGGAGGTCGGTTAGAAAAGCCTATATTTCCGTTATTCATACGGAAAAAAATCTGTTTTCAGCATAATTCAGTGGAACATATTCAGAACTAATTCTCCGAACCCCTCATTGGTCTCCCAGACATCGGACCCCGCTGAGTGTAGACACATTATTGTGATTAGAATCGAGTATAATAATCTCCTTCAATATCTAAAATCTATCACCAGTCACCCTGTATTACCATTAAATATTATGTAACACCCGAATCGACGCCATTATCTAAAACCAGTAACAGTAAACAGTGCATTAATAAGTAGGAATAGAAAAAGTCCAGTGGCGGTAATGCAGTGGACTCATTAAATAAAAACCAGCGAACATTGTTGCCTTACGTTTAAACATAATAAATAAAATACAGCCACACTTTCTGGCCGAGAAGGGCTGGCTTACAATAACCCAACCACCCCAGGAAAGCGTGTCGTGAAAGGCGATCGGTCGAGAGCGATCCCAGCTTGGTAGCACCCCCTTCTCATTTCTACTATTTATACCCGGCGCGTCGAACCTTTGATCCCTATGACACTGATAGTAATTTCCACGACACAACCTTGTAGTGCCGTCACCGTTACATTACAATCGTATTGGAGGCGTCTAAAATGGCAGTATACCGTGCCGGACTTTAGGCAATGAGAGTCTTAAATGTTTTAATGCGATCTTTGTAAAAAATGGTCTCTTAGAGTTTGCCGACATATCACGGGTAAATCTTTTCACTTTTCAAAATGGCAACACTAAAAAAATGGATGCGTTGATTTATAAGAAAATCGTAATTTTTCCAAATAAATTCGATTAAGAAATAAATATATTTTGGAATGTGCAAAATACAAATGAAATGTGATCTAATGATGTTTCTTTGTAGTTTCAGCAGTATTTTAATTGGTAGAAACAACACAGGACGGCATTTTTACATTAAAATACTCTTAAACAATACACGACAGTTGCCAAAGAGTGACTAATCGTCAAAACGTCAACGTATGTTTTGTTGCTTCAGTTTCTAACGTGATCCCGGATTCTGCTTCATTTTTATTCTGAGGGTGAAAATGGGGTCTTACGCGGAATTAGTGATGGAAAAAAAAAAACTCAGGCTCTATTGTTTTCTGATTTCAGAAAAACAAACATGAAATATGAAATTCATATTATTTTTGTACTTGTCAACTTCAGGTCTTGTATTTTTAAACTAGGAGGAATAATACTCTTCCTTTTATTTTATTGAATTTTAGAATTAAATGCAGATGGATGTTTAGTTTATTGTAAGGGTTAAATATGGAAATATGGCTCTTCCGATTGTAACTCTTATTGCATTCTAATAAAAAAAAAAAACAATATTGCAAGGTCTTCATGTCATGATTAAGAATTGTACAAAAATAAAAAAAAACTTTTAACACCTTGCCATATCCCTGAAATTGCTTCCTTATGTCATGATTAAGAATTGTACAAAAATAAAAAAAAACTTTTAACACCTTGCCATATCCCTGAAATTGCTTCCTTATATGACCTTGTCAATGAACATAACGGGTTGTTGCATTTATTTTTTGGAGATATATTCGGAGACGCTATGCCAAAGTTAAGTCGACTACTCTGTGTGAGAATACAATAATATAGTGGAAATCCTAGGTACCAACCAAGCCGCTTATAGTTGATACAGGATAAAGTCTACCTGTGAGTCAATCCGCTCAGTAACTATACATCCTTAAAAACGCTCGCGTTTACTATACAACTAGTCCAACAACTTAATATGGAAAACGCACGTCAAATTCCTGTCTGTAGGCGTCCACAAAACAGCAATTTTAAGCTTTAACCAGTAGTCAATAAGGCAGTATTTCGTGCATCGCGTATCGCCACGTCCACCGCCGCGCTAGAGCTTCGAATCTTACTCGGTCTCGAATGAACATTCTGCCCAGCTCCGGCTCCATGCAAACCTGAAGGTAAATATATCAAATTATGTTAAATATAAATATATATTTCTGAAATTCACACAACATTATCAACCAAATTAAGTTTCTTAAAGAACTTGTGATAAGGATACTAGATAATGGATAAGTAAATAAAGATAACTAAGTAGAACTTAAGAAATACATGGTTGTTTTTTAAGCCACCGGCCAAATTATTTTCACACGATAAGTATCATTAATCATTCATAATTTCATATCAAAACATTCATAAAGATGTTTCGTTTTGCGCGTAGTCGTCTTTATTTTAATTATATTCGTTCATAATTTAGAGTGACCATGCTTTGATTAATTTGTAAGCGAAAATATAAATTTCCAAGCAAAAAAAATACACATCTTTTTCTTGAAAAATAGTTTCTATAAATTTTATAAAAACAAAACATCGTAGTAAATGCCGCGCGTATTGTGGTGCCATACCTTATTTTTTTCCAACTGAGCGGTACTACAATAAATATGCAGGTACATTTATATCGTATCAAACACTTTAACATTAAAATTTGGCTGTTGACTAAAAAAACAACCCTGTGTATAGGCACATATTAAATATATTTAAGCATATTTTTTATTAGAAAATAAACTTAAATAAACATATAAACGTTCATGACTTGACGATTAATATCTATGTTCATGACACAAATATCCGCCGCCTTTGGCATAGAAGGCGACGTATGTTAGAGTCTGATCAATGAAAGCTGTCCATGAAAATAGGCAGGAAAATTACAGAAAAAATATACTAGGTAGCATTATTTTAAAATCCAAGAAATTCGAAAACATTTTCCTGGGGTCACTTTTTAAAAATGACCCACCCTAGCAGAATATGTTTCTGTTGAAAGTAGAAGACAAATAAATTTTGCTATTGTACATAACCATATTAAGTCTTTCAACACACAAAAGATCTATGACACTTTCATCTCTCTACAAACCAAAAATGTTCAACGCTTCGCTGGGAAAATTTTCAATATACGGAAAAATTTTACCTACTTGTTCTTGAAGTTTCAAGGAATTCTTCCTAAGTTTTATCTATATTTTATAATCAATTAGAATCCAATACGCAGTAAAATGTATTTTGTTAAAAATCTATAAAACCCCAATGTTTTTAAATGTTTAAATCAACTAAATTAAGCAGAAACCATTCCTCAAAATGGGTTTTCATATGATGAAAACAAAAAAATGAACAATGCCCATTGAATGTTTTCATTTTTAATTTGCAGGTCAATACCTAATTTTTTTTAAATTGCTAAGTGAGTTTTGAATTTGGGCAACAAAATAAAACCTTGAAGCGGGCAGTAGGTGGTAGGTATAATTAATATTACCTTTCATATTTTTGTGTCACCTATCCACCCTGAAACGATGCTCAGTCTTAACACAAACATCCTGTATAACATAAAAAACAACTTACTTGCGTATACGGGTCGGTTAGCAAGCTCTGTATGGAAATAAGAACTTTGCTGACTGTGAGGGCGAGCGACCAATTGTGATGTACCGAGTCAATGCCGACGTCGCCGTGACGAGACACGTTCGGATGCAGAATGCGGGTGATAAACCGGACGACGGGTGGACTCATTGGGTACCTGAAAACACATCAATAAATATATCTTACATGCTGGACTGGGACCGAAAGAAAAACATAAAATGTAGGTACCAGCAGCCACTCTCCTCTTCCATTTATCACATTCGTGAACACAAGGAATAAGATTTTTCCTACAAACTAAAAAGTCCAATATTTCCCGTTCCCGTGGGAATATCGGGAATTCCTTCCTTAGTGCTCCCCACTAAAGAATGTATGTTTTGTAGTGTGTGACGCACTTCCCTATTATGTTATATATTATCTCAATATACTGTTAACTTCCAACTAAAGCAGTTGTCTTTTATTAAGCTCCTGGTCCCAACAGTGCATGGCGACCCTGCCAGTGCTGCCTTGCGGCAGCGCTGCGCAGATGGAACGATTCGGACTATAATACATTAAATCCTTAAAATAAAATACAAAATAGAAATAATTTAAAATATTTACATAAAACCATGTAAAAACAGAAAACATGCAAACTTGCAAACTTGGGTTAAGAAGATAAAAAAAAATACGAAATATTACGAAAAGAGAGGAGGCAAACAAAAGCAATATCACATGACTATGTTGGGAAGAGAGGCAACGATGGCGCAATGAATGAACCTTGGGCGCCTTGAGCTGGAGTTGAACGAGTCTGGATACTGATCGATTAAGGATGGCTGCAGTATAGGATCGATGCCAAGCTGATGGTAAAAGTAAAGTGATATGGAAAATCGGAAAAGGGAGGTGCGTCACACACTACAGTTCCAAATTTCAGCTCTTTTATGGCTGTACGTTGTCTGTCAGTCACTCAGTCAGTTACCGAACAGTTTTATATAATAGGTTGGGAAAAAAGTCTTTTCGCATTATAGTATGTATGAACTTGTAATAAAATCTCTTTGGCTATAGTATTTGTATCTGGCTGTTTTTGGTATCATTGAAAGTTAAAATTTTAAAGAACATAATTCCAAATTCAAATTAGGAAAATGTGTGATTTTCATTTGTTTTTCGTACTGTCATTTTTGAAAAAGTGGAGCAAGATCGACATATCAGTAGTTACGACGTAGCTGAAGAACTGGGAATTGATCACAAAACAGTTTTGGCGCATTTGAAAAAAGCTGGGTACACAAAAAAGCTCGATATTTGGGTACCTCACGAGCTCACTGAAAGAAACCTAATGAACCGTGTACTCATTTGTGATTCTTTATTACGACGTAACGAAACCAAATTATTTTTGAAGAAGCTGATAACTGGTGATGAAAAGTGGATCACGTACGACAAGAACGTGCGAAAAAGGTCGTGGTCGAAGGCCGGTCAGGCTTCACAGACTGTGGCGAAACCCGGGTTAACTCGCAATAAGGGCATTATTTTATTGGAAGGGCATTATTCATTATGAGCTGTTACCACCAGGCAGGACTGTCGATTCTGAACTCTACTGCGAAAAACTTATGAGATTAAAACAAGAAGTTGAGAGAAAGCGGCCAGAATTGATCAACAGAAGGGGTGTGGTGTTTCATCATGATAACGCTAGACCTCACACATCTATAGCCACCCAGCAAAAATTAAGAGAGTTTAGCTGGGAGGTGTTAATGCATCCGCCGTATAGTCATGACCTTGCATCTTCAGATTTCCACCTGTTTCGGTCTCTTCAGAATTCTTTACGCAGTGTTAGGTTTACATCACGAGAGGACTGCCAAATCCACTTGTCGCGGTATTTTGATGAGAGGTCCCAAATTTTTTATAGCAATGGGATCATGTCCCTACCTACAAGATGGCAAAAGGTTATCGAACAAAATGGTACATACATACTTTAGTTAAATGTCAATAAGCTATATTAATTTTTTTTTGAATTTTCTTAAAAAAATGCGAAGAAACTTTTTCCCCAACCCAATATAAACAGTAGGAAACACCTCCAAAAGGTATATCTTTTTCAGAATAACTAATGGTGACGAATATTTATAAATATAAAAATTTACCTCGCTAGGAATAGTTAACTGTGCTTAAAACAGCAGAACTATTAGGCCTGGGTAGCCTAAATTACTGTTGAAAGAATAGTGAAAGAGCACAAAGTTACTACAAAGGAAGTCCGGAAGTACATTATGAGGGACGGCACAGTGGAAGTACGTCGAGCGTACCCCCTACCTGTAGAGTCCCTCAGACATGTAGTTTCGGTTTGTTCGGTTCTTACACAGACAATTCAGATTATAATAAAAGGATAAATAAAAAACTGCCAGTGACTAAACAATAGCCCTGAATATTCTCCGTTTTTATACATGTTTTTTTTTAATATAATTTTTTTCAAAAAGTAAGTATCTACTTATTCGATTTCGATGAAATTTATATGATCACCTCGAAGTGTCCACTATCAAATGAAACGAGAATCATCGAAATCGATTCATAATTGACCAAATAATCGCGTGTAACATGCATACAATAAAATAACATACACAAGAATTGATAACCTCCTCCTTTCGGAAGTTGGTTGAAAATCCAAAACTCCTTATTGTTCAGACACCGCATATAAAACTTCAGGCCACCAAAAGATTTACAGCATCCTAAACCAATAACTTTATTTTTATGCAATAAGTCACAATAAGACACACTAAGTTACCAGGACTTTCTTTTCAGGAGACACATTTTAAGTTTTGTTTTAACTTTAAAAGAAAATAGTGCTTGTAAGACCATAAGACTCATTTGACGTTATTTAGGTTTTTTTTGTTTCACATCATGAACTTATGCTTTTTGGAGTTTATCAAACATGATAAACTCAAAAAAGCAGTTATATAGCTAAGATTTTTTTATTTCTCACTAAAACTATGGTATGGCCCACGAGAGAAAAAATAAAACGGCATTGACTCGACTCCTACCAAGTTTTACACAAACTCATACGATACTCATACTTCTACGATCCTCATGTTTTAGTCGTTTACGACATATTTGCGATAATTTCCATAAACTTTTTTTGTGTCGTTTTTACCAAAAGGGTACATTGGTAGAGGGACGTCATTGCCCTTTTATTTTTTCTCTCGTGGGCCATACTTTAGTAAAAAATAGGTGTCTACTGAAAACTCCTAAAAAGGGAAATACCTAAACGATAAAAAAATTGAGGGGTGGTTTCATAGTGAAAATAGTTGATTTTAAAATTTAAGTTTACCCATACAGAAAATATTTAATGTCTCTAAACGCCATGTGCGGCGGGGCGCGGGGTTGCGGGGGCATGCAGCAAAATACAGACTAATATACAGGGTTACTGGTTAAGTCGACCTAGATCCGTTAAGAATGTATAGTACTCGTGTTTTCTAACTTATTTTACTATGAAACACTCTACCCCAAACCTAACCGTTTTCGAGATAAACGACTTTTAAACTTTTAATAAAAATTGCCGATTTTTTGCCATCAAATGTCATATTTTGAATTTGGTGCGCTTTTATATTATTATTATTAGTTTCTCACATGCAGATTAAGATGCTCTATGATCTTAGTAACCAAAATTCTATGTAAGATTACTAAATGCATAGTTCTTTAGAACTGAAAGGTAACAGTTTTTTAACAACAACTTTTAAGATTATCAAAAAAAAGTTATTAAAGAAGATATTCGGCAGAAGTGCTTCAAAACATCTACGTTTTATCTAGGATTTATTTAAATTCGTAGAAAAAATCTTAGTTTCATAGGCGATAGTGGACGTAAAAATACATACGTACATAACTTCACGCCTGTGTTCCGTATGGGGTAGGCAGAACACCAGAGGCTATAAAACCATCTGATGTCACGTTCGACAAATTTGGAGGCATTATAATAGTGGAGAGAGACTATTGCCATGACAGGGGGTCAGCCTATCGCCCACAAAAAAGTTTAAATAATTTCACTTATTAAGCCTAATCCATTATTTAGCCCAGGAAAGTAAAATAAACGAAGGCCTCAGCGAAGATTTAGTGTAAACGTGTAAAATTTTTGAATATTTCAAAACTGTATCGCTCAGAACTATGTATTTAGTAATCTTACGTGGAATTTTGGTTACTAAGATCATAGAATATTTTAATCTGCATATAAGAAATAAATGATTATTTATTTATTTCATAGGAAGTCTAACAGCACACTATAAAATGTTACACCACAAAATAAAAAGCAGAAAGCCTATTACATGACATCACAAATATAAAATAGCATAAATAACCAAAGTGACTGTTGAGCGTCTGACTCATCAATTAGCAAATTATTTATACTTTTCTGAAATACCCATACTTATATTCAGGAATTGTTTAAAAAAAAGAAATCGTAGCTTAAACGACGTCTTGTCGCAGCTATGTTATTATCAAATAGATCAAGGTTATTCTGTTCGTGCAGTTTATTGAAGTTATTACAAGCTCGCCTCAGATTAATTTTAGTCAACTTTAATAGAAAAATGATATTGGCAATTTCGCGTCGTTTATGTAGTGTGAGAAGATGGAATTTCCTACAGAGCTCGTCATAATCATGAGAGTAATACGGAATTATTAGTCGAAAACAAAGAAATTTTATATCTTTAATTTGGACTTTTTCGATTCTTGAGATGTATACGTTATATAGTGGGTTCCATACTTGAGAAGCATATTCAAGAATGCTGCGGACATAGGTGCAAAACAGTATTTTAAAAGTTTTAGCGAGTTTAAAGTTCTTCGAATTCCTCATTATGAACCCCAATGCTTTCAAGGCTCTATTAATAACGCTGTTTATGTGAATAAAACACTTTTTAAATAAAACACTTTTTAACCGGATTTATGGCGTATATTTACATTTAAATTTTTTAAATTTTAACTCAACGTTTCGGTGTCTTTGCAGACCCCGTGGTCACGAGCGAATGAATCGCGAACACTTAAGACAATATTATGCTATTTATGTGTTCATCAAAGATTAGTTTAGAGTTGTGTATTACGCCGGGATCTCTTATAGAGCAATTCGCAGCCAGTTTTTGACCTTTCAAGGAGTAGGAGGATGGAATGATATTTCATATACGCGTAAACGTGACAACAGAGCACTTTGACGGACTTAAAGCTAGTTTAATATACAGGCAATATCTCTCAAGACTTTCTAGGTCCGATTGAAGGCTGATCATATCAGATGGTCTTAGTAGTGACCAGGCATTATTGGATATGCTGATGACAGCACTGTTGTTGAGAGATATATGAACGAACGAGCGCCCATGAAATCCAGGTTTTGAGAAAGTCTATGATTGGGCACGTTGATTCGACCTTGCGGAATGTATCCGATTGGGACGAATCCAACCTGGTTAAATTCAACGCCTCCAAAACACAAGCGTGTCTATTCTCCGCAAAAAAGAGCACCTTTACTTTTACGCCCACTTTCCAGAATGTATCTGTTCCGATCACCGACCATCTAGGGCTTTTGGGCGTGGCTATAACGTCCAAAATAAACGTCGGACAACAAATTGAGTCTATAGCAAAAACGGCTTCCAAAAAATTGGGTATCATCTCGAAGGTCCGGCAGTACTGAGTACTGCAGTCACCTTTGGGATGATTCTGCCTAATACCAGTCTTCATGCGCACTTTCCATTAGGTGGCATGGAAGACAAACGTCCTATCCTTACAATATAAAACAAAAGTGAATACCTTCATATCATCAGCAAAGCAAAGTAATTGGCTGTGATAGAAACAGTCCTCGATGTCTTTTACAAATATTAAAAAGAGAAGAGGTCCAAGTAGTGATCCTTGGGGAACTCCACTAGGTATTTGAATCCAGCTGGACATAATATAATTCCTGATTACAACTGTTTGGGACCTTCTATCAATATAAGAACCAAACCATCACCATCTTAGCAAGTCGCCTCTTCTTCTTATAATTTGAAAAGCTTGAGTAAAAGCAGTTTGTGGTCAATTCTGTCGAAGCATTTGCTATAATCGGTGTAAACTACGTCAACTTGTTTACCGTTATGCATAGACGTTGCTAAGTACTCGTTTATGAAAACCAAATTGGAAACTGTTGAGCGGCTCCTGAGGAACCCATGTTGATAGGAGGAAAGTGAATTAAAAAAGCACACCAATTTCAAAATATGACATTTAATGGTAAAAAATAAAAAAAGGTCTTGAAAACGGTTAGATTTGGGGTAAGGTGTTTCACAGTGAAATAAGTCAGAAAAGATGGGTACTATACGCCCTTAACGGATGTAGGTCGACTTAACCAGTAACCCTGTATAACAGAGGGATCATAAATTTGTTTGTTTTTCTTTTTTTGTATTATTTATCAAGATTTGTAAAATGTAGAACAAATGTAGTTGGGATTGAAGTGGAGAGGCTGCCTGCAAGAGGTGATGCGCTTATTTAAATTAACTCTGTATAACCTCTCAACGGATGCGGGTCCAATAAATAATAACTCTATATGCTGTAGACGCATAGTAAGATAAATAATTATTAACAGCTGACAGTAAATTCTTGTAAACTAACTTGTCATAAATATTTGCACTTATAATAGTAAAAATTATAATTATTGTTTCACCTTCTTCAATTTCATAATGTATTTAATTATTTTAAAAAATATATTTTATTCTTAATAATTTGTAATTAGCTATATTAAATTTTGACATGAAATTGTAATGTGATATTCATAGGCCTATGTGGTGAACCGTAGCTGTACATACTTGTAAAACTAAAATACTTGTAAATGACATCTATGGTTATGAATGAATAAATGAATTGAATTGAAAAATTTAGAACTATACCTAAGCAGTATTAAGAACTATTTGTACACATTTTGTCGCAAATAAATTAATTTGAACTTGAAAGATTCACACTCACGTATAGGGAACTTGTATGTAGAGATAAAAGACCCCGCCTTCATACGGGGACCCGACCGGGCCGGTGACGCTGGCCTGCCAGTGACAACACTTGGGGTCGAGTGGAGTGGCGGCGATGCCTTCCGGAGGGTCGTTCCGCATCATCTGCAAATATTACCATCAAATAAAGCATCACAACTCTTTGTAGTGAGCCCACTGCTATGAGTATCTTCCCTGGTTGACGAGAAGGTTTAGGTCGTAATCTACCAAGCTGGCCCAGTGCTGGGTGGTGGATGTCAGAATTTTCAGGGCGTCGAAATGGCTTCTAGGAAACCACAAGTACACAGCACCCGAGACCGACTGCTTAACGTGCCGAAGCACGGATGTCGCCGTGAGAAATGGTTGGCGGTCACCCATCCAAGTACCGACCGCGCCGAACGTTGTTTAATCTGAGGAATCTATTGATATACACTACAGCCACTGCGCCACGACGACTTCTTAAAGCTAATTATGTTTTAATATTTGTTGCTTATGGTCGGCTTTGCCTTACCGTCCTTGAATAAGTGAACCCGATAAGTAATCCGAGTGTACCCCGCTTGGTGGTACGCCCCTTTTAGAGTTCGCTTTGCTAGCGACCTCCTTTCATATAAAATCTGCCGAAAAATAATAATAATGCATACATACATACATAACCTCACGCCTGTCTCCCCTTGGGGTAGACAAGGGAACACCAATTGCTGCGATCCAGACATACCTCTTTCGCTTTTTCCACGTTCATCAATCTTTTCATACATGATCGCCGGTTACGGGTACTTTTGACTAGGCCCTTTTTCAAAATGTCGCCAATTTGATCGGCACACGTTCGCCTCCAACAACACCATCCATTCTTGTTCTATACACCTCTTTCTTATTTCACTATTGCGCACCCTATCACTCAATTTCACTCCATACATACTCCTCAAAGCTCTCATCTCCACAGCATTAATCCTGCTTTCATGCGTCTTCTGCCACGCCCAAGATTCACTACCATACATAAGTGTTGGCGCCACTCCTTCAAGTATGGCCAGACGAGCCTTATTCGGTATTATTTTGCTTTAATATATAATAATAATGATCATTTATTATTGTACACCAACAGCTGTAGAGCGGTATATAAAGAGAGAAAGAAATAGGTATAACCACTCCGGCGGTGATGTGTTTACTGATTTATCAAGAAAGAACTTTCGACGACCACTTTGGCGATGGTCTAACACCAGTGGTCGCACGGAACAAGAATAAAAAGTGTTCCGGGTCGGGGCGTTTATCTATATATGTCAGGGGACTGGAAACTGCTCGCGTCCGCAAGGTTTAGCCCTCGATGCCTTGTACGTGGTCCCTGGGTGGTGCTAAACGAGCAGTAAAATCTGGTGGTAGGCTTCGGCCGTGGCTTGTCACCACCCACTAGACAAAACCATGCCGCCAAGTAACCTAGTTGCGTTCCGGCATGATGTCTAGTGTAGCCATTGAGGAGGATAGGTCTGAGTAATCGTGCTGCATCGGAGAACTGTTTACAACTCGTAGGATAATGACTCACCGGGTAACTCGTTTTGGAGGGTAGCGGGATCCGAAGCACGGTGCACCGCTGGCCGACCGCAGGTAGTAGGGGGCCCAAGTAGCATGCCAGCCACATGCAAAAGGCTGCCCCGCCACCTCGCGAAAAATCCCGGGAGGCTCCATCGTGCCGGTTGGCGACCGTTTTGAGAGGACCCGATGGCGAACTCGGGGGGGTTCGGGCGTCCCCGCAGTCTCCAAGCGAGTTTCCCAATGGTGCGTCACCCCTATCGAGTTGCTTGGTTCCATTTGCAGCGCTTCACTCAACTTCTGTTCTCCTCCCTATTCACTCCACTCCAAAACTAATGAAAGGTCCAAAGAAGAGTAAGGTAACACAGCGGTTGCACTTCCTCTCGTTTAAAGTGCACTTCTGTAACATCCGAGGAATGCACTCCAATCTCAATGATGTCCACCACCACCTCGAGACGGAGAGACCCCACCTACTCTTCCTAACGGAGACGCAGATCTGTGATCCGTCAGACTCGGCATACCTTTGTTACCCAGGTTACATCCTGGAGTCCAAATTCCACCCGCACGCCGGGGTGTGCATGTATGCCAGTGACAAGATCTGTTGTCAGCGTCTCCGTTACTTAGAAGTGCCGGACCTTTCAGTTATGTGGGTTCACATAGATACCGGCCTAGACCAAATGGTATACGCTGGTATTTATCGGTCACACAGCGGAGATCGGGAGACAACGAGGCTTATGGACTATCTCAGCAGTACAGCGGACAAGGTTCAGCAACGTTTTCCCACAGCGCAGTTGGTGTTCCTGGGGGATTTTAACGCACACCACGGACAGTGGTTATACCCGTTTCAGGACACTGACCATGCTGGTAGAGAGGCTTTTAAGTTTTCGCTCACTCATGGCCTCTCTCAGCTTGTTGACGAGCCTACGCGCATCCCAGACGTTGCTGGCCACACTGCTTACTGCCTGGACCTTCTGCTGACAACCGACCCGGACAGATATTCGGTGTCCGTCACTGCACCCTTAGGGACATCCGATCACTGTCTGGTGAAATCTGTATCGCAGTACTCGCCACCTGACACCCGACCAAGTGGTTCTAGGCGAGTATGGCGTTACAAGTCGGCAGATTGGGATGAAATGCGACATTTCTTCGCATCTTATCCGTGGCGGCAAGCTTGTTTTACATCAACCGATCCATCGTGCTGCGCTGATGCAGTCTCAAGTGTGATAGGTCAAGCAATGGAGTTCTTCATTCCCTACGCTGATCTATCCCTTGAAACAAAAGCTCGCCCATGGTTTAGTGCTGAATGCTTTTCCGCTGAAAAGCGTAAGCGAGAAGCGTACAAAGCCTGGGCAACCGCTCGCAGAAGCAAAGCCGTGGATTCGCATGAACACAAAAAGAGGTACAATGCTGCCGCCAAGTCCTGCAAAAAGGTGATCAAGAGAGCTCGTTTCGCCCACATAGGCTGTATCGGAGACAGAATAGCCTCATACCCCTCGGGAAGTAAAGCTTTCTGGTCCCTCGCCAAGTCGGTCGAAACGAACTTTTGTCGCCCGTCGCTGCCGCCTCTGCGGAAACCTGACGGTTCTCTGGCCCACACCGCTAAGGAAAAGGCGGATTTATTTGCCAGTATCTTTGCGGAAAATTCTCGTCTAGATAGCCAAGGTAAAATCCCACCCCAATTACCTCAGTTCGGTCCTACAATGGGTACCGTTCATATTCGCCAAAAGGAGGTTCTTAAGTGCTTGCTGCACCTAGACGAGAATAAGGCTAGCGGTCCAGACGGTATTCCTGCAGTGGTGTTGAAACGCTGCGCAGCTGAGTTGTCTCCCGTTTTGACGCGTCTCTATAGACTCTCTTTGGAATCTGGTAAAGTCCCCAAATCCTGGAAGCTGGCTAACGTACAACCAGTACCGAAGAAGGGAAGCCGTGCTGATCCTGTCAACTATCGACCAATTTCAATCACCTCCATACTTTGTAAAGTCATGGAACGTGTATTGAACAATCGACTCCTGGCATACCTTGAGACCAACGAGCTCCTAAGCGATAGCCAATATGGTTTCCGCAGTGGACGCTCGACCGGCGATCTTCTCGTGTATGCCACACACTTATGGAGTGAGGCCTTGGAGGGTCATGGTGAAGCAATAGCTGTATCCTTAGACATCTCCAAGGCCTTTGACAGGGTCTGGCATGATGGTCTCTTAAGCAAGCTTCCAGCATATGGCATACCGACCGGGCTCTGCGACTGGATATCTGATTTTCTGAGGGAACGGTCGATTCGAGTAGTCTTAGACGGCTACTCCTCTGACCTAATGGCAATTAATGCCGGGGTACCTCAGGGATCTGTTCTCTCTGCAACTTTATTCTTGCTGCACATTAATGACCTCCTAACACCAGGCATTATTGGATATGCTGATGACAGCACTGTTGTTGAGAGATATATATCCAATGCGCGAACGAGCGCCCATGAAATCCAGGTTTTGAGAGAGTCTATGATTGAGCGCGTTGATTCGACCTTGCGGAATGTGTCCGATTGGGGCGAATCTAACCTGGTCAAATTCAACGCCTCCAAAACACAAGCGTGTCTATTCTCCGCAAAAAAGAGCACCTTTACTCTTACGCCCACTTTCCAGAATGTATCTGTTCCCATCACCGATCAACTAGGGCTTTTGGGCGTCACTATAACGTCCAAATTAAACTTCGGACAACAAATTGAGTCTATGGCAAAAACGGCTTCCAAAAAATTGGGTATCATCTCGAAGGTCCGGCGGTACTTCAGCCCTGAACGGCTCCTCAACTTATACACAGCCCAAGTGAGGTCTTGCATGGAGTACTGTAGTCACCTTTGGGATGGTTCTGCCAAATACCAGCTCGAAGCGCTAGACTCTGTTGACCGAAGAGCCCGAAAACTCATAAATAACAACTACCTTACAAATAAAAAATTGCAGACGCTGGAGCATCGTCGTAAGGTTGCTTGTTTGACAGTATTTTATCGGCTACATTTTGGTGAGTGTGCGAGTGCTCTTTTTGACCAAATTGAACCCACCCCTTTTTACCACCGGACTACCAGACGCAGACAGAACTTCCATCCGTATATAGTGGATATACCAAGAAGTCGAACAAAACGCTTCGATAGTTCCTTTTTGGTACGGATTGCCAAGGTGTGGAACAATCTGCCTGCGTCTGTTTTTCCTGACCACTGTGGTGTGTGTAGCGCACACACATTTATGTATTTGAAAAACGCTTACGCGTTACTTTTTAGTATTAAGTTAGATTTAAGTAAATTGAGGCAGTATGTAATAGGACTCTAAGGAAGAATGACAAATAAAGGAACCTCTAACTTCATCATGTGATTTCTATTCAAGAACCCCTACAAAATTAGTCAATATACGATTCCTACAACTAAACAACCTAAACAGAATATTACATGGCGACCTTGCCACTTCGGACCACAGTGGAATTTCCTGAATAATTTTAAACAACGACTGTTGAAAAAAAAAAAAAGAAGATTTTATAGAACAAGAAAACATATATCAGAAGATGGGAAGCCGATATTCCAAGGAGGAAACTGTCATAGCCCAGACAGCCAGCGGTAATGCTGAAAGCTCTACAAATGAGCCGATGATGGAAAAATTCGTCATAGTGATCTTCATTTTAATGATAATCTTCGCTGCATACTTTATCATAAAGGAATGCTACAGAAAGTTTACTCGAAAAGTAAGAAAGGAACTCAACCGCGCCGCCATCGTGTCGCAGCCCCAGGGGAGCATCAGCATGTCGAATTTGGCCAGCGCTGCAGTATAGAATTTCCGTCAAGAAAAACCGAAAAAAGTGTAAAAGTGGGTGTAGTGAGTGAAGTGAAGTGTTCCAAGGTTTAATGATAACAATATTCGTTTTTTTTATTATTCCGTTTAGATTTTTATTGGTATGTTACTTAAAGAACTAAAAATTATACATGATACTTTAAAAAGTATAAAAGATTATTTAACAAAAATTGGTCAAACTAGGCGAAATATTTCCGAAACTGCTAAAAATAAGTATAAAGAAGCCCAGTCTCTGTACAATCGTTTGGAGTCTATTTTGTCTGAAATTCATGAAAAAACCGAACAGTCTGAATTTAGTACGCAGACACTTCAATCTATAAACTACATAATTAATGATATACATTTAACGTACAATAAAATATTTACACTTAAAAATAAAGACTTAGAAACATCAACAATGGCTACCGAAAAATTTAACTTAAAAACGGCAATAGCCTTGTTACCCGTGATGAATTCTGATGAGCAAGTGACTCTACAATTAATTGATGGCATTAGTTTATATAGTTCCATGATATCTCATGACTGTCAAAGTAAACTTGTTGACTTCGTCTTAAAAACCAGGTTATCTTCTAGTGCTAAGTTACGCCTGAAAAGTAATTATGTAGACGTTGAAAGCCTTTTATTAGATATGCGACAACATCTTGTACAAAAGAAGTCGCCCGTAGCATTACAAAATCAAATGCAATCAAGCAAACAAGGTCGTAGGTCTATCGAAAAATTTGGAAGTGAATTAGAGTCTTTATTTGTCAACTTAACCATTGCCCAATCAGAGGGAGATGAAAATAAATTTCAAGTTCTACGATCAATAAATGAAAAAGTTGCTATCAAAAGATTTGCTGACGGTTTATCAGACACACGTTTGAGTACAATCATAGCCTCTCGTACGTTTACGTCTTTGCCAGCGGCTATACGTAGTGCCGTGGATGAACAAATTTTGACTCCGGTAGATGATCAAATTATGAATGTTAGGTATGACCGAAATAAACAGCGCAATTTTACACAATCTTGGAGTAACAAAAACGGTTTTAGGTATCCTCGGTCTAATAACAACTTTAGAGGTCATCGTGGGACTACATATTATAACTCTCGAAGTAATTGGCAATCTCGTGGTCGAGGGTACCCTCCGGGAGCCCGAGCCGCGCCTGGCGCCCGCGCCGCGCTGTTGCCACCGCCGCCTTGCCCGCCGCGAGCCCGCCAGCCCCGCGTGCACCAGGCCACACACGACTTCGAACGACAGGGTACCGAGCAAAAAGTTAACGAACAGTTAGAATTTTTTCGTCCCTAAACAAAAAGAGCTCAGTATATTTAGTTACAATACGAGTAGTATTGTTAGTTTTATTACTTTAGACACAAGTTTGAATAGTTCGATAAACTTATTAGTAGATAGCGGAGCCAGCTTGTGTGTTTTAAAGCACGAATGGTTAAAAGAGAACCCTGCGTATTTCAGTAGGTTTTATAGCGAAAAACTAACAATTAAGGGTATTAGTGGTAAGTTAGTTTCAGAGGGTTACATTTATTTAGATTTAGAACATACCGGTATTAAGTTTAAGGAAAAGTTTTTTGTTTTTAAGAATTTATCATGTCCTGCCGACGGTATTTTAGGAGAAAGTTTTTTTAAGCGGCATGATGCTATTATAGATTATAAACGTAAAACTTTAGGTTTATCAATTAATGGTTCATTTGTAAGTGTAAACATGAACAATGATAGTAGATACTGTCATACGATACCTTCTCGCTGTGAAATAATTATTCACGTTCCTTGTCATACAAGTAGTAAAGAGTGCGTTATTTTAAGTAAAGAATTAAAGGATGGAATTTTTTGTGCAGGAACGATTGTGAAGCCGAATAAAGGTCTTATACCTATACGAGTATTGAATACAACGGAAAATAATGTAGATGTAGATTTTTCAGACTTAGAAATATTATCTCTTTGTAGTTTTGATGTTTGCTATTTTGATAAAGAAAATAATTCTACGGATAGAGTGAAAAGGCTTTTGAATTTATTGGATCTGACAGATTTGAATAAAGAAGAGGAATTAAGCATTCAACAAATTTGTGCTAAGTATGCCGACGTCTTCCATTTGCCGGGAGATAAGTTATCTACCACGAATATAATGGAGCATACTATCACGTTAAAGGATAATGTAACACCAGTTTATGTTAAGCCTTATAGGATTCCTCAAGCTTTAAAAAAGGAAGTTAACAGCCAATACAGGATATGTTAGATAACGACATCATAGAGGAGACCATCTCCGAGTGGTCAAGCCCAGTCTTATTAGTGCCCAAAAAGGCTGATAAGTCAAATAATAAACAGTGGCGTCTTGTTGTAGACTATAGACAGTTAAATAACAAAATCCAAGATGATAAATTTCCTCTACCAAATATTACCGATATTTTAGATTCCTTATCTGGTAGTATCTATTTTTCTAAATTAGATCTCTCACAATCCTATTTTCAATTGAATTTGAGTGAAAATTCACGTAAGTGCACCGCTTTTACAGCTGATAAACAATATCAGATGAAGCGATGTCCTATGGGACTTAAGACCAGTCCTAGTGTTTTTTCAAGGCTTATGACCATAGCAATGTCTGGCTTGAACTATAAAAAACTATTTATTTATTTAGACGATTATGTAATTATAGGAAATTCTATGGAAAACCACAATAAAAATCTTATTTCTGTTTTGAACCGTATGAGAGAAGTTAATTTAAAATTAAATCCTATGAAATGTGAGTTTTTACGCAAAGAATTAATTTACTTAGGACATAAAATTACGTCTGAAGGCATATTTCCTGACCCAAGCAAAATAGAATCAATGCAAAACTTCCCACGACCAACGTGCGCCGATGACGTCAAACGTTTTGTCGCATTTGCAAATTATTATCGACGGTTCATTTTACATTTCGCCGACATTGTTTACCCGTTAAATAAGCTTAGTAAAAAAGGAGTCACGTTTACGTGGGATTCTAACTGTGAGAATGCATTTCAAAAACTAAAATTATCTTTATGTAGCCCACCGATTTTAGATTATCCAGATTTTTCAGAAACGAATATCTTTAAATTACAAACAGATGCCTCAAAAATAGGTTTAGGTGCCGTATTGTCTAACAGTAACGGTAAAGTTGTTGCTTACGCGAGCCGTTGTTTGAAACCAGCCGAAACGCGTTACCCTATTATTGAACTGGAACTACTAGCAATAGTTTGGTCCATAAGACATTTTAGGCCATATTTATACGGCAGAAAATTTAAAATTTTTACCGACCACAAACCGCTTATTTATTTATTTGGTTTGAACGATCCTTCTAGCAGGCTTACAAAGTTTAGGCTTTATTTAGAAGAATATGATTTTGAAGTCGAGTACGTTCCTGGTCGAAATAATGTAACTGCAGATGCATTAAGTCGAATTCAGGTAACGTCCGACGAACTCAAAGAAATGTCAAACAAAAATAATATCTCAGTTTTGACAAGAGCCCAATCTAGACGAATACCTACACATGACATCAACCAGCCCCCGAGTGCCCCGACGAGTAAGTCTGATCAGCTTACGCAGTTGGAAGTACTCAAAAGGCCGGATGACGTCATCGAATTAATATTTTCTTATAACTATAAAGATATTTTATTCAAGTACAAAAGTGAGCTATTTTATCAATCAGCCTCTAACTTTTGCGTTTTTGTGCCGAAAGAATCGGCTATATTCTTAGATGCTCGATCGTTATCTACTGCGGAAGTGTTAGCGAGGGATTTAAGAAATTTGTGTATCCAAATGAATATTAAAGAATTACTTATTATTAAAAATAATAGTAACAAAATACAAATAAAAAGATTATTGCAATGTTTTCTACCATGAAATACGATTCGCCAAGATTTTTAATTACCAAGGACGTTACACGTATAATAGATAAGGATGATATTAGAGTTATACTGAACGATTTCCATTTACTGCCTACTAGCGGACATGCAGGTATTAACCGCATGTTAAATAACATCAAAAAATATTACTACTGGCCAGGCTTAAGTACAGACGTGTACAATTTCGTGAAAAAATGTAGGCATTGCCAAATACAAAAACATACTAATAAAGGTATAAAGCAACCAATGGTTATAACTTCTACGCCAAGTGGTGTTTTTGAGAGAATGAGTTTAGATTTAGTGGGTCCGTTAGAAATAGATAATTATAGAAATAAGTATATTTTAACACTCCAGTGTGAGTTATCAAAGTATGTTGAGGCATACCCGCTTCAGTCTAAGGAAACGGAGGAAGTCACTCAAGCGTTTGTTAATCATTTTATTCTAAGGTACGGAGTTCCTAAAGAAATTATCACGGATAGAGGTACAGAATTTTTGTCTAGCGTAATGTCCGAAACGTGCGAGCTATTAGGTATTAAAAAATTACATTCTACAGCCTATCATCACGAGACATTAGGTGCGCTAGAAAACACTCACAAACATTTAGGTTCATTTTTAAGAATACAGTGCAATAATTACAAAAAAGATTGGAGTCTCTGGATTCCTTATTGGACTTTTTCTTTTAATACTTCGGTACATTCACAGACAAAATATACGCCCTACGAATTAGTCTTTGGAAAATTGTGTAATCTACCTAGTAATTTAACTTTTGACTTAGATCCATTGTATAATATTGAATCTTATCCCTTAGAATTAAAATATAGATTACAAAGAGCCCATAATGATGCCCGTAATAATTTGTTACAATGTAAAACAAACCGAAAGTTATTGTTTGACAAGACTTGTAATCCGATAGTCTATACACCTGGTGACTTGTTGTTAATTAAGAATCAAGTAGGTAATAAGTTAGATAATATTTTTAGAGGACCATACGTTGTAATTAAAGATTTAGAACCAAATGTTAAGGTTTTAAAGGGTAATAAAGAATATGTTGTTCATAAAAATTTAACGAAAAAATATTGCGAACGATAAATAATTGTGTATCTATAAAAAAAAAAAAAAAACAATTTTTGTATGTTCGGTTATTTGTAGTTTTGTTTTTTTCCCTTGCCAATGGGGAGGGGATAGTAAAACTTGGGGGTGCATGTGGTGTGTGTAGCGCACACACATTTATGTATTTGAAAAACGCTTACGCGTTACTTTTTAGTATTAAGTTAGATTTAAGTAAATTGAGGCAGTATGTAATAGGACTCTAAGGAAGAATGACAAATAAAGGAACCTCTAACTTCATCATGTGATTTCTATTCAAGAACCCCTACAAAATTAGTCAATATACGATTCCTACAACTAAACAACCTAAACAGAATATTACAACTACAGTCCTGGAACTTTTAAGTGTCGAGTGAATAGGTTTCTCGTGGATGGACGTGTAACACCATAGTCTTCATGCGCACTTTCCATCAGGTGGCATGGAAGACAAACGTTCTATCCTTACAATATAAAAAAAAAAAAAATATGTATTTATATTCTAGGTTCCCCCCAGTTTGCTACATGGTATCCTATATCACAAGCTCTGCTTAGTTTGGGGCCATGTAGTTGATGTGATTGTCTGGGGATTTTATTATTATTTATTGACATTCAGATAAAAGATTTGCTTGCCTGAATCTGGGCTACACTAACTTTAGATTGTTCCTGGTCTTGATGGCAGTAAAAATAACTTACTTTTAATTCCATCCTAAGTCTGTTCCGTCGCCACGCGTTCTCGTCGCCCGCGGGCTGCGCTTGCGCGCACATTTGCATCAAACAGTTGCGACAAAAACTAGATTCCACCAGCGCCTGGTATTTCTGGAAATCAGAAGAAAGTCATGAATCTGGTTCTATAAAAAGCATTAACAATTATCACAACTATAAATAATACTTTACCCAATTTGATACAACAAAATGGTGCTGCGACCAGATGCTCTATGAAACAATTTTTGTAATTTTTGTTTTAATTTGGAAAATAAACACTGATACAATAAAATACAAATAACAAAAACAATTACTAAACACCATTTAAATTTCACATTTTAACTAAACGTTTCGGTGTTCTTAGAGTCGTGATCACGGGGTCCGGTAAGTCGCTTTATTCCCAGGAGGACTTTTTTCGGGTTGACCTAAATTCCTCTGATGGTAAGTGAAGATGAGGTCGAAGATGTCAGCACACAGGCATATGAAAGAATGGGCTCTCCATAAAATATTGCTGGAAAACATCATCGCTGGATCGGTAATATTTGGTGGCAGATTTTAAATGAAGGGTGGTCGCTAGACAGTGGAAACCTGACGGGATCCTATGACCAAATTTATCTTAATCAATCACTCAATCACTGCAGAACGACTCAATGGATTTGAAAGGCAATGTTTCCAAATTGGAATATTTAATAAAATCGAGACCACAACGTAGCTAAAATTATTCTGGTTACGACAAAAATATCGAAAAGTTACAATAAGCTTAATTAATGGCGCACAAACATGTTATAGTTTAATGTAAATGCCAACCGCCATGCTAGGACATCTTTACAGTTCGCCCTTTTTGATACTCTTTTTAATGTTAAAACTGTCATTGTCATGTCATCTGTCCTGTCATTTGGTACAAATCTGTTACTTGAAGGAAGGAGGAATGGAATGTGTATGTACGGAGAAGCGATTTTTAATAAATCTTGTGCATTTTTAATACGATGTCTATCTGAAATTGAGTGATTACAATTTATTTGTATACTTACGACAATTTATTTGTATACTATACTATAAATTGTATAGTATACAATTAAATACTATGTATATATACTATATATACTATCGACGACCACTTTGGCGTTGGGGTAAACCTATTTGCCTCAGACGCCAGTGGTTGCGGGTTCGATCCCCGCACGGAACAAGGAAAAAAAATGTTCCGTGTCTGGGTGTTTATCTATTTATGTATTTATATTCTAGGTTCCCCCCTAGTTCGCTATATGGTATCCCATAACACAAGCTATGCTTACTTTGGGGCCATGTAGTTGGTGTGATTGTCTGGGGATTTTATTTATTATTTATTTATTATTCTCTTCAATATATCGTTGTGCTCACATTCTAGCCCCAGGTACAAAGAAACGGAAACATCATTTAGCATAGTACATAGGTTACTTTTCACCCTGATATTCCGGCTAGATTAGACAATGTATAATGTACACAAACAGTACATTATACATTGCCACTAAGATTTTATAGTTCCTGATATAGTTGTAAAAAACTGTTATTTACCGTTAATTAACCAAATTTATGGTTAGCTACAGATAAAATGCAGTTATTAATAGATAAATATCTTACAGCAACAACGAAAAATGATAAAAGTTTTTCATTCTTTTCCTACTAACAGACTTCAAAAAAGGGATTATCAACGCCACCCGTATGTATGTAATGTTTCCAGAATTGCACAGTTTTCGTATATGTTAGTCTATATCAAAGTCTGAACAAATGTGAAAAATTTGAATAGTATATGTATGTTTTTATGTTTGTATTCGCGTATCTCCGGAACCACACGTCCGATTTAAGCAATTCTTTTTTTTGTTGTACTAGGTGTTGTTCAATTTAGGGTATACTATATGTTTCATCAAAATCGGTTTAGTAGTTTTTGAGATAGGGATTTGAATCCGTTAGCGACATCTCGCGGAGTTATTTAACCATCACAAGCATATACTGCGGTTAATTAACGGTTAATAACGAAAAATGCATATTTAACCGCGTGGTTAACACATCGTTAATAACCTGCTTCGCATCTATAGTTCCTGACCTTGTGCCAGTCGATATTAGCGAGTAGTGGTCGGAACAGCGGCCAGCGGCGGCGCGCGAAGTTGGCCCAGCGCGGCGGCGGCACGCGCGCGCGCACCAGCCCCCACCACCGCGCGCACACGCACGCGCACGCGCACAGAGACATGTCGTCCAGGTAGCTGAATATACACAGCAACACTGCAAACAAACAGACATGGTCTTGTATCCATTATGTAAAATTTTTCAACAGTGTTTTAAGATCAAAATAAAAAACAGAAACCGGAACCAGATTAAAGAATATAAAATTATATGATAGTTTACATAGATTTATTGCCCAATAACCCACACACAACCTATATATGTGAACTTAAATAAACTATTCTCAAGTGTTGATCATGACTCAAGCATGGTGTTGCAGCGTTTTAGAATTGCTACCTTCAGTATTATTAATATCAACTACTGGTAGCCAGAAATATAATATAAATTTTTAATAATATATTTTTGCACATCTAAGCATTTCAGTTATGCATTAAGTACAAAGTCTTCTTCCTCCTAGGTAAGTTTTGCCAGTTTTGCTTCTGTACTAATATATGAAAATGAAATATGAATATTAATTGGACACTTTCGGACTATGGCATCCATTCAATTAAATCATGAAGTAAAAAAAATATTTATGTACATGTTATTACTAAATCTTTGTACTTACACTTAAAATAAGATTTTTTTTTTTTATTTATACATAACTTATTTAATTCACAAAATGTTTAGTTATGTTGCTAAACTTAATCATTATGAACACAAATTTTAGATAATGTTTTTAGCTTTTTAATACATATAATTCAAAAGATTCTAATTCCTTAATACAATTTGGTAATTTGTTATATAGCTGAACAAAAATAATGAGTCAGGAATTAAGATGTTTTGACACTTACCCTCTGATGGTAATTGTTCTACAAGGCCAGGTGCTAAATTATCAGGAGGTCTTGGTGTTGACAATGCCTGAAGGGATCTCACTAAATTAGGTGGTTGTGGTGGTGGACCAAATCCAGCTTGGTCATCAGGATCTGGCCGAAGTGACAAAGCAGCTGAACCACTGCCTGTGCTTCCACTGCCGCTCGCACCAAGACCAGAGTTGCTAGCTCGACTGGCTTCATCTTCAGGACTTGTCTCACTATCCAGAGAATTCTGCAAAGTTACAAATAACAACTAAAGACCGCGGACTTAAAAAAGATGGTCTACAAATATATTTTTTTTATATGTTTACTTATATGATACGAAATTCTAAGTGAATTGGTAATATAACCACTTACTCTGTACTGCCACCATGGAGGAAATGGTAAAGCCCCTCTGTTGACTCTTCGGTCTGAATAATTTAAATCCGATGGTTCATCGTTCCCTGAATCTCCATCATCAGTTTTTTCACTATAGAAATACGAATTTGGAAGATACGAAGATAAATCTGGGAATAAAAATGTATGACAAGTCACACATACTGGTTCCCCAAAGCTGGGACCATAGTAGCCATTGCATACATTACACGCGGAATTCTGAAAAGAAAATAAGTTGTGAGGAAAAAGGGAAATTGTCAGAAATATTTTGATATACAAAGATACATACATTGAAATCGAACTCGAGAGGCTGCTCAAATGGTGTTAAAGGAATAAGTTTATCTCCGTTATCTTCAAGTTTTTTGAGGAAATGTAAGAATTCGGGGCCAATTGCTGACATCATGAATTACATAAATAATTATAATTGATTGCTTAATTCGTTTCCATTTGCTAACTTTTGAAATTACCAAAATAAACAAAAAAAAAACACTACTGAAATTGATAAAATGTCAACTTGACAGTGACATTGAAATTTATAAAAGAGAAGCACAGACGAGACGACACTTTCAACCTTGGAAAAGGTTTTGTTCACTGTAATAATTTATCATTAGTGTAAAGCCCGTTCTTCACTTGCAAGTTCATTCACGGCGTTGTCGTCGTCGTCGTCATCGACAGTTCCACACTCGCAAAAGTTCACGTTAAGTTAACATAGTATGTATAGTTCGGCCGTTCAGAGAATGCGTTCCTGACACATCGCGATTGAACTGACGACGTAACTTTGTAATGGCGTTGCAGTTACGATCAAAAATATTTTTGCTGGTTGTTTACCGTTTTAAAAATTGATGAGCATTAAAACAACATTATTATATCAATAATCAATGAATTTTATAATTTTGTGCCAAACTGAGTGTCAAATAACTTGGTAAACAATATTTTTCAAAATCTATACTGCGCTATTACAAGGTTATGTCAAAGCTTTATATTTGTAGTGCTGTGCTAATAATAACAGTATCGTAATCTGATCTTAAACAGGTATACTTTATGAAATAATACGTTTTGGTTTTCTTTTTAAGAATTTGAAAATAATGGACTATAAGATAACTTTTATTAAATTAAAAAATAAAACTATGACCAAACCGAATGCCCGAAAAAAAGTTGGTTACAAGCAAAAGGCATTGACGCAAATATGCAGATGCCAAAAGCAGAGCTAATTAAATTAGTTAAAGAAAATAAAGTGGCAAATGTGCGATACGAAATCGATGAACTGGCTCTGGGGTACGGTCATCGCGTTCTAAGAATTCCATCGTATCATTGTCAATATAACGCGATGGAGCTAATCTGGGCTCAAATAAAAGGTTACGCCGCCCGCCACTGATACTTCCCCGCCATTCAGCACGAAAAAGATGATGACCCTATTAAAAGAAGCCTGCGGGGAAGTCACTAGAGATGACTGGGCAAAGGTTGTTGAAAGACTAAAAACCTGATTATGGAACATTTTGACCGAGATATCAGGATTGATTCTGTTATTGATAATAAAATAATTATACATGTAGGCAAAGATGATGATGAAGACACTACCTCCTTAAGCGAATCGGAGTCTGGTTAATATTCTGTACGCACATTCAATTAAATGTACTTTATTGCATAGAAATACAGATTGTAACTTTGTAACAAAAAATAAATAAAACAGTTTTATTATATTTATATTTCCATTTTTTGGTTTCCACTTAAATTACTAAAATATAAATTTTAAATGATTCCGCCAATTTAAAACGAAAATAATCTTAAAAATAACGCGGCGTTTCATTTTGGAGGAACGGTAACGAACTCAGTGTTATGTTGTGCCCATCACTAGTCGTGACTAACTGATAGGTGTCAGGAACGCATTCTCTGAACGGCCGAACTATAGTAAGTAACGTTAGCGGATATGAACGTCAAAACGGCACTTGTTGCGTTCGATATATTGTGCGCATCAGCGTACTATAATTATGTGTCAATTCTTAGCAACTCGCCACGCCGTGTTAAATCGTGTTAAATCCGGCGTGGTTTTTGGAAATGGGTTTAGTGTCGTTGAACGGCTCGTGTCTTCGACTCATTCAAAGCTCGAGTTACCTATAAAGGCTCGAATCCATAATCTCGAAACCTAGTTCCCAAACTCGAGTCGTGCCTCGAGCTCTGATTTAAAGTCTCACAATTCGCCAACAGATAATTATGAAAACAGTAGGTAGCTCTAATGCAGTTAAAAAAATTTGTTTGCACAGATGCAAATATGAAAATATGCAGATGTTTGTACCATGATTGATAGAAAATAGTATATTTCATTACGAGTGCGGAAAGCCTGTCATTGCAAAGAGTTCCGACAATGTCTACACGAGCCGAGGCGCAGCCGAAGGCGAGGGTTGACGTCGGAACAAGTTGCAATGACGGTTCCGCACGTGTACTGAACGACTATTTTTAATACAGTTGCGAAAAAATGAAGCAATTTAATAAAATAATAAAAACACAACAAACTCAACAATAAACAAAATGGCGCCAACCGTAAAAGAATATAAGCAAAGATTTTTTTTGTTTTCTTCACACATCCTGTCTGGGTAGGCAAGGGAACTATGCCCATACAGCCAAGTCTTTAGTAGATTTTTTTTATTAATATGTAATGAAAATTAAATGTAATGAGATGAAACCTAACCTAACACATTGAATCAAATCGTTAAATCTGATATTGAAACAAATTAGTAGCTTCTTTTCAGAAATATTTGCATGAATCTTTAAAACTTCTATGGTTTTTTTTTAGTAAAAACTTCGTGGTTGGTTTTTTTCTTTTTAATAGACATTATTTTGACACTTGGGAAAGAAAAAGCACGAGTGCGTAAAAGCCCACTTTCCGAACGCTACACGTCCCTGCAATACGCCACTTTTTGAGCAACTGTATTAAAAAATTAATCAACTGTATTTGTCAAGTAGTTAAATATTTATTACTATCTAGCTAGAATATACATAAATCAACATAAAATCATACCTAGATAATTTACTATTCTTAAATAGTAAAAGTAAATAGGTAAATATTAGTAAAAAGAAAAAAATAACAATCTTAAGAAATATTTAAAACCAACATGCACTGCAGTAACAAATTGACACACAACTCAGCTTGTGCTTTGAGCTAGTTGCTACAAAGCGCTGATTTTCAGTTGCAGCCAAAAACAGGAAAGACGGCCGTTTTTATATAAATTTTATAATAAAAACGTACGTACCATACGTGGGTGAAGTATGGGAAATCCAATCCTTAACACACTGCAAAGTTTTAGATTCTGAGTTGGACGTAGCTATGATACAACGTTCCAATCCACACCCAGGTCGAACTGAGAAAAATGCATCTTTGTGTTTTTGTGGTACGCTTTTTACTGTAGCGACTTAAACCGACTATTTTTGTTTCATTTCAATGAAATCAATGAATATTATTTTATGGTATCTTTTTATTTAAATTTATCAGTATGTTCAATACAAATTAAAAAAAATGTAGGGCAGGCAGCGTGGGGATTAGTGGATCCTTTTTTTTGTGGGTGTCATATTTCCTCTTTTATCCCTTCCAAATGACCAGAGTTTTGACTAAATTGCAGAAAATATTTAAAGTTTCAAAATACATTACAGTAACAGTGTTGCGAAATGTAGGCTTTGATATTAACCAGTATTTTGATGAATTGGCAAAGTACCCACTATTACCCAACGGTGGGTCAAAATGGATACTAGATCTGGGTTACTATGGATTAATCGGGGCACACTGGATAGCTAGTACTTATGACTGTAGGAACAAGGTGTAAGTTCCCAAACCCCAGCAGAGGCTGTCTGGCTGCGACCCACAGCTCGTTCCCAATCCCCAGAAAAGGGATGCAGGCCGACGGTTGTTGTCGGGAAGCTGTAGGTATTTATGATAGTCTCATTGGAAACTTTCATAGCGAGATCTAGGGTCAAACATCGTGTCATCATTGTCTTTGCCAATGTTCACAACACAAAAGGGGTAAAGCAGATCCCGATCCACCGCACCCCAACTTAAAACGATCGGCTGTGCCCCATGTATAGTAATTTTGTTTAAAATATCCCAGACCATTTTATTTTCGTCAAATAAACAAATCAAAATAATAAAATCCCTCAACATTAGAACCAAAGAATCATACCAAAGAACATGAAAAATTTTAAAAATTTGCATAATTCTAGCACATAGAAAGCCAAAACGCAAAACCAAAACACGTACCTAAATAAAAACTTTGGGGTTTACTTGTCAACAGGTGCACTGCCGCGTGAAATACCGCCTCGAAATTTAAATATCGAATAGTTCGGGCGTGCGAGAGCTGCAAGAACGTCTATGTCGCAGACGCATGGATGGCTAGGTGTCTAACTTGTAAAGATATAACGATTTATCCACTGTTACCCACGATTCACTGTACCCCATGTTCCCCTACTTGGAATGTTGCAAAAAGGTATTTTGTATGAAGGTATATTTTACATACATATATAACGTCACACCTGTATCCCTTATGGGGTAGGCAGAACACCAGAGGTTACAAGACCATCTGATATCACGTTTGACAAAGGAGGTATTATAACGATGGAGAGAGACTATTGTAGTGACATGGGGTCAGCCTATCGCCCACAAAAACGCCTTTAAAACCTCTGTCCCTTAACTGACTTTTACAGTATGCCCGGGAAGAAAAGCAGCTGGCACATTCTATGTTTTTCTTTCGCTCCCAGTCCAGCATGGAAGCAGGTAGATTTTAACTAACTTTAATAAAACGATCCAATACGTGAAAACAAAACCTCACCTATTTTAAAATATTTATTAAAAAAATTATTGAATCGAACTAAAAAATCATCATAGCCCTTTAAAATTAACAAAATCAGGGGAAATAATTCGCATAATTTGAAAATTTACATAGTTATGGCTTCCAGATTAACATACTAAAAGTCCTCAAAGGTTTTGCGGAGAGTTCGTGGGGAGGTAAAGGTCCCTATTTTCAGGTTTTTGCCTATATCTCGCAAGTCTGAACAGATAGCATAATTATTGTTTCTAGGCAAACCTTTTGCATTAGAATTCCCGCTGATTTGATTTTATCTACCTACTAGCGCGCGGTTTTACCCTCGTAACTTTTGATCCCGTGGGAATTTCCTAATGACATGGAAAATATAGCCTAACCTTCCTCAAGAGTTGGGCTATCAAATGCATAAAGAATTTTTCAAATCCCACTTGTATTTCCTGAGATTAGCGCGTTCAAACACACAAAAAAACAAACTCTTCAGTTTTATTATATTAGTATAGATATATTAATTTTTTACTCTACGATTGATCCTTTAGGAGTTACAGGGTGTTGAAATTTACGATGTGCGAGATCACCGTGAGTGATCTTGCACATCGTAGCATCAAGTCACGCAAGCATCACGTCTCCAGGCAACGCGTCTCAGCTAAAGTAGAGCTTTATCGATTTCCATCAATTAGTGCTGAAAATAATTGCTGAAGAAGAGACTCCTTATCCTTAGTATCATTATATCAAACATCTATATGGGTGTGAAAACAAGCAGATATTATAAGATACAATTACTTGAACCCTCATTTTTAGATTGTTTATAACGCGATTTATAAAAATATAACTTCGCTAGTTAATGTGTTATTAATGTGATTAACTTTAAATGCTATTTGTAACTGTTTGTTTCCCAAATAAACATAAATAAATAAATGATAAATTACTATTATACTGCAATGAGCAACTTCTAAAAGTACTAGTAAGGAGATATAAATATTATAGTCCCACTTATTTGTAAGTAGGTACCTCAAACAAAACTTACCTACTGTAAGCCCCGTGCTGGGCTCACCGCATAGTAACGCTTCATTATTTTACATTGTAATTCGTGCTGTTCACCATGGCTGATAAATGTAATAATTAATAGACTAGAAATTTCAAGTGGGGTTGGAAACGAGGAGCTGATGGACCCTAGCCCCTTGAGCCAATTACAACCACCGATCCCCCGGCTCCTGACACAGTGCTGGCTACAATATTTTATCGCTACAACAGAAGATGAGGATATCAAAGTAGAATATTCAATAAAACTCAACCCAATATATTTTTATTTCTCAAATAACCTTTTATTATCTCTTTGTAAAATAAATTTGCCTGTAGCTCCTAAGGTATTCATCGTAGAGACAAAATGAATATGACTAAATAAGTGGCTAATTTTATTTCAAAACTTTTGTCACTAGCAAAAATTATACTTTTGTATTGAGTTTAAAGATATGAGCCAAACCTGAAGCTAGGAAATAAGAAATACCTTCATTGCAAATTCAATGCCTTGTAGCTCCTAAAGTATTGGTCGTAGAGTGAAAACTAGTACAACCGATTCAATACCTAGGCAATTTATGTAAAAACTTTTGTCAGATTATTATTACGCTATTTGTACAGATTTTTGAGGTATGAGTAAAAAACTGAATAAGGACCTTCATCCCCCTACACCCTCAGCACTCCCCCAACCTCGAGGATTTTAAATATGTCAATCTGGACTTCGCATTGTATACGGTGACAATTTTCAGAACTAGGTAAGTACACGATTTATTTCCACCGATTTAATTAATTTTCTCTGACTATGAGCTAAATCTGAAAACAGGAACCCCCAGCCCTACAGCTTTAGTATAGACCCCAATCATCGAGGACTTTTAATGTGATGATTTAAACATGAGGTATAAATATGCCCATTTTCAAGAGTACACAAATCATGGCTGCATCGTGACAACGGCAGTAGGAGCCGAGGACTCTCGGAAATCTCGTACATTGCAAATTTCAACATCTTGTAGCTCGTGAAGTATTGGTCGTAGAGTGAAAGCTAATACGAAAAAATCAATAGCCTAAATCAATAGCGTAATGTAAATTAAAATGTTGATAGAGTTAGCGCTTTGTTGTCTTTTTTTTCTTTTATGACATGGAAATCAGCAACCGTGCACACCTGATGAAAAGCGGCATCTAGGCCTATGTAACATTGTTAGTCGAAAGTGCAATGACTAACATTGCGTTGCTGATCCAGGGCTTAAGATGGTCAAGCCTTTTGTGCCCAGTAATTTCACTGGCTGCCCTTTGTCCGGAACACAACTACACATACCCGCAGTTATTATGGTGGTTAAAATACGGAGGATGGTAGTAACTACTTACTCAGGCAGTTCTGAACAAAGAGCCTATTATTACCAGTGATATGTATATTTTTATTTTATGTAGAAAGGAAGTAGGTATTAAGAGAAACAAAATTAGATTCAAACAAATATTTATTTATTTTTAACGCAAACAAAAAAAAAACAAATACTTTTTATTATTAAAAGAAAGTACATAATAATGTTAGAGAGTGGAGTCTCCTTTTAAGCATACATAACCTGTATTAGGGGCCTCCGCTCTTTCATATAAACATGTCATAAGTTTACATACCTACCATTTATATAATAAATTATGTTTACAGTCTTAAATATTAAAATAGACAAAAAAAAGAAAAATAGAAAGTGTATGTATGTGTGAATGTGGGCAAAAAATTATTTACTTGGGTATCTACCTATATGGCGTTTGGTGGGGGTCCAACACGTAAACCTAAAAACTCCTGTGCCGTGCCATGCCATTGTAGGAAGCGTCATTGACTGTGGTGCATTTTTTTTGGAACCCTTTAATGCGTCAGGTCTGGAAACTATTACTAAAATCCAAAACCTGAAAATTATTACTAAAATCCAAAACAAGTTAATGCGCAATATCCTAAGTGCAATGAAATCATCCCCTGCCAACACTGTAAGAGTCGAATGTGCTGAGCCTTCGCAGGCAGTTCCTAGGTGTCCTTCAAGCTGTAATCCTCACTTTTGAAATCTAAATGAAAAGGAATTTTGACTATGTTTGACCAAAAATACTGATGAAATACTCATAAATAGTGACGCATATAAAAAAAAAGTCGTACTGTAATTTCGGCGGTATAGCTATAGGTTGGTGAGGATGACAGCTTGAACGTCAAGCTGTAATCCTCACCTCTCGTGCAAGTAAACGGTAAGGTCTATCGACTTGGTATTCGTTTCAAAAACTAGTCGTGAAATAGTGACAGCGAAATACCAAATCTCATAAATAGTCGGCTAACGAATCCAGAGATATAAAGGTTGGCCTGTTGAGGATTACAGCTTGAACATTTGAAAACTCCGAATTTCTCCGGAACGCCTTCGACTTTCAAGTTGAGGTTTGTGCTAAAAAATAGTGATGAAATAGTCGTATGAAACGATAATTATTTTGTACTGATTTAATTTGAAAAATAAAAACTTATTTTCCTTACATTTCTATGGCGGACAGTCGCGTACAAAATCATTATTTATCTTTGCCCTCTTTTGGTTTACTAGTAATTTTTGTAAAAGTTTATTTTTTGTAGACTGTGCTCTTGTAGAATTGCCGACTTTTTATCATTAAATGTCATATTTTGAAATTGATGCGCTTTTTTACTACTATTATTTATTTTTTACATGCAAATTAAAATGTTCTATGATCTTAGTAACCAAAATTTTTAAAATACATAAGTAGTTCTAAGTGATTGAAAGTTGAAATAATCCACCTTTTATAGCAAAACCGATTAATTTTAATAATAAAATAAAATCAAAGTGGCATACGATCACGACTACCCTTTCAAAATTTCTCTATCAATATGACGTAATAAACAAATATTTCAAGTATTACTTGTTTCCTACTTTTTAGAGCGTGGTTTTTTTTTTTTTTTATAAAATATGGATGGGACGTTTGTCTTCCATGACACCTGATGTTAAGTGAACATGAAGACTAAGGTGGTACACGTCCATCCACGAGAAACCTACTCACTCGACGCTTAAAAGTACTAGGACTATACTGGTCAGGGAAAATAGACGCAGGCAGTTCATTCCAAACCTTGGCGACCCGTATCAAAAAGGAACTGTCAAAGCGCTTAGTTCGACTTTTCGGAATATCAACCACATACGGATGGAAGTTCTGTCTGCGTCTAGTAGTCCGATGGTAAAAGGGTGAGGGTTCAATATGCTCAAACAGAGCACTCGCGCACGCACCAAAATGTATCCTGTAGTACACGGTTAAACAAGCAACCTTACGACGATGCTCTAGGGTCTGTAGTTTTTTGGTCGTAAGGTCGACGTTGTTAATTAATTTACGGGCTCTTCGGTCAACGGAGTCCAGCGCTTCTAGTTGATATTTGGCTGAACCATCCCAAAGATGACTGCAGTACTCCATGCATGATCGCACTTGAGCTGTATATAAGTTAAGAAGCTGTGCAGGGCTGAAGTACCGCCGTACCTTCGAGATGATTCCCAACTTTTTCGAAGCTACTTGAGCCATGGACACAATTTGTTGACCGAAGTTTAAACTGGATGTTATAGTTACGCCTAAAAGCCCTAGATGGTCAGTGATGGGGACAGATACATTTTGGAAAGTGGGCGTTAATGTGAAGGTGCTCTTTTTTGCGGAGAATAGACACGCCTGAGTTTTGGACGCGTTGAATTTGACCATATTCGACTCACCCCAATCGGATACTTTCCGTAAGGTCAAATCAACGCGCTCAATCATTGACTTTCTTAAACTCTGGATTTCACGGGGGCTCGCTCGCGCATTGGATACGTATCTCTCTACAACAGTGCTGTCATCAGCATAACTAATAATGCCCGGTGTTAAAAGGTCATTAATGTGCAGCAAGAATAATGTTGCAGAGAGAACAGATCCCTGAGGTACCCCGGCATTAATTGCCATTTGGTCGGAGGAGAAGCCATCTAAGACTACTCGAATTGACCGTTCCCTCAGAAAATCAGATATCCAGTCGCAGAGCCCAATCGGTATGCCATAAGCTGGAAGCTTACTTAAGAGACCATCATGCCAGACCCTGTCAAAGGCCTTGGAAATGTCTAAGGATACAGCTATTGCTTCACCATGACCCTCCAAGGCCTCGCTCCATAAGTGAGTGGCATACACGAGAAGATCGCCTGTCGAGCGCCCGTTGCGGAAACCATATTGGCTATCGCTTAGGAGCTCGTTGGTCTCGAGGTCTTTTAGTAGTCGGGTTTTAGTTTTTGAACTTATTTTTTTGACTCGTAAGCTACATCGATTGGCACTGCGATCAAGTTGTTACCTACCTTTGTTCAAGAAAAAAACTCCATTGTATTTTAGGAGTACTTCTTCCGGACGGCTAAGTTTATTCGACACTAACTGCTCAAATCATCTTTTAGGGGTATTTTTTTTATTTTTTGGCTGCTACAAATTAACAACTAACTGCCCATATACATCAATTTGTGATTACATTTAATACTATAGAATACTGTGACTCAATAATATTCGACCATCGTATTAGCCATAACCTTTTTTATACATACATAACTTCACGCCTGTATCCCGTATAGGGTAGGCAGAACACCAGAGGTAATAAAACCATCTGATGTCACGTTTGACAAAGGAGGCATTATAATAGTGGAGAGAGACTATTGCAGTGACAGGGAGTCAGCCTATCGCCCACAAAAAAGCCTCCCATAACACCTCGGCCCCTTAACTGACTTTTACAGTATGCCCTGGAAGAGAAGCAGCTGGCACATTCTTTCGCTCCCAGTCCAGCATAGAAGCATTTTTTTGGAAGAAGTTTTTTTTTTATTTCGTTTTTTAAGTTTTTTTTAGTGCAACAAGTTTGGATATTGGATATGTAGTTACGAACATTTGGAATTTGGACTTCATTATGTTTGGTTATTCAAACAAGTTACTGGACAGGTTACAGGTTAAAGGAATTACTTCTGTTTGATAAAAAATTGTAACGTAAAACTAGTTTTGCCGACCACTTTCTGAATAGGTCAAAAGGTGTGACTTACGATTAGTTTTATAATCACTTATCAAAAAGTAAAGATAGAAATTTCTAAAGGTACTATCTTGAGCTCCAGTGACTGATATAACACAAGATAATAGGTAGGTATGGGAGTTTATGTCTTTTCTTTTACTTTAACTTTTTGGTAAGCTATTGAAAACGGCCGTAAAATAATGTGCTCCATGGTTTTTGATTTTAGTCTCATGAAAAAGTTTTACTCAATCGAACCTGATAAAATGAACAACAATCCAGAATACGTATTCAGCTAAGAGGATGTCATTGATAAGTTAAGTTTCTTAAAAGTAAGTACCTACATACCTGCCTACTATTATGTCATTAATTAAATAAATATTATCATTATCATGACTCTTAGAAAACCCTTTGCAGGGCCATAGGTCTATCTCCGGGAAAGGTCAGGGTTGTAAAGTATCAAGATGGCTCAGGTCTTAAGACTCCAAATATATTTGACCTTAAGTGGCGTACCAACTTGTCTACGGACAACATTAATAGGAATCTTTTCGAACGAAGGCTTAATTATAGAAGATTCAGCTTGTAACCACATTGCCAAATATCTGAATTGAAATATCTACATTTTTGCCAATATCTTCAATCCAATGTGCTGACAAAGTTTTAAGTTATGGTAAGTTATGGTATTTTATTAACTATTTTTCTTTAATGTATTTTTAATTAAATGTATGTTTTGGTTTTATTGAAAACTAAAAAAGGTCACTCAATCCAGGTGGACATTGTTCCCAAAAAAAATAAATAAACTATCTTCTACGTTTGTAACCTTTTAGCTCAAATATATTTATGACAATTTCATTATGATCATTAAACATTTTCAGAACAATCCATTAAGACAGAATATTCAGCGTATTCTCTTCAAAGAACGATGATTGCTTCTGTTTTGAAGACATGCTGGACCTTTGTTCAGCCATGAGTCCAGAGTAGGTACCCAAGCTGAATGGGGGTTTCGTATTTATGGTAGGTATTCAATTCATTGTCATCGTCAGGCAGCAATGACGCTAAGGCTTTTTCCATTTAAAATAATGACATAAATCGTTGAAATCGTCGTTGCATGCGACGTTTCAACGGATCGACGGACGAGACATGGAGAGAGAGAGGGGAGTGTATGAAGGACTGCGTAGCCGGAGCTTCGGTGCGACAGGCGGACGGACTACGGAGCTAAATGGCATTGTGGAAACTGAAGGAGACATTGCAATGACGTGCGTAGTTAGCTCACGGTGTGACGTCGTGCCTCGTTACAACGCAATTGATCCGTTGCGATTGACGCAACTCATCGCTCTAGTGGAGCCTCATTGTTTTTGATCCAGAGATAGGTATACTATTCATATGCAGAGGGTGAAATTGACTTATAATTAGATTTTACGATTACAAACTTAGAAGAAAGTTAATTTTAAATTATTTATGTACTTATAGCCAAGCATCGCGAAAATGTTGTCCAGTGCTCGACGAGTTTGTGCTTGTATGTCCGATTTTATTAACCACTGTGCAAGCGAATAGGCTTTACTATCATCGTAAAAACCTTGGCAGCAAAATAGACTCTCAAACGGTGCATTTTACCGAAGGGGAAATGACGATGAACGTCAAAATGATTAGGCCTTTCTGAAACCCTTAAGAATTAGAGCTCGGAGTTGCTATTCGTTATAGGTATCTCTCACATTAATTGTAGATTTTGATACCTACATTACATTTTAATTCCAGATCGAAAATAATAATACGTAATTATGTATTAAAACTTTTATTTCATAATGTGTAAATTTCAAATCGAAAAATACATTACCTACTTCAGATTTAGACGGTGATAGTGAAATATCTTCGAGTGATCTGTCAGATATTCAGGATCGCCTGACTTCAAGCAGCCTTGACTAGGAAACAAAGGATAAAATTATTGATATTGTACTATAGTACTACTTAGATGAAATACTTAGGTGGTAGGTTTATATTTACATCAAATCCTTTGACCAAAAGATAACATAATATACTTAGAGGTGTTACCAGAACTTCTTAGAGAGTAAAAAATAAAGAATGAAAACGAACTTAAAACTGATTCTTGTAACTTTAGTCTTAAACCATAAGTCTCAATCTCATCGTACCTGATTATATTTGACGACGCGCGACGTGGCCGTAGGAGGAGCACTCGGGTTCACGAACAAACTCACTCGACTCTGTGGAAAAATATGCATGTAGTTACTTTGATGTAGATACAATTAAGCTAAGCTTTTTAACGATAATCCAAGATTAATAGGGATATGGTTTCGTATGGTATTAATTGAGTTTCCTACTAGCTTTGTTTCAAGACAAAAGTACCGCATTGTGTAGGTAGGTAGGTTAAGAGCTTAATTAACACTTAGAGCGGTTAAGCTCTAGGTACATATTATCCGATCCGAGCACGGTGGTGGCGGCGGCGCGTGGCCGTAGAACTATTTCTATTGTAGCTCACGCTAAGTAGTTTTTTTTTCTTTCGTCATGTAATATTTTAGCATATTAAAGTGTTTAATAATTAATAAAAATATGTATCTATCACATCTTAAAAATAAAATCCTTTGTCTCCGATTTTAAACGAAATGAAATTGAATCATTCTAGAAGCATTGGATTAAGAGTGAATTTACCACGAAATCATAGTATCGAGGTTACCGGAGTTTCCGTCGTCTGTTTCTTTTAATTGTGAATTCAATATACCTACTTATTTTTGGTTTTGACCTGTTTTTAATGATATGAAAAGTAAAATAAAATACAATGTGAAATAAATAATACTAATTGTAAAGTAATTATCACTTACTAATTTCATCAATGGCAGTCGAAGTTTTTTAGCTTAATTATGAATCTTAATTATGAATCCATACTGAAAAATGAAACTTTAATTAGTTGCAGGATGTGGTTAAATCAACGGATAAAAAATTAAAGCATACGTAAATATTTTCTATTTAATTCAATTTATAAATTTAAGTAACACAGGGTGTTCCCGAAACAACGTCGAACCGGCAATTGGCTGGCAATAGGCAAGGTTATCACGAAAACAAGAATAATATTTCTGGGACACCCTGTGTGAGTTATTACCAGGAGAAAAAATATAATTAAAAATAAATATTAATTATTTACTAAGTAAACTTAACCGAAAGTTAAAGAATTGAATACGCAGCGCATGGTTACCCTAGCATTGGCAGCGATCCGCGTTCCAGGTCACGTGCCATGATTGCCTCAGTTGTATGTAAGTAAATAGTAACATAGTGGTATTTATTTATGGGGAATTCTAGTGAAAAATTAAGTGCCTACCTAATTTTGTTACATAATTATAATCAGAATCGAGTACAAAGTGCTCTCCTTCAGTATCTAAAATTTGTCACAAGTCACCCTGTTTATAACAAAGAAATAAACAGAAAACGATCACCTACCGTTTATCGGATAAACACTTGACAAGCGGCCTTATTGTACCGGCCAGCGAGTGTTCGGGCCGGCAGCGATGGTATGCCGCTTGTCCGGCCTACGACACTCGGCAGGACCAATGGCTGTTTGTATCTCACGTGGAATGCAGGGAACGACAGGTACGTTCTGTTGATAAGGAAAAACATACGGTTAATGTTGATAACTACGTATATAATTAATAGTTACCTTCTAGAGAAACTTTAGATACTTTATGGTATTAATGGTTATGGCTCCCCCATGAGACTGAAAATGCACCTACTACGTAATTGTCAGCGTACCTAGCGTAGCGTAGCCCCACGGCAGTACAAAGAACGTTGGTTATCTCACTTTTCAAAACAAATTGTAACAAAAGTAATAAACTGTTAGTAATGTTAGGTATACTAACAAAATGACATAGGTATCGAATTCCGAACAACGTCCTGGTAACAACGGAACGTTAGCTGAAGGGAGCGAGTTCGACCAGTGGGGGAGTTTATAACAATAACATTCCATAACATGTTTTAGGAAAATATTAGTGTCACAAAATGTTATGGTGCTGCACAATGTTTTATAAATTTTAGCAGAGAATGCGTAAAATGAGTAGGCATGTTAGGAAAATGCCTGCTTTGTTTAAAATTCTGCACATTCTGAGAGATGGTATGAGTTCCAACGTAGGTAGGTACCTCAAACTCAAATATTCTTTATTTCGTAAGTATTTAAATACATTTAAAATAAGTCAAACAATTTACAAATTGAACTGAACCTACCACCACTTCGGAAAGTCGATCTGTTGAGAAAAAGTGGCAAGAAACTCAACAGCAATTATTATCTTTTAAAAATAAGAAAAAAAAAATACACAATAACAATTTACAGCCAGGGAATCCCATCTTCTTGCATCCGGATATCTTATTGTAAACCTTTTCACATAACACTTATCCTTAAATCTACCGAAGGGTTAACCTTAAATATTTTGGAATTTTATTATAAAATAAAGCGTACCTACACATTGACCCATGAACGAGTTGGTGATCTTCTGCTGTGTACTATTATATTTATTACTTGCTTAAGGGTCAAAGTGACTGAAGATAGTCTTATGTATAACTATTTCAATAATAGGCGTGCTGTTGAGTTTAATGTACTATTTAGGTACCTCACGACAACCTATACAAAACATATACTTACGTAGTCATATCCGGGGCGCATTGGAACTCATAATTAGCATCCCGGAAGTAAATAAGTGGATGGCGAGAGCTAGAATAACCTCGATAGTAGTCTCGGAAACGCTGACATGCCTAAAACACATATAACATTATGATTCCTAACAATAGGCAGATACTTTTTTATAAAGCGATAGTTGAATATGTTTACAATAATATGTTTACCTCGTAAAATGTTTCTATTTCATCCTGCCTGGCATTATCGACGAAAAGTATGTTATGCGTCATGTTATTACTATTGTTTGATGTTAAATTATATTCAAACTGATAAAAATTTAGGTTCCGTGAGTATAAATTGCTTGTTTCGGTTACATATCTACTTACCTACATGAGTGATGGACACAAATTAAGACATCACAGCGGAGGCGACTTGGATGACATAAGTCATTTTTTTTAAACGAGGCATTTGTTTAGGTTGTCGGTTGTCGCGCAGCGTAGTAGGTTCAGCTTCGAATTGCCCTATGGCCACTGGATAAAGGTAAACGTCCACACGTCCGCATCGTAACGATCGGAAGCATAGCAAAAAACTGATTAATTTTTCACAGTGAGTCCACTGTATCGGTAGTGAACGGATTTGCCGACGCAAGTACCAGCATGCCACCTCATTCGGATTTTCGTAGTGATCGTACGTGCGGATAGTGTTTGTGAGAATAGAGGAAAGCGAAGAAGAAAAAGTCGTTATTGTCTGTTTGTTAGCAGAAGAGGAAGAAAATGCAAAATAATCTCAAAGAAGGAAACATAAAATCTGGATGTACGCGACATATTCAAGAAGAGATCGAAACGTGGATAATATCACAACACTATTTCCTAATTTGTTAAATGATGACACCAAATTCTTTAGACATTGCTAATGTCCCAAGCTAAATTCAATTTTCTTGTCGACATCCTGAAACCATGGTTACTAAGACAGAATACAACCAGGGAGGCGCGTCCACTGATCGGCATTCCGTATGACGTCATAGTCACGCAACGCAACAGTTGCCTCTCGGAGCTTCAGTGTCGGCATTGTCGATGTGTGATCCGTACAGTGCGGACCAGTGGACGCACTTGTATGACTCTCTATACAAATAACACTACAATCCATTTGATGCGATACGTACGATGCTTACAATACCGACCTGTGGACGCTTCAGTACCTTAAGAGTGTCGTAAAAGGCGACGAATCCTCGCTTGGTGATAGGACCTATACCCTTTTCGTTGATACAATATAACCAAACCTGCATATTTATTTTAGTATCGCTAAGTAAAAAGAAAATACAGGCACCACACTCTTTTTTACAATAGTCGTTAATGAAATGAATGATCACAGCTACAACGACGACTCGGCATTTCATTGATATAGTACGACGTGGTACATACTACAAGGTGTCTTGTAGCAGCGCGTAGTCGTCTTTATTTTAAAGGTACCTATTCATTTATAATTTAGAGTGACTATGTTTTTCTTAATGTTAGCGAATATTGTATATTAATTTCCCTGTGACAAAATACATACCTACCTTTTTGCAAAAATGGATTCTATTTCGATACCCATAGTGTAAATTGGTGGGTAATTAAAATTTGGCGGTGACTCTGGTATGTTTTATGAAGAGCCAGTTCCTTTTTAATCCCGTGTGATACCGCTACCTATCAGCCAGTCATCTCAGAACTCAGATCTATCAAAACTTTCACTGTGCAAACTTGTAAAAAAGAAAATTAATTTTGACGATGTAGGTACCCATTTCTTTAGTTAAAAAAGTTGATAAAAGTAATACCTATTGAATTAAAAAAATCGTGTACAAGTACATTCATACATAACCTCACGCTATCTTCCTTTGGGGCAAGCAGAGACAAGGGAACGCCTACTACTACGATCCAGACTCGCCAGATTTTTTCATTCTCTTCTTTCATTAGCCAGACTATACCTACCTACTAGCGTTTATCTTCAAACTACTGACGGATGGTTAAGCACATGGAGGTTTGACTCACAAATGTTGAACCCTCCCTCGGAGGCTGGACATACAAAATCCCAGCAGCAACTTGGCATAGTATTAGAATAAAATGTTTCCATGCTGGACTGGGAGCGAAAGAAAAACATAGAATGAATGAATGTTCCAGCTGCTTCTCTTCCCGGGCATACCTACTGTAAAAGTCAGTTAAGGGACAGAGGTTTTACTGGAGGGTTGCAATCTCCACTGCACCATTATAATATCTCCGATATAATTGACGACCGGCTGGTGTAGCGGTAACACACATTGCCTTCTATGCCAGAGGTCCTGGGTTCGAATCCCGGCAGCGGCCGATATTTGTGTGATGATCACAGATATTAGTCGTCAAGTCATGGATGTTTATATGTTTATTTAAGTTTATTGTAATAAAAAATATGTATTTATTCAATATGTAAGTATGTTTATATATTTCTTAAGTATATAAGTTATCTAGTATCCATAACACAAGTTCTTTAAGAAACTTAATTTGGGCTAGATAATGTTGTGTGAGTGTCAGAAATATATATATAGGGTCACCTTATAATAGTCAATAATATTTTAACAGCAGATTAAGACTAGTGCGTAGGTCAAAATTACGAAAAAAAATTTTTTTTTTTTTTTTAATGTTTTTCATAAAGTAAAATTTCAATTTCCTTCTAAGTGAACAAAATTTAAGTTTGATCTGTAGGTTATGGCTACACAGCAAGTAATAAAAACGTTTCCATCAAACTGTATGTAGTCATAAAATGTAGATTAATCTTCAATTTTACTCACAGAGAAAAATTTAGAAATTTCATAAAAATATATGTTTAAAAAATGTTTTTTTTTTTTCGAAATTCAGACCCACTCATCATTCATCATTGCTATTAAAATATAATTGACTATTTTAGGCGGACCCTGTATATATATCTTCGAATTTATCAAACGTGACATCAGATGGTTTTATAACCTGGACGTGTTTCTGCTGCCCCTTTATGGGGTAACTAGATATATAATACCTAGGCAGCTATGCCTGCCATAAGCAAATAAGGGGTGCGGTCTATTTGGTAGAAACTTGATACTCCGAAACCTATTTGGGATAACTGACTTCGCAGAAACTTCTTTAGTCGATCATTAATTAGGCATAAAAAATATTTGACATAAATATTTTTAGGCATAATGTGCTTATGACCGAATTTAGAATGGCATACATTTAAGATAGTAGAATTTTTATTGGCATATTTACCTTTGGCATAGTTAAAATTTTGTATAATATCATTTAGCATAACGTTCATTTAGAGTACAGATTATTTGGCATACTTTGACTAGGCATACTATGAAGATCATAGAATTTCAATTAGAATAATATAGATTGGGTTACTTTCTTCTTTAAAAATGCGTAGGTTAGGTTAGGTTAGGTCAAATTGCATTTGTATAAAATTGCATATTGTAAAGCTTCCAATAACTAAAATCTTGATTTAAATAAACTAATAACTAAAGTTAAATAACACCCTTAGAACTAGGTTTAGCCTTCATCATAGCGGCTAGAACTAGGTGCAGCCGCACACCGGTGGCTAAACCTAGGTGTAGCCTAATCACAACCCCCTTAACCACGACCCCTTAACCTGGCTTTGCCATAGTTACCATCGACTCAAGAGTGTATATAAAAAGCCGAGCGTAGCGAGGCGACGATCATCCGAGCGCAGCGAGGTGATCGGCCACCACAACCCCAAAATGGATACACCTAGGTTTAACCACATGTGGCCGGCTGCACCTAGTTTTAGCCGGCTAAAAGTATAAAAGATGATTCTTGCTGTAAGCATTATGCGAAATGATGGTTCTACTTTTAAATTGTTATGGATAAGAAATATATGCCATAAGATGAATCTGGTTTTGAACTTTCTGCGATGTGATGATTATACATTGTGATTATTATGGATACCAAAATTATGCGTACAGATAATTCTGACTTACAGAATTATGGGTTTCAATGTATGCTAAATGAGTTAATGCCCAACGATATTCTGCGAAAAGAGGTTTATGCTATTAGTTGTTATGCAATAAAAAATTATTACTTAAAAAGTTCTACTATAATAGGTGTACCCGCAAATAAGGGCAAGTGCGCCACAGACTATTCAATTACTCTTTTTATTTGAATTAAAAACGATTTTAATAAAAGTATTCAGGTTTGCTTCCGTTTTAATAAAATATATTTTTAATATTAAACCCTAAGGCAAGTGCTGTGGAAAGACAAGTCGGTAGATATTTATTTCGCACTTTCATTGTACTTACAGCCTGGCTGATATAAGTAGGTACCTAATTATGAGTCGTCCACCCACCACCCAAAGAATCTTCATTTACCGTTTCTATTAACTATTAAGAAGCCCTCTTCTCTTTGTTCTGCCCTTATCCCATTTTTTGAGGTCTCTTTGTATTTTCTATAGTCTTCTTCTTCTTCGTGTCGATACAACAACATAATAAAAATTAAATTATTTTGGCCCAGTGTTTTCTATAGTTCTAGTGCGATTTGTATGTACCACATGGTCCCCGGTCCACCTTTTACATGTCATAATATTAAGAAACATTAAAATCTAAAAAAACGTATGGATCTAAAAAGTTGACCACTCCTGACTCAGGGAAAGTGCGCCATACAGCATACTACTAAAAATAAAAATTTAGGCGCACCGTCCCACTTCACTATTGCAAGGTTGAAATTTTATATTCAATGATAAAACTTAATTTAATTAATAAATAAAGAATAATTTAATTTAGAGTGAAAATACCAATTTTCAAAATTTGCAATAAAAAGGTAGGTAGTTTAATATGTCCTTTCGCAACCTTTATTCTATGTATGTACTAAATTTAGAAAAAATCTGTTCAGTGGTTTAGTTAGGCGTGTAAGCGTAACAGACAGACAAACATACCAATTTTCCCATTTGTAATAATGGTAGGGATTACTTAGAGGGATTATAATAAAAAATGTCATATGAGAAAATTGAAAAAAATATATAATCACAGTTTCATTAATAATTAGTGTATCTTTAGTTTTAAACAAAAAAATCTTTTACAAAGTATTATTTCTTATAAGAAAATTTTATTGCTTTGATAGCATGCCTTGCCTTCTTGCTAGCTTCTTCTTTCATTCTGTGTTTTTTCTCCTTTTCGGCTAGTCCAACTACAACATCATGCTGTAAGGCATTTTTAACATTAGATTTAGCAAATAATTTACTTAAAACATAATCATCATCATTTTGCAGTTTCTCCTTCTTATGCTTTTTCTTTTTAACTTTTTTAACAGCAACTAAATGATCAATAACTATATCTGCAGGATTTGAACTGGAATGTTTCCTCTTTCTTACATTTTTATTGTATTCTATATCATCACGTATTATTACCTCTTCTTTTTCATTATCATTATTACTTGATGAATTGCTTGGTATGTCATTTTTATCTTGATCAACATTAGTTTTATCATCATGTGTTGGCTCATCTTCTTGTGGGATATCTTCATCAACTTCTGTTGTATTATTATCCTGGTTTTTTAATATTTCTTTGATTAAAGTCTCTTCATAGTCTTTCTTCGCATGCATGTTTATAATATCTAATTCTGAAAGCACATTCTCAAAACCAGCATTTGAAACTTTATCATCAACTATGTTTATCTGCGGTTCTTCATGTACGGGAGGATTTAATAAGATTTCTCTTTTCTTTTTATATTTGTCTCGTGGATCTTCATCAGGTTCTTTAGGTTTTTCACAGAGTTTTTCTATCTTTTTGCTAATTTCCCTAGCCTTTCTTCTCATTTCTTCTAATTTCGTATTCTGTTTGTCTTTTTTAGATTCCTTTTTTTCCTGATTATTTACTGTGACTTTTGTGTGTTTAAAAAGAGAAGCTGTTTCAGTATCTCCGTCGCAATTTAGTTCTTCTAGAGTAAATAAACCTTGTAAAGTACTTGTAGTCAACACATTTTTCTGATTAGGGTCAATAAGTATTTTATTACTAAGAAAATGTTTAAATATTTGCCTCTGGTAAATTTTTTCTTCAATTGTCCCAGCTGAAAGTAATCTATAGACTGTAACACTTCTTTGTTGACCAATTCTCCAAGCTCTTTCCTTAGCCTGGTTGTCTGTGGCTGGATTCCAATCTGGATCATAAATAATTACCCTATCTGCCCCAGTTAAGTTGACACCCAAACCTCCAACCCTAGTTGTTGAAAGAAATACTAAATATTGGGGATTTTCATTGAAGGTTTTTATCAGATTTTGTCTTAGCCCAACTCCTACAGTGCCATCCATTTTTAAATAATTGAACTGCTGCTTTTGTAGGTACTGTTCTAGAATACACAACATGGCTCTTGACTGTGAAAATATCAAAGTTCTATGTCCTTGTTGCAGCCATATCTTTAACAAAGAGTGCACTACTATCATTTTCCCACATCTTTTCCAATATCCAAACTTTTCTTCATCAATATCTTCTTGTTCTTCCTGTGCTTCATAAATATAGAGGTCAGGATGGTTGCAAATTTTACGAAGAGTAGATAAGGCAACTAATATTCTAGCCCGAAATGGGTGTCCATGTCTCAAATCTTTGTCTAAAATGCTTCGGACTGTTCCACTCATTAAGTAGCCCATATATAAATCTCTTTGCTCTTTTGTGAGAGAACAAAATAAAACTTGTTCATTCTTATCAGGTAATTTTATATGATCTTGAACTTCTGCCTTAGTTCTTCTGAGCATGTAAGGGGTTATCATGTTTTTTAAGGCAATTGCAATTTCGAGAGCTGTAGCTTCTTGAAATTCTGTAGCATTTGCATAACCTCCTTGTGTAATAGGATGTGCAAAAAACTCCATAAATACATTATATGTGCCAAGAAGACCAGGCCTCATAAAGTCAAACAGAGACCAAAGCTCTTGTAAATTATTTTGCATTGGTGATCCAGTTATAATCAACTTATGAGGTGTCTGAAACTTTTTTACAGTTTTACTAACATGAGTTTCAGGGTTTCGTATTTTATGGCCTTCATCCAATATTAAATAATGCCATTTTCGGGACAACAAATCTTTACAATACTTAACAATTCCAGCATACGTTATCAAAAGGATGCCATGTGATGTATGTAGATCTCTTATAAGTTTATTATGATTACCAATATGAGAACCTGAGTGGTGTAATACAGCTATCCTCAGTTGTGGATACCAGAAGTGGAAATGTGATACCCACTGATATATTACAGTAGCAGGTGCTACAATAATAGAAGGCCCTAAACCACCCCATGCACCAGCATCAGTTTTAGATAGACCAGCGAGGAATGCAATAATCTGCACAGTTTTCCCTAGTCCCATTTCATCTCCGAGCAAACCACCTGTTTCAGTTTGGTGCAATTCCCAAAGCCATTTGACACCAGTTCTTTGATACTTATACAGTTGTTTCCAGATGTACACTGGTATATTAAACCCATTCTGCAATTCATGTGTTTTATTAGCATCTTCTTTTTCTGACAATATAAACTGAATATCAGCTGAGTAGTAACTATCATTAGTGCTGCCATTTTGTGCCAAATTAACATTTTCTCTCCAAGTTTTGATCCTTTCATTATAAATGTGAATATCACCATCATCAACAATCTTTTTTACATTCTGTTTTGAGTGAGACGGGACGAGCGCTTTTATATTAACTTCATCGTCTTCTTCACATGATAAGACATAATCATCATCACTCACGGATTCAGTTGAAGTACTAGGCCGTTCCACACGTTTGCATGAACTTTTATCCCAATGTTTATCTTGTTTACTGGAAATAGAATCGGCGATAACTTTGCTTTTGTTAGTAACTTTTCCTGAAGCTTTGTTCTTAGACTCAACTTTCAGTCTAGCCTCCAAGGCTAGCTGTGTTTCTAAATATTTGTTTATATCTACCATAATCTTCGAATAATAAACACCTAAAGGAAATGTATTTGATACAAATTACTTTTACTGGTAAGTAGTAAGTATATAATAATACTGATAGAGTATAAAATTAAACTTATAACTAAACTTTTCTAATACTAAATGCCTATTTGTGAATAATTGTTTGTTTGTTTACTTGTTTGTTTCATGTTTCATTCTCGTTTCGTTTTCTTTCATGTGGTTCTTTCATTGACATGATTGACATATAACTATTGTTGTTGTTGTTTAGGTTTGCCATTCTGGCAGGTAAGGTTTAAACCATACAGCCTGACATATAACTAACTAACTTTTCTTGTTTGTTTCTTTTAACTATTTTTTATTTGCTCATCAGCAGTGCTAGCACGGATCTTTTCACGATCGTGTATTTGACATAAACGACGGTTATTTATCGTGATAGCTGTTAACTGTAGCATAGACAACACGATTCCTCACGATTGGTAATGTATCTCGAATCTATCACGAAATTACCGAGTAAACCGAATTCAGTAGCATGGAACTCATAGAAGACGACTGGTGGCGACTGTCAAAAAGTTTGTAGAGTAAAAATCGTGAAGCCGCCATTTGACTCGCGCTCATATTTAAGTGAAATAATGGATTTTGGATTCGTATTAATTGCCGAGGAAGAGAGGAGGAGATACATTAATTCACAAATGATGTCCAGAAGATTAATACGGGACGCTAACAATCCCTTTGAGCTTGCCGACCATGTCTTTTGTAAGGACTTTGGATTCGCATTAATTGCCGAGGAAGAGAGGCGGAGATATATTACTATGCAAATGATATCCAGAAGATTGATACGGGACGCCAATAATCCAAATAATAAGCTATTTCGCATTAATGAAGACATCGCCACTGTCCTTGTTTTAAATTTACAACAAGATTTGCAGCGGAGACGATCTAATGGATTGCCTGTTCATATAATGGTAAGTTCCTACGTGTATTTTAACTAATATCATTTGAAGAGTTTTGCAGCACCAATACTAAGGTGTGGTTTATTAATTTGGGGAAAAACGACGGACATTGAAAATTTTTTTGTTGCTTAAAAATCGTGTGTGAGAACTATTTTAGGCAAGGCTACCTTACGAACCCTGCAAACCACTATTTATCTCTGAGTTTATTGACACTGCCTTCAAATTACATATTGGAAGCTAAAGCTAGGAATGAACAAGAGTTACTGGACATGCAGAAAGATTGATTTGTAAAGATTTCCCATATCTGTAGGTAGCTATATCGCAGGCTATGTTAAACAATCTCTGTTAAACTCCACAATGCTATTCCTAAATCATATAAAATTTTATCATCTATAGGTTACCTACTATAAAAAAATTAAGGTTTAGTAAAAAGTTAACAATTGACCAATACACTTTAATAAGTACATGACACATAATACAAATCCTAATCATTTTGTTATGTTTTGTTTCAGATATAAGGAGAAACTTTAAAACTTAAGAGAAATGCCTATTGCAAATATAAATAAGAAAATAAAGAAACTAGCATAATGGAATAAACATAATATCTTACAAGGATAAGAATGAAGTTTAAAATGTGAGAGAAATAAGTGTGAACAGTGATTTTAGTGTACACAATAATTCTTTTAAAGCTAATACAAAGTGAATAAGGACTTGTGATGTTGCGATTTTGAAAAAAATAATAAATACTTTGATCATTGCATGTTTTCATTATGCCGCAATAAGCAAACTTTTAAATTTAAGTGAACCAAAGAGTTTGCTGGGTTTGGAAACATCATATAACATATATGCAAGCTTTAATTTGCAATCCCCATACCAATCACATATTGGGTTGAGAGGGTTTGTTTCATATTGTGTGCCAGGACCGTACTTTGTCATAACTTGTTTACTAAAAGTTTGTGCCCAACTGTATATCACTCAGTCCAGTCTTACTTTTATTGTTCCAATTTGCATAGCTAGAGTATTTTACAAATATTAAGGTTTCAAAAACCATTCAATGCTCCGTAAACTAGACTACTGCCATACAGAATCTATCATGTACTCCGGACAGTATGAAACTAAATAAATTAATGTATAAATAATAATACCGTTATATAAAGCAATAAGTTAAGACCTCTTAAGGCTATGTTTTGTCTTATGTATACTTGTGTATTTTATCATGTATTGTTTACTAAACTTATTGTATTACTATTAGGTAGCATATTTCAAATTACCTTAATAATTGAACAACTATGCAATGCTCTCGTATTAATAAAGATTATAGATTATTATCGAAAATGTTTTTTATTTGTACAATACACTCATGGAGACCCAGGTCTAAACTTATAGTAAACATGTTTTATGTTCAACCATACACCCAAACCTGCCTTATAAATGTTATTATTTGTTTGGAACCTACTTGCATCAGGAATTTCAAATACTAACCATTCAATTATAAAGTGACCAGGTTTATTTAAGTGTGAAGTAATCCTATAAATTGTTTACTAAGATTTTACCTCACTGAAATGTAACGGTCTGTATTGTCGAAGGTTTTGATTTTAGCATAGAGTTTTATAGCATTGTCAGACAGATTTAAAAGTAAATTAATATGTTAAGTAAGTTGAAATGTGAATGACAATGCCTTTTTATATGATTTCAAGTTGTTTTTCGCAGTTAAGTCATTGAGAAGCTTTTTTATAAGTGTATTTTATATTTCAGATATCTTGTAGAATATTAAAATAAAAAACTATTAAAATTGAAAACCTTGTACCCGTTTAATTTATCACAATAAATTCCCCTCAAAGTGGCCAGACCTTACTTACAGAAAAGTAATACTGTACATGTATATCACTTAGTTCAGTATTACTTTTATCGTTCCATTCAGAAAAACACAACATACCTAGTGTATTTCAAATACATTTAATTTTCATAAATATTCACTGCTCCTTATAAGGCTTTAACACTATAAGGTTATTAAACTTAACCATGCTTGTTTTGTTTATAATACTGTATGTATATCTGCGAAAACCTTGAAGTGGCTTTTGACCCATACAATACATCATATTTTAGTTAAGTTTTTCAAAAACAAATAAATAGGATTTGCAGTAATGACAAAACTTCATAAAAGTGGGTATCAGATTTTATTAATATAAACAAAATACAGTTTAAATAAAATGTTCAAACTATAGACATAAAGCTGCTTTATTTATATTATTCATTGGTCCTTTTCAATCGGCTCGATCCAGTAATTATGCCCCGAAAGTATAGTATCTAGTTTAAAGCATAAGCATCTAGTCTTATTGATACCGAGTAGGATTTTTATTGAATGGTGTCTTCTTCAAAAACGAAACTTTCTATTACATTCGTATCGCAGAAGAAGTACTATAAATCACATATTTCTTGTGTTGGAAGAACCGTGTTATGCGCTTTAATGTTTTCTCTTGAACAAGTGGATCGAAGTCAATATTCTTTTCCTCATTTGGAAGAAAAGCAAGTTGCAGTATATTTATCGCTTCCTGTATAAATTGGATCTTCACATATATTACGCATATTATTTATTTGATATTATTAATTTTTAATAAATAATTCCCTTCTTCTTCTTTTGGTTAATTGGCAACCAACCAGCCGTTTACATATTTTATTTCCCAAATTAACAAACAACAACAATGGAGGCAACATGACATTTAAGTTTTTAATTTAGTCCCTAATTCAGTTTTTTGTTGCTAGGATACTCGTGAATTAGATTGAAAACCATCATTGATAATTGAAAAACCGTATGGCAACATTGAAATTATGTTTTTATGAAACCGGACCTTTGTTTACTTAAATACACGACATCACGATCGTGATCACTGACCTCTATATTTACCACTGGACTGGCGGCTGTCAAAGTGCTTTTGTGCCCATTTGATAATCGCCATTTTGGCGCTGTCGGGCGTAGCGAGTGTCCGTGGTACTAAAACTAGTCGCTTACAATATACACATGTCCTCATTCTTGATAACTTTTATATAATGCTTATAACAATAACAACATAAAATTCGAATTAATATTTAAAAAATATAAAATCACTTAACAATAAGCAAGCACTTCTCTGGCGGCCACTTGCAATATACGTCAAAATTAGTTCTGTGGACACTCGCTACTCGCTAGTGGCGCTTCAAATAGGCACAAAAAAATAGCTGTCAAACTTACGGAACAGCCAGTCCAGTGGTAAATATAGAGGTCAGTGATCGTGATGGAGAACCGTGCTACCGATCATAGACAATAATCGCTTAAATTCGGAAGCGTAAACACGATCGTGATAGAAGAACCGTGCTCGCACTGCAGAACAAGTAAAGATTAAGTCATACATCCTTATCTTCCGGTCCGTACTATTGTCGGGGCTATGCATTTTTTTTTAAATTCGCCAGCTTTTCCCAGTCTCTACTTTCATTAGCCAGACTACAGCTTCTCCTCTTTTAAGGGGTTCATATTTTCATGATTTTGGGGCTTGGGGGGGTCATGTGATCCCTCAGACCCCTCCCTCCTAGAACCATGCCTGCACCGGTTATTCCGAGCCGTTACCTTGAACAATTCGCCCTCGCGTAAATTCCGGGAAACGTATGTCCTAAAATTTACTCTATGCTAGGTTAAAAAATGAAATTTACTTTTAATTCTTATTCCGATTTTTCACTGTCCTAGACAGTCAGTGCGTCAATTTATAATATGTGTACTATAATATTTTTACAACATAAATTGATTGTTGTAATTTTGAACCCGGTAAAACGATGCGGAGTAGCAGCAGCCGTGAGAGCCAAAAAAACAAACAAAAGAACAGAATTTTTTCACTATGTACATATATTTTTGTATTGCATTTACAACGTCAACCCAAAATTTACCAAAAGTTTTTACAGTTAATCCTAATAACAATTTACGCAATCATCATTAACATAATTTATGAAAATCTCTAGTCAAGTGTACATTAACGAGGTGATAAATAGGAAGTTAGTATAAATAAAAATCCTATTATTCACCCAGTTTAAGGTAAATTCTCAGACATACGTCTCCCAGAATTCACCTTAGGGTGAATTCTTTTGGGTAAAATCTAAATTTTAACCCGCCTGCACCAGTCATCCTGTATATTTGCCAATGTAATAAGTTAGTTATTGTGTTTGTTGAGTACAGAAATAGTGCTTGCACGCCTGCACCAGTCACCCTGTAGTTTTGCCAATGTATAAGTTATTGTGTGTGTTGATTACAATAGTATATTATGTAACAAGTGAGCGAAGTTGCTGTAATTAGCAACGCTCACGAGTTACATACGACGTTTTTCAACACACTTGTGAGTAAAAGACAGAATACGTGGTCATAAAATAACAAACACACTTGATAACAAAGCTGTGAATTGTGATTGAAAAATGGCGCCGAACCTCGCGCATGCGCGTAGGTTTTTTTTTCTGCCAAATGTGTCAATGTCTGTATAGCATATACAGCCTATTTTAAGTGAAAATGTTTAATTTGGAGTGGTAAATGCAAATATTTTAATGTTTTATAACAAATTATTGTAAATTGTGAATAATTTGTTTGATATACTAATCAGTAATAACTAAGGTGCAAACATTTAAAAATGTATATGGATTTGAAGTGGTATAAAATCTCTTTGTTGTTTCTGAAAATATTTAATGTATAACCCGGATCAATAAAATATGCTCTGTTCATGTAATTTGCACAAAGGTACAATTCAACTTTGTAGCATTCATTATATTATGCACTAGGGTATAATATATTATGCACGCGTGACTTATAGCCCAGTTTATAGTTCTAAATTCAATAGAATAACGCTCACTTTACGAGCAAGTGTGTTGAAAAAAATAGTGCTTACGATAGTTTTTGTAGATAGAGTTGAAAAACTAAAACCTGACTTTTTTTAAACTGTATTTTTTTACTTATTTTGGAGTAGGTAATAGTGTTTACATATTTGAAATGTTCTATCAAGTCCTTTAAATTGATACCCCACACGAAACAGTAAAGAATTTTTATTTTTAAGTTCTTTACTATTATTATTATTTCACTTATTTTGGAGTGATGATGTTTATATAATAGAGCTGTGCTAATAAAGCTCTTTCACTTGATACCCCACACGATACCGTAAAAAAAAGTTTGTTTTTATATCTTCACTTTAAGTCCTCTAGAGGGGGCTTTAGTCAATACGTAACTTTATGTAGCCTATAACCAGCGGACAGTGAAGAGGCTTCCAACGACACCTCGTTTGTCCAATTATGATTACTAGTTTAGTTTAGTAGTTCTGAGGGAACAGATGATCCCCACATCCATACCCACATACATACATTGACGACCATTTGGGCGATGGTGTAAACCTGTCTGCCTCTGGCTGCGGGTTCGATTCCCGCACGGAACAACAAAAGGTTCCGTGTCTGGGTGTTTATCTATTTATGTATTTATGTTCTAGGTTCTCCCCTAGTTCGCTACATGGTATCCCATAACACAAGCTTTGCTTACTGTGGGGCCATGTAGTTGGTGTGACTGTCTGGGGATTTTATTTATTATTATTTTGCATTTTTTATACATACATACAGGTCAAAATCATAACCCTCCTCTATGCTTTGCCGTAGTCGGGTAAAAATTCATACTTAAATAGCATGGTTAGAATTATTTCTTTCTAGCAACTATAGTCCGACAAGTAACTTTTGGAAGTGGCGAAAATTGGAACTAACCATAGTGATTGTATGCTTTTTGCTCTGAAGAACAAACCTATGGAACTGCCCTAAGCATGTACTTTTGTTGTATACCTACGTAAACAAATCGGGTAACAAACATGGCGGATTAGGGATGGATGTGTCGATATTTTTTTAATGTCGATAATAAGTTGTTTCTTAAACTTGCCGGAGAAACCAATAAAAGTTTTCGCTGTTTTCTAACAACCTTAAATTGGTCGGGTTAACATAGTCGTTCACTTCCGAATGACTTTAATCGTATTATCTCATTAATTATCAAATGTAGTAGGCTGAAATTTTACTGATAACGACTGAACTAAACAACTAATTATTGACATAACATTCGGTTCATATATCCATATACAGGCTAACCGGTGACCAAATAACACAGCGCGCATCATGACCGTGATCGTAATCGATATCGATAACAAAAATCTCTCGACGGCACTTCCGTAAGTAAACAACACGGGATACTAAAATGGCGTCATTCGGCAGCTAAAGTACATTAAAAATATTGACGACGGTACTGACAAACAGAGTGTTTATCCGAAAACACAGATTTTCATACGCAAGAATATTCGTGCGAGAAAGAGACATAACTATTTTGTCGTCCTATATCAAATAGATTTTTTAATTCGATTCCATATGTTTGTTCTTCTGAGGCTTTTTGTAACCAACCACCGTCTTGGGAAATGTCACTTCATGACTTTTATTTACCGCTCATATTCATTAATGTACTTTTTAATTCAATATTAAGATATAAAATACGCCAATTTTTTTAAAATGTGGGCTTTCTTATTTTAGGTTATAAAATTGAAGAAGCTTTTTTCAGAAAGAAAAACAATTTAACGTCTCAATAAATCCTTTTTAAGAGTAAAGAAGCAAGTTGCCTCTGCAATATTTACATATTGCCTTACTTTGAAAAATACACTTTAGAACATAATTAATTTAATTTTTTGAATCTCAATAAAAATTACGATTTTCTCTTTAGAAAGACTGTATGAAAAGTGAAGAAAGATAAGCAGATTTTTTACACACCTTTCAAAATACGACCATTACTACAAACGAGTAGGTACCATAGAACACATATACTCAAGAGAAGAAGTACAACTTCATACATTAAAAGTTAAGACTAGACGCCATCTGAAAATGGTCCACATAGCTAATATGGCGGGAATTTCAAACAGTTCAAACGACTTCGAAATTTCAACTTGCTCTGGTCTGAATAAAAATAAGCAAATACTTACAAACTTGTTAGGTGAAATACCATATGTATCAGTTCTGTAATGTTTGCTTATTTTTATTGCGACTGGCTAAATATAAGGTTAACTTGATGAACAATAAGTAAAACAACAAATAAGTTTTTGATACTTTTATTTTGTTTAAAGTAATACAACAAAAGGTGTGGGTAATTGACACTCTTTCTTAGAAATACAAATTCACACTGACGCGAGTTTCTTCAAGCAATCAGGGGGAGAAAAGTCGATTAAATCACAAGAAAACTTAAAACACAAACACAATTTAAAAATATCGCAAAACCGCAATCGCGAAAAAATATTTTCATATTGTGAAGTAGACATTAATTTTTGTCATTTCTTTTTATGTCTGTGTTGCTATATTCAAATAACATCGATTCGCTAATTCATTCGATTATGTAATATTTGTTAAATTATTTAAAAATTGTGAAGAAGTCATGAAAAAGTTTTCGTTTAATATTATTTCTAATAAAAGCGAAGATTTCTTGAAGAAAAATATGAATAAGTGTAAACTCAAAAAAATACTGCGATGTATTCGAACAATCGATTGAATATTTTTTTTTCATAGGCTACACTGGTATCATTCTTACTCTTTCCCGCTTGTTGTGTTCTGTCTTCTTCACTCTGTATCCAGTATGAAGTCTGCACCAACTCCATATATTGTCGACGCCCCCTGGTAGGTACCTAATAAAGAAAGTAGTGGTGACGAGGATGACGAGGGAAACAATTTAAGTACATACAAGTATCATAAAAACATAGTATTGTTTTCATGTAACTATATTTTGAATACTTCTATTTTCTTGCTTTATATCTTTAACTCTGTGTTTTTTTACCACTTACGTTTTTCTCAAAGTTTACGCGACTTGCCTTTTTGTAGTAATAAAATGAAATAATGTCTGTTTTCAAATATTAAAAACTAAAAGTTTATGCATTCATATTTTTCCCTAAGAAGAGGGTAATTATACAGAATGGTTACCCTTATTTCACCCTCACGCCCCTCTGAGACGTCATCATCAAAGCGCCAAAAAAGTCTTTTTTTTTTTGTATGGCAACCAGCCGTTGTTACTACTCAACAGACTATTACTGCCAGTGTCACGTATTGGAGAAAACACGGTTTGATTGGAAGCATTGATTTATTACTGAATTAGCTTAAAGTGCGAATAAGAAAATATCTACCAAACAACATTCTACATATAATTTGATAAAATTACAAAGTAAAATTTAAACTAATAGGCAACACAGCTACGCACTACTCTTTTTAAGAGTGGGAGGGGGTTGGAATGATAGAGTAAGGTATTGAATTTTTCACAAATAATGCGACGCCACCATAGCCATCTGACCTGTCATCCCTAAGACAGGCATAGCCAGGAAGCCGATAGCGGCTGCCAGGAGTAAACCACGTCTCAGAGATGGCGATGGCAAGAGGACTATGGCAACGCACGAGATGGGAGAGCTCATGACCTTTAGGACGTAAGCTCCTACTGTTCCATTGGAGAATGTTGGCCATGAGAAAGGAGGTTAGAAAGAAGCGAGTTTAATTTGGTAGCAACGTTGGACGGTAGTGGCGAATCACCAAAGTTATTTAAAATGTTCATGAGAAACGAAATGATAAAATCTAGAAGATTTTCATTAGAAGAGGAAGAGTGAGGGTTGAACAGTGCAGAGCCGGGAGTAGGAGAGGGTGGGTCACGGTCAGTAATGAGAGCTCGGTGGGCGATCACGTCATAGCCAGGTTGCAAAGTTTTTCTAGCTTTGGGATTCGATACAACAGTTTTTTTATAAGACGTTGTACCATGAACGACGTCACTTTTTAGGGGGTGCAGAGATTTCGTGGAATCCGCAAAGGATTTGCGCACAGGAGGGAATCGGGCAGACGCTTCTTTAAAGGAGATATTGTCTTGGGACATAGAAATTTTGATGGCCTTCTGACGCGACTGCTCAGGGCAGCTCTTGTCATTGGCTAGGTGAGGGCCTGAGCAATAAATGCACGACGATTTATCGAGAGGGACGTTACACGTGTCACCTGAGTGGGATTGAGAGCAGCGAAAGCATCTCGGTTGGGATCTGCATTGCGTTTTAACATGCCCAAATCTACAGCAGTTAAAGCACTGAATAGTCGGCAGGACATATGTTTCCACAGGGAGAGATGAATTAAAGAGCAGTGCTTTTTCTGGCAATTTCTGCCCGGCAAAGGTTAAGACTACTGAGCCAGTAGGAGTCCACGAGGTGCCAGCCTCGGACACAGTTTTTCTATTCAGACGTCTGGCCTTAATTACTTTGCCACAGTTATCGGAGCTGGAAATAGCTTCAGCTACCTCCTCCATGGACCAGCTAGTTGGAACGCCACGAACTAAGCCCATACGTGTCACATTATACGTGGGAATTATTGCGGAGTATTTGAAGGTTTCTAGGCATGGATTTTTAATAAAGTTATTCGCTGCAGATGCACTTATGAATTCGACGCTTACTCTATTGCGTCCCACGCTTTTGACTCCGTCAGTTTTAATATGTTTAATATTGCTTACAAAAAGAAAACGGCCAAAGACCAGCGGATTTAGAGAGGTACCTACAGAAGGATGAGGCTCTGATCGGGGTCTCGATTCTCTAAGCTTACAAATGAGTCAGTGGAGTCGTAATCAGCATAGAACTGTATTTTTTGACAGATTTGGCATTCTTCAAATTAATAAGAACCATCGGTTAACCGGTGAACAACGTTAGGACTGTTTTCGTATTCTGGTGTTCAATCGTGTGTCGCTTTAAGTCCAATTGATACTGTAATGCGTATTCTGGTACTTATTTGACATTTCGTTCAATATGTTCGGAATGAGAATGGTGAAGATTGGTTAAGACTGAGCAACAGTACGTACTGGAGGGATTGTTTCAGTCGTGACAATGTTTTATTTTTCTTTTAATTGAGTATGAGGCCTTTGATCCACGTTTGCTGTGAACTATTATATATTTGGCGAATGCTGAACGTCACCGCCGCCGAAAAATAATCAGCTAGAAACGTAAATCGCCCTAAACAATGTTATCTGTCAATGTATCTGAATGCGTTTATATTGCCAAAACAAAATGTGTTTCATTGTCAAATGGAATATAATGCTAACCCGAAACAAATTGCCGTAAATAAGAAGAAGAATAAGAAGAAGTTTGACAACAAAACATTCAATATTCAGTAATAATAATTCAGTAGTCAAGAATTTGTGGATATCTACTGATTTTTTATCTCTGCCTAAACAATTGAACTGCATATTGCATTGGATTTCAGTGTTGAAGATTTATTACTTTTGAGCATTAAGTTCTATTGTACTTTTGAGTGATAATTAAGTACTTACTACTAGAAACAAGACCTGAAAAAACTCATAAATTTGTTGAAACAAAATTGCATTTTCATGAATACATATCACCAAAAGATTTTGAGGTTTTATTACAGTATGATATAAAGAAAAGGAACAAAAGGTACAGGCTTTCCATACCACCAACAGACAAATTAGTTGTTACTTAAGGTTTTTACAAACTGGTGATTCATTTTCTTCTATGATGTATTTATAATTGATGATTTCAAAGTCCAAAATCAGTGAAATCATACTTGAAGTGTCTAAAACCATTGTACAAATGCTAGCAGGATATGTGAAAGTAATTAAAACAATAGGAACATTATATAATATGCGTTTTTATCAACCTTGTAATCTATTTATGTATTTAACTATTGTTGTTAAGTTATAGCGGCTTTTATTCACACTTATTGTCGGAGGTGTCCCAACTAGTTTCAAACTCTTAAGAAGTCCTTTGTGATTGTGGCTGCACCTACCCCTGATGTAGGACTCCTTAAGAGTTCAAAACTAGTTGGACACCTCCAACAATAAGTGTGATTAAAAACTGCATAATAAACTTTATTATGTCTCACAAAACATTTATATATTTATTGTCTTCTACGATATATTTATAAAGAATTTCATAGTCCAAAATCAGTGAAATTATACTTGAAGTGTGTAAAGCAGGTGAAATTGTAAAACAGGTGCTAGCAGAATATGTGAAAGGAAGTAAAGCAATAGGAACATTATATACCTTAATGTTTCTTTAAGGTTTTTAGAAAGTGGTGATTTTTGTTCTTTTATGATTTATTTATGTAGAATTTTTAAGTCCTAAATCAGTTAAATTATACTTCAAATGTGTAAAGCCATTCTACGGGTGTAGCAGAATATGTGAAAGTAAATAAAAACAATAAGAACATTTTATAATATGGGTTTTAATTAACCTTATAATCTACAACAAATTTCACTAATGACATAATCATAATCATATGAACAATAGTAATATTAAGTATATATATGCATTTTAATTAGCCTTATAATAATAAACAAAAAGTGTCACACCACATCATCCAACCAAAATTAAGTATAAATTAAGAAATTGTCTTCTGGAATCTGGATAACGGAGAAATAAACTAAAGAAATATATAAATAGCATAGTTTTTTTTACGTATTTAATTTAAGAATAAACTTAAATACATATAATAAACCTTATTCATGACCTGCTAACAAATAGCTATGTTCATCACAAAATTTCCCATTCTGAACCCGGGACCTCTGGTATAGAAGGATGTACATATGTCTAGATCAAACAAGCTGTTATGTATATATTTATTAATAGTACACTCAAGTAGGTACTTCTAAATAATCTCTAACCTATAAATGAAAATAGTAACTGCATTCATAACATAAAAAATATGCAAAATAATTCAGGTATTGTTAATCCCTCTAGTACATTTGGTCACTGCGGTACCTGTTTTATAAAATATAATTTGCAATTTAATAATAGTTAGCCTACAATTTCATTTCAATCACGTTTTACATACATATTATACTAAGTGAACATATGAAGATTTCTTAGACTTAGGTTCAGGAGATTAACAATCTTTTTATATCAACTAATGGCTTTTTGTATCAATTAATTAAACCTCCATTTCTTCAATACATAAAGGGGCTCCAGCATTCTCTTTACTTTGATTAGTGTTTACAATCTTGTCTTATCCATAATTTCTTTTTACAAAATTACTAAATGATTTTCACATTTTATCTCCCTTAACTCACTTCCTCTCAAGAGACAAACTTGTCTTATTTGTTTGTTGATTAATTCAGATGAGGCATCTCTTAATAAATTTAAAGTGAGAACATCACTTTCTTTTTAAATTGGACCAGGGTTGGGATTTTGAGTAATTATTGATCAGATGTACCAGTTGAAGGCTGTGGAATAACGTGTTTCGTTTCTTGTTCAATTTCAGCAACAGTTATCTGAAATAAAGAAATTGTTATTTGTTATGTTGTTTTAAGATGCCTACATTTTCAGAAGCAAAATAATTTCAAGAGATTTTGAGTATCATTGGAGTTTATCACTTTATATAGCAGCATTAGATGGAAAGCACATAGAAATAATAAAACCTAACTACAGTGGCAGTTGAATATTTCAATTATAAAAAAAGCATTTTAGCATTGTGCTAATGGCCTTAGTATTTGACTCTGACTTCCCCGTCTCTGTCCACGACTATCCTCATCTCCATCTACATTATCTGTATTCTCTCTCACCTCTATCGCTACATCTACTTCTATCTTTAAAATATTTAAGATGAACCCTTGGATAGATTCGAGGATAAGTGTTTTATAAAAAAAATTACTATAAGATATCCGGATGCAAGAAGATGGGATTCCCTGGTTGTTAATTGTTATTGTGTATTTTTAAAAGATGATTGCTGTTGAGTTTCTTGCCACTTCTTCTCAACAGATCGACTTTCCGAAGTGGTGGTAGATTCAGTTCAATTTGTACATTGTTTGACTTATTTCAAATGTATTTAAATACTTACGAAATAAAGATTCTTTTCACTTTGACTTTGGGTAGATGCTTCATACTTTATTTTGATGTTGGAGTGGAAGGCAGAATATCAGATGGTGGTGTTTTCAATAGCACTAATTTATGCAGGCTTTTAACAAATGATAATTTGAATCTGCGTACAGTGCAGCCTTTGTTAGACAGTAAAACTGTTCCTATGGTAATTTACCAGTAGCTGTTCTGCTTCTCCTTCATAAGTTTTTTAATTAGGCGGTACTTATATTCATTGTAGTACTGAAAACACACAGGATAAACTACAGTATATGGACCATCAGACTCTAAGATAGCATTTTTACGAGTAAAAGGTTAAGGCCTAAGGCGTCTTTCTGCAAAGTTTCACATTGCGGAGATTAGAGTTTTTGTATTTTAGTTTGAAATTCAATTAATGTCAAGCTTAAAAAAACAAACATGAAGTAATACAATCATGATACAATCACTGATTGAACAATGTCACCTGTCATTGCGTTTAGTTTCACTCATAGTTTAACGTTTTTGATATAAATAAATATTTTTTTATAAAAAAAAAGATTAAGTTAATTAATTAAATATTTTTTAAGTTGTCATTTATAAAATAATAATACTTTTATTTACAATTTTCATATAGAATGTGTTTATTTATTTATTTATATATCAAAAACGTTAAACTATATTTTACGACTGTGAGTGAAACTAAACGCAATGACAGGCGACATAAATCAATCAGTGATTGTATTCATTACTCTATACTCTATGTTTGTTTTTTTTAGCTTGAAACTAATTGAATTAATGGAATTTCAAACTTAAATTTTATAAAAACTACTTATCTCCGCAATGTGAAACTTTGCAGAAAAACGCTTTAGGCTATAACCTTTTACCCGTAAAAATCCTAGCGTCCAGTCTGACGATCCATATACTGTAGTTTCCCCTGCTTCCTTTTAACCCTAAAGTCCTTATACATCCTATCCTTGTAAAATTTATTAACGCTAACCTCAAAACTTTATCTTCGATTTCCTCACTAACTACAAGGCTCCGCACCTCCCCCTTCGAGGGTATAATAACAGAGTTAGAAGTTTGATTTTAAATTTCCCTAACAGCTCAATGCCTATCAAACAACTGTTTGAACCTGCCAATCCCTATGGCTTGGAGTCTGACCATCGCTACACATCAGAAGACCCAAAAGTCAGGGTCCTTAAAGATTTGCTGGTATCAGAAATCACTGATGATCAAATCAAGCAAATTGAAGAAAAAACTAGAGAGCAAAATAATAATGATATCTGGCATAAACAACGTCAGAAGCGACTGACTGCTAGCAATTTTTATACCACATGTCATCTAAAAGACACTACTATGAAAAGTTATGCCAAACAAATACAACAAAAGAATACATTTCAGTCTCGAGCAACAAATCATGGTATTATAAATGAAAAAATTGCATTAAAAAAATATTGTGATACTTATGATCTTTTGGCTGAACCCTGTGGGCTTTTCATTAGTAAGGAAAGACAGCATATTGCAGCTTCCCCAGAAATAAAGTGTCCCTATGCAACTAGATCTCAAAATATAACTCCGTTCAGTGTACCATATTTAAAAGAAGTAAATGGCATTTTAACTTGAAAGACAAATTCACCTAATTATTACCAAATTCAAGGGCAGTTGTACTGCTCCAATAGGAAGTATTGTATAGTTACAAAGATTTGAAAGTTGAAAATATGTCTACAGAGATGAACCATTTATAAAAGAAATGATCTTAAAACTCAACAACTTTTATGAAAATTTCTTTAAAGTAGAACTTAAAAAAATATTTGTACTATAATTATGAAAATTTCAGCAAATAAATATTAAAACCAGTATTTGATTATGATTTTGTATTATTGTAATGAGTAAATAAAAAATCCCAACTTTATAAGTTTAAATAAGTTTATTTATATTCACAATTTTTTCCCTGAAATTACAAAGCATCATACAAATATAAAATACCTTTGACCCTAAAGGTACATAATACTGATTATGCTCACTTGTAAGAATTTTGTATGTTTTTGTTAAACTTATAAGTCTTTCAATGTGGACTCGTTGACGGGTCTTGCTTCAATAATAGACCAGGAATTTGGGACCTTCCCTTTAAAAAAGTGGGAATATTTATTCCAACACCTTTGCCAGCAAACAAATCTTAGACATTGAAGCCCCGGTCTGCCATTATGCTATCTCCTGGTTCACACCTTTCCAAAAGGTCGCTGCGTTCCGCTATCTGGCGGTCACTTTTCGATCCAACATATGCTCCAGAACAATAGGTAAACATCCCTCCAGGTGATGAACCAACTAATATTTTAAGGGTATTTTTGTGTTTATATTGATTAAAAGAAGCTTTTTGGGCATCAGGTTGGCTAGGTTTTTGAATAGGAATTTCTGTTCCGTCTATTATTATTCTTGTGGAAGGATAATTATTTTTAAAAGTATTAGTAAAGTAATGAGAATTTCAGGTAGGTTTCCAAGCCTGTATAAAAATTCACTGATTCATTATCAGTCAGCAATAAGTCTGTAGAAAACATTCTCAAGATGTTTGATGTCTGTGTTTCTGGAGATTTCATGGAATTGTGATTACTTCTAAGGTTTTCATGAGACAGATCTTCCAATGTTAAAATTTCCACATTGTGAGCAACATTTCCATCTCCAGATTCATATGAAGGCAAAATATTTTCAGTACTTTGCAAAGAAGGTGCTTTAGGAAACTGGCATTTTCTCAGGTTTCGAGCTTTCAACCGTTCTTCTCTGACTGCAGCGAACTTTGAAACTGATTTGGAATTCCAAGAGAATATAGAAGGCACTGCTGACTTTTTCAAATGTTTATGTTGATGTTCAACCCCTACAAAAAACAAAAAACAGAAATATAATAGCAATTTTTCAATTACCTTAAACTGTGAGAAGAGATTGTAAATGAAACAAGCTTGATCATGTGGACCAAACCCTTGGACCTGGTGTGTAAATATTTTGCAGAGATTGCCTTTAAAATGATGATAAGTGACAAAGAATGTTTTCCCACGGAATAGGGATTTGCGTGGGTAAAAACGCAAGGGAATAGGCTAGCAGTTCATAAATCTATATTATATCAGATATTTCATTACACGGTTGTGTTTACCTGTATATTTGCTAAGCATTAGATACTGACTTGCTCTAAAATGATTGCGACATAAACATTTATATTATTTAAATATTTTTGCAGCTTTTCATACAAAAAACTTTGTTTATTTATAGACAGAACTATTACAGCGCCACTTCGGCAGTTGCCAACCCCACTGAAGTACGTTCCATTACACACAGATGCTAAAAATATTATTTCTTTCACTGTTTATATGAATACTATTGACAGGATTTATGCATGATATAAATGGACTATGTGAGTAGTTAGTATGTTTAAAGTATCAATTTGTTTATCTAGTTTTCATTTAGCAATGTATCCCGCATTCATAAACTAAAATGTATAGCATGATATTTCGTTGACAGCGTCAAATGGAACGTATATTCAATCTGTTTTCAATCACTCTTTCCGATCCGATGCTACTGGTCCGTGGCTATGAATTTTAGAGAATGCCAAATTTGCCACTTTGCTCATGGAGTCGCTATGTGATGGTTGCCGTACGGTCCGCTTAATGTTATTTGAAGAATCGAGACCCGGGACACATGGACGATGTAGGGTCCATTGTCTACCTCAGAGTAAACTTTATTTTCATTTAAAGTTGGGTGAATATAAATGTTTTGCACTGACGGTGCAGCATTTTCTGGGTCCAGAATATTTTTTTTGACTGAAGAAGGAAGTGCCTCTTCGTTTGGTCGTTTTCTTGTTTGTGCAGGTGTGAATTGCGAGAATACCTGGGTCTCGATTCTCTAAGCTTACAAATGAGTCAATGGAGTCGTAATCAGCATAGAACTGTATTTTTTGACAGATTTGGCATTCTTCAAATTAATAAGAACCATCGGTTAACCGGTGAACAACGTTAGGACTGTATTCGTATTCTGGTGTTCAATCGTGTGTCGCTTTAAGTCCAATTGATACTGTAATGCGTATTCTGGTACTTATTTGACATTTCGTTCAATATGTTCGGAATGAGAATGGTGAAGATTGGTTAAGACTGAGCAACAGTACGTACTGGAGGGATTGTTTCAGTCGTGACAATGTTTTATTTTTCTTTTAATTGAGTATGAGGCCTTTGATCCACGTTTGCTGTGAACTATTATATATTTGGCGAATGCTGAACGTCACCGCCGCCGAAAAATAATCAGCTAGAAAAGTAAATCGCCCTAAACAATGTTTTCTGTCAGTGTATCTGAATGCGTTTATATTGCCAAAACAAAATGTGTTTCATTGTCAAATGGAATATAATGCTAACCCGAAACAAATTGCCGTAAATAAGAAGAAGTTTGACAACAAAACATTCAATATTCAGTAATAATAATTCAGTAGTCAAGAATTTGTGGATATCTACTGATTTTTTATCTCTGCCTAAACAATTGAACTGCATATTGCATTGGATTTCAGTGTTGAAGATTTATTACTTTTGAGTGATAATTAAGTACTTACTACTAGAAACAAGACCTGAAAAAACTCATAAATTTGTTGAAACAAAATTGCATTTTCATGAATACATATCACCAAAAGATTTTGAGGTTTTATTACAGTATGATATACTTAAAGAAAAGGAACAAAAGGTACAGGCTTTCCATACCACCAACAGACAAATTAGTTGTTACTTAAGGTTTTTACAAACTGGTGATTCATTTTCTTCTATGATGTATTTATAATTGATGATTTCAAAGTCCAAAATCAGTGAAATCATACTTGAAGTGTCTAAAACCATTGTACAAATGCTAGCAGGATATGTGAAAGTAATTAAAACAATAGGAACATTATATAATATGCGTTTTTATCAACCTTGTAATCTATTTATGTATTTAACTATTGTTGTTAAGTTATAGCGGCTTTTATTCACACTTATTGTCGGAGGTGTCCCAACTAGTTTCAAACTCTTAAGAAGTCCTTTGTGATTGTGGCTGCACCTACCCCTGATGTAGGACTCCTTAAGAGTTCAAAACTAGTTGGACACCTCCAACAATAAGTGTGATTAAAAACTGCATAATAAACTTTATTATGTCTCACAAAACATTTATATATTTATTGTCTTCTACGATATATTTATAAAGAATTTCATAGTCCAAAATCAGTGAAATTATACTTGAAGTGTGTAAAGCAGGTGAAATTGTAAAACAGGTGCTAGCAGAATATGTGAAAGTAAGTAAAGCAATAGGAACATTATATACCTTAAGGTTTCTTTAAGGTTTTTAGAAAGTGGTGATTTTTGTTCTTTTATGATGTATTTATGTAGAATTTTTAAGTCCTAAATCAGTTAAATTATACTTCAAATGTGTAAAGCCATTCTACGGGTGTAGCAGAATATGTGAAAGTAAATAAAAACAATAAGAACATTTTATAATATGGGTTTTAATTAACCTTATAATCTACAACAAATTTCACTAATGACATAATCATAATCATACGAACAATAGTAATATTAAGTATATATATGCATTTTAATTAGCCTTATAATAATAAACAAAAAGTGTCACACCACATCATCCAACCAAAATTAAGTATAAATTAAGAAATTGTCTTCTGGAATCTGGATAACGGAGAAATAAACTAAAGAAATATATAAATAGCATAGTTTTTTTTACGTATTTAATTTAAGAATAAACTTAAATACATATAATAAACCTTATTCATGACCTGCTAACAAATAGCTATGTCCATCACAAAATTTCCCATTCTGAACCCGGGACCTCTGGTATAGAAGGATGTACATATGTCTAGATCAAACAAGCTGTTATGTATATATTTATTTAACAACAAATTTAATAGTACACTCAAGTAGGTACTTCTAAATAATCTCTAACCTATAAATGAAAATAGTAATTGCATTCATAACATAAAAAATATGCAAAATAATTCAGGTATTGTTAATCCCTCTAGTACATTTGGTCACTGCGGTACCTGTTTTATAAAATATAATTTGCAATTTAATAATAGTTAGCCTACAATTTCATTTCAATCACGTTTTACATACATATTATACTAAGTGAACATATGAAGATTTCTTAGACTTAGGTTCAGGAGATTAACAATCTTTTTATATCAACTAATGGCTTTTTGTATCAATTAATTAAACCTCCATTTCTTCAATACATAAAGGGGCTCCAGCATTCTCTTTACTTTGATTAGTGTTTACAATCTTGTCTTATCCATAATTTCTTTTTACAAAATTACTAAATGATTTTCACATTTTATCTCCCTTAACTCACTTCCTCTCAAGAGACAAACTTGTCTTATTTGTTTGTTGATTAATTCAGATGAGGCATCTCTTAATAAATTTAAAGTGAGAACATCACTTTCTTTTTAAATTGGACCAGGGTTGGGATTTTGAGTAATTATTGATCAGATGTACCAGTTGAAGGCTGTGGAATAACGTGTTTTGTTTCTTGTTCAATTTCAGCAACAGTTATCTGAAATAAAGAAATTGTTATTTGTTATGTTGTTTTAAGATGCCTACATTTTCAGAAGGAAAATAATTTCAAGAGATTTTGAGTATCATTGGAGTTTATCACTTTATATAGGAGCATTAGATGGAAAGCACATAGAAATAATAAAACCTAACTACAGTGGCAGTTGAATATTTCAATTATAAAAAAAGCATTTTAGCATTGTGCTAATGGCCTTAGTATTTGACTCTGACTTCCCTGTCTCTGTCCACGACTATCCTCATCTCCATTATCTGTATTCTCTCTCACCTCTATCGCTACATCTTCTTCTATCTTTAAAATATTTAAGATGAACCCTTGGATAGATTCGAGGATAAGTGTTTTATAAAAAAATTTACTATAAGATATCCGGATGCAAGAAGATGGGATTCCCTGGTTGTTAATTGTTATTGTGTATTTTTAAAAGATGATTGCTGTTGAGTTTCTTGCCACTTCTTCTCAACAGATCGACTTTCCGAAGTGGTGGTAGATTCAGTTCAATTTGTACATTGTTTGACTTATTTCAAATGTATTTAAATACTTACGAAATAAAGATTCTTTTCACTTTGACTTTGAGTAGATGCTTCATACTTTATTTTGATGTTGGAGTGGAAGGCAGAATATCAGATGGTGGTGTTTTCAATAGCACTAATTTATGCAGGCTTTTAACAAATGATAATTTGAATCTGCGTACAGTGCAGCCTTTGTTAGACAGTAAAACTGTTCTTATGGTAATTTACCAGTAGCTGTTCTGCTTCTCCTTCATAAGTTTTTTAATTAGGCGGTACTTATATTCATTGTAGTACTGAAAACACACAGGATAAACTACAGTATATGGACCGTCAGACTCTAAGATAGCATTTTTACGAGTATAAGGTTAAGGCCTAAGGCGTCTTTCTGCAAAGTTTCACATTGCGGAGATTAGAGTTTTTGTATTTTAGTTTGAAATTCAATTAATGTCAAGCTTAAAAAAACAAACATGAAGTAATGAATACAATCACTGATTGAACCACTGAAATATAGAGGTCAGTGGATTGAACAATGTCACCTGTCATTGCGTTTAGTTTCACTCATAGTTTAACGTTTTTGATATAAATAAATAATTTTTTATAAAAAAAAAGATTAAGTTAATTAATTAAATATTTTTTAAGTTGTAATTTATAAAATAATAATACTTTTATTTACAATTTTCATATAGAATGTGTTTATTTATTTATTTATATCAAAAACGTTAAACTATATTTTACGACTGTGAGGGAAACTAAACGCAATGACAGGCGACATAAATCAATCAGTGATTGTATTAATTACTCTATACTCTATGTTTGTTTTTTTTTAGCTTGAAACTAATTGAATTAATGGAATTTCAAACTTAAATTTTATAAAAACTACTTATCTCCGCAATGTGAAACTTTGCAGAAAAACGCTTTAGGCTATAACCTTTTACCCGTAAAAATCCTAGCGTCCAGTCTGAAGATCCATATACTGTAGTTTCCCCTGCTTCCTTTTAACCCTAAAGTCCTTATACATCCTATCCTTGTAAAATTTATTAACGCTAACCTCAAAACTTTATCTTCGATTTCCTCACTAACTACAAGGCTCCGCACCTCCCCCTTCGAGGGTATAATAACAGAGTTAGAAGTTTGATTTTAAATTTCCCTAACAGCTCAATGCCTATCAAACAACTGTTTGAACCTGCCAATCCCTATGGTTTGGAGTCTGACCATCGCTACACATCAGAAGACCCAAAAGTCAGAGTCCTTAAAGATTTGCTGGTATCAGAAATCACTGATGATCAATTCAAGCAAATTGAAGAAAAAACTAGAGAGCAAAATAATAATGATATCTGATATAAACAACGTCAGAAGCGACTGACTGCTAGCAATTTTTATACCACATGTCATCTAAAAGACACTACTATGAAAAGTTATGCCAAACAAATACAACAAAAGAATACATTTCAGTCTCGAGCAACAAATCACAGTACTATAAATGAAAAAATTGCATTAAAAAAATATTGTGATACTTATGATCTTTTGGCTGAACCCTGTGGGCTTTTCATTAGTAAGGAAAGACAGCATATTGCAGCTTCCCCAGAAATAAAGTGTCCCTATGCAACTAGATCTCAAAATATAACTCCGTTCAGTGTACCATATTTAAAAGAAGTAAATGGCATTTTAACTTGAAAGACAAATTCACCTAATTATTACCAAATTCAAGGGCAGTTGTACTGCTCCAATAGGAAGTATTGTATAGTTACAAAGATTTGAAAGTTGAAAATATGTCTACAGAGATGAACCATTTATAAAAGAAATGATCTTAAAACTCAACAACTTTTATGAAAATTTCTTTAAAGTAGAACTTAAAAAAATATTTGTACTATAATTATGAAAATTTCAGCAAATAAATATTAAAACCAGTATTTGATTATGATTTTGTATTATTGTAATGAGTAAATAAAAAATCCCAACTTTATAAGTTTAAATAAGTATATTTATATTAACAATTTTTTCCCTGAAATTACAAAGCATCATACAAATATAAAATATCTTTGACCCTAAAGGTACATAATACTGATTAAGCTCACTTGTAAGAATTTTGTATGTTTTTGTTAAACTTATAAGTCTTTCAATGTGGACTCGTTGACGGGTCTTGCTTCAATAATAGTCCAGGAATTTGGGACCTTCCCTTTAAAAAAGTGGGAATATTTATTCCAACCAGGGGCCGGAACCGCTTACCCTTAAAGAGGTTTTTGATTGGGTTTTTCATACACTTGTTTTAAAAAACCCTATCAATTTGTTAACCGTATCGAAGACTTACCCTAATTTAAGGCTTACCATATCAATAGAGTTAGCTTCATGTAAGCAGTAAGCCTATCGAAAACCCTATTGAAGGTTACCGATTCAATAGGGTTTTAAAACCTGCAGGTAAATTTAATCTCTGAGAATATCAAATTATCAAAAATATCACCATCTATTCAATCTCGCACTTCGAATTATACTTCCGAATTCAACAGCATGCGCGGAAAGAGATAGAAATAGGCTAACCCTATCACAGGGTAAGCGCATCCGAAAGTAGTTAACTTTATTCAAAGTGTTACCACGTCGATAGGCTTACCATATCAATAGGGTTACACTTCCATATGGTATGATTTTGATAGGGTTACCCTATCAATAGGCTTAATCAAATAAAGGGGTTTTCCGGTCCCTGATTCCAACACCTTTGCCAGCAAACAAATCTTACACATTGAAGCCCCGGTCTGCCATTATGCTATCTCCTGGTTCACACCTTTCCAAAAGGTTGCTGTGTTCCGCTATCTGGCGGTCACTTTTCGATCCAACATATGCTCCAGAACAATAGGTAAACATCCCTCCAGGTGATGAACCAACTAATATTTTAAGGGTATTTTTGTGTTTATATTGATTAAAAGAAGCTTTTTGGGCATCAGGTTGGCTAGGTTTTTGAATAGGAATTTCTGTTCCGTCTATTATTATTCTTGTGGAAGGATAATTATTTTTAAAAGTATTAGTAAAGTAATGAGAATTTCAGGTAGGTTTCCAAGCCTGTATAAAAATTCACTGATTCATTATCAGTCAGCAATAAGTCTGTAGAAAACATTCTCAAGATGTTTGATGTCTGTGTTTCTGGAGATTTCATGGAATTGTGATTACTTCTAAGGTTTTCATGAGACAGATCTTCCAATGTTAAAATTTCCACATTGTGAGCAACATTTCCATCTCCAGATTCATATGAAGGCAAAATATTTTCAGTACTTTGCAAAGAAGGTGCTTTAGGAAACTGGCATTTTCTCAGGTTTCGAGCTTTCAACCATTCTTCTCTGACTGCAGCGAACTTTGAAACTGATTTGGAATTCCAAGAGAATATAGAAGGCACTGCTGACTTTTTCAAATGTTTATGTTGATGTTCAACCCCTACAAAAAACAAAAAACAGAAATATAATAGCAATTTTTCAATTACCTTAAACTGTGAGAAGAGATTGTAAATGAAACAAGCTTGATCATGTGGACCAAACCCTTGGACCTGGTGTGTAAATATTTTGCAGAGATTGCCTTTAAAATGATGATAAGTGACAAAGAATGTTTTCCCACGGAATAGGGATTTGCGTGGGTAAAAACGCAAGGGAATAGGCTAGCAGTTCATAAATCTATATTATATTAGATATTTCATTACACGGTTGTGTTTACCTGTATATTTGCTAAGCATTAGATAGTGACTTGCTCTAAAATGATTGCGACATAACCTCGATCCACTTTTAGGCACAAAATTTAGACGACGGATTGCTTTCAGCCAAAGTATTTTTACTTTTTCATCTTAAGGAAATTGGTGGGTACCATTTTCAGAACTATTTGGGACACATACAAAAACCTCTTTGTTTATTTATAGACAGAACTATTACAGCAGCGCCACTTCGGCAGTTGCCACTGACCTCTATATTTACCACTGGACTGGCTGTTCCGTAAGTTTGACAGCTATTTTTTTGTGCCTATTTGAAGCGCCACTAGCGAGTAGCGAATGTCTGCAGAACAAATTTTGACGTATATTGCAAGTGGCCGCCAGAGAAGTGCCTGCTTATTGTTAAGTGATTTTATATTTTTTAAATATTAATTCGAATTTTATGTTGTTATTGTTATAAGCATTATATAAAAGTTATCAAAAATGAGGACATGTGTATATTGTAAGCGACTAGTTTTAGTACCACGGACACTCGCTACGTCCGACAGCGCCAAAATGGCGATTATCAAACGGGCACAAAAGCACTTTGACAGCCGCCAGTCCAGTGGTAATATAGAGGTCAGTGGCAGTTGCCAACCCCACTAAAGTACGTTCCATTACACACAGATGCTAAAAATATTATTTCTTTCACTGTTTATATGAATACTATTGACAGGATTTATGCATGATATAAATGGACTATGTGAGTAGTTAGTATCTTTAAAGTATCAATTTGTTTATCTAGTTTTCATTTAGCAATGTATCCCGCATTCATAAACTAAAATGTATAGCATGATATTTCGTTGACAGCGTCAAATGGAACGTATATTCAATCTGTTTTCAATCACTCTTTCCGATCCGATGCTACTGGTCCGTGGCTATGAATTTTAGAGAATGCCAAATTTGCCACTTTGCTCATGGAGCTGCTCCCAAGGCGAGATAGGATCCGGGGGCTTAGGAGGGATATTACAATCCATCTTCCACAAAAAGGAAACCAAATACACTTACCTAGTGTTAACTAAAACTAAAACTACACTAAATTCAACACAATTTAAGCTAATTATAGATTAATAATTAAAAATTTAAATTTTGAGAAAAAAACGTGTTTTGACCGTTAACGTCACCTCCCTGAAATTTCGTATCCAAAAAAGCCTTGTCGGACTGTATTTTTGTTGTTGTGTCGTTGTCAAAGTCAAAGTCGCTTATTATAACCTACGTCAAAGAAGTGAAGTTTCCTGTATCACGTCAAAACATTTCTTCGATTTTAAATACTTAAAAATAAATACTTAACAAAATTTAACAAACTCGAATTCATAGAAGAAAAATGACGATTTTCGTTGTGTTTTCATAAGCAGATATTTGTGCATTTATTGAATATTTACATACATTCACTGGCCATATACCAAATCCTCGTTATTTTTGGTGTACTATTTCTGTCCGCTCTCATTTTGCTGAAATAAATTTTGACATCCAGGAAATGTGTTCATATCCCTTGGTGAGTTGTATTTGTTTATTAACTCATTTAGGATTACGTTCTGATATTTTTTAACAGATTGATAGAAATTAATGCGTGGGTTGAACCTTCATTAACATAATGTTATCTACGAAATTACTTATTGAAGTCATCGTAAATAATTCTAAATAATTAGGTACTAACTGTTTCAAATTATTTTATTTATAACAAGTACTGTCATCAAGTGAATGTAGGTATCTAATTATTAAGAATGTTTATATACTTAGCTTTTCAAGTTTGATTTCTCATTCTTATTTCTTTAATTCAAATTTTGTGTAAGTGGATATAGCATAATGGTGATGAATATCAGCCAATCTATATACCTAATCTTTCAATCTTTATAGTTATCAAAGAAACACTATTAGTAGAATATTGATTTACTAATTTTATTGTTGATTTAGTGAAGCATACCTACTTAGCAATTGTTTAGGCAATTTATTTATGTTATTTAACTATGATTTGTACATATATGTGAATATCTACCTGAATTGCTACTAAAACATTGAACATTTATAACAGCACTCTTCTTTATATTGAATATTAATTGTATATTTAAATAAATATATTTTTTTCTTCTTTTGAGACCTGTAGACTTGTAGAAAAATAATTTAAGAATAATATAAGTAAGAATCACTAATTTCTTAATTTATGGGGATATCAATTTTTTGCTCTCAAATGAAAAAAAACATGAAGGCTGATGCAAGCAAATATTACAGCAGGATGTGTAAAAACCGTGTTCATCATAGCATCTTACCTAATAGAGAGAGTTTAAAGATCAAAATTTAAAGATTAAGTACATTAAGTAAAAAAATTATGTCATTTGAAAATTACATCTTTCGAAAAAGGTTTTTATTCCAACTTAAAACTATCCATGACTCATTGGTTAGTTTCAATGCATACAATAGATCATTGATTTGTTTTGAAATTTCCTGGTATCTACAATCCTTTGTTATTAGCTATTGATGAGTGTGCACTGATGCACGCTTTGGTTGTATTTATTTAAGCTGATAACTGTGCAGGCTATCATCATAATGAAATCTAAACAAATGACTTAGATAAAAAGGCAATTTAGTTTGTTGAAATGAGAATGTGATTGATTATCAACCAACTTCCAAAAATGGAGAAGGTTCTCAATTTATCTGTATGTTTTTTTTCTTCTGTCTTTGTTACACATTATTTTGGACATATATGACTAAATTTTAAAAATTCTGGTTTCATATAATAGAGGATACTTCATAGTTGATCCCATACAAATTTCATTGAAATTGGTTGTGTACTTCATTGTAAATTTCAAACTTTTGAAAAAATATGTATGATTTTGGAGCATGTTTACGGTGATGACATTATGACTCAGCCACATTATTGACGGGAAGTCGGTTTTTTTAATGCTCTGCATTTGTTGATTATCAAACCTCATATGATTTTACATATCTTATATTGTATCAGTATATAAGATATTATGATACAATTGTGTTAAGGTTAGGTGAACCTAAGTAGATTTTACCATTGTAAAACTTGAGCAATGTTTTTTAATAAAGTATTATATTTTGCCAAAATGAAATTTTAGTAAAATTTCAGCTTCAAAGATAATTATTATGTTTTCCGTTTAGGTAAGTTAGGCATTGCCAGCATAAGATTATTGTAAAATTTGAGTTTAGTTATTGGCACGTGTGTTTTTTTGAACTTATGACCAATTAACATGAACTGAGATTCAGCTAAAACAATGGTAAACATAGGCTGCTTGTGGGCAAAAAACCAAGTAAGCGCAGCTTTGTGTACATTGAAGGAAAGTGGTTTTGAGGACTGGAATATGAATTTATTTTATTTAACTTTCCTCCGTTTGCAACAACTTCCTAACAATTCTGCCTTGTCGTTATGTTGTACTGGTTTTGAAGTTGTTCTTTTGTAGTTATATTTTCAATTGTCTTATTAGTGTTATTATTAGATTTATGGAGGTTCCTATAAAACATTTTAAAATTTTTAGTAAATGTAGCATTATCTTTTTAACACTGTTGTGCTTTTTTATATCTCCTTAGCATATGGACTTTCAGTGCTAATTTTTGTTTTAGAGTCTCTAGGAACTCTTTGGGTTTTTTATTTTTATTTTCATATTCAGCGTGCGCCACTCAGCACCACTCATATACATATGAGTGGTGCTCAATATGTTTCCAACTGCCTGTTATTACTTTATTTGTTCTGTTATTGTTTATGTACTGCGTTAGTCTGCCGCAGTCTGCCCTTAATTTTTAAATGTTATTTTCGAGTCTTCTGCCATGGAGGTTTGATATCATGTTTTGGTCTTGTGGTTTCTGGGCGGTCTGTGACTTTAAAGTTTCATTCTTCAGCTATAACCAAAGCCATGCATAGGTCTATAAGTTGAACGTCATCAGAGATAAATTGTTGCAGTATATGTTCATTAAATAAGTTAAGTAACAGAAACTACTTAGAGCAATAGTTAAGTTTAGGTAGTTTAGGTCGAAGTACTGGGTTCATTCCTGAATATTGTGTTAGGGATGTTTTTTTAATTTTGCGAGTACTTCAAGGGTGTATTTATCTGTGATTTAATTTTACTCTTCAGCTACTAATGTAATTTTCAATTGTTATTGTAATGGATTCAGTTTGTGTGGATGAGTGTGACATTTGTGTATTTGGTTGTGAAAAGTTATTTGAGTGAGCTTGCAGATTAAGCTGTGAACATGTATGCTGTTGTATTTGTAATCATTGTGTATATTTAATCTATAAGTTTGTTTAATTTTAATTCTGATTTTGTGAATAATTTGATATCATCCATGTACTGGGTGGCGCAAAAGTAAAGACCCTATTTGGTTCAGCTATAACATTTTTTTCTAAATTAAAAAACTAGATTTAGGTTTTTAAATGTATATTTGTGCCATTAAATTTCATACCATTAGGATTTAAAGATGATGTCTTTTTTTTGGAAAGTATTTTTTTCTGGAAAGTATCTACTTACCGTTTTTTTAAAATGGTATTAAATAATTTTACGATGTGTGGGGCTGGAGACTTTTGCAAGCTTTAAGAGCCTCTGCAGTTATGCCATCAGCTCCGGGACTTCTATTATATTTCAGTGTTTCTATAGCAAAATAAACTTCTTCTGTTATTGGAGGGACATCATTGTGCTCAATTTTGGATGAATCATAGTTATGTGGATTGGGGTCATTGTACAGTTCTTTATAATAATGTGTACATATCTAAAGAATGCGTCACGGCTTTCTAGTTTCTTTCCCGTTGTGTAATTGAGGTGGGTTATCAATTTTTTGCTGTATTCTACACCATGTTTTGATATTTTCAGAGTCGAATGATTATCCAAAGCTGTCTTCATCAGGGTGTCGTTGTATTGTCTTATGTCTTTGCGGATTTTGCGTTTAACTAGTTTATCAAATAATTTGTAGACTGGATTTTTACATAGATGGAAATTTACATAGCACCTTTTTATGTGCATCCTTTACAATGTCCCCTTTTTTCCTGCCCATGGGGCCAACACAGCGCAGCGTTAGACGGACACGGGCGCGGTTTTATACAATAGCTCCCGCGCGTGACCCGCGCAGCTGCACTTTGTATGGAACTGCACCCCGCATCCGCTACGTTGCGTTGGTCCTTATACGACGAGATTTTGAACCAAAGGGAGGGTGAAAGCTTCTCTCTGCGTAGATATACACCACGATAAGATTACCCATACACCACGATCACCTACGGCCGGTCTCAATAATTTACCAAAAAGTAAAAGTAACAGGAAAGATGAAGAAAGAAGAAGACTTATACCATCTTAAGCTCTGGTTACAGTTTTGACAAAAGATACTATAGGAATTCATACATACATACATACATAACTTCACGCCCTTATCCCTTATGGGGTAGGCAGAAAACCAGATGCTATAAAACCATCTGATGTCACGTTTCACAAATTTGGAGATATTATTATGATGGAGTGAAAGGAGGTCAACCTATCGCCCGCAAAAATGCCAATAAATCCTTCATCCCTTTTTGTCTTTTCTCTAATGAATGTGTTCAGGCAGTTGTATTGAATGCTCCTGCCCTAAATCTAGTTTCTAACAAAGGATCTGGTTGCCAGGGTGTCTGGCGGTGACTGTGATGGTGATGTCGACTACTATGGGCGAAGCGCTGCGCGAGCGGCTCACCACATTATGGCGCAAAATCGAAGATGCACATTACAGTTATCTCGAAACAGATGACAGCCCGGAGAAAGAGCAGAAACGTAAAAAGCTTGAAGGTAAATAATAAACATCTGTTGCATTTACACCAAATGATTGTGTCCAAATCAGGGCTTGTAATAATACCGTTAAAAAACTGGTACCGGTACTTTTTGCAATCGTTCGTTAAAAGAAGTGATAACGTTACCGCTGGTATCGCTACTTGTAAAACCTTTTACCGGTAAATTACAGTAGCGTTATTCGTAGTATTGTTACTTTTAAAGTATTTTACCGGTAAACTAGGAAAACGTTAAACATGATGGCATCGGTAACTTTTATGTTATTGTTTCTGTCTCTTTTCTTGTTCAATAGGTAGTGTAGTACGAGTTGTGTGAGATCCGAAATTAGTTATAATAAACGATAAAAGGACAGACACTACGTCGCAAGCCTACCTATATAAATTCTATTATTAGGCGCGCTAAAAAAACTCAATTTGGACTCCAAATTGAGTTTTTTAGAACTTGTAGTTATAAATTTCTAGTAACCTACTTTTGAGATATTTTATCGTTTCATATTTTTTTGAATTAATAACTGCTGAAAGGATCTACATGGAAATTATCCTGAATTGACACATAGAATAGTATTTCTATCGGTAATATGATCCTTTGTGACGATTTCAGGGTTCCTGGGCGGTTAAACCGTGATTTATAGATATTATGATCATAAATTGGAATGTCTGGTTGTTTATTTATTTAAGAAAATGTCGCAACGCAGCGACGTAAAATTATACACGTGAATAGTTTAAAAGTACATAGTTTAAAAGTACAATGCAAATTCTCAGTGTAAATGATCACCTTCAATAATGGCTGTGAATGAAACTTTCGAAATGAAATGAAAGTGACGTTGTACCGCTATGTACCAAATTTTGTTTTTAATATTAAGTTTTTTACCAAAATTATTCAGGATCAATGTTTTATATTTTAAACGAGTAAAAATTGCTAATCCACGAGAAACCTATTCACTCGACGCTTAAAAGTACTAGGACTATACTGGTCAGGGAAAATAGACGCAGGCAGTTCATTCCAAACCTTGGCGACCCGTATCAAAAAGGAACTGTCAAAGCGCTTAGTTCGACTTTTCGGAATATCAACCACATACGGATGGAAGTTCTGTCTGCGCCTAGTAGTCCGATGGTAAAAGGGTGAGGGATCAATTTGCTCAAACAGAGCACTCGCGCACTCACCAAAATTTATCCTGTAGTACGCGGTTAAACAATCAACCTTACGACGATGCTCTAGGGTCTGCAAATTCAAACATTTTATTGTGTTCCGACAATCACACTCAGACAAATAGGGCGGTCTCTCGTCTTGTTTCTTTTATACATATACATACTTATCAAAAAAATCTGTTCGTAATTTCCAGCTATCATCAAGGACTATCTCCTAATAGTGCCAGCGTCCTGCAAGTTCGGCCTACCTGTGACGGCAGCTGTGTTCGCACGGACCGTGCGAGAGCTCCCAGACTTCAGTGCGTACCGGGCGGGGCTAGGATGGGCGGCCCTAGCGCGGTACGCGGCTAACTTATTGACGCAACCTTGGCGGACTGAGTATAAGACTATCAGGGTTAGTACCGAAATTTATTTTTACACTAGCCACCGCGCGCGGTTTTACCCGCGTAACTTTTGATCGCGTGGGAATTTCGGGATAAAATCAAGAGTCGGGCTATCAAATGCAAAAATATTTTTTTAAATCCCACTTGTAGTTTCCGGGATTAGCGCGTTCAAACAAACAAACAAAAAAAAACAAACTCTTCAGCTTTATATATTAGTATAGATGTTAGCTAACATGCGCCCCATGATAGATATTTTAAATAAAACACTTTTTAACTGGATTTATCGTTTATATTTACAATTAAATTTTAACTGGTCGCTTGTGACCACGGGTTCTGCAAAGACACTGAAACGTCGAGTTAATATGTAACATGTAAATATACGCGATAAATCCGGTTAAAAAGTGTTTTATTTAATAGTATGAATCGCGAAAACTTAAGACAATATTACGATAGATATAATTACCCGATTCGCTACATGGTATCTCATAACATAAGCTTCGCTTACTTTAATGCCATGTAGTTGGTGTGATTGCCTGGGGATGTAATTTAATTTATTTATTTAAAAGCGTATACTTCCTGTAATGAACCTGGTTCATCCCTTTATCTGGAACACAACTAAGCACAAACATAGTTATTCTGGGTGTTCCGATCAAAAGAGGTTTCTACCGTTGACACTTCTAAATTTCTTAGCCCATATAGCCTATCGATGTGTAGTATGTTTCAATCATTAAACACATTTGTTAGTGCTAGGCTGACCCCCTGTCACTGCAATGTCACTCCATCATTATAATACCTCAAAATTTTGTCAAACGTGACTAGGGTTGATTTATTGCCCTTTAACTTTAATTTGAGTCTGAAAATAAAAATAAACAGTATTCAATTTATTAAATGTTTTATGCACATAGTTTTGGAGCTTATTGCACCAATTATTTATTAAAGTCTAACATATAAAGTTTTTAGCTTTTTATGCTGCAAACAGTATTTTGTATACTTTATTTTTTCAACAGTTAACAGTATAATGTAGTGAAAAATAGTATAATACTGTTAAAAAACAGTATGATTGGCAATCCTAAACGTGGCATCAGATGGTCTTATAACCTCTGGTGTTTTGGTGGTGTCCGAAATCATATTTCATTGAAATTTTCAATAAAGTGCTGAACCGTTTTCTATGAAATTTATAAGGAATGGGACCAACTATGAAGTATCTTCTATCATATACTTCATAGTTCTATCATATGAAACAAGAATTTTCAAAATCGAAAAAAAAACTAATTGAGATCTTCCTCTTTTTTTGGAAGTCGGTTGAAATTGACCGCAATTATTTATACTGAGTTCTTTATGGACTTTTTCATATATGCCATAACTTCACGCCTGTTTCCCTTATGGGCTAGGCTAAATACCAAAGGTTATAAAACCATCTGATGTCACATTTGACAAAAGAGATGGTCAAACTCAATAAGGGATTTTGACCTGCTAATGGTCAGTAGTACACATGAAAGATTAACTCATGAGTAACCATTTCCCCCTTAAACTTCCTCGATTTTTAATCTAAAAATCTTGTAATAAAATAACAAATAATTTGCGGAAAATCACACTTAAGTCACCATTTTGGTTTCTTTTGAATGTATCAAATCAATGCCAATGCCAAAATCAGTAACAAAACTACCAGCTGAAAATTATAATTAAGAAAGTTAGTAGAAAAAACTAAGTATTAAATGCGTTGGCTACACCTATTATTGAGTGAGTCATCAAAAAATATAGGAAAAGATATATTTAAAGAAAATATGTTACAATGATAAGAAGGACTATTTATTTAAACGAATGAATGTATGATAATGTATATTTATTGCCCTTTAATTTTATACACTGACTATTAGCAGGTAATTTTTTTACTATCTTTTTTGGAGGTATAATAATGGTAGACAGAGACTATTGTAGTCAACCTATCGCCCACAAAAACGCCAATAAAACCTCTGTCCCTTAACTGCGTTTTACAGTATGCCCGGGAAGAGAAACAGCTGGTACATTCTATGTTTTCTTTCGCTCCCAGTCCAACATACAGTTTTTCACACCTTTTTTAAGTTTTTCACTAATACAGGGTGACTGGTGGGTCACTTTTGTAATTCAAGGACTCAAGGGAGTTTGAGATGACATGAGGAGAGAAAATATAATAAAAAATAAATATAAATTATTTACCGAGTAAACTTCACCGAAAGTTAAAGAATTGATTACGCAACGCATGGTTACGCTAGCGTTGGCAGCGATCCGCGTGCCAGGTCACGTGCCGCGATTGACTCGGGCGTAAGTAAAGTAAATAGTAACATAGTAGCATTTATTTATAGGGAATTCTAGTGAAAAATTAAGTACCTACTTTTATTACATAATTATGATCAGAATTGAGTACTGAATGCTCTCCTTCAATATCCAAAATTTGTCGGCAGTCACCATACATACATAAAACGTCACGCCTGTATCCCTTATGGGGTAGGCAGAACACCAGAGGTTACAAGCAAGGACTGCATACCGGTATGAATTTCTGTACATTTTTTTTCTGTATGACGTCATACCGTTAAATTAGTTGTATTTAAAAACAGTACAGGAATTCATACTGAAATAATTCGTGTACCTTTTTTATTATTGTAGCATAACCGATTTTTTTTTAGTTAACTGATATTTTAAATAACTGTAGAATGTTCGATAGTTTAGTTGAAGCCTATGAAGCGTAGGTACATATGCTGACCTATACATTTCGGTACCGAAATTAAATAGGTTAAAATATTTCTGTACTAAAAACATTTACAGAAATGAATCCGGTATACATTATTTGGGTAATGATTTAATAAATTTAGATTTTAATAACTTGTACAGGTATTGTGTTTGATGAAGCAGTACACTAATAAGGGTACTGAAATTTTACTAGTACTATTTAAAAAAAGTATACCGATATGCAGTCCCTGGTTACAAGACCATCTGATGTCACGTTCGACAAATTTGGAGGTATTATAAAGATAGAAAGAGACTATTGTAGTGACAGAGGGTCAGCCTATCGTATAATACGTTCAACAAATATTTATTATACGTATTCCTAACCAGCTCTACTGCGGGTTCTACAAACACGAGGTGGAAGCGAACGTGGTCGGCGCGGACGCCATCTTGTCGGCCATGGGCTACGTCACTTCCGGCAGCAATCGGATGTCGCTGTCCGGCCCGGTTTGTCCGGACACGGTGGCGTCTATATCCAGAGACGCCATGATTGCTAGCGTGGAGTGTCAGGTGAGCAGTGATTTTAATAAAATCTGACTTGTAATGGTCATTTCAGTACATTTTACAAAGTGTTTTTTTTTTTTCGTAAATGTTTATTTTAATTATAATGGTGTAAGTATTGAACAAGCAAATTACTAGGTTAAAGGTAGATCATATTTTATTGATCATAGTTCATGTATTGGTAAAATGTATACATAGGCCGTTCTTATCGCTATCGAGCGATTTCTTCCAGACAATATATTCTTATTCCTTACTCCTGAGAAACCTGTCTTTTTGAAGTATTTCATAATAATGAGGTTTCAAAATAATAATAAATTTAAAGTGTAGTTAAATAAAAAGTTTAAAATTATACATTTATTTTATCTTCAATAAAGATCCATTTATCGTAAATATCATTCATTCACAAAAAAAGTTCTACAGGATGACTGGTGGGTCGATTTCGAAATTCGAAGACGTGATAGTTTGATATCATACATGAAGAGAAAAAAAAAACAAAAAATATTATTTACGGAGTAAACTTATCCAAAAATTAAAAAATTCATCACGCAACGCATGGTTACACTAACGCATATACTACGTTTGCGGCGGCGCGCGGCTTGCTATTTATGTTGCGGCGGCTTACAGAGTTGTGAAAAAACACCCTTTTTCTCAAACATGCTTGGAAATTTGAGCATTATTTTGACATCCTTCTTCGAGATAAATCGAACTTGTTAATCGAACCGAGCAGCGGCCGGCAATAGTTGTATGAAAATCCATATTTGTCGTGTAATTTAAAAATAGGACTATCTTCTACTCCGCCACTTTGCGACCAAAGAGGTAACTTATCATAGGTTTAATTTAAATTTTGAACTGGCTTGCACATAGAAAAAAACTATCGTTATTAGTTGTCCGTCAACTTTGTCATTGGTTTCTTAGTAAAAGTTTTGCATTGTACTACTTACTTTAATTTCCGCGCATTATTTGAGAAAAGTACTATACAAGCCTTGGCTGCAACTACGCTTTGATGGACTTACGTATGTGTGGCTCGGCTTCGCCTCGGCCCACATTCACACGCTCGTCCATCAATGTCTCTCTTGCCGGCCGCTGCAGTCATGTATATGTATAGGGAATTCTAGTGAAAAATTAAGTACCTACTTTTATTACTTTATTACGATCAGAATCGAGTACAGAGTGCTCTCCTTCAATATCTAAAATTTGTCACCAGTCATCCTGTACATACGAAACCGACTATAGTTGAATTCTTTTCAAGTGGTTTTTGTGACAGTTCAAAATTGACAATCTTTGTGACGTTGTCGTAATTAAATTGTTCGATCTTCCATTCGATGGCTTTGACGTATCGAATCAGTTGGTGAAAAAAATGTATACAAACTTCCGATTACTAGATGGCCGCTCATATTCATCGATTCAATGTCGATTCAGTAGGGTCAATCACTATCAACTGACCGTTCCGTTTCTTTGAATCTGCCTATTTAAGATGAATATTTTTATGACATTTACTTAATTTATTTACAGTTAATAATAACAATTACACTTTATTAATAATTTCATTTATAATTTTAAAATGAACAATTTTATTGACATTGTTTTTATTTTCTTAACGCGCCAATTTATATTTTATTAGTTGTAAATAGTTTGCGCGTAATGGAAAATGAGAAGTGTCACGAAAATCATTCGAAAACAGTTCAACTATAATTTATATTTAATTTGTGTTCAGATAATGTGCGAGATGTGGGAGGCGGCGTGGGCGGGCGGCGGCCGCGCTAGTTGGCCGCAATTGGCGCGGGAACGCCGCTACGCCGCCGCCACAGGTAACTTATACACTCCATTCCCCATAACTCTAGGCTAATAAGAGAAGTCGTCGTGGCGCCTTGGTTACTATGTGTGCATCATACGATATCACAGATTAAGCAACGTTTAGTGCGGTAAGTGCTTGAATGGGTGACCGCCGACTGTCCATTTCTCACGACGACTTCCGTGCTTCGGAGGGCACGTTAAGCAGTCGGTCCCGGGCGCTTGTATACAGTAGTCGTTGGAGTTTGTCAGAAGCCACTTTGGCGCCCTGAAAATTCTGACATCAACCACCCAGCACTGGGCCAGCTTGGAGGATTATGGCCTATACCCAGGGGAGAGACTCATGCCCTGCAGTGGGCTCATTACAAAGAGTTGTAATGATGATAGGCTAATAATGGGACCTTGTAATAGAATCAAATAACATGTGAATTTTTTTCATTTTTTTTTTGTTTTTATTTTTCATAGATACATAACTTCACGTCTGTGTCCCTTATGGGGCAGGCAGAACACCAGAGGCTGTAAAACCATCTGATGTCACGTTTGACAAATTTGGAGGCATTATAATGATGGAGAGAGACTATTGCAGTGATAGGGGGTCAGCCTATCGCCCACAAAAATGTCAATAAAACCTCCGTCCCTCAACTGACTTTTACAGTATGCCCGGGAAGAGAAGCAGCTGGCACATTCTATGTTTTTCTTTCGCTCCCAGTCCAACATGGAAGATATGTTATTTTTCATACAAAATAATTCAAATAAGTCAAAACAACTTAGGTAAAACACCTTTATGCGAAGTCTGACAACGTGGCATTTTCTATCCCCTTTTTTATCGCTATGCATTGCATACATTGTATGCAACGTTCCTCAACGTTTGAAATGTTTTTGTTGTTTATTGTATGGCTTCAGTGACACGCGTCTATTGAATGAATGTTAAAAAGATTTTACAAGGCTGATAATTTATTAACTCATTATATAAAGATTGATGATATCTTGGAAAGTATGCATTTTTAACTATCATCATCATCCACCACAGCGAGTAGACGTCCACTGCTGGACATAGGCCTCCCCCAAGGTTGTCCACTATGCTCGGTCCCGCACCGCCCTCATCCAGCGTTTACCGGCGGCTTTGACCAGGTCGTCAAAATAAGTTGCAATTTATTGCCTACCTGGCATAAAAAAACGATAGACAAGTCATTAAGATTACATCATGGGACGTATCTAGAATTATCAAACTTGAAACGTCACCGGACTCCTCGCCTTTGAAAAACACTATTGCAGCATAATAAAACTTACTTTATTTTAGAACTAAAGCTTTACTTTATTTTTATGCTGTCTAAAACTTACGTTTTGTATATCAGGAGCGGTACCAAAGCCCACCCTCCTCCTCTAGATAAGCGGCTCTTAGTGGTGGAAATAAGATCCAAAATCGCCCGCAATTCTTCTTTGATTGAAGGAACCAGTCGTTTTGTTACAATAATTTATGTACATTTATTTTCAGGTTCAGAAATATACTCAAACGTCTCCCCAACACTTCCACCGCAGATAGAACCACATCGAAACAGGCTTATAGATACGAGATACAAACCCCAGTTCACCGCATGTCAAGAAGAAGTGACTATCGAAGAGCCAATCCAACCGATGATCCAACCCCAGTATGTGATGCCCCCGGTCATGTATCAAATGCCCCCCCAAATGCATGAAGTGCCAGTCACAGTGCCTATGATGACACCTTACGGAGTGCCTTACTATTACCCAGCACCGTATATGATACCTACCCCGGTCTACACACCACTCAAACAAACAACAGTTCCTATCAATGGATACCCCCCCATATCCCAATACAGGTATCCAGCAGTACCAACAGCACAGTTAATAGAACTAGACGCAACCTCAGCTTATGATAAACATGAAAAACATAGAGTAGAAGATAGAAGTAACAAGAAGAATAAACAAGATTCCTACAGAAGAAACAGTACTTCCAGATCTGGATTCAGCGATGTAACTCTGCCAAGCCTACCTCGTTCTGACACTCAACCAGCTTTAAGCAAAGCCAGGGAAGATGGCATGGGTACTTATGAGAGCTGGGACTATGTATTCCGAAATTTATCCAGTAAAGACCAAGATGACAGTCGAAATAGATACTCTCCGTCGTTCGATCGCGACTCAAGAACGTTAGACCGGTTAGACAGAGACGAAAAACGATCGAAATTCCAACCTACCACCTTAGACTTAGAGGATGGTTTACAAGCTCTTAACTTAGACAGGTCTCACGACGAAGACTTGTACAGAACGGCGAAAGTTAATGAGAACTTAATGAGACTCAAGCAGGAGCAAGAACAGAAGAGAGCTAAACAGTTGAAAAAGAAAGAATTAGAGGAAAGAAAAGTTAAACGTGTGATTGAGCCTGTTGAAAACCCGCCGTCAGACGGTTTGATGGCGAATAAAGTAGCTCCAGATAAGGTGAAGTTACTTACGAAGAAAGACATAAAAGAAAGGAAAGATGTGTTGAAGCAACAGAATTCGAATGGATCTGTGAACGGTCTGTCTTCTCATACGGATTTGAGGAAAGTTAAGAAGAGTATTAAGTCAATGGCGGTGGATGTTGAGCGGCAGAAAAGCAAACCGGTGGAGAATGGTTATCATGGATCGAAGAGTTCTACAGGTACGATTTTTTCTTTTTCAACCAACTTCCAAAAAAGGAGGAGGTTCTCAATTCGTCTGTATGTTTTTTTTACTGTCTTTGTTAAACGATATTTCGGACAATTATGAATCGATTTTGAAAATTCATATGATAGAGGATAGTTGGTCCCATTCATAGTTGGTCCCATATAAATTTCATCGAAATCGGTTGAGTACTTCAGTAAAAATTTCAAATTTTTGAAAAAATATGTATGATTTCGGAGATTGTTTAATTTGATTGTTTAATTGATTATTTAATTTGACGTGAAGTCGGTTTTTTAATGCTCTGCATTCGTTGATTATATTGGTTTCTAAGCCCAAGTTTGAGCATAATTGCACCTGATGGCAAGTGACGTGGAGGTTGAAGAAAAGAACTTTGTGTTTAGGATCTGGTTTAAAAAAAACATACCGCCGGAGAGGTAATATTTTGACGGTTAACCTTTTTTTTTTTAAATATTTCTACCTCTCACACAACATTATCTAGCCCAAATTAAGTTTCTTAAAGAACTTGCTTTATGAATACTAGATAACTGATAGACTTAAGAAATATATAAACATACATATTGAATAAATACATATTTTTTATTAGAATAAACTTAATTAACATATAAACAAACATCCATGATTTGACGACTAATATCTGTGTTCATCACACAAATATCCACCGCCGCCGGGATTCGAACCCAGGACCTCTGGCATAGAAGGCAATGTATGTTACCGCTACACCAGCCGGTCGTATACGAAAGGTGGTCGCCAGCAAGGCTGAGTCAGTCAGAAGTGCGATTGTATGCTGTGTTCGAAGAATATTTTTGTGTTTACAAGCTAGGGGCTTGATTTAAAACGCAGGGTCAGAATGCCATTCGTGACCACATAATTAGAATCATGCTTCTTAATCAAAACACTATCGACTTTCATAGGTTATACCTTTGTGTTCAAGCTTTTTTTATGTACCTTTTGTTTTATTTCCAGGAGCCAGCACCTCCCAACCAAACTACGATTTAAAATCACAGCTAATAGTCTCTCTCGATGAAACAGACTTCGCGCGCAAATCCCCGCCTAAAACAAACGGCGAACGCGCCCACAGTCGAGCCAGTGAGAGAGAGACACAAGATACAAAAAGCGCCGCTCAGAAAAGAGACGGAAAATGGGAGTGCAGCACTTGCACGTATTTGAATAAAACGTCGTGTCAAGTTTGCGAAATGTGCGGGAAGTCGAAAAAAGGTCCCGAAATTCAACCCTTAACTTCCGGGGGTAAGGAGTGCCCTGCTTGCACCCTTGTTAATAAAAGAGAGGCTAGGGTCTGTGATGCCTGTGGAACGGGCTTAGAGCATTGTCCTACTTACATATGAGGAATGGAGAGGTTAAAATTTATGAGGCTATCGGCTGAGTGTAATTGATAGTATTTGCTTTTGATGGCAATATTTTGAGAGTTCGTTCTTCCGTAATTTTAAATGAAATTTATGTGCGTTTATATTTCGGCTTTTAAAAGATAGATTGAATCTGTTTTCTTGATGCCCGTGAAAGTTTTTGGGAATGTTGATTACTTTTTTCTCGGATTTTTTTCGGGATTTATATAGCTTTGATTTAAAGTGCCTTCAAAAGAGATCTAGTCGTATGTATTCTAGATATTTATAGTAATGTTACCGGTATGTCTGTTTTTTACGTAATTATCACAAATAATTTAACACAATACTTTATGAATATAAATCTCTTGTCTAAAGTCCCGAAAGATATTTCCTGAAAGCTTTTTGGGTGTGTAGATTCACGCATTTTATGGTTATTAATTTTAAAACACCTAGTCCCCATTTTTTTTGTTCTATTGCATAGGAAGTATTAACGCTTCGCAATATTTAGTATCTAATTTATTTTTTTACATATTCATAGAATAGTGCTTGTAAATAAGTATGTTAATTATTGATATTGTTATACTAGTATATTTCGTTTCTTCCCTTTGTTATAAATATTTTTTTACATGCTGAGATTTCTTTATTTTTATGGTCCTAAGGGCATTTATTTAATTGAGGCTCCGTTTATATAAAAAAACACAAATAATGCAACGTTTTAGTATATTTGTTGCTGAAATTTTTTAAGTGTGACGTTTTCAAGCAAGCATTATTTTGAATGACTGTTTTGTAACAAAAAACAATTTAATTTACTCTTGAATTTTCGTTCTGCAATTTGATATAGAATAGAGCCTTAACGCAACTATTATGAAACGGATTTAAATCCTGATAATAATATTCCCTTCTCTTTTTATAATAAGCTATCTGTCTCATTCTTTACAAAAGTTATAAAATTAAATTAGACGCTTCGCTCACATATCACTTGAATATTACGATTTAAAATCGCATTTGTAGATTGGTTATTTGTTGTGGTGGTCTTGCTGTATTTAATGTTTTGATATTTTATAGTTGCGCGTCTCGTAATTTCGTACCTTCGAATGTACAAAATGTAACAGGGTAGCAATGCGCAAAATAAGTTCAAAACCGTGTGAAACGCGATTAATCATTCCTTGATATTTGTTAAAAATTTTTTTTTTTAAGGTGAGAAATAATAATCGTTATTGTTTTTATATTACATATAAAGCCCTGATCGGTGATTTTTTATCGAATTTCTTGAGATCTCTAAGAATGAAGTACACTTATATAGTAATCTGACTCACTCATACTCCCCTGAAATGTATAAGAAAGAAACATCTGGATGAAACAGAAATAGGTTTAGAAAATAAATAGTAATTTTCTAAATTTAGTTACTACAAATCTAAAAATACATCAGTTGTCTTTATAATGTATAGTTTGGGCATTTATTTGACGACCACTTTGGCGATGGGGTAAACCTGTCTGCTTCAGAAACCAGTGGTTGCGGGTTCGATTCCCCACACGGAACAAGAAAAAAAAAATCCGTGTCTGGATGTTCATCTATTTATGTATTTATATTCTAGTTTCTCCCCCTAGTTCGCTACATGGTATCCCATAACACAAGCTATTGCTTACTTTGAGGCCATGTAGTTGGTGTGATTGTATGGGGATTTTATTTTGATTTTATTTTTAAACCCGTGAAAAAAAGATCGCAATAACGTGATTTATTCTTTCTCATCTTGGACAAAGTATTTTCAAGTCTATAAAATTATAATATGAGTAACACATTAAAATACTTGCTCGTAATAAGTTCTTGAATGGACAATGGTCTCTTTTCGTCATTACAGTCCCTAATTAAGTCTCTTATTTTAAATTAACAGTTCTCATCTTTGAAAGATCGAAACGCAAAATAAAGCGGGTAGACAGATTTGTTTGCCCGTGAATAAAAAACACGCTTACCCGCATCTTCAGTACCGTCGTGATCATGGCGCTTGTAACAGTGCCGAAATATCGAGAATTCAAAATAAATCAAAAACATGGTAAATATCCCGTTTCTTAAGTTAATTTAAATGTTAATGACCATGCCAGTTTAAAAACTTATACTCTTATTTTAAATTACCTAAAACTGAGTGGTTGCTACCAAACTACTAAAAGAGAGAATTAAAATTAGAGAAATGTAATGTCGAAAGGCCAATTGTATCTTTGTATTTTCAATCCACATAACGTACTAATAGTGTTTGTATTGTAAACTAACTTAAATGTAAACCATAACATGTTATTTCCATACCTTTAAAAAAACTTTGAAATTCTATAAAGCTCGGCTTTGTTATAAAAGTAAATTTTAACTTAATTAGCAAAAAATACAAAAGCCTCTTTGGCAACTTTAGGCTTGTGAAATTTTAGTAAATAACTGAATATATTTATAAACTTGATTGTTGCTATTTCTATATTTAGCTATAACTTGGTTTCAGAGGCATGTTATTCAAATGATGCACAAGTTCCTTGAAAATATTTATGTATGGAAGGCTTCTTTTCTTTGTATGGAATTTGTATGAAGTCTTTTTATAAACGGATATCAATATTTCTTCTGATTTTTTTTTACTCATAAAATTGAACACAAGAAGATTATCACAATTTTACATTATTTTCAGTGAAACAATAATAATTTTATCTCTTTATTACATTTTTTTAACGCACTTTTTAATTCAGATCACTTTAAATGAGATAAAAAAATTAAACTAGGTAGGTATAAGGTTTTAAAATAATTAAATTTATTTTATTTTACAACTCAGTTATAAAATTTTATCATTTTATTAGATAGTCTATAATTGATAGCTGCAAGCGTTTTCAAGTGTTATACAAAGCAGTTTTTGGATAAAGTATTTGTACAAAAGAAAATAATGTAACTGTAACATTCAAGGATTGTTTTATGGATAATGTTTAAAATTAAACTGCGTCTGTATATCCATGTATTTTAAGATCATTTTTGTATGCACAGAAGGCTGCAGCATGCGTTACAAACCTGACAAATTTCCCCAACCAATTTTTAACTTAATCTCGAGGGCATAAAGTTCAGATTCAATTACAATTTTCTGACAGATTTAGAAAGGTTGTTCTGCGGCTTGAAACTGAAACTAACTACATTTGTATAAAATACCTTTCACACATTATTTTAATAACAGTACTAAGCTTGATGTTTATTTGTCTCAAAAAGGACGAGAACTTCAATCGTTTGCAGCGATCATGAAGACAATCAATACGAGAAATGAAATTATTTTACACACTATACAGGGTGACTGGTGACAAATTTTAGATACTGAAGGAGAGCACTCTGTACTCGATACATACATAATTACATAACTTCACGCCTGTATCCCTTATGGGGTAGGCAGAATACCAGAAGTTATAAAATCATCTGATATTACGTTTGATAAATTTGGAGGCATAATAATGGTGGAAAGAGACTATTGCAGTGACAGGGAGTCAGCTTATCACCCACAAATAATCTGCTATCAAACCTCTGTCCATTAACTGACTGTTACAGTATGCCCGGGAAGAGCACATTCTATGTTTTTCCTTTGCTCCCAGTCCAGCATGGAATTTGGACTGGATTCTGATCATAATTATGTAATAAAAGTAGGTACTTAAGTTTTCACCAGAATTCCCTATAAATAAATAAAGAGCCTCAGTCAACACGCACACAGCAGTGTTCCTGCCACACGCACACCACCACCTGCTAGGTATCTATTGTATTACGCCTATGTACCATGCGTTGCGTAATTAATTCTTTAACTTTCGGTTAAGTTTACTGAATAAATTAAAATATATTTAGTTGTTATTTTACTTTTCTCTTTTTCTCATCTACGATCTTTCTATCACGTCCTCGAATTTCAAAAGTTACCCACCAGTCACCCTGCAAAATGCAAAATTTATGATACATGTAAATGAGCCTTGCCCGCACATCTTTTATAAAACATGATGCTCTTTTGTTTTGTTTTAACAATAATAATATTTTACAAAGTTATTTTAAGTCTTTCTAATGTCAAACTGTGATGCTTCGAAACCAGTTTTATTTAGCGAATGTTTAATTGATTGAATCAGGCGTTACTTTGCGGAAATCCATGACAACTACTATAACAAAGTTACCTTGCTAATTCCGCGACTCACACTTGCACTAGTGATGCAGGATTTTCGTGCGTTGGTTCACCACCCTCCCTCCCTCAAGCAAGAAGCAAGGAATGCAATAAAAACACACAACCGACACGTGTTTCGCATCAACCAGAAGCATCCTCAGGGTGCAGCGACCACCATCGAGCACAAATCTCGTGGTGTGAGTTACAGTGCTCCAAAGGTGTGTTTATTGCATTTCTTGTTTCTTGTGAGGGAGGTCGGTGAAACGCAAGAAAATCCTGGATCACTAGTGCAATTGCGAGTCGCGAAATTAACAAGTTAAATTAGTTATAGTAGTTAGCAAATGTTTAGTTTGAAGTGATTGAAGAGAGATCTAAAAATTGGAAAGTGTAATATAAAAAGTTCATTGTATTCATTTATATCGGACAGAAACTTAGACATAATCGCGGGCCTAGATCTGTCTCTGTCTAACGTATGAAAAATTAAGCTTTTCCTTCCTCTCGCACAGCTTAACTAATTGTTTTATTATAACTACATGTACCATCCTATAGTATATTATGTTGCTTCTCTTACAGGGTAATAAACAAATATAGTATAGGTACATTAACTCTTTAATAACTTTACGTACTAAAAACTATACAATAACTTATGAAATGTCAACAAATTCTTTTTCGATTGCTTTTATTCTCTAAAAAGATATCATTAATATTTTTCGGCTTATATGGTCACAAATATAGTGTTAAAAATTTATAAGTATTGTTAATAAATTAGGTTTGGTAAAATTTGGCCAAAAATATTTAAAATCTACTTTGTTATAAGGCCATCTAAACATGCTTTAATATTTAGTATCTGAGATTTCGCCTCTAAACTGTTTTCTATTTTAAAGATTTATTTAAAAGGAAATATGTATATTATGTTGTAAATATTAGTTATAGAGATATTTATTTTAAACTAGATTTCTGATTGAACATTCTTATCATGTCAGGTGATAATAAATACTACATGAATAATAAAATAACATAACTAAATATTGCACAGTTAAGTGTAGTCATAGTGTAGGTTAAAGCACTAGGAGCATGTATTTTTATAACAATGATGTAGAAGTTGTGGAAGGGAGATAAAATAATGTGCTTCACATTGAGTTGCCTTTGTTGTAAAGTTATCACCTAAAAGTTTATATTTATAAAAAAAGTATACTGATGGAACTGTATTAAAAAAAATAAAGGAATTTGTTTTACTAATACGAAGTTTTTTGTTATTTTTATTCCTTAGTTATACAAGGTGCTCTTTTTGATATCCCATAACTTTAAGGTTTTGTTCCTTACTAAAAAATAATACTTTTTGCCAGAGAATATGTGGTTCAAAAGTGCATACTTTCCAAGATATCATCAATCTTAATATAATGAGTTTATGAATTATCATCCTTGTAAAATCTCTTTAACATTCATTCAATAGACGCGTGTCACTGAAGCCATACAATAAACAACAAAAACATTTTAACCGTTGAGGAATGTTGCATACAATGTACTACGCAAAACGTTGCGAACTGTACCTGTGCATAGCGATGAAAAAAAGGGATAGAAAATGCCACGTTGTCATACTTCCCATAAGGGGAATAAAATAAAACAAAAAGAAATTAATATTGAAAAATAATTCACATGTTATTTGATTCTATTATATGGTCCCATTAATACCCTAGTGTTGTGGGAAATCAACAGGAACACCTTGTATATAATAATACTAGCGATTTTATTATTCACTGTATGTTAACGAATGTTCGTATAGTTTGGATTCGGTCAAAACAACATTTTAACAAATATTTAAAATTACAAGGCACACATTTATTTAACCTTGTCGTGTGGCAGTGGATAGATTTCAATAAAAGCTAACCTACTCCATACTATAAGAACTTTCGTGAACATACGAATCGATAAAGATGTGTGATCGCACTGTTGCTTTGTAAAATATGGCCTATAAGTCTATATAGAAGGCCAGTCTCGCCTTCTAACAATTATATTTCACAGCTTCTTTCTTTGCGATTGAGGTTTACTTTATGTAGTAGCGCCACCTACTGCTAGCCTTTGCACGGATTTTAGAGTCTATGATAAGGGTTCTTTTCTTTTTTTTTTTTTTTTAACAACTGTCACGTTTCGCTCCCTATGTCAGCATCCAGTCTACAGAACTCATTCTGCGTTTCCGTGCTGTAGCCTGCGCACGTCGACTAAAATATATTAATTAGCTAGTTAAATTTTGAAAGTTTAAATGGTAAAAATTGTGCATCGAAGGAAGAGAAAATTCTCAAGAAAATAATTCGAGGAGGTTGAGACATCAAATTACAAATTCCGAAGAACCCAACGGTGTTGGGACTTATTAGAAAAAATGTCGTTGACACAAAAACTACCCACATTGTATGTGTTCGATGCATACAATTAATTCTCCTATTTAGTCCGTTACTCGATAATAATATCGTCGTTGGCGATTAATCTGATGTACGGTGGAGAATCTCTAATATAATTTTAATAAATATTAGAAAAAATGTCGTTGACACAAAAACTACCCACATTGTATGTGCGTGTAGTCATCGAGGTTCGATGCATACAATTAATTCTCCTATTTAGTCCGTTACTCGATAATAATATCGTCGTTGGCGATTAATCTGATGTACGGTGGAGAATCTCTAATATAATTTTAGTAAATATTAGAAAAAATGTCGTTGACACAAAAACTACCCACATTGTATGTGCGTGTAGTCATCGAGGTTCGATGCATACAATTAATTCTCCTATTTAGTCCGTTACTCGATAATAATATCGTCGTTGGCGATTAATCTGATGTACGGTGGAGAATCTCTAATATAATTTTAGTAAATATTAGAAAAAATGTCGTTGACACAAAAACTACCCACATTGTATGTGCGTGTAGTCATCGAGGTTCGATGCATACAATTAATTCTCCTATTTAGTCCGTTACTCGATAATAATATCGCCGTTGGCGATTAATCTGATGTACGGTGGAGAATCTCTAATATAATTTTAATAAATATTAGAAAAAATGTCGTTGACACAAAACTACCCACATGGTATGTGCGTGTAGTCATCGAGTTTCGATGCATATAATTAATTCTTTTGATTAGTCAGTTACCAGATAATATCGCCGTTGGCGATTAATCTGATTTGCGGTGGAGACGATCTTGCACGCCGAATCCAAGATTTGAAGTGCCCGAGCTACCTCCGTCATTATCAGCTTTTTTTTTTGATACGATTAATGTCCCGGAAGAGGTCTAAAAACCAGCAGTTGTCGGCTGAAGATCTAAAGAATCTAAAGATAAGCCTGTTGAGGACTATCTTGTACCCGCAATTTGCAAATATTTACTTGCTCCCTTTATTAAATTTAGAAGCAAAAGCAGCATTGGCTGAAACTCTTACCAAACGAGATTCTATACATCAACAAAAAAAAAAAAAAAAAAAGGGCAAATTGGAATCGCCTTGGCAGCTTTATCGCAAGCGATGGTAATCATTTTCAATGAAACTTTGAAGCAAAAACTTTTAAAACTGCTGAGTTACGCTTGTCGCGATAGCCAGAATAGGGAAACTAAAACTCATCGTAACATAATAATGAGTTCCATAAACGTATGCCTGCGTGACACGCTGACCAATACAAGTTGCGATGATTATCTATTGGGAGGAGATGTTGCTGAAACGCTGCAAATTGCAAAAAACGACGACGTCATCTCCGCAGCCACAGCTGCCGGCTCGAGCTCCACAGCAGAGCTACACGTACCCGCCACGTAGGACCTACCACGAACGGTCGTGGAACACTAGCAACCAGCGGAAATAAACCACCAGGTGCAGTGCGATGGACGTTTACGATATTTTCATCAAAAATGGGCTTAGATAACGAGTGATCCATTAATATTATCGTGAATAGCTGGTTACTAAAGACCTTTTAAATAACTGCCCGCTAAACAAAGTAGCTCTTGTGTTTACCCAAGGTCAATACATGGCCATAAAGATTATATTTTAGCGTTGGATAAACTATTAAAAATAAATGCTATATTCGTATGTTCTCATGAGCCAGGTAAATTTTATCACAAATTTTTTCTTGTGCTCAAGCTATACGGTGAAAATCGCTTCATACATAATTTAAAATCTTTGAATTAATTTACTACAAAACACTTCAAAATGGAAGATTACAGAACCGCTGATAAGTTAACAAAACAATGCTACATGTTATTTTTTCATCAATGTTGATAAGTCTTTCCGAAAGTACCTTCGATTTGAATATAACAACGTTTTATATGAATTCAAATATTAAACGTTTGACTTATGCACCGCTCTTTATATAAGTATTTACTAAAATATTAAAACCAGTCATGGAATTTTTACGTCGGGATAATTTTTTCATCCATAATATATCTAGATAATATATTTTACATTGGCAAAGATTGTGATGATTGTAATGAGAATGTTTGGATTACAAAACATATTTTAATAAATTTAGGTTTCATAATGCATACGAAAAAAGGTTGCTTTGTTCCTAGAACACAATGTAAATTCCTTGGGTTTATTTTTGATTCAGAGAAAATTATTTTAAAACTCCCCACAAAAAAAAAAAAAAAAAGTTCTTAAAATAGAAAAAATAATACACAAAGTTATTCGAGCAATTTAAAATATTGTCACCAAATAAAAATCCTACTTATGATCAGGTAGTGAATTTACCCAGATATAATACTTGGTGGTTAAATTATCTAGAAGAGGGCTTTTCTCCTCTTAGAACAGGCCAATACACTAAAACTATCTATCCTGACGCATCATATACTGGCTAGGGCGGGTTTTGTGATGGAAAAGAGGCAGCGGGTCATTGGAAGGAAAGCGAGTCGTCGCTACACATTAATACTCTGGAATTAAAAGCAGTTTTTTCGGACTTAAAACATTCGCATAATTATGGTAGTTACGATTGTGATATATTGTTAAGAATAGATATTACCATTACCTGTATAAATAGAATGGGTAGTGTTCAGTTTTCACATATGGATCATATTACCCGAGACCAATGGAAATAGCGTGAAATGCGTAAGATCAATATCTTTACATCTTATATTACTTCAAAAGATAATATAGAAGCTGAGAGTTTGTCACGAAAACAGTTTAATGACACTGAATGGGATCTAAGTGACTATACCTTTAATAATATAACAAATAGGTTTGGAATACTATCGGTTGATCTTTTTGCAAACAGATGCAACTTATAATGTCCTATTTATGTAACCTGGAAAAATGACCCAGATGCAAAAACTCTTCAGAAAATTGTTAGTGAAAAGTCTGTGGGTATTGTGGTAGTACCATACTGGCCCACGCAACTATGGTTGCCATTGTTTAAAAGGTTGTGTTGTGATTGTATTTACTAAATACTAATTCGCTGAAATCTCCTTTCAGATCTGCGCACAACCTTCATTAAACATTAACCTTGGTTGCCGCGAAATTGTTCAGAAAGCGTTAGTAAAAAGATCACTGTCTTCAAAGTCCGTTGAAATTATGTTGGCATCTTTGTTGGATAATTCTTACCGAGACAGTGTGAAGGAGGTATCAAGGCGTGGATTGAATATTGCAAAAATAATAATTTTAGTTTTACTCAAACTTCTAAACCAATAATTGTTCATTTTCTAACTGAAATTTTCGAAAAAGGTGCTAAGTACGGTACTATTAATAGCTATAGATCTGCATTATCATTAATATTAAACATAAATTCCCAATATGACAGGTTAAAAAGTTTCATGAAAGGAGTCGTTATGTGAAGACCAACCACATCAAGTATGATCTTACCTGGGATCCAGCAGTTGTATTGAGCTACTTACCTACAAAATTTCCTAATGAAGACCTTGACTTAAAGACTCTTTTCCAAGAAAACTGTTACACTAATAGCTCTTGTAACGGAACATCGTGTTCAAATTTTATCCGTGACAAAGATTAAAAATATTTTAATAACTAAAAAAGGTACTTATAAAAGGGTTTATAAAAACCTCTAAATTTAATAGTAAACAGACCTTGGTAAAGTTTCCGTTTTTTAATATTCGTCCAGAAATTTGTCCAGCAAAAACCTTACAGATGTAGGTATATAAATAAAACGAAAATTTAAGGAAACCTGATAATTTGTTTATTAGTTTTAAGAAACATATAGGTTTCCAAACTTTAAGTCACTGGGTTAAAAACACTTTAACTCTCAGTGGTATTGATGAAAATATTTTTAGTGCACATAGTACATGACATGCTGCTACATCAAGAGCTATTCATTTAGGAATTTCTATTGACCTATCAAAAAGACTGCAGGATGGTCGGATTCTTCCTCAGTCCTTGCTAGAAATTATAACAAACTTTGTAACGAAAAATAATTTGCCTAATCATTGTTGAATTGTTGTCAATAAGTATGTTTATTTACTATTGAAGAGTTTTACCTTACTACTCTGCCAATTCATTTCACTATAACTAATCTTTAAACATCCTACATAAAGTAAACCTCAATCGCAAAGAAAGAAGCTGTGAAATATAATTGAGGATCAAACGAACTTCTAAAGTGAAGTTCGATCCTAATTATGTGAACAGCTTCTTTCGAAGCGATTTAATATAAACCCACCCGTTATTATGCTTTGAAATAAGCATAATATGAATATGTTTCAACATGGAGTAATTTCAATTTATATTTGTATTTTACCCAACCCCAATATAGTGAAATGAACAAACAGGAATAAGACAGATTGACTTTAAACAAAATGAGTTCTGTAGACTGGATGCTGACATAGGGAGCGAAACGTGACAGTTGTTAAAAAAAAAAAAAAAAGAAAAGAACCCTTATCATAGACTCTAAAATCCGTGCAAAGGCTAGCAGTAGGTGGCGCTACTACATAAAGTAAACCTCAATCGCTTCGAAAGAAGCTGTTCACATAATTAGGATCGAACTTCACTTTAGAAGTTCGTTTGATCCTCAAATAATATTCTCTCTATTCCTAAGTATAATATTTCTCTATGCAAATTATCTTCAGCTTTATAATTATAGGTAATAAAAAGAAAGAAAGAAAAAGTATTTATTTCACAAACACAGAAACTGTCTACAAAGTTGAAATAGAAAAAAACTTAAAACAAAATATTAATAAATAATAAATAAATAAAAGTAACAAAGTAAAATGGTAAAAACGGCCTCAGCATTATGTCGCAGCTAGGCTAGGACGCTGATTTTCAGGCAGCGCCTCCGTTCCTCTGAGGTGAAAGGGGACATAGGTATTATTGTCCGAGGGATCTGCTTTAGGGTTACTGTTCAAGTTCACTAAAATTTAATAACAATAAAAAGTAAAATCAAAAAGAAAAAAGATAAAACCAATATATCCAAGTAACGAAACTTGGGTTGGGTGCTATAGGTAAAAATATAATAATAATATATAAAATAGTAAATAAAAATGCATATTAAACTCACTTGACCGTTATTCGAAACCTAATAAACATGAGAATAGCATTTATGACTTCTGGCTAGTTGTTTACATCCAAATAGGTCCATCTGTTGTTTACCATCCCCTCCTCTTTGTACTAACCCAAGCAAGCAGGTTCTATCACCCCAGGTAGCTCGTGACTTAAGCCACGATTTCACATCATTGGCGTTTTGACTTTTGACCAACGCGGTCGCTAGTTAAGAAAGTGCTTACTTAATATTAATCACGGAAACACAATCGATAAAAAGTTTATTATAATAATTACGGTTATATAATTTTCAGTAAGTGCTTTATTTATCAAAGGACAACGAGCATTACAAATTAAACGGTGTTACCGTTCGATAGCGTCAAACTGCAGGCGCTATAACTGACTTTTATTTTGAGTGCATATTTGTTTCACTTAATTCTTTCTTATTTTTAGATTTTTGTCCTTATCTTTTGATCATGAATATAGATCAAATTCCGGGTCCATCTAGGAAGGATGACGATATTAATGAGATGGCGAGAAAACGCAAGCTATCATCAAGTACTGATTCAGATTCTAGTTCGAGCTCAAGCTCGGGATCAAGTGAACAACGAAATTACAAAAGGCATAAGAAAAATAAAAGGAAAAAGAGGAAAAACCGTAAGTTTGACATGTTATTCACTGAAATAGCTAACCTAAAAAATCAAATGTTACAACAAAACCATAATTATTCTTATAATAATGAGGATAATAGTGGCTGTATTGACCCTATTATTAGTGGTGAAATATTTGATGAACAGGGAACAACATCTCCCTTGCGAGCTAGTAAAGACAAACCAGATTTTAATTTTTCAATTGGTACAAAACTTAAAGAACCGGCAATACCACATGCATCGTCCGCATTTTAAATGATTTAAAAGAATTACAGCACTTTGAACAAGACGATTGGAATAGTATACGATATGCAGACGTACAAAAACAGTATTTACATTGTCCCGGTTTTACCAATCTCGATGTTAACGACGAATTTAAACGTTTTGATAATTCAAAATTTACATCACATATGGAGAAAGCCTTTTCAGCTCTGACCTACGCCCTACTTCAACAGAAGGAAGCTATACAAAACGAAATGCGTGGGTTTTTGGATTGGGTTTAACAGTCGGACCAGGAACGAACATACGGTGATATACAGCAAAAAATTACTGAAATATTTTCCACAGGAAACTATTGCAAAGTTGCGAATGACTTGTTTCAAATCGTTTGTGGACATAGAACTGAATTAGTTCAATATCGACGCGAATCCATAATCGCCTCTGTAAAAGATGCATATCATAAACAAGCTCTTCGAAAAATTCCACCATCCTGCTCAGCTTTGTTTGAAAGTGCTAAATTAGCAGCGTTACTGGAAAAGAGTGATGGTGTAAAAAATATGTTGTGGCAGTCATATAAGGATCGCACTCCTGCATCGCATAACGATCCTGGCCCATCCCAACCAACAAGAGCTCATAATTCAAGAAGAACTGGCCATCAACAAAATTACAAAGTCTCTAAAATACCAAGTCACAGTAACAATCAGCCATTTCGTGGCCGTGGTGGCAAACAACACAGGCAACCTGAATATGACCATAAAACACAAACACCAAACTCTCCCTCATTCCACCGGAATAAGAGAGGTCAAAATAAAAGGAAATATTGACTCGCTAGGGTCTTTTCGTGCCGGCCGGTTAATACATTTTCAAGACCTTTGGAAAACGCTTGGGGCACCGCCCTACGTTCTCAAAATTATAAAAGGTCACCGCATACCCTTCAAAATGAAACCTTCCCTAATCGCACCTTATCACATAACGAATCTGACGACATCCTCGCCAGAGATGTCAGCAATTATCCAAGAAATGGAAGGTCAAGGTGTGTTAAGCAAGGCGGAACATTCCCCAAGCTTTTTGTCGACCATTTTCCTGAGACCCAAATCCGACGGTACGATGAGACCTATATTCAATCTGAAAAAACTCAACAAATTCGTTCATACCACAAAATTCAGACTGATAAATATCCAAAGAATACCAGACTTCCTTCAACCACAGGACTGGTTAGCGAAAATCGACTTGCACCAAGCATATTTTCATCTGCCGGTAGCAGTAAGCCATCGCCGCTATTTGCGCTTAATTTACAACGATCAACTTTACGAAATGACGTGCCTCCCATTCGGCCTGTCTTCAGCACCAAAGGTTTTTGCCTCGCTGACGAATTGGATTGCTCAACTGCTGCGAGAACAAGGCCTTCGCATTCTTACTTATTTCGACGACTGGATATTAGTGCATCAAAATCGTTCAGTCTTGACAGTCCAAATAACAACAGCAATAAACCTACTTCAATACCTAGGTTGGGTCTTAAACAAAAAGAAATGTGTTCTCGAACCACAGAAATGCGTAGAGTATCTCGGTGTGACATGGGACACATGGCAAAATACAAAATGCCTTCCAAAACGCTCACAAAACAAGCTGAAAGCTCAGATAGACGACACATTGCAACTAAGACTGATGGACTTGGAACGACTTCAAAAAATTATAGGATTGCTGAATTTTGCATGTTTTGCCATCCCAAGGGGACGGCTCAACTACAGAACATTACAGACACATGCATACACGCTTTCAAAAGGAAAACCTCGGGCGACTATTCGTCTAAGCTTAAAAGCAAAAAAACGAACTACTATGGTGGCAGACAAATTACAACTCACGCTCCATAATACACAATCCTCTGACCTTAAATTACCTGACAACAGATGCCAGCGACATGGGTTGGGGCGCAAAATTGAACAACAAAGATCTTCAAGGAACTTGGTCACCAACAGAGCAAAAGCTGCATTGCAATCAGAAGGAGCTAATGGCAATAATAAAAGTTTTACGCGATCACGGTCATTACCTGAAGTCCAGCGCTCTTCTAGTACAATGCGACAACAAGACAGCCGTGTCATATTTACGAAACGAGGGGGGCACCAAGTCCCAAGCTCTTACAGAACTTGCAACACAAGCCTATTATTACCTAGACCTATACAACATTCATATGTCAATATATCACCTACCAGGGAACTACAACTCCGATGCGGACCATCTGTCAAGACAAAAAGCTCATCCCGAATGGCATTTACTACCAAAATAACGAAGAAAGTATTTGCGAAATGGGGTCTACCACAGATCGATTTATTCGCATCGAACAAGGCCCATGTCGTGAACAGTTACTGCACACTCGACAGGACCGACCAGAGGGCAGTGAACTACGACGCTTTGGGAATGCACTGGAACTTCAGCCTTGCTTGGGTGTTTCCTCCACCTTACCTCATTCCGAAAGTACTGGCGCACCTAAACAAAGCCCAAGGAATCTACCTCATAGTGGTCCCACGATGGAACAAAGTTTTTTGGCGGCCAGACCTGAAGAGTCGAGCTCTCGAAGCACCATTCACCATACGGAACTTGACACAAGTGTTAGTGGATGTATCAACAGGTCTCCCACCCCCGAACACATCAGAAATAACTCTCGAAATTTGGAGATGTGGGGGTGGGAGTCTTGCCTGACGGGGTGGTCTGAAGAACAAAAAGCTGTACTTCTCTCAAGTTGGCGGAAATCCACGCTAAATACTTACAAACCAGCTTGGAAAAGATGGTTAAACTGGACGGCTGCTAACAAAGTTGATGCTAAAAGTCCAAGTGGTTCTGACCTTGCACGTTTTTTGGTGGATCTGCACAAAAAAGATGGATTGTGTTTCGCAGCTAAATTCTTAGCGATTTAATTAACGTTTTGTAGCTACGTCTCAATGTTTCAGCCTTACACGGTTTTTAAAGCACTATGGCTTTTTTTTTTTTAATATGGTATATTTTCTGCATACTGGCAACACTTCAACTTATTTGCTCGATGCATCCCGTTTCAAGTCAAGTCAAGCCATTCTTCGTTTCCGTGTTGAAGCCTTCACACGTCTCCGAAATAATTATTAAGTGCGCTTTTTAAAAGATTTGGTGAGTTAATGAAAAATGGGAAAACACAAGACCACCAGTTGTGAAGAAATCCGGAAGAAAATTAGGAAGCTGGAGCGAAAATTAGAGAAAAATAATCAGAGCATGACAAATCAAAGCATCGAAATAAGTAGTAAGTTCTGCAAATAAATAATTCCGGGTATAATTTACCGGCTTAAATATGTTTCATAATACTGGGCATAATATACCAGTTTCTTCATGATTTTAAATATAACTGTTATAGTATGAAAAATTAACATTTCATATTTTTTCAGACGATGTTGGTAACGAAGAACCCTCGTCACCTTTCGTGGACAACTTGTTAAGCGGATCGTTAATAGACACGCCGCAATACGTTAATCTTGGATGGGATGAAAACAATATTTTATCAATGTGTGATCCTTCGCCTCTGGAAGAGGTCCCTATAGAACCAGTTCCTGGCACATCACAGCAGCAAAATGAACTTCCTCTTGATGATGAGCTGTTAAAAATACTAGGTGATGCTCCTAAGCCAGAGTGTGCTTTAGGAAAGTCTATACATAAAAATCTGGCAAGCCGATGGTCTGAGATACTAAGCAAGGGGTTACCAAAAGAAGTACAGGACAATTTATTGCAAGAATATGAAATACCCGAAAACTGTGATCTACTCTTGGCTCCCCTTCTTAATCCTGAAGCAAAAGCTGCCCTGCCTGATACCCTAGTGAAACGAGATTCATTTTTGTCTTACAAACAAAAGCAGCTTGGTGTCGCCTTGTCGGCATTGGCAGAGACTATTGGTCTTATTATAGCCAATCAAACTTCAAAACAGCTTCTTTTAAAGCCTTTAAGTGACGCTTGTCGCATTTTATGCAATATTCACTTCAGTGAAACGAAAACCAGACGAAAACTCGTAGTATCATCAGTAAATTCTAGTATTAAAGACGCTCTTATTGACACTACTCGAGATAAACTGTTATTTGGACAAGATATCACAGAAAAGTTAAAAACTGCCCAGTCTATACAGCGGTCTGGAGCTATACTTAAGAATCCGCCAAAATTTTTGCAAAGGAACAATAATGATAATGAAAATAGCAAGCAAAATTTTTACAACACCAATAAGCCACACAAGAGGGTTGATCTAAAACCGGCCCGTTATCGCCCGGCGCCGTCAGCCACGGCCGTGTCGCGGACGGCACGCCCGCCGCCACCGCCCCCGCCGCCACATCGCCGCGATCGTTCTCCGCTGAGGAAGAACTATTACCGGCACTGAATAATCAGGTGGGTTACGCTGGCAGACTTGCCAATTTTTACGATACATGGTCAAAGATAACAAAGGCCCCATTACTTTTATCGTGGATAAAGGGTTATAAAATACCATTTAGTTCTATCCCACAGCGTTTTTGATTGTCCAAACGTAATTTCAAAGACATCTCAAGAACGCATAGAATTTATTGAATGTATAGAAAATCTTTTAAAATTAATGCTATTTCTAGTTGTAAACACACACAAGGTGAATTCATATCAAGTATATTTTTAGTACCCAAACCAAATGGCTCAAACGATTTATTTTTTTGTGCCAATACATAAAGATCATAAAAAATATCTTAGATTTCAATTTGAGGGTATTTTGTATGAATTTAATTGTCTGCCATTTGGTTTGTGTACAGCGCCATATGTTTTTACTAAGTTATTAAAACCTGCCTTAGAATATTTGAGGTCAAATGGCATGGTTTCAGTACTGTACTTAAGACGACTTTTTATGCATAGGAAGATCCTATGATGAATGTCTCACTAACGTACAGTCAACAATTCAAACAATAAAGTCATTAGGATTCATAATGAATACGGAAAAATGAAATTTGAATCCATCTCAAAGATGCCGCTTCTTAGGTTATATCTTCGATTCTAGTCATATGATTTTACATCTACCCGAAGACAAGAAAATAAAAATAAAACGATTAGTTTATAATTTTTTAAATGTTCGAAGCTGTACTTTAAGAGATTTTGCCGGAATGATAGGATTATTAATATCTGTATGCCCAGCGGTACAATATTCATGGCTATATACAAAAAAAAAAAATTGAGAGATATAAATTCGAAAAGTTAAATTTAAACCCAAGTTACGATCAAATAATAGAACTTCCAGTCTCATTAAAAAACGATATGTTTTGGTGGATTGGTAATATAGAATAATAGCTTCACAAAATTGGGTGCAAAGGTATACGGTACAGAATGTTATTCTGAGGCTTCCACCTCTGGTTGGGGCTCGTATTGTGATGGTTGTCGATGCTTCGGTTACTGGAGGGAAGATGAAAAACATACATACATACATACATAACGTCACGCCTGTATCCCTTATGGGGTAGGCAGAACACCAGAGATTATAAGACCATCTGATGTCACGTTTGACGAATTTGGAGGTATTATAAAGATGAAAACAGACTATTACGGTTTAGGCATTTAGATGTTATTATAAGGGATATTTGGCAGTGGTGCGAGATGCATAAAATAACCTTATTCGCGTCTTATGTCAACACTAAAGATTATTTTGAAGCTGATCAACTATCTCGCCAAAAGTTCCAGGATATTGAATGGGAGTTGAACGATTCAATAAAATTATTTCAAGATTTGGTACCCCACAAATTGATTTATTTGCAAGTCGGTCTAATACAAAATGTTGTAAATACGTTTCTTGGAAGAAAGATCCAGATGCATACGCTAGCGATGCTTTCACTATATCCTGGAATAATCGGTTATTTTATGCATTTCCACCGTTTTCCCTAATAATGAAACTTTTACAAAAAATAATATGTGATAAAGCAGAGGGTATTGTTGTAGTGCCATACTGGCCAACACAACCCTGGTTTCCAGTCTTTCAGAAACTTATAGCTTCTGAACCTGTTTACTTTGAACCAGACGTTAACTTGTTAAAATCTCCTTTCAGACAATCCCACAAGATGTACAAGACATTGAAATTAGTTGCCGTGATGTTGTCCGGGAGGAACTACTAAAGAAATTTGTATCACCTAAATCAGTTGAAGTCATGTTGGCATCTTTAGCTGATAATACATATAAGCAATACGATGGTTGCATAAAAAAGTGGTTAAATTATTGTAAAAGGTACGATTATAACTTTACTAGCGTTTCTGTTCCAATCATAATTCATTTCCTTGCTGAGATATTTGATACAGGTGCTAAGTATGGCACAATTAATTCGTTTAGGTCTGCCTCATCACTATTATTTGGTAACACATTAGATGATTATAGAATAAAGAAATTTATGACAGGAGTTTTTAGGTTGAGACCCTCAAACCCTAAATATAACTTAACCTGGGACCCAAATATAGTTTTAAATTATTTATCTCATCAGTATCCTAATGAGAATCTCAATCCAGAAACACTTTCGAAAAAGACTTTGATGCTATTGGCTCTAGTAACTGCTAACAGAGTCCAGACACTATCTCTGATAAACATTTGCAATATTCATCTGCAAGAATCTATTGGTTGGACTTCTAAACCAAATAACTATCAACCTCTTTTGAGGCTTCCATTCTACAACTCAAAGCCTGAAATTTGTCCAGCTAGATGCCTACAAACATATTTAGATAAAACTTCAAATTTACGCAAAAGCAATAATTTATTTATTAGTTTCAAGAAACCACATTTAAAATTAAGCTCTCAGCGGCTCGCTCATTGGATTAAAGAAATTCTCGAAAAAAGCGGCGTAGATACTTCAATATTTAGCGCTCATAGTACTCGCCACGAAGTTACTTCTAAAGCCAATAGACAGGGAGTAAATATTGATGTAATCCGTAAGACAGCAGGATGGACTGATTCCTCTGCTGTGTTCGCAAAATTTTATAATAGGAATGTTGTTGATCCAAATCTGTTTGTTAATTCTATTCTTGAAGTTTAATATCTGTAAAGGAAAAGTTAATTAATCCTGTTAGAATTAATTTTAACTTACAGCATAAAAATAAGAGTAAAAGTAAAGTTGTTTATTATTAAACTTGTATATGAAACAAAATATCTTTGTTATTTTTTCTCTTACTTATACTGCTTACCTTTTTTATCCGTAATAATATTATAACACATTTTTTCTTTCTCTGAACATCTACAAAACGTTAATTAAATCGCTAAGAATTTAGCTGCGAAACACAATTGATGATTAAACGAACTTAACAAGTGAAGTTCAATCAAAATTGTGTGAGCAGCTAAATTCGATGCGATTTACAACCCTCCCAAATATAACATTTAAATGTAAATATAACCCTACCCTACTTACATTAGAAAATGTGCCATAATTTTATTACGTACCTACCTACTAGGAATCATAACTTTAAACGAAATGACTTGACTTGAAACGGGATGCATCGAGCAAATAAGTTGAAGTGTTGCCAGTATGCAGAAAATATACCATATTAAAAAAAAAAAAACCATAGTGCTTTAAAGACCGTGTAAGGCTGAAACATTGAGACGTAGCTACAAAACGTTAATTAAATCGCATCGAATTTAGCTGCTCACACAATTTTGATTGAACTTCACTTGTTAAGTTCGTTTAATCATCAATTATCGCTAAGCACCATACTCGTGCATAAGTCGGCAGTTTCCACCCTTTGCAATCCTGACAGCCAAACAAAACTAAGCTCCCATAGTCTAGTGAAACAAGTTATAAAATCAATATCGATAGCCAGCCCTAAACAACCTAAACCACCCATATGGGATGTGGATATACTAAGCTTACACTTGAAACAAAGAAAAACTGAGACATTTAATCACTATGAAGTATCTAAGCACACGGCTACAATTCTCTTATTATGCTCCGGACGACGTGTACACGATCTGACCCTCCTTAGCACTTCGGCTGAAAATTGTATTATAAAAGATGACTGTATCATTCTATGGCCAAGTTTCGGATCAAAAACGGATACAGCATATCGCAGACAGTCCGGATGGAAGCTTAAAGAGAATAAAACAGATAAGAACCTCGATCCTGTTTATTGGGTTAAACGGCTTATTGATATATCTCAATCAAGAAAAAATAGTGTAGGTTCTAACCACCTTTTCATAACTACATGTGGCAGACCAAGACCTGCAACCCAAACTATAATTGCCGGGTGGGTTAAAAAAGTAATGAAGGAAGCAGGCATAGACGCAACACCTGGCAGCACGAGGTCGGCAGTTGCTTCGAAAGAATGGCTTGAGAATTTCCAACTAGATCACATACTTTCTCGGGGAAACTGGAAGTCAGAAAATACCTTTATAAAATATTACTGCCGCGAAATTGCTACCATGGCCGCATCAAAAGTAGACTTAATAAGCTCACACTTTGAGCCAATAGAATAAAAGCTTACCTCTCATACTTTAATTATATGAACAATTACAATAATGTAAAATACTTAGTTGATTTTGAAAATTTACAAAAGAACTGGTTGATTCTAAAAAGTAATTAAAAGTTTTTGTATTGCAAAAAACGTCTGTTTTTGTAATCCATACCTACCCATAGAATTAATAACATTTAATAACCTATCACATTGGCGTTATAGATCGGACAATACAATTTGCTATTGACATTGAAATGCTTCACTATCACTATGTGAACATAAAACAATGTTAATAATTTTTGGAGAAGCAAATTGTTTTTATTGTCTTTACCATCACCACCAGGCGATAACAAACACGTCTCTCATGTTTATTAGGTTTCGAATAACGGTCAAGTGAGTTTAATATACACGTTTTACCTGAAACTAAAACGTTTATTAAACATACTTACCTTATTCGAAACCTAATAATTTATATTTCTGCCTGGCGTCTCACATGAGAAAACCCAATGATGTGAAATCGTGGCTTAAGTCACGAGCTACCTGGGGTGATAGAACCTGCTTGCTTGGGTTAGTACAAAGAGGAGGGGATGGTAAACAACAGATGGACCTATTTGGATGTAAACAACTAGCCAGAAGTCATAAATGCTATTCTCATGTTTATTAGGTTTCGAATAAGGTAAGTATGTTTAATAAACGTTTTAGTTTCAGGTAAAACGTGTATATTAATATTAAAAACTCATCTGCATATACCTACATAAGATAATGACATAAACTACAAAAAGCAAACATACCTACAGAACTCATTAATATGCTTAAGTACTGGTATGGAAACCAGGTCAACAGCGTGCGATGGGACGGGGTCCTGTCTAGACCGTTCAGGTTGGAGTGCGGGGTGCGCCAGGGTGACTTAAGCTCGCCCACGCTCTTCAATCTCTATGTGAATGACCTCATTGAGGCGCTGAGTAGCTCTCGAGTCGGTTGCCATATAGACGGCGTCTGCATCAATAACATCAGTTACGCGGACGACATGGTGCTGCTGAGCGCGTCAGTTTGCGGCCTGCGTAGACTGGCGTCAGTGTGTGAAGAGTACGCCAAGTCCCATGGCCTGGTGTACAATGTTAAAAAGAGTCAAGTAATGGTCTTTGGGGCCGGGAGTAAGGGATACGATAGTATACGATCCCTTAAAATAAACAGTGAAGAAATAGGACGAGTATATAAATTTAAATATCTTGGTCATATCCTGACTCCCGACCTGAAAGACGATGAAGATATTGAGAGGGAACGAAGAGCGTTGTCAGTGAGAGCTAACATGTTGGCCCGCCGGTTTGCACGTTGCTCGCGGGAGGGGAAATTGACGTTATTTAGAGCTTTCTGTACGACTTTTTATACATGCAGCTTGTGGACTAACTATAATCAGAAAGCTTAGAACGCTCTTCGCGTTCAATATAATAATGCATTCAGGATGCTGTTGCGGCTGCCCTGCTTCTGCAGTGCGTCAGGGATGTTTGGCGAAGGAACAGTTGACTGTTTCTATACAACAATGCGCAAACGATGCGCGTCCTTGGTGCGGCGGGTGCGGACGAGCGGTAACAGCATCCTGCATATGATCTCAAATAGATTAGATTCGACATATTTAAAGCACTCCTGTGCCATTGCGGGGGGAATGGTGCAGGAGTGGCCTTTGTAAATTAGCCTGTAAATTATTTTGTTTAAAGTTTTTTATGTACCTAGTTAAATATTTATTAACATAGTCTGTAAGCATTTATATACTAACAAATTGAGTCTTTGTTACTTTTAAATAAATTATTCATTCATTCATAAATCAACCTGTTATGGTAATAAACTTAAATATACTCGTAAATGGCAACCATCAATCGTTCAAATTAAATGACTCTTCATATTTGCCATGGCAAGCTTCTCTTTTTTGTACGGCAAGCAAATGATTTCTTAGTTTCCGTTTAAAACTTATTTTAGAATTTAAAAGCTTAAATGGTGGCGGTATATTGTTCTAACATTTGCTTGCCATATACCTAAAACTACCACCTTCTTCAATATTGATGGATATGACGGTTAAAGCTGTATGCATGTTGTTGTTGAGGGGTAGCCCTGAGAAGGGCTGTTCAGACGTATTCGAGTTTGAATAAAATTTGAATTTGAATTTGCCATCGTGGTGAGAGGATTAGTCAGCCTAGGCCCTGCGTTACCGGACCTAGCTGCTTCCAGAGTGTGCCGCGCGGAGGCTCCTTTCTTGCACTCCACTACCACGAAAAGCCATAGTTCTGTGTCGAGGAGTAGTGAGCCTGTTTTGTGACAATCGAGTGTAACGTTCATTTTTACTTGAAATCCAACGAGGCTAGTAATAAACAAAAAGATTTCTATAATAGTTTTCTCTTGGAAGGATGTCCGGCCGGTGTAATCTTTACGCCGCTTGCTTGGAGGACAAACATCGTATCATTTCATTAGGGGGTATTGAATCGAATGAAATGCGTCAATGCGTTGTGCCAGCGGTGTGGGAATCGCCGAATTAAAAACAAGCTTTTTTCAATTTTCAGTCCAGTTGAAATTCTGCCATGCTGGACTGGGAGATAAGGAAAATTTAGAATGTGCCAGCTGCTTTGGGACAGGAATTGGAGGTTTTTTTTGTGGGCGATAGGCTGACCCCCTGTCTGAAATAGCCTCTCTCCACCATTATAATGTCTCCAAATTTGTCAAACGTGACATGAAATGGTTTTATAGCCTCTGGTATTCTGCCTACCCAATAAGGAATACAAGCGTAAATGTATGTATTTATTTTAAAAAAGATTCGTATGACTCACTTAATCATGAGTCATTTTTCGAATTCAGGTAAATAGAAAATGTTGGTTTTCGATTATTTACTTCAAAGGAAATAGAAAACGTGTATTAATGTCCATATCAATTCAGCCATGATTTGCTATTACCAAAGTTGATAAGGTCAACTTATTTGTTTACAGAGATAAGATTAGATTTGTTGTTCTTTCGAAATAACCTAACTTAATTATACCTAATAACGTCATTTGTGTACTTACAATCCGGTCATTAAATCAGCAATAGGAATTAGTTCTAATAGGGATATTGTATATCAACAAAACAGCAGTTAGTGCCAACGTTCGGACGCGCGTTTCATATAAAACTACAACGTCCGTACGCGTGTTCGATACGGACGTTCGGAATGCCCCAAGCACCGCGATTGACACGCGCGTACGGTACAGAAAATGTTATGAAAGTTTGTATGTCTGAATCTCCCTTAGTATGGTGTGCCCATTTCAAGATACGGACGTACCACTACTATCTCGGTGAAAAGAAAACTGCATTCACGTTTACAACACTTACATTTAATATTTTACTAAAAACTAAATAATAATACTAATTAGGCTTAATAATGGTGACCATAGCCACCGCCTCCATGGTGTCCGAATTCTTCTTGCTGACTATACTGCTCCTGGTGTCCAAACGACGATTCTTTGTGGTGTCCACCATGGCCGAACTGGGGTTGTTCATGACCATGACCATGATGTCCGTATTCTTGCTGCTGTCCAAACCCACCGTGTCCGAATTGTTCATGCTGGTGGTGGCCTTGGTGACCATATTGATCTTGATGACCATGCTGGCCAAAACCTCCGTGGCTTAGACCTTCTTGGCCAAAGCCCCCTTGGCTAAAGCCACCTTGGCCAAAACCTTGACCGAAGCCGCCTTGGCCACCTCCATAACCTAAAAATACATAAATAATGACTAAAACATAGAATAAAATTAGTCGGACTTTACACAGAGTTACAAAAATTATATATTTAGGTATAAGTCGCGCCTGAAGTTGTTGCAAGACGTTTCACGCAGATGTATTTCTTACAAAAAACCTTTGCGAACCTATACCTAAGTACATAATTCCGGTAACTACAAAGCAGATACTCTGTGTAAAGTCAGACTGTAAAATGACATGACACAATACTGTTTTAAAAATTAATATGAACCTAAATGTAAATCTAAAGTAGGTAATGCATCCTCATAGATGAATAAAGTTGGGGATACCCACGCTGGGGTCTACGACTCCTCAGCCAGCTTTGACGTAAAATATTTGTTGTACAGGAGACAGTAGATCAAGCGGTACATTACCTGTCAAATTTCCCCAACCAATTTAAACTTAATGTGGAGGGCATAGAGTTCAGATTCAAGTACATTTTTTTGACAGATTTGTAACGCTTGATGTGCTGCCTTCTGTACCTACCTTAAGATTGTAGCTCGCTAACAAATAAAAAATAGTCTGGTATTATATTTACCTGGATGCGGAATAGCCGCCGCTACCGCCACTAACGCAAACGCAACAATCTGAAATATTAAAAATATATATTATAATGAAGCTATGAAAATGCAGGCTTTGACGGTCGCTATGTGGCCTAAAATAGCCTTACTTTGGGATTTTTTTATTACTTTGGGATTTGTGTTACTTTAGTTTCTTTTATAGTACCTTATTAGTTATTTACTAAACACTTAAAATATACATGGCTAGTGACTTTCCATCAACGAACAAAAATCTTAAGAAGAAATTTAAACAAACCAAAAAAGTAATGTAGCAGACTAAATAGTCATCGCTTTCCTGTCAAAAAGTTAACTTACGAATTTGAAAAAAAATTGACTTGTTCAGTTCACATATTTAAATCACCACCGTTTAAATTTATTTAAATAATTTACAAAAAGTTTTTTGTAACTACACAACCTAAATCAATTTTCTCAAAGCCATGCCTTCCAAAAAAATATCCTTTTATGGCGCAAAATTAACTGCTAATATAATTTCAAAAATTCTGATTAAAATGGGCGGTAATTATAGTCTTTCGTAGCTGGGATAAATTGTTGAGTTATATCACTAAAAAAGTATTCAAGGTTATATTTACCATTAATTTATTCATATTGTAGAGTAGCTTGTACCGGTGTCGAATGAAATATGCTCATCTTTTCGAAACCCTGCTCTTTATATAGAAGAACTTGGAAATCCACTCATTGACCTTTCGGTGCCATCATGATTGGTAGTTTATTACCTATCTTATCTTGTTTATTTTTTTTAAATGCGTTTGATTCATGCTAGGAGTTTTCCAAATCTTTGAACTTCTGTAGGCCCTTGTAACAATTAAAACTATTTCAATGTATTAACATAATTAGCTCGTGAATATTCTTGGTCGGTGATAGATATAAGTTTCGTATGTATATTGAGCTTTGTATCTGTAGGTATTTATTATTATTTGAATTTATTATAGTAAGTACGTAACCTACTTATGTACTATTATGAAATGTATTAAAATGTATGAAATAGCTGACCGATACACAAATTTCAGGTCCAGTACGCGCTGAAATCTGTAGATACTTTGAATGACTCTAACTTTTAAATATTGTATAATCTAATATATGTACCAGTAAATTAGATTTAAAAACCTAATTTATCTCCTAAAATGTTATGAGAAATATCTACATATTTTTTTCATACTAAATTGGATCTAATTAGTAAAATTGTATAAAAGAAGGCAGAATATCAAGCGTTCCAAACCTGTCAAAATTTGTAATTGAATATGAACTCTACGCCTTGGACATTAAGTAAAAAATTGGTTGGGGAAATATGACAGGTTTGTAACTTTTTTACTTTTTTTAGGTTTGTAACTGCTGCCTTTTGTACATACCTACATACATAAATTATTTTAGTAGCCAGGGCCGGCTTAGAACTGCCGTACTACCCCTGAATAATAGTGTCCTAAAGGGCAATACGCACTGAGCCCGCCGGTAGCGATAATCTCTCTGAGTGACCACGCGTGGCTGTAGAACACAATCAGTAAAATAAATACGTTCAGGATTCGCCTGACTAGCGGATAGGCTTGCCAATTTTTTTTCTAGAAATAGTTGTCTGGTAGAAATCGCTGCCCAGTAATATTGTGTACTCTCAGTCACTTTGAATGTATTTTAAATTTTTTCAACACACTTGCTCGTAAAGTGAGCGTTATTCTATTGAATTTAGAACTATAAACTGGGCTATAAGTCACGCGTGCATAATATATTATACCCTAGTGCATAATATAATGAATCCTACAAAGTTGAATTGTACCTTTGTGCAAATTAAATGCGAGTAAACAGAGCATATTTTATTGATCCGGGTTATACATAAAATTTTTTCAGAAACAACAAAGAGGTTTTGTACCACTTCAAATCCATATACATTTTTAAATGTTTACGCCTTATATTAGTTAAACAAAATTGTATATCAAACAAATTATTCACAATTTACAATAATTTGTTACAAAATATTAAAATATTTGGATTTACCACTCCAAATTAAATATTTTCATGTAAAATAGGCTGTATATGCTATACAGCCATTGACACATTTGGCGGAAAAAAAAAACTACGCGCATGCGCGAAGTTCGGCGCCATTTTTCAATCACAATTCACAGCTTTGTTATCAAGTGTGTTTGTTATTTTATGACCACGTATGTCTGTCTTTTACTCACAAGTGTGTTGAAAAACGTCGTATATAACTCGTGAGCGTTGCTAATTACAGTCTCGGCTCATTATTAAGCCCTCGCCTGCGGCTCGGGCTCAAATCACAGCCTCGACTGTAATTAGCAACTTCGCTCACTTGTTACATAATATACTATTATAATATAAGGTTAACAATAAAGTGTAAATAAATAAATATATTTGAGTTTGAAAAGAATATCAAACAGTATATGAGAAAAATTAACAGTATTTTTATTTATTTATTTATTTAACAATTTTTGTACACAGGATAAAAGACAATTGAAAATAAACATAGAATAAAGTTACAAGGGTCAGCTTATTTCTAAAGAAATTTCTTCCAGCAGACCTGAGACTGGAGAGTTTGGTTAAAATGCAATAATAGTGTGTACGTATAAATATAAATCGAATAAATTACTTATACTATTAAAATATATATTTAAAAACCTACATAACAAATTCTAAATACAAATACATACATAAGATATATAATATATACCTACATATTATATCATACATAAAAATACACACAAAATACATACTTTTAGCATAGAGAAAGGTAGTGATCTCTTACTTTTTTCTTAAAAATAGATATAGATTGAGACTCCCGTATAATGTGAGGTAGTGAATTCCACAATCTGACTGCATGAACCGAGAAAGAGTAGGAAAAATAGTCAGTTTTATGAATGGGCATGTGTAGAAGAGTGCGCACATGTGCTCTACATGGCGTATCCTGAGAGTGAGTGAAAGAAAATCTGTTACGCAAATAGGGAGGGGTAAGCGGGTTAAATAGGATATTGAAAAGAAGACACAGGATTCTAAGGTTTCGTCGGAATCGTATCGGAAGCCAACGGAGTTGCTTTCGAAATTCGGTGATGTGATCGAATTTTTTGAGTCCAAATATGAAACGAACACATAGATTTTGCAAACGCTCCAATTTGTTTAATAGCTCTTCCGTGGCATCCAGATAACAGGAATCGGCATAGTCCAGGATAGGAAGAACCAGCGACTGGGCAAGAGAAACTTTTGTCTGAAAAGGCAAAAAGCTTTGCAAGTTCTTAAGTGAGTGTAATGAGTAGTGGACCTTGCGACTGATTTCACTGACATTAGCGTTCCATGAAAGGTTTGAATCAAGAATGACTCCCAAGTTTTTAGCAGTGTCAGTGAAAGCAATCACAACATTGTCCAAGGTGATGGGAGGAACAACAGCAAAGTCAAGACAATTACGCATATACCGGCTACCAATGATCATTGCTTGCGACTTCTTGGGGTTAACCAGAAAACCAAAAGACTTTGCCCAGTCGCTTATTCGACCTAGATCGGAATTAACAGCTGTAACAGCAGATTCGACATCAGATGCAATAAAATGTCGGTATAACTGCAAGTCATCTGCGTAAAGATGGAATTTGGAAGAAATGACTTCAGTAACTGAGTTTATAAAAATGGAGAAAAGTAGAGGAGATAAGACACCACCTTGCGGCACCCCAGCAATTAGATCGCACCAATGTGAGTGATTCTCATCAAGGCGGACCTGCTGAGAGCGGCCACGAAGGTAGGACTCAAACCAAGCCAATGCAGAAGGGGAGATATTTATGGATTTGAGGATACCTAGGAGGATATCAAAATCAACAGCGTTAAAGGCGCTGCTGAAATCTAGAAGGATAAGTAGGGTAAGGGATTTGTTTTCCATGGCCCAGCGAATTTCATCAGTTACGTGTATTAATACTGAAACAGTGCTGTGGCCAGGACGGAAGCCGGACTGGAATTGGGTGATTATATTATTAATGGAAAGGAATGCTGATAGTTGTTTATGCGCAATGTGCTCGAGAACTTTCGAAAGAAAAGGTAGGATTGATATAGGGCGAACATGGGTTATGGCAGTAGGATTAGGGATTTTAGGTAAAGGTATAACGTGCGCGCGTTTCCAGGCAACAGGGAAGGTACTAGAAGATAGAGAGTGGTTAAATATGTGTGTGAGGATTGGTAAAAGGAATGGTAATATCATGACGATCATTCTAGAGCACAAATTGTCATCACCAACCGCAGCTGAGGAAATAGAGAGGATAGATTTCTTGACTTCATCTGAAGAAACGGCTGAAAATGAGAAAGGAGAATATGTTAATTGCAGTCTCGACAGATGATTCAAGGTATTGGATTTGACATTAGGAGATAAAGTTACTGGAGGTAGGGAGAAATGATTGTTCATAGCGCTCAGGTCAAAGTCTTTAAGGGATGAGTTAGGAGATTTGCCGATACCGACGGATTTAAGGAATTTCCAAACTTGAGCAGAACCACGGTTGACCGGAGAATCAAAAAAGTATTTCCTCTTCGCATCCCGACATAAGCGATTGCATAAATTTCTGAGACGTTTGTAATTGTCAAAGTTGCATTCAGAGGGATTACGTTTTAAAAGTCTTTTGGCCTTATCTCTCCTAGCCATTTCTTGTTTAATGCAATCAGAAAGCCAGGGTGCAGGATTGTATTTGAGTTTAACTTTTTTGATCGGAGCGTGACGATCGAATAACTGCAAGATTGCAGTATTGAAATGACTAACTTTTTCATCAATCGTAACGCTAGATATAACAGCGCTCCAATCAATGGCTTCGGCACCACGTTGTATAGCTGCCGTATCGATATCTTTATAATTTCTTAGTAGCATCATCCGTGGTTTGCGTCTGGGAGTACGAATACGGTAGGAAAGGAAAATAAGGTCATGATAGGAAAAGGATGCAGTGAGTTGCCCATGGGCCGCAACACTGTGGGAGTTAGAGACAAACATGAGGTCGATCAAGGACGGAACACAATTCGGAAAGTGATGGGTCGCGGAAAGCGGTAGTATGTGGAGGTTATAGGAGTTCAAGAGAGAGTCTAGTTTACGGGAACGGGTGTTGATTTTGGTCATGCATGTATTAAGGTCACCCATCAATATGACATGACTATAGGATGGGCAAAGGTCATGGAGGAGGCCATCTAAGTCACTGAAATAATCTATATTCTGATTAGGACTATAAATTACTCCGAGTAATAACTTTGTGTGCCGAGTCGATATTTCAATCATTAGATATTCAGCTTTTTCTGAGTGTTGAGATGGGGAAGTGCTAACAACCTTGAAGGGTATATCTGCTCGTAAATATATAGCAACTCCTCCACCACCCCTACCAATCCTGTCGTTGCGAATGAGGACATAGCCGGGTAAGGCGTAATGCGTGGAAGGGAGAGAAGGTTTCAGGAAAGATTCGGAGATGAGCAATGCATCCACTGTAGAAACGCTAAAGGAAGCAAGAAGGTCTGAGTAGTGGGCTGGGATACTTTGAGCGTTAATATGAACAATATTTAAGTTAGATGGGTTATTGTCGGATATTACAGAGAGTTGATCATGCAGAGTCAGTGTGGGTGAGAAAGAATTATCTGCACTAGTAAAACTACATGAAGAGGATGAGCAAGAGAAATAACTGTCATTAAAATCATTATTGACGTTAGCCATGTAAGATAAAAATTAAATATATATATGCGTAAATAAATTAAAATAATAAAAATATATGTATTTTTGCTATTGCCTATTACAGGACACAAACTCACCATTCACATGTGCACTGGAATAATAACAACAACACAACAACAATACTAAAAAAGAAAAAGAATAAAGGAAAAACAAACAATTAACGAGGAAAAGAAATAGTAAACCAAGTATACACAAAATAAAAAATAAAAATAACTACCGTCAGAAATATTTAGTCATTATTTACTCGTCAAGACTGCCGCAACTAATACAATGGCAACATTTTGAAAGTGACATTGACATTGTCATACCTTACACAAAAGTCAGTGAATACAGAAGTTAAATCTGTCAATAAAATAAGTAAGAGTAAACAAAAAAATTAAAAAGTTACAAGTTTTAAAACCACCACCAATTTATACTTGGAAATAAAATAACAAATACCGCCTATAGTTACAGGATAAAGAAAATTACTAAACTATAAACCGAGCAAGTTTTTTTTTTTTTTTTATAAGTGACTAAACCCGCGTTTGACCTCAATCTCACCTGGTGGTAAGTGACGATGAGGTCGAAGATGAAAGCACACGGGTTTAGGAAGGAACTGGCTCTTTATACAATATTGCCGGAACACATTACCGCCGGAGCGGTAACATTTGGCGGCAGACTTTATATAAAGGGTGGTCGCTAGCCAGTCGGACCCAGAAGGGATCCTACCACCAAGCAAGTTGAGAAGTAGAAAGTTTAGAATGTATACTTGCAGGCTTAATTAATGCCGACGACGGGTTTTCCTTGGAGACTTTGTAGCAGCTTTAACATCCAGAGCTTGAACAGGCGTAGAATCTTCCTTGTTGGCAGGATACTGAGAGATGAGGTCGTTTAACTCTCTCATAGTTTCAATCTTCCTACGGGACTTGTCGGGAAGAATCACAATAATTTTTCCATCCGCTGACCAACAGTTGCGAATACCAAAATGAGAGCGGCATGATGCAAAGATTTTTTGCCTTGTTTTGGTTAAGAACTCTGATATAGAAACTCCAGTTGCCTTTAAGGAGGTTTTATTTTCCCAGACCTGTTGCCGCTGTTCCATACAATGAAATCTTACAAGAATAGGTCTAGTTTTGTCTTGTACAGATCCACCCAATCGGTGACAAAATCGTAAGTGATCCTGTTTAATGTTGGTTAGTTTCATTTTGTCCGATATCACTTGCAGTACAAGGTCACTAAGATTTTCATTCTTGCCCTCAGGAACACCATGAATAAGAAGCACTTTCCTGCGCATGATGGTTTCATGCCTGTCTAATTCTAGTGCAATGACTTCAATCTGTTGCTTCATAGTGGAGAAGATTTGCCATATTAGAGATTTGAAGTCGGAGAAATCACGAGACAATGCACTAAGATCAGGATGTGGAGAAGAGGCGGCTGTAGTTTGCTGTAATTTCTTCTCATATTCTTGCATACGGGTTTCAAACATCTTCCCAAGGGCTTCCAAGTTGTTTATTTCCATATTTAGTGATGTAGGCAGAAGATTAATAATGGAGTGAAATGTTGAAATGTGTTGATATTGTTGTAAAATAGACTGTGAAAGTGTTTGATGGTGAGTTTAGTTATAGATTATTGCATTAAAATTTTAAAAAATTTATACACTAGTATTATTAAATAAATAAAAACTAAGAGCACACCAAAATTGCTTGTTAACACAGGGACTACCCCCAATTAGTTCATTTTATTTTATTATTCATTTTATTTAATGTTTTAAACACATATTTTTAGAATTTCTTGCACAAATTATCAATTAAAGTCTAGCATATAAAGTGTTTAACTTTTTATAATGAAAACAGTATTTTGTATTTTTCAACAGTAAACAGTATAATGTAGTGAAAAACAGTATAATACTGTTAAAAACAGTATGATTGGCAACCCTACTAGCGGTCCCCTTCAAATAAATATCACTGCTTCGGTAGTGATGTGTTCCGGTTATATTTTATGAAGAACCAGTTCTACAGGGTTAATTTTGATTAACGCATCACCTCTTGCAGGGCAGCCTCTCCACATCGATCCCAACGACATTTGTTTTACGACTTTTTACAAATCTTGACAAATAACACAAAAAAAAAAAACAAAAAAATTTTGCTCCTTGCTGTACATTTTGTAAGAAGTACCTATTATTATTATGATGAAGCGATATATTACTGCGCAAGGTGCGTGGCATACCTACGCTCAGAGTTAATAAAGTTTCGCCTCTAAACAGAGGCTATACATATTTTTTTTAATGAAAAATCTAAAATTTTAAACTACATACATAACGTCACGCCTGTACCTATACCTTATAGGTTAGGCAGAACACCAGAGGTAATAACACCATCTGATGTCGCGTTTGACAAATTTGGAGGTATTGAAAAGATAGAGAGAGGCTATTGTAGTGACAGGGAGTCAACCTATCGCCTACAAAAACGCCAAGTAAACCTCTTTCCCTTAACTGACTTTTACAGTATGCCCGGGAAGAGAAGCAGCTGGCACATTCTAAGTTTTTCTTTCTCTCCCAGTCCAGTATGGAAGCAAAAACTATTAGTTTTAACAAGTTGTAGAACAAATGTTGTTGTGATTGATGTGGAGAGGCTGCCTGCAAGAGGTGATGCGCTTATTAAAATTAACCTTGTATATTCTGTCATCTTTGACCTCATTGTAACTTACCATATGATAGGAAGTCAATCGCGGGCTTAGTAGCCAATAAAAATGTTCTCCAGACACTGATGGTACTTACAGGCACCGTCAGGATCGGAAGATCAGCGTATTCCTGGCCACCCTTTTGGATGTGCGTAGGCTTGCTCGTTAACAAGCTGTGCGAGGCCATAAGTCGCAAGAAACTTACAAATCTCCTTTCGGCATTGATAGCATGTCTCAAAAAACATTAAAATAATACTCGTATAATTGAGGACCAATTAATTTATATTTTATTTTCATTTTATTTATTCATATATGGACAAAACAGATTACAATCATAATAAATATATGTAAAGTAATATAAGTAATAATAATTAGTTTCATTTCTAAATTATAACCCATGTATAATTATTACATGCGCATTCAACAAGCATTATAAATATTACAAAAAATATGAAGAACTTAAGACAGCATTTGTTAAAAAAAAAGTTTAAAGGCTTGGGCTGAACAGAATTATTAAAATAAAACAAAAATATATATAAATCAAAATAAGAAGACAATAAACACAAAGCAATAAATTAATACTAAAACATCTCATACATAGAAAGCCGAAGGCGATCAAATAAATATACAGTTAATCAAATTAAGGCAGCATAAAAAATATACATTAAAGAAAAACATTAGAGTTAGGACAATGAATCAATAATAAAATAAATTTTGAATTAACATAAAATCAGAAAAAAAAAATTTGGTAATTAAATTAATTGACAAAGATGTCCTAAACATTTCTTTAAGGAGATCAGAATTTATTGGAATTTTAATTAGTATTGTATTTTATTTTTTGAATATATTTTGTATTTTGATACGGTGTAATTACTGACCATGGTGAGCGTCACAATCTTAAGAGAGAATCTTAAGAGATACCGACTGGCTCTATGAGAAAGCTTTATTTAATCCACAGATTCATAATCTTTGTAGTGTCCCGATCCCTATTCAAAAAAGCTCGATTAATATAAAATTAAACGCGGGAAAAAACGTCCTCATATAAAAATATAATATATCTCGAAAACTTAAGACAAGTTGATGTTTATTGTTATGTCAAATCACAGACATATATCTACATAGACAACGCAAGTGTCACAATTTGTATTGAAACCAAGCGTGCCGACTTTTTAACACCTTTTGTGACGTCACAGCTAATATTTATTGCTGGGAAATACAAGCCAATTCAAATACATCAATGCCACCGATGAAATCGCATATTAAGAACGATATCGATATTGTGAAATCGATTTTCTAACAGACATACATACGCGGGGACTGAATCTAGCGGCAACCAGTCTTGACGCTTGGTCGGGGTTCGGACACGCAAAGTGCTCTGTTTGAACAAATTGAACCCTCACCATTTTACCATCGGACTACCAGACGCAGACAGAACTTCCATCCGTATGTGGTAGATATTCCGAAAAGTCGAACCAAGCGCTTTGACAGTTCCTTTTTGATACGGGTCGCCAAAGTTTGCAATGAACTGCCTGCGTCTATTTTCCCTGACCACTATAGTGTCGAGTGAATAGGTTTCTCGTAGATGGAAGTGTACCACCTTAGTCTTCATGTTCACTTAACATCAGGTGTCATGGAAGACAAACGTCCCATCCATATTTAATAATAATAAATAAAACATGCATTTGCGTTGTCTATGTAGATGTATGGCTGTGTGTCAAATACATTGTTGATAAACTACTTAAGTCATGTTTATTCATAAATATCCAGCGTTATTATCTTTAGTTCCTTATCTTAATAGGCAAGCGTTAAGATTAAAGATTAAGATCTTAAAGTACTCGTTAAAAGTTTTCGTGTAATTGATCATAATCATAATTACTTATATTTCCTCACAATTGTTCAATTAGTCTTCAATTAATGAAGTAAAATTTAAAATGAACAGCTTTTTTGCGCTACATTATAATTTGTTTTATATTAATAATTATTTAATGAACAAAAAAATACATAAAGTTCCACCATAAAGATTCCAAATGTACCTACCTAATGTCATGTCCTTTGTTTCAACAACACAAGTATGACTAAAATTTTCAATTTAGCTTTAATATTGAGTGAATTCTTGTAACTTATTTTTTTACGTGATAATGATGGGACGTTAATTCTCCATTCCACCAAAATGAACATGAGGACAAAGGTGTTGCATGTCCATCCATGAGGAAACACTCGACATTAACAACAATACCAGGACTGCAGTGGTCAACAAACAAATGCTGGCAGATTGTTTCTCATCTTAGCAACTTATATACCAAAAAGGAACTTTCAAAGCGCTTTGTTTGACTTTTGGTAAATCCACTTTAGGTGTAACGAAGAAAGTTCTGTCTGCGCCCGGTAGTTCGGTAAAAAGAAGTTCAAAAAGTGTACTCGCGCACTCATAAAAATGTATCCGTATAGCTTTACGAAATTGTAGCTTTCTATATTCTTCAAAAACTCCAAATCCTATAAGACGTTTCAGTATTTTATAATCCGTTTACCATCTATTTTAAAATTCGCTACTTATTATGTATCTCTCAGACGTGTTAAATTAAATGATTCATTTTATAAGTATTTTATTTCCACCTGGCACTCAATTATCTCAATGGGCAGGCTATTTAGTTTTATGGTTTACTCATGAACATTGGTGTTATAACGAAATTTTAAATGGCGTTTTTTTAAAAATTTTTTTTTATCTGTGGCCAAACCCGTTTGACGTCGATCTGTTATAACTGACAATGAAGTCCAATAATACCACACCAATCGATCGATTGGTGTGGTATTATTGGACACCCAGGAAGGACCCGACTAATTGTAAAACTGTGCGTAGGGAGCATATTTAGATGCAGACCTTTATGTGTATGGTGGTCGTTACTCAAGCGAATTCTGACGAGTTCCAATCATCAAACATGATACCTACAATCGTATTTGTCGCCTTTTCCAACACGCTTTCTTAGGGGTGCGAAAAGTGTTCCAAGCCGCAACAAAAATACGGAACAAAAACCTTCTGAAACATTTGTAATAGGATTTACCCAATTCAAATGAATTTTTAGCGCAACATGAGTCATTGTAGTTCATATGTCGAGACCCCTTTTTATCGTAGGCCGCAGAGGATTCAAATTGAAGTTAATCTAAAATACTATATATGAAGTAATTCTGTAATCTCTGGGAGTGCTCAAAGCATAGAACACATATACTCAAGAGAAGAAGTACAACTTCATACATTAAAAGTTAAGACTAGACGCCATCTGAAAACGGTCCACATAGCTAATATGGCGGGAATTTCAAACAGTTCAAACGACTTCAAGATTTCAACTTACTCTGGTCTGAATAAAAATAAGCAAATACTTACAAACTTGTTAGGTGAAATACCATATGTATCAGTTCTGTAAGGTTTGCTATTTTTATTGCGACTGGCTAAATATAAGGTTAACTTGATGAACAATAAGTAAAACAATAAATAAGTTTTTGATACTTTTATTTTGTTCAAAGTAATACAACAAAAGGTGTGGATAAATTGACACTCTTTCTTAAAAATACGAATTCACACTGACGCGAGTTTCTTCAAGCAATCAGGGGGAGAAAAGTTGATTAAATCACAAGAAAACTCAAAACACAAACACACTTTAAAAATATCGCAAAACCGCAATCGCGAAAAAATATTTTCACATTGTGAAGTAGACGTTAATTTTTGACATTTCTTTTTATGTCTGTGTTGCTATATTCAAATAACATCGATTCGCTAATTCATTCGATTATGTAATACGGTCCCTTTAAATATTTGTTAAATTGTTTAAAAATTATGAAGAAGTCATGAAAAAGTTTTCGTTTAATGTTATTTCTAATAAAAGCGAAGATTTCTTGAAGAAAAATATGAATAAGTGTAAACTCAAAAAAATACTGCGATGTATTCGAACAATCGATTGAGTATTTTTTTTCACAGGCTACACTGGTATCATTCTTGCTCTTTTCCTCTTATTGTGTTCTGTCTTCTTCACTCTATCTCCAGTATGTCACTGACCTCTATATTTACCACCTGGACTGGCGGCTGTCAAAGTGCTTTTGTGCCCGTTTGATAATCGCCATTTTGGCGCTGTCGGACGTAGCGAGTGTCCCTGGTACTAAAACTAGTCGCTTGCAATATACACATGTCCTCATTCTTGATAACTTTTATATAATGCTTATAACAATAACAACATAAAATTCGAATTAATGTTTAAAACATATAAAATCACTTAACAATAAGCAAGCACTTCTCTGGTGGCCACTTGCAATATACGTCAAAATTTGTTCTGCGGACACTCGCTACTCGCTAGTGGCGCTTCAAATAGGCACAAAAAAATAGCTGTCAAACTTAAGGAACAGCCAGTCCAGTGGTAAATATAGAGGTCAGTGCAGTATGTAGTCTGCACCATCTCCATACATTGTCGACGCCCCCTGGCTCAAAGAAAGCACAATCAAAAATAAGGCCGTTTGAGCTCCTTTAATGCCGCATAATTTAGACACTCGTTAGGTAAACCCACGCTAAACCAAGAATATAGCTTCGTGTTGATCTAAAATCATAAAAATTGGCAAGAACTAATAAAAGAAAAATCCGAAAATGGAAATTTGTTTATATGATAGAGAATTGGTACTGAACCCTCGAAGCTCGAGTCCGACTGGTCCTTGACCTGTTTTTATTTATTGCAGCTGAAAAAATAAACAGGTTCTCAAAATTTCAAAAACAACATTTGTGTTTCTACGGAATCAACAAATTACGCACCTAACCTTGAAAAATATGATTAAGAAAAAACCTTGAATAAAAATAAATACATTTTGTTTATTTATTAAATACACATACTTAATTGTTTTACTAAATTTTAACATTTAATAACACAGTGTTAATTTCGTACGTCTTGAATTAAAATTGCTTCCATGCTGGACAGGAAGCGAAAGAAAAACATTGAATGTACCAGTTGCTTCTCTTCCCGGGCATACTGCAAAAGTCAGTGAAGGGACAGAGGTTTGATTGGCGTTTCTGTGAGCGATAGGCTGACCCCCTGTCACTGCAATAGCACAGTAAAGATATCTACAGCAATTCAATTTCATACAAACGGACGAGCTATACCTACGCGACTCGATCTCGGCATGCGGCCAGTCGCGAGTGTCTACATACCGAAACAATTTTTAATTGAGCTTTACGTTAATATGCGGATTGTTTTTACTTAAAAATTTAGTTATTCTTTTTTTCGTGCGTCTCAGTCGAGTAGCATGTATTTTTTCGGCCGCTAATTTATAAGACCGATTTTTTATTCAAACGTAAACATAGTTTTTTGACAAAAAACGTATTTTTGATGAATTCTTCCTATTCAATTTACAAAGTATTTTATTTGTTTATATAAAAAATGACTTTTGCAGTAGGCACATATTTTTCTTTCTTCAATTCAAACTTACTATTTTTATTTATAACACTTTCACAAAAAAATGTGCACCTGTAATAGGATACCTAATGGCGGAAATTTTCAATTTTCATAGATGATAATCGCACCATTCACACCAAATTATCTAGCCTAAATTATGTTTCTAAAAAACTTGTGTCATGGGTAATAGATAACGGGCAAATGGATTTAAGAAACATGTAAAAACACATATTAATATATTAATATCATATCCATATACAGTGTGTCCGCGCATGTAGTAATAAAACTTCAGGGGCAGTTACTGCACACTATTGCATCGACGAAATTACCCCATATGTCAGGTCAAATCGAAAAGCCTGCCAAACTGCAGAAATTTTATGTTTACTTCAGCAAAACTCACCTCAGTTTGTAAAACATCGGCGGCTTAAGTTGTACTTATTGTAGAAACTTATTGTTGGTGACGTAAAAATAATTAGACTTATTGAGCTTAATTAATTTTTTGGCCCCGGAAATTAAAATAAACGAACGCCCCAACGAAGATTTAGTGTGAACGTTTTTCAATCATTTGATTGGACTTTACTTTCTACCTGATAATTTGAATGCGGAACGCTATGAAAACTTCCTAAAAGGAGAAAATCCTTAATGGAAGATTTGCCAGTGACCCTTATTATGGACATATGGTTCCAGGAGTGTGATAGAATGGCTAGATCCAAACTAAATGGATAGAACAAGAAGGACCGTCACCCTGGCCAGCCAGAAGTCTAACCCCTATGGATTTTTAAGTGTGGGGGCACAAGAAAAGCCTCGTTTAGAATAATGCGAAAATGTATCCAAAACAGGGCAGAACATGTTAAATGTAAATATTAGGTAATGTGCGACGATAGTAAATTTTATTTTGCACAAACTTGCAAACTTTTGGTTTATTTTACTTTCCAGGGCCAAAAAATGAATTAAACTCAATAAGCGTAATTATTTTAAGGTCTGCTATCGGCTATGAAAGTAAGATTTTTCCTACGAATTTTATAAAAGTCTAGATTGTTATACCTTGTTGAGTAGCTGACAAAACGTTAATGTTTTTAAGCACAAGTCGCAAAACAAATGTTATTGGGATTGATGTGGAGAGGCTGCCGCAAGAGGTGATGCGTTAATTAAAATTAAACCTGTATTTATAATAATAATATTATAATTTTATTTTTAACAATAATTATCATTCATTTAACTTAGCCTAAAGCGTCCGTGAAGTCAATAAAGAGGCGTGCACTGAAATTTATAAATAAATTTTCAGCATAATGCTGAGTGCAAGCCTTTTCGGCGTAAAATCAGTACTGTTAATTATTCTTTGTTTTTTTTTTAGGTCTAACCTATTTTTAATTTTATTATTATATTGGACCGTATTCGAGAAACCACTCTCTAATGTTAATTCTCTCTTATTTCAAACTTCATAACTGCTTCATAATCAGTTTTTGTTTGCAAAGAATAATCGCAATCACAGACATACAACTACATAGATAAAGCAAATGCATGTACTTCGCGTGTCTAAACCCCGACTAAGCGTCAAGGTTGGTCGTCGCTAGATTCAGTCCGCGCTTATGCATGTCTGTTATATAATCGATTTCATCGGCAGCATCGGTGTTTTTGAATCGGTTTGTATTTCCGAGCTATAGATATCAGCTGTGGTGTCACAATCGTCACACTTGCGTTGTCTATGTAGATTTATGTCTGTGGTCGCCATATATCTACTACTATCGCTACAAAGCTAAGGATGAAGGCATGGCTAACGAGTTTTCATGTCACGTGTTGTACTTAATTCCACTGTCCCGTTAGGCCTCATGGTAATTCAACCAAAAAATATATTTTGTTTATAATACCCACGCGTAGAAAGTTTGTCGATGACGATAGTCTGGCTATCGAGGTGCACAAGGTTGATAGGTAAAACATTCATTTCCCAAAACGGCAACATAAGAATAAAAGCAAAACATAAAGCCTTAAAACCAGTTACACTTAAACGTGATTTGGTATACATAAAAATACCAAATCACATCGATCTCTGCTGGGACTTAAACCCAGACCTCCAAGGGATCGATTTTATTTGATATTTTTATGTATAGAATTATATTTAAGCATCATACAATGCAAAATAAAGCTTTTGAAATATTTTCAAATAAATTGCCGAATAAACGAAGTTTCCATGTAGTGGAGTTTCCATATTTAGTATAAAACTCAAATTTCTATTACAAAAATATTCCGCTACCATACCCCAAAAGACTACTGCAGTCCAGCTGCGTTATCTCTATAACAAAAGGTATGAAGTTTAGTTTGTTTTCCTTTAAAGTAGGTGTGTTAAAAAAATAAAAAAAAAATCCCCAGACAATCACACCAACTACATGGCCCCAAAGTAAGCATAGCTTGTGTTATGGGATACCATGTAGCGAACTAGGGGGAACCTAGAATATAAATACATAAATAGATAAACACCCAGACACGGAAGATTTTTTTTCCTGTTCCGTGCGGGAATCGAACCCGCAATCACTGGCGTCTGAGGCAGACAGATTTACCCCATCGCCAAAGTGGTCGTCGTGTGTTAGTTTGGATATATTATTTACTAGCTGAATCCCGCGGCGTCGCCCCAGTGTTCAGATAATTTGAACCCTCCGTTCATTACTAGCGACTTCGCATAGCTTCTTGATAAAATATACCCTCTAACCTTAGTCTATCAGAGGGCTATTAAATACAACAATTGGTTTCAGAGATTAGCGTGATTATACATATAAGCAAACTCTGCGGCTTTATTATAACAGTGTAGATACCTACATTCATAATTACTTGAATATCGAGTCGAAAAACAAAACAGTACTTCTGCGAAAGCCGCGTGAGTGTTACCACATGTGGTAACACCCTTATGAAAGAAGAGATGTGCAAAAGCAAAAACATCCGAGAAAATTCGGCGTAAAATGCCCTATCTTCCTTGGATAAGAGTCTCATAAAAGGCAACCTCCGGGGTCGGGGTTGTAAACTCTCGTCAGGATTCGTCTGGCTAGCGCCCATCCTTTATACAGGGTCAATGGTGGGTCACTTTTGAAATTCATGGACGTGATAGTTTGAGATCATACCTACGTGAAGAGAAAAAATATAATAAAAAATAAATATTAATTATATACTGAGTAAAATTAACTGAAAGTTAAAGAATTTATTACGCAACGCACACTAGCGTTGGAAGCGATCCGCGTGCCAGGTCACGTGCCGCGATTGATTCAGGCGTAAGTAAAGTAAATAGTAGTATTTATTTATAGGGAATTCTAGTGAAAAATTAAGTGCCTATTTTTATTACATAATTATGATCAGAATCGAGTACAGAGTGCTCTCCTTCAGTATCTAAAATTTGACACCAGTCACATTGTATAAAGTCTGCCTCATTTTCGATCATGTGTAGTTATCAAGCAGATTATTTTCTGAAGAGACATTTCCCTCCTAAATCATATGCTTTGATCTTCGACCGAATCTTCACTGACCATCATGTAAAACACTGTTAAAAAAAGAAAATACTAGGAAAGCGAGCCAGTTTGGCAGTTATTTTCCAAAATTAACCCGGCCGAGACTCGATGCCAGGAATTCTCATACGCAGGCAGACGCCCGACCAATGCACCAATAGGGAAATTCGTCTGTATACTCTATAGTAGACAAAAAACTTGTTTATATGGAATTTATATTTACCGTTTTCTTGAGACTACGTGCTCAATAATTGTGGGGACTATAAATTAAACTAATTGGTTTCAATAACAAGTTATTTATAATTTATTCAATAAATATAAATTAACGTTTATAAATTATTAATTTTCCGCAAGCCGGAAAAAGTATAGTCTTAGGAATCCCATTTTGTTTTTAAATACCAATATTGTAAAGAGAAAAAAAAAGTTTTGCATGTTAGCATTGCGTAACCTCAAAATCTACTGTAGGTACATATTTCATTACGAGTGCGGAAAGCCTGTCATTGCAAAGAGTTCCGACAAATGTCTACACGAGCCGAGGCGCAACCGAAGGCGAGGGTTGACAGTCGGAACAAGTTGCAATGACGGTTCCGCACGTGTACTGAACGACTATTTTTAATACAGTTGCGAAAAATTTAAGCAATTTTATAAAATATACAAAATGGCGCCAGCCGTGAAAGATTATAAACAGAGATTTTTTTTGTTTTGTTTACCCATTCTGGGTAGGCAAAGGGAACTATGCCCATACAGCCAATTCTTTAGTAGATTTTTTGTATTGACATGAAATGAAAATGAATTTAATGAGATAAAATGAAATGAAACCTAACCTAACTCATTGCATCAAATCATTATATCTGATATTGAAACAAATTAGTAGCTTCTTTTCAGAAATATTTGCATGAATCATAAAAACTTCTATGATTTTTTTTTAGTAAAAACTTCGTGGTTGATTTTTTCTTTTAAATAGACATTATTTTGACATTTGGGAAAGAGAACGCACGAGTGCGGAAAAGGCAAAGAAAAAGCACGAGTGTGTAATAGCCCACATCCCGAACGCTAAACGTCCCTGCAATACGCCACTTTTTGAGCAACTGTATTAAAAAATTCCTTTATTTCTATCCTATTTTGTTTCGGCTACATTTTTACTAATGGTTTCTTTCTGCTGGAGAAAAAAGATAAAACACAAGCCAGATTGTAGGTAACTTAGTGTTATTTGTAGAAAATGTCTTTTTTTAAGGCTCGTCCGAGTTTATTACCTACTACGATCCGATAAAAATATTGAATGACGATAACCGTGGTTACTGTGATGTCCATGATTCGATTCATGATGATTCAGATGATTTCCGTGATCGATCTCATGCCCTCGCCACCGATGTCCATAATTTTCTCCTCGATGAACACGTTTATAGTAATCGTGATGGTCATGATGACGATTATGATCGTTGCGGTGACCAAAGTCACCACGACTATGTTGACTTTGAAGTCCTAGTGGATCCGGACCGAATTCACTTTGAAGATCATAACTTACCCGACCAATACCATTGCCGTTATTATAACCTCCTCGCCATCTTCGGTTACTTTTTTGAACTCCATAACCTAGAAAAGATTTAAAATCTTATATTCTTTGTATTAGAGGTTAAAAGTAGTACTTATAGGTATCTAATTTGTTAGAGATAGAATATACCTAGTTAATGTTATTTAAGCAAGCCTTATCGTCAAAGAATAGTACCTACTTAAATATTTTTTTTCATATTTGTTACACGTATTGAGTATAAACTATTCTCGGGGACAGAGCAAGATTTATTTTCACTGCGAGTATAGGCTTTCTAGTAAACAAAGCTAATATCTTATGCATCACAATCAAAGATGTGTATCCCCGACATAATATGAAAGAAAGGGGATAAATTGTATTTGTGCTATAAAGGGTGGAGAAGATAGATTTTGTCACTCCAAAGTGGATTTATTTAACTACGTTACAAGGTACACTGCTGCTACTTCATGGTTAAGCTTACTGTATAAGAGCATAAGAGGCAAGTTTTTACTATAATTTTTGTGTAGGCTTTATCACTAGTCGGAACTATATGGATCTTCTCAATTGCATTATCACTTTCCTTACCAGTGATGCTTAGGTTGTTAAAAAAACGTACTAATGGTACAGCTAATACCTACGCAGATTTCATTCAATCTTTCAAGCAAGGGTGTAACATTGAAATCGTCAGTATAGGAATAGTCTAAAACTATGAGACATATGAAGATCTGTCTTAGAAACCATGTGATTGATATTAGTGACTAAAAATCTGCAATTATAGATTTAAAAAATAGTAATTTGTTCGGGAATCGTTCGAAGTTTTGAAAAATAAACCTTACTTAGATTATTTCTATAGCTATCGATTGTGTAGGTTGTCAGAAATAAATGACTATGAAAAACTAAAAAATACATATCTTTTAATTTCCATACTGGACTGGGAGTGAAAGAAAAACATAGAATGTGCCAGCTGCTTCTCTTCCCGTGCATACCGTAAAAGTCAGTTAAGAGACAGAGGTTTTATTGACAGTTTTGCGGGCGGTAGGCTGACCCCTTGTCACTGAAATAGTCTCTCTCCATCATTATAGTACTCTAAATTTGTCAAACGAGACCTCAGATGGTTTCATAGCCTCTGGTGTTCTGCCGTCCCCGTAAGGGATACAGGCGTGAAGTTATGTATGCATGTATGTATATCTTGTAACAATTTATTCCAGTCGGTGTTTGATATGACAATCTTTTTTTCAACATAACCAACTCGTTTAGGTATGTATTTTGGGATTGCAATTTGTGCCTTCAACTTTACGTAAAAATATACTCTGTGGCTGCTTTTGGTGTTCAACATTGTCACAGTTTGTATTAATCTAAGCATATCATAGTATGTTTGAATAGAACCGTGCATACCAATTCATTTTTGGGGGACGTTATCATTATGAATGAATAAATTGAATTATAATTTGATATTCATTGATATTTTTCCTACAAATTAAGACTAATTTATAATTAATTAAGACTACTTATTAAGAATTTACATTTGATTTTTCGAAACATCTGAGTTCGAAAAGTCAACTAAACTGAGAAGGTACAACTTTTTAATAAAAAAGTAAATGCAGTTTTTATTATCACATAAACAAACCAATGACATCGGTTCATAAGATCAAATCTTCATATAGTTTTGTTGTTTTATACATAAAAAACTATATAGAATCGACCCCCGACCGGGGCTTGAACCGGGGCCTCCCGCAAAGCAAGCTGCCCAGCAAGCGGAAGATCCGGCTTCTATTCCAGGTCACGGTGTGATTTTATGTAGTATTTTTTTGCCCAAAAAAACCCTAATAAAACCTCTGTCCCTTAACTGACTTTTACAGTATGCCCGGGAGGGGAGCAGTAGGATATTCTATGTCTTTCCTTTGCTCCCAGTCCAGCATAGAAGCAATTACACATAAAATGACATAACACAAGACATATAAAATTAGAATGACTAAGCGTTATAAAATGCGAAAACTGTAAAAGTTATCATTTTGTTTCAGACTTTTCCACACTGATCAGTATAAGTGTTACACTCTGTATATGGTCGAACAATAAAACAATGCTTTTCGATGGTATTCTCTGCCTCGAAAATTTAGGGTAGGAAGATCACCAGAGGTTATAATACCATCTGAAGTCACATTTGACAAATTTTGAGGTATTATAATGATGGAGAGAGATTATTCCAGTGACAGGCCTTACGCCCAAAAAAGAAACCTCTAATAAAACCTCTTTATATGTATAATTTCCTTATACTTGTATAATAATTCTTAACATTATTATATAAATATAAGGAAATTACATTTATTATGGTGGATTATAAGTACGATTTACACGACTAAACAAGTGAATATTTAATTTGACGCGATAAATCCAGTAAAAAATGTCATAATTACTGTTTAAAGCAAATCGTTTAAAGTTAAGTCAATATTTAGCTTACGATTTATGAATACATAGAGTATAGACATATAAAGCTCATCATTAATACTTATTTAACAGTTATGATTACAAAAGCATATGAATATTTAGCGATAAGTTCAAGATCAACTTTTTAAAGTGTGTCCGCTAAAAATATTTAATGGCGGTAACCGTGTTCGCCTCTATGATATCCGTGATCCGATTCATGATGATTCCCATGATTTCCTTGATGGCTCTCATGCCCGTGCCCCCGATGTCCATAATCTTGTTCACGACGACCATGTCCATTGTTATCGTGATGTCCATGATTATTATGATGGTCATTGCGGTGTCCAAAGTCGCCATGTCCATGTCCAGAGTCTGCAAGCAGGCTGTCACGTCCAAGTGGACTTTGTAATTCTAAACCGCCGCCATTGTTTAAATTTCCTTGACCATACCCGCGATGGTGATCTTGAACTTCATAACCTACAACAGATAATAACCTTATTGAATTGGGAGGTAAAGTGGGATGGGGAAAAGGGGAAAATGGGTATGTCTATTATATTAAAGATGGTATATAGTTAATGTTATATAAGTTTAAGCAAGCGAAACAGCAGACAACGCTACCTCCAGGGATGAGGCATTGCAACGTTATGTCATTAGGGCCTAGATTTATCCTTTCCTGTCGAGCTATGAAGGGCAGTAAAGTCAAGTAGTGTTTCTTAAAAAATAGTTCAAAAACTAAAACCCGACTACTAAAACACGCTCTAAAAAGAAGGAAACAAGTAATAGTCCCTGCTGAAATATGTATGTATTTTTATATGTCATACTGATAGAGATATGTTTACAGGATAGCCGTGATTGTATGCCACTTTCATTTTATTTTAGTAGGTATTATTATGAATCTGTTTTGCTATAACAGGTGGTAATGCTTATTTACACTTTCCTTACTTATAATACTTAGGTATATTTAAACACAGAACACCATTATAGTTAAGCTAACACCTAGGTCACAACCTAGGTCTCCAGGCCTACGGAGGTCCTAGGTCCTACGGAGATTTTAAGTTATCTAAGTCCAGGCTCTCTGTATAGAGGATCGAAAAAACATACATTGATTTTCGATGTCACTCTTTGACTGTAATATTTCGTTTGGAAGAATATTAACTGATACGAATCTTGAGATTCGTGTTCTATAAATAATTGCTTACAACCGAATGTATTAAATTAGCTTAATTGTATTGAAGACATAATATAAATTAAATTTCTTAAAGAAACAAAGTTACTTATTGATTTTTAAGATTAATGTGATGTGTTCCAATAAAAAACATTGAATGAAATTTATTTAATTTTTTTTTATATAAAACAGTAAAAGTATATATATGTATTTTAGTTTTAATATCTGCTTTGTTCTTATTATGGGTTAATAATAATTATAAGATATTTACCTGGATAGGGAGAAGCCGCGGCTACAGCCACCAGCATCAATGATATTACCTAAAATTAAACATTTTACTGTATTTGAAGAATTTGAACACAATTTCAAAAAAATTTTTCAATAATACCGCAACGCACATATATTTTATCAACAGTTTTAATATCACGTACCAGTAACTTATTCATATTGTCGAGCAGATAGTACCAGCGTCGCACAAGATATGTTTATCTCTAGAGACCCTTGTTATTTATATAGGGAACTTGAAAATCGATGCATTTTCCTCTAAACACGAGCGTAAGTTATGTGTAATCAGATATTCATAAGCGATCGTCCTTATGTTTGTTTTATAGCAACAATAAGTGCCTACTTACCTATCAAGATACATAATGCGAACAGATCGGTTTTACGCATGACACAACTACACATTTCAAGGCACACCTATTATATGAAACTAAACGAATACGAAATTTAATCCATTTGCAATAATATTGAATTTTTATCATCATCATTTCTATAATTATGCTTATCATTCAGCCAGGAGACGTCTACAGCTGGACAAAAGACTTCCATGGTTCTGCACTCCGATAGGACCTGCGCTGGCTATATTGGATTGTTATATTGAACCTGATTTTAAATCCCAGATTCTTTACCAAGAATAAAAAAATATAAAATATTTATTAAAGTAACAAAATCCTCAAACAATCACACCAATTACATGGCCCGAAACTAGAATATAAATACATATGCAGGACTAATTTTATTTAGCGCATCACCTCTCGCAGTTATCCTCTCACCATCAATCCCAATATTTGTTCTGCGACTTTTTAAAATTAATAGTTTTTTTAGTTATCCAATATAAAAAATATTTATAGCCTTTGTTTAGAGGCGTTACTCTATTTACTCTGAGCGTAGGTATGCCACGCACCTTGCGCAGTAAAATATCCCTTCAAAATAATACTTCTTATAAAATGTAGAGTAAGGAGCAAAAATTTATTAAGATTTGTAAAAAGTCGTAGAACAAGTGTTGTTGAGATTCATATGGAGAGGCTGTCGCAAGAGGTGATGCGTTAATTAAAAATTAACCCTGTATAGATAAACGCCCAAACCCGGAAACATTTTTTTTTCTTATTCCGTGCAGGAATCGAACCCACGACCAAAGGCGTCTGAGGCAGACAGTATTATCCTATCGCTATCGGTTTTGGATGTGAATGACAACACTTTTACACTTTAGTATTCTAATTTGAGGACTGTTAATATTGAAACCTATTTATTGCAATATCAACTTGCACGCACATCCTAGGAATTCAAATAAAAAACGTCGTAAGTAATCCACTTATGAAAAATAAGGGGCTTTTGCTGCGCCTATTTACTTAAGTCTATTTAAATTTTAGAGACTTTTAAACTCTAGATAGTGGGATATGTTCTTATGCCAATAATCTTGTGTACAATGAACTTTTATGCAAGAATTGCAAGGGAACATAAAATAACGAATATCTTTGTAAATACTCCGCGAAAATTTAGTTTAATAGTTTACAAATTTTCTATATGTGAAAAATAAGTTGAGGTGTCTGTGGTTTTCGTCCTTTAATTTATACGGAGTATAATTTGGCAAGGCTTAGGTCGGGCAAAAGCCTTACCTATGCTCAGAGGTGCACTGCTAGAACGAATCTGAAATGATATTCGCAGGCCATAGTGAAGTGACCATATTTCAAACAATCAACCAATACCGTCTCAACTTTACGGTGAAAATATTTAACATTAAAACTAACAGTTAAAAAGTCAAACAATCAATTGCTATTTTCACTAAAAAATCAACCACCATCGATTCATAATATTTACTAGTTAAAAACTTATCTCTTTTGAAACCTTTTTATTCGTATTCAAAACTCCGAAAACGGTTTAATGAAGTTTTGGATCCCAGATATATTTTATTGCATAACTAGCTTTATCCCGCAACTTCGTATGCGCTTAACTACCCTTCTCGTGGAAATTTCAGAAACTATACAACCAGACACCCACTGAAAGAACCTTTATACCAAGTATCACACCCATGCACTCAAGGAATAAGTTTTTTTCATTCAAACTAAAAATCATATATTTCCCGTTATGGAATTTTGGGATTTTTTTTCGGAGCACAACCAGTCACTCTTTGAAGAACCTTCATGCCAAGTATCAAATCCGTACACTCAAGGAATAAGATTTTTCATACAAACTAAAAAGTCCAACCCCTTCCCGTGGGAATTTCGGGAATTCCTTCCATAATACAAACAGACACTTATTGAGGAACCTTTATATCAAGTATCACATCCGTGCACTCAAGGGATGGAATTTTTTCATACAAACTAAAACATCATATATTTCCCGTTCCCGTGGGAATTTCGGGAATTACTTTCATAACACAACCAGACACACATTGAAAAACCTTTACACCAAGTTTCACATCGGTGCACTTAAGGAATAAGATTTTTCATACAAACTGAAAAGTCCTGTATTTCCCGTTCCCGTGGGAATTTCGGGAATTCCTTCCTTGATGCACCCCTACATCTCCTAAAGAATGTATTTTCCAAATTTTAGCTCTCTACGCCCAGAAGTTACGGCTGTACGTTGTCTGTCAATCACTCAGTCACTCAGTACCTCAGTCACTCAGTCAGTAACGGAACAGTTTTATATATATTAATATTGTAAGAAATAAATTTATTTTACATTTGTTTTATGTTCTAAAAAATTATCAAAATCTTTTTTTTTACAACTGTTTTGCTTACAATAATTTTCTTTTCTAATATCAGCCTTCTTGTAGTCGGGATTTCCCGTCTGCAAATCGAGGTTAAATTTTGGGCCAGTTCCCAGTAGTTCAACTGCTCAGTTCAACTGGCTGAACAGTACAACTTTGATGTCCCAGTAGTTCAACTTTATACAATCCTACCGAAAAATTTGGGTAGTTCCCAGTAGTTCAACTGCTCAGTTAAACCAGTTGAACTAGTGGGAATTTTATTCAGCGACCACCAAAAAACTCCCCTTGTTAGCTCGTGTCGCAAAACTTCACGCAATTCAACCGAGGAGAGTCAAAGCATGTTTATGATATGGTTTGTGACAAGTAAATTGTCTAGGTCTTTCAGGATGAGCCAAAATCGACTAAAGTAATAAGTCGTTTTTCGAAATCACAAAAATGGTCTCGAAAACCACAGAAATATTACCAAACCCATTTTAACTTTATCTGAGGTCCATCCATCTCCAGTGTAATGGAGTCCGTTTGTTTAATCCTCCACATTCTTCCTTCCAATATCAAAGTTAGAGGTTTAAAAACAGTTTTTGTTAGCAACTGTTGACTTTGAAGATTGCTATTTGACATTAACGAAACTTGAGTGTTATGACGAATTGGACGAATTTAATTTAATGCAGATTTTGTGAGCATAATAGGGTTTATCTATTTATATGTTTGAAGTAAAACGAAAAGTATTTGGTGTGTTATTTTATTATAAAATTAGTTCACTTTAATGAATTTTCACAGTCTTCTTTCTTCTTTCTTCTTTCATCTTTATTCGCAATCAGTAGTTGTGTCCTCCGTAGCCTTGTCCGTGTTGGCTATGGCCACCTGAACCGTGCTGTCCGTGTCCACCGTGGCCTAAGCTACCTCCCTGTGAGCCTAAACCTCCCTGTTGGCCGAAGCCTCCTCCCTGTTGGCCGAAGCCGCCTCCATGTTGGCCTAAGCCGCCTCCCTGTTGGCCGAAGCCGCCTCCCTGTTGGCCGAAACCGCCGCCATGTTGGCCTGATCCACCTTGGCCGTAACCACCACCCTGTTGGTTCAAACCTTGGCTGCCATAACCTGAAATTAAAATATTGAAATGAGTTAACAGTTTGTTTCGACCTTACACAAAATAAGTAGTCCTGTATTTAACAACTTATTATACAAGGTGTTCTGCTTGATTTCCCATAACTCTAGGGTATGAATGGGACCATGTAATAGAATCAAATAACATGTGAATAATATTTCAACTTTGTTTTGTTTTTGTTTTTCATGCCAAATATTTCAATTAAGTCAAAACATCGTATGTAAAACAACTTTATGCGAAGTATGACAAAGTGGCATTTTCTATCCCTTTTTTTATTGCTATGCACAGGTACAGTTCGCAACGTTTTACGAACAACGTTTAAAATGTTTTTGTTGTTTATTGTATGGCTTCAGTGATAAGCGTCTATTGAATTAATGTTATAGAGATTTTACAAGGGTGATAATTTATGAACTCATTATTTGATATCATGATTGACGATATCTTAGAAAGTATGCACTTTTGAACCACATATTCTTTGGCAAAAAGTATAATTTTTTAGTAAGGAACAAAACCTCAAAGTTATGGGATATCAAAAAAATACTTTGTATAATATGTATAAGATATCAACTTATGTCATTCTACAAATATTTTTATGAATTGAAATAATTTTTATCAAAGTTTTGCAGAATAATAACAAAACAATGAACAATAAATTAATTATTAGGTACTAAGTTTATAAATAGTAATGGGAATATAATTTAAAAAGCACTTCATGAGTGTATCTTGATGTAAATTCTGTCAGTATATTTTCATAGAAGGCCTGTGATGCAGTGGTAAATAACTTTGCTTTTTATGCTAGAGCCTTGGTTCGAATCTCAGTTGGTGCGCGTATTTAAGCGATGAAAGACGTGAATATAGGAAAAAAAAATACGAGAAATTTTCTGCCTTTTTGTGAGTTTGAGACCGAAGTAAAACAATACATATTGATAGAGCGATATTCTAATAATATGAGCGATTTAATAAAGGCTTAATTTCCCAGCCGTAAAGTCTACTTACAAATGGACCTACATACCAAGCTTTTTAAATTTTCCTTCACGCATAAGCAAATAAACAAAATATAAACAATCCTAATCTCAACGTCAAGATTTGAATAAGTAACGTGACATAGATAACCCAGGTTAAAGAGTTACGAGTTTATCACAGCGAGTAGTACTTATTGCTAAATCAGCTGTTTTAATAAACAACAACATTACATGGCACTTTTTAACTATTTGTTTACCGTGGCAATTTTGTTTATTGATATCTGAGGTTTGAGGTTTGGCTGTAATATTAGGTCACTAACATAGCGTGTGACAATAAGGTTGAAAATCGGACAAAAATTTGCGAAAGTATTTATTACGCATAGACTTGTTAGAAGGATGATACCTACTTGGTGGCAAAATTTAAATGAATTGTAAGACCCAGAAGGGGTCCTTTATTTAAGTACTATAAGCTGCTTTTTACGTGACGCTTATATCGAGGCAGTAAGGTGATTTTAAGCTGAACCTAAGTGTACAATAAAAATTCGTAAAGAATGGCGAAAAGAAAACGACTGATTTGAGGATACTAAAAAAAGACCGATGTTCTTGAGACTCGTGCTCTAGTATTTTCGTAAAAAAAAAAAAAGTTACTTTTTTATCATCAATTGAATTTGTTAGAATCTACAAAGGGTTTTACAATGTATGGTGTTGCCAAGCAATGAAAATATTGCAGCTAATGTGATGAAGTTAATCTACTGGTAGTGTAGAGATGAATATTATATTGCGGAATGCAAAGTAGGTAGCTATGATGAATGCTCTAGCACCGCTACACTTTTACACGTCTGCCATTAGATTATTTAATTTAATTATAATAACTATAAATTCAAAATAAAATGTATCTCCTAGTACTGTTACTAAAATAAAAAAAAGATCTATGCAGTATCAACAAGCGTAGTAACAATAAAGACATGCGAAGGTACTATCGCATTTATAAAATACGCAGCTTGGTTACAATTTGTTTTACTTATATTGAAACTATGATTATGTGTTGATGGAAATTATTAAAATAACTATAAAATAATAAATAAATAAAAAGTACCTGGATACGGAGTAGCTGAGGCTACAGCCACCAAAGCCAAAGCAACAATCTGGAAAAGAAAAAAATACAGGTAAGTTACTGTATTTGGGTATATCAGTGTAGAGTTCTTATTGCATGTAGAATTAATCCGTCTAGAGTCGACTATGAATATCATTAGGAATCTTGGATGACTGATCGGACCGAAACCCTGGATCAGTCACTACCTCTGGACCCGTCTTGAAACATTCCGGTTATGAAATGTTTCAATAAAATATTAAAATGCCGCTACTTATTAAACCAGTGTGTGTTAAACCTTCAGCTTCAATTGTAAAATCCCTTAAGCTGAGTTTGAGGAAACTTACTTAGGCAATGTACCAATGAAAATAAAAGGATACAAAACAAATTGATCAAATAGACGCATAATTAACACCGAGTCGACAATTTTATTTACATGTGCCGCCGAGTGTACAAAATAATTCTACACTTTTTTATAAACACACTTATTTAACGTTTAAAAGAATATTTACCATGAATGTATTCATTTTGTAGAACTGCTTATTGCCAGTGTCGAATAAGAAGTGTCCATACACAGCACCCTGTTCCTTATTTATACAAGTTTGAAACCCGGAGAGTGACCTCTCGTCGCCGCTGTATCTAATCTCGTTTATTATATTGTTGATCCTGATTTGTGTTTACTCCGCGGGGTTGCCAGGTTGTTTTTTAATGTTGTGTAACTTAAATATAACAAATAAAGTGAAGGTGAGGTGGAATATACATATAGTGTTGAAGAAGTATAAGTGAAAGGTTTCAGGTAGGTAATATTTCAGAAAGCTAAGCGCCTGTTTGGTTTAAGAACTTGTTTTTATTTGGGATTTGCCTGCAACTTCGTCCGCGCCATTGAACTGCTTTTTTCGTTCACTGGCCCGCGCGTATAATTCGATAATATTAAACCTCCTTTTTACAGCTTGTAGGAGACATTTATCCTTTCTTACTTCTCGGTTTAGTTAGTTGTCTTTAGTTAACTTAGTTAGTGGGCAAAAAAACATGAAAAACGTTGTAACAGATTTTGATTTTCTAAAACAAAGCCTTTCAATAAAGGTTCATGCTTCTAGTTCTAATCTTTTACGGAATTAAATACCACCTTTCATCCACTATTGCTCATTTTAGTTCTCTAATAACCTAGTTGCCCTATTTAAATAAAAATAAAAATAAAATATTTTTATTTTATTTTAAATAGGCTTCTATGCTGGACTGGGAGCGAAAGAAAAACATAGAATGTGCCAGCTGCTTCTCTTTCCGGGCATACTGTAAAAGTCAGTTAAGGGACCGAGGTGTTATGGGAGGCTTTTTTGTGGGCGATAGGCTGACCCCCTGTCACAGCAATAGTCTCTCTTCACTATTATAATGCCTCCAAATTTGTCAAACGTGAAATCAGATGTTTTATTACCTCTGGTGTTCTGCCTACCCCATACGGGATGCAGGCGTGAAGTTATGTATGTATGTATGTAAAAATAAAATATTACGTAAATTAGCTGCATTATCAAGAAGACTTTCGTGGTTTAGAGTATAGGTTAACCCGTCGATCGCAGCGATGTAAAAGTTGAGTATAAAGTATGTGCATAGAGTATTGAGTGTAGAGGTTGGGTAGAAGCCCTTTTTGGCGTACTTAAAATTATGACATGCAACCAGCACTAGACCAGCTTGGTGGGTTATGGTCAAACCTCCTAGGCATCCATGGTAGTAGGCTTATTAAAAGAGGGTGTGAAGTTTTATAAAAGTTAGAACCAGTGAAATATAATAATTTAAAAAAACAAAGCCATCATTCATTTATACTGTAATATAACGGTTTTATATCAACAAATGGAATCGATTAAAGAATTTGCATTTCTTTGCGATTACTTAGATTTTATTTGACATTTATTTTAAATAGGCTTGTTTAATGAAGACAGAGCCTGGAATCGAGCTAGATTAAAAAGTTTGTTTACTGAGACACAGTACAGATATCTATAGTAATTCATCTCGGGCGCATCTTTGAAATAAATGCCTACTGCGCCGCGGTCCGTTCACATGTGTTGCCTGGAAGTAAACACAAAGTAGGCTTACTTTCATTTAGTTTTGTGACTGCATATATACTTTTTTATATAAATAAATAAAATAATTTGTAAATTGGATAGAAAGTGTTTAACAAAAATACGTATCGTGGTAAAGTGACAACATTTGCTACACCATTATGTAGCATTTGATATAACTTAGCTGTCAAATTGTAGTATTTTAAGAGTGACACCCCTGGCCCTGCAATTCAAATGAAGATTGTCGCAAAGTATCACCGTTCTTGAGGTGATTTGACCTCGCAATGTTTAATGTGTGGTAGTTTGATCCTCAACCCGTGTGATTATTTTTATACTTAATGTCACTTAGCTCATTGAGCTGAAATGCAATAAAATTCATCAATATTTTTATTTTATTTTATTGTGGAGTAACCCGCGTTTGAGGAAGATGACAGCACATCAGCACACGGTCTTAGGGTGGACCTGGCCCTTCATAAAGCATTGCCAGAACACATCACCATTGAGGACCACTTTGGCGATGGGTTAAACAAATATGCCTCAGAAGCCAGTGGTTGCGGGTTTGAATACCGCCCGGAACAAGAAAAACATGTTCCGGGTCTGGGTGTTTATCTATAATAATAATAATAAAATCTTTATTGTACACCAATATGGTTACATAGGGAATCTATATATGTATTTATATTCTAGGTTCCCCCCTAGTTCACTTCATGGTATCTCATACAACAAGCTTCGCTTACTTTGAGGCCATTTAGCTGGTGTGTTTTTTTGGGTTTTTTTTTTATAGGAGCGCTGATAATGTGCGGCAGTTTTGTAATGAAGGGTGGTCGCTAGCCAGGCGGACCCTGACGGGGTCCTGCCACCAAGTGGGGGTCACTCGAATTAGTCGCCTTTTACCACACGCTTATCCTGGGGTGGTAGCGCTTTTCTAGCCGACCCTATCCTATCGATAATAAGTGTTGCCTAGTGTTGCATAAACTACAACAAAACCTACTTTATCTTTATTTTAGTAGGGTTTTTACATTAGGACACTTAATTTAATATTAACATACATACATAACACCAAGCGGGGTAGGCAGAACACCAGAGGTTACAAGACCATGTGATGTCACGTTTGACAAATTTGGAGGTATTATAAAGATGGAGAGAGACTATTGTAGTGACAGGGGGTCAGCCTATCGCCCACAAAAAAGCCTCCCATAACACCTCGGTCCCTTTCAGGTGGTTTTATAACCTCTGGTTTTCTGCCTACCCCATAAGGGATACAGGCGTGAAGCTATGTATATATGTTAATATACCTATTTCCTCTATTTTTGTTTTGAGGTTTCGCTACATTAACTTAAATTTAAATAAGATGACACACACAGCGCTGGGGATTTACCTACAAGCACTGCTCTTTTTCAGGTTATGCAAATGTAAATCCATTAAACTGGAAACGAGTATATTTTATTGCTCCTCTTATTAAAAAAACATGACGCGTGAAGTTAAAAATAAAAGATTTTTGCATCTTTAGTTTTTGATTGAAAGTTCTTTTTTTAAATATGTTCCATAACTTAGATTATCTGTGACCTTTACAGGTAAAAATATTAGTATGTTTTTAAGTAAATTCCCACTGGAAATGTACTGCTCACTTCATGAATTATTTATTTAAAATAATCTTGCGCAGTTTAAATTGACCACATGAATGTCTATAGAGTACACAAGATGCTTAAGTAATTAAACAAAAAATGTTGTACATTTACAAACGTTTATTCACAATTATGTTATTTATAAAGCCATTGTTTGTAAAACTTTTTACATACCATATTTTTTTAATTTAGATTAGATAAGAATTGGAACAAGATATGAGTAAGTACAGTCACCTGCATTAATATGTACACACTTCGCAACTTACTCGTTTGTGATAAGATTCAAATCACAATGAAAATGTATACACGTTATTGGAGGTGACTGTACATTCTTGATATAAGCATTGCTACTAATAAAAACAGTTTTTTTTTCTATTACACAAAAGATTTATTACAAAACAGTGTATTAGTTAAAAATATACAGAGTGACTGCTGACTTTAAGAAAGAGAGCACTCTGTTCTCGATTCTGATCATAATCATGTAATAAAAGTAGGTACTTAATTTTTCACCAGAATACCCTATGAATAAATAAAGAGTGTTCTACGGTCAATAACCGTTCGTGAAGCCGTCTATACCTACCTATCTATTCTGTGTCCGTATCATTATAATCATGCTATGCGTTATGAATTCTTTAACTTTCGGTTAAGTTTACTCAGTGAAAAGCCAAATTTTTATATTTATTTATTTTTTCTCTTCATGTATAGTCCCAAACTATCACGTCCTTGAATTTTGAAAGTGACCCACCAGTCACCCTTTATAAAGCTTATTTGAAATGGTTTCCATTGGCTGTAATACAGTCCTTTTAAATTTAAGATTCACGTCACTCTACTTAAATAGCCATTCGCGTGATTTAACGTGGTAAGTAACTGCGACATCTAGTGAGTACGGTAGGAAACTGCCCATTGTCGTACTGCGAGTCTGTTGTATTGTAGCCCCCTTAAATATTTATTTTGTTCTTTTTTTTCATTTTTTTTTCAGAATGCGAATTCTATTTTGCCTTCACCCCGTCCATCTACCCAACCTCTGTGCCTGTTTCGCGCAATATCGCGCCTCCGTCTAATACTGCGATACTGGCCTACCAGCCTACTTTGCAAAATGTCTGGGCTACGCCGAAACTGCCTCCTTACTACGGAATAAGGACCGTTGGACCGAAGTCTCAGTCCTTTGCCGCAGACACTGTCCTAAAATCCAATATAAGGATTTGGTTGCCTGGTAGAGATCGCTTTCTACCGATAAGGCCGCCGATTGTGTTTTCTTTTTTTTATTGTCCTTTATTTTCTATTTTGTGTTTGTACAATGAAGAGTAAATAAATAAATAAATATAAGAAGGCGTCTAACACGGGTAAATCTATCAAAGTCGAGCTCTCGTCTATCGACGATATCAGGAACTCCACTAGGTTTCTTATTGAATATAAGCTTGAGTACTACACTAGCGCTCTACCCGAAGCGCGTAAGAGTCGTGCTGTTTTCAGAAATGTACCGTTTGAGCTATCAAACGAACAAGTTCAAGAGGACTTAAAGTCCCAAGATTTCCCCGTCGAAGCTGTGCACAAAATGGATAGCAGACGGGGTAAACAATTCCCTCTTGTGCTAGTGATCGAAATAAATAACCCTAAAGGGAAGTCCATCTTTCAATGGGAATCACCATGTGCAATCTCTCAAACGTCCTAGTCGATAAAACTACTTGTCTCACCTATCTCAGAGTGAGTCTCATCGCTCTAGATAATCCCTTAGTCTCAGCTTTCTCATTTTAGCTTTCAGTTTGTCCATGCGGGCAACGTGACAGCCAACTTCTATCTACCGATGGGCTGTCGCTCCGACGAGGATCATTAACCCCTAATAAGGCACGATCAGCCATAAGGGGTTTAGTGGGTAGGCTCAACTTATCTGAGTGAGTCATAAAACACAGTATCCACTCTGTCTAACCTTCATGCTAGCATTCATCCTCCTCACAAATACTTTAGAACTTTGATATCGGTCTATGCAGATGTAGATACAATAGTTTTCAAGATGTTTTTGTACTGGAGTCATCAACAAACTTGTTTGTAAACAGCGCATATTATCTTAATCGACACATTAACTAAATTATCTGACGATAACAGACCAATTAAATAAAAATTTATGTATGATTGAATAGACTTCAACGAACATTCAAACTAATTATGAATGCGAAAGTCTGTTTGCGTTCTCTGTCTCGTTTGTGTTCCTGTACATCTGTACGAGAGATGATTATGGATTTTCGTATGGTTTTCACTAGCGGACCATGCGATTTTCATAAGGTTTTCATGTTTTGTTGTATGGGTTTTTGTGTTATTTGGCTGAAATATGATGATGATTGTGGAGGAAAAAAGACCGTAAGCTTAATTATTTATACCTATCCATGCAATGGACGCTCAAATGTCTTAAAAAGTTCTAAAGGTGGCATATGCATAGTACAGTCAGTTTAAAATGGTACAACTGTGTTGGAGGAAGCTACAGATTAATTTTCAATTAATTTTTATTTGCATTATTTTGACTTCACATTTCGACGGTTTTCATTAGTTGAAAAAAGCATTAAATATTATTTTAAGATTTTATTGTAAAAGTTGATGTTGTTAAGTATGAAATATATTTAAAATGAATTTCGTGCAGGCTACTGAATCAATATATCTAACACAGTAAGACCTACACAGCCCATAGAAATTTAGGGTCCGATTCGATTCGTTATACCTATTTTGAACTAAAACTATGAAATAAAAAGAAAAAAACATTTTTTATTTGTTTCTTTTTATTTGCGCTCATATCAACTAAACAAGGTTGCACATTATGACGAAACACTAAACTCTAACATCACTTCCACGATTGTCTTTTATTCAGTCTTTTGTTTCTAACACAAAACTCTTTCAAAATGGCGTCATCAAAGAGACGCGCCCATAATATCTCCGTTCAATCAACTGCCCGCATAATTTCTTGAATTACCAGTTCTAAACTGCCCAACGCCACTCCGTCTTATATTGTAATCCTTAGGAAACTTATAAAACGGGTAATAAGCGCCAATCTTCCGATTAAAGATCAAGTATGGCGGTGGTTTATATTTTTGATCTTCGAAACTGGATCTGGAAATCCAGTTTCTGTTGTAAGCACTTCGTTTGCTTTTGGATTTTTTGTGTTTCTTGTGATATCTCCGTTTCATGTCTCGTTTTGCATCTTCTAGAGCGATGAGTGTGTGAGGGGTTAGATCTGAATTTGTAGGTATGGAGAGCCCCTTTTCCTTGTTGTGTCTTTTAGCTGAAGCCATTTGAAGGATGATACCGACGAGGATGAGCTGGAAAAGAAATGATGAATAATAAAATTTTATACAAATGCAAACGCGACTATAAATTTCGTTGAAAAACCGGTAGGGTATTGACGTGCAGTGTAGCACTTTTTTATTTTTGTCGCCACCACGTCGCTATACAAGAATAAGCTGGTCAAGAACTGAAGTAAATTTTATAAGGAAAAAGCTACATTATCCGATGATTCTTTGACACCCATTTTGTGCTATTTATACGAAACTTATAACAAAGCCGTTTGTATCATTCTATAGATAACTTAACTCAAAAATAATATAATAACCATGAACTTTGTTTACAGTAACGTACCTTCAAGAGAAATAACCTCATATTTTCCATTATTTATTTGTAAAATAAAATATTTAAGAGTATTTTCTAATAAAAATAAAGCGAGTGACTGTCGCTAGATTAAAATCCTGTCAAACAATTCGTGATCTTGACTTTCGCCTTTATACCGATACTGCGTGCTACTTTCCTTGGACAGAAAATTGTAGAGTAGCCGCTGATTTTTTGCATTTATAATGATAAAGAAGAACACAAAAAATATCATCTCTAGTAATAAAGTACTAAGAAAAAGTATATGTGAGAAGCAGAGATATTCACAGACAGTGTCTTTATTCCGGGGTATAAAATAAAATAAAAATAGTTAGTTAAGTAAATGATTATTTTTATTTATTATAAAACACGTGAGCAGTAGAATAATGTTAGTCTTGGGCATTAATAAATAAATAAATAATCTCGAGACAATCACACCAACTACATGGCCGCAAAGTGAGCGAAGCTTGTGTTATGAGATACCATGTACTGAACTAGGGGGAACCTAGAATATAATAGTATATTATGTCACAAGTGAGCGAAGTTGCTAATTACAGTCGAGGCTGTGATTTGAGCCCGAGCCGCAGGCGAGGGCTTAATAATGAGCCGAGACTGTAATTAGCAACGCTCACGAGTTACATACGACGTTTTTCAACACACTTGTGAGTAAAAGACAGACATACGTGGTTATAAAATAACAAACACAGTTCATAACAAAGCTGTGAATTGTGATTGAAAAATGGCGCCGAACCTCGCGCATGCGCGTAGGTTTTTTTTTCTGCCAAATGTGTCAATGTCTGTATTAAACATTTACATTTTACGTGAAAATGTTTAATTTGGAGTGGTAAATGCAAATATTTTAATATTTTATAACAAATTATTGTAAATTAACCATTTTGGCGATGGGGTAAACCTATCTGCCTCAGACGCCAGTGACTGCGGGTTCGATTCCCGCTGAGGAAAAAAGTTCCAGTCTGGGTGTTAATCTTATATATTTTCAACACACTTGCTCGTAAAGTGAGCGTTATTCTATTGAATTTAGAACTATAAACTGGGCTATAAGTCACGCGTGCATAATATATTATACCCTAGTGCATAATATAATGAATCCTACAAAGTTTAATTGTACCTTTGTGCAAATAACATGCGAGAAAACAGAGCATATTTTATTGGTCCGGGTTATACACTAAATATTTTCAGAAACAAAAAAGAGGTTTTATACCACTTCAAATCCCTATACATTTTTAAATGTTTGCGCCTTATACTAGTAAAATAAATTTGTATATTAAACAAATTATTCACAATTTACAATCATTTGTCATAAAATATTAAAATATTTGCATTTACCACTCCAAATTAAATATTTTCACTTAAAATAGGCTGTAAATGCTATACAAACATTGACACATTTGACGGAAAAAAAAAACCTACGCGCATGCGCGAGGTTCGGCGCCATTTTTCAATCACAATTCACAGCTTTGTTATCAAGTGTGTTTGTTATTTTATGACCACGTATGTCTGTCTTTTACTCACAAGTGTGTTGAAAAACGTCGTATGTAACTCGTGAGCGTTGCTAATTACAGTCTCGGCTCATTATTAAGCCCTCGCCTGCGGCTCGGGCTCAAATCACAGCCTTGACTGTAATTAGCAACTTCGCTCACTTGTTACATAATATACTATTCTGTGAGAACTTCGGGAATTCCTTCCATAATACAACCAAACACCCACTGAAAAAGCTTTCTACTGAGTATCACATCCGTGCACTCAAGGTATAAGATTATTTCATACAAACTAAAACATAATATATTTCCCGTTCCCGTGTTAATTTCGGGAATTCTTTTCATAACACAACCAGTCACTCTATGAAGAACCTTTATGCCAAGTATCACACCCGTGCACTGAAGGAATAAGATTTTTCATACAAACTAAAAAGTCCAATAATTCCCGTTCCCGTAGGAATTTTGAGATTTCCTTCCTTAGTGCTCCCCCACAACCTCTAAGGATTGTATGTTCCAAATGTCAGCTCTCTACAGCCAGTTGTTTTGGCTCCACGTTGTCTGTCAGTCACTCAGAAAGATTTAATAGGTAATTGGATCAAATCAAAACTATGTTATGAAATTTTATGTTATCAATAACTAGATATTAATATTAATTAGTCTTAGGGAAGAGTAATGTAAAGCACCATTGTAATTAAATAAGTTATATTATAAAACAAGTTTTATAACCATTCCGTTTACAACTGCCAATTACAGCTCTTATCGGTATCATTCGGCCAATTTTTTTATTGTAAATAAAACAAGTTTTGTAAACATTGTCGATCATATCTTCATTGTAAAAAACAAAAATACTGTTTACTAAAATGGCGTTATGGAGCTTCTTAATGACGTATAACTAATTGCCCACTAGGAAATAGTTATCTGAACTAGAATTATGATACAATCACGATTTATTTGTTGAGTTTTAACTCTTTATAAAGGAATCAAGCTGAACTCTAATAAATTTAATGTGAAAATAAACTATTTCTTATTCTTATTCTTATTCTAAATTGCATAAAGTATGCGCTTTGTATTAATGTAAACGAGACAATGGCTGGTTCCCTTATAAAAGTAATTAAGGAACGACACATGGTATCCAATCTTGCCCCTTGCATGGCAACCGCGTTTGAACGTCTGATTTATGGATTTTAAGAAAATATCAAAGCATGTCTTAAGTATAAAAGTTTTTTTCAGATCCGTCGTTATACAGGGTTAATTTAAAATAACGCATCACCTCTTGCAGGCAGCCTCTGCACATCAATTCCAAGGCCGGCGCCAGACTTAGCTTCAAATGTTTGAACAAATGTTTGAATGCTATGGGTGGCGCTGGACTTTGCATATGTATTCAACGTTTGCACAAAGCTTTGCACTTTGCCATCCGGTGTCGATCTTTTTCCACACATCAAAGCGTTCAAAGTTGCATTTGTGCAAATGTTTGCGTGGCTTGCCACACTTGTTCAGTATTCCAGTTGCTCGAGCGTTGACGGTTGTGTGCATGTTACACTGCATGCGGCGATATGATGGACTGGGGCAGCGAGTGCGTTCTGGAGTTGTTACAGGGGCAACTATGTACAAGGAACCCGAAAAATAACAAATAAAAAAAATATAATTACATGCACACAAATAATACAGGCTAACTGAGTCTACAAAATCGTTGTCCATCTTGTTTGTTGTCTACTAGCATACTGTGGAGAAAAGTGTTTGCGAAGCAAGTCTGGCAGGTTACGTCAATATGTGTTCAAACGCTTTGCAAAGTCGTCAAAGATTTGTGCAAATCTTTGAAGCTAAGTCTGGCGCCCGGGCAACATTTGTTCTACTTTTTACAAATCTTGATAAATAACACAAAAAATTTAAACAAAAAATTTTTGCTCCTTACGTAGAGTATTTAAGAAGATTTAAGAGAGATTTTGTAAGAAGTACCTATTATTATTTTGAAGCGATATTTTACTGCGCAAGGTGCGTGGCATGCCTACGCTCAGAGTAAATAGAGTTACGCCTCTAAACATAGGCTATAAATATATTTTGTATGGGAAAACAAAATTTTTAAAAACTATTAATTTTAAAAAGATGTAGAACAAATGTTTTTGGGATTGATGTGGAGAAGCTGTCTACAAGAGGTGATGCGCTTATTAAATGTATTAACCGTGTATTTTAGGGGTTTTGATTATTTGACGGTTTCCGGGCGTGATTTATTATTGTAAAATATATTAATTTTAAAACAAAGTTAAGAAAATAAATACTTTTATGGATTTACACAAATAACAATAGCGAACATAATTTTTTCTCTAAGAATAGTGAAGTATATTACTTATAAAATAAATTTACGCTTAGCTCCTCATAAAATGCAAATATGATCGTATAGGCACTCCGTTATACAATTCATGTTTAGTAGGCCTAGTGCGAGTTTATTTGAATTACTTTAACATCGCGTTAATCGAGCAAACCACTTGAAACAACCAATCGCGATCTTACAAATTCGGTTTTCCAATTTCGTCACTAGTTGGCGCTGCTTCGATCCCTTACAAAACGAAGTTAACGCTAAAGCGATGGTAAAGTTAAAAAACTCGCACTAGGCTCTTCTTAGCAGTATGTCAGCGGAATACAAGACCTGCGTATTTGCGTGCATATGCTTAATTCTTCCTAAAATACGATCTAGAAAATACTCTCGAAGTTTTGCCTTAAAACGTTTCTAGATTACTGCAAAAGTAACACTTAAGTAATTAAGTAAATAAGATCGAGCATGTGTTACCCCATTTTGTAAGTTGACATACTATTAGAAGTATGTATTCCCAAAATGTTAATACTTGGTAATTATTTCCCATCGTTATTTTGAGTTACTTCTCAGCCTAATAAATATAAAAAGAAACTCGACTCAACGGTTTTTTGTTCAAGACTCTAGGACAATTAACACCTTCTTAAAATATAAGTATGTCACATAAGAAAGGTGAGTAAACAAGAACTTTCTTTTTATTATAAAAAAGTGTCTCACTCGGTTTAAGTAGTATTCAATGGCACAATATTAATAAATTAAATATTTAATTTCCCTTTTCAACCGACTTCCAGAAAAGGAGGAGGTCTCAATTCGTCTGTATGTTTTTTTTGTGTCTTTGTTACACGATATTTCGTACAATTATTAATCAATTTTGAAAATTATTCTTTGATATGATAGAGGATACTTCATAGTTGGTCCCATATAAAGTTCATCGAAATTGAAAATTTTAAATTTTCCAAAAAATATGTATGATAACGGGGATTGTTTACGTTGATGACACTATAACTCAGCCAAACTTGACGTGAAGTCGGTTTCATTAAAATGAGATGTGATGATGAAGTCTTAGATACACTTATCTTACCTTAGGTACACGACGTAGGTATAGATCTATACTGATATATAAAGATCAAGAGTTTGTTTGTTTGGTTGAAAGCGCTCATCTCAGGAATCACTGATCAGATTTTAAAAAAAAAAATTGCGTTGTTTAGTCCATTTATCGAAGAAGGTTATATTGTATCCCGGGATTCCCACGGGAACGGGAGTAATGCAGGGGACCGGCTGGTAATAAATAATATTTAGAAATCATGAAAAGGCCTAACTTGACCTACTTTGAGATTTTAGTTTCCAGTTTTCAACAAAAATACGAATATCAATTTGTTTTATTTATAAATTGTTTTTTGATTTTAAATTATAAGCAGGCGGAAATTATGGAGAGATAATAACAATAAAAAATAGGAGCCATTTGTATGTACCAGTAAGTTATCTTACAATTTACTATAATTGTAGTGATTTCCTCCCGTGGATAAGCATTTCGAAAAAGGCGACTAATTCGAGTGGCTTATACAAAATCTGCCGACAGATGACGACCACTTTGGCGATGGGGTAACACTGTCTGCCTCAGACGCAAGGAACCAGAAAAAAAAATGTTCCAGGTCTGGATGTTTATCTATCTATGTATTTATATTCTAGTTTCCCCTCTAGTTCGCTACATGGTATCCCATATCACAAACTCTGCTTACTTCGGGGCCATGTAGTCGGTGTGATTGTCTGGGGATTTTATAGTGGTTTTGTGTTCTGACAACATTTTATGTAAAGCCAGTTCTATTCTAAGCCCGTGTGATTTCATCTTCAGGTGATATTGAGGTCAACCTCTAGTCTGGTCACCGATAACAGAAAAGATTAAATATATTTTATTTATTTTTTCTTTTAAATATCCCATCAATCTATCTGCGAATAAGATAAATAAATATTTCACATTATATAGTCCAAAATATGTTTCCTAAAGATATTTTCAACACACTTGCTCGTAAAGTGAGCGTTATTCTATTGAATTTAGAACTATAAACTGGGCTATAAGTCACGCGTGCATAATATATTATACCCTAGTGCATAATATAATGAATCCTACAAAGTTGAATTGTACCTTTGTGCAAATTAAATGCGAGTAAACAGAGCATATTTTATTGATCCGGGTTATACATTAATTTTTTTCAGAAACAACAAAGAGGTTTTATACCACTTCAAATCCATATACATTTTTAAATGTTTACGCCTTATATTAGTTATACAAAATTGTATATCAAACAAATTATTCACAATTTACAATAATTTGTTACAAAATATTAAAATATTTGGATTTACCACTCCAAATTAAATATTTTCATGTAAAATAGGCTGTATATGCTATACAGCCATTGACACATTTGGCAGAAAAAAAAACCTACGCGCATGCGCGAAGTTCGGTGCCATTTTTCAATCACAATTCACAGCTTTGTTATCAAGTGTGTTTGTTATTTTATGACCAGGTATGTCTGTCTTTTACTCACAAGTGTGTTGAAAAACGTCGTATATAACTCGTGAGCGTTGCTAATTACAGTCTCGGCTCATTATTAAGCCCTCGCCTGCGGCTCGGGCTCAAATCACAGCCTCGACTTAGCAACTTCGCTCACTTGTTACATAATATACTATAGATAACGGATAATTAATTTAAGAAATAAATAAACATAAACAATATTGAATATAAGTATACATATTTTTTATTAGAAAATAAACTTAAATAAACATATATAATCCACGACTTTACAGCTGATATCTAGTATATTAATATTTTCCGCCACTGGGATTCGAAACCACAAGAACCTCTGGCTAACACAATAAGGATTATTTACATCTCTCATGTTCGGTAAAGAGGTTGCTTTGCTATTCAGCCTTGTCTTCGTGTGAGTATAATACTCATCAATTTTAAATATTGAATGGCGAAGCTCAATTTCGATCTTGAAAAAAAAAAAGTTCTTTACTTGATTCTTTTTAATGAAAAAAGTCGGGAATAGGAAACACCTACCCCTAAAATTTTAAAATTGCTCTCATTTCAATATAAATTTCAACAAATAAAATGTTTTATTCTTGTAATGCCGGTTTTTTTCTACTTACCTCACAATCGAGATGTAAAGCAGAATAGTTAGCTCGGGTGTAAGCATCAATTGCACCCTTGAACTATAGGCGCCCTTGCTGCGCTCGTAATATCTCGGGCTGCAATTGATGCCTAATGGTGGCTTCTCACTGCGCGTGTTAGCCCGCGCCGCGCCGCGCCGCGCCCCGCGCAGTATGAAAAGCGTAGTAGCACGCGCAGGGAGAAGCCACCTTAGCCCGCGCCGCGCCGCGCCCCGCGCAGTGTGAAGAGCTAGGGGAGGCGCGGCGCGGCGCATTTGAAGCTACCGACTTTTAGCGGATAGGGCGCGCCGCGACGCGCCTAGCTCTTCACATTGCGCGGGGCGCGGCGCGGCGCGGGCTAAGGTGGCTTCTCCCTGCGCGTGCTACTACGCTTTTCATACTGCGCGGGTCGCGGCGCGGCGCGGCGCGGGCTAACACGCGCAGTGAGAAGCCACCATTACAGCCCTTGGCTACTAATCTACTATTCTAATCTGTACTCATTATCCTTTTATGTTCATATCTCATTTTGACCAACTAAAAACAGGTTCTGTATTCGACCCACACGAAAAACTTTTTATCTGGTTTTAATGGGGCTTGCGTTATTTAAATGCTTATTTCCAGGGAATGTTTCAGGATAATATACTAAGGTATATCAAATATCTAAGGAATCAGATACTGAAACTGTTTCATATCTAACAGCAAAAGTCTTGTGATTGCTATAATCGTATGTTTTCGTAGCAATTCTTTTTACAATTCTACCAAAGACTTAGGGCGTAGTTTGTAATTTTTTTACATAAACTTTATCTGAACAAAATATAGGCTTTAACATTATCAAATTCTTGCCATTTTATGGGCAGTACCCGGTTGGGGTCGGAAGGCTATCGTCCTAAAACAACACCGCGGTCCCAAAAGCATCCGTCAATAAAACTATTAATTTCTAGTGGTAATTTGGGAGCACAACTAAAATAAACATGTTTTTGCTTTGAAAAGTAGAGTCAACAAAAAAGACACAGTGGATATATTGCTCAAACGACAAATGGAAGAAGTCTATAACTTCTTTATAAAGCAGTCGTAATAAACATAAGACATAAGAATAAACATAATCTTGGCTAGTGACTCATGCACCCACTAGTTCACCCATCGCACCGTCACTGTCGATAATGTTAAAATAAAAATAATACGGTAAGAAATTGTCTGTTGAAATAAAATGAATACTGTTAGATCTGTCCATCTGTCACCAGGCTGTATCTCAGACTTGGGTTATCACTTGTCATTTTAGTTAAGTTGTCATTTTCCTCATCAGTGTCCTTAATCTTTAATGCCAAAAAACAAAAATACGTTGATAGTACCAGGAACACATAACATCGCAACAGATTGTAGTATTTTAGATTTGATTAACCTTGCCCAATAGCTGAACCATACCAAAAGGGTGTTTCTCATGGTCCTATTGATTTGTTCCATCATAATTTACCTATATTCACTTATGAAGTCCTGGTATTTTAAAACTTAATCTTAATTGAATTCGACAAATGAATTTTGAATTTTCGCTTTAGTTACCCATCGCCTCATAAAAAACAGTAAGAGATATACGTTACGAGGTATACGACTACGTTCGCCAAAATTTTTGCTTATCAAAAATTGCTCACAAAATTAGGGCCCGTATGCATGACAGATGAATTGTAATTTTATTGTATGGCTACAACTAGTAACTCAGAGAAAGACTTTATTGTATATTGTTGCAAACTGTACTCTGCCTTCTAGTTTTTTTCTTGTAGTCCCAAATTACCACTAGAAATTAATATTTTTATTGAAGGTGACTTCTGGGACCGCTGTGCTGGTCCTAAAAGACTCCCAACTCGGCAGTTGGTTGGTGTACTTAAGTCTTATTCCGCACTAAAATCGAAGTGTTCTATAAAATCTACGGATCTATTTCTAGCTCCACAAATAAGTTGAACTTTGAAAAAAGAAAACCGTTAGTGCAAAATCTGGACAATACAGCAAGTAAGTTCGTTGCCATGACATACATATAACTGATTTATTTTTATAAATACAATTATGTTTATCATACATAACGGTAGTCACGTAAAGTTCACAAAGATAAGAAGGTTAATACCTAACTGTATTTTCAACACACTTGCTCGTAAAGTGAGCGTTATTCTATTTAATTTAGAACTATAAACTGGGCTATAAGTCACGCGTACATAATATATTATACCCTAGTGCATAATATAATGAATCCTACAAAGTTGAATTGTACCTTTGTGCAAATTACATGCGAGTAAACAGAGCATATTTTATTGGTCCGGGTTATACATTCAATATTTTCAGAAACAACAAAGAGGTTTTATACCACTTCAAATCCATATACATTTTTAAATGTTTGCGCCTTATATTAGTAAAACAAATTTGTATATCAAAGAAATTATTCACAATTTACAATAATTTGTTATAAAATATTAAAATATTTGCATTTACCACTCCAAATTAAACATTTTCACTTAAAATAGGCTGTATATGCTATACATACATTGACACATTTGGCGGAAAAAAAAGCTACGCGCATGCGCGAGGTTCAGCGCCATTTTTCAATCACAATTCACAGCTTTGTTATCAAATGTGTTTGTTATTTTATGACCACGTATGTCTGTCTTTTACTCACAAGTGTGTTGAAAAACGTCGTATGTAACTCGTGAGCGTTGCTAATTACAGTCTCGGCTCATTATTAAGCCCTCGCCTGCGGCTCGGGCTCAAATCACAGCCTCGACTGTAAGTAGCAACTTCGCTCACTTGTTACATAATATACTATTTTATCATAGCAGCAAATAAACTTGAAGAAAAGTATAAATGTCTTTAATTCTTTTATTTATTATAAGAAAACGATGTCCTCATCGAAATCTCGTGAGTAGGTACCTACTATGTACTTACCATGAATAACACTTCCTAGTGTTAATATTATTGAAAAAATTTAGCAAACATGTAGGTCGTGGCCTGCATGAAGACACAGTCTACTTTTTATCCCCGATTATATTAATATTACTAGCCCTAAGTTGGGCAAAGGCTTTCCTTTTTTATTCCTAGATTATACAGGGTTAATTTTAATTAACGCATCACCTCTTGCGGGCAGCCTCTCCACATCAATCCCAACAACATTTGTTGTACGACTTTTTACAAATCTTGATAAATAACACAATAAATAAAAACAAAAAAATTTTTGCTCCTTACTCTACATTTTGTAAGAATTACCTATCATTATTTTGAAGAGATATTTTACTGCGCAAGGTGCGTGGCATACCTACGCTCAAAGTAAATAGAGTTACGCCTCTAAATAGAGGCTACAAATGGGAAAACTAAAATTTTAAAAACTGTTAATTTTAAAATGTTGTTGGGATTGATATGGAGAGGCTGCCTTCAAGAGGTGATGCGCTAATTAAAATTAACCCTGTATATTTAGGCGTTTTTTTTAAAATACGCTATATTGATTTAATTTTATACAGCTTAGATTAAATAAAATAATAAATAAATACCTAATGGATGGACATTAATTCATACTATCTAGTCTTACAGAGAGCTCGTATCGTTGTGTTAGAGGTACTAGACAATGGAAACAAATATTTATACTGCATGTTCTAATAGATACATACATATTACATCCAGACTTATACAAACACACATGTTCATCCACAAAAATATTTGCATTGTATGGTGTTCTGCCTACCCCATTAGGGATACAGGCGTGAAGTTATGTATGTATGTATGTGGATTGAACTCGCGACCACTATAGTTATGTATGATCAGACCAGTAGTTACAAATATTAGTTCATTTGACCAAACCATCTAACTCTTCAACTTGATTATATTAGTGTACATTTGTTATATTTTGCACTTTGCTATATTAAAACACGACTTACTTACGTACTAAACATGCAATGTTATTTGTGAAATCGTATAGTGACTAGTAAAAAGGAACATTTAATCTTATTTTTGCTCAAAATACAAAAATGCTATCTAATACCGCATCAAATTGTTATGCTCTATTATGTTTAAGTAACCGTTAAAATGTTAAACCGTTAAAATGTATACCTATGTTTTAATTCTATGAGTATGACCCGTTCAATACAAACTCTCGTTAATAAATAAAAAAACCAAAAAAGTGGGGGGTAAAATGGCTGACACTAAAATAGTAGCGACATCTTTTGGGCGCCTTTTGTACAAAAAGAGCAATTAATGTAGATTGAGCATTGCTTCGTGCGAAATAGACGGGAGTTGTCTACAGGCAGTGAACGAAAATTGCATGGAAGAGTAACTTCAAACAAAATCTCTTTGAAAAGCGGCATACGACCTTTGTTTTCATTTAACAGCTAGTTGTTTTCTTTGAAAATGATGAAAATGTGATTAGTTTTATTTGTCAACACACGTAGCTAATAGGCTAAGCAGCGCACAGTACCTACCTAAATGCACATTTAAGAACATTTACGAACTTGAAAGAGTCGTCATGGTGGAAGATTCATGTAGAAGGTAGCAATGAATTACATATATGAATATTTTCACTTTGCATATTTCTATATTTGTTTTATGATGTAGACAAAAAGTTTACGTTCATAATTTGATGACCGGCTGTTGTAGTGGTAACATAAATTGCCTTCAATGCCAGAGGTACTGGGTACGAATCCCGGTGAGATAACACAAATTCAATTCAAATTCTTCAAGGAACTTCATAAAATTATGTTGTGTGTATGTCTGAAATATTCATTAATTGACTAAAATATATTGAAAGCTGCCAAATGAAATTCTTAGATTCTTAGCTAAATATTTTACGATTATTCGTCTATTTTCCAGAACCATTTTCTCAACATTCAGAAGTTTTGGTATTTTGAATACTTAGTTGTTTTTTTTTTAATTTTGCAAACAGAATGCACAAGTATGTTTGACTTCAAATTATTAAAAGGCATAACACCATCCCCGTAGAAATAGTTGCCCCATGCTTTACTTATAAAGACCTGAATTTGGTAGTTAACGTGTCTATTTACAAGTGATAACTGAATTTTATTATTGACAAATACAGTCGATGACATATGCTGCCAACTGCAAACGAAACACGATACCACCCGATCAAACTGAATAAAACAGAATTTTCGTTGGGCCATTTTCAAGCGCTAGTTCCTCTTCTATGTATTTTGCGTTCACTGCCTACAGGTATGAAAAAAATATTCCTTCCTTTTCTAGGGTGCGTAGCATTTTATTAAGTAGAAATAGTTTGGAATTGAATATTTGCCAAAAAATGTATTTTACCATCAAGAATGTTGATGGTTACAAAAAAAGTAAAATAACTGGATTTGAACTTGTAGTAATATTTTAAGTAGCTTTTAATGAACACTAACTTAATTTTTGATCTAGTCTATTGTGTAATTATCTCATTAGCGCCCTCATATAATAGTGCTTATTCCGAAATTATGTCAGTACTGAGAGAGAGAGAGCTTCGCCATAATGCATTTCCGTGTATTGATACTTTCGGTAAGTAAATTTTAAAACTATTAATTTGTTTTTTGTAAATATGTGGTTCTTTTTAAATTTACACGCTCATTTTTTATATTTATATATAAGGAACATTTTATCGATATTGTATCTAGTTAAGTAAATCTGAATTCGAAAATACCACCTGCTCAAACCATAGAGGTTTAGCGATGAAAACAGAGTTCCTGGGTTCGAAATTAGGTGGGACGGATAATTGTGTGATTACATAGACATATTCATGAAGCTGTCAAATCATGGACGTTTATTAAAGTTTAATTCTTATATTTATATTCAATACCTATTTTTATATTCCTAAGTCAATCTATTCGTTGTGTAGATAACGGATTGATGTCATTCCGAGTTCTGTGAACTTAACTTGGGCTAGATAGTGCGGTTGAATGTTAGAAATATTTATTATTTATTATTATGTCCCCATGGTCCCCAGGAACTTGACATTGGTAGGGCTGTTTTATCGGCTTAACTTACCTAAAGGGACACGTCTTAAAGAAGTAACTGCGAAGCCAGAAACAAAGTGTAACATATTTTGAGAAACTGATATTAAAGTTTGAAACAAAGATATCACTAGAATTGAATAGATACATAATGTTGGATGTTATAGGATTGGAACTGGCTTTTTGTAAAATATTATTTAGACAATCCTAAGGTTATTAGTAGGTTAGTCGACTTTTAGGACTAGCTTATTCAAATCCCTATACGTGTAAAACTTATCATTACGTTTAAATATATAATTATGTCATTCCTCAGTTCGCCTGCTTATCATGCCTCCTGCCAGCCCAAAGCCAGCCCTTAACAGAAGGGCTAGCGCGTGCGGCGGCCGATGTCGCCGTGGCCAAGGGCGCGGCGCTGCTGGCGGCGAAGACTGCGCTCGTGAAGGGCGCGGCGTCGTTGGCCCTCAAGGGCGCGACCATTGGTTCTCATATTGTGTTGGGAGCGATCTCTAGTGGACTGGAGGCTACGGCTGAAGCAATTAAACCTGTAAGTATTTTTGTTATTTTATGGACAAACAAGAAAAGGAAGAAAAACATTTAAATTATCATCAGTCTTTTTCTCTAGTAATTAGAATTGTATTTTTTGCCAAATAACTACTTGTCGCTCGTTTAACTCTAATCTTACCTGATGATGGTAAGTTACGATCAGGTTCCGATAAGTTCAGTTCCTTCAGACTCTGCTCGTTACATTACCGTCGGTAGGTATCCAAAGTTATTTGACGACGTAACTTATATTATATGCAAGGTTAGATGGCTAGAGGGTCCTGGGGTCAGCACACCAAAAATATGTTTATTATTAGAAAATAATAGAATAAATCTTTATTTTACCTACTTAAATTTTCCATGTTATAACAAAGTTATAAATTAAAAGAATCTAAAATGTATTTCACATTTTACAAACGTATGCAAAAAGCCAACTCAGCCTCATGCATTGTTAAAAAAGGTTGCACTCACCTTACCATAAATTATATGGTTATACTAAAAAAAATTAAAGAAAGATCAGAGAATAAAGAAAGTCAACTCAATCTTATCACTTGTAATTACTTAAGTAAAACTAAACAAATAAACATGGTTTACCTACTCTAAAATACAAAAATTTAACCATTCCTTGTCATAACTTTCATCATCCTTTCAGTCCAGCGAAAGCTCGTCATCAACCGGCCACACAGTTGCCGGAGTTCTCGACAAGTTCTCGAAAGTCATCGAGCTGAAGAAGCAACTGGGCAGTCAAGTCCTGGAACACCTCAGCCCTCCTGTGGAGCGTATTCCAGTGTCTGTGATGTACGAGCCGATAGTGGTGCGCGATGTGATGGAGCCTCAGCCAATGTTGGTGCGGGAAGAACCGCACCCATTTGTTCTGCCCCCGCAACTGCCTGTCTTCGACGTGGCTTGTGCTGATGAGATCCAGTTTGAAGCGCCTCGTGTGCTGCCTCCTCATCTGTATCATCTTGGATCTCGTTTTTCTTCAAGGTTTGTTTGTTTGAGTGTTTTCTTCCGGCCAACTATATTTACAATTTTGAATGATATTTGAACATTAGGAGTAAAAATACTTACTTACTCATTGTATCATAAATTACTTGTATATGTAATTACGAGTATATTTACAGTATGTATTAGAAAAGAAATATGCCTTAGGCTGCAAACTGGACGGCAGCGACAGCGGCGCGGGCAGCGACGAGGACAATCTGGGCCGTTCTCGACGATTTGTCGCGGTTTCATACAAACTCAATACTTTCTATCGTATCGTGGAAGTCGCTGCTCACGCCGCTGCCCGCGCCACTGTCGCTATCGCTGCCGTCCAAGTTGCAGCCTGAGTGTAGCGTTGATAGCTGCTCAAAAACGAGGAGTCAGAAAAACGGTTAAGTTGTCAAGTTTCAAAGTTTCCCTCTATGATTTTTGTGACCAATCCCATGATCGGTTAAGGGGTAACTATATTGTCTTTGAGAAAAGAAAGGTGATCTTCAAGGTCAAGATGATTCAAGTACCTTCATAATAACTGATAGCATGTCCTTGTTGTCACGAAATTAGCAATCTTCATACAAACATACAAAGTTATATTAAGAAGCGGAGAATTATAACGAAATATATTTACCATACGTGACATCAGACGACATTATATCCTCTGGGTTTCTGCCTACCCCATAAGGGATACAGGCGTGAAGTTTTGTATGTATGTATGTATTTACCATAAAATATAGTTTGCATACTTATTGTTGTTATTTATGATTTTATTTGTCAAACATTATGTTTTCTTTTCCAGACTGCTGCGCCGTGGTCCCTACCGCAGGCCTTTCGTGAGAACTTTCAGACACCATTAACTCTACAGACGCAATAAGTACTCTTAAGATATGCAAATATTGTTGAATAAATTGTTTCAACTCGATTTAATATACTTTCTATTCTTGTCTCCCAACAATATCGATTTCAATACAAAAAAAGCAATTATTAAGTTAATAACTACACATAAACACAAACCTACTAACTTTTTAAAGTTTGACGAGAGGCTTCTCGGCCGAGGCTCTCAACGAGCGTGTACAGCCGCCATCAGGATATGGAGCAAAACCGACACCGCGCGAAGTTGCTCCGTGTTCTTTATGAGTAGAAACATTTCAATAGATAAAAAATAGACTATATCTGTATACATAGAAGATTATTTGCTTACCTTTGTGTTGCAAAAATATGATTATAGTGAAAAAAATGAGGTGGATTTGCTTGTAATGCTAGCGACGAATAGCTGAGCTAATAGTTCAGTGGCTTACTTACTTTACGGAAGGGTCAATCCCATGTAGACAAGATTTATGAGCGATAACTTTCTATAAATAAACTTAGGTCTAGTAATGGTATGTTTCATGGACTCTATCAGCCAGGATACGTCTACATTGCGAGCACAGAACTTTGTCGACTCGTATGTTTACGAATGTTCGTATAGTATAGAGTCGGTTGCAAGGTTTTAGTAACATTGTAATCTTTTATTTTACAGTTATTTAAGAGTACAACATGTTTACAAACATTCAAAATTAACAAGGCATACATTTATTTAAGCAGGCCGTGCGGCAATGGATGGATTTCAATTATTGCTTACAAACCGTCTCCATACTATGCGAACATTCGTAAATATACCACATTTCCACACATATGTGTATATTCTAAAGTCACTATCATCGCAACGTGTATATCAGACATGTTTTCGTTTAGGTGAGAGCTAGTTTTCTTGTGAGCCCATACCATAAGATGTCGTAGACTGTAGGTTTTATGTAGTACGGATACTAGAGGTTTACTATCTCTTCACGTAGCGCTTCTTCCCTGGATAAACGTACCGTTGCTTAAATTGCTAGTGATCTTTGCATGGAGGCATCTTTGAGGCTGCAAACTGGGCGGCAGCGACAGTGGCGCGGTCAGCGACGCGAGGAATCTGGGCCGTTCTCGACGCCAGCGGGCGAGAGAGTGATTTGTCACCATGTCATACAAAGTCAATACTTTCTATTGTGTCGCGGAAATCTCTGCCCGCGCCGCTGTCGCTCTCGCTATCGCTGTCGCTGCCGTCCAGTTTGCAGCCTCAGGATTGAATACCTACTAAGTAGTCCATCTGCAAGTTAAGGGATTATTTTATTACGAGCCAACTCCATCTTTGAACGTCATATATCATCTAGAGAAATAGAGGACACAAGCAGGTTTTTATGTTCAAATCCTACACGTTTTTCACGTTTTCTACAAGAAAACTAGTCAATAAATAATCACAACGCTTGGTTAGTTAGACATTGAATTTTGTCTAAATATCAATATTTATTATCACTGTGCTAGTAATTATACAGGTTCAACATTTTAGCCGATATTGGTTAACCGTAATCAAATAATGAATACCAATGACACGCAACGCCCAGTTCGCTGTTTTTTGCATACGGTAATATTCGCACATTGTTACTCTATTTGTCTATTTGAGAATGCAATTAGGAATTATTATGAATATTGTTATCAATTTCGATAGCCAGAACTGGTTCAGTAAATTTCCTTTCTTACGTAGTTTTTGAATCGATTTGTGCGCGGATTACGGTTATCCTCGTTATGGAGACAGTCAAACTCATACCTACCTAAAATTTGTTGTAGCTAAGTACCTTACAGTAGGCATGTATTATGGGATGATTAAAATAAAAAAATATATGCAATACAGCAAAGGTGGCTTAGGATGTTACGACACCAATCGATCAAGGTCGACTAATCCGTAGAATAGATGGACGAATCGAGTGTTTTTTTTTTTCTAGGACATAGTAAGTTTGTTTGAACGTTGAGCCTAGAAACTATTAGTCAGATCTAAATAATGTTTTTGAATAAACGAAAAATGTGATAAGTAAATAAAAATAAATAAATTTATTTATCACATTTTTCATTTATTTCAGAATAATTGAGCATTTTAAATGAAAAACTTAAAAACATAATTAATGTTTTTGAATTTGATAGCCAAGATCGTGATAGCAAAAATTTGTTATAGGATCAAATAGTGATTGCGCGAAGATGATTAACAGTTTTTTGGATAAAATAATTGGAAATTGTCATGTTTCTTGTTATTATATTGACATATCGTCCTATGTTGGAAGATCTATCAGATATTTATAACTCAGTTCTCGCAACAGCCATCTTTGCTAGAAAAATGCAGCATATTTTTATTTATTACTAGCTGACCCGGCAAACGTTGTTTTGCCATATAAATAAAAAAAAATAGATGTTGGCCGATTCTCGTAGATACCGGATAAGCACAAAAAATTTCATCAAAATCGGTCAAGCCGTTTCGAAGGAGTATGGCAACGAAAACTGTGACACGAGAATTTTATATATTAGATTGAAAAAAAAACTACCTATTACTGAACCGTTACCGAATGTTACCGCTGCGGCGGTAATGTGTTCCGGCAATATTGTATAAAGAGCCAGTTCCTTCCTAAACCCGTGTGCTTTCATCTTCGACCTCATCGTCACTTACCATCAGGTGAGATTGAGGTCAAACGCGGGTTTAGTCACATATAAAAAAAAAAAAAACCATTTATAACACCAAGCCATATGTTACATTCGTTGTTAGATGTGTTCCAAATAAAGAATAAGAGCATTTTAGCTTGGCGTAGGAAATATTTTACTCAGGATTTTAAATCTAAGTTTCAACGTAATTAATGTTATAAAAATGCGTGTTATTATCGCTTCCAATACATGGTGAATCTCTATTATGTTGACTATAATATTTCGCTTAATATGTATAAATCAGCAACAACGTCAATGACCGCGTCTGCTTTTTGAATAAAAACAAAATATGCTATATTTATGGCTATCTCGAACCAATCTTTTAAATTTGTTTTCATTGGTCACAGCAAAACAAACTTTGTACTTATTTTATACATATGCAAAATAAACTGTTTCTATCGGCATCCATACCTATAAAGGTAAAGTATTGCGGGGATAATAGGACGTTTTTCATAACGCAATCGTTAACATTGATACTATTCAACTGATTGAGATATTAAATCGTAAACTTTTTTCGGCACTCAATTCCACTTTGTCAATTAATAACACGATAATCTAGTTTGTATTTGACAAGTTTAAAGAAATGACAACACGCGCCACCACCCACCTCTGGGCCAGCTTGGTGGATTATGGCCTATACCTCCTCGTCACCCAGAGGAGAGACTCATGCCCTGCAGTGGACTCATTGCAATGAGTTGTGATGATGATGATGATAAACACACGCGCGGTCAGCTGTGAGCTCTGTTATTGCGTAACATTCTAGAATCTGCTTATTAATTCATTTATAAAGCGATAACCCCATTTCTACAAGATTTATTAGACGGTAATGAAAATATGTGTTTAGCATTTTTCAAATACCACTTTTTTTATTCGGCGAGAAGTCGTCGTGGCGTCATAGTTAATGTGTGTATCATACGATATCACATGTTAAGCAACGTTCGGCTCGGTCGGTACTTGGATGGGTGACCGCCGACCATTCATTTTCTCACGACGACTTCCGTTCTTCGGAGGGCACGTTAAGCACTCGGTCCCGGGTGCTGTATACTTGTATACAGTGGGCGTTAGGGTTTGTCAGAAGCCATTTCGGCGCCCTGAAAATTCTGGCATCCACCACCCAGCTCTGGGCCAGCTTGGTGGATTATGGCCTCCACCTCGTCACCCAGGGGAGAGACTCATGCCCTGTAGTGGGCTCATTACAAGGAGTTGTGATGATGATGATTTTTTTTATTGAAGTCTAAGCCCGCTTTTGACCTCAATCTCGCCTGCTGGCAAGTGAAGATGAGGTCGAAGGTGATGCACACGGGCCCAGGAAAGAAAATGACGGGTTCTTCATAAAATATTGCTGGAACACATCACCGCCGGAGCGGTAATATTTGGCGGCATTTTATATGAAGGCTAGTCGCTAGCCGTTCAGACCCTGATGGGATCCTACCACCAACCTGGGTCACTCAGAATAGTCGCCTTTTACGATACGCTGGATCCAATGGCAGAATAGTCCAGGGGCAGAAGGACTATTCCAAGCCGACCCTACACGGACAAGAAATTTTAATAATCGTAGTTATTAAAGTTTATGTAAAAAAATTACAAACTACGCCCTAAGTCTTAGGTAGAATTGTAAAAAGAATTGCTACGAAAACATACGATTATAGCAATCACAAGACTTTTGCTGTTAGATATGAAACAGTTTCAGTATCTGATTCCTTAGATATTTGATATACCTTAGTATATTATCCTGAAACATTCATGGAAATAAGCATTTAAATAACGCAAGCCCCATTAAAACCAGATAAAAAGTTTTTCGTGTGGGTCGAATACAGAACCTGTTTTTAGTTGGTCAAAAATGAGATATGAACATAAAAGGATAATGAGTACAGATTAAAATAGTAGATTAGTAGCCAAGGGCTGTAAGGCATCAATTGCAGCCCGAGATATTTAGGCGCATGAGCGCAGCGAGGGTGCCTATAGTTCGAGGGTGCAATTGATGCTTACACCCGAGCTAACTATTCTGCTTTACATCTCGATTGTGAGTCAAGTAGAAAAAAACCGGCATTACAAGAATAAAACATTTTATTTGTTGAAATTTATAGTGAAATCAGAACAATTTTTAAATTTTAGGGACTGGTGTTTTATTAAGTTAAAGTATTCTATTCCCACCTTTGTTCATTAAAAAGAATCAAGTACAGAACTTTTTAATAAACTTTTTCAAGATCGAAATTGAGCTTCGCCGTTCGATATTTAAAATTGATGACTATTATACTCACACGAAGACAAGGCTGAATAGCAAAGCGACCTCTTTGGTCATTGGACTGAATGCATGATGTCTTTTGCCAGTATGATAGTTAGATGTACGCGAACTTTTTGAAAGAAAGAAGTGTTTGTTTTAAATTACTTACCGCCCTAAGGCTTTTCTAGCTAGGTTATTACCCTAGAGCACTAATTAGTCACCTACAAGCCCCATTTGGAGGTAATAAGAACCAACTTACCGAACATGACAGATGTAAAATAGATTTTAGTAAAACTGTTATTCAAAATACGTATTGTTTTGTACCGCACCCGCCGCGCCATACTGTCTTGTTTATTTCCACTAACAATTAGTTATGCTGTGTTCCGGATAGAGTAATTAATGGAGTTACAATTACGAATTATAATGGGCCGTGTAATTATTTACGTTAATTACTACGAGATAATTATTACTTGGCATCTGACGTCAGAGGGATGGCTACGCAATAACCCCTTCCTATGTCACGATCAAAATGAAACAATTTAAGGTTTTTTCTTCTTCTAAGACATATACGACCATACGAAGATCATGACGACCACTTTGGCGAAGGGGTAACACTGTCTGCCTTAGACGCCAGTGGTCGCTTCGATTCCCGCACGCAACACGACAAAAAAATTCCGGGTCTGGGCATTTATCTATTTATATTCCCCCCTAGTTCGCTACATGGTATCCCATATCACAAGCTCTGCTTAGTTTGGTTCCATGTAGTTGGTGTGATTCTCTGGGGATTTCATTTTTATTATTTATTTATTATATAAATCTTAAAGTCGTCGTGGCGCCGTGGTTACTGTGTGCATCATACGATATCACAGGTTAAGCAACGTTTGGCGCGGTCGGTACTTGGATGGGTGACCGCCGACCATTCATTTCTCACGAGGACTTCCGTGCTTCGGAGGGCACGTTAAGCAGTCGGTTCCGGGTGCTGTATACTTGTATACAGTAGTCGTTAGGGTTTGTCAGAAGCCATCTAGGCGCCCTGAAAATTCTGGCATCCACCACCCAGCACTGGGCCAGCTTGGTGGATTATGGCCTATACCTCCTCGTCACCCAGGGGAGAGACTCATGCCCTGCAGTGGGCTCATTACAAAGAGTTGAGATGATGATGATGATAATATAAATCTTGGCATGGTATTTTTTTCCAGATTTAGCACGTGGAAATATTATAATCTACAAGCTTCTCCCCACAACTTTGTGCGAGCTAAGCCACCCTTCCTGTGAAACTCCTTCCATAATACAATCAGATACCCATTGAAAGAACCTTTATACCAATTTTAACATCCGTGCATTCAAGGAACAAGATTTTTCATACAAACAAAAACATCTATTTTTCTCGTTCCCGTAGGAATTTCGGGAATTTCTTCTATAATATAAACAGACACTCATTGAAGAACCTTAATATTAAGTATCACAGCCGTGTACTTCAAGGAATAAGATTTTTCACACAAACCAAAAAATTCAATATTTCCCGTTTCCGCACGTTGTCCTTCAGTCACTCTGTCAGTTTTTGAATGCAGGGGGGAGGGAAAGTACTCTAAATAATAGAGATAGCAAATTATACTCCAAAAAAACATTATTTTATTTCGGAAAAGAAATAAAACTGCATACAAAGATTTTCTAAAATTCGTTCGCTTCACACGGGAATTGAACCGACTAAAATCTAATAATATTCTTAAGTTTTCGCGATTCATACTATTAAATAAAACACTTTTTAACCGGATTTATCGCGTATTTACATTTTAAATTTTAGCTCGACGTTTCGGTGTCTTTGCAGATCCCGTGGTCACGAGCGATCTGTAAAAATTACACTTTGTAATTTTATTGCATCGATCGTTAGGGTCAATCACAAGAATGAAATCTCTTTAACATACTAGGTTAATTTTATGAAAGAAAATCCATGAAATCTTCATTTTTAGATTTTAGTCGGTTCGATTTCTGGGTTAACCAAGGAAATTGTCGAAAAATCTTTATATGTACTTTTTTTTTATTTTTCAAAATAAAGGAATGTTTCTTTGGAGTAAAATTTGCTATCTCTTTTATTTAGAGTACTTTCCCTCCAGGGGGCATTCAAAAAATCCTACCATTCGTATTTCTGTGAGCAGAAAAATATAATCTGTGAGCGGAAATAGCTAATTGATCAGCAACCCACGGCTGTAACTATTTTTGTACAGCATATTAATTATATTAGCTGCAATAAGCGGCTCCTGTTAATTACATTTTGGTAAGCACTCAAGAGGGTACGAAAAAATATCCTCTTGAAGTTTTGGGGTGTGAAAAAATCTATTGATTTCAATAAAAAGGGTGTATTATGATATCGCTACCATAATTAATTCGGATAAGACCAAAAAGCTCCAAAAAAATGTCGTATAAAAAACACTCTAGGGTCGATCCATAGAGAAAGATAAATATACCAAAAGGGTCGATCCAATAAGTCTCCGCGGTTAAGGACTTGACAAATAACGTTTACGTGGCATATTGATAAGGTAGTTTTTTGCTCACAATATTTTAAATATGCACACCAATCAAATACACTGCCTGAATAGACAAGTTTTCTTCAATCATGAAATATTGCTGATCAATCAAATAGTTATTGCGGACTGAATGTTTATTATGGAAACTCATGTTATTGTAAGCTGCCTGTTTACGATTCTATTTTTGACTATTATCAAAATTCTTAGCAGAACAAGGATTTATGCCTGATTTTTTATTGCAAACATAATTTTTGTATGCGGACCAAATTGTTTAAATGCTGTTTTCTTGTGGCATATTTCTGGACATTTAAGTAGGTACATACCTATTTACAGACCATAATGCAATATTTCTAAGGAACGAAAGCCTCCCTTTTTTCCTATTGTAATTTTTTTGTGCTTAATAAGATCACTTTATCGACGGGATAGTTACAATCGTTTTGATATGCATTAAATTTATTTATTCATAATCGATTGCTTCGGTAAACAAAATTATTCTAGTAATATTACGCAAATTCCTGAACGACTAAGTTCCTGCCTGATGTTTCCATGAAGTAGTAAGAGATGCTTTATGAATCTTGATTTATGACCATTTGCACTGCCAGATAGGAATTAGCAATTTAATTTCGTCTCTATTTAATAAGGCATTTGAGTCAAATCACATTGCAGTAAATTCCTGAAAATAAAACGCTACCAAATCAAGTTTCAGTGAAAAATTACAATAGTCCTAATTTATTCCAATTCTACGATTTGCATTGTTAATTTGATGTTAATATTTCAGGCGAGTATAAAAGTGCAGTACTGTCGGTGTAGGGTACAATTACAGTGCAGCATTGCGTTGGATAGTTTGGTAGCCAACAGAGAAACATAATACAATGAATTCCTTCAAGGCAAGGCGCTTTTAATATTTAATAAACCTTAATTTAACTATCCTTTCTTTTGTGTTTATGAACGTAGAGTTTAAACCCGTGAATATAATACTTAAACGAACTTTGTATTTTCAGGTTTTGATTGTCCTCGCCTCAGTCTGTGGAGCTCTCGGTAAGAATCTGAAAGCGTCAATTGTAATTTGCTGTGAAGAAAACACGGTGACTAATGTGACAATTTAATTACAGGAGCGCCCAAGGCAGCTGATTCAAAAGCAGCTCAGAGCGGTATTCTCGAGGAGGTAGTGAGCGACGGCTGGGGCGGACTTGGTGGTTATGGCGGCGGCGTTTTGGTGGGCAACGGACAGGCGCTTAACAACGCCGCGGCTGTAGGAGCGGCGCAGCTCAGCGCCATCCAGAACGCGCAGGCGGTACAAGCTGCGCAGATCTCTAACGCCGCCGCTGCCGCTGTGCAAGGAGCTCGCGTCGCTGAGGCCGCCGCTCGAGCTGGACAAGTCAACGCCATCCAGAACGCACAGGCTCTCAACGCCGCACGCATTGCAAACGTACAGCGAGCACAGGCAGCTGCTATTGAGAACGCGCGTGCGAACGAGGCCGCGAGACGTGCTGCAGCAGGCAGTGCGCTGGAAGTGGCCCGCGCTGCGGAGAATGAACGCGTTGCTAACGCTGCCCGTGTGCAAGCTATAGCTATTGCCAATGCTCGCGCTGTTGAAGCCGCTCGTATCGCGCAAGCAGCGCGTGCGCAGGCCAACGCCGTGGCGACGAGTGCGGCGCAGGCGCAGGCCGTGGCCGCGGCAGCCGCGCGCAACGCTCAGGATGCCGCGCTCCTGCTCGGCGGAGGCTACGGCGGGGTCGTCGGCGTGCCCGTCGGTATCGGAGCCATCGAGCTCAGTTCTCTCGGCGGCGGCTATGGCGGTGGCTATGGCGGCGGCTATGGCGCCGGCTACGGCATCGGCAAACTAGGACACTAAACTCAGATCAGTACCTCAATAAAGTGATGGCTTAATTAACATCACACCCACCGGATAACTACAGCCATTTCTTTAAAGTTTTTAGAAATGGTTAGCAGCAGATCTTGTCAAAAATAACTGATCCCATGGAATTCTTCATACAAGTGTAAATAAAATTATGTGACATTTCAATAAAGACTTTGCAAATTGGTCTTACAAATATTTCTATTTTTTTATTACTTTTAACTAGCACTTTTCCTAACAACAGGTAAGTGTATATCAATGTACATAAGGCAGCAAATCAAGCGTTACAAATCTGTAATTTTTTTTTACTTGAATCTGAATTCTATGACATTAAGTTAAAATTGGTTGGGGAAATTTGACAGGTAATGTAACGCTTGATCTGATGCCTTCTGTACCATGGCTTTAACAATTTATGATGATGCAATCTTCACAATAAGTTGCTAAGACTTACAAATAGCATTTTCAATTCAAACTCTGAAGTTAATTTGGGTTTTTTGTGTTCCGTATCATGAACTCATTTATCATTTACATGACAATATCAGAAAAGCAGTAACATTAAAAAGACTTCTTATATTTCTCACCAATTAAAAGTCTAGTAAAAAGCTATCCTAAAAAATTAAACATCTCAAAAACTGAAAATTTTAGGAGGTTCTTAGTGAAAATAGTTTGTTTTGACCTACTCCATAATCTCTGCTAATGCGGGTCCAAAAAATAAACCTTTAAAATGAAAATTATTTGCTCGTACATAATTTTCATGCAACACGGTGCTATGGGCAAACAGGAATAGATTTTTTTTGCAAAATATAGTAATGGCACTAAGTTTATACTCGACTACGGTGGAGGGTTATACTTACAACAATACGCCAAATGATCTAATCGATATTTGACAAAAAACCAAAGCATATCTCTTGCGGCCATGTAAGCAATCAACGACGATAAAACTATTTTAATTGGTCTATTGGCATCTCAACCTTCTAAAACGCGAACACATTAGATTTTTAGACCACACAGTTTTTAGGCCTAAACACAGATAGGTAGGTAACACTGCATAGATATGATCTAGAGTAGATCAAAACCGACGCAACCCGTTCCTTCCGCGCCTCGTTGACCTGTACACCGAACTATCTCTTCCGTCTACGGAGACTACGGAGTCTATCTCTTCTAGACAATTAAAAGTTGGATCAACTTGTTAAAAACCCAGCCCTGGGCTAGTTGGGCATGAACGGCATCTCGCCAATAACCATAAAAACAGCAAGTCAAGTTTCACACGCGTGAAATTCCCACGGGAATCCTTTACTTTTTCGGGAAAAAAAAAAGACAATATTTTTCCAGGGCCTTTAAATATGCGCATCACCTCTTGCGGGCAGCCTCTCCACAACAATCCCAACAACATTTGTTATACGGGTTTTTATAAATTTTATATACTCTAACGACCCGGCCACTGTAAAGGGCGGCGCGGCAGGCGGGACGTTCTTAAAACCTACTTAAAAGTACCTACCCGTAACCGACGATTATGTATAAAAAGATTAATGAACGTGGAGGAAGCGAGAAAGGTATGTCTAGATTGAAGCAATTTGTGTCTCCCTGTCTCCCATTGCACACTCAGTGTCAGCACTGTTACCGTGAACTTATTCAAAAATGTTATAATAAGTAAGTTTTAAACCGAATAAGGCTCAAAGGAACAAGGCTATATCTCACTTATTAAGAACGTCCTTTTCCCCGCAACTTCGTACTCGCTAAACTATCCTTTCTGTGGGAGTTTCGGGAATTCCTTCCATAAAACAACCGGTCACTTAATAAAAAAACATTGAAAAAATGAAAAAATCTTATTGCTTGAGTGCTTCGTGCACTCGTACAGATTTTTTCATACAAACTAAAAAGTCCAATATTTCTCGTTCCAGTTGGGAATTTCGGGGCGCCCTAGGCGGACGTATGCCCATCAAATTGGCGACGTTCTTAAAAAGGGCCTAGTTAAAAGTACCCGTAACCGGCGATCATGTATGAAAAGATTAATGAACGTGGAGGAAGCGAAAGAGGTATGTCTGGATCGAAGCAATTGGAGTTGCCTTGTTTCTGCCTACCCTAAGGGGAGACAGGCCTGAGGTTATGTATGTATGTAAGTATGTACTTAAAAGTTCCATATTTCTCGTTGACGACCGGCTGGTGTGGCGGTAACATACATTGCCTTCTATGCCAGAGGTCCTGGATTCGAATCCCGGCGGTGGCGGATATTTGTGTGATGAGCACAGATATTAGTCGTCAAGTCATGGATGTTTATATGTTTATTTAAGTTTATTCTAATAAAAAATATGTATTTATTCAATATGTATGTTTATATATTTCTTAAGTATATCAGTTATCTAGTATCCAAAACACAAGTTCTTTAAGAAACTTAATTTGGGCTAGATAATGTTGTGTGAGTGTCAGAAATATTTATTTATTTCCGGTTAGGAATTTCTGGAATTCCTTCATTAGTGCTCTCCTATACTCTCTGAGGAATGTATGTTCTTAATAAAGGCTTTCTAACCCCAGTGGTTATTGCTGTACATTGTCTGTCAATCTCTAAGTCAGTAACGGAACAGTCCTATGTATTAGGGATCCAAAACATTTTTAATTTTCATTTTCATTTTCAAAAAAAAGGAGGAGGTTCTCAATTCAGATGTCTATATATTTTTTTTTTATGTATGTTCGTTCATAACTCTGTCAAATATAGACGGATTTGCAAAATTATTTTTTTGTTCAAAAGGGGATTATTCCGAAATGGTCCCATATAATTTTTATGGCATTCGGTTCACAACTTTTTGAGAAAAACGACAAAAACCAAAAAAATATATTGAATTATTAGTAAACAACATTAGTTGTTTTTTCTATACTTATATTGATGAATTTATATTTGTGGTATTATTAGATCGTATGTAGTTCTTAAAAAAAATATCAGAGACATCAGCTCACGTTGCTCAGCTGATGATGGAGGGTAACAACGTTTCCACAACGGTAAGAAGTTATGGATACTTTTTCGGCATGTTTTGACCTTTCATTGTAGTTTATAACTGATATCCATATTTGACGCAGTTTTCTCATACGAGCAGCATCTTTACTAGGTCTACCCATATTTTGCAATACCTACGTATAAAAATTAAAGCACTAAAAATTTAAAAATAAAAAGCTTTTTAACAAAAAAAAAACCGACTTCAAAACTCTTTTAGCACTAAAAAGATTAAAATAATACTAAATCTAATCAATCAAAACTGTAGCCTATATAACCTAACCTATAACAATTTTTTTCAATTTTTGGAGTCGGTGCCAACTGCCAAGCCCTACGCAATAGATCACAATATTACTAATACTAATACGAACTACTATACATACACAAAATATAACATGAAACTTAATGCAATCAAAATGAAATATAATGATTATAAGGTACTAGGTAAAAAATTAAGTAAGAGAAAAAAAAATAATAATAAAGAACCAAATGGAGTTATCAGCTAACTTTGCCCAATAACAATCGAATTTGAACGACTTAACTACTTATAAATTAACACACACAAACAATATATTACATAAATCTAACTAACTGCGTCAAGCTAACGATTATTTATTATAAGGTATTAATTTCGATTATAATGTAAAGAGAATAAAAAAAATTCAGAACAACAACGACCAATTACGAACTTCGACCATTTACCAATTACGAAACCTTACGAACCAAAGACACCATTGAACGACCAAATTTTTTTTTTTTTTTTTTTTTTTTTTTCCGCCACAGAAAGCTTTACTACCGACTTGACGCCCCTAAGGGAGCCACAGAAGGAGAGGAGGTGAATGCTTGATGCACGAAGAGGGGACCTTTGGGGGACTACCCCATCAGCCAATCCCTAACAGTGCGGGACTCACCGAACCCAGCGATACCCGCTAAACACCCCCTTTGCTGAGATATCCCGAGTTGGGCGTGTCTCCTCATCTGAACGACAGCCAATTGGAGTCAGAGGCTGCGTACCGGGCGTCCCAAGAGACAACCCGTCACGAAAGCTTATCGCAGGACCGAATCTGTAACAATAAAAAAAAAATTGAAAACGACGTCGTAAGAGTTATAAACACATGTTGTGTGAATTAATTGTTAAGGACAACCTAGAACCGGTTGGCTTGTTGAAGCTTCCTCACGAGGGAGGCGTGCTTGGATAGGATGGGGAGAGCATCGGCGAGAGAGTCCTGGCCGGCGTTGAGTGCAGCGCCGAGCTCAAGAATCTCGTCGATAGGAGCGACGGTGACCCAGAACGCCAAGCGATCAAAACTGACCTTCGCGTTCTGTACCGCGGGTTGGGCGGGCGGCCGCGACGGAGTCGTGGCCGCGCGCCCAGCCCAAGCGGTAGGAGTGACGTTCGAAACGGGTTTCGATGCGCATTCCACGGCCTGAGGGGCCTTAGCTTGAGGGGAGCCCTTAGGGGGCTGGGGGCGGTGTCTCCAATTAAGGGGATCGGCCGCCGCTTTGGAACGGACCGAGCGCGGCGCCTTAGGGCACCCGCGATAGTTCGCCGTGTGGCCGGACTGGCCGCACAGGACGCAAGACGGATCTGTCGGGGACTCAAGGGTGCGGGAGCACTCCTTGGTAGCATGATCCTCTAGGCACTTAACGCACCTAGGTTTGGCAAAGCAATTATGTGCCGCATGGCCATAGAGTTGGCAGCGGTGACATTGACCGGGGTGACCTCTGTTGTGAGGTTTTTCTACACGAATTTGCGAGAGGCCGCACACAGTGCGGACCCCATTGCGAAGTAGGGAGTTCCCAGCTGTGTTATTCGTAAGAATAACAAGCGCAAGGGCAAACTGTTTGCCCCGTTTGCTATGCATCTTGTGCACAGACTCAACGGGGAAACCTTGGGATTTAAGATCCGCGGCGATTTGCTCGTTCGATAGCTCGAACGGCACGCCCCTAAGGATAACGCGGGCTTTACGCTCTTCCGGGAGAGCGTAAGTATGATAGGCGAATTGCCTTTGAGTGAGTAGGGAAGTCAGATTCCTGAAATCGATCAGAGTACATGGCTCGATCTTAATGAAGGCACCGGTGTTGGTTGCCTTCTTGTAATGGATCTTGGGGGCAGTCAGACCCCCCGAACAGAGGGTCGACACCTGTCCCCAAAGATGTTTATCCCGAAGGAAGACAGGGGGAGGGGGCTTAGAGCTCGGGGGAGGACCCGCGGGCTTAGAACGCGGGGCATCCTTGGGGCGCATTGCCGCCTTAGGGGCTTCAGCCGCCTTAGGGGCTTCAGCCGCCTTAGGGGCTTCAGCCGCCTTAGGGGCCGCTACCGCCTCGGAAACCGCCGCTGGAGAGGGCGTGGGAGGAGCGGAAGAAGCGGTATTCTTCTTTTTCCTATTAGAGGACTTTTTACCTCGGACTGGGGTGAATTGAGTATCATCATTTTTTGGGGACTGAAAACTGCTCGCGTCCGCAAGGTTTAGCCCTCGATGCCTTGTACGTGGTCCCTGGGTGGCGCTAAACGAGCGGTATCATCTGGTGGTAGGCTTCGGCCGCGGCTTGTCACCACCCACTAGACAAAACCATGCCGCCAAGTGACTTAGTCGCGTTCCGGCATGATGTTTAGTGTAGCCATTTAGGAGGGTAGGTCTGAGTAATCGTGCTGCATTGGAGAACTGTTTTCAACTCGTAGGATAGTGACTCACCGGGAACTCGTTTTGGAGGGTAGCGGGATCCGAAGCACGGTGCACCGCTGGCCGACCGCAGGTAGTAGGGGGCCCAAGTAGCATGCCAGCCACATGCGAAAGGCTGCCCCGCCACCTCGCGAAAAATCCCGGGAGGCTCCATCGTGCCGGTTGGCGACCGGTTGGAGAGGACCCGATGGCGACCTCGGGGGGGTTCGGGCGTCCCCGCAGTCTCCAGGCGAGTTCCCCAATGGTGCGTTGTTCCCTACGAGTTGCTTGGTTCCATTTGCAGCGCTTCACTCAACTTCTATTCTCCTCCCTATTCACTCCACTACCAATTCACAATGAAAGGTCCCAAAAAGAGTACGGTTCAACAGCGGTTGCACTTCCTCTCCCTTAAAGTGCACTTCTGTAACATCCGAGGAGTGCACTCCAATCTGAATGATGTCCACCACCATCTTGAGACGGAGAGACCACACCTACTCTTTCTAACGGAGACGCAGATCTGTGATCCGTCAGACTCGGCATACCTTGGTTACCCAGGCTATATCCTGGAGTCTCTTTTTCGCCCGCACGCCGGGGTGTGCATGTATGCCAGTGACGCGATCTGTTATCAGCGTCTCCGTTACTTGGAAGTGCCGGACCTTTCAGTCATGTGGGTTCACATAGATACTGGCCTAGACCAAGTGGTTTACGCCTGTATCTATCGTTCACATAGCGGAGATCGGGAGACAACGAGGCTTATGGAATACCTTGGCAATACAGCAGATAAGATTCAGCAACGTTTTCCCACGGCGCAGTTGGTGTTTCTGGGGGATTTTAATGCTCACCACGGGCAGTGGTTATACCCGTATCAGGACACTGACCATGCTGGCAGAGAGGCCTTTAAGTTTTCGCTGACTTACGGTCTCTCACAGCTTGTTAACGAGCCTACGCGCATCCCCGACGTTGCTGGCCACACTGCGTATTGCTTGGACCTTCTGCTGACAACCGATCCTGACAGATGCTCGGTGTCCGTCACTGCACCTTTAGGGACATCCGATCACTGTATGGTGAAATCTGTATCGCTGTACTCGCCACCTGACACCCGCCCTAAAGGCTCCAGGCGAGTATGGCGTTACAAGTCAGCAGATTGGGATGAAATGCGACATTTCTTCGCATCTTATCCATGGCGGCAAACATGTTTTACATCAACCGATCCATCGTGCTGCGCTGATGCTGTCTCAAGTGTGATAGTTCAAGCAATGGAGTACTTCATTCCCCACGCTGACCTATCCCTTGAAACCAAAGCTTGCCCATGGTTTAATAGTGCTTGCCTTGCCGCTGAAAAGCGAAAGCGGGAAGCATACAAAGCCTGGGCAAATGCTCGCAGAAGTAAAGCCCTGGATTCGCATGAACTTAAGAAAAGATACAATGCTGCCGCCAAGTCCTGCAAGAAGGTGATCAAAAGAGCTCGTTTTGCCCACATAGGCCGTATCGGAGACAGAATAGCAGCATACCCTTCGGGAAGTAAAGCTTTCTGGTCCCTTGCCAAGTCGGTCGAAACGAACTTTTGTCACCCGTCGCTGCCACCACTGAGGAAACCTGATGGTTCTCTGGCCCATACTGCGAAGGAGAAAGCAGATTTATTTGCTAGTATCTTCGCAGAAAATTCTCGTCTAGATTGCCAAGGAAAAATCCCACCCCAATTACCTCAGTTCGGACCTACAATGGGTACCGTTCACATTCGCCAAAAGGAGGTTCTTAAATGCTTGCTGCACCTAGACGAGAACAAAGCTAGTGGTCCAGACGGTATTCCTGCAGTGGTTCTAAAACGCTGCGCAGCTGAGTTGTCTCCCGTTCTGACGCGCCTCTATAGACTTTCATTGGTATCGGGTAAGGTCCCCAAGTCCTGGAAGCTTGCTAACGTACAGCCAATACCGAAGAAGGGAAGCCGTGCCGATCCTGTCAACTATCGACCAATTTCAATCACCTCCATACTTTGCAAAGTCATGGAACGTGTATTGAATAATCGACTCCTGGCATACCTCGAGACCAACGAGCTCCTAAGCGATAGCCAATATGGTTTCCGCAACGGACGCTCGACCGGCGATCTTCTCGTGTATGCCACTCACTTATGGAGTGAGGCCTTGGAGGGTCATGGTGAAGCAATAGCTGTATCCTTAGACATTTCCAAGGCCTTTGACAGGGTCTGGCATGATAGTCTCTTAAGTAAGCTTCCGTCATATGGCATACCGATAAGGCTCTGCGACTGGATATCTGATTTTCTGAGGGAACGGTCAATTCGAGTAGTCTTAGATGGCTACTCCTCCGACCAAATGGCAATTAATGCCGGGGTACCTCAGGGATCTGTTCTCTCTGCAACATTATTCTTGCTGCACATTAATGACCTTTTAACACCGGGCATTATTGGTTATGCTGATGACAGCACTGTTGTAGAGAGATACGTATCCAATGCGCGAGCGAGCCCCCGTGAAATCCAGAGTTTAAGAAAGTCAATGATTGAGCGCATTGATTTGACCTTACGAAAAGTATCCGATTGGGGTGAGTCGAATTTGGTCAAATTCAACGCGTCCAAAACTCAGGCGTGTCTATTCTCCGCAAAAAAGAGCACCTTCACATTTACGCCCACTTTCCAAAATGTATCTGTCCCCATCACTGACCATCTAGGGCTTTTAGGCGTAACTGTAACATCCAGTTTAAACTTCGGTCAACAAATTGTGTCCATGGCTCAAGTAGCTTCGAAAAAGTTGGGAATCATCTCGAAGGTACGGCGGTACTTCGGCCCTGCACAGCTTCTTAACTTATACACAGCACAAGTGCGATCATGCATGGAGTACTGCAGTCATCTTTGGGATGGTTCTGCCAAATATCAACTAGAAGCGCTGGACTCCGTTGACCGAAGAGCCCGTAAATTAATTAACGACGGTGACCTTACAACCAAAAAACTGCAGACCTTAGAGCATCGTCGTAAGGTTGCGTGTCTAACCGTGTACTACAGGATACATTTTGGTGAGTGCGCCAGTGCTCTGTTTGAACAAATTGAACCCTCACCCTTTTACCATCGGACTACTAGACGCAGACAGAACTTCCATCCGTATGTGGTAGATATTCCGAAAAGTCGAACTAAGCGCTTTGACAGTTCCTTTTTGATACGGGTCGCCAAGGTTTGGAATGAACTGCCTGCGTCTATTTTCCCTGACCAGTATAGTCCTAGTACTTTTAAGCGTCGAGTGAATAGGTTTCTCATGGATGGACGTGTACCACCTTAGTCTTCATGTTCACTTAACATCAGGTGGCATGGAAGACAAACGTCCTATCCATAATTCATAAAAAAAAAAAAAAATCCGTAACAGTGTCATCCGAGTGGGACGCACTGCCGGGCGAAGCCTTGCGTTTAGACGCAGCGGATTGGGCGGAGGACTCGGCAGACTCGGAAACGGAAGATTCCGATTCGGAGATGCCGTCCATGTACTCTGAGGGGCCAGGAGACACCGTAGAGCGTTGGGACTGGGCATCGAAACCCGGGGGGACCTGAGGGGTCAGAGCTCGGACAGCCGCAGAGGCAATCGCAGAGGCAGCCGCAGAGGCAGCCGACATACGAGCCTGGGCGGCTTCCGAATGAGCGTCTTTCAGCAAGCTTTGAAGCTGCGTTATTTGATCAATGAGGCGTGCTTCATGCACGTGATAAGTGGCAAAGAGACGGGCCTCAGTGGCCTGAACAGCTTCGGCCACGCGGGCCTCAACTGCTGCATCAAACCTAGCTTGTTTAGAGGGCTCCATGATGGAGTACCCCCTGAAAGAAGTTGACCGTGCCGATGAACGGCGAGCGAACTAACTAGCGAAAAACCGATGCCGATGAACGGCGCGGAAACTGAAAAGGAAGAGGTGCGTGCTCCTAACTCGAGCAGGCACCTAACCGTCCCCCGGGGAAAGGCCCAGTGCAATGGGTTCGGGTCTGCCGGATTTGTTAGCCCTGGAGAGCTAATAGCGTTCCGGGGCCACGCTAACGAGCTTCGTTGTCACCGTAAGGTATCAACTCGTTCAAACGCGGAACTTGGAAGTTTGTTTAAAGTTCGTCCTTTTCAGCACGAAAATCACTCAAACTTCCAAGTAGTAAGATAGCGAAGTTCGCGAATGCGTCGTTAGCACGCTAGTGGCGCCACTGTCGCAAAACGGTACTAATACGCGGCAATACCGACCGGAGAGCCTCGGAGTCGATAAGCGGTAAAACGGAACGATAACGATAAGGGTCCTGCCGAGTCGACAAGTCCCTTATCGAACGAAACGGAGAGCACTGAGAGCACGATAAACACGACCACTGCGCGCGAACGATGAAACGGAACATTTAAACGACCAAATTCTTCATTAATCACTTATACAACTAATTAAAAACAGTGCTTGCGCGATTTAATATACAACTAACACCATCTAGTGTCGGAAGGTGAAACTAAAGTAAGAGAATTTTAGATATCACACGACGTAAGGACAATTATGATCCATGGAGCCCAAGGCTTACTTAGAAAGTTGAATACTTGGCACCGACTCCAAAAGTTGAAAAAAATTGTTATAGGTTAGGTTATATAGGCTACAGTTTTGATTGATTAGATTTAGTATTATTTTAATCTTTTTAGTGCTAAAAGTTTTGAAGTCGGTTTTTTTTTTTTTTTTTTGTTAAAAAGCTTTTTATTCAAAGGGATATCGACACTCCATCCCTGAACCTAAATTTTAGTTTAGTTAAGAGTATGGATGTTTGTCATTAAAAATAAAAGATACTTAACAATGACTTGTCACTGAAAGTTTTGTGATATTTGGCAATTTAAAAGTTAAGTTATGCTCCTAAATATTTAAAAGTATATACAGGGTTGATTTATAGTCACCAAACATTTTTAAGTATCAACATAGTAATTTATTTATTTATTCACCCTTTATTATACACAAAAACAAATCCAGAACAAAAAAACACAAATAAAAGATAAAATTTCTGATAAAGGGCGGCCTTATCGCTTGGAAGCGATTTCTACAAGGCAACCCACTATAATAGTATTGATATAAATATTAACAGGGTTTTTTTTAGATATTGATCTATTTTATAAAGAAGTTTTGTAATGTAAATATGAAATAGTTTAATACCAAGTCCACTCTGTACAGTACTGAATGTAAAATTCTGTTTATCAATGATAACTGACTGAATTGAAATTGCTCCGGTGAAGGAGGTCCTTTGTTGTAGACCATACGATTCAGCTAGAAAAGTTGGCTCATGTCAGGGTGTATACTAAGCTACCTAGTTCTTATGGATGGTCTCCATTAAACAAGCTTGTAGCGACATCTAGCGACGCTCCATAGAACGATGACAACACGACGGAATTCCTACAGCACGCTATCAAAGTTTATATAGCGACTAGCAAAGTTATTTTTTTTATATTGTGAGGATAGGATGTTTGTCTTCCATGCCACCTGATGGAAAGTGTGCGTGAAGACTATGGTGTTACACGTCCATCCACGAGAAACCTATTCACTCGACACTTAAAAGTTCCAGGATTGTAGTGGTCAGGAAAAACAGACGCAGGCAGATTGTTCCACACCTTGGCAATCCGTATCAAAAAAGGACTATCGAAGCGTTTTTTTTCATATACGACATCAACCGTCGGGCTGTGGGCCGCGGCCTGCCACCCCTTTTCTTGGGAGTGAGAACAAACACCTTGTTCCCAAAAGCCTAATGAACTTACTTTGGGCCTACATTTTTAGTGTTTCAGTGAGAGTAATTTAATTATTTAACTATCGCAGCTTATTAGCGTGTGCAGATAATTATAGTTGTTTCCATTTTTCGAAAAATAAACATTAGGAAGTGAGAGTCACTTTTCGCACGGACCGTTTTTCGAGCCTAGTGCGTCATCTTGTTATAAGTAAAAAGTCTTTGATACAAGTATATAACATCCAGGACCAAATCGGTCTGCTCAACGTGCCCAAAGTCAAAGTCAAAAGAATCTTTATTTCGTAAGTATTTAAATACATTTGAAATAAGTCACACAATTTACAAATTGAACTGAATCTAAACTTAATCTACCACCACTTCGATGTGTTGAGAAGAAGTGGCAAGAAACTCAACAGGGATCATCTTTTAAAAATAAGAGAAAAAAAATACACAATAACAATTTACAGCCAGGGAATCCCATCTTCTTGACCCTCCGAAGACACCCATACTTGTACCAATCTGGCCAAAAGTTTCTTTACCTTCTATATCATATGACATGCACAGAAGTATAACTATGTTATGATGATGCCAGACGTTTTATATTCTCAATTTTTACAAACATTACATTTTGTTAATCATACACCTCAGATTTTTTTAAGTGTTGGTAAATGTTACCAAACACATCAGTTTACCTACTCTAAAATGGATATTGATATCATATGACCTACTTAAAATATAATTAGTTAAAAGCCTTTTAATATTTGCCCGGTTTATTCCTATAAAATCTGTTTCCAGATGCGTATAAGGTCCAGTTATGTTTTATTCTGGTTTTATACAGAATCATTTCGTTTCGTAGCACGATCTAGCGCTTTACAACTCAGCTCTGTTTAAAACAACGTTTTTATTTACTAAAAAATATGGTTATAAATTTAATTTAGGCAACATTTAATGAAATTCTATAAATCATTTTAAGGACTGTTGCAATACTTATTTCTAAAACCCCGATAAATTTGAAAAAGTACTACCGTTTCTCTACTAAGAAATAAAGACTTAAACGCGTAGACATTTGATTTATATTATTTTGCATCATAGATTTCTGACAATAAACAGTTCAGACACTAAATCCAGTTTGCAGTTTTTCACAGCTGCTTCAGAATTAAAGCATTAGTAACAGTATTTGAATTGGTAATTCGATGTTAATAATTTCAGGCGAGTATAAAAGTGCAGTACTGCTGTGTGATGTATTAGATTGCAGTGCTGCGTTGGACAGTTTTGTACGAAGTACTCGTAGACAATACAAACTATAAACTACAATGACTCCGTTTTCGGTAAGGATACTACATATTACTAATATTATAAATGTGAAAGTTTGGATGAATGGATGTCCCTATATGGATGTTTGTTCCTCATCATGGCCAAAAGTCAAAGTCAAAAGAATCTTTATTTCGTAAGTATTTAAATACATTTGAAATAAATCAAAAAAATTACAAATTGAACTGAATCTACCACCACTTTGGAAAGTCGATCTGTTGAGAAGTGGCAAAAAACTCAATAGCAATCATCTTTTATTAATACACAATAACAATTTACAACCAGGGAATCCCAACTTCTTGCATCTGGATATCTTATAGTAAAACTTTTTATAATAACACTTATCCTTAGATCTATCGAAAGGTTAATCTTAAATATTTTGGAATTTTATTATAAAAGCATACACATTGACCCATGAACGAGTTGGTGATCTTCTGGAGTCTACTATTATATTTATACATTAGGCAATTACTAGACAGAAATGTAGACATTTATAAAGAGGTAAAGATAGAAGTAGAGAAAGATGTAGCGATAGAGGTGATAGAGATGGCAGAACGGCTTAACGAATTTGCATGAAATATGGCATAGTTATAGTATAGGTATATTCTAGAATGGCACATAGCCGATGTTCCCGCGGGATTCAAAATTGTGCGTTTCAATTTCAATTCAAAACAGCTAGTCAGTAACATATTTTAAGATTGCTCCTTTTAACTAAATTATGAAATGTAACAATTATATGGATGAATAAGTTTTAATTGGTTCCAACATGATCAGTTCAGATTTAAAATGACATATATTTGTTCATAGTTTGATCTTAATTACATATAATGATTTCACAATTTCTACTTTCAGGTTTTGTTTGTCATCGTTTCGGCTTATGGACTACTCGGTAATTATACCTAAGATCATATATTATGTTTCATTGAGGCCTTATATAAGAGTACATACATATCATTATAAATATTATTTGCAGGTGAAGCCAAAGTTGTTGACTCAAAGCCATCCCAAAGTGGCTTGTACGGAGAGATCATTAACGAAGAAATCGATGGTTTGGGTAATACTGTCATCATAGGAGGAAACGGTGTTTCTGTTGGTTCTGGTCAAGCGCTGAACAACGCTGCTGCAGTGGGTGCTGCCCAGCTCAGCGCCATCCAGAACGCGCAGGCAGTGCAGGCAGCTCAGATTTCCAACGCCGCTGCTGCGGAGATTCAAGGTGCTCGTAACACTGAAGCTGCCGCCCGCGCTGGCCAAGCCAACGCTATTCAGAATGCTCAAGCCCTCAATGCCGCTCGCAACGCTAACGTACAGCGTGCACAGGCTGCAGCTATTGAGCACGCGCGTGCGAATGAAGCTGCCAGACGTGCAGCGGCAGGCAGTGCGCTGGAAGTAGCCCGCGCTGCGGAGAACGCCCGCGTCGCTAACGCTGCCCGAGTACAAGCCATCGCAATCGCCAACGCGCGCGCCGTTGAAGCCGCGCGTATTGCGAACGCAGCGCGCGCGCAGGCTGCCGCTGTAGCCTCGAGCGCGGCGCAGGCGCAGGCCGTGGCCGACGCCGCGGCGCGCAACGCGCAGGAGCAGGCACTGCTGCTCGGCGGCAACGGCCTCATCAGCACCGTCGGTGTAGCGGCCGTGCCTGTCGCCGTGGGAGCCGTCGGTCTCGGCGGCTGGGGACTCGCACAGGGACTGGGCCATCATTAACAGACTGGCCCTTGAAATCTACCAAATGCCTGAATCCATTTCTTTAAGCTACATCGAAATGGCTATTGCTAGACCTGGTAGATATTAAGCTTAGTTGTTTGATCTGTATTTACTCGACTGACGTATTAATTTTAAATTTTGGGTCAATATGTCATCTTACTTGAAAATTTTCTCTTTCACATCCTGCATTAGATGACCATTGAAACTTTTTGAAAGTCGAGCTAATACATCAAACAATCCAGGCAAAGTCTCTTAAAAGGTGATCCAATAGATTTTAAAAAATGTTGTTGATTTTTCTTTATCTAATCTTAATACTGAAGAAATAAACCTTATTGTTTTACAATATTTGTTTTTCTTGTTTTCAATGGTCAAATTAAAGTTATCTTATAACTCGACAGCTTCAAGCTCGTCATTGTCGTTAAAGAAAGACGTAAAACAATATTATTCCGTGGAGTGATACTTTATTCGTCAGATAACTTTTATCAGAACAATCAGGCCTTCCGTCGAGAATATTTTGTACTTGTGGATTTATACGTTTAAAGATATACAGGGTGACTGCTGACTAATTTTAGATATTAAAGAAGAGCACTCTGTACTCGATCCTGGTCATAATTATGTAATTAAAGTAGGTACTTAATTTTTCACTAGAACTCCCAATAAATACAAAAAGTTTTGTTACTATTACTTTACATACGCATGAGTCAGTCGCGTCACGTGACCTGGCACGCGGATCGCTGCCAACGCTAGTCTAACCATGCGTTGCGTAATCAATTCTGTAACTTTCAGTTAAGTTTACTCAGTAAATAATTCATAATTATTTATTATTGTATTTTTTATCTTCATGTATGATTTCAAACTATAACATACTCGAATGTCAAAAGTGACCCACCAGTCACCATACGTTAATAATAATGTTATTTTACGATGTTTTTATAATTTTATGACACTAACATAGACTGACAACAAACTTGTGACAAGCTTGAAGCTGTCGGGTCATCCTTTATTCATTCATTAGATAACTTTTACCTGACTATTGCAAAATCGGGCCTTAATTAAATACATTACTGATCGAGGATTTTCTTCTCGTCGTCTGTCGGTGAATATGATGCTCTCCTCGCAGATATGTTACTCTAGAGATTTAAGAGTTACAATAACAACCTTAAGGCAATACTAAGTTCTATTTTAGAAGAAAAGAACGTAATTCCGCTAACTTCAGTAGTTCATGAAATAATTTAAACGCGTGATCAGTCAACTTTCACGATTAAAGTTTTTTTTTTGGTCTGAAACTAAACCTAGGAAAATCTGTTTAGAAACACGAGATATCTGAACATCCTGATCTGTATAGAGAAAAAACAAATTGTTAAAATTTTCCTTGTCCTCTTTAATTATCTTCTTAATTTCTCAGAAACGGTAATTATACAAAATTGTCAACAATCCTAATAGGTATCCAATACTGTAAATAATAACTTACTCATGTAGCGTGGGTTTTGGATATGGAACATTTACGCAGAAAACGTAGTATCACATTATTTACAAAATATAAAGCGCAGAGGTCAAGCACACTTATAGATAACAGGACTACATAAACCAAGTAATTTCGTGAATCACAATTAAATAATCAACTTCATTCGCTTAAAAACATCGTGTACTTTACCTACAACTTTACCAACTTTGTACCAACAATATGTCTTTTAAAGTAAGTGACAATTTATTTATTTTTTATTGGAAGTGATGGTTTTTGTGTAGATGTGTCATAACATTGAATAAATTTTAAAATCCCAAATGTGTTTATTGAAGTCTCTGTGTTATGTTGCATTTAAATTTGTCCTTCTAGTGAATATTTACCCATTTTTTTTCTACTTACAAATATGTATTACATTGAAAGGGTGAACATTTTAAGTATATACAAAAATATTAACTGAACTCTCGCATATCGTGCCGGTGAGCAAAACTTATCACTAAGAACTCTACAGAAACTATAAAAAATTAAAAGTACTCAAAGTGGAACCGTGTGAAGTAACTTTTAACTTACTTAAGTAATTTAGTTCTGTGTCTTTGCGCAAGGAAATCAGCTCACCTGGTAATAAATTAATATACAAGGTATTCCTGTTGATTTCCCATAACTCTAGGGTATTAATGGGACCATGTAAGTAATAGAATCAAATAACATGTGAATAATTTTTCATTTTTTTTTGTTTTTATTTTTCATACAACAAAACATGTTATTTAAAACACCTTTAAGCAAAGTATGACAACGTGGCATTTTCTATCCCTTTTTTATCGCTATGCACGGGTACAGTTCGCAACGTTTTGTGTGGTAATTTTTTTTTTATTGTATGGCTACAGTGACACGCGTCTATTGAATGAATTTTAAAGAGATTTTACAAGGGTGATTGATAATTTATGTAATAATAGATATCAAAAAGAATATAAATTCTGTGATATACTTACCGATAGGGTGCAGTTTGCTTTAAGTCGTTGCTAAACTGTGTAGTAGGTGAATCATATCTATAATATATAATCGTTGACTTATCCTAATAAACTCAGTTATGATCCAGATTTCGGTTGTTTAACTTGTCTCCTCTAACACCCACCGTACATGGCGACCCTGCCACCGCGCGCTGCTCGAGCAGGCGCGCGTCGCGAATCCGATACGCTCTCCCATATATAGTGTGGAACATTTTAAACAATGATTAAGACTAAGTGAGTAATAACTTTGAATTCAATATAAAAATGTATTCGGTTTTAAGACTTTTACGAGTGAGTACATTTGGTGAAAGAACTAATTATTAACGCGAAAAATGGGCAAACAACAAAGTAAGGAGGAAACCCTAATAATTCAGAATGCGGCTGCTGGAAATAATTCTTCGGTTGAAGAAATTCGCTATCATTTGAGCGTAACTAATATTCTGCTAATAACCATTTTGACAAGTTTTCTTTTGATAATTACATTTGCTGCATACCGAATGTATAAAAAGTGCCACAAAAAGTGGATAGCAGAGGAGATACACCGGAATGCCATACGAAGGTCTATTTTTCGTCGACAACCACAGCCACCAGCTGGCTTAATGAATACCGCTGAAGGTCAACAAAGTGCAAAATATGTAGTGTAAAGTGTTGTGAAGTGTATTTTAAACGCGTATCTATGTACAATATACCTAATCGTCTTAATAACTATGTGTCATAAATAGAAACAATAAGTGGTTACTCGTTCGTACTTACGTATTAGTTTTATATGTAGATACCTAACTATATTTTTAAAAATGTGACACCGCGTTTTTGAACCTACGATTAAGTTTTTATACGATATATTTTATGTTTTAGTTAAATAGTAAAAGTACAGGTGTCTACGTAATCATAAATAAAAAGTGAACGTTGGTGAGTTATAAGGTATTTTATGAAAATGTATTCTAATCTACAGTTTGTTGGTAAGTCATGTCTATTGTTTTAGAAAAGTTATTTTTAGAATTAAAAGAAATAAGAACTTATTTAATTAAAATCGGTTCAGAAAGACGAAAAGGTCGTATTTTGCAAAGTAAATCTACGGAAGCTAATGCTATATTTAATAGTTATTCTAGCTGGTTATTAGAATTAGAGAAAGATTTAGATAAGGGAAAGATAAAAAGTGACGATTTATTATTAATAAAGAAATTGTGTAAGGATTTTGAGAAACTTCATTCTGAGATTTTATTATTGTGCAAAGAAGAAATTGTAAGTCAATCAAACATGGATTGTTTTGATTTAAAAACGGCTTTAACTTTATTGCCGGTAATGACCGATAGTGAAAGTAGTATTAAACAGTTAATTGATAATATTGAGTATTACGATTCAATTCTTAATAAACCTGAGTGTAAAATGAATTTGTTGAAGTTTATATTAAAAAGCAGATTATCTCAAGCTTCTAAATTAAAATTAAGGGACGAGTATAATTCTATCAGTGAGTTAATTACCGATATGACTAGGGAATTGCTACCTAAAAAGGGGGCAACTGCAATACAAAATAAATTGCAGCGAGTAAAACAGCATGAGAAATCTATAGCTGATTTTGGGAAGGAAATTACTGAATTATTTGTAGATTTAACGATATCGCAAGCTGACGGAAACACACAGTCTTATAATATATTAAAACCTATAAATGAAAAGTTAGCAATTAAACAGTTTTCCGACGGGTTGCGAAATCGTCGTTTAAGCACCATTATTTCGGCTAGGAATTATAGCTCTTTGAAGGACGCCGTGCAAGCCGCCCAGGACGAGGAGGTTTCCGGAGCGTCCACCAGTGGAGAAATAATGGGTATGAGTAAAAGATATTTTTCTAATTCACGTAATTTTCATGGAAATTTTAGAGGTTCACGTATAGGTTTTTCCGGACGTACAAATCCTAATCGTGGACGAAATTGGGGTTATTCTGGTCACCAGCAACGAGGATTTGGGGATCGTTCGTTGCAGCGAGGTCAAACGACCCAGAGACGTGCTAATAGAGGTACGTACTATAATAGGCAGCGTGGAAATCAAAGGATAAGCAGGCATAATGTTAATACTATTAGCGAATCGGAAAACCATATGCGTACAGAAAATGAACCAAAGTTTGAAACATTTTTTCGTGACTAACGATATGAATCATTCAATTTTAGCGAGTGATAGTGATTGTTTTATTCATTTACCGATAGTTCCAAGTAAGGTAACGTATTCATTTTTATTAGATTCGGGGGCATCATTATCCGCCCTAAAACTTTCGTGCGTCAGAGAGCTTAGATTACATGTTTATAAAGAAAACATTTTCATAAATGGAATCGGGGGCAAAGTTGAAACTAGTGGATTCATATACTTACCTTTTTTGATTGGAAATGATATCATTACTCATAAAGTATTTGTTTTTAATTCGCTACCAATTAAAGTGAATGGGATTTTAGGTCGAGACTTTTTAAATCGATTTAAGTGTCAATTGGATTTTAATTTAAATACTTTAACTTTTAATTCAGGTTTAAGTAACAATATTTTGTTACCATTGTCGAAGAACTTTAATAATAAGTCAAGTTACTTAAGCACTGATATTTTTGAGATTTCACCGCGATGTGAATCAATTCATTTTATTGAAACCGATATTCGTGAAGATTGTTTAGTTTGTTCAACTGAAATACAAAATGGTGTGTTTTTAGCGAATTCTTTGGCAAAACCTATTAAAGGGAAAATTCCAATTAAAATTTTAAACGTTACTGAGGAGCCCGTCAGGCTGAAATATACAGAATTAATTCCAATTATACATAAGCTTAGCGATTACGAACTTTGCGTTTTTGATCAATCTAATATGAATTCAAAAAGGGTTAAGAAATTATTTTCTTTATTGCAACTTAATAATTTAAATTGCGAAGAGCATTCAAGTATTCAAAAGATATGCGCTAAATACGCGGATATTTTTTATTTGCCAGGAGATAAGTTGTGTACAACTGATATCTACACACATCAGATTTCAGTAAAAAATAATACCAACCCTATTTTTTCAAAACAATATAGAATACCTCATAGTCAGAAAAATGAAATTAAGAAGCAAATCGATAAGTTATTACAGGATGGAGTAATTGAACCAAGCAAAAGTAACTGGTCTAGTCCATTATTATTAGTGCCGAAAAAGAGTGATGCTACAGGTGAAAAGAAATGGCGTTTAGTAGTGGATTACCGTAAATTAAATAATGTGATTGAAGATGACAAATTTCCACTCCCTGACATCACAGAAATATTGGAATCACTTTCTGGTAGTCTTTATTTTACGCACTTAGATCTGTATCAAGGTTATTATAATGTGAATTTAGAAAAACAGTCTCGAAAATACACAGCTTTCTATTCGGGTCAATACCAAATGACTAGGATGCCTATGGGCCTTAAAACAAGTCCTAGTTCATTTTCACGCATGATGACCTTGGCAATGTCTGGATTAAATCATGAAAAGTGCCTAATATATCAAGACGATTTAATAATATTTGGTAGAAATTTAGAATCTCACAATAGGAATTTATTAGATGTTTTTGAAAGACTTAGAAAAGTTAATTTAAAATTAAATGCGTCAAAATGTTGTTTTTTGAAGAAAGAAATTTTATATTTAGGTCACTTGATTTCTAGTGAAGGTATTTCACCGGATCCAGATAAATTAAAAGTGGTTAAAAATTACCCACAACCTGAAAATGCAGATGAGGTCAAAAGATTCGTTGCATTTATCGGTTATTACAGGAAATTCATTTCAAATTTTGCTAAAATAGCTTTACCTTTAAATTATCTTTGCAAGAAAAATGTACCTTTTGTTTGGGATAATAGGTGTCAACAGTCATTTGAAACTTTAAAAGAGTGTATTATGTCACCTCCAATTTTACAGTATCCAGATTTTTCGGATAATAATTATTTCATACTACAGACAGATGCATCAAATAAAGCATTAGGTGCAATATTATCCAATAAAAATAATAAACCAATAGCTTTCGCAAGTAGAACTCTTAATAAAGCTGAATCTAACTATCCGGTAATACAAAAAGAATTGCTAGCAATAGTTTGGGCAGTTAAATATTTCCGACCGTATCTGTATGGACAACATTTTAAAATTAAAACTGACCACAAGCCATTAGTTTACCTTTTCGGTATGAAAGATCCTTCGAGCAGACTTTTAAAGTTTAGACTCTTATTAGAAGAGTATAATTTTGAAATAGAATACGTAAAAGGTTCAGATAATGCAGCTGCAGATGCCTTATCTCGAATCTGTATAACATCAAATGAACTGAAAGAGTTGCATGAAAATGCAATAACAGTACTTACTCGAGCGCAAACAAGAAAATTAAATAATGACGATTCTTCGGGAAATATTGAGCAAACGAACTTGAGGTCTGATCAGCCGAAAGTTGTGAGTTCATATATCAAACCGACAGAATCAGTTGAGCTAAAATTTCTTAAGAGTAGAGAAGAGTTAAATAAACTAAGGAAAAATAATGATATAAGTAAAGAGAGTAAAATACTATGTTATGTTCCAAAAAATAGAGTAATTTACATTAAATATTTAGACTCAGAGTCACAAATGTCGCGATGCGAATTCGTGTGTGAGCTAGATACGTTTTGTAAGTCTGTAAATGTTAGTGAAGTATGTATAATAAAGAAAAGCGATAATGCGATATTTATTAAAAAGTTAGTGGAACAAATAAAGAATATGAATAGATCCGGACCACGTCTATGTATTATAAATAATGTTGAAGTTATAGATAATAAAGATGATAAAAAAGTTATTCTAAATAACTTCCATCTCTTGCCTAGTAGTGGCCATGCTGGCATGAGAAGGATGTCTAATAATATTAAAAAATATTTTTATTGGCCAGGTATTGATAGTGATGTAAGAGAATATGTGCGCCGTTGCGATAAATGTCAGCGCCAAAAGCACTCTTTACCTGTTAAGGAACCAATGAATTGAACTACTACAGCCAATACTGCATTTGAAAAAATATTTCTAGATCTTATTGGTCCTATAGAAACTGATAGTAATAATTATTCATATGCGTTAACGTTACAATGCGAGCTAACGAAATATGTCGAAGCCTATCCATTGATATCCAAGACGGCTGAAGAAGTAGCAAAATGCTTAGTTAATAATTTTATCCTTAGATATGGAATGCCGAAAGTAATTGCTACTGATCGAGGAAAGGAGTTCATGGCAACAACCTTCCAAGAGGTATGTAAATTATTAGAAATAAAACAAATATCTTCAACAGCCTATCACCATCAGTCGATTGGAGCTTTGGAAGTCTCACATAAGAATTTAAATTCTTTTCTACGGATTCAGACGGATAACCATCCAGAGACATGGAGTAAGTGGCTACCATATTGGTCATTCTCTTATAATACCACTGTTCATTCCGAAACACATTTCACACCGTATGAACTTGTGTTTGGGAAAAGATGTTCACTTCCAAGTAATTTAACAAAACAAGTAGAACCACTGTACAATTATGACTCATATCCCTGTGAGTTAAGATATCGCTTACAATTAGCGCAAAAAGAAGCGAGAGACAATTTGCTTAAATCAAAGGAAAAAAGGAAAATTATGTATGACAAATGTATTAATCCTATTAAGTATAATATTGATGACTTAGTTTTAATTAAAAATGAAGTAGGTAATAAATTAGATCCTATATTTTGTGGACCATATAAAGTGATAAAAGATGTAAGTATCACCTAACATAGAAATACTTAAAAATGGAAAAATAGAATTAGTGCATAAAAATAGAACAAAATTATATACTCCTAATCAATAAATAAATATATTTTAGATCTGTAACTGTCTAGTAATAAGAATCATATAAAGGTATAGTGTTGTAAAAAAAAAAAAAAAAAAATGTATTGTAATGTTAATCATTTTTTTTTCTTCCGCATGGGAGATGTAGTAGGTGAATCATATCTATAATATATAATCGTTGACTTATCCTAATAAACTCAGTTATGATCCAGATTTCGGTTGTTTAACTTGTCTCCTCTAACACCCACCGTACAACTGTATTTCAAATTCACATTTTATTTGATTTCGTTGACAAAAAACACAATACCTTGGCTCGAAGTGAGATAATTAAAAGTCACTATTGTGATATTTATAATTATCTCATATTTGAGTTCCCTGAGGTTTTGTCATACTCACTTTTAATCCTATTCTGTCTTGTAGTTAAGCCGTAAAAGGGCAACAGACAGGCCGACTTTCGGAATAATAACATTACGCATTGCTATATGCTATATTATATTTACTGATACCATTGTTTTTGGTTTTTTGCATTTATTGTATATAAGATAGATATATTATAGTTTATAAGGTCTTAGATAAAAGGCACTGGCTTACATAAAGAATATCTAACCGGAACATGTAATCACTGGACTGGCATTTTATATTTAGGTAGATATAATATGTATCAAGTTATGTTTTAAGTATAATTGACGGCAGGGTGATTGATTATAGCTGCGGACTGTGTATATCCACCATCAAACAGCTTAGCTGTATTCTGGGCAGAAGGGCCGTATAGGCCGAATAATATTATTAGACTTAGATACTACCCTGTGGTGTGTACTAACTAATGACCTAGGCTCAATGTCTCGGAAATTTTTTATTAAAACGTGGTGGCACGAATAAAAGTATTGCTGACCCGAACGAAGCTACTGACGCATCACGAGTCTGTGACGCTTGTTGACTTTATGTGACGGGTGACCTACATACCGAGACTGCAACACGAAATGAAGTAAATGTTGGAAGTAATTTAACTGGGATTCAATTGGACTCAATATTATCATAGTAGGTACCCTTATATTGCGAGAAACTGCTAGTTTAATATATGTTAATGGATTGTCGCTAGGAAAGTGTTTCGTCTCAGACGACTCTTTTCGGAGTAATATATATATATATATATATTTCTGACCGATCAATTAGTTTCCACATGGACTTTAAATGAAATTGGTAAAGTTAGACGTTAAATATAAGACGTGTTTATCTAATTGAAAACAATATTTTCGTCAAGCCTCCGCACTTGTTTAAATGGGCTATTATGTTTTCAGATTGCCTGTCTGGTTTTGGGACTTGTAGCTCTTGCAAGTGGTAAGTTCGCCTATTTTTATGTATTTGCAAACAAATTAATTCACGTTGCCTAAATGTGTGACAATAGTGAAAACGAGATTCAAGACATTTAAAGGACTTTATCAATAACGATTAATTAAATAAAGCAATGACGCTCGTGACCATTGGACCTGTAAAGACATCGAAAAGTGGGATAACACAACATATATGGTTACTTTTAAGTTTAAGCGAGGCGCCGCTGGTGTTAACACTTGCCCTTAGGGCTAGACGGCGGCGCTGTGTTAATAGTTTTCAACAATCATTATTAGGTTTTAATACAAACATACATAGATAACTTCACGCCTGTATCCCTTATGGGGTAGGCAAAACACCAGAGGTTATAAGAACGTCTTATGTCACGTCTGACAAATGACGTATTATAATGATGGAGGGAGCTATTGCAGTGACAGGGGTCAGCCTATCGCTTACAAAAATGCCAATAAAACCTCTGTCCCTTAACAGACTCTTACAGTATGCCCGGGAAGTTTTCCTTTCGCTCCCAGTCCAGCATGGAAGCAAACATGAAAATTAGGTTTTAATTTATATGCTTATTTCAGCTGTACCTAATGGATATGGATCACAAGGAGGGTATGGTGGACACCAAGGTTATGGAGGCCAGCAAGGAGGGTTTGGGGGTCAAACGGGAGGTTTTGGGGGACCACAAGGAGGCCACCAGGTAGACCATGGAGGTCAACCTGGAAACTTCGGAGGTCAACCTGGAGGATTTGGTAATCAACCTGGAGGCTTCCAAGGACAACAGGGTGGATTTGGAGGTCATCAAAGTGGGTTTGGAGGACAGCCAGGAGGCTTTGGAGGACAGCCAGGAGGTTTCGGAGGACAGCAGGGAGGCTTTGGAGGTCAGCAGGGTGGATATGGAGGACACCATGGTGGCTCTCATGGCCACGGTCACCGAGGTGGTTATCAAGAATTTGGATATTAATTAGTTTTAAGGTTACGGTGATTAATTAAACGGTATTGTTATTATGTGATGCAATAATTTAGTAATTAAAATGTGTTTTTTGTTATTTTCTGTGTGTTTAAAATAATTTAAAAACATTTATTTTAAGGTGTACTTTAATATAGCAAGTGAACGAACCCTAAAATGCAAGTATCTGTGAGGTTGGCGAATACTGGTTCCACGGCTCTTAATTTTTGAATCCACATTTTTAACTTTATTAGTATAAAAGAATGAACTGTGAAAATATTTTTTTCTTTCAAATTAAATAAAAAATTTTGAAAATTTTTGGTGCACCTTCTGTCCGCCATTTTGATTTTTTTTCGATTTTTGCGTCGCACTATAAAACTTGTATATTTCGTTTGCTGACATACAGACGAGCAAAAAATGTTATATAACATATGGGTCTAAAACGTCACGTTTTAGAGATAATATTGAAAACAATTTTGCTAAATAATTACAATTTTTCATATATTTTATCATTCAAATACCTCTCAGACTGTATCAAATTAGCATGAATGTTTTCAGTATTATCTTGCACATTAGTTAAGAGTAAAAATAACTGGTTTTTACACCTACCTATCTAAAACGTGACAATGCCATATTAACTCGGCAAAGCCGGCGCTGTAGGTACGTACCTAACTATATTATTCTAGTAACTTACAAGAAGTAATGACACAGATTACTAAAGAGTTACTACGTTAAATGATATGATTAAGAGTTTTCTTTTTTAGAATTATTTTACATTTGCTTGTATCTATTCGGAAATGCGGGATAGAGAAAGACGCGTCATTTCAACGCCCTATAATATTTAAGTCTGTCTTTAAATACTTATAGCCCACACGAGAAGAAGAAGATGGGCTTGTGTATACACTTCTACAACACGGTTCCCCATGACATACAGGAACTTACGTAAAAAAGGCAACTATAAAGTGGATGACTTCTTAAATGAAAAGGAGCCATGGGTGTGAAAAAAACGCCCAGCTCTTTGCCAAATGTGAGACTTATATATAAGTGATTATAATGTAAGTTATAAAGTAGATTGTAAAGTGTTTCTGGAGTTTCTTTATCTCCAATTCTACTCCAGAGTAGACTCCCACACCTCACACCAAACTAAATAATTAACTAATTAAATTAAATTAAATAGTTAAACTAATAGTTTACATACTAGTTAAATAATACTGTTAATATTATTTTTCTTGTCTATTCTAGTCCTCGCGCCATAGCCTCAATAATTAATCCTTACTGGGAATTAAAACTCCCGAACTCCATTAAGAGTATTAAATTTTTTTGCTAAAGTAGCTATATCTGCATTCAATAACAATTAGTTATAGATACCTACACAATCTGAATTGCCACAGAGGCGTTGCGCTCTATGAGCAAAGTCCATTTTAACGCGTCTAGCTGGCTGGGAGCACGGTGCGGCGCGGCGGCGTTGCCGGGTTGATATGGCATTGTCAGGTTTCAGATAGGTAGGTGTAGAAACAAGTTATTTTTACTCTTAACTAATGTGCAAGATAAAACTACAAACATTCATGCTAATTTGATACATTCTGAGAGGTATTTCAACGATTAAATATATGAAAAATTGTAATTATTTAGCAAAATTGTTTTCCATATTATCTCTAAAACGTGACGTTTTAGACCCATATGTTATATAACATTTTTTGCTTATCTGTATGTTATCTATCGAAATATACAAGTTTTATAGTGCGACGCAAAATCGAAAAAAAATCAAAATGGCGGACAGTAGGTGTGCCAGGCTCCATACAAAAATTTTCAAACCCCTTTAACCCCAATCACACCAACTACATGGTCTCAAAGTAAGCAAAGCTTAATAAATGAGATACCGTGTAGCGAACTATGGAGGAGCTGAGAATATAAATGTAAATGTAGATAAACACCCAGACCCGGAACAGTTTTGATCTTGTTCCGTGCGGGAATCGAACCTGCGACCTCGAGGTCGTCAACAGCCATCAAATAATGCTAGCTAAAAATCAAAATCAAAAAATCATCGTCGATCAAAGTCGATCGACGTTGATCGACGATCGATCGATTGGTGTGGTAACGATCTCTACCTATCTCTAAGATCAGGCAACCATAAAAAAGTCGCATAGGAAACCAATATATGAAAATAATGAAGGTTTAAACTTAAAATACAAAAAAGTACCCATGAGTTTTCGAGAAGTTTTCATGATAAAGTAGTACGAAAGAGTTCACGGTCCATACAGTCTCTGACCTGTCAAACTACTTTTTGTTAGGTATGTGAGTGTATAAAAATGATATTGTCATTGAAACGCTGCTTGTTTATATCTAAACTATTCGTGCAGACTTGATTTAATTTCTTAGAAACGATATCGGGATTTTCATTTCAAGTGGATGATACGTGTTGTCTATTGAGTAACTTGAGAGGGTAAATATTAAAATCCTTGCTGCGGTTTCTAATATACTTAAGTAAATGATTTGGAATTAGCCGAATAAGCTATTATTTGCACTTTATGTTGTTTTAATACATTTCATGAGTTGTCAAAAATCTTGCAGGTCAGCTATGAACTCTTTTTGCGGCTTAGTAGTTCGGCGCGTGCGAGGTTGGGTGACCGCCTACTGAATATTTATTCACCACTAAGTACTTCCGAGATTTCAAGGGCACGTTAATATGTAGGTTACTGGTGCTGTAGGAATATTTTTATTGGTTTTGTTAGGGTCAGAAGCTATTGTGGTCTACCAGCAAACAGTCAGCTTCGTGATTTGCGGTCCAAACCTCCTCTTCGCCCAAAGATCATTAGGCTGCAAACTGGACAGCGCGCGAGCAGCGACGCGGGGAATCTGGGCGCTCGTTCGATTTTTTTTTTTTTTTTTTTTTTTTTTTTTTTTTTTTTTTCCGCCACAGAAAGCTTAAACTACCGACTTGACGCCCCTAAGGGAGCCACAGAAGGAGAGGAGGTGAATGCTTGATGCACGAAGAGGGGACCTTTGGGGGACTACCCCGCCAGCCAATCCCTAACAGTGCGGGACTCACCGAACCCAGCGTTACCCGCTAAACACCCCCTTTGCTGAGTTGTCCCGAGTTGGGTTAATCTCATCATCTGAACGACAGCCAATTGGAGTCAGAGGCTGCGTACCGGGCGTCCCAAGAGACAACCCGTCACGAAAGCTTATCGCAGGACCGAATCTGTAACAATAAAAAAATTGGAAACGACGTCGTGTGAGTTATAAACACATGTTGTGTGAATTAATTGTTAAGGACAACCTAGAACCGGTTGGCTTGTTGAAGCTTCCTCACGAGGGAGGCGTGCTTGGATAGGATGGGGAGAGCATCGGCGAGAGAGTCCTGGCCGGCGTTGAGTGCAGCGCCGAGCTCAAGAATCTCGTCGATAGGAGCGACGGTGACCCAGAACGCCAAGCGATCAAAACTGACCTTCGCGTTCTGTACCGCGCGGTAGGAGTGACGTTCGAAACGGGTTTCGATGCGCATTCCACGGCCTGAGGGGCCTTAGCTTGAGGGGAGCCCTTAGGGGGCTGGGGGCGGTGTCTCCAATTAAGGGGATCGGCCGCCGCTTTGGAACGGACCGAGCGCGGCGCCTTAGGGCACCCGCGATAATTCGCCGTGTGGCCGGACTGGCCGCACAGGACGCAAGACGGATCTGTCGGGGACTCAAGGTTGCGGGAGCACTCCTTGGTGGAATGATCCTCTAGGCACTTAACGCACCTAGGTTTGGCGAAGCAGTTATGTGCCGCATGACCATAGAGTTGGCAGCGGTGACATTGACCGGGGTGACCTCTGTTGTGAGGCTTTTCGACTCGGATTTGCGAGAGGCCGCATACAGTGCGGGCCCCATTGCGAATTAGGGAGTTCCCAGCTGTGTTATTCGTGAGAATAACAAGCGCAAGGGGAAACTGTTTGCCCCGTTTGCTGTGCAACTTGTGCACGGACTCAACGGGGAAGCCTTGAGATTTAAGATCCTCGGCGATAAGGTCGTTCGATAGCTCGAACGGCACGCCCCTAAGGATAACGCGGGCTTTACGCTCTTCCGGGAGAGCGTAAGTATGATAGGCGAATTGCCTTTGAGTTAGCAGGGAAGTCAGATTTCTGAAATCGATCAGAGTACATGGCTCGATCTTAATGAAGGCACCGGTGTTGGTTGCCTTCTTGTAATTGATCTTGGGGGCAGTCAGACCCCCCGAACAGAGGGTCGATACCTGTCCCCAAAGATGTTTATCCCGAAGGAAGACAGGGGGAGGGGGCTTAGAGCTCGGGGGAGGACCCGCGGGCTTAGAACGCGGGGCAACCTTGGGGCGCATTGCCGCCTTAGGGGCTTCAGCCGCCTTAGGGGCCGCTACCGCCTCGGAAACCGCCGCTGGAGAGGGCGTGGGAGGAGCGGAAGAAGCGGTATTCTTCTTTTTCCTATTAGAGGACTTTTTACCTCGAACTGGGGTGAATGGAGTATCATCCGTAACAGTGTCATCCGAGTGGGACGCACTGACGGGCGAAGCCTTGCGTTTAGACGCAGCGGATTTGGTGGAGGACTCGGCAGACTCGGATTCGGAAGATTCCGATTCGGAGATGCCGTCCATGTACTCTGAGGGGCCAGGAGACACCGTAGAGCGTTGGGACTGGGCACCGAAACCCGGGGGGACCTGAAGGGTCTGAGCGGCCTGGGCCTGAGCGACTTGGGCCTGGGCAGCCACCAGCGAGCTCTGAAGCTGCTGAATTGTGGCTTGAAGGCGTGCTTCTTGCACGTGGAATTGGGCAGTGAGAGCGGCCGTGGCCGACTCAACACGAGCGGCCACGCGCCCCTCTAGAGCTTCGTCGAGCTGACGTGCGACATCCGAAATATTCGGCATCACGAGTGGTGGAAGAGGCTGGAAGCCTGGAAAGGGCTCCATGATGGAGTACCCTCTGAAGGGTTGGCCGTGCCGATGAACGGCGAACGAACCTAACCTGACGAAAACCTATGCCGGTGAACGGCGGCGGAAGCTGAAAAGAGGGGGTGCGTGCTCCTAATTCGAGCAGGCACCTAACCGTCCCCCTGGGAAAGGCCCAGTGCAATGGGTTCGGGTCTGCCGGATTTGTTAGCCCTGGAGAGCTAATAGCGTTCCGGGGCCACGCTAACGAGCTTCGTTGTCACCGTAAGGTATCAACTCGTTCAAACGCGGAACTCGGAAGTTTGTTTAAAGTTCGTCCTTTTCAGCACGAAAATCACTCAAACTTCCCAGTTGTATGATAGCGAAGTTCGCGAATGCGTCGTTAGCACGCAAGTGGCGCCACTGTCGCAAAACGGCACTAATACGCGGCAATACCGACCGGAGAGCCTCGGAGTCGATAAGCGGTAAAACGGAACGATAACGATAAAGGTCCTGCCGAGTCGACAAGTCCCTTATCGATCGAAACGGAGAGCACTGAGAGCACGATAAACACGACCACTGCGCGCGAACGATGAAACGGAACTCCATGCTCGTTCGATTTGTCGCGGTTTCCTACAAACTCAATACTTTCTATCGTGCCGCTGTCGCTCTCGCTATCGCTGTCGCTGCCGTCCAGTTTGCAGCCTTAGACAGTAATGTCTGTCTCAATCTCAATGTAATGGGCTCATATAAAGAGCTTTGAGGTTTTTTTTTTAATTTTATTCTTGTATTTGTAAGCCTTACAATCTTATGATTAAGTCGGCTTAAATAATAACTAATAACAATATTAACTAGTAACTATACAAGGTGTTCCTGTTGATTTCCCATAACTTTAAGGTTTTGTTCCTTACTAAAAACAATACTTTTTGCCACAGAATATGTGATTCAAAAGTGGATACCATAAAGATATCATCAATCTTAATATAATGAGTTCATAAATTATCACCCTCGTAAAATCTCTTTAACATTAATTCAATAGACGCGTGTCACTGAAGCCATACAATGAACAAAAAAAACATTTTAAACGTTGAGGAACGTTGCATACAATGTACAACGCAAGGCGTTGCGAACTATCACCTGTCAAGTTATCATACTTTGCAAAAAGGTGTTTTACATAAGATGTTTTGACTTAATTGAATTATTTTGTATGAAAAATAAAAACAAAAAAAAAAATTTGAAAAATTATTCTCATGTTATTTGATTCTATTACATGGTCCCATTAATACCCTAGAGATATGGGAAATCAACAGGAACACCTTGTAAAACAATATTTAGAAATTAAAAATTAACAACATTGATTAAGTCTAATCTTACATCTTATAGCTAGGGAATGTATAATATAGTTATATAGTTACTAGTTAATTTTATTAATAGTTATTATTTAAGTCGGCTTAAATAATAACTAATAATAAAACAAACTAGTACCTAACTATATAACTATATTTAGAAATTCAAAATTAAAAATTAACAACGTTGATAGAGTCTAACCTTATAGCTAAGTATGTTCTTGATTGGATTGATTGTTCAAAGAGTCTTGAGGATAAATCGCAAACATAATTATACTAACACATCGTCTGGGGACAAAGGTAAACGTTTTTCTATATGCGTTATTCGAGCAGATGACATAGGTTTAATACTGAGTCTGAATTTAAAAAAGTTGAAAAATCGAAAGCTTTGATGTTTTCAACGGTGACTAACCCGCGTGGATGGCAGCGTATTTAGCGAAGTCAGACTGGCCAAGTCAAATCTAACCTACTTTAAGATCTCACATTTTTAAATAACAGCAATTGTTATAGGTATCCGCAAAGCAAAGAAATAGAGTTTGACACTTGTACATAATGTTATTTTGTTAAAACGTATTTCAATTTTTCATAGAACTTGGCATTCATTTAGATCTCCATTTTTTTGCGGCCAAGCCCACAGCCAAGCATAATTTTTGTATTGAACTTGGCTCTCCATTTTTACATTTATGTTTTTGGTGGGATATCATTACTTTTGTAGAGAAAACTAGGCAGGTATTGATATTTAATATTTATTCTTTTATGTATATTTACTTGTGTTATGTGTATAATTATGTGATGCCACGCTCCGCCGAAGACACCACGTTGGCCGGTTGTTTAGCGCATATTACAAGTTATTTGCTATATTAATTAACTTTTTGACTTTTTTTATTTTTAGATTTTTTCCTACTTTTACACACAATTACTGAGCTGGAATCCAAATTTCATCTATCTAGGTCATCTGGAAGTAGGTTAGATTTAGGTACTATATGTCAGCTAGTCAGTGCTAAAATTTACGACTTTTTGACCTTCATATCTTTATAACCGTTTGAGCTACATGCTTGGTGGTAGGATCCCTTCTGGGTCCACCTGGCTAGCAACCACCCTTTATATAAAGTCTGCCGAAAAATGTTACCGCTCCGGCGGTAATGTGTTCCGGCAATATTGTATAAAGAGCCAGTTCCTTCCTAAACCCGTGTGCTTTTATCTTCGACCTCATCGTCACTTACCATCAAGTGAGATTGAGGTCAAACGCAGGTTTAGTCACTTATAAAAAAAAAAGCTAGCTTCATGAAATTTGGACTTCCACATGTCCTTATGGATATAACTAAACACACAATTAACGTCAAAATATTCATAAACATTGCATAATATTGTCTAAACCCATTCACAAACGAAAAGTATGAATAGGAAAGAAATTGTAGATTTTTAAATTCCCTTTAAGAATATATATACATGTGCTGATTAATGTCCAACCCGCCTAAAGTTACAGCTATTTTAAAACTTGTATAGCATTTTAAGTTATCGCGCAAGGATCGGGCATTGCCAATATCTTCTGTCAGCTCATCGATAAAAGTTCACGATGAAAGGGTAGTAGTTGACCCAACATTGCTCTTTCAGCGGATATGTATAAGCAAACGATCAGATGAGGATTTGATGACAAATTTTGAGAATGAGTTGGTCCCATTTCCCTTAGCACTGTTCAACGAAAGTGGCATGAGAAAGACAAACAAATCAGTGCTTTACAACTTATTTGAGCCAACCAAGAAAGATATTCTTCTGCCTCAAATGAACATTGTAGTCGATGGAGGATTTCTACTCCACAGAGTTATTTGGCCAAAAAATGCATCGGTTGTGATTATTTGTAATAGTTATATCACCTACGTCGACCACCATTATCCTGGGACTACTCGCACTGTGGTGTTTGATGGGTACGCAAACACAGCCAATTGCACTAAATCACAAGAACAAATGCGTCGTTACAGACTAAAAAGGTCAGCCGACATCAATTTGACATGGGACACACAAATACCTGTTAAACAGGAAGACTTTTTATTAAATCCTACCAACAAAACTAACTTCATCTCCTTACTGGAGATAAAGCTGCAGGAGAAAGGGATACATACTCTTCAGGCTATCGATGACGCTGACATCCTAATCGTGAAGACTGCTGTTGAACAATCCACTCACAACTCTGTGGCTGTCGTTGGTGAGGATGTAGACCTTGCTGTCCTGTTGATTGCTTCCACTTCTGCGACCAGAGGTTCTTCTGAAAACTATATTTTGCCACTGCACCAAGGATTGTGTAATTGGAAAATGTGGCTGCCGAAAAGCGATGCTCACCTGTTCTGCAGCGTGCATCCACTGTCAAGGGAAGTGCCTGAACAGTGTGCCTGTTGACGATAAGGACGATAAAGATGATGTAGAGCCCATTGAGCAAGAGCCACCCGCTACTGAGGAAGAAGATGCTATGGAAGAACAATCATTGCCTGGGCCCTCAAGTTCAAAGAGGATGAAATTTGATTACTTTTAAAGTCGAGAGTAAAACATTAGGAATATATTGAGAACAATGGGGTTTCGTCAAAAACAATGGGAACGATGTCGTCGTGGCGCCGTGGTTACTGTGTGTATCATACGATATCACAGGTTAAGCAACGTTCGGCGCGGTCGGTACTTGGATGGGTGACCGCCGACGACTCATATCTCACGACGACTTTCGTGCTTCGGAGGGCACGTTAAGCAATCGGTCCCGGGTGCTGTAGACTTGTATATAGTAGTCGTTAGGGTTTGTCAGAAGCCATCTAGTCGCCCTAAAAATTCTGGCATCCACCACCCAGCACTGGGCCAGCTTGGTGGATTATGGCCTATACCTCCTCTGCACTCAGGGGAGAGACTCATGCCCTGCAGTGGGCTCATTTACAAAGAGTTGTGATGATGATGATGAGTTTACAATTATTATTGTATTGGTGTAACGAAACTATCTGTAGAATAAAGTGTGAAATTTGTCATCATCATTACTTTTTCTACTTTATTTAATAACTTGCTTATAAGTGGCCATATATTATGTTATAAGATGAACGAACAAAGGTTGTGGGTTAAGAATATGATATACAAACTAATTTTCTGAAAATTGCAAAATGCTATACAAGTTTTAACTTTAGCTGTAACTTTAGGCGGGTTGGACATTAATCAGCATATGTATATATATTCTAAAAGGGAATTTAAAAATCTACAACTTCTTTCCTATTCATACTTTTCGTTTATGAATGGGTTTAGACAATATGATGCAATGTTTATGAATATTTTGACGTAAATTGTTTTTTTTTTGTAAATTTCAACTTTTTCCGAGGGTATAGCTCAAAAACGGTTAGGAATTAGAAAAAAACATATGATATAAAAGTTTTAGATAATTTTAAGAACTCCTTGATTGAAAATATTTATCTCCGATGCACCGTTTTCGAGATATAAGCAAAAAACCCAAAATTCGTACCTTTACCCCCCCCTCCTCCCCCCCCGCTCATCACCTAGGAGTCAGGACTTTTGGTATGTTAACAACCTAAGCCCCTTAAACAAGTTTCTGAAGGAATCGTTTAGTTACCTGCTCACGCACTCTACACCTCATTCCTTGACTGGACTACTAGGTTAAAGAGGTTTTGCGTTATAGAAGAGTCAAAAGTAGCACCAAGTGGTTCGTGTAATATTACAGTCGGCACTGGCTAGCCAGTTCCTTTGCTTGAACTTGGCTTGACACGCTGCCGTAGCATTTTGGTTACTAAAATCATATAGCATCTTAATATGTAGGTGAAAAGTAAATAATAATTATAAAAAATCTCACCAAATTCAAAATATGATATTTAATGTGGATGTCAAATATGAATATACGGGGTAATTTTAATAAGCGCATGCAGCCTTTCTACACCAATCCCAACAACTTTTATTCTACGACGTTTAACAAACACAAAAATTAAAAACAAAAAAATTTGCTAGGTGTTGGTATGCCAGGCAAGGTGCCTGGCATACCTACGCTCAGAGTAAATAGAGTTACGCCTCTAAACCGAGGCTATAATTATTTTTTCCAGGAAAACTAAAATTTTAAATATTATAGTATCTTACAAATAATGAAAGATAAGGTGGATTGCCCAATAATAAAACATTGGAATAAAATACACTTGCAGAGTAATGTAAAATAAATTTGTTATATTTTGTAAATAGGCTTAGAACTAACATAGTTGTAAGATTTTTGTAACTAACTCTTTTGTATGGATCATGGGTCCGAAATAAAAACTTATTATTATTATTTTTATGGGGACGTTTTGTCTTCTCAGCTCTAGGCTGGTTATGACTACATTTACGGGTTACACCAAGTAAATGTAGTGGATGAAAGAATTCAGATTTGTGATGTGGTTTCTAGTTGCATGAACTTTCTCACAGTGCGACATGTATTTAAAATTGCGGCTTTTTGTAATTGAGTATAGATAAATGGTTTAAGGTCTAGTAATTTTAAGCTATGGTGCAAGTGTTTAGGGATCACTCCTGTAGTCGACAAAACTATGGGGACAACATAAACTCTGGTTTGTCTCCAGATCCTGCTCACTTCGTCCTTTAACTCTGCGTACTTATTTATATTATTATTTTTTTATTTATGATTTCTCATCTCGGCTTGCGCCGGTTTTTTTTAAGGCATACACGGGCCTAAGCCAAGTGCATGTCAGAAAGGGTAGAGTTCGGAGGGCTTGAGTGTGACTGAGCGATAGTGTTAGGTTGGGTTAGTGACATGTTTGTTTCCTGTTCGGTCTGTAAAAATTTTCTCACTGTCCGGCACGTGTTAAGGATAGCAGCTTTCTGCATAAGATGGTAAGTGTTTGGGGCTAAATTGTGAGTTTCAAGGGATAGGTGTAGTTGTTTCGGTATTACGCCTGTAGTAGAGATAACTATTGGGACTATTGTTACTTTTTGAAGATGCCAAAGGCGGGTAATTTCATCTTTCAGCTCTATATATTTGGTAAATTTTTCTGCTATTGAGGACTGGAGATTGTGTGTGTTTGGAACGGTAATATCTATGAGGAATCCTGTTTTACTGGTCTTATTAATAAGTGTGATATCAGGTCTATTGTAATGAGTCGTGCGATCTGTGAGAATTGCTCTGTCGTAATACAATTTACTTGTAGCATTTTCTAAAACAAAATTGGGTTTGTATTTGTAGTATGGCTGGGTAGAATTAATAAATCCGTATTTGTAGGCAAGTTTTTGATGGATGATATTAGCTATTTGGTCATGTCTGTGTTTATAATCTGTCTGGGCTATTGTTTTACACGCACCTGTAATGTGTTGGATCGTTTCTGGAGAGCTGTTACATTTTCTACATACATCGGACGGAAGGCTTCTCACTATGTGTCTTAGGTAGTTTTTCGTTTCTATGACCTGATCTTGAATGGCCACAATGAAGCCCTCAGTCTCTGGGAAGAGCTCTCCACGGCTTAGCCATGCGTTCGACGCCTCTTTGTCGACATTAGGTTAGCATAAGTCATGGTAATGTATTCCATGTAGAGACTTCCTGGCCCATTCAATTTTTTTATTATTTTCATCTGAAATAGCTTCATTGATTTGTATGGATTTATCTTGAAGATTTAAAGGAGTTAATTTGACATCATTGTAAACTATTGCTTTGTGTAAAGGTGAAGAATCAATTTTATTGAAAAAATACTGTCTTAAGTTTGAAATCTGTCTATTGTGAAGGTTTGATATGTCTATGATTCCGCGTCCTCCTTCTTTTCTGGGTAATGTAAGTCTTTGTAAGCATGACCTTGGGTGATGTTTTCTGAACTTAGTCATCGTGATATTAACGATTCTTTGTAGTGCTTTAATTTCAGATTTTGATTATTATTAATTCGAAAAAGTCGTAGAACAAATGTTATTGGGATTGATGTGGAGAGTTTGCCTGCAAGAGGTGATGCGCTAATTAAAATTAACCCTGTATAATAAAAGTCGATTATCTCGAAAACGGTTAGGTTTGGGGTAGGTTGTTTCCTATGTGTTTCATAGTAAGTTACTCCGCCGACAAGAGCTGAGCTCTAAAATGTGAAGAATATTATATGTATAGGTATACAATATTGTTTTAGATGTTCACGGTTGTTTTGTAACTCTACATGAAGTTAACGTCTGTTGTCGGAACTATTGATTTGTTATGTATTTAATACACACGGCTACGACTAGTTCTTGGTGCTTACTATAGCCTATTTGACATCACGATATCTCAACTACGAGCCATGTTATCAAAGAAAGAAAGAAAGAAAAGAAATGTATTCGGTGACAGAAAATATGGAAACCAAAACATTTAGTAGGTAACTTAACTTAATAACTTAACAATGCAACGAAAAGGCATTTACTCAGTGTAAGTCATGGAGAGAACCAACCAGTACTGGCCCAGATTGTGACCTATACCTGCTCCTCACCCAGTGGAGAAACTCATAGCCCTGCAGTGGGCTCATTACTAAGAGTTGTGAGGATTATGATGAAGTAATGGAGTGCGTACACATCTATACGCTGATACGAAGATATGAAGACAGTAAAATGACGATTTGAAAAGACGTTAAGCTAATTTGCACGCGAGTGGAGACGAACACTGCAGTTAGTGTTACATTTAAGTTGTGTTCTTAGTCCAGCCTCCATATTGGACCGAAAGAAAAACATAGAATGTACTAGCTGCTCCTCTTCCCGGGCATTTTGTAAAAGTCAGAAGGTAAAGGGACAGAGGATTTATAAGCGTTTTTGTGGGCGATAGACTCGCCCCCTGTCACTGCAATAGTTTCTCTTCACTACTACAATACTTCCTAATTTGTCAAACGTGACATCAGATAGTTTTATAGAGTTCTGCCTACCCCATAGGTAAGGGATATTAGCGTGCAGTTATGCATGTATGTGTGGTGTTATCATTATCAGTTTTATAATATATACTAATATATAAAGCTGAAGAGTTTGTTTGTTTGAACGCGCTAATCTCAGAAACTACAAATGATTTTTGAAAAATTCTTTTTGCATTTGATAGCCCCACTCTTGAGGAAGATTAAAGGTTATAGTTTATCCCGAAATTCCCACGAGATCAAAAGTTACGCGGGTAAAACCGCGCGCGGTGGCTAGTAAAGCTATAAGAAATTGACACACTTCGCGAAACCTAGCTATTTAAGGCAAGCTTCGTGTATCCCACGTGCTTATTACCAGCAATCGAACAGATTAACAACGACTGTCAATAATTAATTGAATAATCTATTGCCCTATAACAATTACTATAATTAGGCCTATTTCTCTGTACTAATTAGATAGCAAGTAATCTTTGATCACGTGGCTGGTAAAAAAAGATGAATAGATGCAGCTCTAATTGCTAGTTCTGAGAGGTTGCCATCTTGATTGTCTTGTGAAATGAAGTCATAGATCGGGATAATACAATTATTTAAACTGTCAAATACCCTACACTTATCTGTGTCTGGTTATATCGTAGGTTTTTTGTTAAATATGCATGTAAATTTGCACTTATTCAAACATAAATCTATTTGTTCGTAACATGGATACAATAGACTATCTAGCTGAATTTCGGTGGAGTAAGAATTTGCATAAACTAGACAGACATATCAAATAATTATAGAGTAGGTATTTTTTTTTGCTTTTTTGCTAATTCACTTTATTGTCAATTTACGTGTTTAGGAGAACTGGGCGACTAGGCAGTGTTATCATTGGGTCGGCCTTGCCATGTAATGTTCAGAAACACACCAGTGCACCGCGGTGATAGTTCCATTGGCGATACAGGCTTCCATGGACGGTAAATATAAATAAGCGTCAGGTAAACAACATGCTTGTTTGCCCCTGTTATACAATTAAATTATTCGTCAGCAGCCTGTTGTGGACTGTAGGCTCCCAGTACGAGGCCGCCACTCGAGAACTTTTCTGCCCCAACTGCCTTCAGCTTTGCAATCCTACTGGCTATGTCGGTGACGTTGGTTCGCCTGCGTATCTCCTCATTTTTGATTCGACTCTGCAGGGAAACTCCAAGCATAGCCCGCTGATTAAATGCTTCTAGTTAAATATAAATAATCAGTTTTTGGATCCTACCTAAATACAATACAATAGGTACCACTGACAAGCTGTAACCCAGTCAATACAATGAATGCTTGGCTCGATTTTAAGATCTATTTATAAGCTAAGCTATAAATCAGATAAAGATGTTGCAAAGTAATTCTGCAACACTTAATTAGTTAAAATAGTTCCAGAGATATTAACCAATTGTAGTCAAAGGAGGAAAGTTATTATTCATAGCACGCTAACACTTCCTTTCCGTGTGCGGATGCAATAATATTGCTGTACACTGCATTTGACACTGACATTAGTCATTTCAAAGATAGATAATCTGAGATTAACATCAATGTCACACGGATTTGTAACTATACGACCAACGATTGAATAGCCATGGTTTACAGGAACTAGCACTTTCCTGTGATTGTCATATATTATAATATCTGTTTCAATATTATGAAAACCGGAAAACCGTATCAAACTGATGGAAAGAGGAATCGGGTCACCTGTTTATTGTGTTAAAGAACACCAAACACAAATGTATACGATTATTATATTAGTAGACTAGTTGTTTAGAGACAGTATGATACACTAATCTTGTGTGCATATGATCATTTACAAAAAGCATTTTTGATCTCACAGGAGTTTTGTAAAAGACTTTTCAGATAAACGACTAGTTTTGCAGTACGAACCGTGCAGTGCAATCACAGAAATTAATTAACTCTGTTTTACATAAATTGTGTATTAATGTACCCAATAAACATTCTTGGATAAGGAACTTGCTCTATGCTCCGTTTGCGTGTACGAACAATTGAAAAAAATCCTTTCTGATAAGATCACTTGCCACATTTAACGAATACCATGACTCTGAAATCAACCTTTTTAACACCACAACTTTAATCTAAAAAATTGAAAAGTTCGTTGGTTAAGATGTTGCTAGCTTAATTTTGGTCTTGTATAGCATATGGTATTGTTATAATAAGAAGCAGATTATTACGGCTTAGATATTGTTGTTATTATTTTTATTTCTTTTTCTTTAATATTTTTGTAAAATCATCTATTTTGTATCACCAAATGTATCTGCGGTGGCTTGTTAATGGCTTACTCAACATTAAATGTTTAACCTAGTTTTTAAGTCAACGCTGTTAGCCACCCAAACAAAATAAAATAACATAATTCGTATGTTTACTAATGTTCATATTTAATGTCCCTTTTACTGGATAAGTTTTACTGGACACATTTTTGTGCCGTAAATACGTATACGGAATACTGTGCCATATGTGAAGTCGCTCATACAACCCCATGCGCCATCTATGAAAAAAAAAACGTATCCGGTAAAACTTATCCAGTAAAACGGGCCATGTGTGAACGGGCTGTTACTTACGAACCGACGATACTATACGAACATGCGTAAACACACGAATCGATGAATTCTGTGATCTCACTGCAATACCTACCGAAAGTATATTATGAAGTGCTAGTGCAAGTGTCCGAGACGAACGATGCTAATCTAAAGCCTTACCTATACATAGACGGTCACCACATAGTAGGCAGACCCTAACGGCCACCATAACTCATACCAACAAAGTCTGCCCAGCAACTAAAAACTTAACTTCCTATATAGACAAATTCCCATAATCAACCCATCCAAACCCCATCCAAACCCATTCAATCCCATAATCAATAGAGCATTAAGAAAACCGACTTCACGTCAAAACTTTGGCTGAGTCATAATGTCATCAACGTAAACATTCTCCGAAATAATACATATTTTATCAAAAATTTGAAATTTTCAATGAAGTACTCAACCGATTTCGATGAAATTTTGAAATTTATACGGGACCAACTATGAAGTATCCTCTATCATATGGAATAAGAATTTTGAAAATCGATTCATAATTGTTCGAAATATCGTGTAACAAAGACACAAAAAAAAAACATACAAATGAATTGAGAACCTCCTCCTTTTTTGGAAGTCGGTTAAAAAACTATTGATAATTTCACGCTATGTAGCTTTGATAGCCGCTGAGATTTACAGTTTCTTTTGACATGTATTGGCCCGATAACTTCGAAACCTTTGGTTGGACCTTGAAGTCTACATGGAAATTTTGAGTCATATCAATTATCTTACCTAAAACTTTCTTAATTTAGATGTCATTCATGCTATTTAGAATCTGCACCGAACTTATAAATTAAATGAAGTACGTAGTTAACATTTAAACAGTATGGCTGACAATGTATAAATCAACTTGTTTTCATGTATCTTTAAACTAGCCACCGCGCGCGGTTTTACCCGCGTAACTTTTGATCCCGTGGGAATTTCGGGATAAAATATAACCTATAACCTTTCTCTAGAGTTGGGCTATCAAATGCAAAAAGAATTTTTCAAATCCTACTTGTAGTTTCTGAGATTAGCGCGTTCAAACAAACGAAAAAACAAACTCTTCAGCTTTATATATTAGTATACGAGTAGATTAACTAAATGTTTTTTTCATGTCGATAGTAAATTCCGCTTATTTGAAAAAAAATCCGCGTTAACCACACAGCCCCGGAAATTAAGTGTCCCGGTTTTCTCGGTTCAAGGTGCTAAATTGCTAATTGAGATCTGGATTATTTTTGGAAACATATTTTTATTAATGTTACAAATAGACAAAAATCACCGTAACGAACACATTAAATAGGATCATGAAACAAAAACCTTACATTCAAAAGGTCATCAAAAGAAGCTATGACCGCAGTGCAAATCGTACATATGCCCGAGTCCAGAGTTCAAAATTTCAAGACTGACTGAGTAGCAACTCTAAAATACAAAAAATGCTTACTTTGGGACCATACTGTCGATGTATGTATAATTAAGTTAATTTGCTATCTATAATTAACTGCCTGTCCAATCCTGTCGCAACTTATTACAGCTACGTGCTGTTTCACTCACTCCGCTACTTTATCTATTGTTACTTGATAAGTTTCCTCTTAATAATTTCAATCATTATCTAATTTTCAGCACGATTCTCATTTTATCTTTCCCATGATGGCGGTATAAAAGACTGGCGCAGGAGTTTGCATACCAAGTCGTAGTTAACACTTCGTTTACGCTTCAGTTCTAGTTGTGATATTAAATTAAATATTCAAATAAAAATGCATAAGTTTCTGGTGAGTTAATTTTTTATGAAATATTTTTACGGTTTAGTGTTATTTGCTTGTTGTGTTGCGATGTTTCTGGGTTTCAAATCCAAAAAAGTTATTTGAGCTAAATGGGATTTTGAATCTTAGTACAATACGTCTAGTTTCTATTGTGGTCTAATATAAGTGTATATTTTTAAAAATCTAGTGCTAACAGGACAGTAATGCATTTTTTTGTATCTAGTAGTACCACAATCAATTATTTTCTCTGCTTAATTTTTTTTTGAATCCAAAATTACCTATTACTTCGCGCAGTGTTCTTTTAAATTAAGATGTTTTAAAAATTCGAAAATTGGAATAACTTTTCTGTTCTAAATGCAAAAATATATTTTCATATCGTACTTGTAGTTTTAAAAGTTAAGCTTTCATCAAACAAAAACAACCAAACTCTTCTAATGAGGATGGAAATGAAACCAAGATTTTGTAGGATAGACGATGCGTTCGAGGAGCGGTCAAGACTCAAGTCGCAGTGAATGCATGAACGTACGCCACTTGACCACTTCTCAAACGCTCCGGCTATCCTACTTAATAATAGTTTTATTTCCATTCTCTACAGTACACATTGTGTTATTTGAGTACGTGATGATATTCTTTAGTAAATAAATACTTTTTTTTATTTTACAGGTTATTTTCTCCATCTTCCTCCTCCTTTCGGCGGTGTCTGCCGAGGAGACCACTACAGTGGCAGCTGACGCGGCCACCACCACCACCATCGCCAGCAGCGAAACCACCCCAGCCCCCGCTGATACCGCTTCGAATGACAATGGAGCCCCCAAACCTGAAAATAGCGCGGATTAACAGGCCCCCAACAAGAAACTAACGCTGATCAAGTGGCCCCCCAAACTCAACCACCTGTCCGATTATGAAGATAAAACTTCGCGTAGTTGCTTGTAATTAAAATCTGTTTGATCAAATTTGTCATCGTAAAAAAGAACGTACAATCCTTAAGGGGGGTTCATATAATTCATAAACTTTTCACCAAGTTTAAGGATAGGTGTTTTTGTTTTAATAAGTAAGTTATTATTTATTTAAACTGTTAAAACCTCGGGCCGCAGTTGTTGTTAAGGTAATTTTATTGTAGAGTAGAATTGCACCATACTGATATAATACAGTCATCAATTTAAGTGAGTCTTTTTAACAAAGTAACCAAAATGCTAATTTGTCTGTATGTAAATAAATTGAATTAAAATATTTAAAGTCCTTCTGTTAACATTTCGTTAAAATTAAATAAAAATTGTGCTATTTTCAAATTGTTTCTTTTATCGCATCTACTTCAACTCTTTGTGATGAACCCATTTCGGGGCTAGAGTCTTTCCCCTAGGTGACGAGGTGGCATAAGCCATAAGCCACTAAGCTGGCTCTGTTCTGTTTGGTCCATGTCATAGCTTTCAGGTCACCGAAAACGGCTTCTGACAAACCTCAACGACTACTGTATACCTAGAAGTAAGTATACAGCACCCGGGACCCCGGGACCGACTGCGAATATACAAAGGCTATACTATTTGAGTCACGAGTCAGACTCTAATAGAGGAGCTTTTGTTTATGCATATTACACGACAATACCTAATCGAACTCAGTAAAAAATTGACTGAAATTGACTAGCTTTTGCTCTTGTAATTTTCAAAGAAATGCAATGACAAAACCTAGTAGGTACTGTATAATACATATTCACTCAAATAGATAAGCTTTTGTCAAGATGAAAAGTAGGTATATCTTTGTTTGATATACATTGCGATGAAAGAGATAAGCTACGAGAAGGGCTCCCGCACCGAAAGGTGGAATCAGTACGGTTAGGTGCGACGACGAGCGCAGCGAGGAGGAGCATGTTAGGTTGCATATAGTTATACACGTGCGCGAGCCGAGCGAGCGAAGCGAGCGGTGCCGCGGCAGCGGCCGGCGAAGCGCCATAAACCTGGTCAGCTATTATAGTCAACCCTGGACAATCCCGACATGGTCAAAAGTCAAACGTTAAGTCATCAAAATAACGATGGTCATAATGCATGCACATTTTATTTCTATCTTTGAAAATCAGAACAATTGCCATTTAAGTATCAAATGGAATCCAACGATCGGTAAATATCGATATCAAATGGGATAGCTTTTGTTGCTGCAATGTTCAATTGAAGTTATCTCACAAAGTCTACACGACTTCGGTCCATTTCTGTACTAGAATGAATTAGGGTTTGGGCAAGTTTTTGTCATACAAAAGCTAAGCCAGGTCAGTTTACACTTTCACTCTAATGGTATAGCTTTTGTAAATATGCGGACCGACTGCTTAAGGTCCGAAGCGCGGAAGTAATGAGTGGTCGGCGGTAACCCCACGGCATTGACAACCAAAGCATTTTATTATATTTCAAGGGTTTGGCCATAACACCATTTTATCGTTTGGTGGCGCCACTTATTACTGGCAATAACAATTTGACATGAGTGATAGACTAGCAATGGCTTCCGCCAATTTGATCATAAAACGCTGCTGGCTTGTGAAAGTAGGTACTATGCATATCTATTGTAAACTGCACATTTGTAAGAAGTAACATCAAGTGAAATTTAGTATCATTTAGGTAACTGAACTGTGGTGTTCCTTGATAGCACTTCTTGATTCATATGTTTCGTCGAATAACTTAATAATTATCAAACATGCTAGCAAGTGTTGACTTTTGATTATTTTAGTTAGTGGTTCGTTAGTTCGTTACTATTGTGAAGTAAAATTAGCACCCTTTCTTCCACATATGAAAACCAATATTTATCAACAATAATAATAAAAAACCACTATAGTGCATAGTCCACCCAAAAAAAACCTCAAGCACATAAGCGCTGCCAAGCGACAAAAAGCTTGCTTCCCGAACTCCCTATAATATCGATGTGTCCTATCTGTACTTGTACATAATAGGTACTTTCTAATCTGTGGATCACCCATCTTTGTATCGAATGCGATATCGAACTGTATACCACAGCTACTGACTAACAAGCACTATCACTATTTAGGTATCTTCAAGAACACCTTTCAGAATGCAAGCCGACAAAAATAAAAAATACAATAAAACAACCTCAGTGAGTGGCATAAAAATGTAACTGAAACTAATAATTTGCGTTTGAAATTCTTGGGTTAAATAATATATTACTGAGATCCTGTTGCTGTTTCCACTACGACCTGAGTATAGCTTTGGTAACGACTCTTTTTTGACCCATCAAACATCTTTCATCATTCAAAATATTTCCACAGTGCGCCATATTTATAATAATATTACACTTGCGCAATGAATATAAATAAATTTCCTACCGCGCCTAATAGTGTATGTTTTTGACTGCATCGAACAGATATATTGTATGAACAAATAATTGCTCTGTTTTAACCACAGGCTTGCTGATTATAGGGATTAAGAACTAAATTCCAACTAGCTTTGATATAGTCAAATTCACATGAAAGATAAGTACAATTACTTCTACCTCAAACTTTGAGATGGAAAGCTTGTCTGCTATACAACGTGTAACATAATGAAGAGATAATACTTAAGGGAATTGTATGTTTGGTGATGTAGTTTATAAGTATCAGTAACATAAATTTGTTATCCTTACGGTTCGGCCGAAAAACAAGTTCAAAGTTTAGATCAAAATATCCTAAATGTCAACCCTACAAACAGCTGTTAGCTTTGATGAAATCTATTCGGTAACAGATGGCGTAAAAATAGTGATGGGTAATTAAAACAGATACTACAAAGTTCAGTCGGTACAGGAAAGGTCATAAGGTCACTGACTGCGGCACAAGTCTTGTTTTAGCCCTCAGAAGAACAAACACATGGAAATGAATTAAAAAATCTATTTGATATAGGACGACAAAATAGTTATGTCTCTTTCTCGCACGAATATTCTTGCGTATAAAAATCTGTGTTTTCGGATAAACACTCTGTTTGTCAGTACCGTCGTCAATATTTTCAATGTACTTTTGCTGCCGAATGACGCCATTTTAGTATCCCGTGTTGTTTACTTGTGAAAGTGCCACCGTCGAGAGATTTTTGTTATCGATATCGATATTACTATACGGTCATGATGCGCACGGTGTTATTTGGTCACCGGTTAGCCTGTATATGGATATATGAACCGAATGTTATGTCAATAATTAGTTGTTTAGTTCAGTCGTTATCAGTAAAATTTCAGCCAAGTACATTTGATAATTAATGAGATAATACGATTAAAGCCATTCGGAAGTGAATGACTATGTTAACCCGACCAAGTTAAGGTTGTTACAAAACAGCGAAAACTTTTATTGGTTTCTCCGGCAGGTTTAGGAAAAAACTTATAGATAATTAAAAAAATATCGACACATCCATCCCTAATCCGCCATGTTTGTTACCCGATTTGTTTACGTAGGTATACAACAAAAGTACATGCTTAGGGCAGTTCCATAGGTTTGTTCTTCAGAGTTTTAGCCTAATAAGCTGATAAGTTGACTAAAATATTTTGTTGTAAAATAATTAAATAAATTTGTATGAAAGTCTGTACCAGCACTGATCATGCTAAATCTTTTACTGTATATTCTACGTATGGTATAGAAGCGAACCCTTAAGTTTTATCTCTCCATTTTGTTACACGTGGTATAGTTTGGAATACTGTTAATTCGACAACAAATGTTTTGTGGACTACATTCTTGTTTTCACTGCATCAGCGCGGTGCTTGACTCTTTGTGTAAAAATTAAAGTTTCATGATAAAGCAGTTATAATAAAAGTTGAAAAGTCTTGAAATTTGTAAATTGTTTATCTGAAAATCTTATCAGATGCAGGAAACGAGCCGTGTCAAAGTTGAAAAGAGATTCATTCAGTGTCAGACGACAAAATATACATAATATTACACATCTAGACCAAATGACACGTACATCACATATACGAGTGTATGAGCCACTGAGCAGTGCAAAATCAGGATTGGGCCAATATATTTGTCACCAAGTATTTATTTAACTACAGTCCTATTGAGCCAACTGTAACGCAATATGGGCTTTTATAAAATCTAAAAAACCTGTTTGTAGTTTTTCGTGTACTTACATCTAGTATTAAGGACTCCAGACTCTTTAAATATTCCACAGAAACATTCTATGACTAAAACCAAATTGAGTAGCAGAAATTTGACAGGTTAGTACGCTTGATCTGCTGCCTTCTGTACAAACGAGTAGACCATGTAGATGCAGACCATGCAACGAAATGAAAATAAATTACTATCGCTATGCGTGCATTTTTTTATCATGCATTTGCATATCGAGTATATTCATTGTATGCTGTTTTACGGGCCGTGACTAGCTGATACAGGTGACTAACTAGGTATGATTGCAACATAAATACTTGTTATGTAAATACGCGTATTCCAAATTTTGTAGGGAGTAGTTCCCAGGGGTCCACAGGTCCTTTGTTCTCAAAAACATGCCACCCATACAAGTATTCCCAAGCGGGTCCTCAGTAATTTAAAATGGTTTTCAGCTTTTAAAGTACATTCAGCTACACTTGTTTGTATGAGCTTTTATTAATTTAAAAGGATTCTTTACTTGTATAGGATTTAAAAAAAATACAATAAGTAGATTTTTAAATATTTATATCTGCAAGTTAATGAAAATAACTATGAAGTATTAAAAAAGGCAAAGTGTATATATTATGTTCATTTTAAAGATATTATCACAGGTAATCAATCTTAATACTCAAATATAACAATGTAAGGAAGTCTTTGAAATAGAGAAAATATAAAATCATATAAATAATTACAGTGATTTTTCATTCAAACAGAGGAATTATTTGCTCTGACTACCTACTACCTAGCCTTGGATTGGGATATAAAACAAAGTGAAATAATTTTAATTAAACCATCACCTATTATTACTATTAAGTACTAAAAATATCAAAAAATATATCAATTATAAGTTTTTAAAACACGCATTCACAGTTAATCAATCTTACGACTTGTATATAGGTAATAATATAAAGAAAGCTTTTTAAAATTTATTGAATTTCTGCTTCGGTTTTCTTTGCAAAGATGATATTTTTCAAAAGAGACAGCTTGAATTTTCAAAACATCTAAGCATCTAATAACCTAGGTTTCTTCTTTTAATTCTTTATTGAGGTTTTTCTGACAATTCTCAATCTAAAACGTTGTAAGTTCTTATGATGGCTTTGACAGCCATAAGACTTATGAACGAAACTAAAGTTCATATAAAGGTAAATGTCTATTTTTAATCTACTGCCGAATGTACTTTTCAACGTTTTCTTGGACCCGTGAAACTACTTGTATGAAGTTTTAAAATTTGCCTTGGACCCGGCTGGTACCTAAACCATGGACCCGTGGGAATATACCAGTTGCTTCTTACAAAATGTAGAGATTGATAAGATTTGTAAAAAATCGTCAACAAGCTGCCAACAAGAGGTGATGCGTTAATTAAAATTAACCCTGTATAGAGTTATAAATATTAATCGGCGATCTCCGTGGCGCAGTGGTCAAGTGTTCAGCTGCTATGTGAGAGGTGCTGGGTTCGAGGCCAGCTTAGGAAACGAACGTTCCTAAATTGGATCTGGCCTGGGTGTATACTATAGCCCCTAGTTCTGGTGTATTTACTTTGGGGTCACATATTTGGTGTGTCAGTTTGGGTTATTTATTTATTGATTATATCCACACTACATAAAGTCGTCGTGGTGCAGTAAAAGTCATCGTGGCGCAGTAAAAGTCGTCGTGGCGCAGTAAAAGTTGTCGCGGTGCAGTGGCTCCCGTGTGTGTTAATCGATATCGCAGGTTAAGCAATGCTTTGCGCGGTCAGTATTAGGATGGCCGCCGACGATTCATTTCTCACGGCGACCACCGTGCTTTGAAGGCCAACATAAACAGTCGGATGCTGTATACTTTTATGCTGTAGTCGTTAGGGTTTGTTAAACATTTCGACGCCCTGACATCCATCCAATAACCAGCACTGTGTAAGCATGGTGGATCATGGCCTAAATCTCCTCGTCACCCAGGGGAGAGACTCATAGCCCTGCAGTGGGCTTATTACATAAAGAGTTTTGATGCTCCACACTGCAAGACTACACTCCAAAAGCTACAAGCTGGGATTGAAGGCTCGCTGATGAATAGATGAAGGAAAAACAAAATCAAAATTAAGTCTACTGAATAAAGTTAATTTCCGATTAGAAGGCAATGAAAAGTTATGATTTTGAAAGCTGGTAGGAATTAATTCTCTCACCCACCGCGGCTATCATATAGTTCAGTGGGTAATAAATAAGTTTAGTCTAGGAAAAATACGCATAAAACTGAGAATTGGTTGAGATGTTAATTACACAGTTATAAATAGTCAATTTTAATCCAACTCATACAAAATTAATGTTTATTTTTCGGTATTCCACCGAAAATGGTAAGTTATATCATAAAATTAATGAAGGAGTGGAAAACTCATATTCTACATAATATGCATACATTTACATATTGTATTTAAAATCTCTCCCATTTTTCCTAGGCCAAGCGTCTATTTAGACTGGACTCTTAACTTACTCTAACAGGAAATAATTATCTAGGATAAATTATGTTTGAAAAGGGTATTTATCCATATGAAGGATAATGTTGTTTTTGATATCCTAACATTGTTAAAGCACCTAGTCTTAGTTTAGTTTTTTTGTCAGGTTGCCATTGAATCTGATAAGGATGAAAATAAATAAGCATCAGTTTTTTCAGATTTTCAAATTGCTTCTATGCTGGACTGGGAGCTTTTCTGCTTTTTTTATTTTCGGCTGCTTTTCTTCCCGGGCATACTGTAAAAGCAAGTTAAGGGGCAGAGGTTTTATTGACGTTTTTGTGGGCGATAGGCTCACCCCCGTCACTGCGATAGTCTCTCTCCATCATTATAATACCTCCATATTTGTCAAACGTGATATCAGATGGTTTTATAGCCTCTGGTTTTCTGTCTTCCCCGTAAAGGATACAGGCGTTAAGCTATGTATAAATCAGATTGTTGATGTTTTTATGTTGATTTGATTTTTATATAAAGCAAGAGTAAACATTATTCTTTCGGAGCTTTGTCTCCGAAGAGGTGTCTCGTGGATGGACGATCTTTTTCCACCAGGTGTCACAGGTGTCATGGTAGACAAACTTCTCATACTTATTCTAAAACTAAAAGAAGCTAAAAATGCAAGTTTTTATTAAATTAAAACTCAAATTGCTGCAGCAGATTTTATAATGCTCAATCAAGAAAAATGTTATACAATATTAAACACACATACATATAATATTCTATAAACTGTTCGCGGTTGCTTTGGTTGTCTTCGGGTGGCATCAGTTCAGTGCTACTTTTTCCCTCCAAGGTTAGGGAGTCCCTTAGTGTCGGGGAGTTTCGCTGCATCTCCAAGTTTGGATGCATCAGGGATTTTGGGGAGATCACCTGGTGGCTTCAGACCTCCAGGAAGGTCAAGTGAGACCACTGCTGAAGCCAGCATGAGGAGGCAGATGAAGATCTGGAACAATGAAACCACTTTATAAACTAAACGCTTTTATATAGCTTCACCTATCCGTTGTCTGTAATCAAATCTTATGAGTTAAATTTGATCTACTTCCCGGTCTCCGATTGAGCTAAAATTTGGCATACATGTATAAATCGCATGAAAATGCAAATATTTTTATAATATATATGTGATTTGATGATGGAGCTGGAAAGTGGTCAAAGGAACACCGTAATTAAACGACGAAACCTCGTCGAGTTTGGGATCATTTGATTTGTTTCAACATTTTCATACTAGATGGTAACCAGGGCCTGGTGACGGAGCTAGAAACTTGCCATAGGAACTTCTTATTTAAACAACGCAACCCCATCGAATTGAAGCCCGTTTAATTTGTCTTGACAAGTACTTTGATACTAGATGGTAACAAGGATCTGATGATAGAGCTGGAAGATGCCAATAGGAACCACGTAATCAAACGACGCAACCACACCGAGTTTGGGCTCGTTTGATTCATCTCAACGAGTAATTTCACACTTATATCTTGGTTGGCATGAATATGAAATTCAATCAAATTTGGGAAAATCAAAATTAAATTAATAATAATAATTAGTAATTTTTTTTCTTGCCTATAATTAGAAATCTTTAATATCTAATTGTTCGACTCTGTTGGCATTTCGTCGTTAACTTTGTATTTGTGTAATATAGTGAGGTAGGCGCCAATAGCACGCAACGTGTGTAGGAGAAGAAAAACTCCAAAATAAAACCCAAAACTGTGTTTCACCGGGCACTAGTAAGCTTCTAGCTTAAATAAGTGTCGCATTCCTCCAAACATCCAAGTCAAGGTAAGGCCGTGCTGAGTGGCATCAGAGTTTAATATGATGTCGCGAACGCACCACCTCAGGACACCTGGGCGAACCCTGGCCTCACCTTTCTAAAAGAAGCTCTAGCAGGGTGGACGAATATTTCTTCGGTGCTTGTGGGAACAACATGACAAAAACAGAAACATCAACGTAAAGGTAGTGAAGGCTGGGTATACATAGATAAATTCGGCAAGAGAAACTGGCTGCCGCAAGGGATGTTGCAAAATGACTCAGCTAAAGGGGTGATTAGTACAATAGCAAGATATACGCTCAACAACAATTGACACGTAATAAAGTAATAATAAATAATAATAATAAAAATCTTTATTTCCTCTATAACAACTTAAGTTCAGATAGCACAGTAATATACACACAAATACCTACAGTTTTGCAGAGGCTGGAGCCTAACCTAGGATACCCTGTGTCTTAGGACTCCAGGCCTCCACCTTCGGAAAATTATAAAAGATTAGGTTGGTTTAACATAATAATAACTTTAAATAATAGACAACCCTGCAAGTAGTATATGTGGTTTAAAGTACTACTAGCTCAACGTTTGAGCATTTAATAATAAAGCTAAATTTATCCGTATATATTTCAAGTCATTATAATCACATTTTCATATTTATTAATTGTTTTTTATAACAATACAGATGGTAAAATTTTGTCAATACTTCGTGTCATAGTGAATAAAACAATTGAAATACGTCACGCATGTTCAAATATTTTCTATGTTATAGATTATGTATGTGGAAGTAGTGTTTGAATTTGCACAAGTTTTGTTCAAGAATTATAAACACAAGCAAGTGGTTTATGGTCATTAAGCCAATGAAATACAGAATATTTTAATTTAGATTAATTTAGATTAAGAATTACTTCGGTAAAATTACAAATTTAATTCAATCATAATAATAGTTGCGATATTAAAAGTCTACCAAACACAACATAATTTTTCAAAATCTGCATTATCGTATCCTTAGATTTTTAATATTAACGCAGAAGCGAAGACTACGTAAAAAAGCAAAGAACATAAATTTTCCCATGCTCAGAGAAATAAGTTGAAGAATGCGCAAAATGTCTACGAGAGTGATGACGCTTAAGGAAAATGAGATATAATTATTGCATTATTAATAATTCAGGGAAACGCGGATCTTCATAATTATCTATCCATTGTTTTAAGTAATATCACTTCAGTAGAAGTCAAGTCCAAAGTACTTAATAAAAATAGGCGTGTAAGATCTTTTCTAGCCTTGAATTTGTCACGCAATACAGAACGAAATTGCGTGCTAAGGGTAAATTCGATGCATGAACTACGATAGGTAAGTACGTGAACTGTCTTGTTGATAATTTATTTGGTGAAACAATGCAAAACTCCGTATTACAACGTTTATGCAATATTACCAAGCCTCCTGACGTAGGCTACTCGTAAGTCGTCGTAACGCCTCAATGATTTCGGCATCATATTTTCATAAAACGGAGACGTACGATTTTTATTACGTAAAAAATAGATCTTTATTATTATAATAGTGACGAATTTATTTATTTATTTATTCTTCATTGTACACAAAGATAAGGAATTTTTATACGGAACAATTTTTAAGATACAGAGCACAAATAGGCGGCCTTATATCGAAAGATGATCTCTTACAGGCAAACATATAAATTAGATGTAGTGGATTTATGATATTGAACTATGGAGGAAGTTAGAATAAAAATACATAAATAGATAAACACCCAGAACTAGAACATTTTTTTCTTGTTTCGAGCGGGAATCGATCCCGCGCCCTCGCGATAAGCGTCTTAGAATACTGCGCCACGGAGGCTGGCTTATACTGGGTGTCCCGCTTACCCTATATGATACCTTCTCGGAGGTATTCTAGTACCCATAAAAAGAAAATTCGAAATTTATTTTTAAATAGTTTGTATGAAAGAACATACAAAAATTGACAAATAAATTTCGATTTTTTTTCTGTAATCCTTATGGGTAATAGAATACCTCCAAGAAGGTATTATATAGGGTAAGCGGAACACCCTGTAGAAAAAGAATCTACGACAAAATCGTAATTCATACTGTATCTACAGTGTAGATTTTTCAGCAAAGAGCAATGTTATTGTAAAAAATTGCAGAGTGTGATTTTACAAAGTTAGTAGATCGAATAGTAAAAGACATATTTGATCTACTAACCTTGGCGTTATGAACAAAATGTGTCTTATTCGACAAAAAACGACAGTTTGTTGCACTGTGCATTTCAATCGTGGCGTGTTTGCATTTAGACACTTGTAATTTATGCTTAAGTTTGTAATATACATATATTATTATTTAATATAAAATAAATATTATTTTATTGGAGGTTTTTTGTGGGAGATAGGCTGACCCCCTGTCACTGCAATAGTCTCTCTCCATCATTATAATGCCTCAAAATTTGTCAAAAGTGCCATCCAATGGTTTTTTATACTCTGGTGTTCTGCCAACCCCATTAGGGATACAGGCGTGAAGTTATGTATGTAAATATTGTTGGACCTATAGTCACACAGCGCCACCTAGCCCTAAAGAGCTTAACATGGCTTGTGTTATTTGTACACTGGTCTCTGTAGGAATGTACTAAGACGAGGGATACATACATGTACTTTTATTTTTTCTTAAATGCATACATATCATATGATATAACACAATGTAAAACGGCGGAATCCGTGGTGCAGTAGTCTAGATGCTACTACGCCAATCGATTCCCGCACGGTCGCGGGTTCGATTCCCGCACGGAACGGAAAAGAATATGTGTTCCGGGTCTGGGCGTTCTTATATTCTAGGTTGCCCCCTATTTTGCTATATATTTTACACAAGCCCTGCTTACTTTGAGGTCATGTAGTTGGTGGTGTAATTACCTGGATATTTTATGGCTATTCGTGGAATGTATAATCTCAATTCGTATGTAGGTATAACAAAATTCCGAAGTCAATTCAATCCCTGCCATTCAATAAATGTAAATCAATCATTAAAAACACTCTATCTCGAAAAGCTTATTATAAAACTAAAGATTATTTAGAGTTTAGACGATGAAAAGGCATGGGATTAAGTACACAACAGAATATTTCGAAAAGTTTGTAATTACTTATTAATTTTGTTTACGGCTTGGATGTGCAGTATGCTTTATGGCATACTGGTGACTGTTCATCGCGGAACAGTCACCTTCGCTGCCACCGCTAGTGTAACCATGCGTTGCGTAATCAATTCCTTAATCTTCGGTTAAGTTTACTCAGTAAATAATTAATATTAATTTTCTATCACATTTTTTCTCTTCATGTATGAAACTATCACGTACTTAAATTTATAAAAGTAACCCATCAGTCACCCTGTATAATAAATAAAAATTATATATTTTTTTTTTATAAAATTATATAGTTTATTTGTAACAATTTATATAATAATTTTGTAATATAGGTATAATTTTCCTCTTATAAAATAATTAAATTATCTATGTTTAATTATATTAAACAAAGCAATTTGGATTTTTTCGCCTTATCGTTTTCTTGCTTTACGCAACAAATTAAAAGCAATACGCAAATAAAAATTCTCGGAACTTACGATAACGAGTTGGGAATAGTTGGATAAACCTCGTAGTGATAATGTTTGATTATTAAACTGGGACAGTGTCATATAAGTTGTTGCCAAAAAACAACCAGTATTTACAAGTCTAGATTAAAATAGCAAATCTGATAAATGTGTAACTTCCTTATACTTATAATGCACTTATATTTTTGTCAGGCGCTAATCGCAGGAACGAAAATAAAATTTAAATTATTAGTCCAATTTGAATAAGAGTATTTACCTGTTTTAGTATTGCTGTTCATCGAAATATCTGTATATATGTATAAATAAATATTTCACTATCTGGTGATCACATATCGATTACCACGTAACACATAATAAGCTCTAAAATAACTACAGCTTCAACTTTACGCATTCCACAAACTTTACTTTAGCCACTTTCTAACCTAAACTTTTTATTTTATAAATTAAGGATGGGACGTTTGTCTTCCATGACACCTGATGTTAAGTGAACATGAAGACTAAGGTGGTACACGTCCATCCACTAGAAATCTATTCACTCGACGCTTAAAAGTACCAGGACTATACTGGTCAAGGAAAATAGACGCCGACAGCTTATTCCAAACCTTGGCGACCCAAAATGGAACTGTGCTTAGTTCGACTTTTTGGAATGTCCACCACATACGGATGGAAGTTCTGTCTGCGTCTAGTAGTCCGATGGCAAAAGGGTGAGGGTTCATTTTGTTCAAACAGATCACTCTTGCACTCACCAAAATGTATCCTGTCTAGGGTCTGCAGTTTTTTGGTTGTAAGGTGGTTGTTGTGTATTCTAGTTGATATTTGGCTGAACCATTCCATACAGACGAATTGAGAACCTCCTCTTTTTTTGGAAGTCGGTTGATAAATTAAGAAGCTGTGCAGGGGCGAAGTACCACCGTACCTTCGAGATGATTCCCAACTTTTTTGAAGCTAGGTACTTGAGCCATGGACACAATTTGTTGACCGAAGTTTAAACTAGATGTTATAGTTTAGCCTAAAAGCCCTAGATGGTCGGTGATGGGGACAGATACAGTTTGGAAAGTGGGCGTTAATGTGAAGGTACCTACTCTCTTTACGGAGAATAGACAAGCCTGGGTTTTAAACGAGTTCGACCACTTTCCGTGGGTCAAATCAACGCGCTCAATCATTGACTTTCTTAAACTCTGGATTTCACGTGGGCTCGCTCGCACATTTGATACGTCTCTCTCTACAGCAGGCTGTCATCAGCGTAACCAATAATGCCCGGTGTTAAGAGGTCATTAGCTTGCAGCAAGAATAATGTTGCAGGGAGAACAGATCCCTGAGGTACTCCGGCATTAATTGCCCTTTGGTCAGAGGAGTAGCCATCTAAGACTATTCGAGTCGACCGTTCCCTCAGAAAATCAGATATCCAGTCGCAGAGCCCAATCGGTATGCCATATGCTGGAAGCTTACTTAAGAGACCATCATGCCAGACCCTGTTACTATTACTACTATAACTACATGTTAATTATACGATACCAATGAGCTATGTATTTTAGAAGACAAACAGTGTCGTGTGAATATCACTACCTGAATGCTAACTGTAAGTATAAATAAAACGTTCTTTGTTATACCGGCCGCGTGAATGTCTTTAGCAAGAAGGTGCTAATTTAAAGTTTTAAAGTTAAAAGCAAATAAAAGCATTAACTAGAGTTATAAGTACAAAATAACATATAGTCACTGGCGTCTGAGGCAAATATAGTCTGTAACTCGTCTTGTAAATGTAAATGTAGTCTGTAACTCGCTTTAAACTAATAATTCAAGTTAATGATAAGCCGAGAATAGACGATAAAGATCTCAATCAAAAAGCTGAACACGAGAATTCCTCACCAGAATTCCTCACCAGAATTCCTTATGGTACTACTTATGCTATACGCTATATGCTTAAGCTATACGTTCTGGAGCCCATTTGAGCCCATGCTCCATAACAACTTAATATTTTTACAGTTTCGATGATCCCGAACAAATGAGCGAAAATGTAACCATAAGGAGTTTTCACATTGTGACTTCGCTGTGCCTAAAAACACTAAGAAGCCGACTTAAAATGTGAAACGTAAATAAAAGCGATGAAACCCGATAAGAGTATTTTATTTAATCCTACATTAGTAATGAATACAAAACTCACCACAACCCTGGACATTTTCAAAGTTTCTTCTAAGAATCGCGAAAAGAAGTGTGAGTTTTCCACAAAGGAACATCTCTTTATATGATAAGTGTAACCTGATTGATCTGTAATTATCTCAATTTCAGCAAAAAATACACAATGCTCTAAGGAGTGATTAGCGATTGTGTTAACATAATAACAAAGGAGACACGTGACAGTTTTATCGATTGAGCTAGCATATTTTAGGAGAATGTCTGCTGTCTGAGCATATAAAGGGTGCTCACCTTAGGACACTTTTGTTTTGATACAATTGAAGGTTCAACTTGGTTAAAAGTAGACTCCATTTTGGAGTTTCTAAATTCGATTCGACTCATCATTGCTGGATTATTTAAGAGTCACTTATTTCCATTTTCCCCGAGCTCTAACTTCAGTTTGAACGCGTCTCTAAATACGGTAAGGAATTGAACAAAAATACGTTTATAAAAATAAATTTTTATTTCAGTTATTAAGAGAATAAATTAATGTAGGCTGCAAAAGCTATTTCTACAGATATCTGATTTCAGTCTCAACCAGACTAGATTCTGTACTTTTCAGTTTGGCTTAGAATAACCCCACTGCCCTTTGATCAGCGTGTCATCTAATGCGATTTATCTATGTGTATACCGCTAAGGAGCACCACTCCGGCGGCGTTGCTCCTCCTGGTATGTACCGGGAAGGTTTTATGAAGGGAAAGGTTCTTCCTATATCCGAGTGCTGTCATCATCGACCTCATTTTCACTTACTGTCAGGTGCGATGGATGTAGGGTTGCCAACAATTTTTTCTAGAAATAAAGTATATACATACATAAATACATAACGTCACGCCCTTATGGGGTAGGCAGAACACCAGAGGTTATAAGATCATATGATGTCACGTTTGACAAATTTGGAGTTATTATAAAGATGGAGACATTAAATAAAACACTTTTAAACGGATTTATCGCGTATATTTACATTTTAAATTTTGACTCGACTTTTCGGTCTTTGCGGACTTTGCAGACTTTGGTCGCTCGTGACCACGGGGTCTGCAAAGACACCAAAACGTCGAAACGAAAATACACCGAAACGAAAATAGTATGAATCGCGAAAACTAAAGACAAAATTAAGATGGAGACAGACTATTGTAGTGTCAGCCTATCGACCAAAAAAACACCTTTAAAACCTCTGTCCCTTAACTGACTTTAATATTTAAAGTCAGTTAAGGTTAAATATTTTAATAAAATATTTTAAGAAGTTCTGGCACAAATTATTAATTAAAGTCTAACATATAATGTGTTCAGATTTTTATGCTGAAAACAGTAAGCAGTATATTGTAGTAAAAAACAGTATAATATACAGTATGGTTGGCAACCCTAGATGGAGGTCAGATGCAGGTTTTGTCAGCAAAATAAAAAAGCAACATATACCGTCGATCTAGATCGGATCATCGGTCTATCTAGTGGTGGGCCTGCTACGTGGGAATAACGGTATTTTTCTTTACCATTTAGATTAAACTGGATTATGTATCTCGAAAAGCTTATTATAAAACTAAAGATTACTTAGACGATAAAAAGGCATGGGATTAAGCACAACAGGATATTTCTAAAAGTTTCTAATTACTTATTAATTTTGTTTACGGCTTGGCTGTGCGGTATGACATATAGCATACTGGTGACTGTTCCACTCACTTACTTTCTTGTCAAGACAACAGCAAGAACGTCATGCTCCCTGAGGCGGCATGGCTAGTGGTAGCATCGGGTATCGGCTCACCCTCTTCCCTAAAATATGGTTGAGGAGGGTGATGGCTGGTGCTGCACGAGTATAGTGAACGAGTGCTGCTAGCGGTGCCAGGTCGTTTTGTTGATGATACAATGACTATTTTATTCCATTCTTGTTTAAATACGCTGGTCCCAGTTTGTCATGTTCGTGTTGTGCATCCATAGCTCAATGCACCTACTATGGAAGCAATTTGGTTTTGGCATGACATTGGCTCTCACAATTAGCTGTCTTGTGTTTGTTTTTTTTTTCATGTCATGATCAATTTGTACTGTATATACCTATTTGTTTTAATTCGTATAATCCTGACTGAAAAAGAGTGCCAAGAGATTTTTTCCGCCGGCTTTTTTTGTCTCTTGGTCTACTGTAATATCTTATTCAATAACTATCTACCCCTTGTTATAGCCGAAGTACAAAATTGTGACGTCATTAAGCGGCCATTCGATGACCTTATGATGAATAAAAAAAAATTTTTTTAATTTTTAATTTTCATTGTATGTGAGTAAAGTTGTGTAAGTTTATACAATAAACTAAGTAAAATTTAAGTATAATTCATATAATGAGTTTCATTTGCTTCCGTGCTCAACCGGGAGCGAAAGAAAAACAAAGAATGTACCAGCTGCTTCTCTTCCCGGGCATAGGTAGGTACTGTAAATGTCAGTTCAGGGACAAAGGTTTTATGAGAATTTTGTGGGCGATCGGCTGTCACAGCAATAGTTAGGTATACATAAAAAGCATAATCGTTGTCTTGTCTATGCTAAGTTTACCTAAGAAGTCTAGGGAGCTAACCATCAATTTCATCCTGAAATATGCTAATACAGTAGGATTTTACAATCTAAGGATTGATTAGTCTTATGATGTGATAATCGTTACATTTAGTAATTGTATTTCTTGCTATAGAACTGTACCCACTACACACATCATGATACGGTCATTTCAGATTATAAAAAGCAACTTTGCATCATTTGGCTGATAAAAGAACGGATAGGTATGACGGATCTCCAGGAATTCTAAAGTCATTTAAAAACTGTTCTGCGAAACATGAATTTTAGATCACTAATCACCATTTGAGTCCGAGTTCTAGTGGTGCCTCTAAAATATAAAGGGTGACCGGTGACAAATTTTAGATACTGAAGGAGAGCACTCGGAACTCGATTCTGATCATAATTATGTACTTCATTTTTCACTAGAATTCCCTATAAATAAATACTACTATGTTACTATATACTTTACATACAACTGAGTTGATCGCGGCACGTGACCTTGCACGCGGTTCGCTGCCAACGCTAGCGTAACCATGCGTTGCGTAATCAATTATTTAACTTTCAGTTAAGTTAACTCAGTAAATAATTAATATTTATTTTTTATTATACTTTTTCTCTTCAAGTATGATCTCAAACTATCACGTCCTTGAATTTCAAAAGTGACCCACCAGTCACACTGTTTATTACTACTTAACGTATTTATTTAAGAAAAAAAATGATACAAATAGTTTCTTAAATGTTATATTCACGATTCACATAAACTTCATAAACAGTGTTGTTTGAAAAATTTCAAGAGCAGCTCACTTTCCGTCACGGAGCCATGGGTTGGGCCCTGAAAATAAAATAAAAACATTGTGAGTATGTACAATAGTAGGTACCTAATATACTGATAACCTAAATAACCAATGAGATTCCTTCATTTGTTTATCAAGGGTTTGTACAAGTCCACAGATATGTATAGGGGAAACCTGTACAAAACCGTATACCTGGGTAAAACCGTATAGCGTAGCTATTTTCGCCAATAATCCAAATTTCGTGAGCACAAGCCGCTCAGAGGTGCCTACCAAGCAGTACTATTTGCAAACAAACACTAGTCGTTGTAGGGTTGTGCAATTTAGAGTTATATAACAATTTTTTGGAAGTCTTGATCGGTGTTTCGTGAATATACAAGCAGTGATTGTGAAGTGTACATACGCAACTGGTAAGTCACTAATCAACAATGCTCCAAGGCACAACCGTATGGGGGTAAAACCGGTTATATACGATTTTGATCTAGGTAATTATTATCATATTTTCATCAGCGCTGCTCGTCGACCAAACACCATCAACTTTCAATATCTCATTCAAGACAAACTTCTGCGCAAAGAGTTGGTCGAGACCCGATCTCATTAACAACCCCTACACAACTCGACCTCGTAAAATGTAAAGGCTGTCAAGGTTGGGCCCATGAAGGCTGCACCAACTGTGATACACAGGAGTTGGATGACTCCTTTTGCACAAGATGCAAATAGCACGGTAAATTCCAGAGCAATATCGTATATAGTATACGGTTTTACCCATGGGTCGCGGCAAAACCGGAAAATGAAATTATTTGCTTTTTCATTGAAATTGTTGTCTTATTTTTTTTTAATATATTGATTGTATTGGGTACGTAATGAGTCTGACTGAATATATTTGTTGATTTAATACCTTTTCGTTTTAAAACGGATGAGCTTTATGCCCAGACCCTTAGCTATACGGCTTTGACCCGGTCTCCCATACTTTTGAATTATCTCTAGACATTGCTTGATATATAGTAACATTTGACATTTACCATCCGAATATTTAAAAGTAATTAATAATAACTAATTTATTAAAAGTTAAAATCTACCTTTGTAAGTTTTATTAAATATTTAGCTTACTCTAAAGCTATGTTAGTTTGATATTGTTAAATTACTTTCCATGTTTATAGTATGAATATAAAAAAACATCCTGTATATCGAGCATGTTTACAAACAACGAGTGTTTTTTCTAATTGCGACATGAAAAACCACTAACAGTTTTCATTCTTGTCTTATTAAAGCCATTATTGATACATTAGTTCAGTTCTTCAGTTCATTACTTAAATAATAATAATAATGTTTATTTCAGAATGGAAACAAAATGGAAACTACTTAGCTGTACTATCCGTTATCCTGTTGGTATACACCCAGGCCCGATATATTGGTGAAAAGTTATAATTAGTCCATTAAATCTATAATTGTCTATACAAGGTTAATTTAATTTAGCGCAGGCAGCCTCTCCACATCAATCCCAACAACATTTGTTCTACAACTTTTTAAAATTAATAGTTTTTAAAATTTTTGTTTTCGCATACAATAGTATATTATGTAACAAGTGAGCTCAGTTGTTAACAATAGTTGTGTAAGTCTCGGCTCATTATTAAGCCCTCTCCTGCGGCTCGGGCTCAAATCACAGCCTCGACTGTAATTAGCAACGCTCACGAGTTACATACGACGTTTTTCAACACACTTGTGAGTAAAAGACAGACATACCTACGTGGTCATACAATTTATTTGAAGCAGCTGTTAGCTGCTGCGCGTCAGTAACCCTGTCCCATTACACGTACACACGCTATTGTTGCTTGGAGGCGCCGTGCGGCCGCTGCTGCTGCAGGCGCGCCGCCTGGACGCGCGCGCTCATATATTTAATGTATAACCCGGATCAATAAAATATGCTCTGTTTACTCGCATGTAATTTGCACTAAGGTACAATTCAACTTTGTAGGATTAATTATATTATGCACTAGGGTATAATATATTATGCACGCGTGACTTATAGCCCAGTTTATAGTTCTAAATTCAATAGAATAAGGCCCACTTTACGAGCAAGTGTGTTGAAAAAAATATTTATAGCCTCTGTTTAGTAAGAGGCGTAACTCTGTTTACTATGAGCGTAGGAATGCCACGCACCTTGTAGATACTTCTTACAAAATATAGAGTAAGGAGCAAATCGTTTTTTGTTTTTATTTTTTTTGTTACCTATTTATCAAGATTTGTAAAAAGTTGTAGAACAAATGTTGTTGGGATTGATGTGGAGAGGTTGTCCGCATGAGGTGATGGTTATTTAAAATTAACCATGCATACCTCTAACAGAACAATTTTATTTTTTTCATTACTGCGATCACAGATTAGCGGTGAGAGCACAGAACTTTATCGACTTGCATGTTCACGAATGTTCGTATAGTATGGAGTGCGGTTGCAAGTTTTTAGTAACATTGTATTTTTTTTCTTTAACAGTTATTTAAGAGTACAATATGTTTACAAATATTCAAAATTAACAAGGCACACATTTACTTAAACTGGCCGTGCGTCAATGGATAGATTTCAATTATTGCTAACAAACCGACTCCATGCTATACGAACATTCGTAATAATACGAGTCGATGAAGTTCTGTGCTCGCACTGCAGTATTGATTTGTTTGTTTTTTTTTTGTATAGTGTGGAGTTGAGACATATCTTTTTGTTGAATAATAGTGAAATCAACTAAGTACAAATATGGCTTACAAACTTGCAACTGACTCAACATTATACGTACATACGTAAACATACGAATCGATACAGAACTGTAATTGCACTGCTAATTAGGGAATATGATATAAGGCGGCAATTTAAACCTAAAATTGTACCTATAATATTATAAGCCTTCACATAGTTACATACAAGATCGTTGTAAACCACCCTGGGACAATATTGATAGTATTTGGGAGAGGCTTGTGTCATATCTAGGGGGTTGTTTATGAAATTTAAATATTACTTACTTGGCTTGTACGGGTAGGGTTGTTGGGCTGTAAATAAAAAATACAGTTTTTTTTAGTTTTTATAACAGTTAGAGGGCGATAGACCCAATTATGAGTTAGTCCTAACTTAACCGTTTATCACAAAGATATTGCTGTAATTTTTATAGGTAATTATTTAAAAAGATTACGTATTATTGACAATTAGGAAATATTTTGTGTAAATCATAGAAAATTTTGTTTCTTTTTATTAAAAGGCGCAGACGGAATTCTACACTGGGTACTGATATTATTATTTGACGATTAATTTTCATTACGGCAAAATACTATCGTTGTATAAAATGTATCCTTCACTCCCGCTTACTGACAACAAATCTTTCTTAATTGTAAATTCAGATCTTTGAAACATGAGTTTGAAACTGTGATTAGTCGAAAAGTAAGTAGTTTATTTTGTTGACTTAATTTAAAAAAAAAGAGAGCTTACGGTAAGAAGGTTGGCCGAAAGATGGGTCCAAAACTGCAACAATAAATAGAATTTTAAATATTTTTTAGAAACTATTATTTCTATGTTTAATATCTAGATGTATTCTATTCCTTTAAAAAGAAATTGGTTACCATCATGTGCGGGTAGGTATTTGTTGGTTTCCTGTTTTGCGCATATTTGTTTGAGTAGAGTTTTACATAGTAAATAATAGAACATAAATACCTACAGGTAGACCAATGGGACAAATTGTTTCAAAGGCATTTTTTTTCTATATCATACAAGTATCGTTTTACGTTACAAGTTGTAACTAAAAACCTTTGAATCGAGCGAGATTTGTAACTTTATGTCAAAAATAATGAACACTTACCTATGTTAGGTCCATTTTGTGGTGCTGTAATAAAATAATATTTTGTAAGACATTATAGTACCTATAATAACTCGTATATTTACTACTTCTTCTATACTTTTTTTACATAAAAAAATATTATAAAAGAAAATTGGAATTGGTTTTATTTTGAAAAGCAAATATAGCATATTAATATAAGCATAAGCATGTATATTACACGATGTATTCATCGGATAAGATATGAGGTCTTTGTGTAAAACATTAACTTACGCTGTCCGAAAGTGGGGCGGCCGAAAGCTGAGTCAACGTCTGAAATAAAAGTAACAACAAATAAGTATACAGGGTGACTGGTGGGTCATTTTTGAAATTCAAGGACGTAATAGTTTGAGATCACATATGAAGAAAAAAAATATAATAAAAAATAAATATTAATCATTTACTGAGTAAACTTAACCGAAAGTGAAAAAAATTATTACACAACACATGGTTACGCTAGCGTTGGCAAGTCTCATGCCGCGATCGAATCGGTTGCATGTAAAGTAAAAAAGTAACATACTAGTATTTATTTATAGGGAATTCTAGTGAAAAATTTAACACCTACTTATGTTACATAATTATGATCAGAATCGAGTACAGAGTGCTCTCCTTCAGTATCTAAAATTTATCACCAGTCATCCTGTATACATATATGCCTATATGTAGTCTACAGATCGTTTACGAACTATTTAATCATTAATTAAGAGTAAATAAATTCGAAGCAAATTGTCTATGGAAATCTATCCAAAAGTCTGCTCTTTGGAAATTGTTCAGTAATACCTAATTTGCTTATAACTTTAAGGACTTTTCAATTTGGAATAAACAGTATAGGAGTCATGATAGAAAAATACTTACTCTGAAGACCACCATTGCCTGTAAAAAAAAACAAAGTTTATTTAGAAGGTAAAATTTTGAAATTTTGACTAGCGGCAAAGTAGTAATCATACAGTTGATTTTAGTTTTGAATAGATAAATCTCTTCGGAACTCTTTTTGTTTTGTAAAGAAAATTAAACTTAAATTGCTTTATAAATTTTCAACAAGTTAGATGATACTCATTAAAGACTTCTTAAATCGGACTTTACAACGTTAACCCTTAATAGAGCATAACATAACTTTCAAAATTTTAGTGAGACTGGTAGGTCACTATCGAAACTCGAGGACGTGATAGTTTGAGATGAAGAGATTTTTTTTTTTAAATTATTTACTGAGTAAACTTAACCGAAAGTTAAAGAATTGATTACGCAACGTATGGTTACACTAGCGTTGGCAGCGATGCTCGTGCCAGGTCACTTGCTGCGATTGACACAGTTGCAGGTAAAGTAAATAGAAACAAAACTTTATTTATTTATAGGGAATTTTAGTGAAAAATTAAGCACCTACTTTTATTAAATAATTATGATCAGAATCGATAACAGAGTGCTCTCCTACAGTATCTAAAATGTATATTACCACTGTCCGAAAGAAATTGTACATTTTAACAAAATTTTTTGATTCATTTACTGACAACCAGCGACTCATTTTTACTTATTGTAATGAAACATTATATGTAACGAGATAAAATCCGCTTACAAACTAATTTCGTTTGGAATAATATACGAGTGCTTTGTGTTCAACATTTACTTACCTTGACCGTAAGTGGGGCGACCGAAGGCTGAGTCTACGTCTGCAATAAAAAACTCATATGAAGCTGCTATCGCAAATGAATTTTGATAGAATTAAGGGTGTTACCACATTAACCGATCGATCGTCGATCGATGGAAGAATGGAGTATTCGACGTTAATCGATAGTTTTTACTTTGCCAATCTGATCAGAAAAAACCAATCGACACCGTAACACCCTAAGACTCTCAACAAATACTTTTCAAGCGCAGAGTGAATAGGTTTCTCGTGGGTGGACGTGTACCACCTTAGTCTTCATGTTCACTTAACATCAGGTGTCATGGAAGACAAACGTCCTATCCATATTTTATTTAAAATAGTTAATCTTTACTTAAGCGTATATTCGCAGTAAATCTAATATATAAAATTCTCATGTCACAGTTTTCGTTGCCATACTCCTCCGAAACGGCTTGACCGATTTTGATGAAATTTTTTGTGCTTATCCGGTATCTATGAGAATCGGCTTTATATGGCAAAACAACGTTTTCCGTGTCAGCTAGTTGTCTATAAAAACCAATCAATAGGTCTGTGCTTAGGTCATTAATCAATAAAAATGGGAATCATTGCTTTTTAATTTGGAATAGTAAGGGACTCATTATAGAAAAATACTCACTTGAAAGACCACCATTGCCTGTAAAAAACAAAGCTCATATAAGTAGGTATACTTTTGAATCACACTGACTGACGGTGCAAGCAGCAAAGTAGTAGGTATACAGATGATTTTAGTTTTGAATAGATAAACCTTTTTGGAACTTTTTTGTTTCGTAAAAAATTATACCTACCTCCTTAAATTGCTTTTATATATTTTCAACAAATAAGTTTAACCTCATCAAAGACTTCTTTACAGCGTTAACCCTTAATAGGGCATAACATAAATTTTAAAAGAATCCACGTATAAGTGGCCCATTCGAGGTACCAAGGTACACTCAGCGGCTTATAATACATTTGATTCCACTGAATAACACTGTATTAACAATTTAGGTCTTAACTGAACTTTAAACTGAGAAAAAAATCTTACTCTTGGTTTTATACAATCCGTGCCAAAAAAATGACTCCCATAAAAAATATTGCTATAACTGTCAAACTGACAGTCTGTCATTATGCTGTTTTTTATTTATTGGATTAAAGACCTTATTTGAATGACTAACGGTGTGGTGCCATCCTGCAATTTTTGACCTTTTCTGACTTTATGTCTTTATGAAACGGCTATTTTTTACTACTTTAAATATTTTATTTGACAGTATTTCATCATGATTAGGTAGATATATCCTATATTTTACAGTTATGCCCTACAATTTGGTGTCCATATACCTACCTCGCGGTACACATATAGGCCGGTACACATATGGGCATGTATGAAGATAAAATCTTGACCTTTGGAAGGATCCATATTCCAACTACCCCGAAAGGAATCGTTCATTTTAACTCGATTTTTTGAATAATTTATTGACAACATGGTCACGAGCGACTCATTTTTATTTATTGTATTGAAAAAATTAATCGAAACGGTCCTAATCCGAGAAATAAAACGAGACAAAATCCATTTAAAAACTTATTACAGGTATTTAGAATTATATACGAGTGCTTTGGGTTTAACATTGAGGTTACCGTACCTTGACCGTAAGTGGGGCGACCGAAAGCAGAGTCAACGTCTGAAATAAAAATAAAATACATATGAATCTTCTGCCACAAATAAGTTTTAGTAGAATTAAGACTCCTAAAAATCACTTTACATTTACGTTAATCTTTTCACTCATCAATTAAAAGGACTGTGCTTAAGAGTTTGGACATTGGTCAGTAACAATGGGACAAATAATTATTCAATTTGGAATAGTAAGGGATTCATTATAGAAAAATACTCACTTGAAAGACCACCAGCGGCTGTAAAAAAAACGATGTTTAGAAGGTATACTTTTAAATCACAATGACTTAGGTAAATGATAGCTACGGTGGCATAGTAATAGGAAAAAAAACCGCAGACAATCACACCAACTACATGGCCTCAATGTAAGCGAAGCTTGTGTTATGAGATACCATGCAGCGAACTAGGGGGGAACCTAGAATATAAATGCATATACAGGGTTAATTTCAATTACCGCCACTGCACACAGCCTCTCCACATTAGTCCTAACAACATTTGTTCTATAATTTTTTACAAATCTTGATAAATAACACAAAAAAAGAAAAACAAACAAATTATTGCTCCCTCTGTCATTTATTACTCTGTATTTTGCGGCGTCACCCTCACCCCGCATCCCCGCGCACCGCTACACGTGGCGTGACGCAAGGTGCGTGGCATCCACGGCCGTAAATCTTAGTATAACGAAACGTAGCGCTTAGCCGCCATATTATCTGAAGATACATGATGTTTGTCCCTCGTTGTGATTGGCTGTTTACATTTTGACGTTATAAAGTTGACAGTGACACACTTTGACACCAGAATGAATTCAATTTATTCAAAAATTTTAGTCAGTTACTGACTAAAATTTTCAACTTCTCCGCTTTAACTGATCTAGAGCCCCTTGTGTCTCTCCTGCAATTTACCTTGCTTCTTACAAAATGCCACGTTTGTGCTGTGTTTGTAAATGTACGCGACAGGACGCTATTTTACACCGTTTCCCATGTAATAAGAAAAGACGCAACAAGTGGTTACAGTGTTTAAACCGTGATGATTTAAAAGAACATTCTCCTGAACAGTTATCGAAGCTTTTCATTTGTCAAAAGCACTTAGAAAAACAGTTTATTTCTCCAAAATCTCTTCTAAGTAAAGCATTTCCTTCTCTGTTTACTGAAGAAGATATTTCCAGTGGAACTCCTTCTCAAGAAGATAAGGGTTAGTAAATAAAATTTGTATATTTGCAAAACTGTTAAAAGTAGAGTTGTCTAATAAATAAAATTAATTGTTAATAATTATAAAACCATTGGAAAAACCAACCAACCTCCTGGCTCCTATTTAGTTTAGTGAACTTTCGTTAACCAGGCATCTCCTTAAAGCATATTTAGCATGATATACTTAAATACCAGATATGCTATTAACTCAATAACACAAAGTTTTCATAATTTAGAGGCACTTAAGTAACCTGATTACTATAACCCTATAACTCTTTATAAACTCTAGACTTGCTTTAAAAAAGAGAAATAAAAGCAAAATTTAGCCATAATTATTTGAATACTTAAAATTTGCAGTTAATATGGTTAAAGAAATGTATTATTAAGATTTATTATCGAATTATTACTATCGAGCCATTGTATGACAATAAAGGGATCAGATTTTAGTAGTGTATAACATTTTAATTTAAATTATTAAAGTTTTATAATCAGAAAACACTATTTATTTTTAAATTGCTTATGATGTGTTACTTGTTTTCAGAAAATATGGATTCTCTGACTGGTCATAATTATGCACGGAAAGACCACACATATTTCAAACGGGAACCAATCCGAGGTTTGTAGTATTATACTAAGGCTAAATTTCACATTTGTTAGAAGTTCTCTTAAATCTATACAAATCTTACTTTTAAGACGTGGAAGTGCCACTCTATTCAATCAGGTTATATTTCACTTGAAGGATGTATAATGTGACAAGGAAGGTGTAACTGAGCATTTAACTACGGTTTTGTTGGTGGTTTGTAAGATATACTTTTTTATTTATTTTTTAATATTTTCAGAACTTTTTGCTTCTGGCTCTGGTGACTTGTGGAACTTGCCAGGAACTTCTCAAAACTTACCAACTTATTGTGACCCAGGTACCTACCTATTGAAATGTTCTTTTTTTTAAATTGCATTCATCATATTATATTCTTAAATCATCAAATAAAAATTAAAAATATTGTTATATTAAAAAAATATTTTCAATCAATATTTAGAAAAAACATACAGCTATATTATGTTCTTGATTTTCATTGATAAATATATTTTTTAACAAAAATTACTAATTTGGTTTCATTGTTTTAGTAAACTCCAATGAGATGACTGCTGATACATTGACTCCACAACAACAGCTTAAAGGTGAGTGCAAATGATCTTTTTTTCATTTTCTTTAATATTGTACACAAACAATTGTGCTGAATTTTTGTATTCTAATATAATATAAAAGGTCTTAAATTTACAGATTTACAGAGTCAAAACAAATTCAGAATATTCAAAAGGCATTCCAAAATTACACTCATTAATAAATTGTCTGAATTGGAACCCAGTTGTAAAAAAATATATGATGAATGTAAAAAAGCGAAGAAGCAAGTGTATTTTTACCGAAGAGCTAAGAGAGCTTGGCAGTTTAATAAAACAAACATGAATCCATATGCAAAAGCTTTTATTCTATCCAGGTATTCATTTGATTTCATTGACTGTACTGAGCACAGGGAAATTCTCCTCAATCATTTCATTTTAATAACTGTGAAGTTTTCAATAATGAATTGGTGCAATGTAATTAATAAAATATTAAAGGGCACGGATATTTTCCGGTTAGAAAAGCGGTTTTCTGATTTACCGCCTACTCAAAAAAAGGCACTAGAAAATTATAAAAAGAGATTAAAAAATAAATCTTTTAATAAATAACCTGTACTTTTATTTTAAAATCCTCATTATCATATTATTCTTCTAGGAAGGAAAAATAGTGTCAACTAATTAGGTACATATTAATATTGTTTCATTTAAACAAAGAATAAAGCTATACCGAGAATACGTCCAGAATTTTTATTGATATTCTGGAGTTCAATAAAATTCTGGACGTATTCTTGGTATAACTAATTCGTTGTTTTGAGTTGGTCAGTACAAGATACTAAACAAAGCAGTATGAGTGAATTTCTTGCCACATCTCTATGAATGAACTAAAAAGTGCACAAATGTCATACATGATCAGCTCACTAATACCGAACATTTTAGTTCCCTAGATTGCCGTCTGATACGTAGTATCTCTATGTAGTCTGTGGTGGCATCATTGTAAATAGTGTCCGTATCGACCGCGCGGCCACGGCGTTTTTTCTTACATCTAACCATGCCAAGATTATGTAAAAATTTGTAAAAGTCGATTCCTAAAAACATAAATTTGTAAAAGGTATAGTTAAAAAGTTATAAGGGTTTGAACGTGGCCGCGCCATTGAAACAATGCGAACCGCGCGGCCACGTAGATCTTTAAAACTAAACATTGCAGAGACCTGAAGTTTAGGTAAAACACGGATTGAATATGTAAAAAATTTGTAAAAATATAGAAAAAAATCCTGGATTTACATTTTAGAAGCTGTAAGCTTATAACACCATGGCCGCGCCATTGACCGGTATAAAATTACGTTATCGTCGATATCTCGCTGGAAATGCATAGCAGAGGTCTGAAGTTTTTTGTAAAACCTGGATTTGAATTTGTAGAAACTAGTAAAAGTATAATAAAAAATCATAGGTATACATAATAGGAGCTGTAAGACCAAAAACCCATGGCCGCGCCATCGAAACGTTAGAAAAGTACTTTACCGTCGATATCTTGCTGAAAAAGCATCGCAGAAGTCTGAAGTATTTTGTAAAACCAAGATTTAAATTTGTAGAAACGATTAAAGATGCACAAAAAACTCCTAGGGTAATATTTAAGGAACTTTAGCACTGAATCATTAGTACGGCTTGAATACGTCGATAGGGTGACCATGGCTTATTGATAATAGAAAACTTTCCACCCATTTAATAGAAATTATATCACAAATCCATATTTATTTCGTATAGTAAATTAAATTTAATTTTAGAGCTCATATGACCTGTTACCTGTTACCATGAACATGAAACAGACATAGTTACATTTACGCTGAAAACATAACCCTCCTTTGCGTGCAGTAGTCGGGTAAAAATAATTAGGAAACAGTTCATTTTAAAACTTTTCTTAACAATAATTTTGCTATAGGTTACCACTTTATCTCAGCGACACTTTGATGTAATTTTAAAATAATAATATACCTACTATGGTGCGTGTTTTGGTCGATGTCATAAAACTTTTGGAACAAGTAAACTAGTTAGTAATTTAGTAAATTCTATCAATAAAAGTACGATAATTAGTAACACATGTGCTTTTGACTCAGTTTTTTTTTTGTTAGCATTTGCATACAAACAAAACTTTCACATTGAACAAATGATTGATACACGCGCAAGCAAATTAATATGTGACTTTATAAAAACATTAACACAGTCTTCAAATGTAAATAGTGCTTACAAACTACGGGAGGAAATAGTAGCTAAATATTATAAAAGCGAAAACAATAGTTATAGATGCGACAGTAATATGGCTTTTATTTTCGAACATATATTATTAGATGACCTATATAGTGCCGGTGTAGTAAATGAATGTTTAACCGAAACGTGCGCAAACCAGGTCAAAAAGAACCATTGTATTTTTATCAATTAATTTAGAAATTATAAATTTATTCGGAATCGGAGGACTGGAAGATGCCGTCATTATCGATGACGATTCAAATTTAAATAAATGTTTGATTTGTAACAACGAAACCAAGAGGTATATATACGAATTAAATAATATTATTTTATTTGATCTTAATGGCATAGATAAAATCAAACTCGAAGAAATACCCCATTTTATCAAATTAAAACAAAAAAAATATAGACTGATAGGTGCTGTAGAATATGTTCCCCCGGTTGTAGGACTCATTGGGCATTACACGTGTCATTGCTTATTAAATACCTCTGAAATGATTTGTTACGACGGTAATAAATTCGGAACACATGCAAGTTCATTACAACCTATGACAACCCATAATTTGACATATGGTCTAATAGACGAAGACTAAGATTATCTGTGTTTTTAAAGAAATAAACATATATTTTTTACTTTATTGATTCATTTTATTCAATTTACAATCCTTTAGGTAGATATAATTTATAATATTGTCTTAAGTTTTCACGATTTATAATTTAAATAAAAGTAATTTTTTAACCGGATTAATCGCGTATAATTTATTTTATCTCGTGACCAAGGGGTCTGCAAAGACACCGAAACGTCGAGTTAAAATGTAAAGTATAAATTATACGCGATTATCCGGTTAAAAAGTAGTTTTATATCATTTATATTATATAGGACATTTCTGTCATCAACAAACCATGGTCACCCTATCGACGTATTCAAGCCGTTCTTAAGATTCAGTGCTAAAGTTCCTTAAATATGACCCTAGGAGTTTTTTGTGCATCTTTAATCGTTTCTACAAATTTAAATCTTGGTTTTACAAAATACTTCAGACTTCTGCGATGCTTTTTCAGCAAGATATCGACGGTAAAGTACTTTTCTAACGTTTCGATGGCGCGGCCATGGGTTTTTGGTCTTACAGCTCCTATTATGTATACCTATGATTTTTTATTATATTTTTACTAGTTTCTACAAATTCGAATCCAGGTTTTACAAAAAACTTCAGACCTCTGCTATGCTTTTCCAGCGAGATATCGACGATAACGTAATTTTATACCGGTCAATGGCGCGGCCATGATGTTATAAGCTTACAGCTTCTAAAATGTAGGTAAATCCAGGATTTTTTTCTATATTTTTACAAATTTTTTACATATTCAATCCGTGTTTTACCTAAACTTCAGGTCTGTGCAATGTTTAGTTTTAAAGATCTACGTGGCCGCGCGGTTCGCATTGTTTCAATGGCGCGGCCACGTTCAAACCCTTATAACTTTTTAACTATACCTTCTACAAATTTATGTTTTTAGGAATCGACTTTTACAAATTTTTACATAATCTTGGCATGGTTAGATGTAAGAAAAAACGCCGTGGCCGCGCGGTCGATACGGACACTGTAAATAGAGTAACACCAGTTTAGACGACAGTATAGTATATTTCATTACGAGTGCGGAAAGCCTGTCATTGCAAAGAGTTCCGACAAATGTCTACACGAGCCGAGGCGCAGCCGAAGGCGAGGGTTGACAGTCGGAACGAGTTGCAATGACGTTTCCGCGCGTGTACTGAACGACTATTTTTAATACAGTTGCGAAAAAATTGAGCAATTTTATAAAATATACCAAATGGCGCCAGCCGTGAAAGATTATAAACAGATATTTTTTTGTTAACCCATTCTGGGTAGGCAAAGGGAAGTATGCCCATACAGCCAAGTCTTTAGTAGATTTTTTGTATTGACATGAAATGAAAATGTATTTAATGAGATAAAATGAAATGAAATCTAACCTAACTCATTGCATCAAATCATTATATCTGATATTGAAACAAATTAGTAGCTTCTTTTCAGAAATATTTGCATGAATTTTTTTTAGTAAAAACTTCGTGGTTGATTTTTTCTTTTTAATAGACATTATTTTGACATTTGGGAAAGAGAACGCACGAGTGCGGAAAAGGTAAAGAAAAAGCACAAGTGTGTAATAGCCCACATCCCGAACGCTAAACGTCCCTGCAATACGCCACTTTTTGAGCAACTGTATTAAAAAATATGTTTTGTATGGGAAAACTGAAATATATAAAATTATTAATTTTAGAAAGTCGTAGAACAAATGTTGTTGGGATTGATGAGGAAAGGCAACCTGCAAGAGGTGATGCGCTATTTAAAATTAACCCTGTATCGATAAATACCCATACCCGGAAAAAAATGTTTGTTGTTCCGTGCGGGAATCGAACCCGCTACCACTGGCGTCTGAGATAGGTTTACCCCATCGTCACAGTGTGGTCGTCAATACTAAAAAGGTTTTGAGAAGCTTATCTACGTAGGCACCATCCTGCATGCTTTCATCGAATAAAAGGTTTTATTGTGTTCCGGACAGGAAATTTAATTTCTCGTCCCTAATCCCGTGTTTATAAAACGCTAATATCTATTTAAAGTTTTTGACACATTTAGCGGATCTTAAGACCAGTCTCAGAGTTGAGAGCGATATACTAATGTCGGAGGGTTGGGAACTCAACAGTCCCTTCCACATGAAGTTGCAAGTATCCATGGACAGTGGTGATTCATTGAAATTACCCATCACATGTGTTTGCTCCCTGTTGTAAAAACACTGATTCAAACGTCACAAGTCTTTGTAATGAATGAGCCCACTGCAGGGCTATGATTCTCTTCCCTGGAATAGGATTCCGTCTTTCGTTCGTATTCATCTATGTAATTGTATTATATTATTTATAGGTAGGTACTTACGAAATCCACGAGGAGGCTGATTGTACGCCTGGTCGACAACTGCAAAGTTTAGTTAGTTAGCTTACGATTAAAAAGCTTAGAAAAAAGATGAAAAAGAAACTTAATTCGTTTTGTACACTTACCACGAACTCCGTTCGGCCTGTCAACTACTTGAACTATAAAGGCGAAAATTGAAACATTAGAAATTGAGTATAAGAGCGGTGATGCAATACACCCGATCCGAATCCGATAAAATTCGGATCTAGAAATCTTGTATGAAATTATGGATGACCGAAGCCAGATCTAGTGCATAAGCTGTCATACAAATATTTCTATGGCTACGTCGTCTTCGCGTCGTCGGACCGAGAAAAGCTCGGATTCAGATCGGATGTAGTGAAAAACCGCAGTTAGTTAATTTAAGTTTAAAGATAGTCTATTTTATTAAAAAGATAAGGGCTTTGATATAGCATTGTCATATGTATACTGCTTATCATATCAACAAGAAATTAAAATATAGGTTGCATCAGCCAAAACAAGATTATAGATGTAGGCAAGTATTACATTTAGAACAATATAGAGTAGGACCTACCGTGGAATACCATTAACTTTACAGCTGTGTGATAATGTTAAAAATCCATATGCCTAAGTAGACTGTTTATAGTCAGCTAGCTTTTTCGCAAGGTTTTACCTATTATCTTATTTTACTATAATGTTTTTACCTACATGGAGTATTTTAGCTTTCTAGTAGTGAAAGGTTTATCGAAATCGGTTCATTAGTTTTTGACTTTAAAAATTACTAACATAAAAAAACCCAAGACAATCACACCAACTACATGGCCCCAAACTAAGCAGAGCTTGTGTTATGATATACCATATAGCGAACTAGGGGGGTACCTAGAATACATATACGTATGTGTATCATACGATATCACAGGTTAAGCAACGTTCGGCGCGGTCGGTACTTGGATGGGTGACCGCCGACCATTCATATCTCACGACGACTTCCGTGCACGGCACGTTAAGCAGTCGGTCTCGGGTGCTGTATACTTATATACAGTAGTCGTTAGGGTTTGTCAGAAGCCATCTAGGCGCCCTAAAATTTCTGGCATCCACCATCCAGCACTGGGCCAGCTTGGTGGATTATGGCCTATAGCTCCTCTTCACCCAGGGGAGAGACTCATGCCCTGCAGTGGGCTCATTACAAGAGTTGTGATGATGATGATGATATAGATAAACGCCCAGACACAAAACATTTTTGTTTTCTTGTTCCGTGCGGGAATCGAACCCGCGACCACTGGCATCTGAGGCAGACAGTGTTACCTCATCCCCAAAGTGGTCGTCTAACAAAAATATAAAGCTCTTTTCTTGCATATAGTTTGCAAAAGACAAAGAAGGTATTTCATTATTTGTCGGTTAGTGTGCCGAGTTGTCAAACTTATGTGTTTTTGTAAAAGATGACAATTGTTTTGTCTGAGATGTTTACTTAGAAATTTTAATTGGACAGCTTACAACAGTCTTCTATATAATCCTCTAAAACTATTTTTAAATTTTTCATACAAAAACATTTTCCACATTACTAAGTTCCGCAATTTATATACTGATAAGAAAGAGTACCAGGCCAGGAAAATTTTTGACGCCTATTTATAAAATAATCAGATAAGAGAAAGTACTCACCTCCCTGCGAGGAAGCCATGGCTACCACGGAAACGACGAGGATCTGAATAAACAGAATATCAATTTTATTCATTGTTCATCACAAGAAACAGCTGCTAATGAAATATTTAATTTGACAAAAGTATAATCTAATCTCAGAATGGACTGAAATTGTGATAAGATAGGGCTTTTACATATGACTCGAATACTTATAGACTAGTATATATAAATTGGTCTGTTGATAAATGTTTGTGATTTAAAAGTGACCACAGACTACATAGTGACTATACAAGGTGTTCTTTTTGATATTTCATAACTTTAAGGTTTTGTTCCTAACTAAAAAATAAGATTTTTTGACGAAGAATATATGGTTCCAAAGTGCGTAAGATATCACCAATCTTAATATAACGAGTTCATTAATAATCACCCTTATAAAATCTCTTTAAAATTAATTCAATATACTCGTATCACTAAAGCCGTTGAGGAACGTTGCATACAATGTACAAAGCAAAACGTTGCGAACTGTAGGACCTGTGCATAGCGATAAAAAAGGGATAGAAAATGCCACGTTGTCATACTTCGCATAAAGGTGCTTTACACAAGATGTTTTGACTTAATTGAATTATTTTGTATGAAAAAGAAATGAAAAATTATTCACATGTTTTTTGATTCTATTACGTGGTCCCATTAATACCCTAGAGTTATGGGAAATCAAGCGGAACACCTTGTATAACTAAAGAGGCTCGAGGTAGATGTGTAGCTGATTGAAAACAATTTAGAAGCACTTTCAGTTTTTTTTTTTATTGTAAGGATAGGACGTTTGTCTTCCATGCCACCTGATGGAAAGTGCGCATAAAGACTATGGTGTTACACGTCCATCCACGAGAAACCTATTCACTCGACACTTAAAAGTCCCAGGACTGTAGTAGTTAGGAAAAACAGACGAAGGCAGATTGTTCCACACCTTAATTTAATTTATTTATTTTTTTTAAATTGATTTGGTTTACATTGTAGTATTCATAACAAACCGTAAAACAATGATTCATGCCTGTAGGTAGTGACTGGCTCACGGTTGATGAAATAAATTTAAAAAGCCTTTGGTTTGACTAGTGCCATATTGTACAATTCATAACAAACCGTAACTCATTGATTCATGCCTACAAATACCTAGGTTGTAGAGGGACATAAGTGTAAGTAGGCTCTACATTTAAGAAGGTAAAAATTTTCTTTTCGGTAAGTATATGGATGTTTTTTTTTAATTAAAATGTAAACCAATCAACAAATATGTAATTTTTATAGCTTATAATAATTGCCAAGAATATGTTTCAATATTTACGTTCTATGTTGTACGTTGACTATTGCACAAACATAGCTATTAATATACTCTATAAACAGAAATAATAAGGAAAATCTGACGGATTTACATGCCGGGTTTAACATATAATTAATTAAATATAAAAAAATACATCTGGGTAAGTCCGTGACTTGCTGACAACTCTAACGCTAGCAATACTCCGACATCACTTCCTAATTTTGATAGCTGTAGGAGTTGTATGGTATACAGGGTTGTTTTTTAGTACCCGGTCAAATTTTTTTTACACATTTATAGAAACGATTTTTGCAAAATAATGTATGTAGTTTTTACAAGGAAATTAATATATTCGCTAACATATTAAGCAAAGCATGGTCACTCTAAAATATGAATGAGTAACTTTAAAATAAAGATGAATATGCGCTACTATAAAAAGTTTTGTTGTCGTAGTATTATCAACAAAATGCCGCGTCGTAGTAGCTATCTTCATCAACAGCGGCAATTTGTAAAAAAGTTTATGGTGCCATATTTTTATTTCTTTGCAGGTACTGAGCGATACTGAAATAACTATGCAGGTACTTTTATATCGTATCAAAGAAAATAACATTTGCTGGTGATTAAAAAACCACCCTGTATACTTTTCAAAATTCATTTTATGTAAATAGTTTTTTTATACTAACTATAACGATACAAAACATAATATATTTATTCATTTAAATTTTCTTTTAACCGTTATAGTTTAGCATTTTATTTATGTACATAGGTACAACGTCTTCAAATCTACTTAGATTTGCTTTAACAGCTCTTATTCGGTATGTATAAACATAGATACTTATTACTTAAAACTGAAATAAACTTGTTGAATTTAGTAGTTTAAAGTATTTCTAGTGTGTTTGTTTTTAAAATATTTAATGCCACATCTTCAGATTATGTACATAGACGGCGTCGGCGCAACCTTGACATTAGACAAAGGAGCACAATTTTTATCATTTTTTGTCATTGAATTGCAGACTTCCAGTGAATTAGATAATACGTATTTAGAATTTGTTTTGTACAAACGGATGAGTCTAGTTTTTTATTGGCAGTTTCAAGAATTCGTAGGTTTTTTTAAACAATCTGTTGACAATCTGAAATTGTTTATAGGTGCTAACTCATTTGAATAAAAACGAACAAAGAAACCCAATGTCACGGTCTTCTTATATCTGGAATTGTTGGTTTGATTAATTAATTTTATTCTTAAATTATGAGTGTTTGTATGTTTAATGTAGGTACCTACTTAGTTATTGTTTCCTAAGATTCTGTTATCTGGTGTCTTTAAGATAAAGTTTGTAATAAAAATTAATTTTGACTATGTGTGAACAATAAAATTCTATATTTCTTCGTTGCTTATGTCGATTTCGAATCTATTGCAGGTTCTTACAGATAAAAAATGCCGTATGCTTCAAGGCTCGCAGCTCTAGAGGGTGCTTTAAATTTTTAAGTATTTAACACATTCATTGCCATAGAACAAATGTTACTTTTCTACCAAACTGGCCGGGATGTTTTTATTGGATATTTTTAATCGAAAATTATTAATAACTGTTTCAAAGGGCCACTTTAAAATAAAATATAAATAAAAAGGGTCGACTTCAAAATTTTTATTAAAGTCAAGATATTAGAAACACGGTACCGTGTGCGCGGTCCCTTTTGTAAGACAACCAACACACGGTACTGTGTGTTTGGCCACTACTGCAAGATAACCAACACATGGTACCGTGTGTAGCGGCAATCAAGATGTTAAATAATTTTGGAGTGGTAAAATCGGTTCTGCATTGGTGGTCTTTAGGAAGCCTCAGAATTTTTCAAGGCCTCCGTCTAAATATATGTTACTAAAGTTCTTATTATACAACAATTAATGTTATTTGTTTTGTTACATTAATAAAAACCTTCGAAGTTTTAATATTTACACTTATAATCGTTTCAGCATCAGCTTCAATTAAGATATCTAGTTACATTGATTTGATAGTTAGGTATATATTAATTTCCCGGTGAACTGTTGTGTTTAATATATTTATAATACTTAGTTACTTTGATAAAGTAAATTGATCAATCAAAATCAATTTACCTAGGCAAGCTATCCATTAAAAAAGGCCAATCCCTAGTTTTATATTTATAAACATTTTGTCACAAATTTTCACAAACAATATACTAAAGACCTTTTTAACAGGAAGTACATAAGTATTTACGAGTTCATTTGAAACGGCGCGTAGAATTTTTAATTTAATCGCAGTTAAAAACGTATTTTTTTAATATGTGTAAAACAAAAATAATATAAGATAATCACTGACCAAAATGCACTTCATGATTTTGAAGTTTAACAGCACAACAGCACTGAAGTTCTCTCAAGATGGCACACACTAAATACTGCCAAAATAAAGATTGAGGAGTCCGCGAGCGTGCTTCGTTTATAAAGGCATAGCTCGAAGATAACCTCTCACACGCCTCGTACATCAAACAAAGTGTACCAATATACCTACACGGTTAGATAAATACGAGTTTCCTGTGCAAATTCTGCTAAATGGATTTTAGTTTTGCCAAGTTTTGCGAATTATCTGTCTGAAGTGAGATAAGCGGAAGATTTCGTTTTTGTTTTCTTTTGTAGACGCATTGATTGTGCACAGTATTTTATTATGAGCAAGTTCTTTAATCTGATATTGGATAAATGAAAAGTTTTGATTGTAATTTTTGGGAAACACTTGTCAACATGTTTGGTTTTTTATGGTTATTCTTTTCTGTCTGAGTTTGAGATCACTTCTGTTAAGGTCTCCTAAATATATTTTTACTAGTATTAAATATATCAGTGGAATTAAAGTATTTATTATAAGCTTTTTGCGTTCGATAAACAAAATTTGCGTTCTGATTATATATTGTACTTGTGGTGATTTGGGGGGTTGGGGCAGGTTGAACAAGGCGTGTGTCTTGTACGGCGTCAGGGGACTCAAGCCGCAGAAACAGTTCTGTGAGCTCGGAGCAATCGATTGCACCATGTAACACTGTGCAAAAACATCACGTCGTTTAAAACTCTTCTATCTTTAAGTGACAGAATCTTATGAGTTCGACATGAGTTAAAATATAGACTATTATTATTGGGAGATCCAAGTTTAATCTCACATATCTACTACTAACCCTAGAAGAAGTTGTTAACTAATATCCAAATAAACACCAGTGAAATGAAGAACTTGGGTTTCATGGATATCTATCAAAATAAATCGGTTGTCTGAAGTCAGCCGCAAAATATTTTCACCTTTTGCAACATTCAGATCTCAGAATTTCTTCCCATTTTCACCAAGGTTACGCTCGCTCAATCACTACTTTTACCGATAACAACGATTACGCTGACGCCTGAGATTTTTTATCTGTGACTAAGGCTCCTTTTACATATTGATAAGTGAACATGAGGTTGAACATGTCAAAACACGGTTCCAGGATGTGTTGTTCCCTCGACCCCTAATATTGAAAGAACGCTTCCAGTTCCTATACCCTTTAACTGATAATATCTGCACAAAATTCTTTCTTTTATGGTAACTCTTATACAGACCGTCAGACTAGGAAATGCTCTACCTACAGTTTTATGAAGCAAAGTCTTTTAAATCGCTACAATTGTGCAGATGTCAAACTGCGAAGGAATTATATAATTACCTACTACTTACTTTATAATTTTTTGTTTTTAATACTATTGAAACAAATAAACTGTACTCTATTATAAATATTACAGGTACCTATAAAAAATATTGGTAGGTACTCTTAATAATTAAAATAGGTACTTACCTATAGGTAATAAATATTGTGATTCGGGACTAAAAGACCAGAAATAATCGTTGTATCGTTGATGAAATCGGAAAGGGGCATGAGACATTGTATTCGTCTTAAATATTATATGTATTCCGGCAATAATTTATGAAGAGCCACTTTTTCCTGAGCCCGTGGGCTTTCACCTTTGACCTCATTCATTTACCATCAGGTGATTCAACCTTTATATTATTTTATTTATAAATACAATTATATCCTAAGCAAAATCCTTTACAACCGGAATTCATCGTATATAATTCTATTCAGTGAACGAATAAAGCATAGAAGAGTAACTTGCGCTTGAAAATGGCCCAACGAAAGTTTTATTCAGTTGATTACGCAATGTCCTCTGTGTTCGTGTTAATTTCGTAGTTGGGAGCATTTATGTCATCGACGCATCGCTATAAAATTGTTTATAAATCGATCGCATCTGCATAAAAAATATGCAAGTTTTACTTAGCTACTTATCACGTGTAATAGACCCGTAAAATACCAAATTTAGGTTTTTATAAGTAAAACATGGGGCAAATTTATCTACGGGGATGGTGTTATGCCCGATGAAATAAGTAAATTTTCAATTTTTTATAATTTGAAGACAAACAATTTATGCATTCTGTTTGCAAAATAAAAAAAAAGTAACTATTCAAAATATCAAAACTTCAGAATGTTAAGAAAATGGTTCTGGAAGATAGACGAATGTTTAAATGCGTTTTAGCATTTTACTTCAATATTTAACATGTAAATATTTACGTTGATAGTTAACGTTGATAGGAACTAGAAAAAAAAAGTTCCGTGTCTGGGTGTTTATCTATTTATGTATTTATTTATATTCTAGGTTCCCCCCTAGTTCGCTACATGGTATCCCATAACACAAGCTATGCTTGCTTTGGGGCCATGTATTTGGTGTGATTGTCGGGGGATTTTATTTTATTATATTTAATTAATGTTGTCGGAACAGTGCTGTGTGTGTAATTGTGCAAGTGAACACAAATAAACGTAAAATATTTAGCCAAGAGTAAGACTTTAAGAATTTATTTGGCAGAGTTCAATAGATTTTGGATAATTAAATCAATTCTTAAATATTTCAGATTTTCAGACATTCACACAACATTATGCAGCCCATATTAAGTTCCTTGAAGAATTTGTATTATGGATACTAAACAGATAGAACTTAAGAAAGAACAATATACAAATATAGTATTAATACTTATACTATACCTACATATTATTTTATGCAAAATAAATTTTAATATAATCCTTGACTTGACGTTTCATCACAAAAATATCTAAGGTCGTCACCGGGTTCGAACCCAGTACCTCTGGCATTGAAGGCAATGTATGCTTCCACTAGAACAGCCGGTCATCAAATTATGAACGTAAACTTTTTGTCTACATCATAAACATAGAAATATTCAAATACCTACTATAAGTACCTACATATCTTTCATTGCTACCTTCTACATGAATCGTCCACGATGACGACTCTTGCTGGTTCGTAAATATTCGCAAATGTACATTTCCATGGCCAATGATGTTATACTTAGTTACTGTGCGCCGCCTAGCCTATTAGCTAGGTGCGCGTGACAAATAAATTTATTCACATTTTAATCATTTTCAAAGAAAACAACTAGATGTTACCTAAAAGAAAACAAACGTTGTGTGCCGCTTTTCAAAGAGATTTTGTTTGAAGTGACTCTTCCATGCTTTTTTCGTTCACTGATTCCATTGAAATGGGGTTGAAAACTTCCTGCAATTCAGCCGGATTTAGTCATTCCGATCCGAAATGTATGAATGAACCTAAGTATTATACCTAATTATAAGTATATTACATAAGAAGAAAGGGAGTGATGTTATTGGTAGAGCGCCATCACACAATATTTTAAAATTAAAACATAATTCTTATTGCAATAAATAAAGGCATAGATTTTAAAACTAGGTACCTACCTAAGTACTTAGTTATAACGCCTCCGTGGTGCAGTAGTCTGTGACGTTACGACGCAAATCGTGAGGTAGCGGGTTCAATTCCCGCACGGAACAAGAAAAACAAGTTTCCACTAATAATTTTGTTACATGGTATTCCATATAATTTTGAAGAAAGAAATCGTTTTAGTACATAGGTTTATAATATCTTGCGTTCACATGATTCTTAGAAGTGTTTACTTATTTTTTAAAAGCTGCAAGGCCACCACCTAAGTAAACTTAAACAATAGATTTAGTTGACACAGCATTCTTTTATTAAACAAATAAGTCTGTTGTTATTCATTTCTTTCTAGAATTTATGATATTTTATTAAAGTTGAAGACGAAACCATCGTCATTACGACCACGGCTACTCTTTAAACATATCTCTATCAATATGACGTAGGTAATACACAAATATTTCAGCGGAGACTATTACTTGTTTCCTTCTTTTTAGAGCGTGTTTTTAGTAGTAGGGTTTTAGTTTTTGAACTTTTTATCACACGTTTTGGAGTAATATTGTTTACGTATTTGAAATGTGCTGACGAAGTTCTTTTATTAATATCCCAATAAAACCGTCAAGATTTTTTTTATTTTTTTTTAATAAATAATAAATATTTCTGACACTCACACAACATTATCTAGCCCAAATTAAGTTTCTTAAAGAACTTGTGTTATGGATACTAGATAACTGATATACTTAAGCAATATATAAACATACATCTATACTTATAATAAATCTGTAGAGAGGTCAATTCTGTACATGAAATATATTTTCAAAATAACTATCAGGGGGTGATAAGTGATCGATACTGATGCCAAAAATGCAATCAGTAAAATTTTTGTCTGTCTGTCTGTTTGTCTGTATGTTCCTTATAGAAACAAAAACTACTCGACGGATTTTAACGAAACTTGGTAACATTATTTTTCATACTCCTGGGCAGGTTATAGTATACTAGAAGATCAAACGAACTTCTTAAGTGAAGTTCGATCGATATTATATGAGTTGCTTCATTCGAAGATATATTCATTTACCAAGTAGTAGTCCCATTGACTCACACGGTAGCACGCACGAATTTAAGAGTTATGAAATGACTAAAAAGGTCAAAACACGTGTTTTCGATCGTTTTAGTTAAAATTTTTCACACCAGTCTGGATCCATAGGATGCACCTCTGTCGAGCTCATTATTTTAGAGTTCCTAATTTTATAGTTATGGCAAAACTTTAAGGGCAATAGTTTACTACATTGACAGGGCGGGTGGGACCTTAATGTATATCTTCGAATGAAGCAACTCATATAATATCGATCGAACTTCACTTAAGAAGTTCGTTTGATCTTCTATTATATTTCGTTGCTTCATTCTTCAGATATATTCATTTACCAAGTAGATGTTCAGAGCATAAGGTAAAGTTTTGCTTTATAAAAATTCATTAACTAATATTCAACAGTTATTTAATCAACTCAATGTAAATGTATAACTTTGAAACATTTGGTTTATATGCATACTGAATAAAATTACTTAAAGTAAATTAATAATTAAGGATCAACAAAGGAGTTTACTTCTACATTTGATTGAAAAACTGCCCTTCCAAAATTACTTTTATTGATCGACCATGGGGCGGTTATAAAACTTAGCGAATGTTTGAGACTGAGCGGTCCTGCAGGCCGTGCTGCGAATGGCTAGCAGCGATAGGCCGCCACGCGCTCTGGTCGCGGACGTTGCTGCGCGTGCCGCGTGCTGTGAGCGCTGAACGCCGCGCGCCGCCGCCACGCCCGCGCCGCTAGACCCCATGACATGCTTTATCCAGCGACTGATAGACGGTGAGATCGTTGTTTTGTAAGGTCACTTTGGTTTGACTATAAGGCAATCTACACGCTCTGGCCTAAGTTAACTAACTAACCTAAGTTAAATAACTAATTTTCTAAAGCTAATGTAGGGCATATACAGGAATGGCATGTTCATGGAAATATGGCAAAACTAGAGTTGGTTACTAGCAGTAGCTGAAATTATAATCAAATCCAAATTCCCTATTTTGATTTCATTTCCAAAAAATTATAAGAGAAATTGCTCACGGTGTGCTAGTGGCCTAAAAGCCAGTAAAAATACCAGTTACTGTGTGTGTACTTTGCTCAAGAGTTAAATAACTATTGGGATACCATTTTGAAATATAATCTTAAAACGACTTGAAGATCTTAATCTTAAACCAAGTGTAATTGTGTTATGTTGGTAATGGCCTTAACCCAAGGTAATGGATTAATTAGTTCATGTGATCCTATATTGTTTCCTAATAATAAGGCCAACCTATGACTATTTACTATATCTATTAACTGTTTTTATTAGTTTTACTTTAATTGTTCCTTAAAAAATGATAAAATTCAGTGAAATCGACGATTAAAGATATCTCCACTGTTATTGTGACAATAATTCTAGTACCGATACGTTGTACCATGCTACGTTGTACTGAGCTTAAGTTTTGTTAGAAAGCGACGAGACCACGACTAGGTACTGTGGTGACCGCCTACACGTCTTGTCTTAATAAAACCGAGCCGGGAAGCCTCGCTGGTTCGTTCTGGAAAGATAAATAATTTCTTTTCAAAATCGTTAGCTCAGTAAAAGAGCACTCGTTCGGCAAGCGAGAGGTCCCAGGTTCGTGTACTGATCGGGTCTTTTTTTTTTTTTTTTTTATTTTTCCCGTTACCTATTTAAGAATAATTGAGCATTATTAAATGCAAAAATTTCAAAACGGCTTGAATGTTTTAATTTAAAGCAATGAGTAGTAAACGCGAGAGTAAACGCGTCTATAACCGTAGCTTCAAGATCTCGTTACCAAGAAACCTATTGTGAGCATTTAACATTGGTGCGAGAAGCAAACAGATTTACTTGAGGTTGACTGAAAACTTTGATAGGTACGCATAATTGGGTAGTGCTGTATTTTTTCCCGAGTTGATATACGGAGCAAATAGTCAAATATTCATTTTCTCAAACTATTACCAAATACTTTTAGCTAATGCGTTTAAATGAGGAAATCGAATTCCTCCCATTAAATTAATATAGATAGTACCTACATACAGCGCAAACGTGTTTATCCTTTGCAAAACACTGTAACCCATTAAAAGCTGAAAACATGTCTCACTATTTTTCCAGTTTCCATTTGCATGATTATCTTTACAAATTACCCCCCTCCCCCATCAGGCTGTGACGCAAATATTCGCTAAATATTTCTATGACAAGATGTCTTTCACATGTTTTTCCACCACTGTAAATCTTCTAAAATCTTACTATGTATTTGTATTTTTGTATCGTTATTATTGCTATTTTTGAGAGCTTTGTATCTATCCTTTCGAAAGTTTGAGTGGTAGTATAATCACTAATATTTAACCGTTGGACAGGCTGAAGTTAATGGTTAGTTAGTTGTGAATTGTGCTAATTCTCTGATGGTGCAACACCTTACTTTTTAAAATTTGTTCCTTACTTTTGAAAACTGAATTTAGGATGGCAACACAGATTTGAGATAGTGAACACTGATTGAAACTGGTTGATTCGGTATATGTTTTTATACGTGTTGTTATTTATGACAAATTGTTTACTTCGTATTTCACTTTTTTCTTGCAAAATCACTGGTTATATTTCCACGGAGCAGTATTAATTATCTTTACTAATATTTGCAATTCACTTTGAGTTAATTTTAATATGTTGATATGCGACTTTGTTATAACTTTTCCAAAAATCTTTAAGAGACCTCGTAAACACTGTATTCATTTGACAGATCCGAGTTGAAGTCCTCGAATTCATAAGTTTGTGGTAAAAACTGAAATCGTAATTATTTACGATGTTCCTTTAATATAGGAACTAAAAGATAAGATTCTCTGAAATTAATGCAAGCTAAAAAGGACTTTTTTGTCACTATGCTCAGGGAGGTTCTAAAATGTTCTTTTAAAATGTGATTTGTTATTAAGGAATTTATAAAATTTGTATAAGATTTAAAATAAATCTTTTGTCTCCATTTGATTTTGGTGCAAAAAATATATTCGGAACAAACTGATCAGACTGAGAAGAGCAGGAGACTATTGCTCCTAGATTAATTGATTTATGTATGGAGAGAGCCTATCTCGAAAGCCTGATTTTATTTAGGAGCAAAATTGTTTATAGGAGTTACGATTTGTATAACTTGACAGATTTTTGGTAATGAGACGCCTTTGGAGATCCACTTTAAACCAACAGTCATTGGTAATAGCTGTACCAGAATTATAAAAATATGCCGTTTTATTGATTTATTTATTTATACTTCATTGCACACTTACAAAATAATAAAAGGAAAAGAATACATTAGAACAAAAACAGTTTTGAAAGGTACAATAGGCGGCCTTATCGCTATAAAGCCATGTACCTGCGTTAACGATGGGCTAGGGATCATTGTCTCGTTGATATCGTCCACCGAGTTCGGGGGCGTAGCGCTGACAATTATAGGTACTGTTGCGTAGTTGCGAGCCGATATTCGGTCTAGTTACCTTGAAACCGCGGGCGTGGGTTCGCTTGACATGTGGGTATTTTAGGCATGTCAACATGCTTTTCTACCCCTTTCTTCATTTTCCAATATGTTAACAAATCTAGACCTTCATGGCAGTTTCGTTCTTGTTTCAGTTTCAAAAAAAAAATGTAGGTAAATCAGACAGAACTCTGCAATTCTCCACTAGGAATTTTATTGTGTTTACTTTAATATCCAACCAAAGAATAGTCATAGCTTGGCTTATGGCTTGTTGTTCCGAGCCCAAGTGCTTACCTTCAAATTTTTGGTTTCAGACTAAGGGTTTTCAATAATCTGGTTGATCTTAAACCTCTCTGGGTAGCCCTTTGCGCAATAACGGCAGCCATCTTTGAGCTAAATCTTGGTGAATACATTCGCCATGTTTAGGGCCTTTGTTAACGGGAACTACCAGAACCGTTAAGATTTAAATTGGAAGCGTTTGTATTTCCGCTTGAATTATTGCTGTTTCAGATGGAACTTTCGGTTTCAGTTGACGTTCTATCTCCGAAATATAGTTTAGTTTTTGCTTCCATGCTGGACTGGGAGCGAAAGAAAACATAGAATGCGCCAGCTGGTTCTCTTCCCGGGCATACTGTAAAAGTCAGTTAAGGGACAGAGGTTTTAAAGGCGTTTTTGTGGGCGATAGGCGGACCACCTATCACTACAATAGTCTCTCCATCTTTATAATACCTCCAAATTTGTCAAAAGTGACATCAGATGGTCTTGTAACCTCTGGTGTTCTGCCTACCCCATAAGGGATACAGGCGTGACGTTATGCATGCATGCATGCTTATTAGTTTTTATTTGACCTCCGTGTCGATTTATAAAATCAACATCCTGGTTACTACCTCCGTGTCGATTTAAAAAATCAACATCCTGGGTATTTTATCCTTCGCGTTAACGCTAGGTTAAGATCCTGGAGACATTAGATGCTTTTCTTGAATATTGTCTGTATGAAATCACTCGTCTATGATTTTTTCCGCTCCAACCTTCTAAGCTTGCGTTTATAATATTCTTCTTTTCTTCGGCCGTCTTCTTCGGCATTTTTATGACAGGTGTACTTGCTACCGCGCACGAAAAAGGAATCAGGCCTATGCAACTCTAGTGTCAATGAAATTGAATTCTGCACCATCTAGGATATGACGGACTACAACTTTTCGGCAAGTTATTTCTCCTGTTATTAACTAGGTAGCGCTGGGATAGCCGATTTGTTAATATCTCGTCAGGAACGGGTAAAGATGTTGACTTTGACAGACTAGTCAACAGACTATTATATAAGTCTATGAATGATCGTGTGCGTGTGCGTCTGTTGCGTTTTGTGTTTTCTCCGCCATTTTATTTAAGACTTAGATTATTTTAACAAATTCACTGTGAATTTGGCCGTGAAGTTACTTGTGTGACTTACTAACAACTTAAAAGACTTCAGCAACAAAAGTGCGGGAAAGCGAAAACAGTGTAAAAATTGTGTAAAATATTGTGTAAATATACAGTGATTGTGCATGTGATTTAAGTATGATTTGCTGTAAGTCATAAGGTTAATTTGGTCGATTTCATAAAAAAAATTTCAATGAAAATGTTGATTCACAGTTGCTGTAATGGGGTGAACCGAATAATAAATGGACAATTGACAAAATTTGATGAGGAAGATGGAGCGAAGAACGAGGTTTTTGAATATTCCACGAAAAGAAAACAAAAACAATAAATAACCTTAAAAAATAAAGATTTTCGTTTTTTTTTTGACCACTTAGTTACTATAAATACCTTAATCTGTATTTTTTAAAGCAGTTATCATAATAAAATTCTCTAAAATGTTACATTAAATGTGATAAACAGGATAAGATATTTTCACCTTAATTTTTTTTATAATGGAGACTTATCTACTAAGACCGTGCATTTTTTTAATTAAATTTAGTTACTAGCGCCATCTATGATTTGAGGTATTACTCTATTTTGCCAATAAAATCAAGTTGCCCATCTATCTCATATTAACTGTATCGTCTATGAAAGGAATGAGCTCGACAGAGGCGCATCCTATGGATCCAGACTGGTGTGAAAAATTTTAACTAAAACGATCGAAAACACGTGTTTTGACCTTTTTAGTCATTTCATAACTCTTAAATTCGTGCGTGCTACCGTGTGAGTCAAAGGGACTACTACTTGGTAAATGAATATATCTGAAGAATGAAGCAACGAAATATAATTATTATCACGCTACAATCAAAAGGAGCAGAGCAGTGAAGGGAAATGTTGAGAAAACGGGAGAAATTAATTCATTTTTTAAGCTTCCGTCGCGTGTGCAGCCTTAATGGTTAAAGCTACATAGAAATCATGTATGACAGAAATATTCTTCATCAAGTTATATAAAAATATCCCACAACAGTATATGTCTATATTTTATGGTTGACTCACAATAACACGTGTAAATCCCAATAGCTTAGCAGTTCGGAGCTTTCTGATTATATTTGTTTACTCTTACGTTTATAATACTCTCACTCATCCCTAATCAAAAACAATTAACATTATTACCTATTCAATAAAAATAGAATCATAGAAATCGGTAAAGAAACACCAAACTTATGAAATACGCTAATAACCCATCGCGCGTGAATACTGAATGATATAAGGATTATTTTTGCGTAACGGTTGCCGCGCTCGACGCGGCTCGCGGCGGTAGGGTATAAAAAGGCGGGAGGCGAGCGCAAGCTTTAAATAGTTTATTTGAATTTCTTTCGTTGTTATTTTATAAAATAGGTATAAGTTGTTTTGGTAGTGTTTAAATATTCAGTCAAATTCCAAATTTTGGCTCATTCATGTTCAGTTTTTTTTGTATTTTTTTAGGTAAAAGCGTAGGTACTTTTATTAATTATTGTAGTTATAGGTATTTATTTTTCAGTGAAGTAGGTATAGGTAAATAGCATTGCACAGGCGTTTCAGTTTTATTTTCATTTCTTTTTCTGTTGTAAGTTGTACATATTTCTGGGTATAATTCTATTTGGATATCTCAAATTTTAACAGCTTGCGGTGCAGGAGAAACCGTCTTTATTCCCAGAATTCTCATAATACCAAATAATTTTCCATTCCAATTTAAAAGAACGCAATTCCCAGTATCGGTGTGTTTTGCAATGACAATTAATAAGGCTCAAGGGCAGACTTTTCGTGTTGCTGGAGTAGATCTCGGTGTCAGTTGCATGGTCAGTTATACGTCGCTCTTTCCCGGGTTAGCAGTTCTAGAAATCTTCATGTTCACGTGCCGGACGGGTCAACTTTCTATATAATTTACTCGGAAGCTTTGCGCTGAAGTATTTTCGTTCCATAGATACTTAAGCCTCATGTGAAAGTGATCTAAACAATTAATTGTCAAATATTATAAAATGTCAATCCTTATCCTTACTAATATTATAAATAATAATATGAAAGCGTGGATATTTGTTCAGCTTTCACGCAAAAACTACTCGATGAATAATGAGAGGTACTAGAAGTAACAAAGGATACTTTTATCCCGAAATTATCGCGAGCGGAGCCGCGGGCACAGCTAGTATTGAATAAATACATATTTTTTATTAGAATAAACATATAAACGTCCATGACTTGACGACTAATATCTGTGTACATCACACAAATATCCGCCGCCGCCGGGATTCGAACCCAGGACCTCTGGCATAGAAGGCAATGTATGTTACCGCTACACCAGCCGGTCGTCTTTTACTCTTGTTTTGGAGTAATATTTTTTACATATTTGAGTTGTGCTAACACAGCTCTTTCATTTGATACCCCACAAAAAACCGAAAAGAATTTTTTTTTTTTAGATCTTGACTTTAAGTTCCCTAGCGGGCGCTGTAGTCAATTTAACATAACTTTATGTAGCCTATAACCACCGGATAGTGAAGAGAATTCCAACGACACCTAATTTTTTATGATTAGTAGTTTAGAAGTTCAAAGGGAACAGATGAACATCCATACTCACATACATACTACACGTTAAAAATAATAACCCTCCTTTTTGCTTCGCCGTAGTCGGGTCAAAACGAGAGCACAATAATACTCACTATGAATTAAAATGACCTTATTAACGGGATTTCATACGTTTTCAGATGGTTTTTATTAATGGACATTTGGGCAGGGTAATGACTCATCACTATACAGGGTGACTGGTGGGTCACTTTCAAAATTCCAGGAAGTGATAGTTTATGATCATACATGAAGAGAAAAAATTAATCAAAAAATAAATATTAGGTAATTATTTACTGAGTAAACTTCTCCGAAAGTTAAAGAATTCATTACGCAACGCATGGTTACATTAGCGTAATACAGTAAATACTTAGCGGGGGGTGGTGTGCGTGTGGCGGGAACACTGCTGTGTGCGTGTTGACTGAGGCAGCGCGTCGGGAAAACTGTAGTAAGGTCTCTTTATTTCTTCATAGGGATTTCTGGTGAAAAATTAAGGTCCTACTTTTATTACATAATTATGAGCAGAATCGAGTACCTACAGAGTGCTCTCCTTCAGTATTGCAAACTTTTCACCAGTCACCCTGTATTAATCAGTTTAAGGTACCTAGGTACACTACTAAGGGCTTTTGTAAAATGGCTAAATTATGACGATAATACTTGAAGGTTATATAATAAAAATAAAATAAAATCCCCAGACAATCACACCAACTCCATGGCCCCAAAGTAAGCATAGCTTGTGTTATGGGATACCATGTAGCGAACTAGGGGGGAACCTAGAATATAAATAGATAAACACCCAGACATGGAACATTTTTTTTTCTTGTTCCGTGCGGGGATCGAACCCGCAACCACTGGCGTCTGAGGCAGGTAGGTTTACCCCAACGCCAAAGTGGTCGTCAAATATAAGATTATAAGGTATGTGGTATTTTAACGCGTTATAATGTTGAGTGACAAAAATCCTGAAATTGACTTAGGTTCTATTTTACTAATTGGATGACTGACTGCGAGTCACGAGCAGGTTATCAATAAAACAGGACTAAAAATATTCACATTTTACAAAATGGGCAGCTTTAAAACATATGAGCGATTTTATATTTGTTTGAGTGACAACATTATGTACTGTGATTTTATCACAAATTGGGCATTGTTTTATTTAAGTATACTTATTCAGCGCATTCTATCTTAGATTTGCTTCTGGCACTTCACGGGCCACTGCCACAGCAGGCCCACCCGCTCAGCTCGCGCAAGTGTGGGTGTACCTGCATGAAACCTCACTGCATCTCCTCGCTATACTCGTCATTGAACCTAACCGAACCCCACATTTTATGATGGTTAAATGTACAGTCTGCTTCTAAGCTGCTCACTTAGTAGTTCATTGCTACCTTCTACATGAATCGTCCAAGATGACGACTTTTGCAGGTTCGTAAATATTCGCAAATGTATATTTCAATGGCCAAAGATGTTATAGTTGCTGTGCGCTGCCTAGCCAATTAGCTAGGTGCGTTGACAAATAAAACCAATCACCTTTTAATCATTTTCAAAGAAAATTTCTAAAAGAAAACAAACGTTGTGTGCCGCTTTTCAAAGAGATTTTGTTTGAAGTGACTCTTCCATGCTTTTTTCGTTCACTGATTCCATTGAAATGGGGTTGAATCTTCCTGCAATTCAGCCGGATTTAGTTAGTCCGATCTGAAATGTATGAATGAACCTAAGTATTATACCTAATTATAAGTATATTACATAAGAAGAAAGGGAGTGATGTTATTGGTAGAGCGCCATCACACAAAATTTTAAAATTAAAACATAATTCTTATTGCAATAAAAAAAGGCATAAATTTTAAAACTAGGTACCTACCAAAGTACTTAGTTATAACGCCTCCGTGGTGCAGTAGTCTGTGACGTTACGACGCAAATCGTGAGGTAGCGGGTTCAATTCCTGCACGGAACAAGAAAAATAATTTTCCGCTAATAATTTTGTACATGGTATTCCATATAATTTTGAAGAAAGAAATCGTTTAAGTAGGTTTATAATATCTTGCATTCAAATGATTCTTAGAAGAGTTTACTTATTTTTTAAAAACTGCAAGGCCACCACCTAAGTAAACTTAAACAATAGATTTAGTTGACACAGCATTCTTTTATTAAACAAATAAGTCTGTTGTTATTCATTTCTTTCTAGAATTTATGATATTTTCTTAAAGTTGAAGACGAAACCATCGTCATTACGACCACGGCTACTCTTTAAACATATCTCTATCAATATGACGTAGGTAATACACAAATATTTCAGCGGAGACTATTACTTGTTTCCTTCTTTTTAGAGCGTGTTTTTAGTAGTCTGGTTTTAGTTTTTGAACTTTTTATCACACGTTTTGGAGTAATATTGTTTACACATTTGAAATGTGCTGACGAAGTTCTTTTATTAATATCCCAATAAAACCGTCAAGATTTTTTTTAATTATTTTTAATAAATAATAAATATTTCTGGCACTCACACAACATTATCTAGCCCAAATTAAGTTTCTTAAAGAACTTGTGTTATGGATACCAGATAACTGATATACTTAAGAAATATATAAACATACATATTGAATATATACATATTTTTTATTAGAATAAACATATAAACGTCCATGACTTGACGACTAATATCTGTGTACATCACACAAATATCCGCCGCCGCCGGGATTCGAACCCAGGACCTCTGGCATAGAAGGCAATGTATGTTACCGCTACACCAGCCGGTCGTCTTTTACTATAATTATTATTTCACTTGTTTTGGAGTAATAATTTTTACATATTTGAGCTGTGCTAACACAGCTCTTTCATTTGATACCCCACAAAAAACCGAAAAGAATTTTTTTTTTAGATCTTCACTTAGAAGTTCCCTAGCTTGCGCTGTAGTCAATTTAACATAACTTTATGTAGCCTATAACCACCGGATAGTGAAGAGAATTCCAACGACATCTCAATTTTTTATGATTAGTAGTTTAGAAGTTCAAAGGGAACAGATGAAAATCCATACCCACATACATACTACACGTTAAAAATAATAACCCTCCTTTTTGCTTCGCCGTAGTCGGGTCAAAACGAGAGCACAATAATACTCACTATAAATTAAAATGACCTTATTAACGGGATTTCATACGTTTTTAGATGGTTTTTACTAATGGACATTTGGGCAGAGTAATAATTCTTCACTATACAGGGTGACTGGTGGGTCACTTTCAAAATTCCAGTACGTGATAGTTTATGATCATACATGAAGAGAAAAAATAAATAAAAATATAAGTATTAATTATTTACTGAGTAAACTTCTCCGGAAGGTAAAGAATTCATTACGCAACGTATGGTTACATTAGCGTAATACAATAAATACTTAGCGGGTTGTGGTGTGCGAGTGGCGGGAACACTACTGTGTGCGTGTTGACTGAGGCAGCGCGTCGGGAAAAGTGTAGTAAGGTCTCTTTATTTGTTCATAGGGATTTCTGGTGAAAAATTAAGGTACTACTTTTATTACATAATTATGAGCAAAATCGAGTACCTACAGAGTGCTCTCCTTCAGTATTGCAAACTTGTCACCAGTCACCCTGTATTAATCAGTTTAAGGTACCTAGGTACACTACTAAGGGCTTTTGTGAAATGGCTAAATTATGACGATAATACTTGAAGGTTATATAAGATTATAAGGTATGTGGTATTTTAACGCGTTAAAATTTTGAGTGACAAAAATCCTGAAATTGACTTTGGTTCTATTTTACTAATTGGATGACTGACTGCGAGTCACGAGTAGGTTATCAATAAAACAGGACTTAAAACATTCACATTTTACAAAATGGGCAGCTTTAAAACATATGAGCGATTTTATATTTGTTTGAGTGACAACATTATGTACTGTAATTTTATTACAAATTGGGCATTGTTTTATTTAAGTATATTCAACGCATTCTATCTTAGATTTGCTTCTGGCACTTCAAGGCCACTGCCACGGCAGGACCACCCGCTCAGCTCGCGCAAGTGTGGTGTACCTAATCGAGACCCCAACATTTTATGATGGTTAAATGTACAGTCTGCTTCTAAGCTGCTCACTTAGTAGTTCAGTCGCACTTTTATCATTTATGTATCTAGGTGATTTTTTATATTCTACTTAAGTTCAATTATTTTATCGCTACTCAAAGGAAACTGAGTAAGCCTGGGCCACAGGGTTAACAGGTTGACTTTGGTCTAAAAAAATAGCTTATTTTGTCCTTATTCAAAATATACATAAAACCCCTAAAAATGTAGTGAGGGAAAAACAAGTTAATTCAAGATATGGAAATCACTGTCATGGGTTTTTTGTGTGGATGAATAACTCATAATATAATTGAAAATACGCTGCGTAAAATTAATGAAATATTAATGAGAATCATTATAAGGTTAAATGAATATAAACTAACCACGTTAGTTTTATTTTAAATAATTATTTTGTAATTAAAATAGGCGAAATTCTTTATTAGGTTTGGCAATACTGAGTGAATGAAGAACGAAACTATGGTAATTGACTCGTTTAATAAGTCAATCGATCTATTTTTTCACTCGTTTGTTTGGTTTCTTTTCTTGCGCTTGAGTATTTTCATGGTTTTTCTATTTTTAACGACTTCAGTTATTCATACGGACTTCACGATTCTTCTATAAACGACTATTTTGTGCTTGCCTACTGGATCCCGAGAACCCGCATTACACGACGATTTTTGGTTTTTGTCATTGGACTTCTGATTTTGCATTTCGACATGGATCGCTGTATTAATTGTGGCATTGCGTTTGGTCGCTGTGCAGCTTTAGGCAGACGAGCTTTAGATGAAGAAACGCGTAATGTTATTCGGCAATGGCGTACACCCGATATGGTAAGTATCTTCCTGTTTGTATCTTTTAGTTCTTCTCTGACAAATATGTTTCATGTTAATTGATCTGCATAAATAATCATTTGAGTGAAATATTAACTTTTTTGCTGTCCGCTCTATTTGGGATATTATAGATCTCAACAATAAGAAAAAGAATAGCTTTCGAAAGTGATTCTAAGCTCACTTAACTTCTGTGTATACCTATAGACAAAATTATGGATATCTCAATTCCTCAACACTGGTTTGTCTTGAAAATTTCGGTGATGAAACATGATTATATTTAAAATAAAAAAAAGCAAATGTCAAGTTGTTAACACCGTGGCCCAGTAATGTATGGAGCAGGTTCTGTCTCCTTTATACTGCTGAAGCTAGTATAGAACATAGGTAGTAGGTATGACAGTCGCGGGCCATTTGTGGCTTATAACAATAGAAAGAAAATTGTGTTTCATTAGCAGAGATTAAGAGGGTATATGATATCTTTGCTTGCTTTGGGTAAGTTTTTTATAGTAGAATTCTACTTTCGTACCTGTTAAGCAAGATAACCGATAGCGAAGCTGACGTTCATTGCATGCAACGAATGCTCACAAAGATAATGGTAACGACAGATAGTGAGGCCGTCCAGACTATGAACATGAAGTTTCATTGGACTACCTACTCACGCTAAAGCTGCCCATGTGAAAAACAACTCACGCTAAGATCGACGCCAGGATTTATTGTCATAGCGTAACATAAAGCTACTGGAAACTATACCTACTCTCTTAAACTAAAATAGGAAATTGTTAGGAATCAATTGAATTCTAGGAATCAAAACACTTTCCTCAGCACCAAAAACCGGTTAAAATTTCTGCCTTAATTAGGTATGTGAACACTCACGAATAATCTGCGCTTTATCACTATTCCTAGTAATGCCACATACCGGATTTTCTATGCGATCAAGATCAATAGGTATTTTAAACATAGTATGAGGTATTTTTCCTCCTGGTAACGATGTCGCTTGATTCGGTGTCGGTCTAGTAACAACCCCTGCCATTAAATTTTTAGATTTTTTCAACGTACGAATTTTTACTGTTACAGATTTATTATAAGTATAGAAGTATATAAGTTGCTGTGAAAACTATTCGTATAGTGAGACCACATGCCCGTGTAGTTTTTAAACGTACCTACCAATTATTATGTCACTGTCAAATGTCTAGGCGAGTTAGCGATCTATCAAAAACAAAAATGTCAAGTTTGTTGACAAACATACACGAAGGACTGAAGACCGATAAATCTGGAAGAACTTACTTAATATTTGGAGAATATGAATATTATCATTATTTGTGTGATGGATTCAATGACAGGGTAATTTATGTGTTCAATAAAACACTTCAACCGGATTTATCGCGTATAATTTCACGAGCGACCACGGGGACTACATATAGACACTGGGACGTTGAATTAAAATGGAAAGTTATACGCGATATATCGGGTTAGTAGTGTTTTATTTAAGATTAAAATCGTGAAGACAATATAACTTGAGTGTATTTTTTTTGTACTTAGGTTAGGTTATATTAGCAGAATACTATAACCAATATGGTATTTATTATCTTTTCAAGGGCTGGGGCTGTGGATATAGAACACTTCAGACCATATGTTCATGGATGAACAATAATGTTTCTTGCACAAAACAGTTAGCAGTGCCTACAATAAGGGAGGTCCAAGACATTTTGGTAAAACTTGAAGATAAGAGCCCATCTTTTCTTGGATCCAGGCAGTGGATTGGTTCGTTTGAAGTATGATTTAATTTTATTTAACTTGAATTATGTATATATTACTTTGTGAGCAATTTTTAATAATTTTTAATCTGTTGACATGTCTTAAACCATTCTTTAAGACATACTTAGGTAAAAATGCAACTTTGCAATAAGTTGTACCTAAGTTTCATAATGTCACAGTATATAGTAAATTTACAATACTTACTCCCATTTCAAATAGTATGGGTAGTGACTTAATACTAACCTTTTTTCAGGTATGTCTTGTTATAGACAAACTCTATGACATTCCATGTAAAATAGTACATGTCAACAAAGGTGATAGTTTGAAAGATATCAAAGATGTTTTAATATCACATTTTGATAAGTTTGGAAGTCCTGTGATGATGGGAGGGGATGTAGACTGCTCTTCTAAAGGAATAATGGGTATACATGATGGTGATAATCAAAATAGTTTGCTGGTTGTGGTGAGTGGCTCTTTCTGTTTGTAAACATAGCTTTTGTGATTTTATCAAACATGTCATAATCACTATAGCACCCAATACACACTAGATATATTTTTATTGTTTTTGGTTACAAGTTTATTTATTAAAGCAACAAACAGCTTAAAATATTACTTATAAACAGAATTAACAATAAATATTTTATTAGCCAAAATAGTTGTGCTGAATGACCATAATTTTTGAAGCAATAATGAGGTTTTGAAACCAGTATTTCTTAGTAACTGCTGCAGTAAAAATCCCGTTATATTATGGGTACTTGAAATCAGAGAGTTTTACTGGGATTTTTGATAGTAAAATGCATGATTGTCAACAGAAACATCCTAATAAAAATTATTACATTATGTTTTTACTTTCAGGACCCACATTTTGTTGGTAAGAATAAATCCAAAGAATATCTTCAGAATAATGGCTGGGTCAAGTGGCAGCCACTGCAAGAATTTCTCAGCTCATCCTTCTACAACTTATGCTTACCACAAGTAAAATCAAAATTCAAGACGGAATAAAATAATACAATGAAATAAATACAATGTTTAAAATAAATCAGTCTTTATTTAAATTATTACCTTAAACTGAATACAATAATGTGATAAATTATAATATTAATTAAAAGACTAGTTAGTGACTAGATAATAATAAGTAGAGACTAATAATTAAAATATTCAAGAACAATAATCACTGTGTAAGGAACTGGTTGATAATCTTTGTGAAAATTAATATACTCTGCAATTAGTCACATTATCTTATGCACAGTTATTATTTTTTGGTAAATGTGCCTTGGATTGTTCTTGATTTAAAACTATAGTCATTAAAATAAAGTTTTCAGTCAGTATTCATGATAAGACACACGCCTTGTAGGATCCAGTGGCTGGGATGCTCGGTGGTCCACAGATCGGATTCAAACACAAGACCAACACCCATAGCATTTCGTCTTTGAGAGGTAGTGTATACCGGGGTCCTCAATGTATTCTGAAAAAGATGCATAAATTGACAAGTGGTAGTATACGTTTTTATTTTATTCTATTATTATTCTGTTTACTGAATTGAGCAAAGTTTTTGCATCTGTCTGAGCATACTACGTCTGTGCATTAGAATCAAAACTCCAATGTGTCTACACTCAGCGGGGTCCCATGCCTGGGAGACCAATGAGTGATTTAGAGAATTAGTTCTGAATATGTTCCACAGAATTATGCTGAAAACAGAATTTGTTCCGTATGAAAAACGGAAATATAGGCTTTTCTAACCTCCGGCCAGCGGGATATTCAACAAAGTTAACTCTGATGAACAGTAAATAGATATTGAGTCTGGCTAACGAAAGTAGACAGTGGGGGTTTTTGCAAACTTTTCTAGTGTCACTATTATTTAGGCTGCAAACTGGACGGCAGCGACAGCGACAGCGGCGCGGGCAGCGATTTCCGCGACACGATAGAAAGTATTGAGTTTGTATGAAACCGCCACAAATCGCTCTCTCGCCCGCTGGCGTCGAGAAAGGCCCAGATTCCCCGCGTCGCTGCCCGCGCGCCTCCCAGTTGTAAGAGGTCATAAAAAGAGATAGTAATCTATCTCTCAAACTTTGATTTCCTTCTTTGTTCCTTTAATCCTTATGAAGTTAAGCAGGGTGCAAATGGAGGTAACTCTGGCTCTAAATTAATGTGAATTACGATTCTTAGAACTTAAAGTACCTACTTACAAAATCAAAGAAATCAACAAAGAGTATGCTGATGAAAGTTGAAAAATGTATTACTTATCTTGTAAATCAAAGCTCTAATAAAATCAATGCTGCCAAGTGAGTAAAACCTACCTGCAGCTTCAACTTGTGGAACTCAATGGGAATGATGTACATGATAGGAAGCTCGGTGACCAGGACTTTAGGATGCGATCGTCTGAGGCAACCATCTTCGATGTCCCAGCGAGCCCCTTCTAGGTACAACCCGCGGACGTAGCAGCCCTGATGGAAAATACCAAGTCATAAATTTCAAAGTCAACACATTGAAATGTATTTACCACCACTTCGGAAGATCGATCTGTCAAAAAGAAGTGCCGAGATACTCATTAGCAATCATAGGTAGGTATTTAAAAATCTATAGGTACATACAGGGTTGATTTTTAGTCACCAGCCATATTTAAATGTGATATTCTTTGATACAATATGAACATTCCTGCATATTTATATTATTAAAAAATTTGGCCGGTGACTACAAATCAACAGTGGGGATTTTTTTATTTTTCTGGTGACCCTTGTGACCACCCCTATCACCCCCTCTCTAGCTACGGAACCTTTTGGGACACCCTGTGTATAGAACGTGTAACATAATGAAGAGATAATACTTAAGGGGATTGTATGTTTGGTGATGTAGTTTATAAGTAATAGTAACACAAAGGGCTGAGTCCAAAGGGTTTGAACGACCGGCTACAGATGTTTCAGTAAAATAAAGAGTAACAATTATTTTTATTAGAATAAGGAGTAAGCGAAATACTACATTTTATTATCAAATGAACCAAAAACTTATTAGTTATTAAAAAAAAAAATAAGTTGAATTAGCCTGCAGTAGTGCAACTTAAGAGTTTGTATCTTTATATAACTATGCTTTTTAGCACTACTGATCCCTTAGTCTGATACTATCAACTAATATTGCTTATTTAACAAGGATAGGTATCTGTTATAAATTAACAAAATGAACAAGTGATTACTTATTTTATTTTGTATATTAATAACCCCTTGTTCGAGAACCTTGTCCGTGTCGGTAAAGATGCATGCGGAAAGAGATTTCATGCTTTGATTTAGTGTCTTTTATATTATTTGGTACATTTGGTGGTTCCGACTATCGCTATAGACTGATATATGAATTAGCGTATAGTTATTTTTTTCCTATAGGGCTGAAATAAAAAGTAGCCTGGGATGGACTCCACTATTTGTTATCCTTTCGGTTGGGCCGAAAAACAAGTTCAAAGTTACATCAAAATATCTAAGTGTCAACCCTAAAAACAGCTGTTAGCTGACAGATGGTGTAAAAATAAAGTGATGGGTAACTAAGACAGATACTACAAAGTTCAGCCGGTGTGGGAAAGGTCATAAGGTTACTGACTGCGGCACACACAAGTCTTGTTTTAGCTTATTAGGTTTTTTGTTGTAAAATAATTAGGTAAATAAATATGTATGAAAGTCTATACCTTCACTGATCATGCTAATTCTTTTACTGTATATTCTATGTATGGTATAGAAGCTAATCCTTAAGTTTCATTTCTCCATTTTCTTACACGTTGTATAGGTAAACAATTTATAAGTGTGAAAATTGAAAGAGTTGGATGAGGACAACCTTTTTCCAACGACGCCATTCGCATAATGTGGTGAGGTTACAAATCACACACGAAAAAACGTTTTGTTCCTTCCTATTGTAAAATTGGTTTCGTTTAATATTAAGTCGGATTGCCCTCAGAACATCAGGATAAAAGAAAACCTACCAGTTGGGTCTGCAAATGTAAAAAGATATTTTCAAATCCGACTGGTAGTTTGCTATATTTGTATACATAGATATTTGGGTATGGAATAAAGAATAGTCTCCTTATTCATAATAATAAGGCTTATCTAATAAAAAGTGTATCTAATAGGTACTTTCAATAACTATTAGGCGAGGGTAGGGATTCAAATAAGTAGGTATAGGTAATAATAGTTTTACCCGTGGAGGGCCCGCCGTGGTAGCTACCATCCTTCTTATAAAATCTACCAAATAACACCGCTCCGGCATTGATGTTTTCCGGCAATATTTTATGAAGAGACAGATCCCAATCCTAATCTCATGTGCTGTTATCTTCGACCAAATCTTCTCTTACCATCTGGAGAGGTAAGGTTAATAAAACGCGGGTTTTATTAAAAACCTATACCTATAGAAAAATACATAAAATAAAATATTACCATACCATATATTTTAAGCTAAAAGCCTATTTTATTAAACATAATAATAATCATTTAAATTTTTTTGACTCTAAATATAAAACCATACTTTTAAAATATTATTCTGTCAAGGTTTGTTGTTACAGCTCACTATATAATAATATCATATTTTTGTTATTGGTGGCAAATAAAAATGTCCGTTAACCTAAGCGTTTACTATCAGAATTGCAATGGGCTTAGAACTAAATTTAACGAGATATATCTTAATATTTTGCAGTCGGATTATGACATAATTGTGCTATGTGAAACCAACTTAACCTCAAATATATCAAGTAATGAATTTATAGATAAACGTTATTGTGTGTTTAGATATGACAGAGACCTAGAGAACACAACAAAGGTAAGTGGTGGTGGAACCTTATTAGCTGGGAAACGTGAATTAAATGCTGCGATCATTCAATGGCCTAGCGTACCTGGAATTGAAACAGTGGCTATCCAAATACCATTAAGTAGTTCTAGAAGCTCGAAAGCTAAACAAAGTATCTTGTTAGTAGCATCATATATAAGGCCAAACTCCCCATTATCTATTTACGAAAAACATTTGGATATACTATGTGACATGTACAATAAATTAAACCCTTCGAAAACTTATATTATTGGTGACTATAATTTACCTCATTTACAGTGGCATAAGGTCTCTAATTGTTTATATTTAGAACCAATTGTTGACAGTAGCTCATCTATCAATCAATTATTATTTAATACAATGTCATACATGTCGCTTAAACAATATAATAATTTAATCAATATCAATAATCGAACGCTGGATTTATTATTATCTGATGCTGAGACTATAATTAGTAATGTGGGCGATCCCTTAGTATCTTGCGATAGGCATCATCCGGTATTTTCATTTACAATACAGGCTCAGACTAGTACAGGACTCAGACGTAAAATTATGACTAAATTCATGTATCATAAGGCAGATTATAATATAATAAATAGAGAAATTATGTCTATTGACTGGGTAAGTTTGCTACAGGATTTGACAGTAAATGAGTCAGTAGATATTTTTTATATGCATTTATATAAAATTATTGAAAATAGTATTCCCAAAAATAAGCCATTTCTGTCATCATCCTTCCCCAATTGGTTTACATTTGAATTAATAAAACTTTGTAAATTAAAAAAAAAGGCGTGGTGTGCATATAAAAAAACCCCTTGCAATGATTTGTATATAAAATTTTCTATGTATAGAACACAATTTAAGGCTTTGTTAAAATTAACATATAAAAAATATATTACAAATTTGGAAATAAATATAAATAAAAATATAAAACATTTTTGGCACTTCGTAGCTAGTAAAAAAGATAGTGAAAATATTTATCCTTATCAAATGAATTTATATAATGAAACATCAAATGACCCTGAAAAGATCTGCTCTATGTTTGCCAAGTATTTTCAATCAGTTTATGAGCCTTCTCAATTTGATCCCGACACATGGATACCAGTATCAGAACCTTCGATGGATAGTATATGTATATCTAACATTTATCTTTCTCTAGATACCATTAGGAATGAGCTACTGTCGCTTGATGCTACTAAAGGCGCTGGTCCAGACGGAATCCCACCATACTTTCTAAAGCAAACTGCCACCTCGATAGCATTACCGCTGTACATAATCTTAAACAAGAGTCTCAAAGAAGGCATATTCCCTGATCGATGGAAAGTGGCCAATATAACTCCTGTACATAAGAACGGACCAAAAGACAATATTGAAAACTTTCGGCCTATATGTATATTATCTACTTTATCGAAGGTCTTTGAAAAGTTAGTTCATAAGATTTTATATCCATTACTTTCCAATCAAATTATACCTAACCAGCACGGTTTTGTAAAAAATAAATCTACAATTAGTAACCTCATGTTGTATACTTCCATGTTATTTGAATCTATGGACAAGGGAGAACAAGTAGACTGTATATATACTGACTTTAAGAAGGCTTTCGATAAAGTGGACCACTTAATTCTTATGGAGAAGCTAATATTTAATGGAATAAAGGGATCTTTATTGAGATGGTTTTCCTCATATATCCATAATCGTAAGCAAAAAATTGTTGTCAATGGGTATGAATCTGAAACATTTACAGCAACATCCGGGGTAATTCAAGGATCGACCCTAGGACCCTTTTTATTCATTTTGTATATTAATGATATCAAGAACTATATAACACATTCGAATTTTGTAATATATGCAGACGACTTAAAAATATACAAAATAGTAAAAAATATTCAGGACTGTACTCTTCTTCAATTAGATTTACAATCTCTTGAAAACTACTGTTCTATAAATAAAATTTATTTAAGTTTTTCTAAATGCAAATATATTTACTTTTCAAGAAAAAGAAAACCCATACAATATAAATATGTAATTAATAATCATACTCTTGTAAGAGTAAATAACATCAGAGATCTGGGTATTATACTGGACTCAAAACTTATTTTCGACGATCAAATTAATAACATTGTTGGTCGAGCATTCAAAATGTTCGGATTCATTGCTAGATTAAGTACTTTATTTAAAAAACCTTCCACCTATTTGTATCTCTATAACACTCTCATACGACCTATACTGGAATATGCCACCGTCATATGGGACCCTTACTATAAAAAATACAAAATCAGTATAGAGCGTATTCAAAAAAAATATCTTAAAATGACAAGCTATAGATGCTTTAACCAATACGGTAATTATAATGAGTTGCTTAAAAAGTTTAATTTACTCTCTCTTGAACAACGCAGAATCCAACTGGAGCAAGTCACATTGTACAAGATTGTTAATAATAAATTTGATTGTTCTGAGCTCATTAGCAGTCTTGATTTCCGCGTTTCAAACAAAAACCTAAGATCAAAACGTTTATTCTCAACAAAATTTTGCCGAACTAATGCTGGTAAACGATCATCTATTACCAGAATGTGCGATAGATATAATGAGCTGTTCACGGACCTAGACTTATTTCACACACACATAAATAAATATAGAAAAGAAATTATTAATATCTTGAAAAATATAGATGTATAATTAGAAGTAAACAACGGTGAGCCTTACATTTTTTATTTTTTATTTAATTATAGCTATATGTATTTATATATTAAATGTATGTTTGTATATATGTATGTATGTATATGTACGTGTATGAATGTACTTATATATTTACTTAGTCCCTTATGAACAAATTTAATTACATAAGTGACAACCGTAAACTTGTAAGTTTTGTAATTTAATTGTGGATCATGTTGTTGGGATGTATAAAAACATATTTAAATTACTATAATTGTAAACATCTTAGTACATTACTGTTTGTGATCTCCTGAATTTTAATAAAAAAAAAAAAAAAAAAAAAAAAAAAAAAAAAATACTTATACAGGCTGACTGGTGGGTCACTTTCGAAATTCGAGAAACGTGATAGTTTGAGAACATAAATGAAGAGAAAATATAAAATAAAACATAATAGTAGTTTATGAAACTGTCACATAATACCTAGTTATGTGCAGTTTCATACACTACTTTATCTAATCTCATACACTGAAGATATTATCCAGTGAAACAACGAATTGCAAGGAAATTTGTTATGGCGCCTAAATTTATTCCCGCCATTATCGCGCATGCGCCAAAACGCGCCGCGCGGCCAAGAATGTAACGTAGCGCGGCGCTCGCAGGACACAGATAAAAAAATGAAATCTATGGTCTGTTATCTGTATCGAAATGAAAAAAAAAATTATTATAACATTGTATTGTTCGAGGTAGTGTGTTATAATTTAATTTTTTAATTTCATTTCGTTATACTATTTTAAAAAGTATGTCAATATAAATTCGTTCTGAGTTTTATATTTTGAATATTATGATATGAGAGCAGATAAACTACTATTATGTTTTATGGGAAATAAAGTACCTACTTTTATTACATAATTATGATCAGAATCGAGTACTGAGTGCTCTCCTTCAATATCTAAAATTTGTCCAGTCACCCGGTAGTGTCTAATGAATACTTGCAGTTTAAGTTACCACTACGATAGGGTAGGTATTTTTCAAAGTATCTCACCGTTGTAGGTCGTTCCTCGACATCATCTGCGGAGGTCCATTCCGTGACTTTGGTAAATTGGGTAGATCGGTCCAGGGGCCACGTGTACAGGCGGCAAGCTATCTGGATGTGCGCTATGAGGTATGACTCGGGTATGTGCAGTCCTGATAGCCAGATGACCATGGGCTCTTCTGTCGTCTGCAGGTAGAGATTAAGGAAACAAAATAATTGTACAAAATTTGTATTAAATTTTCATAAATTTTGGGAACCAGAGCCAGTGAATTTTACAATTTCATATTTCAATATTAGACAATTTCAGTGTATTATTAAATAAATAAAATCCCCAGACAATCACACCAACAACATGGCCCCAAAGTAAGCATAGATTGTGTTATGGGATACCATGTAGCGACCTAGGGGGGAACCTAGAATATAAATACATAAATAGATAAACACCCAGACACGGAACATTTTTTTTTTACTTGTTCCCTGCGGAAATCGAACCCGCAACCACTGGCGTCTGAGGCAGACAGTTTAACCCCATCGCCAAAGTGGTCGTACATATATTAATGTAAATAACATACCCAAGCGGAATACTGCTTAGATCTCGCATTAAAATGGTCCATCCAAGCCCCCAGTCCCTTGCAGGTCGCCGGTGCGAGTTTCCTCCACACATGTGGCAGTTGTCCGTTGAACAAGCTGTAGGAAACGTTGTCCAAAACCGCGTCCATGCCGATTTCGCCGGCGAGCGCTTTGCGAAGCATCGTCAGAGTCGAGAACATCTTGCTTACTAAAGTGTTGAATCTGTAAAGTGATTTTCTTATCGAATAAAGCGATATGTTAAGTGGTTGGCTTTTTAGGCAGCGCACATTAACAAAAAAATGTGATATTTTTCCAAGTTTTTCGGCAAAAGTAAAGGATTTCGTGGACTATTTTGCATTACCTACCTCCTAACAAAAGGATTTGAATGCCAGCAAATATCATAATTTTTCAAATAAGACCACTTTTGTGCATTGGGGCGACATGAAAAGGTGAAAAAAATAGTTTCAATGAACTTGTAGAAATATGAGATATTTAATTTTAAAATGGCTGTTATTCAGGGGGGTGAGAGTTGCGACCCTCCTTTGCATAGTATTTTGTTGATAAAATTTAACGTACTATACGTGGGTGAAGTATCGGAAATCCGATGCCTAACACACCTTATCATAACATATCCTTATCCTCAATAAATGAACTATCAAACACAGCAATCATTCTACCAAACTAACAAACAAACTTCTCAGCTTTATAATATTAGTAAAGATATGTTCCGGCGCAACACAAAAGAGAATACTCAAAGTAAAAAAAAATAAGAAACTACGTGTAATATTGATATTACGACATTGACAAAAAACAACCGAAATAAATACCAAAACAAACGGCTAACGTTTCATCTAAAAACCCTTATAATACGGTTAAAACTCATTCATTTCGGTAGCCTTTTAATAACCTTTTATATGGAATTTTAAATCCCTGCATCTAACCTCTCCAGCTCCTGCAGCAAGACCACAGCTGTGGGCGTGATGCTCATCTCGAACTGCTTCTTGACGCGCCACACTTCGAACAGCACCGGCAGCGGCGTGAGGATATCCACGGCTATTTGGTCGATGAAGTCGTCGCGAGACATCGCGCCTCCACCGGCACCTATATACACGCAAGGCTTGTCAACCGACTTCCAAAAAAGGAGGACGTTCTCAATTCGTCTGTATGTTTTTTATGCGTGTCTTCGTTACACGATATTTCGGACAATTATTAGTCGCTTTTAATAATTCCTATTTCATATGATAGAGGATACTTCATAGTTGGTCCCATATAAATGTCATCGAAATCGGTTGAGAACTTCATTGAAAATTTCTTGAAAAAATATGAATGATTTGAGAATGTTTACGTTGATGACATTATAACTCAGCCAAAGACTTTTTACATACATACATACATAACTTCACGCCTGTATCCCTTATGGGGTAGGCAAAACACCAGAGGTTATAGACCGTCTGATGTCACGTTTGACAAAGGAGGTATTATAATGATGGAGAGAGGCTATTGCAGTGACAGGGGGTTAGCCTATCGCCCACAAAAACGCCAATAAAACCTCTGTCCCTTAACTGACTTTTACAGTATGCCCGGGATTAGAAGCAGCTGGCACATTCTATGTTTTTCTTTCGCTCCCAGTCCAGCATGGAAGATTTTTTTTTGTCCTAAAGTTACGAAACTATAGCCACGCTTCAGACTTCGCTGCTGCTTACAGCACTACTTTGTGGTCTTGTAGATAATAAGAAATAGGTACTAAGGTACTATCGAACCAATTGAATCATGAACCATCATAAGCTCATTTTGGCAAACCGTCTAAATGCTAGTAGGTCGAAATTTGCTTGAAGATAGGTTTCCTTGGTGACGAACTTGTTATCATTTCATTCTACACTGCCATTTACTGAGTACAAAATTCATACAGTACCTATCTAAAATGTCCTAAGTGCATTATACGCGATAGACTTTACAACTTTTACAAGGTGGTCATGAACATGATTCCATTAGTTCGACAGTACCTTAGTACCTTGTCTTATTCGTTTTTAACGCTTGCAGCTCAAAGAGAATTCGTGACTCTCGAGTAATGGATAGACCTTATAAACTTAACCAAACAATAAACTTGCTGTCTAAATTTTACTAATTACTAATTACTAAGAAAAACTTGAAACCCGAAATTGTACAGGACTTTAAATGTTTATTCGCTTAAGTCAATTCTTTTACCTTTTGAAAACTATGCAGACGCGTAATCAGCGCTATTTCTCACGACCTTGGACACATAAAGAGACCCGTGTGGGGGCTATGCTTCCTCATTTTGAAAATAAATGAACCATACATTGGCAAATAATTCAATGCAGTAAAATGACAGTTCCAGTGTGCCCACTTTAGTGATAAAAAATAGTGATGCGGTTTAAGATTTTTTTTATTTAAATAATACCGTCTATACTTTTTTTTTTATAAAATATGGATGGGACGTTTGTCTTCCATGACACCTGATGTTAAGTGAACATGAAGACTAAGATGGTACACGTCCATCCACGATGAACCTATTCACTCGACGCTTAAAAGTACTAGGACTATACTGGTCAGGGAAAATAGACGCAGGCAGTTCATTCCAAATCTTGACCCGTATCAAAAAGGATCTGTCATCAAAGCGCTTAAATCGACTTTACGGAATATCTACCACATAGAAGTTCTGTCTGTGTCGGGTAGTCCGATGGTAAAAGGGTGAAGGTTCAATTTGTTCAAACAGAGCACTCGCACACTCACCAAAATGTATCCTTTAGTACACGGTTAAACACGCAACCTTACGACGATGCTCTAGGGACTGCAGTTTTTTGGTCGTAAGGTCGACGTCGTTAATTAGTTTACGGGCTCTTCGGTCAACCGAGTCCAGCGCTTCTAGTTGATATTTGGCTGAACCATCCCAAAGATGACTGCAGTACTCCATGCATGATCGCACTTGAGCTGTGTACTAGGTAATACTTGAGCGAATACTAGGTAGGTAAATATGTAAACATAAACATAGGTAGGTATAAACAATTACCTATGTTAGGTACTTATTTATTTTCAGTAAAGATAAAGTAGGTAGACACCTCAAATTCTCGTACATTGTTTTAAAATTTTATGCAAAACGAATGGAAAAGTACCATATAATTTCAAGCATTCGCATTCAGTACCTTACACTGCGGATATTTGAACTGGTATCATTATTTTACTTTGTGACATTCCAAACTGTTCGTTTACTGCAATGAATTATTTGCCAATGTACAGACAATTTTGATTTTGACACTATCAAAAAGTATCGTAGACGCCATATTATTTAAATAAGAGAAAATGAGAATCTATAAATCTATGCAATGACGGATGACGGCTTCAGTGCGAAAGCTACTATAGAAGTACTTAGTTCTACGGCCGGGGACCATTATTTTTCGGATTCGTGTAGTGCCTAACCACTCTAAGCACCCTACCACTCTAAGCACTAGCGGTTGGCCGCCTAGGCGGTTCGTAAGCGGTCCTACCGCTTAATTCCAGGCTTAATTACATGGCAAACGGCGCCGTACCACAGACATTTGTCCACGCCCTAACGCGGCTTCTTCGCGGTTGCATATTAAACTGGAAAAGCGGTTAACCGCGCGGTTAGCCGCACCTGCGGTCAACCGCTAGTGCGTATGGGCGCTTGTTCTTGACAATATGCATAAGAGAGTATTGGTTTATTGGGAATTCGTGTTACATTATGTTTGAATAAATATATTCAATAAAATAATATATTCAATGAGGTTTCATTGGCGTTTTTGTCACTGCAATAGACTCTCTCCATCATAATACCTCCAAATTTGTCAAACGTGACATCAGATGATTTCATAGCCCCTGGTGTAGCTCATAAGGGATACAGGCGTGAAATTATGTATGTATGAATTCACACTTACCTTCAGGTTCACCTGATAGCATGTAATTTAAATAGTCGTAAAATATCATTGAGTTGAGCCTATGTAATTTTTATTAAATAGCAATAAACGCAAAATTAAAATGAATTTATAAGCATAAAAAAGGAAATGCTACCAAAAAATATATCATAGAAAAGCCCTAAAAATACTTTACCCTTGTATTTCTTAACTATAGCAGCATATAAAAATGGAAATAAATTAGTAAAAATATTAATTTGAGAAAACATAAAGCATTGTGAGATTATTTTTTTTATTTTTTATTTATTTATTCAGGACACTGCTGCCAACCAGCTGATAGACAAAACGATTCTGCTGAATGATTAACATGTGCGATGAATAATCTATAGGAGAATTGCTTCAAAACTCATTCTTCGAATGTAATAGTATACTGCGGAATTTAAAATAACATGCGCCATCTATTTATGAATATTTCTTGTAAGTAATATATTTATTACAAACGATGCATATTTTTAACGTTTATGTTAATCGCTATATTTTTGAAGTGTTTTTTAGGCTGCAAACTGGACGGCGCGTGGGCGGCGACGCGGGGAATGTGGGCCGTTCTCGGCATGATACTTTCTATCGTTTCGCGGAAATCGCTGCCCGCCCCGCTGTCGCTCTCGCTGCCGTCCAGTTTGCAGCCTTATTCTTATAGTGATTGTAAGTTATACGTAAGTCTTACTTGTTTGCGGCTGTAGCTCTATCAGGTGTCCCCAGATCTCGCGCACGGCCTGACTGAAGTAGCCAATCTCTGCGTTCGGATGCAGCCCGAACACGTCCGGGGTATTCACTAGTGGCAGCAAGTCGATGAACTCTGTGAAAGGCAGATATATAACTCAAAAGAAACAATTCCCATGAGGTATGTTTGGCGATTTTTCGTGGGCGATAGGCTGACCCCCTGCAATAGTCTCTCTCCACGATTATAATGCCTTCAAATTTGACAAATGTGACATCAGGTGATTTAATAACCTCTGGTGTTCTGCCTACCCTATGAGGCATACATAGGCGTGAAGTACGTATGTGTATGTATGTATGTCAACAACTATAATTCAGTATTTCACGATGAACTGTTCCTTTAACTACAGAGGTCAAAGTCTGAATATTGATTTATTTTTTACGTACACTTGAAATAGTGACATCAAAACCAATCTACTACCAGCTCAGAAGGTTGATCATTAAGAAAAACTTAAAAGAAAATCCACAGCAATTTGCTTTTCTACATATTTAGTTCACTACCAAGGACTTTTGTCATATGGTATTAAGATATTTTACAATAGTCCTATTAACACAACTTTTGATTATGGTATCTTCAAATTTATGAAGTGTGTCTTTAATTTAGATCGGACTCGGGTCAGTTATAAATCCAAAGGTGGTATTGTGGCTTTCTGATTACATCAAAATTTAGATTTTAATCTATTTTTTTAACGATTTTTATGAAAGTTTTCTCTGAAGAATTGACAGCATATCTAAGCTTTAGTCATAATCTTCGCTTAAGAAAGTTTCATAATATGAGCTTAAGTTTTCTAAAAATACTCGTAAACCGTGAAGATGGGGTCGTATTTACTAGACACTTCGACGTTAAATACCTATTTCCTTTATTACTCTGTACTTTTTTTTTTCTTGATATTTAATATATGCTGGTACACCTGTACTGCCAATAGACTGCTCCATCTCTCCATCAGACAGTATGACGTAGTCTACCTGCTATTACTAACTAATCTTGTGGAAATTTCAAAAAATCTCTTAGGACTAATTCCGGTAGTTATTAATGTAAGTGATGGAACAGTATACTTGCTCATACAGCTATCTTACCAATATACTGCTCTTTCTCTCCGTCGGGCGGGATGACGTAGTCTACTTGCTATTACTAACTAATCTTGTGGAAATTTCAAAAAATCTCTTAGGACTAATTCCGGTAGTTATTAATGTAAGTGATGGAACAGTATACTTGCTCATACAGCTATCTTACCAATATACTGCTCTTTCTCTCCGTCGGGCGGGATGACGTAGTCGAAGGCGTGGTCTTTGTAGAAGTGGAACGGCTGGAACTTGTCGAACAGGAACTCTCCCAAGTACTCGTCCATGTAATTACGAACCACCCGCCGGTCGAAGTCGTCTATTACACGCCCGCCGTACATCACCTAGCGGGTCATTCAAATTAATTATAGTCGATGATAATTAAGCTCTAGTGAGAAACTCAAGAACTACAAACTAAAGACCCACAGATAATTTTATCCCAGCTGGGCATGTTAAGGAGGGGAACTTTTCTAAGTGTCAACGCTGCGTTACGCGTTCAAACGCGCGTACAATACGTCTTTATCTTCAAATAGACATACCTACCCTTAGATTTATATAACACTAACTAAGAGAGATTCAAACATACATTTCATAACATTTTCCGCAACGTACGCGCGTATCATACGTGGTGCTTGGCGCATTCCGAACGTCCGTATCGAACGCGCGTATGGTACGGACGTTGCAATTTTGTATGAAACGCACGTTCGAACGCGTGACGCAGCGTTGCCCCAAAGGGCTCGGGTCTGGGTGAATACTAGAATACTTCCTAATTTGGCCGAGTGGTCTTCATAACGATAACTTTTCTACTAAGCTCATTACTTACCTCACCGAACAAATACTTAAGTGTAGCCCAAGGCACCGGTCCGTTAACTGCGTTGCACCTCTCCAAGTATGTGGAAAGTATTTGCATGCAAACCACAAAATCACTCTCGCTGAAGTCGTAGGCGATGTTCCAGCCTATTTTGTCGTATTTACGACGTTCCTGGCAACGGGATTAATATGTGTCTTTATTAAATATAACAGGGTTAAGTATACTGGGTGACTGGTGGGTCACCTTTGAAATTCAAGGACGTGATAGTTTGAGATCATACATGAAGAGAAAAAATATAATAAAAAATAAATATTAATTATTTACTGAGTAAACTTAACCGAAAAATAAGGAATTGATTTCGCAGTGCATGGTTACGCTAGCGTTGGCAGCGATCCGCGTGCCAGGTCACGTGCCGCGATTGACTCAGTTGTATGTAAAGTAAATAGTAACTACATATTAGTATTTATTTATAGGCAAGTCTAGTGAAAAATGAAGTACCTACTTTTATTACATAATTATGATCAGAATCGAGTTCAGAGTGCTCTCCTGCAGTATCTAAAATTTGTCACCAGCAACATTGGATATTAAAAGCAAGTATGTAGAAGCTATTTCAAAAGCAATGTCATATGGAGAAAAAAAAACTTTAATTTTGGTGAAAGTCACTGACGCTTTTTATATTCACGTGCTGCGGTTTTAATTATTTTTAACAAAGAATTGAAATCGGCCTATCTTCATAGACAAAAATATAAATAACTTTAATATTTTTGATCCGCTAAGAGTGAACATAGTAAGTTATTTCGCCATTTTAAGTAAAATAAAAAGCAGTGTACTACAGTATCGTCATTTAATTTTGTAATTTGATATCTCTATATTACAACCCTTTCTTATAACTACCGAAAAACTACTCTACCATCCCTTTACAGCTATATTTTATAACAAACTCGATACAAAGTTAGTTGAATCTAAAAAGATACAAAATTTTAAGTACCTGCATATATTTAAATCTTTATATTATATAGGTAAAACTGTTCCGTTACTAACAGAGTGACTGACATACAACGTACAGCCAAAAGTACTGGGGTAAAGAGCTGAAATTTGGAACAGACATTCCTTGAAGGGTGTAGGGGAGCACTAAGGAAGGAATTCCCGAAATTCCCACGGGAACGGGAAGTATAAGGCTTTTTAGTTTGTATGAAAAATTTTATTCCTAGAGTGCTTTAAACTTGGTATAAAGGTTCTTCAATAAGCGTTTGATAGCATTATGTAAGGAATTCCCTAAACTCCTACGAAACGGAATATATGGGACTTTTCAGTTTCTATGAAAAATCTTATATCTTGGGTGCACCGGGATGTGAAACCTGGCAAAAGGGTTCTTCAATGTGTGTCTGTTTGCATTATGGAAGCAATTTTCAAAATTTCCACGGGGTTGCGAAAAATAAGACTTTTCTGTTAATGCGCGTACGAAGTTGCGAGTAAGAGCTTGTGTATAATATAATTTTAACATAGTATTCCATACCTGAACCACGGCATGGAAGAAAGCTAGCACGTAGACGAGTTTCTTGAACAGCGGGTGTGTACACTCAGCGAGCGCTTGGCCGCGCATCTTGAAGTACGTATTGCGAAGATTCAACTTCAGTCCGTTAGGGGGCTCTGTCACCACTGAAACCATTGAATGATTTACTTTAAAACTATGATTCGTTTAAAACCTCGTCATTTTATCAGGAATTTTAAAAATTATTAAATTCATGTATTTTAATAATTTATTTACTTATTTCTACACAATGGGTACCTAATAATTACAACTTATGACTAAACAGAATTTACAATTTTTTCCCTATGTGTGAGAGTCATAGGGATCAAGTGACCAAGGGACCTAGTGACCTGCAACTGTGTTACTGTGTTACAGTTGCAGGTCACCAGGCCCCCCTCGGATAAATAAATCAGAAAAACAAAATAAAAAGAAACGTAACTTTTATGTCTTGCAGTCTAATATTAGAATATTCAATAAAATATATGTATATTGTACTAGCCTTTTTGTTTGCTACATATTTTGAAATTATTTTTGTTTAATGTATGTATCTTTATCTGTTTCGAAACAAATAAAAACTATTATTATTATATTAAAGCACCTTTGGGCTTTTCAGCAAATTTATCAAACGTGAAATCAGATGGTCTTACAAACTCTGGTGTTCTGCCTACCCCATAAGAGATAAAGGCGTGAAGTTATGTAGGTATGTATGTAAAGCACCTTTCAAGGAGCGCTGCAGTATTCCGATGGGGAAAGTGGGTGTGGGGTCCGTGGTCAGCCACAGCCGGTACTCCGGGTGGGGCTTCTCCATCATCTCTAGCTGCTTCTCCAGCTCCCGAAGGAAGGCCACCAGCAGGTGGCAGTTCTGCAGGATCAGCCATTGCCCGTGGGTGATGGCGCCTTCGAGTAGGGATAGCGCCGTCTGACGGTAATAAGGTGTGATGTAAGATAATTATGTAAGGTTAAACTAAAAATGTATAAGTGTCCGCAACCAATCAAAACAATTGTTTATTAAGTGGTTTTTAGGGTGCAACCCACGCAGGAAATATATAGAGGAGCTGCCCTATCCAGTTTTCTCTAGGGACTCAAGTGAAGCCTGCGGGCGGGGTGCGGGAGGGGTAAGTGGTGGGTTATGGCCAATCATAGCCAAAGCAATGGCATTAGTCAAACCATTAGTCATTGGCATTAGTTAGTAACACCGCGAAATAAAACGCGAAATCTACTTGACGCTAAATAGCGTAACATTTTTTCGCGGCATAAAAATCACCTAGGCAACAAATAACAATCTGGAATTTTGGACATAAATAAAAAAAATAAAAAATAAGTAAAAAAAAATATGAATAAAATTAACCTTCGTGGGTAGTTAATTTTATTTAGATTGTCAATGTAATTTCTTTATAAAAGTATAGACAACAAAATTTTACATCGAGAAACAATGGAGGATTTAATATTTTTTTAATATCTACACGTGTACATACTTCACAGAAGTCAGTGACGAACTGACGCCAGTGCCTCTAGTGCGGAATAGCTTGAACTAGCGGCTGTGACGTCACGACAACCCAAATTGAAGAAGTGCATCTTTGCTTACAGCAGCTTTACTATATATCTGCTTTGTGGTGTTAGTTATCACACCCATTGATTGACGTGGACTAATGCATTCGACGATCGATTATCGCCAATGTTAGTGCCGGAGATTCTTCACTACTTTGAAGTCTCAGAAGTAAGAGCAATAAAACCATAAAGAAGTACCTATAGTAATATCTATGCAATATGTTAACTAGGTATATATGTTATGTTTATTATAATAATGTTTGTGCATTCTATGCATGCATTACGTCTATTTATAATGCAATAATTAACAAAATTGTATTTTTATTTGTTTCTTTTTTGTTTATTCGTTAAGTTTTTATATCTGTGTGATTTGTAGTAAAAGTGTTTTTTGACGCTTCCAAAAACATGGTTGTCTAGTAAAAATCGCTCATCAGCGATAAGACCGCCAAGTTTTAATGTATAATGTAACTGTTCTTCTCTCTTTTACTGTACCTGTATTGTATAAACTGAAGTGTAAATAAATATATAAATAAGAGCGGTCGTGGTAGCGCAACACCTCGCACGGTGCAAAACTAACCGGACTCCGGTCCGGACACATCTGACACTAACTTGTCAGTATAACCCGATATAAATAATAGCCAAAAAATCTTTTGGTTTTAATTTTCATTACTAAAGCCACCATAAGCACGAAAATTTTATTCTGTTCTTGATTTACTATCCTTTAAAACCAACTCTGGATCAGTGTTTCGAAAAGTGGCTCTAACACGATTGAATTTCAAAATACAATGCGTTTCAATATTAAAAAAAATACCATTTTTTTTCAAATTCCAAGTTCAATATTTAAAAAAAAACAATCATTAGCGTAGAATAATACTTACTCCCTCTTGGCCTTGTCCTAGTGACAAATATTTGAACTTGCCGCCACCGAAGCCGCATCGGTCCGCCAACTTCATCAGGTCCGCAGTGGGATCCGAACCCGGACTCAAGATGAATACTACCGGGGTATACGGCGAGGTCTGGTCGAAGATCATGTCCAAGCTACGAGGAAAGAAAAACTGCTAATAGTTGAAAATGTGTGAATAGAAGTTACAATTACTAATCTATAAGTAGTAAAGACGGCCTTTCTTGGTTTTAAGGTTTTTACGCTACCTCCTTTTCATGCCTTAAATACTTAGTTCGAATTCTCGTCAAGACAGACGGTTTTGTGATATACACTTTTATTTTGTGGTAGTGATAACCATTGTGGTGTGTATGTTATGAACTATTACTATACTAGTCTAGTTTCTGTGTCTGTGACTTTTTTTTATCGGTGACTAAAACCACATTTGGCCTCAATTTATCAAATAGTAAATTAAAACGATATCTTTTGTAATATTTTAGAGTGTTGCCACACCAATCGAACGATCGTCGATCGATGGTAGAATAGATTCGTTAGTTTCTACCAGACCAATCGATCAATCGTCAATACCCATGTGTCGCGACTCCACGATCGCGATGGGGGATGTCAATTAAAATAAACAACCCCAGAGACTTGAGATAAGGGAGATAATAACTGTTTCAAGTAGATTACAAAAGGATGTTACTCGGTTGACGATTCGGCTGAGAGTGCCGGTACAATGACTCGACACTAATAAGCCTTGTTGTATTTTGTAGGCAATTTGTCGTTGGTGTGTCTTTGCGATGTAAAGTTGACAGGCGCGCCAACACCATGCTTTAACATTTGATACAATGAGCACATTCCTTATTCTGATTGTTATATAGGCTTTTGGGATTTCGTGTAGCTTTTATTAATATCACAAAGAAATAGTCTAAACCAGCACAAACCTGACAACAGGCGGGGTGATATACTCCTCTCCCATTACAACAGTAATATAATCCGTCAAGGCGCGGTATATCCTGTCGACGCGGAAACACCGCAGTAACATGAGCAGTTCGAACGAGCTCAGTTTGTCCCGGTAGTGGTTGGGAATAGTGATCGCTTCGGGATTGTCGCTGTCGAACCACTGGAAGGTAAATAAAGGGTTTATTTAAATCTAGGATTTAATTATAATAACCCATTTAAAAGGTTAACCGTTTGAAACGGTTATCGTTCGGTTTTTACCTCATTATAAAGGTTTTTAGTTGAAACGGTAACCGAAACGAAATACCGTGTGTTTCGGTATTTATTTCGGTTAGTTTTGTCAAGATCGCGGTGCGGGGAAAGTGGAGCTATGGGATAAGAATTTATTTAGTTTTGTTTGAAGTAGTATGTAGTATAGAGTTAGTTTTAGTTCTTTTTCCTACTGACAATAAGAAATCAAATTAAATTTCACTATTTTAGAAGTATAGGTTGCTGACTGCTGATTAAATATTAAAACAAACAATTTCATTAAGTAGGTACTATTGTGTACGGAAATATTTAAACAAAATAAATAAAAAAATTCAATAACTCTTTTCTACACTTAATTAAGCCATATACTTAATAAGCATTGCTTTTTATCTTTTTGTATCACCTGTCAACCCTGAAACGAAGCTCAGTCTTAACAAGAACATCCTTTATATAACTATGATATAAATTGAAATTAATTGCCAAAATGTAAAGATTCATATATGTATTTGCATGAAAACTATTGATTTAGATTTAGTTAAAAATAATAACGTTTATTCGTTAACATTATTGATTGATAAAACGATAAATGACCCTGGAGGAAGCGAATGAGGAGACAGGCGTGATGTTATGTATGTATGTATGAATGATTATTCGTTAATATTATTGTGAATTTTACCTCCTGCCAATGATGTATGTGCGAGGAGATGTGGTCTGGAAGTTGAGAGAAGGTATCCGGGAAGTCCACACTCAGCTTCATTATATCTTGCCAGCCCTGTCAAAGTATATTGTATTTTAGCTTTCGGTAATAAAGTCACATTTCATTCGAACTAATTTAGGTCAAGCCGACCTAGTTATAATAGAAGTCATCATTTTTAAATTATTAACCTGAATTTGAATTTAACAGATCATTAGAAAGCTTGCTGGACTGGGAGCGAAAGGAAAACATAGAATGTGCCGGCTGCTTCTCTTCCCGGGCATATTGTAAAAATCAGTTAAGGAACGGAGGTATTATTGTCGTTTTTGTGGGCGATAGGCCCCTGTCACTGCATTAGTCTCTATCCATCATTATAATACCACCAAATTCAAGCGTGACATCAGATTGTCTTATGACCTCTGGTGTTCTGCCTACCCCGTAAGGGATACAGGCGTGAAGTTATGTATGTATGTATTAGAAAGCTTCTAATGCTTTATAAGCCCGTGTGCCTTTAAGACAGACTAAGGTCTGACAACGATTTAGTCATCGTAAAAATAATTTTATCATATATTTAGGTAATTGATTCGATTCTCGGTCCAATTTTAAGCCACGCAATAGATATTTTTTTTGTTGTATTTGTATCAAATAAACTATATTTTCATTTTCAAAATTACTGAAGAGTTTATTACCTGTGGTGGTATCCAAGTACCCGGACATTGCCGAGCCGACTTTTCCAGCGAGACGTTACCCTAAAATATATATTTTAATCAACAAAAATTCAATAATTTTCAAATATCAATAGTCAGTAAAGAAAATAAGTACTTATCCTTTGTAAATTTAGACCAAAATAGCTTGATTTTTACTGTAGTCTCAGTATGGCTATGTTTACAACGTACGCTCCTATTATAATGCATGCTGTTGATTGATTATTATACAATATACCTTTATGAAGAAGTCCAACTGTGCTTGAGTGAGTTTATTTTCGCTTTGTTCCAGTTTGATGGACATCTGGAAGGAGAACAGCAGTTTATGGCGTTCGAATATACCTGAAATAAAAAAAATAAGTTCAGAAAAACAATTAAATCTAAACATTTTTACATACCTACCAAAATTTATATAATAAAGTTAGCTACAATGTTATTGATATAAATAGGAAAAAATAATGATTATATCTCGTAAGTGCATTTGTCTTAGGGTACCTTAAAATTGTACCCAACAAAATTATCATATTATATGCATGTAAAGAATTCCACTAATTTTTTTTTTATCTTTGATACTTATGTTATTATTTTTTATTTTTTATTATTAAGGCTTTTATTCATTATTATTAAGGCTTATTAAGTTATAAATGCAGTCAAAACTATACTATACTATTTATCATTATTTATTAATCATTTTAATGAATTATTAACTACTTTGCTTGTGATATTATTGTAGATTTCGATTTTCATTCTGATGTTTATGTTAATTTAACTTTATTATTTTTTATTTAAAACTTGTTTTATATAGTCTTTACTTCTCAATGCAATTCTTCTAACATAGGGGTAAGTTAATTTATTAGACACAAACCAAAATGGATTCTAATGGCATGAAGCAAATGACAACTTTTTATTACTTATATAACTACCTTTTTAAATCCTATTGTTATAAATATTATTATTATTTTTTTGAAAATTTTTGATACTTATTATAATTAGAAAATTGAATCTAAAATGCTTATTCAACAGCTGTAAATTCACCCACTAAAAAAATCTGTTATCTAACCATCTGAATACAGATTATCTCATAATCTAGTTAGGGCAACAGTAAAATAACTTGTAATTATAACGAATTAAACCTAAATTGTTTAAGCATGAAATATATTGTTATATACATTGTATTCTCAACTTGGCATGAATAAAGAATTATTTTATTTATTTATATCATATTTAATTAATCATTGAAAGCCGTAGTCTTAGCAGGTAGAAAGAATAAGAAACGTTTTTAAAAAGTATAACTTGATAGCAAATCTCTTAAAACAATACTTCACCTGTGCACCCGTAGTCGTACACATTTCTAGTCAACATGTCTATGATATTCTTGAGTCGCTTGTTGAGGATCACGTTAGGCATCGCTTTACGCAGCGAGTACGAGAACACCTGAAACATTTTTTATTTTGTTATAAACATAAAGAAATATATTTTAAAATGTTTTTTAGCCAGCTAAAATATATGTTTGATCCTAATTTAAAAAATATATACGAGTATACAATATACGAGCTTAGATATTGACGAAACTTCATTCTTGAAACCCGCGCGGGTCCAGTTTCTCTGAAACATTCTGTGCATTATAGCAAAACACTATAAAATCCTAAAATAATAACACTTTACAGCCCGTTCACACATAATCCGTTATACTGAATACGTTTTACTGGATAAGTTTTTTTTCATCGATGGCCCATGGAGTTGTATCAGCGACTTCACATATGGCACAGTATTAAGTATACGTATTTGCGGTACAGAAACGAATCCGGTAAAACGGATCATGTGTGAACGGGCTGTAACATTGATGCATTAACGACATTTCCACTGTACAGTCACGTGCATTAATATGTACACACTTCGCAACTTATTCGGTTGTGATAAGGCACAAATTCTAATGAAAATGTATACATATTATTACCAGTGACTGTACCTATCTAGCAACATTCTAAAATGTACTAGGTAGGTAGTCGAATCTCAGCCGAGCTACACTGGCTTGGATCCGGACCGGCTTACCTCCAAATAAGACGACAGCGAGTATTGATACATGCTATTAACTGACGCCATATCGGATAGCACGAAGAACAAGATAGACCCGCGTTTAGCGACCGGACGGTAGCCGTCGCGGAGTTTTTCTATGTCCAGCGTTGTGGCTTCTGCTAGCTCCAGTTTTTCCATTACCTGGTGGATTTGAGATTTTATTTTAATTGTAACACATACAATATACATTAACTTTTCTGATGACATTTTAGACGTAAAACCATTACTGGATGTAATGTAGCTTGAAAGCTTACAGAACCCATTTATGGATGCCAATTTAAGTTTATCGTTATCGTAATCGTTATTTAGCCAAAATAAGTTGAAAATAATAGTTTATTCAGAGGTGCTTCATTTAAAATGCAATTTTTAAATAACTTATGTCGAGGATAACGCCACATGTTTGTAAAAGGTCATTCAACTCGCTCCACTGATTAGTCGTCTTTACAAGCATATGACGTCACCATGTGACTGTTAGCCCGCTTTTTAAATAATTAACTTTGGTTGGATATTTCTGTACCAGATTTTAAACCAGACTTAAAAGTGAAAGTCCCTAACCACTTTTTATTCAACGACCACTATGGCGATGGGGTAACACTGTCAGCTTCAGGTGCCAGTGGTCGCGGGTTCGATTCACGCACGGAACAAGAAAAAAAAATATTCCGGGTCTGGGTGTTTATCTATATGTGTATGTATATTCTAGGTTCCCCCTAGTTTGCTACATGGTATCCCATAACACAAGCTTTGTTTAGTTTGGGGCCATGTAGTTGGTGTGACTGTCTGTGGATTTTATTTATTTATAATTAAAATATTGAAGAAAAAATAAAAAGGCCATTGCTCCATAGGCTCAATAAGCATATAAACAACGATATAACCTCCATACCTCAGCAGCTTTCGACTTAGTATTCTCCAGTGTATCAACCAGCTCTACATTATCCAACATGTTCCCAGTGGAAGTGGCCAGTTCTCTGAGCAGGGAGTCTTCCAAACCTGACAGCAGACTTTTGTTGGCACTCGTCTCGATAATCAGGCTCTCTCTTTGCTCCTCTAGATCTGACCTTTCTGCGCGGACTACCACGCTGAGGAGTTGGTCTTCGAGACCCTGTTTAAATGAAGGAGATAATTAAACGCAGGTTTGTCTTTTGTAACCGTTGGCATCACTTAGTTTAATGAACATAAAAATATGCTATTTATTTAATGTTAAGATGAAAAGAAAACCACAGGCAGTATTATTTATTTTGCCTACATGAAATATTTATTAGCCACTAGCCACCGCGCGCGGTTTTACCCGCGTAACTTTTGATCCCGTGGGAATTTCGGGATAAAATATAGCCTACAACCTTTCTACAAATCCCACTTGTAGTTTCTGAGATTAGCGCGTTCAAACAAACAAACAAAAAAACAAACTCTTTAACTTTCTATATTAGTATAGATGACTTTAATAATAGGCAATAGTTAAAGACAAAGTGAAAGTCAAGCGACGACTGTAAAAAGAGGGGAGGTACTTTAATATATTTTCCATATTTCATTACTTCTTTCGTATTTAAAAATACATATTTTATTTTATTTTTCTTTTTCTTTATTCCAAGAAATGAGGATCCGGTGTAGCCGTAGAACTATTTCTATGGTAGGTTAAAGTCCATTCACACATGGTCGGTTACTGTTCCGTTTAATCGGATACGTTTTTTTTCATTAATGGCGTATACTGTGCCATATGTGAAGTCGCTCACACAACTTCGTGCGCCATCGATGTAAACAAACGTATCCGATAAAACGGACCAGTAAAACGGAGACCATGTATGAACGGGCTCTTACGCACTACATGTGGCATCCGTTATTTCATGCAAAATTTCTAGCTTCTTATTTTCTCGGATTCGGATTAGATAAGAATCCGATATAGTACGTAACCACTCTATGGCTGTAAAGTGGACGACATCGAAAGCGGCGCGGGCAGCGATGCGGGGAATCTGGGCCGTTCTTGATGCCAGCGGCCGAGAGAGCCATTTGTCGCGGTGCAATACAAACTCTGCCCGCGCCGCTGTTGCTCTCGTTGTCCCTGTCACAGCCGTCCAGTTTGCAGCCTAACGCAAACAAATACAAGCAATTTTGTTGTTTTCAAATTTGCCTGGTAAACAAATAAACTAACACTTCAGCTTTAATATATTGAATCACTTTTTTCTACGTTAATTTCGTCAATGAACACGTCAGTGTTGAATTAGACGGTCTACAGGTTATTAAGAGACCAAAATACTCCAAAGAGTGTTAATTTAGTATTCATCTTAAATTCCTTACCTGTACAGTGACAGTGTAATTGATGACGACCGCTTTGGCATATGCGGCGGGATTGAACTGGGGGTTCGCGAGCTTTGTGGTCAAATACATGCGGAAGTTAGGGTCGTAATCCACCTCGTTTGCCCCAAGCACGACGAACGTACGTCCAGTTTGCACTGCAGTTAGAAAGGTGTGATGAAACTATGTTATACATCTTGTGTAGTTATACCCACAATCGAATGTTCTAGTCGATTGCGCCTATATCACTGAATGTAGGTGTGAAATAAAAGGTATTTGGAGTACACGGCGTTTTCATTCAAGAAAACCACATTACTCTCCCTATCTGTGGCACGTCGGGTTCGCAGGCAGCCTACTGGTGGGAAGCGTCATTCCAGCTGGCGGAAAATTCATCGAGGAAGCGGACGTCTAGCAGCGTAGCACTTGGTACAGTCACGTGCATTAATATGTACACACTTCGCAACTTATTTGGTTTGTGATAAGGTTCCAATTACAATGAAAATGTATACATATTCCTAGGCGTGACTGTACGGTATTAATTTAATGTCTCGCAAATGAAATCTTTACTGGGTGTAGTTATTCTGAGATCACAAGATTTAAGATCTATAGGTAGTTATTTAAGATCTCATTTAGGTAATCAAACAACAGTGAGGCACCAAAGTTTTATAAACTATCGAGATATCTTAAAAAAAGACGTAAAACTATACCTTTAATGTTCTTTTCCAGCACGTTATCAACAACTGGATCGATGTATTCATTCACGTCTTGGAACAGTACGGGCATTCCATATTTGATTGCCATTTCCAGTTGCCGCAGGAATTGTGGATCGTTAAATGACAACACCTGAGAGAGAAGTCGCCTTTGTGAGAAGTGTGTATATTTTGTTTCTTGAAGTTGTTGTTATTTGTGAACATGTTTATTCAAGGTAATAAATAACCTTATGGCGCAAGTTAACTGTTAAGCCAACAGCTCTGGTTTCGATTCTCGCCAGAGCAAATTTGGAAAGAGTCAGAACCGACTCTTGAGGTTATCAGGATACTTAATTATTGTTCGACGGGCCATGGACAATTTTAGGACGAGTATTTGTATGTATTTTCAATTATAGAAGACGCTGAATATTATTTTTTTACCGGAAACTGGACTCATCTTCAACTGTACCTATTTTTTAAGGGCCTCTAGTAAATGTTTAGATTTGAAAATTCACAAGTGTGTCGTAAAAATATTCAAATGTATATTGTCATACATATTTCAGCCTCCGTGTTTCAATTTTGACCTCATGATGAAGGTAGAAGATTATCATAACTGGTGGTGGTAGTGTCCATGTGAAAGGACTCGCCTATGGTGGTACCACAGTCCTTCCTATTTTATCCGCCGTAGTTACTATGTGAAAGCGTAGTTGCGTTCCGGTTAAAGGGAAGGTACAGCCACTGAAATTACATGAACTAAAGGCTTTAACATCTGAAGCCTTGGGGTAGGCAACGCATTATTAATTTTACCCTCTTTAATTTAAATACATATTTCTAGCACTCACACAACATTATCTAGCCCAAATTAAGTTTCTTAAAGAACTTGTGTGTTATGGATACTAGATAATTGATATACTTAAGAAAAATATAAATATCGAATAAATACATATTTTTATTAGAGTAAACTTATAAACCTATAACTTATAAACTAAACATATAAACCATGACGTGACGACTAATATCTGTGTTCATGACACGAATATCCGCCGCCGCCCGGATTCGAACCCAGGACCTCTGGCATAGAAGGCAATGTATGTTACCACTACAACAGCCGCTTGCCATGCTGTCAATGGGCTGTCCATGGGCCTGGATATTACTTATCATCAAGTGGACCCAGTGCCCGCTTGCCGGCTTTTATAAAGATTAAAAAAAGGATAATTTACCTTCAAATTATTTTTAGTTTCCTTCTTCTTGATCCACGACAGTGCTTGTGTTTGCGGATCTATACAGAGCGGGAATCGCGACGCCCGAGTTGTCAATATACCGTTCTGTACTGATAACTCGTCTGGAGGTAGACCTTCAGAGTTCCACCTGTTATAATAATAATAATAATTCATTTATTTCAGGTTGCATAGACCCATAAAAATAATTTAAAAATTAACAAAATCATATAACGGATACAATAAATTAACTAACAATAACTAAAGTTCATTAAATAAGATATTAAATTGAAACAAAAATAAATAAGTTTATTAGTGAAGTAAATGATTTATGTATTTGATTTATGTGACATTATACAGGATTAATTCTAATTAGCGCATCACCTCTTGCAGGCAATCTCTCCACATCAATTTCAACAACATTTGTTCTACGACTTTTTACAAAATTCTTGATAACACAAAATAACACAAAAAAAGCGTTTTCTCCTAACACTACATTTTGTAACAAGTGCCTACTATTATTTTGAAGCGATATTTTACTACGCAAGCTGCGTGGCATACCTACGCTCAGAGTAAATAGAGTTACGCATCTAAACCGAGGCTATAAATATGTTTTGTACAGGAAAACTAAAATTTTAAAAACTATTAATTTTAATAAGTTGTTGGGATTGATGTGGAGAGGCTGCCTGCAAGAAGTGATGTGCTAATTAAAATTTACCCTGTATAGAGTTGGTTGAGTAAAACTTTCGGAATTAGAGGTTAAAGTCCCAGTCAGATCAGTTACGGAAACGAGCTATTTTAAACAGGAGTGTGTCTTGGAATATTTATTTATTTATTTAATACTCAAAACAGAATATACTAGGTTTCACCCTTTTCCCGACCGCCTCGACCGCCTAATGGAGTGGCAGGGTATAGGATGATCCGGCAGAAGACAGGACCGACCACTAAAAAACCTCCAGGTGTACGGAAGCCGCTGTAAGTTGGGCCCACGGTATCGCCATTGGCAATACCCGCTAGACCCGGCGGATACCAGTTTACTCCTTAATTTTACTTTGCGATTTCTATAGAAAATAATTATTACAGCACACTTTAGGGTAACCATCGCGACGACTTTAGGCATACATTTTGAACTTTTACTTAATATTAATACATCGTGCAAAAGGGTCAATCTAACACGTTACTATACCTATTTATAATTAATTAAAGTAGTTTTAAAAGGCTACTTTCGAATAAGCTACTTCTAAAAGGTGCATAATTCTCACCCACTAATTTCCACCTCATTTGTCAAATTCTTTTCAACCGTAAACGGCATTGTAAGAGGAATCCCCCGCTCCAGTACATCACCTAACCAGTCCTCATATATCATGACCTGTCTGAACGAGAACGAAAACGGCCCCGTGTAGCTCAGGAAGGACGCCGCCAACAAACAATTGCCGATCAGTCTAGATTGTTCCACGTACAACGCCGCCAAATCTTCTGTCCAACGTTTCTGTTCGCTTGACAAACCAGACATGAGTTTATCCGCCGCAACCAAACGACGCATCATTATGTCTGTCTCCTCTTGCAATTCCTGCCTTCTCAACATGGCCGTTTCATACTTTTTGTTCAAACCGTCTAGTGTGCGTTGCAATCGGTCGATTTCCCGATTCAGAGAAGATAGGTAGTTGCAAGCTTCGGTGTACTCTTTTTCTAGGGCTTCGACTTTGTCCTGTTTGGGTTTGACTTCTTTGTAGACAGCGCAGTAGCCTAGCACGGCTGTTACGAACTTGAGTAGACCGTAACTGAAATAAATTACGTTTGTATTATTAGGAAACCTTTAAACAGTCTAATTTTTTCATCCTTGCCTAACGACCCGGGCAGCGGAGTAAAGGAGGCAGAATTTTTGCCAATATCTTTAACAATCATCATCTCCGATCAGTAATTTGAAAATAAAAACGTATTAGAAAAAGTATTTAAGTGTTCCTTCTGAGATGGATTAAAAAAAACTAAAATACTCTTGGTTATTCAAATAATTTTAAACGTAAAATTTGGGAGTTTTCTTGGAAAAAACTTAATCTTTAATAATAAAAAAAACTATCACACTTCATTTAAGACATGTATGGTTCAAAATGTTCAAAATGGTCTAGACTATCAACTCCTTCTCGCTTTGCATCATGTTTGCATCAAAAACCATGTATAGCGATGAAAGTTCTGTTTGCGTCTGGTAGTCCGATGGTAAAAGTGTGTCATTTCAATTTGAATTAAGTCGTGAAATACTTTGACTATTCGCATAAACTGTATTTAAAAGTTTTTGGGTTTTAAGTTTACAGTCTATCTAATCTGTAGCATTTTCTTTAAATTTCGACAAACTGGGGTATTCCACTTAGCGCACCTATTTCGAATCGCAACTAAAGTATTCCATGAACCGCATCTAATTTAAAAATAGTAAAGAGCATGAAATAGCGGTAACAAATGATATCGATGATCTTTTAAATCTCATTCTTTTAAATCACCTACCATAAACATTCAAATTTCATAATCAAAAGTGCTAGTGATAGAATTTTCGAAAAATTCGTTGATAGTACTAGGAACACATAACATCATAGGAAATGATACTGTTTAAATTTGCTTAAAGGTGCCCAATAGTTGAACTATCCCAAAGGGGCGTTTTCTCGTGGTCCCATTGATTTGTTTCATAATTTTTAATTTACCTATATTCACCTATGATATCCTGGTATTTTAAAACTAAAACTTAATTTGATTCGACAAAAGGGTATTTTTTAGTCCAGATAAAATAATGAAATCAGGAGAAAAAATCGTGTAGTTTTGTAAATTGGCACAGTGTTGTGGCATCTAGACTAAAAAACTAAAATACCTCGGTGGGGGTGTGCGGCTGTGGTTTTGTTCATAGCTCGAAAGTTTGAATAAATAGCATAATTATTACTGAGGTAGATCTCTCTCAAGAACACCACGACTTCAACCAATCCCCAATTTTTCTCCTCCAGTGCACAGTCAGGAGAAACACATCATCGCGCGAGCGGAAATATTTGGAGGCTAATTTTATATGAAGGGTTGTCGCTTGTTAGTCGAACCTTTATTAGGGGGTCCACCAAGCGGGGGTCACTCGTATTAGTCGCCTTTTACGACACGCTAATACAGGGGTGGTATATTTCGGACACTACATGATCAGAAGATCAAAAGAGAAGCTCTTAAAAGAAAATCAGAGGAACTATATTTATCTATCTAACATGAGCCACATGAGCCAATCGCCAAAAGACTAATAATTAGACAAAAAAGAATAACGGACTTTCGGTAATTTAAGTAAGTTTGAAAACTAATTAGTATATATTTTCGAAAACTCTCAAATCATGGTTATCGATAGTGTAGATAGTTTATCAGTACCCCATCTCTATTCACAAAAAAAAAATGGTTGCGCTTTGTGGAACAGGTTAGTTGGGATTCGAAATAGGTGCGCTAAGTGGAATGCTCCGACAAACTTACCCAGCTTTACTGATCTGCTGCATAGTCTCCAGTTTCTTAGCACTTTTCTTCATATGTGCCTTAACAGCTTTAACTTGTTGCTGCGTTATGAGATCGCAGTTCATCTCCTGCAAGTTTCTAAGGAAGTTGGGGTCAGCCATCATTCCTTTTGCGCCTTTCCAGGACACATCTCTGATACCTCGGATTATTACCACGCATTCGCAGACCACCTAAAAATGAAGTAAGCTTTTAAAGAAATATTATTTGGTAATAGAAAGTAACCAAGACTAGAAAATGGCCTAATTAAATATTTACGGGCTCAAAAATTTTTAAATATTTTGGAACAAGTTCTTCTGAGAGCCTTGCTTCCATTCTCTTCAAAAATTCAAAATCTTCAAAATTCGTAAAAATTAGTTAAGGGACAGAGGTTTTATTGGCGTGTTTTGTGGGCGATAGGCTAACCCCTTGTCACTGCAATAGTCTCTATCCATCATTGCAACACCTTAAAAGTCAAACGTGACATCAGATGGTCTTATAACCTCTGGTGTTCTGCCTACCACATAAGGGATACACGCGTGAAGTTATGTATGTATGTAACTAATGTTAGCAGTTATGAGTTCGTATAATCATCAGTATTAGAAATAAAACAATCTATAAAGTAGCATTTAACAAAAACAAGTGACATTCAATAAAATCCAGCATAATATCAAAATGTTCTCCTATTTAAATCTGCAAACCTGCACAGCTTCAGGCGGGATAGCAAACGACCTGTCGACGACTCAGTGATATTATTCTTGTCAAGATAGCGCTATTTAATTATTATTACATAAATAGCTTTACGCCTGTATCGGTTTTGGGGCACGCAGAACAGTAAAGGCTATAAAACCGTCTGATGTCACGTTTCACAAATTTGGAAGTATTATAATGATGGATAGAGACTATTGCAGTGACAGGGGTCCCCATCTCCCACAAAATCACCAATAAAACCTCATGAACTAACTTTTACAGTATACCAAGGAAGAGAAGCAACTGGTACATTCTATGTTTTTTCTTTTGTTCCCGGTCCATCATGGAATACAGCCGGAACACATCACTTTACACCGGACAACGATAAATCGGGCCTTTCGATATTTTCTTAGAATTTGGCACTTTGAGTACGTATTTTCTTTTAAATATGGCATCTTTGGTTCTTTGAGCTGAATAATGGTATCAAATCGAGTAATTCTATCTATTTTGGTGCGCATGTTAGCTGACTTGATAGGATAAAATAGTAAAGTAATATTTATCTTGTCGATTCGAGTCTTTATCGCAGGGGCAGTAGCCCTATTCTAGGCCGAAAATATCGCAGTCGAAATATTATTTTACTATTATAATCTACAAACCTGCACAGCCTCAGGCGGAGTAGCAAAAGACCTAATCTCAGTGATGTCATTCTTGTCGAGATCCGAGAGTGCGAGTCGAGCGGCCTCTAGTGCGGGCAACGCGGCGGACAGAGCTTCTTCAGCCTCGGCCTTCTCCTCGGCGATGACGGCGCTTTGCTCGGTTATCTCCGCGCTTTTTATTGCGGCCACTGTTTGTTTGGCAGTCGCTGCTTCCGTGGCTGGTTAGTGTAATAAGTAATGATTAGTGAATACAGAATTGGAGGTAATTTATTGACTCAGGCGTTACTTTGCAGAAATTCTACTATAACTATTTTACTAGTTAGAGACCACAATAAGGACGACCCTGTACGACTATGCTTGAATGGGCATTGTTCATTTTCGAGGAATAAGGTTCCTGATTAAATTAGTCGATTTAAAACATTGAAAAACATGTGTTTTTATAGATTTTTAACATAACACATTTGACCTTTATTTAACCTTGATGGCATCAAATCGACTAAGATGTTGATTTGAATCAATTTTTGAAATGTTTTTGTTTACAATCCATTTGGTGATATTACATGACTTTAGCACACACAGTGAACTAACATCTAGTTCTTAAAATAAGGAATACCAAAATATGCTAATAATATTTCGAACAATAACTTCTTTTTATTAATTACAGTTATTGCGTTTGGCTTCCTTTGGTATTGCCAGGTTTATAAAAACACGAGCTGTTTCACGCGGTATTACCCGCACCATTTCGTTGAGGCATTCTGTCGTGATTGAGGAACTAACATCTATCCATACATCCAAACTTACACATTTATAATATTAGTCAGACTATCTGTATTACACAATGCCTCATTAAAGTACAAAAATGGCGGAGATTTAAAATATTAAGTTTTCAACACTTCGCTTGTTTATGCAACGGCCCTTTGGTGCGATTTCTTATTTCTGAATTCTGTATTGAAGGAGTTTACTTGTTGATTACTATTTATGTACATTATTTTTGCTCGAAATAACTATTCAATATGCTTATGAAGGTATGGGTATTGTAATTATGAGCCAACCGTACGCAGATATTATTTAATTTACAATTTTTACTACATATTTTAAAAGCTTTATTTTGCATTTTATAATACTGAAATGTAATTTAAAAGAAAACACGATTGCAAGACACCAAATAACATGTTCCTTCGTATAAAACAGCAAAACCAATGGAATATATTACCTGTAGATATTTCCTTCAGCAGTATCTCGCACTCGGCGGTCTGCTCGGCCACAATGACCTTCTGTACGGCCAGCTTAGCGTTCAAGTCTTCTAACTGCACGTTCGCCTCTTCAATCTTTGCAAGACCACCTTTTAGGCGCTCGCACTGAACAAAGATAAGAGAAGTGTAAGTTTTTTTTAATTGCGAAAACTGGAAAATCTTTCAAAGTTGTAATGTTCAATGTTATATTATTTCAGAAGTGTTTATAAATAAATATCCATTTTTAAAATGAGATAGTTTTAAAATCAATTAGAATAGTACTTAGATATACATATAATGTGGCTTGATCTTACGTAATCAAATGGGATCCTATTTATAAGGGTGTAACCAGATCGATTGACGTCGATGGGTTTTTTCGGATCGGATCTGAGCGGATTGGTCCAGTAATCCATTCTACCACGCTGTCGATCGTGTGGCAACACCCTAAGACTCTATTGTCCGTCTAAAGGATATATGTATACCCGTACAATTTATTTCCAGGAATCAAGAATAGTGTCAAATAGTCAAAGTTTTTAATTTTTCTGCAATATTATAAAAGAAAACAAACTCAAATATTATTATTATTATTGGGGGTTTTGGGACTATATGAACAGTCTTGTCCGCTCGTTACACTGCGACCTGAAAAGATCTATTGTGTGAGTCCCAATTTATAACTCGCCGCACACTCCAATGGAGTCCCGGAAATTTAGGATTTTCCTTACGGCGACGCTCCTAATCTCTTTTGGTTCCAGCTCGTGCTTATCCAGGTGAGCGGAGCGCTTGTGCATAACTGCGGGGTAGTGGCACAGTAGGTGTAGAAGGTTTCCTCTGCGCTTTCGCAGTATCTGCAGAGTATATCTGCAATTTTCTAAGCAAGTTATTTCCTTGGAACTTAAACTCAAACAACAACAGTCTCACCTGCGCCCGGATGAAGGCGTCCTTCTCGTTGAGCAGCGACAGGTAGTTGGTGAGGTAGTCCATGTAGTGCTTGGGCGTGACGTAGTTGTTGCGGCGCAGGCGCAGCAGGAAGTCGGCCGAGTAGCGCGCCACCGACATGTGCACGTGCACCACGTGCTCCACGATTATCGCGCGGAACTCCTCCGGGATCTTTTGCACCTGCAGGCGGATTTCACCTTGCCGATTACTGCCGGCCACTCACAGACATCTAAATTAACTAAGGGCCGGTATTCCAATGCTACCTTATCTCAAATTGATCCAGGATTGAAAATAAGATCGTCATAAGTGTATTTCAATATAGGATTAAACTTAAGCGGTGAATAAAGTCCACCTTAACTAGCCTTAATCTAAGTGGAGGATTTTTGTCGCTTAAGTTCCGATCTGAGATTGGCGCGAGGCTACCTCGAAAGTAAGGCTCCTATAAAGTCGCGTACTTACGTAAGAAAATAATTATTGAACTAGCAAATAGCCATTATTTCATTACCTACCATAGCATGTTGATTTTTGCGGGTCAAAAATAAACTACAATAAAGCAACTTTTTTTCGAGGTAGCCTCGCGCCAATCCCAGATCGGAACTTAAGCGACAAAACTCCTCCACTTTGATTAAGGCTAGTTAGGAAGGACTTTATTCGCCGCTTAAGTTTAATCCTATATTGAAATACACTTATGTCGTTCTTATCTTCAATCCTGGATCAATTTGAGATAAGAATTGAAATATCAGCCCTAAGATAAGGTAGCATTGAAATACCGGCCCTAAAGCTGGCGCCTTCAACACATTTACACATTGCTCTTGTGTTTTGTCTGTGAACAAGCGCGTGGCGAGACGTCGTACTGTATGCGCATCATGAAAAGTCTGCCCGTCTCTCTCCCGCGCAGTGAGTGTGAAGGGGACAGATATTGTTTTACTTTTTCCACTGTTTATAAATACAGCGTGATCTTGTGATCGCGTGTGATTATTTATTTGCAGTGAACGCAAAAGTCATAGAAATGTGTATTTCGTAATTGACAGCATATGTGATCGACCGTATTGTTAGTAATAAAAATATAAACAATGCCTAATTGCGCTCTAAAATAATTTGTAAATCGATCGCACGTAATATAAATGCAAGATTAAAATAATAATGTAATAATCATAATAAATTATAAATAGTAATACATATGTTTAATTGTATTTATTTATCTACAACGCGCCCATCATACTAAAACCTAACTCTAGTCAAAACTTAAATTAGAGTCGCATTTTGAATCACTTTTTGGACATTCTGTATAGCGAAATTGCATAGGTATGTGTAAGTAGGGTCAGAGATTTTTTTTGACCAACTTGTATTCTCCAAATGGGTTCCCGAGCACGCTCACTTAGTTGGTCGATTCCTCTACCAAAAACCCTGTATATAACTCAATTGTGGGAAAAAATGGTAGATGCGCCTTTTCAACGAAGTGGGGCAGAATTGATTTACAAAGGTGCTTCTGCGCCACAACTAATTTTATTGTTAGTATAAAAATCATAGGCATTGAAATGGCTAATATTATAAACTTTTTTGGGAAGTAAATATCACTCGAATAATCCTGGTGTTTACAAAGCGGGTTGTAGCTGCGGGTTATCATATATCAGCGAAACAAAACGTACAGTAGCTTGTAGAATAAAGGAGCACATCCGAGCTGTGAAAAATAATGACTCGAATAAATAAGCCATAGCACAACATTTATACGAAGCTGGAACATAACAATGGATTGAATTACATAAGCCTCAGGTTAACTCAACTGGGAAACATTATATAACTAGATTGGTCAGAGAGGCTATTGAGATTACCAAATATCCTAATTTCAACCGTGTAGACGGTTCCCATCGGTCTAATACATAGAATGCAGTGGTACAACTGTGCAAAAGACCATCTCATTACAAAAAGAGATTACGAGTCAATACTGTGAGTTTTGCGTGTCGAGAACAAAATCGAGTGATAAGTGAAAAAAGTTACAATAATAGTGGTAACGAATGACCGAAACGCAGAATAAAGCGGGTAGACAAATTTGTTTGCCCGTGAATAAAAACATTTCCCCGCATCTTCAGTACCGTCGTGATTATGGCGCTTGCAACAGTGCCGAAATATGGAGAACTCAAAATTAATAATAAACATAGTACATATCCCGTTTCTAAAGTAAATTTAAATGCTAATGACCATGTCTGTTTAAAAACTTATATTAAATATTGTTATTCCCTATATATACTGAGTGAGACTGAAATTATATTTTTTGTAAATACTGTAACTTTGTATTGTTTTGTCTATTATTAACTTTGTATTCTTTCAACTTTGTTTTGTCGGGCATTGCATTGCCACACGTCACGTCTTGTCCCCCCAGCAGGCAAAAAGAGGGCAGGGGAATGCTATTTGCGACGATGAATGTTTGTTGAGGAATAGATAAGATTGACGAAATATGCGAGGTGATGAATGTCAGGAAAATTGACGTGTTAGGTGTGAGTGAGTCGAAAAAGATTGAAAGGGTATGCTACAGTGGTTTGGACATTTGGAAAGGACGAGTGAAAGTAGATTTACGAAAGAAGTGTACAGAGCAAGAATGGATGGTGCTGTCGGAAGGGGCCGCCCTAGGCGAACGTACGCCGATCAAATTGGCGACGTTCTTGAAAAGGGCCTAGTTAAAAGTACCCGTAACTGGCGATCATGTATGAAAAGATTAATGAACGTGGAGGAAGCGAAAGAGGTATGTCTGGATCGAAGCAATTGCTGTTCCCTTGCCTCTGCCTACCCCAAAGGGAGACAGGCGTGAGGTTATGTATGTATGTATGTAACTTTGTTGTGTAATTTTTTGTAATATAGATTAAGTTGTCTGAAAGAAAGATTCATTATTAAATTCTTATGCCCTAAACAAACAATTTAAACTTACATCAGCGAGGAACACGTTAGCGACCGCCAACAACGCCTGTTTAGGCCACGGGAACTGCCAGTCTATGGTCGTGTTGTTTACTAGGCCAGGGAAACTGCGACATCTGAAAATGTATGATTATATGTAATAATTAATTATAAAGATATTTATACAGCATGATTAAATTTTGTTTTTATTAATACAGTGTGAAAAGAAAAACTGAAAGATGAGCTAAAAAATAAATACATATATATGCCAATATCATTAATAAAATATTCATATTATTTATCTGTGACATTTTGTCTTCACAGCTCAATGTTATTAATAAAGAAGGCTATATGTAATTAATAATTTAGATACAATTTTTTTTTTTTAAACTAGGCGAAAATCTTTCACAAAGAACATTTTTGTCTTGAAAAATTGTTACGATTCACATTTCAACTCAAGATTTGGTGGTTTTGTAATACACGAGTCACTCGTAACCAGCATATTTTATTAATCTTGCAATCTAAAAAGCTTTCTTTGTGATATTTGTATGATTTATAAAATAATATTTACCTATTTCTTAGAATATCTCCACTTGGTGACATGGATAGGACGACGTGCAGATTGTCTGCACTTTTAAGGCAGAAGTAATTCCAGACTGAGTCTCTGTAAGGGATTCAAAGTTGTATTTTGAAGTTAATATCAAGCATTTTATAAATCAAAAAAGGCTTACTTGATTTACCGCCAAATTATATAGCGAGATGAGGGAGGGACTAGCTCTTGGTAAAACATTGTGGGAATATTTCAGTGCTGGCGAAATGATATTTGGCAGCAGAGCTTGTACGATAGGTGGTCGCTAGCCAGGCGGACCCTGAAGAGGTCCTAAGCGTTTCTAAACGATACTATTTTTATACATATTATACAGGGCGTCCCAAGACTATGAGACTTTAAGGGGAAGTACCTTACATATCGTAGGTAGGGTATTTTACTGACAAATACTTTATTTGATTTTTAAATATTAGTTTTTCTGAATTTGAAGATTTCCTTAAAATTACTTGCTTTGTCTGGGAATCGAACCGACTTAAAAAGGAAAAAAAAAACACTACCATTTTTATGATGCCAATGGAAAGAATAAACAAAAACTAATAACATAGTATTTTAAAAGAAAGAAACAACGAGAAATCAATCATTTTAATCAAATTAAAAAGAAACAAGAAACTGCTGAAACCAATAAAGTGAAAATACACGTGAAATCTTTAAATACTACAAAGATGATTTTGACGACCACTTTGGCGATGGGGTAAACCTATCTGCCTCAGACGCCAGTGGTTGCGGGTTCGATCCCCGCACGGAACAAGAAAAAAAATGTTCCGTGTCTGGGTGTTTATCTATTTATTTATTTATATTCTAGGTTCCCCCCTAGTTCGCTATATGGTATCCCATAACACAAGCTATGCTTACTTTGGGGCCATGTAGTTGGTGTGATTGTCTGGGGATTTTAATATTATTATTATTATTTATTATGATTTGCTTCCATGCTGGACTGGGAGCGAAAGAAAAACGTAGAATGTGGCGTTGAAAGGCGTTTTTGTGGGCGATAGGCTCACTCCCTGTCACTACAATAGTCTCTTTCCATCTATATAATACCTCCAAATTTTGTTAAACGTGACATCAGATGGTCTTATAACCTCTGGTGTTCTGCATACCCCATAAGGGATATAGGCGTGAAGTTATGTATGTATGTATCTTTAAATACAGAATTACTAATATTTGAAAATCATATGAAGTCTTCTTTCAGCAAAATACCCTATCTACGATATTTAAGGTAATTTCCTTTATTTTCCCATAGTCTTGGGACGTACAGGGTGACTGGTGACAAATTTTAGATACTGAAGGAGAGCACTCTGTACTCGATTAAGATCAAAATTATGTAATAAAAGTAGGTACTTATTTTTTTAACTAGAATTTCCTTTAAATAAATACTATGTTACTATTTACTTTACATACAACTGAGTCAATCGCGGCACATGACCCGGCATGCTAGCGTAACCATGCATTGCGTAATCGATTCTCTAACTTTCGGTTAAGTTTACTCAGTAAATAATTAATATCAATTTTTTTATATATTTTTTCTCTTCATGTATGCTCTCGAATATCACGTCCTTGAATTTCAGAAGCGACCCACCAGTCACCCTGTATAATGATCAATAGAACAGTAATAAATCACATACTTAGCGATTCCGTGTCCGGCTTCGCTGCTCTCATTCCTAACAGAGTTGATGATAGCATCTTTCTCATCATCGTTGAACAAAGCAGGGATCATCCCGATCATCAAGATGTTATTGATGAACTCCAGGAAACCTTCCTCAATGATCTGAAATAATTCACTTTTATAAATTGTTGCAAGAATACATTTTGCACTTTGTCACGAAAATCATGTGAAAACAATTCGACCATATTGTATATGGCATACTTAATCAAATCATTAAACTACAACAAGCAAAAACATTTATTGTTTATATCCTTTTCTATAATCACCAGACAATACCATGGATGTGTTGTAACTGTAACCAAAAAAACGTTGTATTGTTTTTATTTTCTTTTCATTGTAAATACAGGTAGATATATAATAGTCATGTGCGCCAATGATGAAATTCGCGGCGGCGGCGTAGAACTAAAATCTGCTCGGCGGCGGCGTAAATGGCGGCGTGATCGGCGTCGCCTTTCGTTGGTTAAATAACTCAATAAAAACAGAAACTGTCTCTTGGTCTACTGTAATATCTTATTCAATAACTATCAACACCTTGTTAAAGCCGAAGTACAAGATTGTGACGTCCTTAAGCGGCCATTCGATGGTCTTATGATGAATAAAAAAAAATTCATTTTCATTTCAGACAAAAAAAATATTGTTCAAAGCTTGCTTCTTTTTTTCATTTTTCGTAATTGTCGTGTTTGAAAATGATTTTCTTGACATTACTGCCAGTTAAGCCATTATAGTGTTCGTTAGAGTTCGGGAACCGAAAAAACTCGTTCACTAGAAGTAGCTATTTGATCAACATTCATAAATATGGGAACGATGATTGTCGGTCTTTCCAATATTGTAGATTGTCTATGTCGTCGCTTGTAAAATAGTCACATGGATCGCACCCTGCAAAGTATATCTGACACTCAGTCCTAGATGGAATTACGCCGTTTACGCCGATTGTATTGACCGGTCAGCGGCGTGAACACTAGATCGGCGGCGGCGCACACGTCTTGTATATAATACTTTCATGCTATAAGTACATTACCTGTGACGCAGTAAACAAGAATACGGTCTTCTTCCCGTCCACGCCTAGCTGCGTGTAAAGGCGTTTCATGTCGTCTTTAAACGTGTTCTCACTGTAGTTCCGGGTTATGTTGATTTCAAACATGTCACAGCCTGCAGATGGTAAAGCAATTATTGTAAAGATAAATTAACACCGAGAGGCATTTATTTTAGGCAGGCTAGTTTAAAAAGATCGCAACTGCGTCAAGCTTTAGTTTTATTGTAAGAAAAGATTTCGACAAAATAGCCTCACTTGAAGTATAAAAAAATATATAATCAAAAAATCAACAATGAAATAAGAAAACTATTATTTATTAAACTAACTTGTTTAGATACCTTATTTTTATTAACACACACAAGATACTAACCATAAGCTCAAAACAAAACATACCAGCGGCAAAAGCTCCAAGTCGACAGATACTCTTTTTGCCCGAACCACCGACGCCTATAATCATGGCGTTGCCGCGATCCATGCGCAGGATTCGATGAACGCGCGTCAAGTGCTCCAGACAATCTTCGAACAACACTATCGACATCTTAGACGACATACGCTCGTTGTATTCGTCGAGGATCTGAAGAATTAACGGAGAACTGTGAAGATGCTCTATTTTAAAGTGGAAATTTATGGATAGGTGCTAGCTATTATTTCATCCTCAAATTTCGAATAGGAATAACTTCAAATAACTTAAACTAAGTGTGAAAATAGGTATGATATTTTTAATCCTGATAAATAAATAAATAAAATCCCCAGACAATCACACCAACTAAATGGCCCCAAAGTAAGCATAGCTTGTGTTACGGGAGCTGACTAGCGAACTAGGTTCCCTAGAATATAAATACATAAATAGATAAACACCCAGACACGGAACTTTTTTTTCTTATTTCGTGTGGGAATCAAACCCGCAACCACTGGCGTCTGAGGCAGACAGGTTTACCCCATCTCCAAAGTGGTCGTCTAATATTCGCAAAGAACAAGGATCTATGCAGGTGAAGTCACGGTAACAGCTTGTTTGTATTTACTCTGTTTATTTAAAATATATAATACTTTATTATCGGTACATTAAAATATAAATTGGTAATGAAAAGTAGGTGATTTTGTCAAACCACTACAAAGATTATTAGGATTCAATCAAGAGTGTGGTGGAAAACATTACAGTTTAATTAAACAGTGTAGTGGCCTAATCGAGAACAAAAAAACATTTCAGTGCCTCATCCAATCTGGCGAAAACCAAAACTAAGCGTGGCCCATGAGGGGATCGAACCCGCGACCTTCGCGTTATTAGCACGACGCTCTAACCAACTGAGCTAATGGGCCGACGTGCAACTGTGTATAATAGAACAACGTAATTTTTCTTCAATTTTCATTTGTAAAGAAGTTTGTGTTTTATTATGCGCACAAGCTTTTTTATATAAATCAAAATAACTTAACAATAAAAGGGGTACTATTTTGTTTCATTCCTCAAAAAATAAATTAAGATAAATTTTATTAGTAATACGAAATAAATAAAACTAAAAAAAATGTGGCCCATGAGGGGATCGAACCCGCGACCTTCGCGTTATTAGCACGACGCTCTAACCAACTGAGCTAATGGGCCGTTGCGTCGCATTGCGAAATAGCGTAACAATATCTTTGCCACATGTTTTAAACAAAATAAAAAAATAAAAACATCATAATATTGTCGTCTAATTAGTAATAAATCTAAACTTATGCATTTTAAATAGGTACATACCAACGATATGATGGGAGAATAAAAATTATAAATCGTATGAATTTTACTTCAACTTTAAATTTGTAAAACAAAATGTCGTGGCCCATGAGGGGATCGAACCCGCGACCTTCGCGTTATTAGCACGACGCTCTAACCAACTGAGCTAATGGGCCGTTGCACTAAATTGCGAAATTACAATATATTAAACTTATTAATATATTAATTCAATAAGAAAAATAGGTACTCTTGGAAAAATAATCAGAGTCGACGCACCAACAACTTAGATCAAGCATCAACGGTAGTTGCTTGGTAGTAATTTAGATGTTAAATAAGTGAACGGCAAATTGCTATTGCAAGTAGGTATTGGAATTTTTTCTATCACGAGGTGAAATTATAAATATGCAAAATAATAGTACCTAAATATACATTATAGATAGATATATTATACAGGGTGACTGGTGGGTCACAATCAAAAATCCAGACGTGATAGTTTAAGAATATTGAAAATCAGTATTGAAAATTTGTCACCAGTCACCCTGTATATAGATGTTTTACTATATAGTATACAAATTAAATTAATTTCTTTGCTAAGTAGGTACCCTATTAAGTTTACAGTTAAAAAAATGTCACGGGTCATAAAAAAATATCTTATCGAGTAATGTATTAAAATACATTTATTTATTATAAAGTATTCAATCAAAGAGAGAATGCTGTATGTAGTTATTACATATTTTGGACTGACTTGAAAGTTCTATTACATGTATTATCTATACAAAATATTCTGAACAAGTAAATTTTTAGGGCTAGAGCAGTTACACTGCTCTATACAAAAACGCCCGCAAGGGACTCTTTTGTGCACAGCCGCGCCCGGCCACGGGACATTCACAATAGGGAAAATTTGCGCGCGTCTTGCGAATGAAACAAACACATACAATATTCTAACCTTGCCACGCGCAACGGCGAGTGGCAGCGCGAAGCAAACGTATACTTAAATTTGTACGGCGCCGGCCACGGAGTCGAGCAGCAGTCGCGGAATGAATTCAGTTGTTTTCGTCGCTTTATTACCAAAATATTAACTATTTGGAAGTCTGGCCATCATACAGTGTTAAACATACAGTGAAAAGATTGTGGAAAGAAATTTAAATTAAATTTCCAGAGTTTGAAAGCAAGCAGCATTTCTTTATTCATAATAGTTATAGACGTGTATCAAACAGGACCATTTGCTTATAGGCTTGTGATATATGCTGTTGAACTCCTGTCTATTTCTAACTAACGATTTGTAGCTACTCTTTTAAATTTCGACCAAACCGGACCATTAAAACAGGCCAACCTTCTATGATATAGGGGCGACTCTGGTGTTTACAAGGTTTATAAATAAGACGAATACGTATTCATGAAACTTTTTATTTCTACTTTGTACATATTGCTATGCCATACCGTGAAATCTAATAGTTTATAAGAAATATAAGTATACCCATATACCCCTATATAATTCATGTACACCGTAGCTACTAGTCGCAGCGGCAAACGCCAGTCCCCGTGGCCTGCAATTCGAGCCACCTGCCGTGTCCCGAGGCCAGGCCGTAAAGCAGTTTTAGCCCTAAATCTATTCATTACCTACCCTTTATTCTCATTGTCACACAGATTATACTACATTACTGCAGCGGACGGCAAGAGAGGCATTGATGGACTAAAGTGTGAATGTGGGCCGAGGCGAAGCCGAGCCACACATACGTAAGTCCATCAAAGCGTAGTTGCAGCCAAGGCTTGTATAGTACTTATCTCAAATAATACGCGGAAATTAAACTAAGAACAATTCAGAACTTTAAAACCAATTACGAAGTTGACGAACAATAACAATAGTTGTTTTACACGCCAAAGTATTATTTTTTCAATTTTTTTTTCTATGTGCAAGCCAGTTCGAAATTTAAATTAAACCTTTGATAAATTATCTTTTTGGTCGCTATGTTGCGGAGTAGAAGATCGTTCCATTTTTAAATTGCACGACATAGTAATTTAATTGGCCGCTAAACACGACAGATATGGATTTTCATACAACATACGGCCGCTGCTCGACCAGTACAACAAGTTTGATTTATCCCAAAGAAGGTTGTCTAAATAATGCTCAAATTTCCAAGCATGTTTGAGAAAAATAAATTAAAGAACCGGATTATATTTCAGTGATCATGCTGTGACACCTTGGACTTGAAATTCTAATAAAATCCGTTTAAAATGCTTTCTTAATTTGAAAACTATGTAAGATTACCTCTTGAAACAAGAAGAACACCGCTTCATAGTCGAGCAAGTCCTCGTAATATCGGACTTCTTCTTCGTCCAGTGCGTTTCTGTAGTCGCCGAATAACAGTGGATCTCTAAGAACATACTCTTCTAGCTGCAGGGATATAAAGAAAACAAGCTTAAAAGCGAAAAAGTTTGAAAATTAATAACTTTACCGAAAATACATAATAAGTAGTACGAAAATGGAAAAAAAAAATATGATATTTTATTTATTGTACCTACAGTTTTTTTGTAACGTTTATCAATCTGCATATTCCTAAACAAAAAGCCTAAAGATAACATATTCCTATGACAAATTCCACCCTATTAACAAATACAAACCAGAACACTTAGTACCGTACGACGGGTCCTACGTAAACTGGTGCAAGTGCATTTACACAACTTTACAGCAGAGCGATTTGAATGTTCTAATGAGTGTAATTTTAACATCATTCTACATACCTAGTTAAAATTTTTTAATGTTATACTTGAATCCTTTTGAAAAAAAACTGCATTCATAATTTTTTATTATTTATGAAACTTTAGAAAATAGCTGTACTTGCATCCGCGTAGCTTATTTTTCTTAAAGTTTTATAACAGGTATACTGGTGTAACTAACACATACACCAGTTTACACTGTTATATGTTTTATTTACAATTATGGTAAATGAAATGATAAATCATTACATAATAGTATATTATGTAACAAGTGAGCGAAGTCGCTAATTACAGTCGAGGCTGTGATTTGAGCCCGAGCCGCAGGCGAGGGCTTAATAATGAGCCGAGACTGTAATTAGCAACGCTCACGAGTTACATACGACATTTTTCAACACACTTGTGAGTAAAAGACAGACATACGTGGTCATAAAATAACAAACACACTTGATAACTTGATTGAAAAATGGCGCCGAACCTCGCGCATGCGCGTAGGTTTTTTTTCCGTCAAATGTGTCAATGTCTGTATAGCATATGCAGCCTATTTTAAGTGAAAATGTTTAATTTGGAGTGGTAAATGCAAATATTTTAATATTTTATGACAATGATTGTAAAATGTGAATAATTTGTTTAATATACTCTCGGCTCATTATTAAGCCCTCGCCTGCGGCTCGGGCTCAAATCACAGCCTCGACTGTAATTAGCAACGCTCACGAGTTACATACGACATTTTTCAACACACTTGTGAGTAAAAGACAGACATACGTGGTCATAAAATAACAAACACACTTGATAACTTGATTGAAAAATGGCGCCGAACCTCGCGCATGCGCGTAGGTTTTTTTTCCGTCAAATGTGTCAATGTCTGTATAGCATATACAGCCTATTTTAAGTAAAAATGTTTAATTTGGAGTGGTAAATGCAAATATTTTAATATTTTATGACAATGATTGTAAATTGTGAATAATTTGTTTAATATACAAATTTATTTTACTAATATAAGGCGCAAACATTTAATAATGTATATGGATTTGAAGTGGTATAAAACCTCTTTGTTGTTTCTGAAAATATTTAGTGTATAACCCGGACCAATAAAATATGCTCTGTTTTCTCGCATGTTATTTTCACAAAGGTACAATTCAACTTTGTAGGATTCATTATATTATGCACTAGGGTATAATATATTATGCACGCGTGACTTATAGCCTAGTTTATAGTTCTAAATTCAATAGAATAACGCTCACTTTACGAGCAAGTGTGTTGAAAAATATTTATTGCTGTTTAAGCTTATAACTTTGTTTATAGCCTAAACATTAAAAACAAAAATCTAATTAATATGCTATTTCTTTGAACATAGAGTAAGACTAATGCAAGCTCTATGCACTTACACCAGCTTTAAACGTGCGTGCGGTAGCAGCACCGCGCGCGTACTGGTGCGACCTTCACTTGCACTCGAGCATCGCGCAGTTCGGGTTCGCGTAGACTGATGCAAGCGGCTTACACCAGTGCTGACAGTCTTTTGGCGCAAAAAAAGTGTTATTTGCACCAGTTTACATATTTTTATCTTCGAAACTTATTGATTGTTGGAAATTATTTTTTCAAGAAATTAAAGAATGGGTTATCTAAGTACGAATGGTGCAATAAAGCCGTTTTTGACATTTTGCTGCTTGTACTAGTTTACGTAGGACCCGTCGGTAATATTATCGTATAAATTATCAAGCACTTTATACATACATACATAACTTCACACCTGTATCCCTTTTGGGGTAGGCAGAACACCAGAGGTTATAAGACCATCTGATGTCAAGTTTGACTATGGAGGTATTATAATGATGGGTAGAGACTATTGCAGTGACAGGGGGTCAGCCTATCGCCCACAAAACACGCCAATAAAACCTGTCCCGTAACTGACTTACAGTATGCCCGGGAAGAGAAGCAGCTGATACATTCTATGTTTTTCTTTCGCTCCCAGTCCAGCATGGAAGTACTTTATAATGTAAACAACAAACAGTGACAAGTATGACATGTCTTATCGTTATTCTAATATTTCCTTGCAATCACTAGGTATAGAAGTACAGTAAAATACAATAGCAAAGTGCACAGAATATAGGTAACGAGCACGCAAAGGTGCCAGCAACTGTAAGAATTGGCTTACAAGACGCTTTCAAGCCGAGTTTCATCCAGAAAATAATATCAAAATAGGTGTTTGTGGTTACTAATCAGTACTCTCACCGTGAGTTCCTTTTCCTCAGGCATTTCTTCTTCTTCCTCCATCATAGGTTCCTCAACAGCTTTATCGTCTTCCACTACTTCTGGCACTTGACCAAATTCTACAAAGAAGGAGTTATCCGTGCAGTCCTTAGGAATAGAACTCAGGCAAGAAGCCAGTACAGTTATGTTTGAGTAAAATGACAAGTAACTAAATCATAAAAAATATATAATGATAATAAGCACGAGGCCACCACCTTTTAACTAAACTATGGTCTGTTACAGGCATTACTGTACAAGTTATTCTATATATGGAGGATGCTAATAATATGTCATGAAATTCAAAATAAGAACATAGTGCCTTGGTGAAAGGCTCATTGTGAAAGGTGGTTGCTAGAGAGCAGGGCCAATTCATAGCTGACACAAAATAATCTATCGAGACTGGAAATCAAACAAAGGAGCCCCTCTACGAGGTTGAACTTAAAAATGTGTCTCAGAAGCAACTATAGGAGTGATAGCGTGTTGTGGTGAATTGTCTATCTTTGACTCTCAGCCAACTATGATTCCGTGGTGCATTGGTCATAAGAGCTCGATTTCCAGTCAGTCCTGTTTAGGAAATGTGTTTTTTTTTCTAAACTGGCACTGGTTTAGTTTTATACTAGAATGAGTTGTCTCTATACCACAAGCAAAAGCATAGTTTAGTGCCACATATTTGGTGTGTCAGTTTCGTTAATTTATTTGTACATATAATATTTTTATTATTAAAAAATAAAGCAAACGCGTTAAAATGTAATTTACGATTAATCGAGATAGAATCAAGGAAAAACATATGTAATTTAATGATTACTTTTGTTAACTCACCATCTTGTTCCTCTTCCACTTTCTCTTCTTCTTCTTCTGGAATGACAATCTCCTCCAAAACCACTGGCTCTTCTTCAGGGAAATAACGCTGTATGTGTTCTTGTATGTAGCCATTCATTAGGTCCACGTCCTAACCAAAAAAATGCTATAACTTAAGGACGTTTAGTGATAAATTAAAATACTCATATCGCCGTAGTTTTTCATGTCGTATGATCACGTCACTAAGACGAGCTTTTAAATTTTGATATAAAGTGCACAAATTTATGTTTTTGAACGAAGACAAAAAAGTTTGTGAGAAATATTTGCGAAGGTAAAAACACTAGGTACTGCGGAAGCTACGGAACCGAGTTCAATAAGCAATAACGCGGAATTTCTTTTAGAAAACCTTTAGCTCCTGAACTAAGTCCGCTTAGCATAACATTTCAACAAAAAGTTATTTTTCGCCTTTTTCCTCTCAGTCTACCTATAACACATCAAGACGAGGTGAAAATTCTGACGTTCATGAAGTGTCATATGCCCGAAGTGAATAAATTAAATGATTTTGATTGTGAACAGAGAGAAGAAAGTTAGAGAAAAATATTTGGGTAGCATACTAGACATAGGTTAAAAAACCATTACAAAGGAAGCGAACGCGAATTCGACTAGCACGTAATTCATCTTGCCGCTCCTAAAAACTTTCAGCCCTAACAAAAACCCACCTTAGTCGTGATGAACCTATCGCAGATGACTCTGGTGAACTCGCTCTAGAGCAGCAGCAAACGACTGGCTTCTCTTCGAACATGGAAGGGTCACGCAGATAGAAAGTTCTAGGTAGTTCGCAGGTATGGCAGGAAGTTGGTCGGAATTAATTAAACAACTTCCAAAAAAATCTCATTTCACCATTTTTTTATCAATTGTGAATCGATTTTTATGATTCTTGTTATATTTGATCAAAATCGACATTTTTGAAATTTTTTCACATCGATAACGGGGATGACGTTTATATGGTAAAATCGGTTATAAAATGCTTTGTATTGGTTGATTACCTCACTGCTACAAAAAACGCTCATCTCATCAAAAAAGCTCAACTTTTCAACAAAAAACCTAAGCAGTTACATAATCGGAATAATTATCATCCTAGAAAAACCTGTTTTCCCCAAAAAAAGCTCACCTTAATAGTGATGAACCTATCGCAGATGATTCTGGTGAACCCGTTCTGCCAGCAGCGCACGACTTTCTTTTCTTCAAACAAGGAAGGGTCGCGAAGGTGGAAAGATGTAGGTAGTGGAAAATCGCAGGAATGGTAGAAAGTTGATCAGAACTTTTTACCCAACTTCCAAAAGGTTTTCAATTCAAGATTATTTTATCAATTATGAATCAATTTTATGATTCTTGTTTCATATGGTAAAAGATTCTCCAGAGAAAATCTATGAAATACTTTTGAAAAATTTGCAATTCGATAACGTGGACGACGTTTCATTAAAGTCAATACTCTCGTAAGCTCTTTAAAAATGTTAGTGAAGTTGGCTTTTATTCTTGCTTTGCTTTTTATGCTTTGTATTCGTTATCCTATAAGTTCTCACATCATCAAAAACTTAGCTATTAAATAACCTTCTTTTGACTGAAATTTTCTTTTCGCTCATCCCGAAACTTTTCACCTCCTGAAAAAGTCTGCTGCCCACAAAAAAACCCACCTTAGTAGTGATGAACCTATCGCAGATGACCCTGGTGAACTCGTTCCGCCAGCAGCGCACGACGGGCTTCTTCTCTTTGAACATGGAAGGGTTGGTGAGGCACAGGCCGGCCGCGATCCGGGAGAGGTCGCGAAGGTTGAAGATGTAGTGGAACTTGGCAGGAGTTGGTGGTAACTCGATTACGATTATCTGAAATAAAACTTGATTATAATAAGTGCACTATGCGATTTAAATGAGAATAGGAATGTGAATGACCTTCTTCTGTCAAATGTGGCTGGAAAGTTAAGGTCTGCAAAAAAAGTTTTTTTAATAAAAAAATATTTTTTTTTATCAGTGTGGGTTATGGACGATAGAAATAAAATCTTTTTATTATTATTTTTCTTTTATTATTCAATTAGTTTTTAAACTTGATCTATGTACACGCGAAAGCAAAGAGGATGCGTGTAGTGCAGAGGACTCTTCAGAAAATGAATTTTCATCATTGAGTGAAATAGGAGAAATTAAAAAACGGCATATTTTTTGTATCTAAATAAATTGAAATACTTTATATAATAGATATTTTACTTTACTGAATTAAACAAAGGAAGTTTTGTATACCTACAACCTATTTTAATGTTCTTTCGAGATTTTCTTTAACTAACGATTTAAAAAAAGATTTTTGTTATTTAAGGAAAGTGTTTAGTTATTTATAGTGTAGTATACTTACACTTTCACGCGGTTTTACCCGTGTTACCTTTGATTACAAAGCAACTTCTTTATAAAAGCTTGAGTTAAAAAATCAAAAGAAGTTTTGTTTAAAGACGATATTTTTAGAGTTCAAACATACAAACAAACTTTTCATACATACATACATAACTTCACGCCTGTATTTCTAATGGGGTAGACAGAACACCAGAGGCTATAAAACCATCTGATGTCACGTTTGACAAATTTGGAGGTACTTATTATTATGATGGAGAGAGACTTTTGCACTGACAGGTGGTCAGCCTATCGCACGAAAAAACGGCAATAAACTTCCGTCCCTTAACTGATTTTTACAGTTCGCCTGGGAAAAGAAACAGCTGGCACATTCTATGTTTTCTCTTTGCTCCCAGTCCAGCATGGAAGTGTATTTAACGTTTATTTGATTTGTCAACAAACTCTTACCTTATAAAGGTCAAGAGTCATCTGCACCATCTTGTCCACGATATGCTGTATCTCTTCAGGAAAAATGGAGAAGTGTCCTTCGAGGATCGAGGTGTAGATGTGGCTGAGTGTACTTTCTGATGGAAACTGCAGGTTGTACACTGAGAACATTGATATGAAGCGAGGGTCCACCTGTACGTAAAAAGGATTATATTTTTAGTATGATTTACAAAGAAATATTTCATATTATTTAAATAAAAGTGTATTTTTATCCACTTGGGGCTATATTTATGACATAAATTTTTTATTCATGTTTTCTTTTCCGAAAGTAATTTACATATCAACACCTTGTTAAAGCCGAAGTACAAAATTGTGACGTCATTAAGCGGCCATTCGATGGTCTTATGATAAATAAAAAAAAATCATTTCATTACATTTAAGTGTTTTATATATAAAAAATAGACGGTCTACGTGCAATGCAATTCATGAGTAGGCATTGCGCCGCGTAGCTGCTAATACTTTTTTTTGTATGTTCTAACTGTTGTAATGTGTTGTGTCCTTCAATAAATGTACTTCTATTCTATTCTAATTCTAACTGTATTTATTTATATTACCGGAACCAGGATATCAAGTTGTTGAAGCCGCGTATATAATGGCAAAAAAAACACAGAATGAAAACACAGAGGCCATGTGGTTGGTATGATTGTCTGGGGATTATATTTTATTTATTTCATCATCCATCCACAGCCTGTAGACGTCCACTGCTGGACATAGGCCTCCCCCAAAGGGGGTGAAATGCCGTAATCGCCATGCTTGGCAGACGGGTTGGCGATCGCAGTTTGGTGTTAATATAAACAAAAGGACGCTGCTGCCCGTCCTCTGGTTTGTCCCTTAGTCGACTCTTACGACACCCACGGGAAGAGATGGGGTAGCGCTATTCTTAAGGCGACGCCACACGCCACTTATTATTTATTATTTGCTTCAAAATAAAAATGTAACAGCGAACTTACATCGTTCCTGCCACCTCCAGCTTTTCCCATGGCGGCAAGGAATCCAATATCCTTCAAATTCTTCCAGTTGAGGTCCTTTCCACGGTCGTAGAATCCTTTCCTCTCGAATAGAAGCTTCAACAGGGCTATAGGTTGCTGGGTGCCGTATGTATCCACCTGTTTATAAATAATATTTAAATGGTGCGCCTTTCATTTAAATAGTAATGGTCACGGTCCATACAGTCTCTGACCTGTCAAACTACTTTGTGTTAGGTATGTGAACGTATAAAGATGATATCGTCAATGCTGCTTGTTTATATCTAAACTATTGTTGCAGACTTGATTTGATTTCTCAAAATCGATGTCGGGATTTTCATTTGAAGTGGATGATACTAGTAGTTTATTGAGTAGCTTGAGGGGGTAAAATATTAAAATCTTTGCTGCGGTTTCAAATAGGTATATGTAGATTATTTGAAATTAATCGAACATGAGCCATTATTTGTACTATATGTTGTTTTAATACATTTCATGAGTTGTCAAAAACCTGACAGGTCAGCTATGCACTCTTGTAGGTAGGTAAAATTTGTTTAGTACCTTATAATAAAATAAAAATGATACTTTAATCGTTAGTCAATCTGTACAGTGATCCAAACAGACTTAGACTTCGCAGTCAATAGCTCGTGGCCACAGTGTCTGCAGACACCAAAACGCCTAAAATATAATTAAAAGCGATAAATCCGGCTAAAGAGTGTTTTATTTAATATGAATCTCTAAAACTTATGACAATATAATTTTTCTATCTGCTATCTATCTGCAGATCTTTATACAGGGTGACTGGTGGGTCACTTTTGAAATTCAAGGACGTGATAGTTTGAGATCACACATGAAGAGAAAAATATAATGAAAAATTAATATTAATTATTTACTGAGTAAACTTAACCGAAAGTTAAAGAATTGATTACGCAACGCATGGTTGCACTACCGTTACACGTGGTTACACTAGCGATTGCTAAGTTACTTTATCCCTTCAGTATTTTGGAACGACGTAATTATATTTTTCATAAGTATCATTAGCTCAATACATAGCAACAGATAAAAAAATCAATATAATTACGATAGGCATATTCATGTCGTCAATGAAGACCAGCATCTTTTTGCCCACTGGCGGGCCGAAGGTATCCTTGGTCCGCTTTTCCACCACCGACTCCATGTTCCTTTGCACGTCCATTGATGAGGTGCGAGACGAGAAGTTCATCTGTTGGACTATCTGCGGAAATAAGCATTGTTAAAATATACAATGCGATTCAAATGAGAATAGAATTGTGAATGACTTCTGTCAAATGTCACTTGAAAATTACGGTAGATAGGCAAACATTTTTTTTTTTTAATAAAAATATATATTTTCTTTTTATCAGAGTATTATATTGAATAGAAATTAAAACTCTATAAATTAGAATTTTCATCATTCAGTGGAAAGGAAGAAATAAAAAACGAGGAATTATTTTTTGTATCTAAATATACAAATTCTAAATAAAATAATATCGCTTTGCTGACTCTACCTAAACAGTTGACAGCTATGACGTTAGTATATGGTGCTAAGTCGATTCGATCCTTAGTTGAAACGCATTGTGGCTGCGATACAATGCAAAGTGGGCGCAGTTCATAATGAACTTCATATAAAATGTATACACAAGCGGATTTTAGCAGTGCAATGCGGCCCGACATAGTATTTATGCGTACGCGCATAGGCAACACGTCTTTGCCATAAAAGAAATAATTAAATAAAAATAAAAAATAAGCAATCGGGGCGGACTTATCACTGAAAAACTACAAGGCATCCCTAAAAAGTCAAAATCTTAACAATAAATTATACTGATGAACAGTGCATTGTTACTATAAGTATAACCAGAGACTAGTAAAGTAAATAGATTGACAATCCCGATATAAAAAATCGTGTCACGGAAAAAGCTCAAAATCCCGTGTTATTTGTAGATGGCGCTGGCAGATAGCCTGGAAACTCTCTTACAGGCCATTGAAACTATGAAATCATAATTCAATTCTTTTAAAAATCAACAAATACGTTGAGGTATTTTTAGAATGTAAAATTTTACTCATAAAATAAGACTCCGATTTTAAATAAAACTACTTTTTAACCGGATTAATCGCGTAAAATTTATATTTTACATTTTAACTCGACGTTTCGGTGTCTTTGCAGACCCCGTGGTCACGAGCGACTGAGGTGTCAGGTTTCAGATTGATAGTGGAAAAAGTTATACATCATCTCCTCTCCAGTTATACATCTCAACTTTTTCCACTATCAATCTGACGCCTGACACCTCAGTCGCTCGTGACCACGGGGTCTGCAAAGACACCGAAACGTCGAGTTAAAATGTAAAATATAAATTATACGCGATTAATCCGGTTAAAAAGTAGTTTTATTTAAATTATGAATCGTGAAAACTTAAGACAATACTACTCCGATTTTATTTTACGTGGAATTTCTACATAAATGGATCAGTTTCATATTCTTTTTGGCAGATGGCGTATGAAAATAGTATACAAAAGAAACATCATTCTTTTAATAGATGGCGCAAGGCATGAAATTACGTATTATTTATTAACACTTTATTTATTACAATTATAGGTACACATAATTTGCGTAGCTAGCTAATAAACTATACCTACTTCCACAAATATCCTTTAGTTGCAAGGTTAGATGCACAGAGTCTATCGACGCAGAGATTGTTACCTTCCTACCTATTTATAAATCGAAATACTAATTAGTCGCATTCTTTTAAAACTTTTTGTACCGGGGCAAAACGCCACGAGACCTTTTTAGGGCTTGAAGCATAATAATTCGGATTTCCTAACGCATATTTGATAGGTAGTTCCGGAGCTTCACACCTTAAAGAGTCCACTTTTGTATTTATTTAAATGTGACTATTCAATTTTGAAATGCTTTCAATTCCATTGCCTTATTTTTTAAAAAGAAAACCTCAGAATACGGACCATCCAGAAACCATCAATACGCTAGAAACTGAAGCAACATACTCCGCCAGAGCCCTTGTGACACTTCGATGACGTTGCCAGGAGGGCGTAATAGTGAAGTCAGGTTAACATTTCGTAAAATTTACCCATTTACTAGAAAAAAAATATAAGTAAGCATGTTCAAATTTACGAAATATTGACATGAACTCGCTATATTTATTTACTACATCACGATCCTTACCTGCATTAGCTAAATAGTTAAATTACCTAAACTAAAATACCAACTATCCCGCCCAAAAGTAAGTTACACTAAACTTGTTATATACCCAGTTATGAACCAGTATAGAGAAGATTTGAAAAAACTGAAATTAAATGCAAAAAATTAAAATATTATCACTATAGAAACACTTGTTTTCGAAGTAGTCTAGCAGAAGCTGACTGCAATCCTCTGAAACTCAAACACTGAAACACTCAAAGCGAAAGTTATCAACTTCTCAATTTTGGTGAATGAAAATGCAATTTAAGAAGTGAGCGTATAGTATTTCCCAGTGATTTTTAATTCTATAGCAAATTGTAAACAAAACAAGAAAGAAAGACAATATATTTTTTATTAAGTAACTTTTACAGTAATAGGCATGAGATTATTACTTAACACGGCTTCTGGATGTACTGTATTCTGAGGGGAAACATGACATTGTAAATTTGTAATAGGCATATGACATTGTAATAGGCATTAATTTTCTCTTCACAGCTAGTTCAAATATCACGAAATATTATTGCCTACGCCCTTATTGGTTAAGTAACGCTTTGTAACTAAACCATCATTGGCCCTTGAAATCAACATTTGCGATGTTTGACGCCATGATGTCATCTATTGTCAAAGTGGATAATTCTTTCAGTGAAAAATAAACATCAAAACACAGTGGGCGGGTTTAATTATTTTAATGGCAAAGTTTTTCTGCAAACACTTAAGTTCAAGTTCGAAAAAAGTTCATAAAATTAAAAACCCATAGATGATTTGATACCAAAAGAACACTCAGTCCCTCAAGAACCGTTATTATCGTTAAAAAAATTTTTGCTTGGTGGTAGGATCCCTTCTGGGTCCGCCTGGCTAGCGACCACCCTTTATATTAAGTCTGCCGCCAAATGTTACCGCTCCGGCGGTAATGTGTTCCGGCAATATTGTATAAAGAGCCAGTTCCTTCCTAAACCCGTGTACTTTCATCTTCGACCTCATCGTCACTTACCATTAGGTGAGATTGAGGTCAAACGCGGGTTTAGTAACTTATAAAAAAAAAAAATCGTCCGTTGGAATAATTTCATAAAGGTCTCAAAAACCATTCGGAGATCTAGATGCAAATAATACTAATTCATACATTTGCAAGACCGCCTTGGTGCCACTAAAAATGACAGATACTTTATGGACAAACACAAAACCATGCTCAACTTTGCATTGTCGTTCATTTTAGTAGGGGTGTAAAGCAGTTGTCTTATTGACAAATGGATGATGAAATTAAATTATGTTGTACAATTAATTGTACTTGTAGTTTTGTTTAAGTTAGCGATCAAAAAGATCATAAATTTAATATATTTTTAGGATTTCATATTTCTTTATATTTAAGTAAAAGCATTATTGGCGTTCTCAATTTAAACACCGATCTGAATATTTTTTTGTAAAAATAAATGAAATTATTTTGAAGAATAAAACAATGCCGAAACGTTAACGGTTATTTGATGTATGACTCAAAATATTTATTCGATCTTCTTGTAAGGATATTATGTTCTACATACATTATTTCACATCTGTATCCTTGGTGAAGTAGACAGAACAGCAGAGACTATAAAAGCATCTGGTCAAGTTTGACAAATTTGGAGGTATTATAATGATGGAGAGACTATTGCAGTGACAGAGAATCAGCCTATCGCCCACAAAAATGTCAATAAAACCTATGTCCCTTAACTGACTTTAACAGTATTTTACAAAGGAAGAGAAGCAACTGGTAAATTTATGTTTTTTGCTCCCGGGCGAGCATGAGAGCAAAATTTATCATTTTATCAGATTTTTCATTCAAGTTTCATACAATGTCATTTATAATTTCCATGTTTTATGCAAAACCAAATACATAATCTATAGAAGCAATATCCCAAAGCTCATTTTTAGCCCACTGTGCGAAGCGTCGAACTATGTTTGTTTTGACAAACTGAAATTCAAAATAGTGCCGCCTATAGTTTTATATTGTATCACTTAGCAGTAGTATTTTTATTTTCAATTTTATTCCATGATTCGTAAGACCTAGAGCCATCTTGTATCTTAGGAGGTATCAAATAGCGAGGCATTTGTTCGGGATTGTAGGTCTATTTACTTTACTATTCTCTGGTATAACTTATTATTTTTGCTGCAATAATGATCAACATTGCCTCGGATAACTGATTGAAATAACAATTTCAATATTTCCCTTTTTTCTTCATTAATTTATGAAACTTACTTCGTGACTTTGGCTATGTTATAGGATTCCTAAAATTGCGTTTACAGAATACGTAAGCATGCCTAGAAAACATCGTGTCAACATTTTGGGTGAATATAGATTCGTCCTTATAGCTTTGATCTCCCTTTTTTTATGATGTCTTTGGCTTAATATAATTAAATTCGGTGAGATAATAGTCGAAGCATACAAGTTAGTGAAAGAACTGGTTCCTATTGTCATTACAATTTGCTAAAGTATATATGCAAAGGGTCTGCAAAGAATAGCTTCAACGCCCCTGGAAAAGCATGCCGAACAAGACGACTAAAAGTAACGATGGCAAAAAGAGTTTAAAATATAAAAATGTATAAATTAAAATTTCAAATAAGTAGGTGTTCTGTTTCTTCTTCGGAGAAAGCATTACTATTTCAACGGACGTTATATATTTTCTGTACATATTACTCAAATAATATTCTGGAAAAACTTTTTCAAACTGAAAAATTATAAATAAATTGTATTATTGATTTAAGATAGTTGCGTAAAAACAGATCTATATAAACTTCTTTCTCTTTTTATTAATTTATAACTGGTAATTAAAAAAAAAAAAACAATAATAAAAGTAAAATTAAAAATTTTAAAAACCCCCCGACACAAAAAAGGCCTTAAAAACTAACAAATAATATTTTAAACCTATTCTAATTATTATCGTCCCATATATAATTGACTGTAAGACTTGTACTTTAAAATATTTTTATTTTCCGAGCTTCGTCGCCGCGTCGGGGACCGCTCAAGTATATAAAGTATTAAGCCAACAACAGCTAATTTATTATTACATTTAGGTATGAGCGATCTTAAGTTTCATGCATAGTCTACGCTCCACGTAATGCCGCGCGCGGCGAGCTCGGTGTGCGGCTTGCGGCGCGGGGGTGGGCGTCACCAAGTTGACGACGTTGACAGTTGTGTCGATTTTACGAATTTTTCGGAGTGAATTCTTTTGATGCAATCTGCAACTGACAACTGTTTTTATCACTTAGCGGTCCCCCGACGCGGCGACAACGCTCGGAAAATGAAAATATTTTAAAGTACAAGTCTTACAGTCAATTATATATGGGACGATAATAATTAGAATAGGTTTAAAATATTATTTGTTAGTTTTTAAGGCCTTTTTTGTGTCGGGGGGTTTTTAAAATTTTTAATTTTACTTTTATTTTGTACTTTTTAAAGTAGGTTTTAATATTAGGAAGATGGTAGTCAGATCCCCTCATCAACAATAAGAAAGCTGATGATCTTCAAACGGCTGATCAGGTCATTGTAACCTTACCATACACTTTAAATTTCATTGAAGAAATACGGTACTTACCAAATTTCGAATCGATAGGATATATGGAAGGTAGTCAGATCCTCTCATCAACTATTAAAGAGCTGATGATCTTCAAACGGCTGATCAGGTCATGGTTCCCTTACCATATACTTTCAATGTAATTGTAGTAATACGGCACCAAATTTCGAATCAATACGTCATATGGAAGCTATTCAGATCCCCTCATCAACTATTAGAGAGCTGATGACCTTCAAACGGCTGATCAGGTCATGGTTCCCTTACCATATACTTTCAATATAATTGTAGTAATACGGCACCAAATTTCGAATCAATACGACATATGGAAGTTAGTCAGATCCCCTCATCAACTATTAGAGAGCTGATGACCTTCAAACGGCTGATCAGGTCATGGTTACCTTACCATATACTTTTAATATCATTGTTGTAATACGGCACCAAATTTCGAATCGATACGACATATGGAAGTTAGTCAGATCCCCTCATCAACTATTAGAGAGCTGATGACCTTCAAACGGCTGATCAGGTCATGGTTACCTTACCATATACTATCAATATCATTGTTGTAATACGGCACCAAATTTCGAATCGATACGACATATGGAATTAAGTCAGATCCCCTCATCAACTGTTAGAGAGCTGATGACCTTCAAACGGCTGATCAGGTCATGGTTACCTTACCATATACTTTCAATATAATTGAAGCAATAAGGTACCAAATTTCGCACCGAAAGGACATATGGAAGGTAGTCAGATCCCCTCATCAACTAGAAAAGAGCTGATGATCTTCAAACGGCTGAACAGATTTTCATGAAACATGGCTAAGAACACTCGGGATAAAATTATCTATAACACAAAAAAAACTAAACGAAAATCGGTTCATCCGTTTGGGCGCTACGATACCACAGACAGATACACAGATACACAGATACACAGATACACAGACACGTTAAACTTATAACACCCCTCTCGTTTTGCGTCGGGGGTTAAAAAAGTGTACTTTTGGAGGCGCCGGGTATCGATCCCGGTACCTCTCGCATGCTAAGCGAGCGCTCTACCATCTGAGCTACGCCCCCGGTGACTGCGAGCTCGAAATAAGCGAACAAGTCGGACGGGTGAAAGGAAACGATCTTGATTTAACTAGATTAAAATGTCAAGAGAATGACATACTTATACGTGGCCACATAATTAACCGTCAAACTGATATTTTTAACGATCGTTATCTAATGTTGAATAAATACTTAGCTTCAACTGTAGTGAAAAAGTGTATTCGAGTAAATATTATGAAGCAGTTTTAGTGGACTGTTTACGATGAAATGAAGAGGAATTAATTAAACTGTATTGCATACAAATCAAATACTTTAAAAAATACGAAAAATATCACAAATATTGGACAAGTGTGGCGGTTTTATCGTAATAGATAATTATTGTTTCCTTGAAAATTCGTACAAATCATTAAACATACTATAAATACACAAGATAAAGATAAACATACAGTATAAATACAAAGACAATACAGACATACCTATAAAATATTAAGTATTAAAATACTAAAATTGATGTAGACGTTGTGCAAAGTAAAATATTGAGAAAGACCTCACCTCGTACAGCTCTCACAAGTCCTTACAAGTCCCTGGATTTAAATTAGTTTATCTAGACTAGCATATGCCCGAATACTGGAAAGTCTCTCAAATATTTAAATGCTGCTTAAATTTTTGAGTACCACTCATACGAAAAATTCTTATTCTCTAACGCAAATTTTAAGATCCAGTTAGTTTTAAGTTGACCTCACAATAAGTTGTACTCAGGCTCCACATGTGCACCACTTAACGAAAAATTCCTATACTCGATGGTCACTCAACTTTTTTTAGCTGTTAAATGATCTGTCAAATTGATTTAAGCGTCGCTTGTGTTTAAGAGTGGTCAAGAGGTCTCCTAAATCTATAATTGCGGTGAAAAGTGTGTACTATAAAGATAAAATAATGTCTTCATTGTCCCTATCTAGTCTTTCAGACATGAAACGCCGAACGTGAGTCGCCGTCGAAATAATCAAATGCTCAATGCATTTGAAAAATACAACGATGCTGAGTTTGCGTGCGCGCTTTCGTGTTTCTAAAGAAACCGTGCTATACCTACTTGGAATCCGTGTTTGGGGAGTCGATAAAACCGCCTACTAGGAGAAGTAGAGCTTCCCAGCCAATAGACCAAATACTTATAACTTTGCGGTTAACTTTTGTAAATAAGTAGTCAATGTAACTACATTTTTATGAAAATAGTATATTGATAATAATGTCACTTTTTAACTAATTCTAAGGATAGGATATTCAGGATATTCTTTTCCCAGCTAGTATAGTTACAGCCACGTTTCTTTTTGATTGTCTCCATAATATATTATTATAATTAGAATACAGTTTCTTTTTGTCCTACAAAATGTTTTGAAAATTGATGTAGATTCGTGCCTTCTCAGATGTCAGTCATGTCAGTTGTCACGATTTCGGATTTTCTATTGTAATTAACCAGAAAATTATATTGAACATTGTCAAGTCTTAAATTTATTTAAATATATTTAATGACAACAAATAGTAAACGGCATTAAAATGTTTTTAGTAAACATTTAATTTGTACAATCAAGTTAGATCTGGCGTAAAATGAAACAATGTAAATGTTGCTATGATGTAAATATTTGACGGCTACTCACAGGGCCACTTACGTGAGCATCATAACAAATCGTCTGAGTGGCGTTTGTGTATATCAGTTAAATATGGGAGACGCTTACATTTAAATGCCCTTCAGCTGATTGATACATTTGAGTGGCTTTCCAGTATTCGGGCGTTAGTCTCTGCGCGAATGCCTGGTATGAAAATATATGTGGTATGGATCACTCGTTTAAGTCCCCACAGAAGCCTTTCGTCTAGCACTTCATATACTTACAGTACTATTAGTAAATTTAAATCTAATGTACCATTTAAAACTACTCTATGTAATATCTAGTGTTGCCGATGCGATTACGAAAAACATACATCATTAACCTTTAAAAATAGAAACAATTGATACTACAGCCGTAAAAAATACAAATCACTTACGTATCTTTCTGGTGGCAAACCACGTAAGTAGTTAGTGATGATGGCAGTTTTTGAGGTTCCCGTTTCGCCAACCAAAAGAACTGGTCTCTCCACCTAAAAATGTACAATGATTCCAAAATCTTCTCTTCAAAGTTTATATTGTATATTGTCATATAAGATTTGCACTGACTCAATTCAATTTAATTTAATACAATAAATCGTGGAAATTTTCAAATAGTCTTTGAGCCTTGACAATAGTGTTCACACACTGTCGATTTCGTTATTCATCAGATGTAAGTTTAAAACTCCCCGGGTGCCTTTAAAACATGGGTTGTGGTATAAAATTCATAGGTGCACAGTATTCAGGCGGGCAATATAAACACTATCAATTTATATCATATTCACACAGATACAAAGGTATTTATAAAGTTCATTTAAGGTCCCATCAGAAAATTATGTTATAAATTTTAAACCTATACATTTTTAACATTGAAAGTTACTTTATAAATTAAAACTTTCAAATGATTACTTAACTTAAATAAATATCTATCTATCTATCTAAACTCACACTCTCCATAATCTTTATAAGCCAGGTGAGCCGCAGCGTGTCCACCGTCGGGACCAATATCTGCGGGAAGTTCATGTCCCGATCGTGGACGTATTCCGGGACGAGCCAGTCCCACGCGTCCCATGACTTCGTGGACAGTTCCAGGCAGTAGTCGTAGAGGGTCGGGAAGGCCATGGGGAAATGTTCTGATGGAGGTATATAAATCTTCAATTAAACAAAAAACAATGCAATCGGACCATTATTATTTTAACAATCGATGTTTAAGGTGTAAAAATTGGATATTAAAATATTACTAAAATGTTTCACTTTCCGATTACACAATTTAAGACGTATAAAATAAAACCATATAGGTACTCTGTGTATCATAATTAGGCTACACCACAAAAATCAGATCTACGTGAGCAACAGCTCAGTCACCTGAATGTTTTTTTGTTAGTTTAATTTAAATACCATTTATCTTCCCGATCACCTGATCGTAAGTAATATTAACATAGTTATCATTCACCGCGAAATGTCAAAATGTCAATCCAAATCTACAAAGGATGCTTACATTTTAACTTAATTATAAAGCTATTTAAGTGCTATGAAAAAAGTTTTTTTTATATACTTTTCGATGACTTATTTTTAATAGTTTCGGATTAACAGCAGGCACTTATAGTATATGTGGTTTCATTTAATGCCTCTCGCTTGTATCAACGTTGTATGAGACTCTTGCACTCGCGAATCTGTGGTGGAAAGAGACTATGAATTTTGATAAGCTAAGTCAGCCGGAGCGTGTGTCCACCGTCGGGACCAATATTTGCGGGAAGCATGAACTTCCCCTATTCCGGGACGACCGTGGACGTATTCCGGGACGTGCCAGTCCCAAGCGTCCCACGACTTCTTAATCAGTTCCGCAAATGGGTTTTATATACTTAGGTTAAATGTGCTTGAAGTAAACGTAGGGCAATGTATAAAATGTTTTAATATTTAAAAGGTATTATCTTTATATTTGAGCCTCAGGGCTGGTGAATTAGGTGAATTCAGTGCCACTAACTAGAATATAACTAAATAAATACCTATAAATTTTTATTTTTATTTAATTAATATGTGAGGTTTGTGCTCGCCAGCTTATTATTAAAAGTGACTATGAAGACGACTCTATTTTTACAAATTAATGTCAATAAATGTGTGATTCATAAAATAGGTAGGTTTTTTATATATTTAATAATAAACTCTGTTTGAGAAATCAATAGTCGGCGGTCACCCGTCCTTTTAGCAACCCGGCCGAGCGTTGCTTAACCTGCAATATCAATTGATATACGTACGAAGGAGCCACTGCGCCAATACGACACGCAAAACAAATATTTTATGTTTCATCTTGAAGTTTGAATAATACTTACTTGTAGTGGCCTTCTTCTCAGGTGTATCTTCAACCAGCATCATGGGACAGGCTTTTTTCACATAATTGTCAAAGTCCAAACGACCTTCATCGATTATCGCAGCTCCGAGCGCATTGTACATAGACTGGGAGATATGGTTATTTATAAGAATAACATCAATAGGCAATTCTCATTTCAGACGATAATAATTTGATGCTAGAGTTTTATTCAATAACATTTTCTTAATTATAATTATGCAATGCTGCTTTAAATGAAAACTTAATTTTATAAGTTTTAATTAAAAGCAGGCGATCTGGGTTCGAGTCCCAGTTGGGATCGATTTTATTGAGTATTTTTATCGTTAACAATTTATTATTAGTTAAAAAGTCGGAATAAAAATGAACCGGTAAAAATGAAAAAGTCGGAATAAAAAAAAATCGAAGCAAATGAACGTTGATGCAGATTTCACACCGAGCAAACATTTCATTCAAGTTACTTTCGTAATCTTTACTCGTATGTTTGCAGCGCGTTTAATCGGAGAACGTAGTTATAGTTTTATTACCATTTGATTATAAAACAAAAACAACAAAATTAAAGATAGTTTATCATACTTACTTATTATTAAAGTATCTATTAAATCGCAGACATGGCGTTATCTATTTTCATATTATAAAAGTAAAAATAAAAAATAATTGGAGGCGCCGGGTATCGATCCCGGTACCTCTCGCATGCTAAGCGAGCGCTCTACCATCTGAGCTACGCCCCCGGTGACTGCAAACTCGAAATAGTAGTTCAGTTTCGCATTGACATTCGAAAGTAAATCCTCTTTTCAATGCTAACGAGTTCTTGCGTAAAAGCAACAAGCACGGAAAGCGTCATTTCATTATGTATACGTTATTTTAAATAATAAATAATCTTTAACAGTGCTTGTTATAAACTTAATATGAAACTGCATAAAATTTACTAAGGGCAGTTTAGTATTGTCGGTCTAAAATTACTATTATTTAAAACTTTTTAGTACGTTTAAATAGTTATAAATAATATTCGATAATTTCTAAAATTTTCTTTATCGAAATAGATACTTAGGTATTATAATTGCTTTAAGTTTGGATGTGGTATTGAGAATTTTTGTAAATTGGGTTGCATGACTCTTTATGGCTACCTTAATTTCCTCGTTTATCCTTTATTCCCGTTTACTCTTTGGGTATGGAAACCTAAAAAAAAACCATATTAGGATAATCAAACGTAAATGAAAGCCGTTTCGATCTACTGTACTGTACGGTCCGATAAAAAATAATCAACGAATGCAGAGCATTAAAAAAAACCGTCTTCACGTCAACACTTTGGCTGAGTTATAATGTCATCCACGTAAACATTCTCCGAAATCATACATATTTTTTGAAATATTTGAAATTTTCAACTAAACCGATTTCGATGAAATTTATATGGGATCAACTATGAAGTATCTTCTATCATATAAAACAAGAATTTTCAAAATAGATTCATAATTGTCCGAAATATCGTTGAGAACCTCCTCCTTTTTTGGAAGTCGGTTGAAAATAGAATGAATTGTCAGGTCAGCTTATAAAAACTAACGGAATATAGGGTCGCCTAATAATAGTCAATAATATTTTAATAGCAGATTAAGACTGATGTGTGGGTCATAATTAGGAAAAAATATTTTTCATAAATTAAAATTTCAAAATTCTTCTAAGTGATCAAAGTTTAAGTTTGTTCTGTAGTTTATAACTAGACAGTAAGTAACAAAAACGTTTCCATCTAATTGTATGTTGTCATAAAGTGTAGATTAATCTTAAATTAACTCACGGAGAATAATGAAAAATAATAAATTTTTTTTTTTTTTTGCAATTCAGACCCACCTCACCCAGATCATTCCTAATCTGCTATTAAAATAGAATTGACTACTTATTACACGCGGACCCTGCAAAAATTTTAGTTTGTTTTTTAGTTACTTACAACCATAAATACGCATTCCACGACGCTGTGATCAACTTCGGCGCTGGGGTCTTCTCTGTTCGGCATCAGGCCCGTGATCATATAACAAAGCTGCACCACCTGGACAAACATACGCATCATTTCAAACAATCAACTCATTAGAGATTTTGTTAAAAAAGTTAATTAATGGAATCAGATACATATTTGACAATAGGAGTTATTGTGTGTTTGTCTTTGCCTTGAGTGTGTGAGAGTTATGTGACTAGAAATATATTTATATTGATTAGTCTTGGGAAAATCTACAGTAAGAAATAATTTAGGTAAGTACTGCATTTTTTAAAGAGGAAGTTAAATTGAACACTTTGATAGGGCAAAAATGTTTATTTAATTCTTAAAAAATATAGCATGCTTAATTGATCAAATATGTATATAACTTCAACAACTTATTGTTACAATAGTGTGTGAAATATACATGTACTTTTATGCCTGTTTCATTCTAAAACCTCACCGTCCCATACCATCGTCACTGATCACGCTAGAATTAAGTTATAAATAAATTCTAATTGTTTCGTTATTTTGTTTATTTTTAGTCTATGTATCTCACTGTAAGTGCGACATATGATTTACAACCTAAGATAAAAATAAAAATAAAACTATGTATAGAATTTTATTTAGTAAGAATACTCTTAGACTTGTAATGTCGTGGTTAATGTTAATGTGTAAAAATTTGTCGTGTGTTACTTAAATCTAACCAGCGTATGATGAGTCCCTTTAATAAGGATTCGGCGTTTTTGGAAGGCTAGACAATGGATCCTGTTCTTTGACATATAAATAATAATTTTCTATACCTATATATAAAAGGCTAAGTTAACTGACTTAGGTATCAACGCACAGCCGAAACTACTGTACCCAGACCCGGAACATTTATTTTTTCTTGTTTATAGTGTTACCCCATCGCCAAAGTGGTCGTAACTTCATATACATATATTTATACCCAAAATTATAATTTTTGCACATGTCTTTAATACAACCCAATAACACTAACGAATGCAGTTTTGTAAGTTTTGTCTGATGGTTATAATACTAAACTTGTAACAGCTAACATGTCTATTTACGCCGTTGGATAAACTTAGCACTTTTGGACGAATCGAATACAAGCTGGTCTTGAAAACAGATGTTCTCGAGTAGTGTACATGATGTTAATATTGTCTTAAGTTTTCGCGATTCATACTATTAAATAAAACACTTTTTAACCGGATTTATCGCGTACTCAGTCGCTCGTGACCACGGGGTCTGCAAAGACACCGAAACGTCGAGTCAAAAATTTAAAATGTAAATATACGCGATAAATCCGGTCAAAAAGTGTTTTATTTAGTACATGATGTTTTTATCTCCCGCTAAGCTGTATCCAAAAATAAGATAATGGCAATATTATTTTTGGAACGTGGCCAGCAGCAACAAACATTTGACACGGCAATATTCAAAAAGTTTAGTTTAGCTTTACCGCATTAAAGTTAACCGGTATTAGGATGGGTGATCGCCGACCATTCATTTCTCACGGCGACTTCCGTGCTTCGGAGGGCACGTTAAGCAGTCGGTCCCGGGTGCTGTATACTTGTATATAGTAGTCGTTAGGGTTTGTCAGAAGCCATTTCGGCACCCTGAAATATCTGACATCCACCAACCAGCACCGGGCCAGCTTGGTGGATTACGGCCTATACCTCCTCGTCAACCAGAGGAGAGACTTATAGCCCTGCAGTGGGCTCATTACACGGAGTTGTGATGATGATGATGATAAATATTAAATACTGTTTTGATATTGTATTACTTTTTTTATATTAATGATGATTTAAATTTATGAAGTTATGACTTAGTCAATCCTTGATTCTATACCCACCGGACATTAACAAGATGGGTGGAGCTTTTCAAATCATAAATAAAATTTATTTATCTTAAGAATATTATAAATGTGAATGTTTGGAAGTATTGATGCATGGATGTCTGCATGTATGGATATTTGTTCCTCAATCACGGGAGAACGGCTCAACGGATTTGGATGAAATTTGGCATAATGATAGTGTACAGCCTGGAATAGCACATAGGCTACTTTTTATCCCGAAATTCCTGCGGGATTCGAAATTGCGCGGGTAAAACCGCGTGCAACTGCTAGTGGAGTAATATAAGTAACTAATTAATAAATTTACAAAATAAAACAATATAAATCGATTCAATTGGCTATATTTTGCAGTCAGCGAAAATATAATTTGGTATTTTAATATTTTTCAATCCAAGATTTTAGGTTTATAAAACAATTTGAGCGCAACAAATACATGGATGGAAAATTAAGAATATTTTTGCCAATATTATACACATGCAAAAGTAATTCTATTATAAGAAAAAAAACAAAACCAATTGTAGTTAAATTCAGCAGAAATATAGCCTAGAGCTTGTGAACGGAGATAAGCTACCTTTTATATAGAAAAATAAGTAATAAATTTTGATGAACACATAGTACCAGCTAAAATATTATTTGATTTATATATTTTTTCTATAACTTATATTCTAAATATCTCCTATTTCTATCAATATCACCCGGAAATCAATTTCAATTGACATTAATGAAGCTGCGTCTAATAGATAGCTTGTAAGGGCGCCTTCGATTTGACCGCAAGACTGCAGCGCGATAGGGTTTGTATGCATATTGACACTGCAGTGCGCCCAATTCAGTGCGCCTTTAGGGAACAAAAATATTTAAGAGAGGAGTTTTATTATATACGCGCTTATCTTATTATATTTATTCAATATATAAGATTTGTATTTTTTTTCCTTAAGTCTACGCACTTGCAACCTGTTAGGATTTATTTAAGTGCGAGTAAGTCGCATTAAGTACTGTACATTCTAGTTTATATAATAATGTTTGAGCAAACGTTTACATATTTTATAATTTTTTGTTACCTTTAAATTTAGTTCATCGGGGATTGTATTATTGTATTTAATACATTAGGCATACTGTAAAAGTCATTTGAGGGACGGAGGTTTTATTGACATTTTTGTGGGTGATTGGCTGACCCCTATCACTGCAATAGTCTCTCTCCATCATTATAATGCCTCCGAATTTGTTAAATGTGACATCAGATGGTTTTTCAGGTTCTGGTGTTCTGCCTACCCCATAAGGGACACAGGCGTGAAGTTATGTATGTGTATGTATGTAGGAAGCCTGTATCTCCACGTCCGTTATGGCTGTATATTGTCCGTCAATTACTCAATCAGTAACGGAACAGTTTTATATGTATTGATTACAATCGTCAATAAGAAATTACCAGATTCAACGGTGTCTGCGGCACGATGGTCTTCAAGGGCGTCTGTTGCTGCAAGCCGAACATGCCGAAGACGATGTAGTTGATAGCTCCAGCCACGTAATGCTCGTAGAGGCCTTTGAGCTGGTCGCGCTCTTCTTCGTTGGAGCGCCCCCGCAGCCATCTTCGAAGATTATTATTTTTAGCTATGTAAAGTCGGTTTAGAAATGCCCTACCGCCTCCAAATAAGCATGTCGTAAAAGGCTACTAAACCAGCGAAGATGTCGCGACAGCTTAGTAGTACATCTTTAAGGTTCGCTTGCCTTGCCATCAACTTTTAGGCTGCAAACTGGACGGCGGGCGGACAGCGGCGCGGGGGATCTGGCCCGTTCTCGACACCAGCGGCCGAGAGAGCGATTTGTCGCGGTGCAATGCAAACTCAATACTTTCTATCGTATCGCGGAAATCACTGCCCGCGCCGCTGTCGCTCTCGTTGTCGCTGTCGTCCAGTTTGCAGCCGTATATAATGTGTCCCGGCCTGTAGTAATAAAACTTTACGAGCAGTAAAATTTAACAATTTCGTCGACGAAAATGGGGGAGGGGGTCAATTTCAAAACGCTACTATTATGCAGCAACTTTAGTTTTAACTTTAGGGAAATTAACCTTAATTTGTAAAACTACGGCCGTTTTTAAGTCTTGTGTGGGCTCAATATTTCTGATATTTTATAGATAAAGGGTTATTTTTTGTTATAATTCTTAAGCTATGCAGGGTCGCCTCTGGATATGCGTGTCGTAAAAGGTGACTCATCCAAGCAACTCTTTTAAGGCGACCACCATTCATATAAAGTTAGCCGCCAAATGCCATCGCTCCGGTGGTATCGTGTTCTGGAAATATTTTCCTGCCAGTTCCTACTTACTATAACTAAGTTACCTTGCTTATTCCGCGACTCGTACTCGCACTAGTGATGCAGGATTTTTGTGCGTTGGTTCACCGCCCCCCCTCCCTCAAGCAAGAAGCAAGCAATGCAATAAATACACACTTGGAATATTGTAACCCACACCACAAGCTACCACCGACACGTGTTTCATTTCAACCAGGAGCATCCTCAGGGTGCAACGACTACCACCGAACTCACAGTTCTGTGGTGGTTCTGGAGTGTGTGTTCATTGCATTGCTTGCTTCTTGCTTGAGGGAGGGAAGTCGGTGAACCAACGTACGAAAATCCTGCATCACTAGTGCAAGTGCGAGTCGCGGAATTAGCAAGGTAACTTTGTTATAGTAGTTGTCATGGATTTCCGCAAGTAACGCCTGATTCAATCAATTAGTTCCTACTTAAACCCATGTGCTGTTATGTCCAACTTCACCTTCACTTGGAGTCAGGTGAAATTGGGGTCGAATACGGCTTTAATCAACGTGAAAAAAATAATCCTCAATATGGGATTACATAAGATAACGAGTCTTTTTGATGGGAAGTAACATTCTCGTGGCCATGACTGATTGTGTAGTTACTATGATCTGTGCATCTAAGAATTTACTAGGCAGTAAAGTATTATCGTTAGAATATTAAATCGATAACGGATTCTATAATTACTGCAATGGCGAATGAGATAAATAAGAGCATACGAGAATAGGAGCAAATTAACTTTCTCTAATTATTAAATTTACTTTTTTTTTTTTTATAAAATATGGATGGGACGTTTGTCTTCCATGACACCTGATGTTAAGTGAACATGAAGACTAAGGTGGTACACGTCCATCCACGAGAAACCTATTCACTCGACACTTAAAAGTACTAGGACTATACTGGTCAGGGAAAATAGACGCAGGCAGTTCATTCCAAACCTTGGCGACCCGTATCAAAAAGGAACTGTCAAAGCGCTTAGTTCGACTTTTCGGAATATCAACCACATACGGATGGAAGTTCTGTCTGCGTCTAGTAGTCCGATGGTAAAATGGTGAGGGTTCAATTTGCTCAAACAGAGCACTCGCGCACTCACCAAAATGTATCCTGTAGTACACGGTTAAACAAGCAACCTTACGACGATGCTCTAGGGTCTGTAGTTTTTTGGTCGTAAGGTCGACGTTGTTAATTAGATTACGGGCTCTTCGGTCAACGGAGTCCAGCGCTTCTAGTTGATATTTGGCTGAACCATCCCAAAGATGACTGCAGTACTCCATGCATGATCGCACTTGAGCTGTATATAAGTTAAGAAGCTGTGCAGGGCTGAAGTACCGCCGTACCTTCGAGATGATTCCCAACTTTTTCGAAGCTACTTGAGCCATGGACACAATTTGTTGACCGAAGTTTAAACTGGATGTTATAGTTACGCCTAAAAGCCCTAGATGGTCAGTGATGGGGACAGATACATTTTGGAAAGTGGGCGTTAATGTGAAGGTGCTATTTTTGCGGAGAATAGACACGCCTGAGTTTTGGACACGTTGAATTTGACCAAATTTGACTCACCCCAATCGGATACTTTCCGTAAGGTCAAATCAACGCGCTCAATCATTGACTTTCTTAAACTCTGGATTTCTCGGGGGCTCGCTCGCGCATTGGATACGTATCTCTCTACAACAGTGCTGTCATCAGCATAACTAATAATGCCCGGTGTTAAAAGGTCATTAATGTGCAGCAAGAATAATGTTGCAGAGAGAACAGATCCCTGAGGTACCCCAGCATTAATTGCCATTTGGTCGGAGGAGAAGCCATCTAAGACTACTCGAATTGACCGTTCCCTCAGAAAATCAGATATCCAGTCGCAGAGCCCAATCGGTATGCCATAAGCTGGAAGCTTACTTAAGAGACCATCATGCCAGACCCTGTCAAAGGCCTTGGAAATGTCTAAGGATACAGCTATTGCTTCACCATGACCCTCCAAGGCCTCGCTCCATAAGTGAGTGGCATACACGAGAAGATCGCCGGTCGAGCGTCCGTTGCGGAAACCATATTGGCTATCGCTTAGGAGCTCGTTGGTCTCGAGGTATGCCAGGAGTCGATTGTTCAATACACGTTCCATGACTTTGCAAAGTATGGAGGTGAAAATAATACTATAATATAATATACTATAAATAATACTGTGTTATTAAGCTTATAATACAAATTGCCACGGAGGATTTAATTAGTACAGTCGACTATGCAGATAGTTGACCTACAATTAGAATGATTAAAAAAATTAAAAGTATAGAACTACCCACTAACCGTTCCCAGTACGGCAGATAGCCTAAGTTCTTGGGATCGACAAACACCATGCCGGCTCGCGACACGGTCGCCGGCGACGCAAAGTTCAGGTCGCCCACTTCGAACAGCAGCGAGCAGTACGGCGCGAGGCGGATTCGCTCGCCGTTCGCTAGCGTCAGTAGCTTGTTGTCGTCCATTACAGAGTTCATGTTCTCTATCCAAAGGGCGTCGACGTCGCCGTCGAAAAGCGAGTACCGACGCTCGTTTGGTTCTGCAGGCCTGATGAAGGTGGAACTTAGATGAAACCTCAACTCCAAGAAAAACCAAAAGCTTTTTAAGAACATATTTATTAAAGACAACGAATTATTGCATTAGATATATTCTATCACTTACTTCAAGTTCAGCAATTTTTTTACCAATTATAATATGCGACTTGAGTTTAACTAAACAAAAAATGTATTGCAGAAGCAACATTATCTTTGTAAAAATAATTTTTAATCTGAGTTTGGGGAAAAATTAAATAGCCACACTCCGTTTCAAGATTAAAGAGTTTTTTAGTAAACAAAGGTGATACCGGGTGAAAAAAATACGAAATACGTGGTAGTTCTCTTTATCTTATGAACCACACTAGCATTAAAGCTTATGTTATAAGGGACAAATATAATAAATATAGAAAATATTTTATAACCTATTTGATATTTAAGCATTGAAATAAAAAGAATGTTTTTTCAAAAGAATGCTGCAAACTGGACGGCAGCGACAGCGACAGCGAGTGCGACAGCGGCGCAAGCAGCGATTTCCGCGACACGATAGAAATTATTGAGTTTGTATGAAATTGCAACAAATAGCTCTCGCTGTCGCTTCCATCAATTATTTTCTTTATTTATTATATCGATCCCTTATAACATAAACCTTACTGCTAGTGTAGTTCATGAAATTTTTTTAAACATTTTCTTGGCGGAATAGATTTTAATAATTTGGTATCTCGAATGAGGTCTTCGCTTCGACATGTGGTTAAGTTTTAAAAATATCAATATTTTTATTTTACGTTATTTATAGATTTTATACTCCATATTACTTTCAATAAGTATAATTATTTGTGCCTTGTTTGAAGTAATTTATCGATAACAAATATTCGTTGTATGGTTGAAATTTAAATTAGGCGAATCTGATAACGTGATTACATTATACTATTTGGAGCGTGATCCGTTGGAATGGAACGGATCTCGTGATCAGACTATTTTTAATATTGTCAGTCGCTCGTGACCACGGGGTCTGAAAAGACACCGAAACTTCGAGTCAAAATTTAAAATGTAAATATACGCGATAAATCCGGTTAAAAAGTGTTTTATTTAACAGACTATTTTTATTGTATAATTGTTAACAAAAATGAGGGCAGAGACCTTGGAATATATTCCCCAACTGGATCCTTCGGCAACTTCAAAATTATTACCTATTAGGAAACGAAGTATTTACAATATTTCCGAATAAAAAAATATATTTTATTCCAATAGTCCGGTCAAATTAGACTTAAAAATAGGGGTAAGGTTACAAAAATTCCGACTTGGCTGAATATAAGTACGATTGTTCAATACACTATTATAAAGGAAATGTAAAAAGTCCTCATCGATACGGCACGTGCAAAAAAATTTACTCGGGGTAAAAAAAAAAAAAAAACAATCGAGTTTTTCGCGATTTTCAGCAAAACGGCAAGTTTTATCATAAAATTAGCTGAGACGAAAATTGTAGATCAGAATTATTACAATAATTTAGATAATTATATCTATTAAAAAATGTCTCAGTACTTTTTTCCCTAAGAGCCACGGTTTTTGAGTTGTCTAAATTCACTTGTCTAAATTGACCGGACTAAAATGAATGCATCCAAAAAGGTTGAATACATCAGACATGTCAATTTGACTATTTAATCGTGACATGGAGTATAGTCAGTATAGCAATTTATTTATTAATTCAGGCTATAAATACATACCTATAGGTTTTTTTGAAAGATATTAGTTAACGAGAATCTTTAGTTAAAAAAGTTTGTATTATTATCCACATTTCGATTTTTTCAGAGAGCGACTTTTTAAATTTTTTTCTTCCAACTATGCTTTAATTTCATAACAATCACACTAAAAACTCAGTACAAAGCGAGTCTTTAATGCTGTAGAGCAATAAAAATGTATGTAATTTCATTATTGCACAGTTTTTTTAAATCGCGGCAAAAGGTGCCTATCTCAATGGATTAGCTCTATTCACCCAGCCTATATCATTACTTTTTACGTACGTATTATTTGTTTCTATCCTACTTGTTCCAAATTTAAAACCTTACGTTTAATAATTGCTCAAGCATAACTTTTAATTTCAATAATTAAACTTTTATTTTAACTGTTTGATATGAGTTTCTTTTATCTACTATTCCTATAGGTAATATAGGTAATTTGTGCTCGATGCAATAATCTACTATTAATAAGACACATTAATTACCTGTTCATTTCTCTAAATATTTTAGAGTACAATCCGTCTGTCCAGTCTCTCGTCACCGGGTCTAAAATTCCATACAACTCTATCACGGAGCATGCCTAAAATAAAACAGTGAGCGTTATTTGTTTTTATTACATTATTTTTATAAGAAGCTAGGTAATTTGGTATTAAGAATTTATTGTTTTATTAATATAATGTTCTTATTATGGAAATAATTTAAGATAATAAGTACTATAGAAAAGATATTAGAAAGTATGTTCTACTAGCCACCGCGCGCGGTTTTACCCGCGTAACTTTTGATCCCGTGGGAATTTCGGGATAAAATATAGCCTATAACCTTCCTCAAGAGTTGGGCTATCAAATGCAATTTTTCCAATCCCACTTGTAGTTTCTGAGATTAGCGCGTTCAAACAAACTAAAACAAAATTTTAGGGTTCTGGAACTCGACAGAAAAACGGAAACCTCGTAAGATGTCAAATCGGCGGTGACGTGTTCAGGCCATATTGTATGCAGAGCCAGTTCTTTCCTTAGCCCGTGTGTATCTTCTACCTCATCTTAACATTCCATCAGGTGAGATTGACATCGAACGCAGGCTTAGTCTATAGACAATAAACAAAGATAAACCGAGAAGAAATACATACATACATAACTTCACGCCTGCATCCCTTATGGGGTAGGCAGAACACCAAAGGCTGTAAAACCATCTGATGTCACATTTGACAAATTTGGAGGTATTATAATGATGGTGAGAGACTATTGCAGTGACAGGGAGTCAGCCTATCGCCCGCAAAAACGCCAATAAAACCTCTGTGCCTTAACTGGCTTTTACAGTAGGGAGAAGCAGCTGGCACATTCTATGTTTTTCTTTCGCTCCCAGTTCAGCATGGAAGGTAAGAAGAAAATACCTTAAAATGTAGATAGGTACATTATTTTTACTTACATAATTTAGGCTTATTATCGTCATGCACTTAATTGGAATCATATTAGACTCCTATCTATTAAGTCTTACCTTAGGGTTTAACACAGTCAATTTAGTAGGCAGCCCCATACTAGTCTGTGCCTTGACCAAGCTTTGCAGAATAACAGTTTTGCCGCCGCCGGTGGGTCCCACCAACATCGTGCAATGTCTCGTCATCATTGTTTCATACAGCTGGACCACTTTATCAATCTTGACAAAAAATAAATGACACACATTAAAAATGTTAATAAAAATGGTAATACTTTTTTTATAATACTTGAAGGATAAGTTTTAATTTGATATCTTGATAATCAACGAGTGCAGAGCATTAAATATTTTTTCAAAAGTTTGAAATTTTCAATGAAGTACTCAACCGATTTCGATGAAATTTAAATGGGACCAACTATGAAGTATCCTCTATCATATGAAACAACAATTTTCAAAATCAAAATTGTCCGAAATATCGTGTAACAAAGACCCAAAAAAAAACATACAGACGAATTGAGACCTCCTCCTTTTTTGGAAGTCGGTTGATAAAATAACAAAAAATTGAGTTAAAATTAAAATAAGGTTAAGTGCCTTAACTATAACTCTGTATCGCAATTTTTTTACAGTTTCTAAATATATTAGATTTCAATGCAATTGGTTCCCTGAGTCCGTGTGCTTTCATTTTCGATTTCACCGTCACTTACCATCACGTGACATTGAGATCAAACGCGGGTTTAATATAAATAAAAAATGTAACCTACATAATATATGAGGCCCCTTAGAAAAAGGGCAAAATAGATCATAACGCAAACTTAAGTAATAAAGCCTTTAATAAAACAAATTCTGATACGGAAAAACATCTGTTTATCTAATTATATTTTTTGCTAATCTAAGGCAGATGAGAGTAGTGCACCTCCATATTACAAATAATACCAACAGCCCAATACGGCCCAATACGGGGTGGAAATAAAATTAAAATTCGATAAAAAAAATCTTATTTTTATTAACTTTGCACATCTATGATGCCTAACTTGACTCACCTGATGGTCTAACACGATATATCCGTCAGCCAACAAAACGTCCGTCACGGCGGTATTGAAGTCCGGATAGCCCACCCTGGGACACTCTAGTCCAGGGAACAAATCCTTGATCAGCCCCAGGAAGAGGGGCACGTCGTCGAATACGAATTTAGGGTGGTTCATGTCCCTGCAAGGTTAAAAGTTTCGTAAGATGACATTGAATAGGATAGTTTAGATACCTACTTATAGACATATTTTTGCTTGGTGGTAGGATCCCTTCTGGGTCCGCCTGGCTAGCGACCACCCTTTATATAAAGTCTGCCGCCAAATGTTACCGCTCCGGCGGTAATGTATTCCGGCAATATTGTATAAAGAGCCAGTTCCTTCCTAAACCCGTGTGCTTTCATCTTCGACCTCATCGTCACTTACCATCAGGTGAAATTGAGGTCAAATGCGGGTTTAGTCATTTATAAAAAAAAAACACAACATTGTTGCAAAACAGTCTTAGTATGTATGTACAAATAAGTGAAAAGATCCGAAATAAATGAATGTTTTTTTGGTCAACCGCCTCTAAAAACACAATATCTCAACATCTTATAAAAGTGAACGGATTTAATATATCTATCGTTTGCACCAGTTTAAAAGAAGGCCTCAGGGTTATTGGAACATTGTTGATACCAAACATCTTACATTCGAGCTGAGTTGCCATGGTATACAATATAGACTTAACAGCAACGACAGTTTTGTCCGTGTAGGGACGATCTAACCGCATAAAGCTGTTTCAACGCGGTCAACCGCGAAGCGGGCCGCAGCACCACATTCAACCGCCGCCGCACTGTTAAAAATTATGTGATTTTACATGCAAAAAAAAAAATACATAAACCTGTAGAGTGTACCGAAAACAGCTGTAAATAGTGGAGTCCATTCCAGGCTACTTTTTATTTCAGCCCTATAGGAAAAAAATAACTATACGCTAATTCATATATCAGTCTATAGCGGTTATTTAAAACGAAGTGGGAACCACCAAATGTACCAAATAATATAAAAGACACTAAATCAAACCATGAAATCTCTTTCCGCATGCATCTTTACCCACACGGACAAGGTTCTCGAACAAGGGGTTATTAATATACAAAATAAAATAAGTAATCACTTGTTCATTTTGTTAATTTATAACAGATATCCTTGTTAAATAAGTGATATTAGTTGATAGTATCAGACCAAGGGATCAGTAGTGCTAAAAAGCATAGTTATATAAAGATACAAACTCTTAAGTTGCACTACTGCGGGCTAACTCAACAATTTTTTTTTTAAATAACTAATAAGTTTTTGGTTCATTTGATAATGTAGTATTTCGCTTACTCCTTATTCTAATAAAAATAATTGTTACTCTTTATTTTACTGAAACATCTGTAGCCGATCGTTCAAACCCTTTGGACTCAGCCCTTTCAGTAAATTTTGGAAAAGAAAATAATTTTCGTTTTTTTTTTAATTTTAACAGATTTTTAATATTTTTATGTAATTATACCTAAAACGTGTATAATGACAGAACAATTTGTATTTTTACACATGTGGTGGGATTATTACAGAAGCAATACATAAAAAATGTGTAAATATACTTTAAAAAGGTATAAAATTGCCGAAATATACGTGAATTTCCATAAATTATAGAAAAAATACACAATTATGTAATGTAAAATTACATCTCTCATGTAAAACTACATCAACATCTAATATTACATAAATGTAATTTTCACTAAAAAAATTTAACAGTGCGCGGTTAAGTGTGTACCATCTCAGGGGGTTTCATATTAAACTGGAAAAGCTGTTAAGCCCTTAGAATATTACCGTCCCTGGATAAGCGTTTCGTAGGCGAGTAATTGGTGGTAAAATCTGGTCAGGGTCCGACTGGCTAGCTACCACCCTTACCTTTACCTTACCCTTACCACCCTTATATAAAATCTGCCGCCAAATATTACCGCTCCGCCTGTGATGTGTTCCGGTAATGCTTCATGACGAGTCAGTTTTTTCCTGAGCTCGTGGCTCCGACCTCATCTTCACTTACCATCAGTTGAGCTTGAGGTTAAACGCGGGCTTAGACTTCAATGAAAAAAAAAACAACTTAATGCCATACTGTATCCGAATGGAGCCTATAAAGATGACTTACCTAAGTGCCCTCATTAGCACCATGATCTCGCTAAGCGTAGGCGAGTCGCGTCTCAGTTTCCCCGCCATTCGCAACACGGCAGTCAATGCACGCAATCCCCAGTCGTAGTGAGATTGCTTGGAAAGTTGCTCCTGCGCCACTTTGTATAGAACTGTCATTTTCTTGGCAAGTACCTATATGGCAAATACAAATAGCGGTGAAATAATCTTAAAGTTATAATATGGTCGAAACATCAACTAGACGCGAATATCCAATTATACAACGAAGAGTGGAATAGTTGTTAGAGTAAAATAAAAAAGTCCGTAACTTTGTTGGCTAAAGTGAAAACTTTAAATGAATGCAAAGTTAATTAATATACGTTGCAGGACCTGTCTGCAACATTTCAGGTCTATTTGAAATGCTGTTTGTGCATTAGCAACAAATATTTATGCACCCTCACACACTTTGGTAATATTTTCACGTTTACAATATTATTACCTACCTAGCTAATATTAGCAGCTAATTAAAATAGTGCTGTAAAAATGAGCGGTTTGAGTCGAGCGTTGAGCGCCGAGTCGACAAAATATTTAAGGCTCGCAAGCGTTGAAGGCTCGAGCTTTGACGCTTGAGTTGCGCGCTCGAGCGTAGCGTGGCACCCTCTTCCCTAAAATATGGTTGAGGAGGGTGATGGCTGGTGCTTGCGTTATACTCGTGAACGGGTGCTACTAGCGGTGCCAGGTCGTTTTGCTAATGATACTATGACTATTTTATTCCATTCTTGTTCAAATACTCTGGTCTCAGTTTGTCATGTTCGTATTGTGCATCCATAGCTCATTGCACCTGCTATGTAAGCAATTTGGTTGTTCAGCATTGACTCTCACAATTAGCTGTCTTGTGTTTGTTTTTTTTTTCATGTCACGCTCAATTTGTACTGTACCTATTTGTATTAATTTGATAATTCTGACTGAAAAAGAGTGCCAAGAGTTTTTTCCGCCGGCTTTTTTTGTCTCTTGGTCTACTGTAATATCTTATTTAACAACTATCAACAACTAGTTAAAGCCGAAGTATGTGATGACTGACTTCACAAGGTTTTTTGAAATTCCTAAGATGAATAGAACTTTTTGAATTTTTTTTAACTGTATTTTTTCAATACGATAATTTAATTCTAGATTTCAAAATTTTAAAATTTTACCATATTTGATAACCGAGCATAAGGCGCTACGTATGCAATTAACCTATAAAGTAATAGTATATTATGTAACAAGTGAGCGAAGTTGCTAATTACAGTCGAGGCTGTGATTTGAGCCCAAGCCGCAGGCGAGGGCTTAATAATGAGCCGAGACTGTAATTAGCAACGCTCACGAGTTACATACGACGTTTTTCAACACACTTGTGAGTAAAAGACAGACCTACGTGCTCATAAAATAACAAACACACTTGATAACAAAGCTGTGAATTGTGATTGAAAAATGGCGCCGAACCACGCACATGCGCGTAGGTTTTTTTTTCTGCCAAATGTGTCAATGTCTGTATAGCATATACAGCCTATTTTACGTGAAAATGTTTAATTTGGAGTGGTAAATGCAAATATTTTAATATTTTATAACAAATTATTGTAAATTGTGAACAATTTGTTTGATATACATATTTGTTTTACTAATATAAGGCGCAAACATTTAAAAATGTATATTTATATAATGTAAAAATGTATTTTGGATTTGAAGTGGTATAAAACCTCTTTGTTGTTTCTGAAAATATTTAATGTATAACCCGGATCAATAAAATATGCTCTGTTTACTCGCATGTAATTTGCACAAAGGTACAATTCAACTTTGTAGGATTCATTATATTATGCACTAGGGTATAATTCATTATGCTCGCGTGACTTATAGCCCAGTTTATAGTTCTAAATTCAATAGAATAAGGCTCACTTTACGAGCAAGTGTGTTGAAATAGTAGATTGTTAAACTAGGGTCGGATGACATCAATTCCCATACGAGGTGCTTAGACGCCCGAGCGCAGCGTGGGCGGATATAATCCGAGTATGAATTGTCCGAGTATGATGTCATCCACCCGCGGGGAACACTCTACTTTTCATTTCAAATATAGGGAAAATAAAAAAAAACATTTTTCTTAAATATTTATTTAAAATTAATGGAAAAGTTCGAACAATTCGTAAAGTTTAAAGTGACATTTTTATTCACATATAAATCGGTGACATATTTCTATGTAGGTATAGATATCATTTTATACATAAAACAACCCTATGTATTAAAATCTAATATATAAAATTCTCGTGTCACAGTTTTCGTTGCCATACTCCTCCGAAACGGCTTGACCGATTTTGATGAAATTTTTTGTGCTTATCCGGTATCTATGAGAATCGGCCAACATCTATTTATTTTTATTTATTTATATAATATGGCAAAACAACGTTTGCCGGGTCAGCTAGTAATTATATATGTATACTAGCTGATATATACTTGATAAATAAATTATATATTTATATTTTTTTTTAAATGATAGTGACAAAATATAGACAAATATAATTTTTTAAATTACTTCTTTTAACTTGACTTCTAAAATAAAAAAGAATCATAAAAAAATCTAAATTTTTGACAGCTGGCTTCATAAGAAATGTATTAGTTCTATTTTTGAAATCCATTCCGGCCCTTGGTTCGGAATGAATTTGTATGAAACATTCCGACCCGCGGGTCGGATGAAGCATTTTCAGACCGATACTTGGATCAAACATAGACTACTTTCCGAGTATGAGAAATGAAAAGTTTATTACTAGGCTTTATGTCTACCTGCATCTTTATTACAAACGTACATATACCGTAAGCCGCGCACGATCTTCCCGCGTTGGTTGTACACAAATGTCACCTTAGGTTAAATTCTATCAGGTTTAATTTAACAACTATCAACAAATACTTAAAGCCGAAGTATGTGATGACTGACTTCATCAAGTGTTTTGTGAAATTCCTAAGATGAATAAAACTTTTTGAATTTTGAATTTTTTGAATTTCGAGCGTCGAAGCATTCTAAATGAGTATAGGTATATTAATAATTATTTTATAACATGATATTATGCATTCATTATGACGTTAAATCGTTGTATACAGTGTGGTCGCGCATGTAGTAATAAAACTCTACAGACAGGAAATACACACTATTTGATCGACGAAAATACCCCATATGTCAGGTCAATTCGAAAAGCCTGCCAAACTGCAACCATTTTTATTTTAACTTCAGCAAAATTCACCTCAGTTTGTAAAACATCGGCGGCTTAAGTTGTACGTATTGTCGAAGCTTATTGTTTTAAAGGCAAAAGTGTATAGTATAGGACGACATAAAATAGTATATTTCATTACGAGTGCGGAAAGCCTGTCATTGCAAAGAGTTCCGACAAATGTCTACACGAGCCGAGGCGCAGCCGAAGGCGAGGGTTGACAGTCGGAACGAGTTGCAATGACGGTTCCGCACGTGTACTGAACGACTATTTTTAATACAGTTGCGAAAAAATTAAGCAATTTTATAAAATATACAAAATGGCGCCAGCCGTGAAAGATTATAAACAGAGATTTTTTTTTGTTTGTTTACCCATTCTGGGTAGGCAAAGGGAACTATGCCCATACAGCCAAGTCGATTTTTTGTATTGACATGAAATGAAAATGAATTTAATGAGATAAAATGAAATGAAACCTAACCTAACTCATTGCATCAAATCATTATATCTGATATTGAATCAATTAGTAGGTTCTTTTCAGAAATATTTGCATGAATCGTAAAAACTTCTATGAATTTTTTTTTAGTAAAAACTTCGTGGTTGATTTTTTCTTTTTAATAGACATTATTTTGACATTTGGGAAAGAGAACGCACGAGTGCGGAAAAGGTAAAGAAAAAGCACGAGTGTGCAATAGCCCACATCCCGAACGCTAAACGTCCCTGCAATACGCCACTTTTTGAGCAACTGTATTAAAAAAATCTTTAAAATAGTAGTTTTTTTGTGGGACAAAGTTTACTTTTTATAAAAACTTGTGCATCTGGCCGCTTTATTCTAAAACTTTGTGAAAACCACACTGTTGACCGATGTTTTTTTTTTAAATTCCATTACAGTATTTAAGATGGTTTATTTATTTATTTATTTATTTATTGATCCACCAACGTTTGTTTACAACGTTACATTTAAATGGGTATGTATCACTATAAACTTACTAGCTAGGTGTAACAAACAATTATAGGCGAATACATCATGCAATATAATATAAAAAAAAAACTTTTTGGTAAGAACTGCTTACATATTTTTGTGCTTAAAAGTATAACAAAAAATAAACAGAAAGGGTGGAAAATATATTATTGAAATGTGGGACAAGAGCTTAACACTGATCTAATCTTGTTTGTTGAGTCTACATGGACGTCTATGAGATCGCTGTACTGATTCACCAACCTGCAAATTCGTGGGACAGGGGAGTTACACCCAAACACTGTCTTACGAAGTGGTGGATAGAGGGGGGTTATTTTATTCCTTGGAAGCCTTACTGGTACTCTGACTGAAAATCTACTTAGAAGTTGAGGACAGTCAATTTTATTTGTAAGAATTTTTGACACAAAAAGCATGTCTAGAAGACTTCTACGCGCTTCTAAGGAAATCATCCGGTAGTGTTTCAAACGGCTAAGATAGGATGGTTGCTTTCTTTTTGTTATACCATTAGAAACTTGTAGATGTCGCACAAACCTTTTCTGTACACGTTCTATTTGCAGAGAATGCGTCGCGTAGTGAGGTCTCCATACTATCGAACAATATTCTAAGATACTGCGCACGAACGAGTTATATAGCATTATTTTAACCTTGTTATTGCGCAGACCTTTGATGTTCCTAATCACGAAACCTAAAAGTCTCGAAGACCGCTTTTTCACATCCTCCATGTGAGGTACAAATGTTAATTTTTTATCGAATAAAACCCCAAGATCACGAATTTCATCAAGCTCCTTAATAGTAGTTTCGGCTATGTTATACCGAAACGTTACCAAATTTCTTTTCCGACTGTACCTGAGATAAAAACATTTATTTGAGTTTAAATTCATTTTATTATATCGACACCATTTAACTAGCTCATCAAGGTCATTTTGGAGTAGTTTTGAATCCTCAATGGTATCAATTACTCTACTTAGTTTAAGGTCATCCGCATACATGTAGGTGTGAGAAAATTTTATAACGGATGGTATGTCATTCACAAAAATAGAGAATAGTATTGGCCCCAGATGAGATCCCTGCGGTACACCGGAAGAATTTTTTCGAGAATTGGAATTAAACCCATTTACCACCACAGAGAACGATCGATCTTCCAAATACGATTTTATCCAAAGTAAAAAAGTCCCAGAAATCCCATACGCTAAAAGTTTTTCTAGCATTCTATCATGGGGCAAACGATCAAACGCCTTACTAAAATCTGTATATATTACATCTATTTGTTTATTAGAATCCAACGCCTCTATTAGATTTTCGGTGAGATCTACTAAGTTAGTGCATGTTGATCGAGAGGGAACAAAACCATGTTGCTGTGTGCACAAACTTTGTTTTATGTGACTTTGTACATATGGACAAATAAGTGATTCAAATATCTTAGCAGGCGTGGACAAAATAGAAATGGGTCTGAAATTAGAAATTAAATCATTATTATTTGATTTATGAATTGGGACTACCTTTGCTTTTTTCCATTCGATCGGAAATACTCCACTCTGTAAAGATGTATTAAATATAGTCAATAAAGGTTCAACTAGATATTCTGCACATCTTTTAAAGAATACCGGTGGGATCCCATCTGGTCCAGCTCCCTTACTCTCATCGAGACCTTTAAGCTTTTTTAGTATGGTCTCTGCGTCAATAACAGGAAGAGTTAAGTTTAAACTGCTATATTTGTGGTTTTTTAAGAAATCATTCAGGTCACTATCATCATTAGAATTACTTTTATTATCCGCGTATACAGCAGAAAAGTGTTCCGCAAACATTTCACAAATTTTGTTACCATCTGCCGAGGTTTCTGATCCATTGGTCATAGTTATGGGATAAGAGCTTTTACCGCCACGTTTAGATTTGATGTAGGTCCAGAAACACTTAGGGTTCCTTAAAATATTTTGTTCCGAATGTATAATATATTTATTGTAGCAAGCAGTAGCTAAACGTGAGCATCGTGAATTTAGTAGCCGTAACTCTAATTCATCCAAAGGGTTTTTGTATTTATTAAATCGTTGCCTAATTTTATTCTTTTCTTTCAAACATCGTTTAAGGTTATGATCAAACCACGGCGGGTAAGATGGTTTTTTGTTTTTTTTCTTAGGCACCAGTTTGTCAATAATATGTCTAATCATACTATAAAATTTTAGAAGAATAATATTAACGTCATTATTGCCTTTGAAAATCTCTATCCAATTACATTTTTCAAGCTCTTTATTAATTTTCCCGTAGTCGGCCTTATAGAAATTTAATTTTATTGTCTCGTGATTGTATTCAAGGCTTGGTCCCATATATACTGAGATATCAATATCCAACGGAGGATGAAGCTTGTCAATGGTACTGAGCGATGAGTAACACTGGCGGACATTGCAAGTTGGAAAATCAGACAGCACCAAGTCAAGAATTCTGCCCGAAGTATTAAGAATGTTATTATGTTGTTTGAGTCCATGTACATTCAGCAAATCTGTAAGAGGTTGACATAATGTTGGCACGTTATAACTGCATGTAGTATCACCCAATAAGCTCCAGTCTATGCATGCCAAATTAAAGTCTCCCAGAATACAGTGAAAATCACAGTTCTCAAGGACAACACTACAACTATCAATAAAGTGACTTAACATTGAGCTATGCACCGGAGGCGGTAAATACACTACACAGAGAGCAACTCGACGCAAGGTATGTGATATCGGTATCTCAACTGTAATCCAAAGGTCTTCCAGTTTAGATTGCCAATTGAACATGCGTTTTGAATTTATTCGTCTGGAGACAGCCAGAAGAACTCCACCGCCCTCCTTTTTCTGTGCTAATTCCGCGTGACTTCTATCTCTGCGATAAACAACATACCTCTCGTCGAAGAGCTCACTGTTACATACGGACTCATTCAGCCAATGGTTACGAATTGGTGTAAGATTCATTGCTCTCGGTCTTGTAGTTTAAGAGTTATTGTTGATCAAAAATAGCCCTTCGCTCGCCTTAGCAAAATTTACCTTAACTTGCAAAACGACAGCTGTTTAAGCTCTGCGGCTTGTACGAACTCAATGGTGGTGTTTTGTATAAGATAAAGGTTCAAAGTAACATATAGCGTAATAATATCTGGCAAATAATCGTTTTATTTGTAATTGCCGACCGGCCAAATTTATTTTTTACAGAATTTTAGCGCATCAGGGCGCTTTATTCTAAAATTGTCTAAATACAATGCCGTTAACCCATGTTGTTTTTCTTATTCTATTTAAATGTTGAAGATGCTTAAAAAAATGGCAAAAGAATCACTACTCTCGCTCAAACAGAAAAAGAGTAAAATAGATGCGCTAAGTTTTTGTAAAAAATAAATTTCGTTCCTTCGGCAATTGACAAAAAAACTATTATTTTAAAGATTTTTTCATGTGGTCAAGAGTATACTCTATTCTTTTGCCTTTAAAACATCACCAACAATAAGCTTCTGCAATACGTACAACTTAAGCCGCCGATGTTTTACAAACTGAGGCGAATTTTGCGGAAGTAAAAATAAAAATGGCTGCAGAATGGCAGACTTTTCGAATTTACCTGACTTAAGGGGTATTTTCATCAATAAAATAATGTGTAGTAACCGCCCCTAAAGTTTTATTACTGCACGCGCGGAAATACTTTTATCAGCGTGTTTGAGTATACATATAAGTTATTATCACCAATTTTGTAAATATGTATACTTATTTATAAATAACCTACTCAAATAGAAATAGTTCCTGGGCAAACCACAGGTACAGCATTTACAAATATTATACGCTCACGCTCGAGCCCGAGTCGAGCATCGAGTTTGGCGCTATAATTGAGCTTCTTTATAACAAGCCAGCGCTTGAGCGTTTTGGTAGTGACTCGAGCACGACTAGAGCGTTTTAAAACTGCTCGAGCGTCGAACCGAGCGTTTTAGCGCCGAAACAAGCATTTTTAATACAGTTGCTCAAAAAGTGGCGTATTGCAGGGACGTTTAGCGTTCGGGATGTGGGCTATTACACACTTGTGCTTTTTCTTTACCTTTTCCGCACTCGTGCGTTCTCTTTCCCAAATGTCAAAATAATGTCTATTAAGAAGAATAAATCAACCACGAAGTTTTTACTAAAAAAAAATCATAGAAGTTTTTACGATTCATGCAAATATTTCTGAAAAGAAGCTACTAATTTGTTTCAATATCAGATATAATGATTTGATGCAATGAGTTAGGTTAGGTTTCGTTTCATTTTATCTCATTAAATTCATTTTCATTTCATGTCAATACAAAAAATCTACTAAAGACTTGGCTGTATGGGCATAGTTCCCTTTGCCTACCCAGAATGGGTAAACAAAAAAAAATCTCTGTTTATAATCTTTCACGGCTGGCGCCATTTTGTATATTTTATAAAATTGCTTAATTTTTTCGCAACTGTATTAAAAATAGTCGTTCAGTACACGTGCGGAACCGTCATTGCAACTCGTTCCGACTGTCAACCCTCGCCTTCGGCTGCGCCTCGGCTCGTGTAGACATTTGTCGGAACTCTTTGCAATGACAGGCTTTCCGCACTCGTAATGAAATATACTATTTTACAAAAATAAATTAAAACCTTACCTTAGCCGTCAAAAAGCCATCAGAGAACAGTGAAATCTGACAGATCATTTCAAGATCTGGCAAGATACACACGACCGGTCTAAACAACGCCTTCACTGATTCAGGAAGTTCAGTTCTACCAGCGTAACCAGGATTCATTGTGATGAAGATGCCCACTTTACTGTCCATTGCTATTTCTGTACCTTCGAACTGAAAGATGAAAAGGTCTATTAAATTACCGCTGTGGTATTAAAGTTTGAGTTGAGACGCTTATGATAACTGGAAAAAACCTCTTTGAAGTACGTCAAAAACGAAATTAGAAAGACTTATAATTCAACAAGTATCTTGATATTTAAATGCTGTTATATACGATGATATTTGCTTCGTAGATTCCAACTTGGATTGGTTTTAAAAAATATGACTGTCGATTTAATTTAATTACTGTACGGCGACTCTATTTTAGTATAACATAGTATAGCGTCACCATTTTTAACTATTGACCTTTACCTAAAATAGTATAAAAATCTTATTATTGGACAGGCCATTGAAACATAAAAAATCTTTTTTATCGTTCCAATCCCTTCTAAATTCTATGCAAAATACTTTAACTCTTTATATTAATTATTATTTTTCACTTGAAAGACAGCAGAACTTCAGGATGCCGCGAAGAGTAAAATATTTAAAACTAATGCAACGATCTATTAGATTTCTTCATAACTATTAAGCATTGTTATAAAGTAAAGTTTAAATGAAAACCGATAGCGAGGTTCTGGTTTTTAGAGCAATCTTAATAATACGTTTTTTTTTATTTTTACTGTCCAATGACGGGTAGTGTCCAATAACCAGTAGTTTACCCTGTATCGATCCATTTGAACTCGTCAAAACAGCCCCAGGAGCCTCACTGGTAGAGTCCAACTAGGATCTGCCTCACGGTGACTAAGCCCGCATTTGTCCTCAATCTAACCTGATGGTAAGTAAAAATCACGTCGAAGATGACAGCACACAGTTTTAGGAAGGACCTGGCCCTTCATAAAATATTGCCGGAACACATCACCGTAGGAGCGGTGATATGTGGCGGCAGATTTTATATGAAGAGTGGTCACTAGCAAGGCAAACCTGGAGTTTCCTAACGTCAAGCGTGGGCCACTCGGATCATTGGCCTTTTACGACAAGCTTACCCAGGGTGGTGGGGCAATCCTAAGAGGACCCTACGCGGTTTTGACGATGCAGAGAAGACCAATTTCAGCTTTCCGCGTATCTGCTGGGCCTAGGCAAAATTTGCAACAGAGATAGTGCGTCAAACTATAAAGCCTCACCGTAAACCGCTTCAACTTCATCAGCAAAGCGCTTCGAATGCACTGCAGCTGCGTGGATATGACCGAGAGCACGGATATATCGATCCTGTTGAACTCGTCGAAGCAGCCCCACGCGCCACATTGGCAGAGTCCCGCCAGGATCTGCCCCACGGCTCGGAAGTCCATACCTTCTCCGCAGTTGGTGACGATGCAGAGAAGACCTAGAGCCTTGGCGAGGTCTTTTGTGGTTTCAGTTTTGCCGGTACCTGCTGGACCTGGTTGAAAGTTGTCAGGATTAGAGGAGACGTTAAAGCTATTTAAAAATATTAAAAAAATAATATTAGTTTTCAAGGACATTTAACGGTACAATATATTTTTAAAAGTTACACTGCGAAAAAACTGTTTCGTTCCATATACCTATGATCGTATTACTTCATTTGTGTTTGAATTAATTATTTGTAAGTGAAATATACTTATTATAGTCGCCCAAAGTAAATCTGAATTAAGAATGTACCACCAATAAAATTTTGATGAGACATAACGATTGGCAGTCATGCAGAGTTTATTGAAATCGATTACTTGAAAAATAATAATTTTAATGAAACATTAGTTTTAATATACTTACCAGCTGGAGCTCCTCCAAGTTGCATGGTCAAGGCCTGAGTAATGGTCAAGTAAATTCGGTCAGTGAGCGGGGTTATAACCAGACGACCATTGAGACCCATGTACTCGTAGCCGTATTCGAACGTACCTGAAAGATTGAAATGGCTCAGCAAGTGCCCTCATCTATTAGTTTGTGAATAGTAACAGTGTGTTAAGAATCATTTTTTTATCAGTCAAATTTTTAAAGTCAAAAATGTTTGTCCTGATGTGGGTTAGTTAAGTCTTTATGAAATGAATTCATCATCCATCATCATCCACAGCCTGTAGACGTCCACTGCTGGACATAGGCCTCCCCCAAGGTCTTCCACGTCGCTCGGTCCCGCGCCGCCCTCATCTAGCGTTTACCGGCGACTTTGACCAGGTCGTCGGTCCATCGTGCGGGGGGCCTGCCTACGCTGCGTCTCCCAGTACGTGGCCGCCACTCGAGAACTTTTCTGCCCCATTGGCCATCTGTTCTGCGAGCTATGTACCCTGCCCATTGCCACTTCAGCTCTGCAATCCTTCTGGCTATGTCGGTGACTTTGGTTCGCCTACGAATCTCCTCATTCCTGATTCGATCCCGCAGGGAAACTCCAAGCATAGCCCTTTCCATTGCCCGCTGCGCGACTCTAAGCTTATTTATAAGGCCCATAGTTAGCGACCACGTCTCAGTGCCGTATGTCATCACTGGCAACACACACTCGTCAAAAACCTTTGTCTTCAGACACTGCGGTATTTGTGACGAGAAGATTTTACGGAGCTTCCCGAACGCTGCCCAGCCGAGTTGGATTCGACGATTGACCTCTTTCTCAAAGTTGGACCTACCTAACTGGATTTTATGGATCCTAGGTATAGATACTCGTCAACAACTTCGAGCGTGGTGCCTCCAACTACCACAGGAGTAGGTGCAACATGGACGTTCGACATAATCTTCGTCTTATCCATGTTCATTTTAAGGCCCACTCGCTGCGAGGCTCCACTGAGGTCATCGAGCATTTTACTCAGGTCCTGCAGGGTCTCAGCCATAACTACGATATCATCCGCGAATCGAATGTGAGTGATGTACTCGCCGTTGATATTGATGCCGAGCCCATCCCAGTCCAGAAGCTTGAAGACATCTTCCAACGCTGCGGTGAACAGCTTAGGCGATATAACGTCGCCTTGCCTGACGCCCCGCTGCAGTTGGATAGGCTTCGAATTCTGATCCTGAAGACGGACTGACATAGTGGCGTTTTTGTACAAAAACTTCAACGCTTCGATGTATCGATAGTCAATTTGGCACCGCTGCAAAGACTGCAGTACAGCCCAGTACTGCAGTCTTAGATACTCGATCGAATCGAAGGCTTTCTCATGGTCCACAAACGCCAAGCAAAGTGGCTGGTTATACTCCTCCGTCTTTTCTATAACCTGCCGCAGCGTATGGATGTGGTCTATGGTGCTAAAGCCTTTTCGGAAACCGGCTTGTTCGGGAGGCTGGAAGTCGTCAAACCTGCGTGCGAGACGGTTCGTAATGACTCTTGAAAACAGCTTGTATACATGGCTCAACAAAGTAAAGGGTCTGAAGTTCTTCAAAAGGGTTTTATCACCTTTTTTGTAGAACAAGACCACTATGCCTTGGAGCCACGCTTTGGGCGTTTTGTCCTCGAGGATGATGGAATTGAACAGCTTCTGAAGGGTCTTAAGCACAGGTTTGCCACCAGCTTTCAGAAGCTCGGCTGTAATTCCATCATCACCCGGCGCCTTGTTGTTTTTAAGCTGTTTAAGGGCCATACTAATCTCGTACAGGCTGACGTCTGGGATATCTTCGGTATAGTGTCGGGTTAATTTGGCTCGTGGGTCTTCTGCCATGTCTTGAACAGGTGCCCGTGTTGTCGTGTATAACTGCTCATAGAACTTCTCAACTTCCCTCAAAAGTTCGGGTTTAGACGAAACAACCCTGCCGTCGTCCGTTTTCAACTTCGTCAGTTGGTTCTGGCCTATAGACAAATCTCTCGCGAAGACCTTAGAGCCCTTGTTTTGGTCGATAGCCGTTTCAATACGGTCTGTATTAAACCGGCGTAGGTCGCGTTTTAGGGACTTGGAGATTTGTCTATTTAGCCGCCGATACTGAGAAGCATCTTCCGGGGACTGCAGGATCATTGTGCGTCTTTCTTCCATGAGTTTGAGGGTAGAGTCTGAGATTTTTTCAGTTCTTTTTGCACGGCGGGTTTTAAAGAACTTAGACCCAGCCGTGGAGACAGTTTCCACAAACCTGTTATTGAAATCGTCCATATCGACGCACTCGCCGAGGCATTCAAAGCGGTTCTGCAATTCGAGCTGAAAGCTTTCGGGGTTTTGGATCTGGATGGGTGCAGGACGAAGTACAGACTTTATCAGTCGAGATCGCTCCAGTTTTGGATTCAGACTCAATGTGCCTCTTACTAAGCGGTGATCGCTACCGATTTTCACGGCATTGATCACAGAGACATCATTGAAAATCTGTTTTCTCGTTGACATGATAGTCTATCTCGTTTTTGGTGTGACCATCGGGGCTTATCCAAGTCCATTTGCGGTGTTCCGGTTTCTTGAAGAATGAGTTCATCATAAAGAGGCCCTCCTTCTCCAAGAAGTCGGCCAGCATCTGGCCTCGGACGTTCCGGACTCCGACTCCAAATTGCCCCACTTTCTGCTCATCGCCGCTTTGTTTGCCTAATTTTGCGTTAAAATCCCCCATGACCACGTTGAAATGAGTTTTGGAGCTGTGTATGGCTTTGGAGATGTCCTCATACATAGCCTCCACCTCATCATCGGAGTGTGTCGAGGTCGGAGCATAGACCTGTATGACCTTCAACGAATACCGTTTGGTAATTATGAGTATCAGGTACGCTACCCTATTCGACACGCTCTCGATTTTTGTAACATTGGTCACGAGGGTTTTGTGGACGAGAAACCCGACACCACCTTGGGACAGTTGGTCGCCCTCCCGGAAGTAGAGAAGATTGCCGGATTTCAGGATTATCGATTCCTCTCTCTGTCTACGGACTTCCAGATTCCTTGAGTGCACGGATGTGAAACTTTAGAAGGAATGTAGTATTATGGGAGAAGTTTCTGACAGTCCCACAGGAAGGGTAGTTAAGGGCGTACAAAGTGGCGGGAAGAAGCTCTATGAAATGAACCCACTAACCAGTGCACTGTTTAATCCACAAGTTGTCATCTTTCTTCAACCAATAGAACCGCAGCTGACTCTCCCACTCGAACTCCACGGCTTCCGTCACATTGTCCCGAACGAAACCTTCGATGATGTCACGGGCATGCACGTCGATGGTCGTTATTGTGCGGAACTTGAGGCGGTCGTTCGATGATAGGTCTGAGGATGCGGAACAAATTAATCTTAATAAATGTTACCCATTGTACTTAGGTACAGCATCAAATCAAACGGTATAAAATAAGGTAAAGTCTGGCTTATGAAAGCAGAGACTGAAAACCCCGGCAATAGTACGAAATACATGGATTAAACAAACGTGATACTTTTTTTAAAAAGTATCGAAAAAAATATGGAATTGGTACTGTCTTACTTTTTGATGAGGAGTATATTATTTAAAATGGCAACTAGTATCAATCAGGTTTTAAAAGAAAACAACAAAAAAGAATATTCATTGTTATCCAGCAATTCTATATGGAATGAATCGTCTGAGTCACTGGTATCGTTGTTCCCTACATTGATTATAAAACTATCTAAATTTCGATTTTTTTATTCATTTTCAAATACGAAAATTCCAAAATCTCAAAAACCAAAGAAAACAAAAAAAAACGAATTTGACCTTTATGCTATTAATGCCATATAAAAAGTTTGCAAAAATATCCAGTGTCTACTTTCGTTAGCCAGACTCTAGCTATAATTTTAAGAGAACTGGCTCTTCATAAAGAAAACAAAGTCAGAGCAATACACGTGATATTTGATATCAAAATTGACTAGCTAATCCAATAGCGGCATTTTATTAGCGGATTCAAATACCTATTTCATTAATCGAAATCAATTTTTTTTGGCGTTGCCATGGCAAAGAAAAAACGGAGTAATATGTATTATATACCCATCATTGGATCGACGATAAAGTTAATCCTGTGATTGACCGAACCAGCAGTGCGAGCACATAACTTTATCGATTTGTATGTTTACGAATGTTTGTATAGTATGGAGATAGTTTGTAAGCAATAATTGAAATCTAACCATTGCCGCACGGCAAGCTTAAATAAATGTGTGCCTTGTTAATTTTGAATGTTTGTAAACATGTTGTACTCTTAAATACCTGTTAAATAAAAAATTACAATGTCACTAAAAACTTGCAACCGACTCCATACTATACGAACATTCGTAAGCATACGAGTCGACAAAGTTCTGTGCTCGCACCGCAGGATAGCCTACATACATGCCTAAATATTACAGTACTTCCATACGCTATTACTTATACTATTTTAGACTTCATAAAGAAGATTGGATGCCGATTGAGGGAGAGAGGCTTAGATGCCCGGTCGGGGTCTTACATGGCGCAAAGGTTGTCTATTGCCATACAGAGAGGCAACTCGGGGAGGCCTATTCAATTAGAATAATAGGTAAGTATATTTTTGTATATAGATAGGTATAAGGAACGGTTTTTTGTATTTTAATAAGATATGTTTTAATTTATTTACTTAGTTTAATGTTTTAATTTAGTTTATCCTTTAATTTGATTTTTAATTTAATTCGATATGTTACCTTTAAGTAGATATAAGGTTGTTGTACATTTTTCAATTTACAAATAAAAAAATTGCTTTAACTTTAAAATAAAAAATCGGTAAATTATATAAAATAGGAAACACATACCTTGTCTGACTTTAACAACCAACGAGTCTAGCTGATCGTTCTGTTGCTGCAAGTGTTCCTTCATGGCCCGCTTGTTGCCCTTTCTGATCCTTAAGAAGGTCTCTTCAGTTTCTGCCGTCCACCAAATACCGTTGGCAGCTAGACATACCATGCCTTGGTACTCGAGGATCCAGTCCGTCCTGTAAGGGTTTTGTATGGTTATTTATGGTCTTTATTTTTTTTTACTGCCTTATGGGACAGGCGGAACACCAGAAGCTATAACACCATCTGATGTCACGTATGACCAATTTAGAGGTATAAAAATTATTTAGAGAGACTATTGCAGTGACAGGATCCCACAAAAACGACAATAAAACCTCTGTACCTTAACTGATTTTTTAATACAGTTGCTCAAAAAGTGGCGTATTGCAGGGACGTTTAGCGTTCGGGATGTGGGCTATTACACACTTGTGCTTTTTCTTTACCTTTTCCGCACTCGTGCGTTCTCTTTCCCAAATGTCAAAATAATGTCTATTAAAAACAAAAAATCAACCACGAAGTTTTTACTACAAAAAAATTCATAGAAGTTTTTACGATTCATGGAAATATTTCTGAAAAGAAGCTACTAATTTGAATAATTTGAAGCTATCAGATATAATGATTTGATGCAATGAGTAACCCGGGCGCCAGACTTAGTTTCAAAGATTTGCACAAATGTTTGACGACTTTGCAAAGTCATTTGAACACATATTGACGTAACCTGCCAGACTTGCTTCGCAAACACTTTTCTCCACAGTATGCTAGTAGACAACAAACAAGATGGACAACGATTTTGTAGACTCGGTTAGCCTGTATTATTTGTGTGCATGTAATTATATTTTTTTTATTTGTTATTTTTCGGGTTCCATGTACATAGTTGCCCCTGTAACAACTCTACAAATTCCAGAACGCACTCGCTGCCCCAGCCATTATTGGCCATTATATGGCCGCATGCAGTGTAACATGCACACAACCGTCCCGCTCAACAACGCTCGAGCAACTGGACACTGAACAAGTGTGGCAAGGCACGCAAACATTTGAACAAATTCAACTTTGAATGCTTTGATGTGTAGAAAAAGACCGACTCCGGATGGCAAAGTGCAAAGCTTTGTGCAAACGTTGAATACATACGCAAAGTACAGCGCCACACATTTGTTCAAACATTTGAAGCTAAGTCTGGCGCCGGCCTTAGGTTAGGTTTCATTTAATTTTATCTCATTAAATTCATTTTCATTTCATGTCAATACAAAAAATCTACTAAAGACTTGGCTGTATGGTCATAGTTCCCTTGCCTACCCAGAATGGGTAAACAATAAAAAAATCTCTGTTTATAATCTTTCACGGCTGGCGCCATTTTGTATATTTTATAAAATTGCTTAATTTTTTCGCAACTGTATTAAAAATAGTCGTTCAGTACACGTGCGGAACCGTCATTGCAACTCGTTCCGACTGTCAACCCTCGCCTTCGGCTGCGCCTCGGCTCGTGTAGACATTTGTCGGAACTCTTTGCAATGACAGGCTTTCCGCACTCGTAATGAAATATACTATTTCAGTATGCTCGAGAAGAGAAGCAGCTGGTACATTCTATGTTTTTCTTTTGCTCCCGGTCCAGCATATTTTACTAAAGTGACTGTGACAGTCGTTAAGTTCCCGCTTTCGACCATTTTATAGTCGATTTTTTCTTCAGAATTTCACCCTCTCCAGCTTCAAAATTAATTTTAACATACTTACCGAGGTACCTTCCAATTTCTGCCATAGTAGAATACTGCCTTTTTAGTAATAAACTTATTCGTGTTGCGCATTTCCATCAGCACCAAGTTCATCCAATCTTCAACTCGACCTTCAGTGTAGACATTGTAACGGAAATCCATTACCTACAAAATATAAATTCGTTTAAAGCCACACAGCATGATATTTAAATAATATTACAAAATATTAAGTTTTAAAACTCTTAAGTCATATATTAAATTACCTCGCCTTCTGCAGAAAACATTTTCGCCGCAACAGGTCTATTTGTGTGATCCACGTATAGTTCCAAAGCTTTTATATTGTCGAACATCTGAAAACGATATTAAGTCGTATCATTAGTATAACATTTAATTTAACAGCAAGTAAATAATGTATCAAGCTCCCTGTCAACTTTTGAAAAGCGACAGGTTAAACATAATAGTTAATAGTCATCTTATTTGCTTAAAACATAACCCATTTGAAGTTATAAAAATAATAATCAAAAAATAATAAAATCCCCAGACCATCACACTCAAACTACATGGCCTCAGAGTAAGCGAAGCTTGTGTTATTAGATACCATGTAGCGAACTAGGGGGGAGCCTAGAATATAAATACATGTTAGATAAACGCCCAGACCCGAAACATTTATTTTTCTTGTTCCGTGCGGGAATCTAACCCGCAACCACTGGAGTCTGAGGCAGATAGGTTTACCCCATCGCCAAAGTGGTCGTCTAAGAACCTATAATAAGTCAAAGATACGTAGTTTACCTTAATCATATGTTCCTGAACACAGCTACACTCACTGCTGCCGAGTATAGACAAAAGCTCATCTGTAGATATGAAGAAAAATCTCGGAAAGATACGCCGCTTCGAATCTAAATAGTCGTTTAGAGATTTCTGGCACCTATAATAAAATAAAGAAAATACGATTATTTAAGTAATTTATAAAATAATTCAGCAATAAACAGTTATTTATGTGATTTTACTAATTAGGTAATGTTCTTTTAAAATTAGTTTCATACATATGACTGTAAGCTTTATGGTGTAGGCAGAACACCTGGGGCTATAAAACCATCTGATGTCACGTTTGACAAAATTTAGAGGTATTTAATGATGGACTACTGCAGTGATATGGAGTCAGCCTATCACCCACAAAAGCGTCAATAAAGCAGCTGGTACATTATATGTTCTTGTTTATAGGAAATAATGATTTGGCGGAAATTCTTCCATGCTGTACTGGGAGTGAAAGAACAACATAGAATGTGCCAGCTGCTTCTCTTCCCGGGCATAACGTAAAAGTCAGTTAAGGGACAGAGGTTTAATTGACAGTTTTGCGGGCGATAGGCTGACCCCCTGTCACTGCAGTAAGGGATACAGGCGTGAAGTTATATATGTATGAAAATCAACTTTCGCAATTTTAGTTTTTACTGTGTAAAAATAAATAGATATCCAAGAAAAATGGTACCTTTGAAGACCAAGTCCTAAAGCCACAAACTCTTCCAATCTTCCAGGAACGGTACAGCAATCTACTACATTTAATCTCTTCGCCGTGTCTAACATAATCTAAAAAACAAAATTAAACTAAGTTGTATAAATTGTGATGAATTTCGCAATATAACAATTTAAGTAAACTTTTATTCAAACAGTATTTTTTTTTATAGGTACTGCCGCCAAATATTAGCTCTCCGGCGATGATGTGTTTCGGAAATATTCTATGAAGAGCCGGAAATATTCTTTCTTCTTTGGCCTCATGTTCACTTACCAACAGGTGAGACTGAGTTCAAACGCGGGCTCAGTATATTCTCAATTCTTTATTGCTTTCATAATATACACAAATCATTAGGATACATTATGACCCTATTGGGTATTGCAATATTAGGAGAGAGGAGGCGTAGAGATATTATAGATAAATTAAATTTACTGTCTCATTACAAATTTACAAATTTATCATTTAAGTATTCTTGTACTGTATAATAGCTTTTTGTAATTAATAAATTTTTGAGCTGTTTAAATAATATTTTTTCATTTGTTTGAGATTTTAATACATTAGGCAGATTATTGAATATTTTTACTCCCATAACAGCGGGACTATTTGCGTGTAGTTGTAACCTGGATGTGGGGAGCATCAGTCTAGTAGCTGTATTTTTCCTAAGTGTGTATCTAGTAGGTAGGTCCTGTCTGTTAGTGAAGAATTCAGGGTATTTTTTAACAAACTTACACATCTCCATTATGTACATGCATGGCACGGTCAGTATCTTTTTATTCTGGAAGACAGGTTTACAGCTGTCAGTTTGCTCTATATGTGAGATGATGCGTACAAGTTTCTTTTGCATGATGAATGTGGACTGTGAATCTGTGCTGTTTCCCCATAGTATGATTCCGTAAGTTAACCATGCATGTGCATATGCGTAGTAAGCAGACAATGCTGTTTTTTCATCAGTACATTTTGTTATTTCACGAAGGCCATATGAAAATTTTGATAATTTAGAGTTTAATTTATGTATATGTGGTTTCCAAGAGATATGTGTATCAATGGTAAGTCCAAGAGTGCAATATTCATTTACTTGTTGTAGCTCTACGTCACGATAATTAAGTTTAATATGTAATGGCTCTTTTTGAAATGGGTGAAAAGTTATTATTTTAGTTTTTGAAAAATTTATCTTTAAATTATGTGAATCTAACCAATTATTTACGTTACTTAAAGTTATTGATAATTTATTATGTATATTGTCATTATTCTGGTAAGAAGTAATTATTGAAACATCATCCGCAAACAATACGCAGTGTTCGTTAACCACTTTTGGGAGTTCGTTTATGTATATTATAAACAATAGACAACCTATAACACTTCCTTGGGGAATAGATGCATTTATAGATTTCGTTTCTGATCTAATACTAACGATTTGTGATGTGTTTTTGTCATAATGCTCTATTTCAACCGATTGTTGTCTATTTTTTAGATAGGAGGTCAACCACTGATGACTTTTTCCGCGGATACCTAAGCTATACAATTTTTGTAAGAGAATATTATGTCGAACTCTATCATAGGCTTTTGACATATCTAGCAGAATGCCAACAGCATATTCTTTATTATTAATTAAATTTTGAACTTTTTGGATTAATTTATAAGTTGCCAATACTGTGGACCGTTTTTTCCTGAAGCCATTTTGACCATCATCAAAGATATTATATTTTTCACAGAAGTTATAAATGCGATCGCACATGGCTTTTTCAAATATCTTTGAAAACGTAGGTAGCTGTGCGATTGGCCTATAATTATTTTTGTTCAGCCTTCCCCCCTTTTTATATATTGGTTTGATGAGTGTTGATTTGAGGAGGTCTGGGAACTTGCCCTCTTCAAAAGACTGATTTATTAGTAGAGTAAGTGGATATGTTAATTCCTCTGCACATTGTCTTATTAGTGAAGGTTGTAATTCGTCGGTACCGCAGCTGTATTTATTTTTTAAGTTTTTTATTAGTTTGTATGTTTCTTTGTACTCTACTGGTTTGAGGAACATTGTATTTAATGTAGAGTTTGCTATCGGTGTCTTTTTATTTTCATTACTTTCGCAATTTTCGTCTAAGTTACCTATCGAGGCGAAATAAGAATTAAATATATTGCAAATTTTCCCTGGTTCTGATATTATTTCATTTTCTTCTTTTAGTTGTATGTTAAATTTTTTTGTTGCTTTATTTTTATTAGTATTTTCATTTACAATTTGCCACATTGTTTTTACTATATTAGTTGATTTTTTCATTCTGTTTTTATTATTGATTTTTTTGGCATATGTAATTAACTTTTTCAGTAATTTTTCATATTTTTTGTAGTAATTTGAAAATGATTTATTTTTGAGTTTTATTTTAAGTAGTTTTAGTAGCCTTTTGTTTTTACATGATGTTTTTATACCTAGTGTAAGCCAATTTTTTCTTAAATTAGTTTTTAGTTTAATTTTACGTTTTGGGAAACAATTATTATGTAGCTGTTTTATTACTTTGTAGAACATATTATAACTTTCATTTATATCTTTAGTGCTGAGAAAAACATTTTGCCAATCTATGTTAGCAAGTTCGATTTTAAATTTATTTATATTTTTAGTATTGTATAGTCTTTTAAAGGTGAACCAGTTTTGTTGTTTATTAAGATGGTTTGTATACAACTGTGCTATAGCTCCAGCGTGGTCAGAGAAGCCCAACTCCTGCACACTTGTGGAGAAGTGTTCTGAGTGAAAGATAAAATATAATGATAAAAAAGCTATAATATTATGCTTGTTAGATATTTTGAACGACCAGCTGGTGTAGCGGTAACATACATTGCCTTCTATGCCAGAGGTCCTGGGTTCGAATCCTGGCGGCGGCGGATATTTGTGTGATGAACAACAGATATCAGCCGTCAAGTCATGGATGTTTATATGTTTACTTAACTCTATTCTAATAAAAAATATGTATTTATTCAATATCTATGTTTATTATTTCTTAAGTATATCAGTTATCTAGTGTCCATAACACAAGTTCTTTAAGAAACTTAATTTGGGCTAGATAATGTTGTGTGAGTGTCACAAATATTGATCATTATATTTTTTATTTTGAAGGTTTTTTTATGACAAAAATTATGACGATTACCCTCCTAAAAGACCGATCGATATCATCGAACTTCTTAGCTTCTTCAGGAAGCTGAGTCCTAATATCGCCTCCAACGAAAATACCCTCCAGGTACAACCATTTTCTTTGTGTCGCCAGCCATTCCTCGATCACTTCGGAGATTAGAGACAGGCGACGTTCCCAAGTGTGGACGACGGATAGGAAAGGCCCAATGAACCTATAAGAAAACAGTAAGAATCAGTACTATGCTCTGGCAAATATTTCAATGCAGTAAACTGACAGTTCGAAAAATAATGATACCAGTTAAAATTTTCGTAGTGTAGATAGATAGATAGATAGATAAAAGATTTATTTGCCAAAAAACAGTAACACACACAATTTGAAAATAACAAAAGTAAAAGAGTAAACCAAGATAAAAACAAAAATCAAAACCGAACTATTGAAATAATTAATCGGAAAGGAAAATAAATTGTAAAACTATTTTAAAACAATATCAACAACATAATAATTAAACAATTTCATTTTTGACCATTAACCATACATGTATAAGTACTGGCTTACATTGTACATCTTGAATAAATAATGCATAATTTATACAAATATTTTTATTTTAAGCTGTATGCTATGCTAACGTGGGCAAAAAGGCATAGCTCAGCTACAAATCGCCCGAGGGCAAATGGCTGATTTTCAGCTATACCTATTTAAATTACATTCAGATCTTACTATAGAGATGTTACACAATAAAAAATTATAAAATAAAAATAACGCATCATGAAATGGTATTTTTAATATTTTAATTGAAGATCAATAAAGCTTTTTAATTTGTTATAATAGTATGTTATGTAATAGTGAGTTATAATATATAGATACACATACTGTAATATAAATATTCTAATAAGTACATAAAATAAAGATAAAACTTAATGATAATACTAAACACTACATCTTCTTTACATAATAAATAAATATGTAACAGTTTTGCTGCCTTTGCTAGTTGGAGGAAAGTTTTTGTTGGTCGAGGTACAGATTTTTTAATGATTGCTTGAAATTAGCTTTAGATTTAAGATTTCTTAGTGGTGGTGGGATATCATTCCAACATTTTGTAGCTTGGTAGCGAAAACTGCCAGTGAAAGCCACAGTTCGATGGTGTTGTGTACTTATAGGTGGACGTGTAGATCTCAGATCATGACTGTAAGTACTAACAGAAAATTTAAGTTTTGAAAATAAATAATCAGGACTATTAAACTTTACAACATCAAATAACAAGGACGCTAGGTGCAACTTTCTTCGATATTCCATATTTAATATCGAGGAATTATTGAGAAAAGGAGTTATATGACTCCTTGGGGGAACATCAAAACAAAACCTATAACATGCATTTTGTACGCGTTGTACCAGACGACTAGTTTTGTAAAGAAGTCTAGGACCATAGACAAGATCAGCGTAGTTAAGCCTAGATAGAACAAGCGATTCACAGACTAGAATTTTAGATTTATTTGATAACAAGTGCCTTATTTTGTATAAAACCTTCAATCTGTAAAAGCAAGTCCTAACTAATGCTTTAATGTGGTTTTCAAAACGCAATAGGCTATCGAACAGGACGCCTAAGTTTTTGCATTCATCAGTACAGCAGAGGCTCTGTCCCATTACACGCACTACTGGGGTTTGAAGACAGATTATTTTAGTTTGAGTCTTTGAGCCAAGGATAAGAAATTTTGATTTCTCGGGGTTCAAAACAAGCGCGTTTCTGACTGACCAGTCTGCTATTCTGTCCAAATCTTCGTTGAGCTTAGTAACCGCCGGTAAAATTTTATCGGGAACGTCTGAAATGTATATTTAACATCGTCGGCATAGAGATGAAATTTGCAATTTTTTATCTCCTTGCCTAGATCCGCACTGTATATTATGAACAGGAGAGGCCAGAGGATTGAACCCTGAGGAACGCCACGATTAATAGGTTTTAGATTTGAAACCGAAAAAGACCCATCACTACGCTTAAGTTTTACCGCCTGGCATCGCCCAGTAAGGTAACTTTCAAACCATTGTAATGCCAGAGGGCTTAAGCCGTAGGAATACAATTTTGCGAGCAACAGGGAGATATCAAGACTCTCAAAAGCGCGGGAAAAGTCCAGGAGTGTCAAAACGGTTCCACGTCCAAGATCCTGTTCAGCAAGTATATTGTCAGTGACATCAAGCAATGCAGTAACCGTGCCGCGACCCTTACGAAAACCCGATTGGAGTGGGGGCAAGATGTTATTTTGTTCTATGTGGGCTAAAGTTTGGATATATACAGCCCTTTCTAAAACTTTAGACAGAAAAGGCAGTATACTGATAGGTCTGATATCTTTTAATTCCAAGGGATTCATAGTTTTAGGTATAGGACTAACCATAGCTTCTTTCCATACCTGAGGGACGACTCCAGTTGCTAACGACCGATTAAGTATGAACGTAATTATAGGTAATGTTCGAGGGAGTGTAAGAATGATCATATCTCTACTAATATTATCAAAACCCATTGCGTTAGACTTAATCCCCATAATATATTTCAAAGTATCGACTTCTTCAATTGGTGTCATCGTGAAGGAGCAATCAGTAGTAACCCTTGAAAATTTACTAGGGCTCTATTACGCATCCCAATCATGAGCTTTACGGTTTCGGTAATCCAAGGAGTGGAGTAATCACTTTTGATGCGCGATGTTTTCACAGGGGCATGCCTATCAAACAGTTGAATAAGCATTGCATTAAACTTGCTTACCATCAAATTAACACACGGTTCATTGACAATGCACTCCCAGTTAATAGATTGAAGATCTTTATTAAAATTATTTATATTAATGTGTTTAAAAGGTCTAAAGGTCACTATCTTAGGAACGACTCTTGGTTTTTTAATGGAAAGTGTAACATTCACCATTGCGTGACCAATGGATCCTGTTATGTTGGTGACTGTGACATTACGTACTTGGCAGTTGGTACATACAACATCAATGAGATACTCGGAATCTGCAGTGAAGTGTGTTGGTTCGGAAACTACCTGTCGTAAGTCTATACTGCGCAGGAACTGGTTTAGTTTTACGGTTTTACTGTCACCCACTGCACTACAGTTTATGTTAAAATCCCCCATTAGTATCAAGTAATCAAAACGCGAGAATTTAGAAACAGAATCCGTGAGGATGTCAATAAAGGTGTCCGTATTCATCCACTGCGGCCTGTATGCTGTGCCTATCACAAGTGTAAAGCCATTAGTTTTAGTGGTTAGCCACATTTGTTCAATCGTTTTATCGGGGTTATTTAAATATCGAACGCGAATGTTGTCCCTAATATAAAAGCCAAGGCCTCCTCCGCGGCCGCCACGCATCTCCGGCGGTCGAGGCGCACAACGCGGGCACGCACGCCTCCTGCCCCGCGCTCAGCCAAGTTTCATTTATGGCGACTATATCCGCACTGAAATGATCCATCGCAACATTAAAATCGTCATGCCCAGTGTTTAGTGACCCAGCATTATATAGACCTACGGTTAAGTATTTCGTTTTATCTGCCATAGTTGAAATTAATGAAAAGTCCATATAATATAATATTTGTGTAGATAGTGCAAAAATAAAAATACTTAAGTAAATATACTAATGCTATAACAGTTTTTATTGAGTAAATAAATAAAATATGAAATACTATGTTGCAAAAACCATAAACAATACCTACTTATTATTTTAAATTGTGATAAATAAAATAAGTGTAGATAATTATTTGTGTAACATTGATAGGTTAAGAAGTTTAAACCTATTTTATGTCGTTTATACATTATTATAACAGTTTCAATTGAAAATATAAATAAAACTGGAATGGACAAACCGTAAACAAAAGTTATAATTTTAAAATGTGGAAAGTAAAATGACTGTATAAACTTTTTTGTGTAACATTCAGAAGTTATGAGCATTTATTTATTTATTTATTTATTTATTGGAAACTCAACAGCTTTTTTACAAAATGTACATAATAATAAATTTAATCTTACAATATAAAACTTAAGCCATTAACAGAGTTTCACAGCATGATAAGCTGTACACATTATTATCCCAAGTAATTTAAGTGGTTGTTAACACATGAACAATATAGAATATAGTTAAACAATATTTACTAAAATATATATATTTCTTTTATTTAGGCACATTTTGTTTTTTAATTTCTTTTGAGGTTTATGTAATATGTAATATGAGGTTATTTACAAAATACATAACGTCTTTCAAATTTTAATTATTATTTTTGTACATATAAATCTTAGGTGTATACAAAATAGATGTAATATTATAAGAAATAAACATAATATGTAAATTATATGTAGGTATATAAATAAATATCATTGTATATTCTTAATATAGGTATTGTTTAATATTCCGATTAATGCATACATAATTGCAAATATGTGTAATATTTAATATCTAAATACAATTGATACAATTGAATAATATTTAATATAAAATTTAGTAACAATGTTTTAATGATTTTTTGTTTGAAGTTCTGTTTAGATAGGTGAAATATGTCAACATTATCAAATTTTGTGTTGTATGTTTTAACTATGCGGGTTAATACATTATTAGTGGCATAGTTCGTACGATGCTTTGGTATGGCAAATACAGGTGTCTGTCTTGTGCGACGCTTAGGAGTACAAAACATTAGGCTAGCTAAAATATCAGGGCAGTTTAGATTACCGTGAAGGATATCATAAAGGAGGGACATATCCAAGAGCTCCCGTCGAGAGTTAAGTGGCAATATGTTATGATGACGACAATCCTCTTCGTATGAGTTATGTCTTCTATGAGACTTAAAGTTCAGATGTTTAATAAACTTTTTTTGTACCCGCTCTAACATAGAAATATATATGTTATAACTAGGACTCCAAATGGGACTGCAGTACTCAAGGATGCTACGGCAATAGGCATAGTATAGGACTTTCAGACTTTGCATTCTTGTGAAGGGCTTACATGTTCTTATAATAAAGCCAAGATTACGGATTGATTTATGCACTATAAAATCAATGTGCTTAGAAAATATCATTTTCGAATCCAAAATTACACCTAAGTCTCGGACCTCGTCAGTTCTTTCAATAGGTCTGCCATTAAAGTTGTAGGGGAAAATAATTATTTGATTTTTACGACTAAAACTTATACATTGACATTTGTTTATATTTATTGTTATGTTATTATTAAGATAATACTCAAATAGAGCATCTAAGTCACGCTGAATAAGAAGACAGTCAGAAGTAGATTTAACTTTCATAAAAATTTTCTTATCGTCCGCATAGATTAAATGTTGAGAGTGTTGAAAACATTTGTGTATGTCATATATGTATGCACAGTAAAAGAGCGGCCCGAGATGCGATCCTTGGGGCACGCCTGAAGGTATACAAACAAATTCTGACTTACGGCCCCCCACAACAACCGCTTGCGACCGATTAAATAAATAAGATTTTATCCACCTAAGCAAGTCACCACGTATGCCAAGCCTGTATAGCTTATTTAGAAGGTTGACGTGATCAACACGGTCAAAGGCTTTTTCGAAGTCTGTGTAGATCACGTCAACCTGGCCAACATCTTCCACGCCACATAGAACATAATTGTTAAAGCCAACCAAGTTAGATACCGTGGATCGTCGTTTCAAAAAGCCATGTTGATTATCGGAAATGCCTTTGGAAATAGGAATGTAAATTTGGTTATAAATCAGGAGTTCAAATATTTTACCAATTATATTTAATTTAGAAATAGGCCGATAATTTTGAATCACACTTTTAGGACCCTTTTTGTGAACAGGTACTATGTAGGCTTTCTTCCAAATAGAAGGGAACACGCAATCCACTAGTGATCGATTGAAGAGCAACGTTATAGGATACACTAAGGAACTAGCACAGTTACGCAGAAATATTGCGGGTACACCATCACAACCTGAACCCTTACTTACATCGAGAGATTTCAATAGTCTAAGAACCTCATCATTAGTAACTTCAGTACGCACAATTGTATCACCACCAACCTCAATGTCCGAGTCATCAAATTGATAAGATGTTTGTGTCGTAGAAGATGTCAAAAACACATCTTGGAAGAAACTATTGAACGCTGAACAAATATCATCGCCCTCGGTCAACAACTCGCCTTGATATGTGAATTGCTTAGGATATTGACAACCTCCACGCTTGGATTTTACATAGGACCAGAAAGCCTTTGGATTACGACTAACACCATTTTCAATACACGAAATGTAGTTTTTGAAACAAAGTTTTTGTTGAACTTTTTCCCTAGCGCGCAGTAGAGTAAATGCGAGGTAATCCATAGAGTTCCTATATTTTTTCCATTTCTGGTGTAATTTTTGTTTTTCACGAATCAATTTGACTAGTCCACTGCTATACCATATTGGGAAACTTGCTCGAGTTGTTTTGATAGGAACAGAAGGAATAAAAAGATCAAAACATTCTTCTAGGCAGTGATAAAATTGATCAACAGCTTCATCAATTGTTGGAGCTGATAAACAATTGTCCCAATCAATAGTGCTCAGATGTTGATTAATTAAATTATAGTCAGCTCTATGGAAATTCCGTTTTAAATAGTTACAGTTCTCAAGTGGTTTTATGTACAATTCACTTATTGTAATAGAAAGGGAAGGATGGTGTTGATCTTCTTTCAAGATTGGACAAGTACAGTTTGTAACGGATGTTTCCATGTTACAAAAAAATAAATCAAGTAATCGCCCGTTACGATTATAAACATTACTATATTGTGAAAGACCTAGGTAAGTCATTTCATTAGTAAATTGTAAAGTTACATTTTGCAGCTCTAAACTAACGCTACGCTCAATTAATGCAACTTCATCCTTCCACGACAGGAAAGAGAGGTTAAAATCACCAGTCAGCATGGTAATATCGTTGGGGTAATTTTCTACCTGATTTTTTACAAAACCACATATTTCTGATAAGTGCACTGAAATGCTAGCAGAGTCAGGTGGGATATAAACCAGAATTATATTAATATTTTCCTTAATTTTTAAATATTTTGAAGGAATTGTAATACATAAAAGTTCAGTTCCATTATGGGAAATAAAACTTTTCTGTTGTGCACCATACTTACTTTTTACACATGCCATTACACCTCCTCCGGTTTTCTTTTTAGTTATTGCTAAATTTCGGTCAGATCTAAAAACATCATAGCGCCTGTCACATAATTCCGAGTCAATTATATCATCCTGAAGCCAAGTTTCAGTTAATAACAAAATGTCATAGTTGTTATTTAAAATACCATTATAAAGATCTAAACACTTTGTTCTTAATCCACGTACGTTCTGGTAGTAAACATTTAGATTATTTAGTTTTGAATTCATTGTAAAATATGTAATTTAATGGTCTCATAATATATCCTAATAAGTTGGTTTTATAGTACATTCGCGTTACATTAGTGAAATTAAAACGCACAAATGTTAGGATGAAATAACACCAACTACTCGACATGATAACCTGTGAAAGAGTTATGTTTATTAAAAGATTCTTCAAAAATTTTAGTTTTATGTATGAATTATGTTTTGATGTAGAAACGACGACGCACAAGATAATTCCAGCTGACACTAAACTGATAAAGAACTGCCACGTTAATGTTGTAAAATGAGTATGTGTATGATGGGGTTTGTCAATTAGTAAATTAATTAGAAAACAAAAGTATAAATAAACAACTGAGTAGTAATAGTCATATATAATTCTATAAATGCAAACATGCTTTATTAGTATACTAAAATAAATGTTTGTAAATACGGGGTTACAAGTTAGTAAATAAATAAGATAGCATATGCGTACATGAACTATTGTATTGTAACTATTGTCCATTTCACTAATATTCATGAGTATAAACATAACTTTAATATATTCCTTACATAACAAAATTCTATTAAATAATATATTTTTTATAACCTCAGCAGAAATAAAGTAACACCTCTTAACACATAACTTAGATACGCACTTATAACTATTAATTGAAATAATTTGATACATATAATAAACTAAAATAATATGTGTATTTCCTCTTGAAATGTACGAAACTGATATTATTACAAACGGAGTGAATGTGAAAAATAAAACTGTAACCTCTTGATATAGACATAAGCTTTCATTACCTACACTTTTAAAATTCACTTTAGAGAGTTTAAGACTTCTAAATCCCGTATGTAGATTGATTGTGATGTTTCATTTTTTCTCATATAAACACGACTGGAACGCACCCATACGAACTTGTAATTTAGTTCCTTTCCGCGGAGTCGAGCTGCAGCATGCAAAGACTTATTTTCTGGCGATAGGTTCTCCAGGATGAAGATAGGTGACTTTATCTCACTCTTAAAGCCAGCGTCGTGGGTATTTAATTTGTCCTGAGTATTTACTTTGTTATATTTGATGACGGCTGCTAAGAAATTATCTCGCACGCGCGGTGATACAAACTTTGTAATAATAGTGCGTGGCCGTTGGGTAGTGGGGTTTTGTTTAGCCACCCGGGAGCAATAGTGTATGTCACTCTCGTTTAATGAAAAATTTACCACCTTAGAAAGTTGCTTCACTAAATTGATTACATTTTCAGATCTACTCTCCGGAATACATTGAATTTCAACACTGGAGGCTCTATTCAATTGATCTAGTTGATTTACCTTATTTTTTAGGATATTTATTTCACTGCGCAAAGTAATATTTTCTTTCTTAATCGTTAGTAAATCATCTCGCTGCAGCTTAAATTGGGACGAAATCTCATCAAAACTACTGCTCATAAATTCCAGGGACTTTTTAAAACTTGATATTTCTGTGTTTATAGAATTGAGTTTCATACTAATCTCAGAGGTGTAAGTTGAGATAGCAGATGCCATTTCTTCCCGTATTATTTCGCGTAACTCAGAACGTCGTATGTACTCTTGCGAATCCTCGCTTGAAACAAAACTACCAGGTTTATTATGTTTACGAAATGTTACTTGATTATTCTCATCGGTTAAAGAAGTAGGAGTAGAAGGACAGACTTTAGTGTTGGAATTGTCCCCCCTGGGCTGTTTCTTCTTACAAATAGGGCACAACCACTCTGCTAATGCACTTTTTTGCACATTTTCATAAGTTATATTTAAGCATTTCATGTGATAAGTATTATTACATTTAGAACATTTCAAGTGATCTTCGTTCTTTATATTTCGATTGCAAGCAGAGCAATTAGTCATCTTGTATATTTTTCTAACGGCCGCCGCTTTGTTCTTGATTAGAGTCGACACCTGACAAGGACAGAAATTATGTCAACTATCCCTTATCGTAGCGGTGAGGTGGTACCCCGCCAGCAGGTGATGTTCGCGAACTGTGACTTTTTGCAGAAAAATTCCACTATTTCGTCAGACGAAATGAGATCTTATAACCACTATCGTGAGTAGATATTCAAAATTCAGCACTTTACAATCTTGAGAGCAAATTTTGCTAACGTTCACTTACTACAGAGTCTGGACGCTAACTGAACATTAAACCTATATTATGTTGCTTATACAAATAATAACCAAACATTATTAAGTAGAAAATGAAAATATTAAGAACTAAGTAGACTAAGATTCTTACCCTACTTTAATGAGTCCAACATTTGTATATTATTTACTTGTATGAAGCGGGAACTGTCATCTTTGCGTAGAAAGATCCGGCCACCGCGCGCCCAAACGAACTTGTAAGACAGCTGCTTGGCTTTGGCCCTCGCTGCAGCATGCAGCGCTTTCTTAGCAGGAGAGAGGTGCTCAGAGACGTACACCGGCTTGCTGTCCCCGCCGATACCCAGCATTGATGTACACAGCTTTTTGTCCGGATGTGCTTTATTATAGGCAGAGACGGCTGAGATGAAGCCGTCTCGACATCGTGCACTCTTTAGCTTCACCACAATAGATTTAGGTCTAGTTGAGTCTTTGTTCATACTAGCCACGCGAGTACATTGTTGAATATCCGTATCGGCAAGTTCAAATGAAACAGCCTGGGCTACATTTTTAACAATTAAAGCTATATTTTCCGCCTTGTGCTGGATTACGCCTTGTATCTCTATATTACTTTCTCGCATATGCTGTTCAATGGAATTAATTTTATCGGTTAAATAAGATAAAGAGAGCCGCAGTGAGTCGCACTCAGATTTTAAATCTAAATTTTCTTTTATAATTTTGGTTGTAGCTTTGAACAGATCGTCGTACTGTGAGCTAACGTATTGGACACTTGTTTGTAAGTCACGAAGGGTTTCGTTTATAGGCGCTAGTTCGGTTCTCAAGGTGTAACGGATTTCATTGTGTATCAGGGCGAGTAATTCACTATCATCTGAAGTACCGCTCGCAATTGGCCTGTTTCTAAGAGTGACATGTGATACTGGAGAGCTACTGTCGCTATCATTTGCGCTGCAATCTGGCGCATGCGGCGGCGCCGCTCCCCGGACCGGCGTGTTCGTATTATCTTTCTTACGAATTTTATTTTTACACCGCGGGCAGTTCCATGTTTCTTTGCGATCTTTATTTGAGTTCCCAGCAGAATAAAAACTATAAAATCTCTTTTCCGAAATTCCGGCACAGATGATGTCGTATAATGCCATTGCAGCTGCTACATTTAATGTATTCTTTGGCTTTTATGAGGTTAAGACAGCCTGCGCATGTATTTTTAGAAGCCATTTTAACTGATGTCAAAATATTAATATTGGAATATTTTCTTTCTTTGGAGATATTAACTACACAATAATTATAAGTTCCTTTGCAAAAAACTTATAGTGTCTTGAAATTATGCCACTAGCTATTTATATTAGTAAACAAATAGCGTAATCGCGCGATATCGCTTTGTATGGTGTCCACTTTGAATGTTGTTTACTCCGCAGTTATTCACTCAAACTAATCACAAACACTTGTACGTAATAATCAAAGTAAATCCATGACGAATTTACATTAACTTAAATCGTTGAGTCACTTTATTATTTTATAGGAATATTTATATACGGAGCCGATATACACTGTGCGTCTTCTTGACTACCCTCCTAATTTAAAGTGTAAGGTACTGAATGGGAATGATTGAAATTTAATGGTACTTTTTCATTTGTTAATCATAAAATTTGAAAGCAATGTATGAATAAGTGAATTTGATGTGTGTATTTTATCTTTACAGTATTTTTAATGAAAATTATTAATTACGAAATTTTTGTAAATTTTCAGTAGAAATGCATCCCCACTCTAGAAATGATAAAATGAAGGTATAAAATACTCGGAAGTCGAAATATTTTTTCCTACCTTGACGAAATTATTCATAAAAAAATTAATTCCTTCACTTAAACCGCATACCTATTTTTTTTCTGCCCTAAAGTGGGCACACTGGAACTCTCATTTTACTGCATCGAATTATTTGTCAGAGAATAGGACATGATGAACAGACCTGAAGCCAAGGTATATATGGGATCCGTGAAACAGAGATATTTCAGATTAATAACTTTTGGTGGAGTTTTGAGGAGTTGTAGTTTAAGTGGAAAAAATTACTATTGTCACTAACGGTTTAAAAAAACCGTTAATAAAATAATGTCAGACTAGTTAATTCGGGAAGCTTTTACGAGCCCTAATAGATCCATTCAATGGTGTATAAATGCATACATAAAATGTGTTTTTAAAGTTCTTTTAAGTTTTGGATTTTTCAAGCGAAAACTCTATAAGTGCTAGTTTGTAAAATTGTTTACGAACTTTTTAGATGTAATTATATTAAAATACATTTTTTTTTTTGTATTTGATAAATGGTGAAACTATAAACTATTTTGTTTTAGTGAATTTTCAATGGCACTAATTCTTCTACGAAGTAATAGCTAACTTTTTCCAAGGATCAGAGAATGTTCTAGTCATATTTAGTTAAGCAGTCGAAGCGTTATAATGCGGCTAATCAAAATAATGTTTTCTCATTAGGTATGGTTGTCCACTTACTGAGAAGCAGCCATGCTCTGTAACGTCATAGCGTCCTCATCTAACTTGATATTGACTTCATCGCACGGATTAAGCGTATAACCTCTGTCGTCCCCGCCTTTGAAATGCCGAGTTACTGTGAACGCAACCGTGCCCCATGTGTCTTGAATGTCCTTGACGCTGCGTTCAATGGCTAACTCCTGGAATGTTGATTATATAGACATATTAAGTGCAAAGATTTTAAAAGTTTTATTTTTCTCAAACTTAATTTAAGTCAAGACTATGAAAGGAAGGTACTGAAACTTTTGTAATAAAAAGATTGGGGGAGCTTAAACTGCGCGGTTTCTATTGCCATGGTTGCATGATTTATAAAATAATGCATATTAGGTATATTCATCAGAAATCCTTTCTTTTTACATTTAAGCTACTTGAAATTTCCGAAGTTCCAGAATTCCGAAATCAATTCAATCCTTGCGATTCACAATCATTAAAACCACTTAATCTCAAAAAGCTTATTATAAAACCCAAGATTATTGAGTCGATAAAAAGGCGTGGGATTGAGCACACAACAGGATCTTTCTAAAATTAGTTGATTTTGTTTACGGCCGTGTGGCTTGTTCCACTCACTTATTTTCTTGCAAAGCAACAGCAAGTACGTCATGCTCCCTCAGGCGGCATGGCTAGTGGTAGCGTCTGGTGTCGGTTAGATCTTCCCTAATATATGGTTGAGGAGGGTGATGGCTGTTGCTTGCGTTATACTCGTGTTTTTCAGTCGCAGGCAGATTGTTCCACTCCTTGGCAATCCGTACCAAAAAGGAACTATCGAAGCGTTTTGTTCGACTTCTTGGTATATCCACTATATACGGATGGAAGTTCTGTCTGCGTCTGGTAGTCCGGTGGTAAAAAGGGGTGGGTTCAATTTGGTCAAAAAGAGCACTCGCACACTCACCAAAATGTAGCCGATAAAATACTGTCAAACAAGCAACCTTACGACGATGCTCCAGCGTCTGCAATTTTTTATTTGTAAGGTTGTTGTTATTTATGAGTTTTCGGGCTCTTCGGTCAACAGAGTCTAGCGCTTCGAGCTGGTATTTGGCAGAACCATCCCAAAGGTGACTACAGTACTCCATGCAAGACCTCACTTGGGCTGTGTATAAGTTGAGGAGCCGTTCAGGGCTGAAGTACCGCCGGACCTTCGAGATGATACCCAATTTTTTGGAAGCCGTTTTTGCCATAGACTCAATTTGTTGTCCGAAGTTTAATTTGGACGTTATAGTGACGCCCAAAAGTTGTGCATCCATAGCTCAATGCACCTACTATGTAAGCAATTTGGTTGTGAAATGACATTGGTTCTCAAATTACATAGCTGTCTTGTGTTTGTTTTTTTCATGACATGGTCAATTTGTACTGTACCAATTTGTATTATTTCTGACTGAAAGATAGTGCCAAAAGATTTTCCATCGGCTCTTTTTGTCTCTCGGTCGACTGTAATATCTGAGTCAACAACTAACAACAACTAGTTAAAGCCGAAGTATGTGATGACGTCATCTGTAAAGTTCTTATGATGAATTTCTTTGAATTTTGAAATGCTCGACGAAATATTAATGTTTACGTAGGCGATAAAAAAATTTGTTAATATAAAGGTGGGATGGCTTTGCCCACTTTCATCACAGCCTATTATTTCTAACTCAGACGGCCCGGCGGTAACCTTCTTTTAGTTGCTGAGAAACTGTAGTTACTTTAAAGTATGTATTAAAAAAGCCATGTTATGTGGCAAACGGTTTGGCAGCGTAAAACCAACCTTGATAGCATGGGTGACAATTTCTTCTGCAACATCTTGATATTTATGTAGCTCCATAGCGAACATGTTCTCTAGCGTGAATCGATCGGGAGACATGTCAAATTCCTGACCTGGAATGTTTTTATGTGTTAAAACCATTGACATATAATAAAACAACTGGACGCACAATCGCTATGAAGTTAGTGTGCGAGAGATGTTCTGTATATACATGTATTTCTTTATAAAGATATCAATATAACAGTCAATTGAGTTATTCAATAAAGAGTTATCCCCGAGTAGTAAGATACAATATAACTCTGACGTCACATTTCACGATTCGTTCAGCACATACATGGCGTGGAGACTGTTTCGATCATAAATAAAAATAAAAAAATATGTTTTTCATTTAATATTTCTATTCATACATTTAAGTACACTTAAATGCTAATTAAAAAATAATTTAAATCTTTATTATAAAACAAAACACATGAAAATAGGTAAAAAGATAAAAATGGCTGCAGATTTTTGAGAAAAAATATCTTGTAGGTATAGAAAGAGTAGGTTTTGACTTTTAAAACCCTTGACTCATTTAATTTCCTTTACACCATTAAAAACAAGCGTAAGTACAGTCAGCTCCATAGGTTGCTTAAAGTGTTAAAATTTTCAAAATATCTTGACAACCGAACTATCATAAGTAGTGGTCGTAGTGGTAACAACATACCAAAATCAACTTAACATTACTTACTCCCATAAAACGATGACAGAAGTTTTTCATTTGTCACTTAACATCCTATATGTCTTTAGTCGCTGATAGTCTTTTAATACAAAATTAGATCAACAAACCATATTTGCCGAGTTCTTACCTGTGCACTTTAGGCGATTTTGATGTTACTTGACTTTTGTATTGTAATAATTTTAGACCTTTATTTTTATCGTAGATTTATGGAGTCTTGACATGTATTTATAGTAATTGTGTGTCGCATGTTGAGCTGACAATGCCGAATTAACATATAACTTCTTTTTTTTCACGTTTATTTCTACAAATCAATACCTACCGGTTTTCGTCATCAGCTCCTTCCAATGTCTTTCCCGCATGGCCTCATGTTTAAGGGACACCATGAGAGGTACAATATTCTTAAATTGCTTCATTTTCAAGTCTAACATTATTCCAGAGGGTGTAACTCGCACGATTTTCGGTAGTTTTCTATAAGTTATGAAGATTTAGAACGATTAATAAGCTGCTGTTTACAATTTATATAATGACGCTTTATAATAAGTAAGGTACAATGCTATTGAGATAAAAAATAAAATACGATACAATTAATAATAATAAAATAAGAAAATCCCCAGACAATCACACCAACTACATGGCCTCAAAGTTAGCATAGCTTGTGTTATAATATACCATGTAGCGAACTAGGGGGGAACCTAGAAAATAAATACATAAATGGATAAACTCCCAGACACGGAACATTTTTTTTTCTTGTTCCGTGCGGGAATCGATCCCGCAACCAGTGGCGTCTTAGGCAGACAGGTTTATCCCATGGCCAAAGTGGAAATATAACAAATTTTAGGTATTTTAAGCAAAATAGAGTTTTCTTGCATTGATAAATAAGAAGGTTAATAATTAAAGCACCGTAAAAGCACCAAATTTAAATAAAGAAAGATTTTTTTTTCGGTTCAAGTAAGTAAAATTTAAGTTGAAGCTCAGCTACAAACTTGCCTGTATTCTTTAAAGAATTGTTCTATTCCATCCACTAAAGCTTGTGGGTTGAGATTTGCCCAAAGAGTCTTAGCCCAAACTTCCCTTGCGTTTTTCTGTGCCTTATATATTTTGTATATCTGCTCCATAGCCGAAAAATCTGTTTTAGCTCGCAGGAAGTTTGAAAAGTCAGCTAAAGGATTGTCAAAAAGTTGTTCAGCAGCTTGGAGAATTTTCTTTCGTGATTCTAACTCGTCGAAATGTTTGTGATACTCCTGCAATTTACGCAATTGATATTTTTTTAATTAAATTAAATAAAATTTTGAAAGCCTTGACCACTATAAAAAAATATTGACATCTGTCAAAAAAGTGCATTCGAAAACGACAAAGTCATGTTTTTCCTCCTCTAAATTAGGCATGACATAGAACATTCTTTCTAAGGAAAAAAGACGAAAAAATTCAGATTTACATCACCGTACATTTAAGGGTTAAGTTATATTTGAACATCAATTGACATTGTTCTTTCTATTTCCAAACCATCGCTAACTTATTAACTCATAATCGTACCATGCTTAGCGAAGCTAAAATAATTATCATGTTGTTTAGAGTGATTTCTTTCATATCCAAATTGATATGAAAAAAGTTGTACAATTCCTACTCTAGATACATAACAGACGCATTGTTATTTAATTCTATAATTTATAAGGAACATCAAAAACTCTAAAACATACCTCCAACAACACGAGTCCTCTATCCATATCATCTTCAACGGTCCCTGGTCCTTCCAAATCGAACTTCTCCACGAACTCATCCAATTCTTTGAGGAAGGAGGCTATCTCCACTACATTCAACTTGGAGAACTTTTCCTTGGTCTGCTCTAGGGTGTTGCCTCGGAAGAGAGCCGTCTGGTACAGACCACCCCATAAACGTTCGAGGGACTTAGCGAAGGTTAGGTCGTCGTCTTGAACCTATATTCAGATTAAATATTTAATCATAGATATTACAAAAAAACAACTACTTCCATGCTGGTCTGGGAGCGAAAGAAAAACATAGAATGTGCCAGCTGCTTCGCTTCCCGGGCATACTGTAAAAGACAGTTAAGGGACAGAGGTTTTAAAGGCGTTTTTGTGGGCGATAAACTGACCCCCTGTCACTACAAAAGTCTCTCTCCATCTTTATAATACCTCCACATTTGTCAAACGTGACATCAGGTGGTCTTGTAACCTCTGGTGTTCTGCCTACCCCATGAGGGATGATACAGGCGTGACGTTATGTATGTATGTAGAAATTACAATGTACGTAATGTAATTTTAAGGCCTTAGTTAGAGACATATTTATAGTGAATTTCTTGTAATAAAAGTCTGATGTGGGTGATTCATAACATTCAAAGGATATCCGGGTCATTTATAGAATTCATAGGATTGAGCACTTGATTGAAGAGCGTTGGCACTAAGCTTTTGTAGTAATTTAGTAAATTATAATTCTGCCTCAGACGCCAGTGGTCGCAGGTTCGATTCCCGCACGGAACTAGCAAAAAAATGCTTCGGGTCTGGGTGCTTATCTATATGTATATGTATTTTCAACACACTTGCTCGAAAAGTGAGCGTTATTCTATTGAATTTAGAACTATAAACTGGGCAATAAGTCACGCGTGCATAATATATTATACCCTAGTGCATAATATAATGAATCCTACAAAGTTGAATTGTACCTTTGTGCAAATTACATGCGAGTAAACAGAGCATATTTTATTGGTCCGGGTTATACATTAAATATTTTCAGAAACAACAAAGAGGTTTTATACCACTTCAAATCCATATACATTTTTAAATGTTTGCGCCTTATATTAGTAAAACAAATTTGTATATCAAACAAATTATTCACAATTTACAATAATTTGTTATAAAATATTAAAATATTTGCATTTACCACTCCAAATTAAACATTTTCACTTAAAATAGGCTGTATATGCTATACAGTTATTGACACATTTGGCGGAAAAAAAAAACCTACGCGCATGCGCGAAGTTCAGTGCCATTTTTCAATCACAATTCACAGCTTTGTTATCAAATGTGTTTGTTATTTTATGACCACGTATGTCTGTCTTTTACTCACAAGTGTGTTGAAAAACGTCGTATGTAACTCGTGAGCGTTGCTAATTACAGTCTCGGCTCATTATTAAGCCCTCGCCTGCTGCGGCTCGGGCTCAAATCACAGCCTCGACTGTAATTAGCAACTTCGCTCACTTGTTACATAATATACTATTATATTCTAAGTTCTCCCCTAGTTCGCTACAAGGTATCTCATTACACAAGCTTCGCTTACTTTGAGGCCATGTAGTCTGGGGATTTAAAAAATATTACAAAATGGCTTACGTATTTAAATTAAGAATAGGACGTTTGCCTTCCATATTTTCTGATGGAAAGTGAGCACTGAGCAGTCCGTGTAATACTATGTATACATTTTCTTTGGACTTTTCTTGAACCTTATTACAACAGAATAGCAACTTATTACTGTATACGTGTACACACGTGACTGTACACGTCCACCTACGAGAAACCTATTCAACAAGACTATAATGATCAAAAACAGATGCTGCCTGTCCGTTCTTTCCACGCAGTCCTTACCAAGGAACTGTCAACTTCAACTTCAAATTATTTTCTTCTTTTTTAAACAAGGAATGCAAACTCACTTCAATTCCATGCTGCACTAACATGTAGAAGATCTCCTGCATGTTCTTAAACTTAAACTCAGCAGTGATGGTCATCTGTTGAACTTGTGTAATAGTCGCCATGACAAGCTTGAAGTCTTCGAGGCCTTTTATATTCATGTTCATGGTGGTACGAAGGACCTGTGGAATAAATTTACTAAGATGTACTAAAATTTGCTGTATTAAAATTATAAATAAATAATAATAAATAAATAAATATTTCTAACACTCACACAACATTATCTAGCCCAAATTAAGTTTCTTAAAGAACTTGTGTTATGGATACTAGCTAACTGATATGCTTAAGAAATATATAAATATAAATATTAAATAAATACATATTTTTATTAGAATACACTTAAATAAACATATTAACATCCATGACTTGACGGCTAATATCTGTGTTCATCACACCGATATCCGCCGCCGCCGGGATTCGAACCCAGGACCTCTGGCATAGAAGGTAATGTATGTTACCACTACAACAGCCGGTAGTAAAAGAAAAAAAAAATTATCAATCCGTAAAACAATTTCGTGACCATATTTTCCATAAAGTTAATTTTTAAACTCAATATGTAGAGGTTTAAACGCAGTGTAGGGACGCTATACGCCCACACACATGTATTATATTACACTTTAGAAAGTGTTTTAGGCTAAGGTAGTAAGTAAGCCGTTAGTTTGTACAAACTGTCAAAGTAATAAGCTCCTTAAAAGTTCCAAGTGTTTATTTCCATCTGAGGTCCACCATATAATAAGGGAGGTCGGTGTACCCAACAGCAGGATCGGATTTGAATAGCCCTTTGAAAAGGGGTCCATATCGGCTCACATAAAATTCTAATTCATATTTTTTGTCTTACTACCGATTTTTGTTCATAATAATCACTCTTCATAATTTTATTTTTCATACTTTTTTTATTCATAAATTTTTATTCCTACCAACGGTTGTCATAACAGTTAGTGATCATATTTTTTTTATTAATAATGTTACTACCAAGAACCAGTTTAAAATCATAATTTTATTTTTCAGATCTTTTTTCTTCATAACATTCAATGATCATATTGCTCTTATTAATAATTTTGTTACTAAGAAAATACTTCAACTCATAACGTCGTTGTTCAGAATTTCTTATTTCATAAAAGACAATTATCATAATTTTTATTTTAATAAAGGCAATACTAAGAAAAGATTTTAACTCATAATGTCATAATGTCAGTTTCATACATATAGAACCTCACTTTTATTTATCCACTTGGGACGATGAATCTTCCTGAATTTCTATAACTTATGTTTCACGTATCTTGCCAGCAATAATTACTCTTCACTATTTAAAAAAAATGGCTACCTTCAGTCTTTGCGGTAGCTATTTAGATGTGGAACGTCTCCGGCGCTACGGGAAGTGCAGCCCCAACGCCCTCGCGTAACAAAGCGCAAACACGCGGGCGAGGGCTGCTCTCCCTCCGCGCCTCCGGCTTTACAAAAACACTCTAGGGTCGATCCAATGAGACTACGTGGTTACGGGGTCGACAAATAAGGTTTTGAACAAATTTGAAACTAAGTATGAGTTGTATGATAAAAATAGTTTAGTTACATATTTCTACAGGTACACGCGTAATTTTTATAATTATGAATAAAAATAAATCTAAATAAAAAAATGTATGAATTTTAATAATAGTGATAAAGACGATTGATTATGTTGAGAAAATATACAAAACAAATATATGATTATCACTTCCAGTATTATGAATTTGAGTGATTCGGAACGCTGAACATTAGGAACTTAGTATTTAGGAATCAAGATAGTTAGAATGAAAAATGTTATGATTTTCAATAATATGGATAAAAACACTTATGATTAAGAAATTTATAAAAATAAATATTAGAATAAAACACATTTATGAATATTAAAGTTATTTATTCGAATGATTATGAGTTTCGATCATTAGTATAAGCAAATATATTAAAACAAATATTAGTAAAAACAAAGTGTATAATTAGTGATATTATGAATTTCAATGATTATATTTTTTAATATTTAGTTTTTAAAATTATTATGAAGAATGATCATTATAACTTTAAATGGTATGAGAAAAATTTTCGGACCTCCGATGATAGGAATAGAAAAGTTATGTGAGAAAATGCGCACCCTTTGAAAAGTGTGTCGTAAAACGGGAATAATCCAAGTGATGATAGGTAGGACCCCTACAGGGTTTGTCTATGGTTGGTGACTATCCTTCATATAAAACATATAATGCTGTCCCAAAAGAAATTAAACCATTGCCTCAAATTAAATGTAAAAAAATATTAAATGAGTGGTTAAGTAAAAAATGTTTTTGTTCGATAAATGAATATTTTGACAAAAATAATAGGTAGAATTAATTTAGTAGTAATAACTGTACTTGTAATTGAATATTTAATTGTAATAATTTTAAAAACATTGTATTTGTGGTGGGTTAAAAGTTAATAATGTCTTTATGATTAAAAACCAAAGTTCATGGAATATTACCTTATTGTAATACCAATTGCATGCTGTCATACAGCATAGTATGTAAAACCTAATTTATGTATAACAACTTTATGTACCTGTACCGTACTATATGGCAATAAATATATTTGATTTGATTTAAAATCTGGGATCAAATATCACCGCTTCGATGGCGGCGAGTTATTTCTTCAATATATAATTAAGAACGATTTCCTTCCCAAGCCCTTGGGCTGTCATCTCCGACCTCATATTGGTGAGATGTTTAAATGTGGCTTTGGTCCGTTTCAAGAATTTTCATCTATTTTGTGTAGCTTCTTTGATGTCTAGGTTTATTCTCAATATCTCTCAGTGATTAATTTACAAGGCCATAACAAACAACAATTACTTAGAAATAATAAAATAATTAATTAACTCATTAATTAATACTAAATAGTCAGAACTAGTGTAAAAAACGACGTAATTAATAAATGGGTAGCGAACATATATTGAACTTGCCACCGCGCGCGGTTTTACCCGCGTAAAGTTACCCAGAACAGTTTGTTTTTTGTTTGTTTGAACGCGCTAATCTCAGAAACTACAAAAGGGATTTGAAAAATTATTTTTGCATTTGATAGCCCAACTTTTGAGGAAGGTTATAGGCTATATTTCATCCCGAAATTCCCACGGGATCAAAAGTTACGCGGGTGAAACCGCGCGCGGTGGCTAGTATTAGTATAGATTCACTGACCTCAATTTGATGTTTCAAGTCATACATGCCCATTCTAGTCTTCGTTGCTATACTAAATCCCAAAGTATGTATCCATTCATGGGCATGGGCTTGAATTTGTTTTATAATCGGTCGTAAATTGACCCTTATGGCGCCTATGTCCACATAACTGACATGATTGGTCAAGTCTGTAATGAGGTCTTCAAAAAAGAAGAATTTCTCATCGTACTTGTAGATTTGATCGTACTTTTGGATGTACTTCTCGCAAGAGAGCTGCTTGTCGAATATCCAGAGGTGTCCGTATTTGTGCCATCTGTAAATTTATTTTAAACGAAAAGGTTATTACGGAACTGTCTGTCGCAACTTAGTTCGCAATGCAATGTATTTTTAAATACAAAACTTTCATCCCCTATTTCGGGGTAATCTTGAATTATATATGTGCTACAATTCATTAACATTGGTTAAGTGGGTATAATATTAGTATAGTACAAGTGATAAGGTTTAGATTTTTTATAAAGCTTTCATAAAAATCAATCATACAGAATTCCCTTTGTTTCCAGGGTTAACCTGGGTCTTCAAGCTTCAACTATTTTCATGGTAATTTCATTCAAATCTTTGTAAATTATGGGTTTGCCGTGACAGCGTAACAGACAGACAGATAGGCAGACTTTTACATTTATAATAATAGTATACAGGGTGACTGGTGGGTCACTTTCTAAATGATAGGACGTGATAGTTTGAGATCATACACGAAGAGAAAAAAAATGATTAATTATTACCTTAGTAAACTTAACCTAAAGTCAAATAATACATTACGCAACGTATGGTTACACTGCTAACTACTTAGTGCCAATGCTGCGTCGCACGTTCGAACGCGCGTTTCATAAAAAACTGCACATCCGTACCATACGCGACGTTCGGAATGCGCTAAGCGCCGCATATGATAGGCGCGTACGGTACGAAAAATGTTATGTAAGTTTGTATGTTTGAATCTCTCTTGGTAGGTGTTATATAAATCCATGGGTAAGACTGCTTATTTGAAGATACGGACGTACGGTACGCCCGTTTAAACGCGTAACGGAGCGTTTGCACTTACCACGGACGTACGCACGGCGCTATCAACACAGAATAGGTAGGTACGTATAGACGACTTCACGAACGGTCGTCGAGCCGTGAAGCATTCGAGAACTCTTTATTTATTTATAGGAAATTCTGGTGAAAACTTAAGTACCTACTTTTATTACATAATTACACAGTACAACTATATTCAGTATTTCAACTTCATACAAACGGACGAAACGCGAGCTATACCTACGCAGCTCGATCTCGGAATGCGGCCAGCCACGACTATCTGCACGACGAAACAATTTTTGATTGAGCTTGATATTAAAGTGCGTATTTTTTATATTTTAAATTTAATAATAATTCATATTGTACGTCAATTTAAACGACCGATTTGTTTTTTAAACGGAAACATGGTTTTTTAACAGAAAACGCATTTTTGTTGTATACTTTCTATTCAATTTCAAAAGTATTTTATTCATTTATATAAAAAAAAGTATATTTGCATTCACAAAACTAAATGGAAGTAAACAAAAAGTAGATCAATGTAATTTAAACGCTGAGGGCGGGTAGCACTATCACATGTGAACGGACCGCGGCGCTGTAGGCATTTATTTCGTTTAGAGTTGAATTACTGTAGATATCTGTACGTTGATAATTATGATCAGAATCGAGTACAGAGTGCTCTACTTTAATATCTAAAATTTGTCACCAGCCACCCTGTAGAGGTACACGATACATAAACACCAATTGAAACTATTACCATACTTACTTTTGAGCATAATTATTAATATCCTGTGTGAGTCTGTAGATAGTATCCTGTACCAACATCGTAACGTCATTGATGGAAACGATTCGCAGAATGTCTTCAAAGTATGAAAACACGTAGAACTCATTGCCGGTAGCTTCGGCTATCCTTTGAGGAGGGCAGTTCACACATGTGTTTTTCATCCAACGTGGAAAGGCAGTTAGCCTATAATAATTTTGAGGATGTATTATAATCAAATATTTCTCAGTTTAGTCCAATTTAGAGATAAGTATTTTCAGTTTTCATAATAGCAAATATTGCTGTTGTTTGGAAGAACCACCTGACTTAAACAAGCCAAGTTACATAAAAAAGAAAGAGGTTTGTATTTTCAAATGTTTAATCTACAAGGGTGAAACTGCGCCAAAGCTGAAGTATGAAATAAATGGTAAATGTGAATTAAGTAAGCTATAGTGTATCTTTGTGAACATCTAGTTTGGACAAAAGAAAATGTTTCAAAACATAAACACTGTATATATCGATCACCATTCTAACATCCAGTTACAGTAAAACACAGGAAAATATCCAATAAGATTTCAGGTGTCTTCAGTTAAAAAAGGTGTTTAAAAAGCAGTAAAAGCTTACCTATTCAAGAAATGTTTAATATTATAACCCAATATGTTACAAACTTCGGGCCCCGTTGGTCTCATAGTGATGTCAGGAGGTACCAAAATCAGGTCAACTTGGAACAAGGGAACTTTACCGCTCAGCATATCTTGAAATTGTTGCATGTTTTCTAAGGTAAAACTGTTGATATGGAAAAACAAGTTGGATATTAATTTATGCGAGGAGTATAATATAGTGTTTGCATAAAACTAATAACCGAACTCCATATTATAGAGTTACTAGTTCCACTGCAAAGAAGGTGTCAATTATTGTTCTTTATTTGAAAACTACTAAGAATCATCAATAATTCTGTAAAATAAGTCATTTTGATTCGAAATTATGTCCACAAAAAACTTATAATTTTTGTTTTTCTAAAATTGATTTGATTTTTTGTTATTTTATTTAAAAAAAAACATTTTAAATTTTAGGATCTCAATATACGAGTAGTAGGATTAATATATGTTGCCGTTTTAGTCTAGTGATAGAAACAAAATAATACTCACACGGCCAGCACTTTAAAGATCTTTTTCTCCCAATATTTATAATATGAGATCATAACCGGGGAACAGCCAGTGCTTGTGCCCAGAATTAAATACTCTAGCTTCATGAGAATAGGACCTACTCTTTCGTAAATGCGCGACATAGCGGCTACGCGATTTAAGCGTTCATTTTCAACTTCTACGAAGTAAGCCTGTGAAATAATAAATAATAAAATTTAAATACCCTTGTTCAAGGCCTGATCAGGGTCAAAACACGTGTTTTAAATGTCTAGTCGTAAGTTTCAAACCGGGTTTCAAACCGGGTAAGTTTCAAAAAAGCACCCGGCACACAAGCTCGATTCAGCTCTTAAGGTACTGAAAGAAAAGTTTGCCTGACACACAGCGTCTTTAAATATCTTTCAGAAAATGCCTTTAGCAGATAAGCATCCCGCTTAAAAAGGCAACAATGTGTGAATGTTTTGGATTTTCTGTGTTATATCATCTTTAAATCATCATCATCACAACTCCGTGTAATGAGCCCACTGCAATCTCTCCTCTGGGTGACGAGGAGGTTTAGGCCGTAATCCACCAAGCTGGCCCGGTGCTGGTTGGTGGACGTCAGATATTTCTGGGTGCTGAAATGTCTTCTGACAAACCCTAATGACTACTGTATACAGCACCCGGGACCGACTGCTTAACGTGCCATCTTTAAATATCTGTAGGCAAATGCGTTTGGCCCAAAAGCATCTCGCTTACAAAAGCGTTTCATGTAAATTCCTGTCCGTGGTGGATGAGGTGGTTGCCACAGTCGCCAGTGGAAGCTTATACTTAGGCATGCTATAGTGTGTCAATATTCATGAGGTGAGATTTGGCGGCAAACTTTGTTATGGAGGGTGATCGATACTTAGACGAACAATGAAAGGGTTTTACCATAAAGCGGGGGTCGCCTTTTAAAACACGCTCATACAGGGTGCTAGGACTTTCCTAAGCTGTCAACTCACGAAAGAATCAGAGTAAATACATGTATTCAGTACCTTGCAAGGATACAACCAAGTGTCGTCAGGAAGGCCAGTTTCAGGACTTATGTAATTTTGAGGTCTTAACAACGGGAAGAAGTCAAACTGCTCCATCTGATCCAGAAGGAATTTGATCTCTTTTTCCACCATCCTGAGCTGCTGGTAAACCGCTTGAAGACAGTTTTGACCTGGTAATTAATAGACAATTTATTTATAGTGCAGAAATGAAAGTAAACCGATCTTGTATCAATAAATTTTTTACCCAACACGATATGATAATCACAGAATAATTATTTACAAACATCCAGACACCTAAGAAAGAAAACCTTAATCATTTCTTATGCAAGCCATTTATCCTATATACGCTATTTATCCAACCAAAGGCCATTTAAATCTTTAGGCCGTGTTCCGATTACCCGCATGTCACGCAAAATGCGCGTCATCCGCGACCTTGCAATTTGTTGTGCAGATAATTTGAGTCTTATTTGATACACCAAAAGATCTCACATCGCGTGTGAGGGCGGGTGCAGGTCGGACGCGTGACAAGCGCTGGGCGGGCGCTGGCCGGGCTGCAGACTATTTTTTCAAGTTTATTGTATTGATATATTTAAGACTAGCCACTGCGCGCGGTTATACCCGCATAACTTTTGATCCCGTGGAAATTTCGGGATAAAATATAGCCTATAACCTTCCTCAAGAGTTGGGCTATCAAATGCAAAAAGAATTTTTAAAATCCCACTTGTAGTTTCTGAGATTAGCGCGTTCAAACAAACAAACAAACAAACAAAAAACAAACTCTACAGCTTCATATATTAGTATAGATGTTTGAACGGGCATTAATTAATGTTATGCCCGTACGCAGCGATTAGTCACTGTTTTCTTAGACACCTACGGGAAATAAATTATGGAAAATTACCGGAATCCAAGAGCTTTCCACATGGGTGAATTATATATTTAATAAGGAGGGGAATTAATTATATATAGTGGGAATAGGAAGGGAAGTATATTATTATTTTCACCGATTTCCTTTTGACTAATACAACATTGATGCACAAAAACTTCACAGAAACCGTACCAAAAACAATATATTTACATTCGAGGCGCCAAGTCACAAGAGTGATCAACAACAATATGTCTTTGACGTTTTGACATTTATCAAAAGCAATTCATCATTCATTCAACCAAAAACACAGACTAGCGCCACCTTAGGGTAACTGGCGCGAACAATGTTCTATAAATAATAAAAGTTTTCAACTATAATAATAGTTGTTACTTTCCTGAATAAAGATCTAAAAATCTTTCTAGTAACAAAACAAACCTTTATTAATATCCTTGACGAACTCCATAATCCCCAAGGCAGTCCACGTGATGCGCGTGAGGCCGGGCAGCACGTGCCGCTCCATGTCCAGAAGGTGCGTCTTCATCAAGCTCGTCTCCGACACGCTGAGTTCCTGCGTGTTCCTGTTATACTTGCGAACCACTTCTTCCAGAGCCTCATACTCGCTGTGTAGCCGGCCTTTTTGCATGGCTATGTTGCGTATATTGGCGGGTAGGGCGATACCTAGAAAGTAGAGCATGATTCGTCAAATATAAATAATGATTTCGACCCCTTTTCGATACGATAAGTGCCAAAGCTGCGTCACGCGTCCGATACGGAATGCGCCAAGCGCCGCGTATGATACGCCCGTACGGTACGGACAATGTTATGAAAGTTTGTATATTTGAATCTCTCTAAGTAGGTGTTATATAAATCTATGGGTAGGTGTGCCTATTTGAAGATACGGACGTACGGTACGCGCGTTCGAACGCGTAACGTAGCATTGGCACTAATAATAGGCCGCTAAACTAGACCTAAGTTCGTTTGTAACTAAGATTCATTAAACGTTGAAGCACGCAAATTGTAGATGGAACTGAATCTTCATTAAATATTCAGAACATTCCATAGCTTTCTAGAATATAAAAAAACATCACCACGAGGTTCTAAGATAAATTCTCCTTAGAATTGTCTAAGGGTACCTTAATAAAAGAGTGGTAAATGTGCCTCCAACTAGTTTTGTTTTGAAAAGTTTTTATAAAGTAGTTTTATATAAAGCATTTATTAACAAGCATTTATTAGTTTTTGATAATGCTTGGACAGAGCAGTTCAATAAGTGCGCTACAATTGTATGCCTCTGACTTCGAGCAGACATATTTAAAAAAGTATTTTCATTACAAGAACTTACCTAATTGTTCCATCAGCTCAGCTTCTTGAATGATAAGAAATATATTCTTGTCGAAGTTCGTACGAAACTCCAAGTTGTAATCTTGCATTAGTTTATGCACAGTTAAATCTCGCCAGGTTACGTCTGTCTGTAAAAAATAATTGAACATATAAGCAAGTAAGTGATTACTTATTGATAAAAATGCAACCAGTTTTAGATGTGTAACAGAATCGATACAATATGTCACCAAAAGAGCTCCTCCAAAAGCATCAATTAAATGTCACTGTCAAAACAATAAATAAGTACGAGTGATTCTTCAGAATTCTTTACCAAAACACTAGAAAAATGTACAAAAAATAATCTCTAAATATCGGTGCTACAGCCAATTCTACTATCAAAGAAGCGACGACCGGCTGGTGTAGCGGTAACATACATTGCCTTCTATGCCAGAGGTCCTGGGTTCGAATCCCGGCGGCGCGCGTATATTTGTGTGATGAAAACAGATATTAGTTGTCAAGTCATGGATGTTTATATGTTTATTTAAGTTTATTCTAATAAAAAATATGTATTTATTCAGTATGTATGTTTATATATTTTTTAAGTATATCAGTTATCTTGTATCCATAACACAAGTTCTTTAAGAAACTTAATTTGGGCTAGATAATGTTGTGTGAGTGTCAGAAATATTTATTTATTTATATATTGTTGTATTGTTCGTTTTGTGTGTCTTAAAATTTATTATTTAATAAAGCATTATAAATCATAAAATTAACCTTACTAAACATGTTGTTAAAACATAAGCTTAAGATATTTCACATCAGTAATTAGCAGCATTAACCATTATCATCAGTCCCAATATAAAATACAAATGCCTCAAAACGGGAGACATTACTACCATTTATTTTATTTATTCGATTGCTAAATAAATTTAAAAAAAACCACTGAAACTTACCAATCCCTCTTTAGCTAACAATGACATGGAACTGGGCGATCTTACGTTCTCATAGTGCTGCCCGGGTATTCGCATTAACATCACTGGAAAAATCAAATACAACGGTATATTTATGTCTAAAATTATGTCTCTCAAGCAGACGAGGCGTTGGTTAAAACGTAAATTAATTTATAATTAAATAGACGTGGTCTTGAGGCTACCATAAGTAGGTATGTCGTAAGATATAGTAGGTAGGTAGGTTAAATATAAAAAAAAGAAACGAAAAATCACCTTCAGCGATGAAGTAAATTTTTGTATGAACGTGTACGTGAACACACAAAATTGTCGAAATTTGGATGAAACGAATTTGCCTGGTTGTTTACTTGTCTGAACATAAAACGGACTATAAAGGGCGTCTGGTGACAATTTTAAGATACTGAAGGAGAGCACTCTGTGTTCGATTATGATCATAATTATGTAATAAAAGTACCTACTTAAGTAGGTGCTTAATTTAGGTGCTTAATTTTTCACTAGAACTCCCTATAAATAAATACTACTATGTCACTATTTACTTTACATACAACTGAGTCAATCGCGGCACGTGACCTGGCACGCGGATCGCTGCCAACGCTAGCGTAACCATGCGTTGCGCAATCAATCATTTAACATTCGGTTAAGTTTCCTCTTTTAATAATTCTTCCTTGCTGGACTGGGAGCAAAGAAAAAACATAGAATGTGCCAGCTTCTTCTCTTCCTGGGCATACTGTAAAAGTCAGTTAAAGGACAGAGGTATGATTTGAGATCTTTTTGTAGGCGATAGGCTAACTCCCTGCCGCTGCAATCACTCTCTCCACCATAATGCCTCCAAATTTGTCAAACGTGACATCAGATGGTTTCAAAACTACCTCTGGTGTTCTGCCTACCTCATAAGGTATAGAGGCGTGAAGTTATGTATGTTCGAATGTATAATTAATATTTATTTTTATTTTATTTTTCAACCGAATCCAAAAAAGCAGAAGGTTCTCAATTCATCTGTATGTTTTTTTTCAACACACTTGCTCGTAAAGTGAGCGTTATTCTATTGAATTTAGAACTATAAACTGGGCTATAAGTCACGCGTGCATAATATATTATACCCTAGTGCATAATATAATGAATCCTACGAAGTTGAATTGTACCTTTGTGCAAATTACATGCGAGTAAAAAAAAGCATATTTTATTGGTCCGGGTTATACATTAAATATTTTCAGAAACAACAAAGAGGTTTTATACCACTTCAAATCCATATACATTTTTAAATGTTTGCGCCTTATATTAGTAAAACAAGTTTTTATTTCAAACAAATTATTCACAATTTACAATAATTTGTAATAAAATAAAAAAATATTCACTTAGAATAGGCTGTATATGCTATACAGACATTGACACATTTGGCGGAAAAAAAACCTACGCGCATGCGCGAGGTTCGGCGCCATTTTTCAACCACAATTCACAGCTTTGTTATCAAATGTGTTTGTTATTTTATGACCACGTATGTCTGTCTTTTACTCACAAGTGTGTTGAAAAACGTCGAATGTAACTCGTGAGCGTTGCTAATTACAGTCTCGGCTCATTATTAAGCCCTCGCCTGCGGCTCGGGCTCAAATCACAGCCTCGACTGTAATTAGCAATTTCGCTCACTTGTTACATAATATACTATTGTGTCTTTGTTACACGATATTTCGGACAATTATGAATCGATTTTAAAAATTGTTATGATAGAGGATATTTCATAGCTGGTCCCATATAAATTTAATTGAAATCGGTTGAGAAATCGGTACTTCATTGAAAATTTTAAATTTTTGAAACAATATGAATGATTTCGGAGAGTGACATTCTAAGTCAGCCAAAGTTTTGACGTGAAGTCGGTTTTTTTAATGCTCTGCATGATGTCTGTATGATCTCAAACTATCACGCCCTTGAATTTCAAAAGCGACCCACCAGTCACCCTGTATATGGTTAATGAGTTATCCGTAAATCGAGTGACGTCATGGCTTGTTTACAAAAAAATATCATAAAAAATTTTCTCTATGTATTAAAGTATTTTTTTCCTGTAACTAAACCGCGTATGAACTTCATCTCACGTGATATTAAGTGCAGATGGGTTTAGGAAGTACTATTTCTTCACAACATATTACTGGAACACATCACCGCCGGAGCGGGTATATTGAGGCTGACTTTATTTGATCTCGCTAGGCAGGAGAACCCTGAGGGGTCCTAATACGAATTTAACAATGTTATCCTGAAAAGCGTTCTGAATTTTTGTTCTATTTAAAGCTTAGAAAGTCGACGTTCTTTGCTTGATATGGTATTCGTATATGTAGTATGTAACAGTTCTGCAGATTGTATGGATTTGACACAACTCACTCTTACTTTACACACACCCTCCTCCAGAACACGGCACACTCAACTATTCTACACGCATAACATTTATTATAAACAATGCTCACGTATTTGTGATATATTTAATGACAGCAAGGTAAAGTTTCGGCATGATATATTAAATATGTTATTTAAAAATGATAAGCGTTAAAAAACAGACACAAACACTCATACAAACATACAACCCTAACACTCACTCAAACATATAACATCACCAAACACTTATCATAAATAAGGGAGACTCAACAAAATTTATTAAATTTTGTTGAGCAATTAGTTCAAGTATTATCGCTTTATTATTATTTTTATTTTATGGTCCAAACTCATTCTAACATATAACACAAACACTCATTTTGACATAAAACTTAAATTACCTATACCTAACACTAACTAGGGAGTCTTGGAAAAATATTGAGTTACCTATTTACAGTAGTTTTATTTTTATTGCTTTGTTTAAATTTTTTATCCTTTGTTTTTCTATTAATAAGTATATTCTTGTTTTTTTTTGTGTGCCTGATGGTAAACCTGAATACTGTAAATCCTTAATTGGCTGTCAGCATCGTTTTAAATGTGTATTTTTTTATTATAAAGAGCTGTGGATTTTGTTATAAATAAATGAACTACTAATCAAAATGCCATTCCATTTGCTCCAGAAGAAAACCACCAAAGGTTGTTTTTTTAAAGTTTAAGAAAATTTATCGTTTTTAAAAAAGAAAGTATGTAAAAACAGTTTTTACCCATCACACGGATTCTAGTTGGACATCAATTTACGGGACACCCTGTATAATCGGGGATACATGGAAGATAAAATTATAACTCACAAGCTTTATCCCTTTTTCTTTTATCATTGATTTCCTTATTGACGATATCGACTGGTGTGAGAGATTGGGTTGACACTTTTTGTTTCTTTACGAGTGCTTTACCGGCAGCCGTTAGTTTCATTCCGCCAGACGAGCTACCGACGGCCATGCTTGATCCGGGATCAGCCTGTGAATCTGTAGGTGATAAATAAATGTTGAACGTTTATTCAGCGCAATAAACACTGACCCCGCCGGGCCGCTGAACTATTTCTGCAATATTAGCCGGCAAGGATTATGTCGGTAACATGTGCCCGCGAATGTAGCCCGCCGACATGTTGTGTGCGCAAGCGCTCAGTTTCCACCCCGCCCCAGCGGGCTCAACGTGTATTAGACTTTATAGGTACTCAACATACATATCATACAATACATAATACAACAAACCAACGCAAACAAATATGTTAATTCAAATCAATATATTCATTGTACGTGGATCGAACCCGCAGACACTTGTACGCAGACACCTCTTTACCCCATCACCACATTGTTTGTCAAAAAATATAATGGCTGGAAAGAGAGATACTATAATATGCTGTTGAAAAATATTATATTTTGAGGAAACAACGACTTTACAAATAGATTTTATGTTAGACCTTCTTGCAGCTATTGGCTGATTAAATTATGCACCTACGACAACCATGATAGACATTAATAGCCTGGCGGTATGATTATACTTCAGTAGTAAAAGATTTAATTTTTTTAAGTATATTTACAATAACTGTGTATATGAACTTTTTCAGCAACGGAATGGAATGAAATTTCAGTTATTGTAGTGCTGAGAAATTTCCTTTCGGAGATACCTGGATAGATACTACTTTTCTTTTTTATTTAAACCGCTTTAATAACTAAATGTAAGTTTCGCTTAGTGTGAAGAATCAACCAGGGAAATCGAATACCATGGATCAGCAATGCGTCATAAATTCCACACATTTGATTGATACAATTTAATAAGTATATTCTTTAACTCGATCGAATGTATGAACATTGTTGATGAATACAATACATCAAGTCATATAAAAATACAAAGTATCAAACAGTATTAACTAAAATATATATACATACATTTCCTCTTTTCTGTCTTAAAAGACACTTTCAGCAAGTTTTTCTTCATCATGTTATCAACAGACTTAGAAGCATTATCGACCCACTCACTAAACTTTGCCTCCTCATATTCTTTTATAAGTTTACCAAATTTTTTATAGATAACAAATGATTCCTTCTTTGGCTCGCAATGTGCTAATTCTGGAACCTGCAAATCACGTTGAAATTTACGAAACGGTTTAACGATTACATAAATTGTGTTCCGTAAAAAGACCTCCCCTAAAAAGAAATAAAGCAAAAAAAGTGCATGAAATCACAGAACTCGATATCGCGTCTTTGGGACGCAGAGGTTACTTTCCCGCTGACTCGATATCACGACAATAGGACGTCAAAGGTTAAATGTGGAAGAATCTAAGTTAAATTCAATTTGAAATCAGATAAATAATACTTAAAATTACGGCAAACTGGTCCTTGATTTGAATTCCGGTGGTAATTTTTTGCGATGAACAGAAATTAGCCTTTAAGTTTTGGATATTAATATACTCATATCGTTATATATTTTTTTAACTTTTTGTATCCGCTATGTAGCATAACATAACAACATAAGTTCTTTGAGAAAGTTAATTTAAGCTAGACAAAGTTAGTTTTTAATGAAATAAATCCATCAAATCTATACAAAACATAAAGGAGGTTATATAATGGTGTTTAAGGCCAAATCCGAAAGACATTTTTAAGATAGAAGAACGATCTTACCTTTTGGAACTTAATGACAGATTGTTTGATCTTATTTAACAATGCTCTCGCCCAATAGATGGCGCCAGCTACAGGCGGGTGGTATCTTAGCAAAGGAGGGTTTTTCTTGTAACGCTGAAAAATAAACAATAGTTTATTCTTATAATAGTTTTATCTTTAATTCTTAGGTTAAAACTAACACCTTAGTGGCAAGTATTCACAAGGATTATGAATAAAAACAAAGCTGATTAGAGATTTAAGAAAATAACTTTTTACAGCTCGAGAAAGCTTAATGTTCTTCAGGGTCCACCTGGCTAGCGACCATACTGTATATACAATCTGCCGTCAAAATCCAAGAAAGCTAGTTCACTCCTAAGCTGGTTTGTTGTCTTCTTGGACATAATATTCACTTACCACCAGGCAAGATTGGGGTCAAACGCGATTTTCATTCATTCATAACTTCACGCCCGTATCCCTTACGGGGTAGGCAGAACACCAGAGGCTATGAAACCATCTGAGGTCTCGTTTGACAAATTTAGAGGTATTATAAATGATAGAGAGAGACTATTGCAGTGACAAGGGGTCAGCCTATCGCCCGCAAAACTGTCAATAAAACCTCTGTCCCTTAACTAACTTTTACGGTATGCCCGGGTAGAGAAGCAGCTGGCGCATTCTATGTTTTTTATTCACTCCCAGTCCATTTTAGTCATAAATAAAAAATACTTGCTGCCTTAGTGGAATACTCTAATAATGTATGTCAATATATATGTCGTATATTTCTAATAATGTAGTCAACTTACACTGAACTTGTCTTCAATATTCGTAATTTCCTTAATGAACTGTTGCATGACCAACTCAAACTTGGTCGCCAACTGTTTTTTTATGGAGTCGCGAGCGTCGAACTCAAGGAATTTTAGCAAGACGGTTAATGCTTCTTCTGACGATCTGGAATGTTACTTTTTATGTGTATTTTGTTTTTCAAAATATACAGGATTAATTTTAATTAGCGCAATACCTCTTGCAGGCATCTTCTCCACATCAATCCCAACAACATTTGTTCTACAACTTTTTCAAATTAATAGTTTTTAAAAATTATGTTCTACCATTAAAAAAAATTATAGCCTCTGTTTCGAGACGTGACTCTATTTACTCTGAGCTTACAGTATGCCACGCACCTTGCGCAGTGAAATATGGCTTCATAATAACAATAGGTACTTCTTACAAAATGTAGAGTAAGGAGCAAAATTTTTTTTGTTTAATTTTTTTTTGTGTTATTTATCAAATTGTAAAAAGTCGTATAACAAATGTTGTTGGGATTGATGTGGAGAGGCTGCCTGCAGGAGGTGATGCGTAAATTAAAATTAACCCTGTATACCTATATAATTATAGTATACAATTACCCTATTATATTTTATAATAAAATCTCTATTAAAATGCACGATATAAAATAATAAAACTTCTTGTTTCAATACGTAATTTATTCATATTCAAATCTACATTTAGGCACTTCATTTTTATTTTCATAATGGTTTCGTCACAAAAATCAACCATCGATAGACAAACCAGCTCAATTCTCGCTTTACCGCAAAAGTTTTCAATATCTGCAGGCGGTATCCGCCAGAAAGGCTATACACTAAACTACTTTTACTCTATTTTATTAATTAAATACTTCTGACAACACACCTCAAATTACCAAAGCTCTGATTGATGTACATCTTAGCTTCCTCCTCCAAATATCTAACTTCAATCCAAAATTCATCCATAATGGCTTCCCAATTCTCTTGGTTATCATACACGTAGACGCTGAAGTCCACTGTTCGAATCGGGAACACTAGATTTTTTACGCGTTTTCTAACGTCATCTATTTGAGTTGGGTCCGCTATAATCGATTTTAGCTCGTTGCCGAATATTCTCTCGAAGTCTATGAGGACCTAGAATTAGAGGTTGCTATAATTTGTTTGGTAATTTCAAAACTGAAAATAAATTTATTAACAGAGTTAATAAAGTTTTAAATTGAGCAGGATTTGAGAGTGGAACGTGAGAGTCTTTACAGCTAAAATACCGTCCGAAAATCAGTGTCATGTTCGATTTTGTGCCCGTGCATTAGACGTCCTTGTTTCCTACTTTCAGGTATATTGATAAAATATATATTTAATAGAGTTCGTCATTGACGACTAGTTATTTGATTATTTATCTTCATTGGTTGTCAGAAACTTTGCTTTTATGCTGTTTCAGATTGCATCACATTCATGTAGCTCATGGATTCACAGACACTTAAATTTAAACAGAAAAGTAAATTTGAATACAAATATATCAAAACCAAATTATGTCTGCGAGAAGCAAGCTTCAACTGCTTACTTATTTTATTTTTAAAAGCGTAATGTTTTATAAATCTTAATATATAAAAAAAACTCTTTCTTTACTGACTGAGTAGCTGATACAGACAACGTACAGCCAAAACTGGCCGTAAACTGAGCGTAGAGAGCTGAAATTTGGAACATACAATCCTTAGAAGTTGTGGAGGAGCACTAAGGAAGGAATTCCCGAAATTCCCACGGAAACGGGAATGATTGGACTTTTTAGTTTGTATGAAAAATCTTATTCCTTGAGTGCACGGATATGATACTTGGCACAAAGGTTTTTCAAAGAGTGACTGGTTGTGCAATAAAAGGAATTCCCGAAAATCCCACGGGGCCGGGAAATATATGATGTTTTAGTTCGTATGAAAAAAATCTTATTCCTTGAGTACAGGGATGTGATATTTGATATAAAGGTCATTCAATAAGTGTCTGTCTGTATTATGGAAGTAATGAACAATAAGACTTTAATGTTGCGAAAAATCTAAAAGCTAAAGTTGCGGGAAAAAGCTCGTTAACAATAAAAAAAATGATTACCGTTGTGACATCAGCCAGGTCCTGAGCCACCCTGCCTATGTAGTCGGTCCTAGTGAACAGCAATATTTGGTCGAACTCCCACCGAGCGCCTTTGCCACTAAGCTCAATGCTTCGGCGAGTGTTGCGGTATAGCTGATGCCATAGCTCCATGATTTTCTGACCAGCTCGCGTAAGAGAGAGAACTTCTTCGTTAGATTTGCTGTTGAAAACATTCGCTTATATTTATGGAGAGTTTGATTTTAATAGATGAATAAATAAATAAATATTTCTGACACTTACACAACAGTATCTAGCCCAAATTAAGTTTCTTAAAGAACTTGTGTTATGGATACTAGTTAACTGATATACTTAAGAAAAACATAACATATATATCGAATAAATACATGATTTTTAATTAGAAAATAAACTTAAATAAGTAAACATATAAATATCCATGACTTGAAGACTAATATCTGTGTTAATAACACAAACGTCGCCGCCTGGATTCGAACCCAGGACGTCTGCATTAAAAGGCAATGTACATAAAAAAGGTATAAGAAACGCAGCTTAAAAATCTGTGTTTTATTTAAATACTAAGCTGTTTAGAACTTGCTAAATGTTTCTTGGTAAAGAAGATTTCGCGTAAGCCTAAACAGCCCTATATTCCTAGATGAGCTTCACGTAAAGTCCGACCAAAACTTTGTTCTCCACTTGGTGGTAGGACTCGTAAAGGTTTCGGCTCCGCCTCGGCCTTTTGATTAAAATCCTAAATATTGCAATGCCAATGGTATTTTCTGGAAATGCTAAGCAGCGTGCTACTTTCTCAAATAAGTGTACTTTATTCGAACTGATAATTATCATTAAACATCAAGTCAGAATCACTTCAGAATCGAAACCGTTATTCTTAATTATCACCAAGTGTACACGAACGCACCGTAAGGTTAGATTTAAGGGCTTTTTTGGAATATTGAAACTTTTTGATGTTCACAGATTATTTTATTTAGAGTAGCCACGAATAAGAATAATAATCATTTTAAGGGCGTGTTCTAAGGGCACCTACTTATAATATCCCAAATATGCGAATAATATTAGATACAAATACATAATAAAAAGCTAAACAGGTATACTTACTCAAAGAGTTTATGCACGTTTAAGACTCTTTCGCACTTAGCACACAGCGCGTATGAAATCCTGGCCATAAGCGGTACCATGGTGTCGTCACTTCGGTATCCCTTAGAAAGCACCCACATCATGTATATACTTTCCACCATTTCAGGAAGCATATCGATAACTGATTTAAGTGGCGAGTCATCCTCCATTATCTGTTGGGGTTTGTTTGTGAAATAAATAGTACTCAGTCTCAGTCTTATAAAGTTTTACAAAATATCTACACTCGCGTGCAACCGAATCGACTCACCCATACAAAATAGACAAAAAGTGTGTTTTGGTTTCAAAAATGAGAAAAAAGTTTACAAAATGTATATTTATATAAAAGCCTATTCTTTTAACTTTAAAATGACACATTAACCATTTTAATCCAATTACCACTTTTAAAAATATCGTGGTATGAACGTAAGTCCGTACAATTTACTCCTTGCAGTACTAACGTGTTGCGCGATGCAACCCCCTATATAAACCCCCGTATGCAACGCACCCTTATCAGTCGCTTATCAGAAGTTGACCTGAACACATCACCGCAAGATACGATAAACAATTTGCCGCCACTATGGATACAAGACCAGAAGAAGTCGCCCAAGTTGTCCTTTTGATACAACAGGGCCTTAGTCAGCGAGAAGTCGCTCGTCGACTGAATCTGAGCCAATCTGCAGTATCCAGGGTATACAGAAGGTTCCAGGAGACACGTTCTTACTCTAGGAGGCCAGATAACAGTCGGCGGCGGCGTACTTCTGAGAGAGACGATCGTTTTATCGTCTCAACAAGTCTTAGAAATCGCCATCTCACCGGTGTTGCTGTGCAGCAGCGGCTGCGAGAGGTCCGTGGAGTCGCTGTCAGCCAATGGACAGTAAGAAGACGGCTGAAAGATGCCAACTTGACTCCAAAACGGCCTGCCAGAGGCCCTAAATTGACCACGGCTCACCGACAAGCTCGCCTTGCATTTGCTCGCGAACACATCGGTTGGACGGCTGAACAATGGCGATCGGTCCTGTTCACTGACGAGTGCAGAGTGTGTCTGCATGGCAGCGACAGGAGAGCTCGAGTGTACCGGCGTCCAGGCGAACGATTTTCACAATGTTGTTTCGCCGAAACAGTGGCATATGGCGGAGGTTCGTGTATGATGTGGGCGGGCATTTCAGTGGAAGGAAAAACAGCTCTTGTTTTCATCCCTGGTGGAGGCCGAGGAGGCGGTCTGACTGCAGACCGATATGTGGAAAACGTTCTCCTTGATCACGTCCTTCCTTATGAAGGCTTCATAGGAGATGGCTTCCTTCTAATGCATGATAATGCCCGATGCCATACAGCACGAATCACTCGTCAGTTCCTGGATGAAGTTGATATTGAGACCATGGACTGGCCACCACTCAGCCCTGATCTTAATCCTATTGAACACATATGGGATGAGCTGAAACGCAGGGTCCGAGCCAGAAATCCAGCGCCTGCAAACATCGTAGAGCTAAAGACAGCACTCGAAGAGGAATGGGAAGCTCTCCCTCAAGATCTGGTAGTAAGGGTTATCAGGTCGATGAGGAACCGTCTTAGAGCTGTTATTAAGGTCAGGGGGGGCAACACTAATTATTGATTTAATAAATTACTTTATTTTTCATAACATTTTGTTTTCATTTAATTTTGATTATTATTTGTTTTTTTTTTTCACTTATTCAATTTTTGTTGCTTTGTCATTAGCATTCGATTAAATTGGAAAATATTGTGCAGATTTTTTAAATTATGGTATCACTTTAAAGCTTATGAAATAGGCTTTCAAAAAATATACATATACCTATTATTTTTTTATTATTTAAAAACATATTACACCATTTATCAGTTTTGTAGAGGTGAGTCGATTCGGTTGCACGCGAGTGTATTTATTTATTAAGTTTTGGTTAAAAGCCTATTTGAGCCTTATTAATCAAAGATATTTAAATTAGATGTATTCCTGATACCAATGAAATAACAATTTGAAATATAAAAAAAAATATAGGAATTATTTATGATGGAAAAAGTACTTACAGCAAAATATCTCATTAACGTAGACAAAAACTTTAAGTTATCTCCAGCTAAATTGTACTGATCCAAAAGCCTTTCTTTGTAGTGAAGGAAGCCCTGAAATTAAATATACCTAAATTATTTTATGTTCTAATTGTTTTTTAACTGCCAGTACCGGCTACCAGGACCAGCCGGACAAAAAAATGCATTTGTAAGACTAACTCTCGCGGAAAGTAAATAACGTAAGTAAACAAAAAGCTTAAATAACTAACGCACGGTATGTAAAAGTTACTAGAAAAGATGATTGTGTAACTCAAGTTTTCTGCCGCCTATAAAAGTGTAGTTAAGGTTTCTATTAACTTAGCCGCGTAGCTATGAAGCATTACATTAGGCCGGCGCCAGACTTAGCTTCAAATGTTTGAACAAATGTTTGCACAAATGTGTGGCGCTGGACTTTGCATATGTATTCAACGTTTGCACAAAGCTTTGCACTTTGCCATCCGGTGTCGGTCTTTTTCTATACATCAAAGCGTTCAAAGTTGAATGTGTGCAAATGTTTGCGTGGCCTGCCACACTTGTTGAGTGACCAGTTGCTCGAGCGTTGTTGAGCGGGACGGTTGTGTGCATGTTATGTATTTATGCGGCCATATAATGGACTGGGGCAGCGAGTGCGTTCTGGAATTTGTAGAGTTGTTACAGGGGCAACTATGTACATGGAACCCGAAAAATAACAAATAAAAAAATATAATTACATATATACAAATAATACAGGCTAACTGAGTCTACAAAATCGTTGTCCATCTTGTTTGTTGTCTACTAGCATACTGTGGAGAAAAGTGTTTGCGAAGCAAGTCTGGCAGGTTACGTCAATATGTGTTCAAATGACTTTGCAAAGTCGTCAAAGATTTGTGCAAATCTTTGAAGCTAAGTGTAGCGCCCGGGTTAAGCAAACGAATTGCCTTTTCTCAAACATGCTTGAAAATTTGAGCACTATTTTGACAACCTTCTTCGGGATGAATCGAACTTGCTGTACTGGTCGAGCAGCGGCCGGCAACAGTTGTATGAAAATCCATATCTGTCGTGTTTAGCGGCCAAATAATAGTATATTATGTAACAAGTCTCGGCTCATTATTAAGCCCTCGCCTGCGGCTCGGGCTCAAATCACAGCCTCGACTGTAATTAGCAACGCTCGCGAGTTATATACGACGTTTTTCAACACACTTGTGAGTAAAAGACAGACATACGTGGTCATAAAATAACAAACACACTTGACAACAAAGCTGTGAGTTGTGATTGAAATAGGTTAGGTTTTTTTTCCGCCAATGTGTCAATGGCTGTATAGCATATACAGCCTATTTTACATAAAAATATTTAATTTGGAGTGGTAAATCCAAATATTTTAATATTTTATAACAAATTATTGTAAATTGTGAATAATTTGTTTGAGATACAATTTTGTTTAACTAATATTAGGCGCAAACATTTAAAAATGTATATGGATTTGAAGTGGTATAAAACCTCTTTGTTGTTTCTGAAAAAAATTTATGTATAACCCGGATCTATGCCTGTTATATATGTATGCTCTGTATGCTCTGTTATAATGTGCTCTGTTTATTCGCATTTAATTTGCACAAAGGTACAATTCAACTTTGTAGGATTCATTATATTATGCACTAGGGTATAATATATTATGCACGCGTGACTTATAGCCCAGTTTATAGTTCTAAATTCAATAGAATTAGGCTCATTTTACGAGCAAGTGTGTTGAAAATTACTATGTTAAATCATATTTGTCGTGTCATTTAAAATTGGAACGATCTTTTACTCCGCAACATAGCGACCAAAAAGGTAACTTATTAAAGGTTCAATTTAAATTCCGAACTGGCTTGCACGTAGTAAAAAACTATTGATATTAGTTGTTCGTCAACTTCGTCGTTGGTTTTAAATTGTATTTTTAAATAAAAGTTCTGAATTGTACTACTTAGTTTAATTTCCGCGCATTACATTACGTATGTGGGCCGAGGCAAAGATGTTCACACGTTCGTCCATCAATGCCTCTCTTGCCGTCCGCTGCAGTAATCTAATATATTAAATTCTCGTGTCACAGTTTTTGTTGCCATACTCCTCCGAAACGGCTTGACCGATTTTGAGGAAACTTTTTGTGCTTATCCGGTATCTATGAGAATCGGCCAACATCTATTTTTTTTTATATGGCAAAACAACGTTTGCCGGGTCAGCTAGTGTAATATAAATAACTCTATTCTAGTAAAATATAGAATAAGCTTAGTCTACCTACACCAAGATCCAACCTTCTTGAGAAAAGAGAAAAGTTATTATTTAAACTGGCTCGGCTGGGAATAAATCGTAAGATTAAATTTCTAATTCCGATATCAAATTTTTAGCACCACTCCCTATACAATTTACAAACCATAGCTCATCAAGGACCGATCTTACCGTACCTCATTATAAGACGACCTATGTTTTTCCAATACTGATAATATCTTAACAACCATAGGCTGTTTCAATTGTTCCACAAGAATGGATATCTCAGCGTCTCTTTCTCTCCAATATTTATATTCCGCTACGGGCCCTGCGCCATCGCGAGTCTGAAAAATATTTAAGGTTTAAAATACAAAGATTTATGATTAATACTTCAAAACCTAACCTTTATTTGTTGTTCTTTTACAACATTCCTACCGTTGAAGCTTACAGATAAGGACGCATAATGTTATTTAATAATAATAACAATGTGAACATATTATTAGCGTTTAATGCAAGCAGACAGATTTTAAAGGTATCATCATCACAACTCTTTGCCACTGCAGCGCTATGAGTCTCTCTCCTGGGTGACAAGGAGGTATAGGCCATAATCCACCAAGCTGGCCCAGTGCTTAATTTTCAGGGTGCCAAAATGGCTTCTAACAAACCCTAACGACTACTGTATACAACTAATATAACTAAGTTAACTTGCGAACTCCGCGACCCAAAACACAAGTGATGTAGGATTTTCGTGTGTAAAGCCTTCCCTACCTCAAGCAAGGAATGCAACGAACACACCCTCAGAACACTATAAACAGCACCACGAGCTACCACTGACACGTGTTTCGCTTCAACCAGAAGCATTCTTAGGTGCAACGACCACCACCGAACTGTTTGCGCCACGACGACTTCCTTTAAGGTATGAAAATCACAAAGAAAATTAAATTTTGGGACTACAATTGCCTCTAATGGGTTTCGTGACTGCTTGTGTCATTGCTGGGTCTTACAGCGTTTTGACATAACTATATTGACAAAATCATCACAATCACAATGTACGAAAGATCAAAAAGTATTGCATGTTACAAAATTACCTTTCCCAAACAAGCTTGGATCGTATGTTCAATATGAGATTGCCACATCATCACAGCTTCTTCCATTTGTAGAAGAATGGCGGGATCCACGATATCGACCTGTCAATACGATTAATTTAATAATAGCGTTGGTTAAAATAAGTTATGTGTAACTAAATAAAAACTACGAAGAATAATCAACGAATGCAGAGCATTAAAAAAACCGACTTCACGTCAAAACTTTGGCTGAGTTGAGAATGTCATGAACGTAAACATTCTCCGAAATCATACACATTTTTTCAAAAGTTTGAAATTTTCAATGAAGTACTAAACCGATTTCGATGAAATTTAAATGGGAAATTTAAATGGGAGTAACCTTTATCATACGAAACAACAATTTTCAAAATCAATTAATAATTGTCCCAAATATCATGTAACAAAAAAAGAAACAAAATAAAAAAAACATACCATCAAACAAAATACTTGGAAACTTGTTCATATCTGAATCAGTAGCTTAGCCCTGGGATTTACTTTATGAGGAATTTATATTTTTTTCTATAGCGCGGCGGCTGTCAAAATCAGAACTTTAGAACCAATCGGAAATTAACTTTATACACTGGACTTAAGGAGCTGTCAAGAACAAATTCTCTTTTTAGAGTACACATATTTTGAAGTGATATTGCAAGTTACCTTATGGCGGTGAGGGCCGTCGTCGTGAAGGGCTGAAATACTCGGCATAGGCAGGTGGATCTCACCTTCAATGTGTTCTATAGTCCTAGCAAACAAAATATAATATTGGAGAAAATACTAAATAAAGTGGACCCCGGGGATCATAATAATAGGTTGGGGAATAGTATATTATGTAACAAGTGAGCGAAGTTGCTAATTAATTAGCAACGCTCACGAGTTACATACGACGTTTTTCAACACACTTGTGAGTAAAAGACAGACATACGTGGTCATAAAATAACAAACACACTTGATAACAAAGCTGTGAATTGTGATTGAAAAATGGCGCCGAACCTCGCGCATGCGCGTAGGTTTTTTTTTCCGTCAAATGTGTCAATGTCTGTATAGCATATACAGCCTATTTTAAGTGAAAATGTTTAATTTGGAGTGGTAAATGCAAATATTTTAATATTTTATGACAAATGATTGTAAATAATTGTGAATAATTTGTTTAATATACAAATTTATTTTACTAATATAAGGCGCAAACATTTAAAAATGTATATGGATTTGAAGTGGTATAAAACCTCTTTGTTGTTTCTGAAAATATTTAGTGTATAACCCGGACCAATAAAATATGCTCTGTTTTCTCGCATGTTATTTGCACAAAGGTACAATTCAACTTTATAGGATTCATTATATTATGCACTAGGGTATAATATATTATGCACGCGTGACTTATAGCCCAGTTTATAGTTCTAAATTCAATAGAATAACGCTCACTTTACGAGCAAGTGTGTTGAAAATAGTATATTTCATTACGAGTGCGGAAAGCCTGTCATTGCAAAGAGTTCCGACAAATGTTTACACGAGCCGAGGCGCAGCCGAAGGCGAGGGTTGACAGTCGGAACGAGTTGCAATGACGGTTCCGCACGTGTACTGAACGACTATTTTTAATAAAGTTGCGAAAAAATTGAGCAATTTTATAAAATATACAAAATGGCGCCAGCCGTGAAAGATTGTAAACAGAGATTTTTTTTTGTGTACCCATTCTGGGTAGGCAAAGGGAACTATGCCCATACAGCCAAGTCTTTAGTAGATTTTTTGTATTGACATGAAATGAAATGAATTTAATGAGATAAATTGAAATGAAACCTAACCTAACTCATTGCATCAAATGATTATATCTGATATTGAAACAAATTAGTAGCTTCTTTTCAGAAATATTTGCATGAATCGTAAAAACTTCGTGGTTGTTTTTTTCTTTTTAATAGACATTATTTTGACATTTGGGAAAGAGAACGCACGAGTGCGGAAACGGTAAAGAAAAAGCACAAGTGTGTAATAGCCCACATCCCGAACGCTAAACGTCCCTGTAATACGCCACTTTTTGAGCAACTGTATTAAAAAAGTCTTTTCGCATTATAGAATGTATGAACTTGTAATAAAATCTCTTTGGCTATAGTATTTGTATCTGGCTGGTTTTGGTATCATTGAAAGTTAAAATTTTAAAGAACATAATTCCAAATTCAAATTAGGAAAATGTGTGATTTTCATTTGTTTTTCGTACTGTCAAGATGAGTGAATTTAATGAATAAATTCGATATATTTTAAAATTTTATTACAAAAAATGCAACGCAAGCCGCGAAAAAAATTTGCGATGTTTATGGACCTAGTGCAGTGTCTGTGAGAGTAGCACAAATTTGGTTTAAGCGTTTTCAATCCGGAAATTTTGATGTCAAAGATTCACCTCGCTCTGGTCGCCCTATTACGGATAAAATGGATGCCATTTTTGAAAAAGTGGAGCAAGATCGACATATCAGTAGTTACGACGTAGCTGAAGAACTGGGAATTGACCACAAAACAGTTTTGGCGCATTTGAAAAAAGCTGGGTACACAAAAAAACTCGATATTTGGGTACCTCACGAGCTCACTGAAAGAAACCTAATGAACCGTGTACTCATTTGTGATTCTTTATTACGACGTAACGAAACCGAATCATTTTTGAAGAACTGGTGATGAAAAGTGGATCGCGTACGACAAGAACGTGCGAAAAAGGTAGTGGTCAAAGGCCGGTCAGGCTTCACAGACTGTGGCGAAACCCGGGTTAACTCGCAATAAGGTGATGTTGTGTGTGTGGTGGGATTGGAAGGGCATTATTCATTATGAGCTGTTACCACCAGGCAGGACTATCGATTCAGAACTCTACTGCGAACAACTTATGAGATTAAAACAAGAAGTTGAGAGAAAGCGGCCAGAATTGATCAACAGAAGGGGTGTGGTGTTTCATCATGATAACGCTAGACCTCACACATCTATAGCCACCCAGCAAAAATTAAGAGAGTTTAGCTGGGAGGTGTTAATGCATCCGCCGTATAGTCCTGACCTTGCACCTTCAGATTTCCACCTGTTTCGGTCTCTTCAGAATTCTTTAGGCAGTGTTAGGTTAACATCACGAGAGGACTGCCAAATCCACTTGTCGCGGTATTTTGATGAGAGGTCCAAAAAATTTTATAGCAATGGGATCATGTCCCTACCTACAAGATGGCAAAAGGTTATCGAACAAAATGGTACGTACATACTTTAGTTAAATGTTAATAAACTATATTAAAAAACGTTTTGAATTTTCTTAAAAAATGCGAAGAAACTTTTTCCCCAACCTAATATATTGCACAAAACTTGAATAAACAAAATTATGATTAATTAAAAGTATGATATACAACTCCGAGCGGTACTGAACGGCCGTATAAAATACTGTTTATCTAAATAATATTATACTCTGCTCCTTTTTTACGCCCGATATTAATAATTTATTACGTAGTGTGATGTAACATAAAATTATAAGGCACTCATATGAAATTTTGCTTGCATTAAAATAATATAATTCAAGAATTATCAAATTAATCACGCAAAAACTACATAATGAAATGTTTTATGATTAGCGACCGATAGTACCGGTCTTTCTTAAACTGTGTGCAGTCCTCATATTTGCGAAGCGTGAGTGTTATGTCAGAAAACAGCAACGTCTTTCTTGATTGAAAATGAACTCATTAAAAACTATACATCAAATACATTCTCTAGTTTCAATTCAAACTAAAAGAACAACCCTTTTTTTATTGAATTTATGCGAAAAGCTAGAACATACAGCCAAAAAATGGAAAATGTACTAACGAGGAATTAACTTATGAACTGAAAATATTGACGAAAATAACAACGTATCATTTGTAATTTTACATGGTCCGCCATCTTGACGTCAGAATGGTGAACCGCTTTAAAATGAAGATATCTTTTAAAATACGTAGGTACCAACTATTTAATCAAAGGACTAAGAAGTAGATTGCTTGTGTTAGCTTTCCATACTTACGAACCTTTACATAATTGATTTGGTCCCGCCATTTTGACGGATACAATTTGGTTTAGTTTGATTGTATTTTTCTTACCACTGAACCATTCCGATTAGATTGTTAATATCATTAATGACTTCTTCACCAGCCGTCTTTATGTCAGCTGTGGCGTCAGCGTGTTGTTCAATGAATTTACTGAACTGAAAGGAAAGGCGATAATTATTGTAGTAAATGATTTAAGGTAAAGCGGTTATTTTCACTATAATTTAATAAATTCCCGGGATTCTTACCACGATTTCCTATTTTTATTTCGCACGTCCGATATTTCGCTCTTTTACGATGCAGACCGCGTCCATGGTGCTTGTAACAGCACCAAAATATCAGAGGCGCGCAATAAAAATCGAAAATTATGATAAGAATCCCGTGAATTCATTGAATTATAATAATTATTGTAAACAAGATCTTCTGGGGCTTCACTTCCACTAAAAAAAAATCGATTTTGTGGTCTAGATACATAATTATGAAGTCTATAAATCGTATCACGTTTGGCGATGATAAGTATATAATATAAATGTATGTGTGATAAATATACAGAGTTAATTTTAATAAGTGCATACCCTCTTGCATGGCTAACATCTACAGAGTTAATTTTCATTAGCGCGAGACCTCTTGCAGGCAGCCTCTCCACATCAATCCCAACAACATTTGATCTACGACTTTTAAAAATTTATAATTTAAAAAATGTTAGATTTCCCATTTAAAAAATATTTGTTGTCTTTTAACTGGAACTACTCTATTTACAATGATGCCACGCACCTTGCGTCACGCCACGTGCAGCATACGGGGTGACGCGGCAAAATACAGAGTAATAAATAACAGAGGGAGCAAAAAGAACAGTGGCAGCGGGCCATATATGATTTTAGTTGATGTTATTTTGTGGCGCTTAACAAACAAAAACATATTAGACTATTCGGAATTCATTCTTGAGTAACTCAGTGCAAAAAATACTCGCAAACACGAAAAGATATTGCATTTTGTTTATTATATGTTTTTTATCATAATATTCGAGGCGCGCTCGGAAACGGACGTGTCTCGTTTCATTACAGTCTGAATTTAATTCAATTCGCGATACGCGCGGCATTAGCCGCTGCACGTCACTATGGCTATGGGTTCCGAAAAACTCATAGCCAATGAGTTGTTGGCGTTCATCCAACACGCCATCGACACGATGGATGAAGTCAGTATCTTGCAAATCTGCAAGTCTGGCTTCACTCAGGACGAGATCAGTAGCGGTAAGGCGCTGCTGTACCAGACGCTCGGCAAGACCGCGCAGATGCCTTCCCGCAGGAGGGATGGGGGTGAACGAAGTCTCCAAGATATCATCACCCTACTGAAGGAGACAGACCCGGACGAGGTACCCGCATTCGTAGCGAAGGATCTTAATAAGCTGCCAAGCATTGGATTCGACCACGTCGACGTAAGCAGGTTACTGAAGGACATTACGTTCCTGAAGTCAAGCCTAGCTGATGTTCAGAGGAAGCTGGAAGCATCAGATTCTACAATCGGTGAACTTCGTACAGAATTATTACAATTGAAAAGTAATAACTTCGTATGTAGGTCACCGGAGTTCGAAGAGTGTAATGTCAACACGAACCGTCGCGGAGCGCAAGTTGCATCCGTCAGCAGTCCGGCGGCGTCGGCGTTGCCGATGACGCAGGTCGTTGCGTGCGACACCCCGCGCCCCGCCGCCGCCGCCGGCTCCCCCGCTTGCAGCGCCCCGCGCCCCGCCGCCCGCTCCCTCGCAATGACGGAGCCCACGACTCAACGCGCACCGACTTCCCGCGCGTATGCTACCGCCGCCGCCGCTGCTATTCCATCACAGCGGGCGATAACGGAGAAGAGGAAAGATTGTAGCGGGCCCGCTCGCAACACTGAACCTCCGCGTCCTACGCAGAACAAGAAGTGCGATGAGGAAGGCTTTATCAAAGTTGAGAGGAGGAAGAAGAAGCCTACCGTCCGCAACCACCGCGGCACCGCACCGCCCGTGCTAGGTCAGCTGATGCGCGGTGAAGTACCGTCGACGCAGCTGTACGTGTCCAGAGTACACTGGTCTACGAAGGTCGAGGAGGTCGTAGATTACGTACGAAAGAAAACCTCCTTTACTCTGAGGGTTGAGCGTTTGGAACCTCGCCATAAAGTGAGTTTCAGCTCTTTTGTGGTGAGAGTGCCGACCCAACATCTGCCAACCTTCATGAAGGAGGATTTCTGGCCGCAGGGAGTCGTCTTCCGAAAATTTCGAGGACGACTGTCTTATGACTCGCGTCACACGTCGCCGACTTCACGACAATCTCAAGTGTATTTTTAAGTATTTTTATATATTCTAGTTTAAGGTATGTATCTGTTTATCTTATATGTATGTTAGACTGTAAGGTATTTATTCTATGGGCCTCTGTTTTCAATTGTTAAGATCTCATTGTAAATATTGCCTGAAATAAATGAATTTATTATTATTATTATATTATTTATGTCTTTGGCACTTACAATTCAGCTTATGGACGAATTTTATTTATTTTAAAAACGGTAAACACACTTTAAACCAATATGTTGAAAATTCGTAGAAGAATAAGTTATTAAGATAAGTGATGATTAATTGTTTTTTTTTGTTTTTTTTTTTTTTTTTTTTTTTTTTTTATATTTTAAGGATAGGACGTTTGTCTTCCATGCCACCTGATGGAAAGTGCGCATGAAGACTATGGTGTTACACGTCCATCCACGAGAAACCTATTCACTCGACACTTAAAAGTTCCAGGACTGTAGTGGTCAGGAAAAACAGACGCAGGCAGATTGTTCCACTCCTTGGCAATCCGTACCAAAAAGGAACCATCGAAGCGTTTTGTTCGACTTCTTGGTAAATCCACTATATAGGGATGGAAGTTCTGTCTGCGTCTGGTAGTCCGGTGGTAAAAAGGGGTGGGTTCAATTTGGTCAAAAAGAGCACTAGCACACTCACCAAAATGTAGCCGATAAAATACTGTCAAACAAGCAACCTTACGACGATGCTCCAGCGTCTGCAATTTTTTATTTGTAAGGTTTTTTTTTTTTTTTATAAGTGACTAAACCCGCGTTTGACCTCAATCTCACCTGATGGTAAGTGACGATGAGGTCGAAGATGTTGTTGTTGTTTATGATTTTACGGGCTCTTCGGTCAACAGAGTCTAGCGCTTCGAGCTGGTATTTGGCAGAACCATCCCAAAGGTGACTACAGTACTCCATGCACGACCTCACTTGGGCTGTGAATAAGTTGAGCAGCCGTTCAGGGCTGAAGTACCGCCGGACCTTCGAGATGATACCCAATTTTTTTGAAGCCGTTTTTGCCATAGACTCAATTTGTTGTCCGAAGTTTAATTTGGACGTTATAGTGACGCCCAAAAGCTCTAGTTGGTCGGTGATGGGAACAGATACATTCTGGAAAGTGGGCGTAAAAGTAAAGGTGCTCTTTTTTGCGGAGAATAGACAAGCTTGTGTTTTGGAGGCGTTGAATTTGACCAGGTTAGATTCGCCCCAATCGGACACATTCCGCAAGGTCGAATTAACGCGCTCAATCATAGACTTTCTCAAAACCTGGATTTCTTGGGCGCTCGTTCGCGCATTGGATATATATCTCTCAACAACAGTGCTGTCATCAGCATATCCAATAATGCCTGGTGTTAGGAGGTCATTAATGTGCAGCAAGAATTAAGTTGCAGAGAGAACAGATCTCTGAGGTACCCCGGCATTAATCGCCATTAGGTCAGAGGAGTAGCCGTCTAAGACTACTCGAATCGACCGTTCCCTCAGAAAATCAGATATCCAGTCGCAGAGCCCGATCGGTATGCCATATGCTGGAAGCTTGCTTAAGAGACCATCATGCCAGACCCTGTCAAAGGCCTTGGATATGTCTAAGGAAACAGCTATTGCTTCACCATGACCCTCCAAGGCCTCACTCCATAAGTGTGTGGCATACACGAGAAGATCGCCGGTCGATCGTCCACTGCGGAAACCATATTGGCTATCGCTTAGGAGCTCGTTGGTCTCGAGGTATGCCAGGAGTCGATTGTTCAATACACGTTCCATGACTTTGCAAAGTATGGAAGTGATTGAGATTGGTCGATAGTTGACAGGATCAGCACGGCTTCCCTTCTTCGGTACTGGTTGTACGTTAGCCAGCTTCCAGGATTTTGGGACTTTACCAGATTCCAAAGAAAGTCTATAGAGACGCGTCAATACGGGAAACAACTCAGCTGCGCAGCGTTTCAACACCACTGCAGGAATACCATCTGGACCGCTAGCCTTATTCTCGTCTAGGTGCAGCAAGCATTTAAGAACCTCCTTTTGGCGAATATGAACGGTACCCATTGTAGGACCGAACTGACTTCTTAGTAATGCATCGCGACCCGTTCGATGTCGGTCTACGTCGACTTGTACTTGCACTAGTGATGCAGGAATTTCTTGCTTTGGTTCACCTCCCTCAAACAAAAGGCAAGAAAAGCAACGAACACGCACTTGGAATACTGTAACCCACGCCACTAGCTATCACCGACACGTGTTTCGCTGCAACCAGAAGCATCTTCAGGGTACAACGACCACCAACGAACTTGGTTCGTTAAGTGATGATTAGATTTCTAAACGCTCATTATTTCACGTAACTAAGGATCCGCCTATGTTCTTTGATCGTTTTTCATTTTTTGTGTTATTTATCAAGATTTGTAAAAGTCTCAGAACAAATGTTGTTTGGATTGATGTAGAGAGGCTGCCTGCAAGAGGTCTCGCACTAATGAAAATTAACTCTGTAGATATTAGCCATTAAGTCTTGGACATGTATGTAATATTAATATATTCTATTTATATGTTCGGGTACATTTTTCTTTACTTTATTATCTGTTAGCTATACATGACACAAATTCATAAAGAAAATCCATTGAATCTATAGAAGCTCATGTGAATGTGATAAAGATTTATTTATAAATAAACGAGCTTTTGTCCGCGACAACGTACCCGCATAAACTGAAATAGTATATTATGTAACAAGTGAGCTAAGCCTGCGGCTCGGGCTCAAATCACAGCCTCGACTGTAATTAGCAATGCTCACGAGTTACATACGACGTTTTTCAACACACTTGTGAGTAAAAGACAGACATACGTGATCATAAAATTTATTTGAAGCAGTTGTTGAAGGTACAGTTGACAAACTTATATTCTACATTATTATTTGAAGTGCTGCTGGCCAGACAAATCGCGACATAGACAAATCACGGGAATGATTTGGCATTAAATAATTAGTGCTAGATATCGACGGTTGTGGTTCAAGGCCAGGACAAAACTTCTTCCGCTTCGGCTCTAAATTAATGCCGCCTGGACGCGCGCGCTCAGCGGTCAGTAGCCCTGTCCCATTACACGTACACACGCTATTGTTGCTTGGAGGCGCTGTGCGGGCCGCTGCTGCTGCAGGCGCGCCGCCTGGACGCGCGCGCTCATATATTTAATGTATAACCCGGATCAATAAAATATGCTCTGTTTACTCGCATGTAATTTGCACTAAGGTACAATTCAACTTTGTAGGATTCATTATATTATGCACTAGGGTATAATATATTATGCACGCGTGACTTATAGCCCAGTTTGTAGTTCTAAATTAAATAGAATAAGGCTCACTTTACGAGCAAGTGTGTTGAAAAGTCCTATATTTCCTGTACACGTGGGAATTTCAAAATTCCTTCCCTAAAGCACCCAGACACTTATTGAAGAACCTTTTTACGAAGTTTTACATTGGTGCACTCAAGGAATAACATTTTTAATACAAACTTAAAAGTCCTATATTCCTAAATTACGCGAAATTCTTCCTATGCATCCCTACACCCCTAAAAATGTATGTTCTAAATTTCAGCTCACTACGCCTAGTAATGGCTGTTCGTTGTCTGTCAGTCACTCAGTGCCACCAGTAACGGAACTGTTTTATATCTATTGATTTAATTATGCCACCCCATAATTAAAGTTTGAAGGCTAGATAATGAAAACTTAGTATAGTCTTAGGTTACCCCGATTTATTATATTAAACACAATGCTTATATTTATTTTACAAAACTTACTGATTGTTGCGGCGCCAAAGATTTTGTCGTCATCATTGACACGTATGATTCTGTATGCATATTCTTCATCCTTTAAAAAAAATATAATAGTTACATATGACAGTTAAGGTTTCCGGTTAATCTGCTCATTTTCTTTTTTGTGACTCTTGCATAGTATAGTTTTATCATGGTAAAATAATGTGTGTAAACAAAGTAAATAACACGTTTCATTTTAGTATGGACGTCTGGCCAATTCCTGTGCCAAATAAAATAGTTGTGGAATACCATTATGAAAACACTTAAAATAACTGTTAATCAAATTGCTAGTTACCTTTCGTAACTAGAAAAACTACTAGAATCGACTACAGATGAAAGGACTTGAGGTTTTTAAGCTCTTTAACAGGAACTCGACTCAATTCATACGGTTAACAACTCAATGAGTCTTTAAACCCTGAACCTTAACCCTTATTTGAGTCCAAGACTGGGGCCTCTAAGTCTCTTTATGACTTGAGTCATTTTGAAATGACTCCAAATTTTAAACGACTCGAGTCTAAACGAAAAGGTTCGAACCTTTTTAAAACGACTCGGTTCGCGGGAGTCTTTAATCGTGAGGCGCGCTCATACATCTTATTACTAGAGTAAATCTGGATATGGGATATCGTATTCCTACGCTAATTATTACGGGTAAAAGAGGTTTATAAGTCATATACGCAGATTTAGTTTCTATTTTTTAATAAGTTATTTAGATTTGGAATAAGTTAATACAAGTTTGATTCAATTAATAATAAAACAAAAAAAATATTTAAAGCTATTTTTGTCATTTTTAGTTATTTATTGATTCATTGCAATTATGCTATGTTATATATTTATAGAAAGTAAAAATTTATAGTGATGCAAAATTAGAAAACTTAATTAAAATACAATGATCAAGCACTGAAGTTTATTATTTTATAATCCCACGTTAAACAGCTCATCTTATGTTAAACGACTCGAGTCCTTTACTAAAAGGTTCGCGACTAAGTCGTTATAACTGTTATTAAAAGACTCGAGTCGTTTTATTTCAGAGTTCAACTCTAAATTGAATGAAGTCTCCTACATTAGTAAAAAGCCTCAAGTCGTATTTTTGAGTCGAGTCCTAAAAAATTGAGGCGAGTTTCGATTGAAAAGGCTTAAAAACCTCGAGTCCTTTCATCACTAGAATCGACAATGAGCACAGGTGACTGACGACGCCATATTTAAGTCATATTTTCAGACATTCCTATATTTTTGATTTCTGCCTGGACGTAAAATATGATTTCAATTAAAAAAACTAGAAAAGCAAACTGAATTCATAAAATATTGTGTATTTTTGGTAGATATTAGTAGTGGTGAAATGTCACTTCCGTACATTAAGTATGTTGACCTTTCAGGATCATCTCTCATTAAGCGTTTATAACTTTTTGTATTCAAACTCCTATGCTTCGAAGTAAAAAATTCTTTTTAAAAATTTTTGTTATTTTTTTATACATTCTAAGAACAAAAGACAAATCTCTATAGCTTTGGAATGCATTTCATTGATAGATTGATTACGTACATACAGTAAGTACTTCCGGCCATTTTGTATAACTGTGGAGATTCATGGCAATACCGTCATTTCGTTTTTTCATTTGCACACCTAAATTACTGATGCAACTTTAAATGTTGTATTTCTATTTGCTTTGTGAATAATTTCCACGATCCTAAAATTTGGCACAGGTTGCGGCCAGGAATGCAACGGAACCTTTAAGATAGGTAACTCGTTTTTATATGTTATACCATGAAATATAGAGAAAAGTCTTATCTTCTTTTTTATTTTAATAAAAAATAGAATAATAAACGAGTATTTGTATGTATAGATTGCGCCAAATATCTTGTGCCCTCTAAAGTTGAAAACATCTGCGTAAAATTCCTTGCAACGACTTCAGAGAGGACAAATTATTCTCGCGTTTTAAACTAACACTTCAGTTATAGAAATATCAATGAGTCTATGAAGAACAAAAAGGATTAATCAGGAGTTAAAAAAAGAAAAATATATAGATGGCGTTGTACACAGAGCTTTTGTCAAAGTCAACTTCAACGATCGATTTTTTTAACATGTCACCGATTTACCGCCACCAGTGTCATTGTCATGCAATTTTTCTCACAATTTCAAATTACGCATAAAAGCCACGTAATGCGAATAAGCTAAGTATTAATATTTTTCATCTTAAAATGTAAATTCGCTATCATAAATACTTAGTGCCAACCTTTTTTCTGCATTTTCTCCCCTGGCAACATTCGACATTCGACGGTAGTCAGAAGGCCGCAAGTAGTTAACCTGTAATTTAAATAAACTTATTTGTTCCTTGTAACATTTCTTGAAATGAGATATAGATACTCGAAATTAATGATTTGAAAAAAATTACATTTCTGTTTTACCGTGTTTTTGTTTCTGTTTTTGACAGATTATTTTAAGGCTCATATAAACTTACAGACATAAACTCTACTACAATGTTGATTTATTCGATTGTTCTCTGCGGAGAATTGACAGCAAAGCTAATATTTGAGTCATGATCAAGGTTTCATGCCTAAAATTCGTTTCTTGGGATAGCAATTTATAGGGTCATGAAAAATCATAAAGACTACACTATATGCAGACAATATTTCTCGAAATATACTAAGCAGCCAGTTTCAAAACAGTTGGAAATTTCATGTCCTGTGGAGTGTAGCGGTGTGCAAGATCCGCTTATTTATAAAAACGTTTCAGCGACGGTGTGATCGGGCAATATTTCATAAAGATGTAGTCAAGATAATGTCACTTACCATCATGTGAAATTGAGGTTAAACGCGTAAAAAACAAATCATCTAATATACAAACTATCTCTTTTGTCTTTCGGTTTATTTTTCACATTAACGCGGGCACGCAAATCCAAGTGCGTTAAGCGGTATTCTATTTGTTATTTTTTTTAATTTCTCTACGTAAATAACAAAGAAAAATGAACCTGGGACGTAGTATCTTCCATTTTGTAATGTTCTCCAGCTAAGGACGACTCCTTTGACATCACCTCGTGACTCGACTCCGTAGTCAAGGCGGTGGCTTCACGGAATTGCTTTTCGAACAACGGAATGAATGACTGGAAATAAGAAACAAATTCGAATTTTAAAAGCGTAAAAATATGAAAAAATATAAGAGTGCCGTAAATTTAAAAAACGAACCCTTCTATAAAATTGAATTTATCACAAGTGAAATTGCACATTATAAACAGCCTGAAAATATCTGTGGACTTGAGCTAGTGACGTCATACGAAATGGCGGGTCAGCCAACAAAATAACAAAACGGTTAAATACGAGATATGTTCGTGCACGATTTACTTAATGTCCACTACGACACCGTTAACCACCTATAATTTAAGACTATAAATAAGAACATAGAATTAAAAAAAAAACTACACCTAATATATGACACAGTATTTGAATGAAAGTTTGCCAACCAACATCGTTAGTTGGTGCGGTTTGAAACTCCCCCCACTGATACTATGTGTAATGAGGAGTTTTCAGTCTACGATTTAAAAAAAAAAGTAGTTCACTTTTCAACATTAGATGGCGCTGATCTAACTCAAGTGTCAACTCAAGTACCAATTTCAGTACCGTACCTACGTGTAATAATTATTAATATACTTCATGTAAAGAAAAAACGCTGCAAAACAAACTAGGAGAATAAAAAACAATGAAATGTAATATTATTAATTTGAAGGTTATGGCAATCAGCAAGAATTTTATCTCTACGATCAGTCAACTGTCAACAAAGAGGATACGATATTGACATTGACTCTTCAGTGTTGTTCAACGCCATCTAGTATGTATTGAAAAAGCTTAAAAAAATGAAACGAAAAGGCCTCATTCTGTTCGTGTAGGAGCGTCTTAGAATAACCTTACCACCCGAGGATAAACGTGTCGTAAAAGGCTATTAATCCGAGTGATCCTCTTGGTATGATCCCGTCAGAGTTCGACTGGCTGGTGTGATGTGTGACGAGGGAGCCAAATAATACACGTCATGTAGATTCTAAGTTGACAGTATATTGGTTAAATAACGAATACATAATGGGGAGATGCGTCACTCACTAAACCTTCCCGGCAATTCTACAAAACAAAAAAAAATATTTTTTTATGTTTTTTTTATAACAAAATTTAATTCAATTTTCATAAAAGTAATACATAAAATATCAATAATCGTATTTATTTGTCACACATTAATTGATGTGTTTAAAAAAGGTTAGGACTTCTGATCAACATGTTATAGTTTATTTAAACACTTAGATTTTTTAATTATTTTAGGAATATATAGAAAACATTAAATTGATTAATTTAAAAGTAATATAAAATTGAATTCTATAAATTGTTTTTCCATAATTTCTTACTTAATAACTTACATAGCAGCATTGACAAAACAAGGTTAAACAAATCTGATAATTTAATATCAACATTAAAAGTTAAAGAAAATTCAAAAGAAATATGTTTGAGTGTAAATAGCTTTACAAAAATAATAAAAATTAGGGCATAAAATACATTATAAAAAACCTAAACATTATAAAAAAATCGTACTCCTTAAAAAAAATCCTTTAATATGGGTCGCCATGGGGGGTGCGGCACTCACTACACTGGCGACCACCGGTAATGTGTTTCAGCAATATTTTATGAAGAGCCAGTTCTATCCTGGGCCCGTGCATTTTCATTTTCGACCTCATCTTCACCTACCGTCAGGTGACATTGAGGTTAAAAAAGGCCCCTCGTTTTTTAGTATATGTTGTTAATAGCGGCAACAGAAATGTATCATTTGTGAAATTTTCAACTCTCTCTATCTCGATCCATAAGATACAACCTGGGAATAGACAGACAAACAGGAGGACAGACGAATAGAGGAACCCTAAAAACTTAGTCAATATTTCAAGGAATGATGCCTTAATGTTTTTTTTAATGATCTAATATAACAGACATGTGACGCATTCCAACGAGGTCCACAGATATTGCTAACCTTTAAAAGTACACGTACACTAAGTCGGGCTGCAGCGGGGCGCTTCACAGCACAAAAATCCGCTTTTATCACTCGAATACGTTTAATATGATCTATCGCATACTATGCCGAGTGTGCAGCGTGTCACATAATCCGCCGCGGATTTTGGGTATCGTGCGATCCGGTTCGTTCGCCCGCTGCGCCCCGTCACAGTATATCAAGCTGACAAAGTGACAAAATAACGTAAATTGTACTCATAATCCGCAGATGCGATGCGGCCTGCTCCACCCTGCTGTGGCCCGACATATGCGTGTAGCTTTATACCACATAATGTCATTACTAACAGAACTATTTTAATAATGTTCTACACATTTGTTCTATTCAACAGAAACGATTTAACACGACGGGATCATTAAATACCCTCTTACCTCTTTCAACTGCGTGCCCAGGCTAGTAAGAATTTTCCCGTTGAGCATTCCGGATAACACATATTCCGGCATTTTCAGGAGGGTGACTTCAGGAGACTCAAACAGCGGGATCTCTTGCTGGGTCAGTCTGATGAAGTAGATGTACCGCCGATTGCGAGTCGTAGTCATAGGTGTGAAGGCTCCGAATACCGGAATAAGTTTCGGATATCGAATGACACGAGGCACTGGACGCTGTAAAATTGTAACAACAAAACAAATTTGTAGAAGAAATGAGCTAAGTTGAATGCTGTAAATTTTAATACTAAGCGTACTAGGTTCTAGATTTTTTAAAAGGTAGTGTCGATACCTAAGTGAAGTGACCTAAGTGACACTTTACGTGAATACGTGATAGTGTTACAAAAATAACTAAGTACCGAGCTATTCTACGAAAAAAAAACTGCCACGACTGCTCTGTGACAGTGAACTAAAACTTTACCTTCGATTCCAGTTGTCGCGGGTTTGATAAGAGGCCTGTGTATGTCATACAGGATATGAATGTAAATACAAAAAGCTACAACAGGTATGTGTATTTTAAAAGTCAGTATGGCATATACATGTGCTCAGTAATATATTTAGATCTTAAAATCAAACTACCAAACTAGAAAAAAAAATCAAGAAATATTGTGCAAATCCATACGATTAAGATTAAAATCTTACAGTAACAGTATAGAATTCCAATGTGCCCTCTTCAGGTGGTAGATCCTCGGGTGCTGAAATCGTTTAAATTTGTTTTTCAGATGACTGCTTGCTAAGTGAGACACGCATGCGGTTTTTTTTTATGTGTGGGCACTATGTGATAATCCTCATCACAGGAGAAGGACCCTTAAGGTTTATTCCTGCGGGCGTATCATAGCAAAGGTTGGCCATGGAACTATTCTACTTTTTCATTTACTCTTTTTCTTAGATAATATTGCCAGTGACAGTTTTAGCCACAGTCAGACGTTAAGGAAATGGATAGTTCTAAGCGTTATACAAGAATACCTATATCTCTTTTAAGCATAATCCTAATAGAATGCGTCTACGTGATCAACGCGAGTTCGCGCGATTTTCAGTCTTACGAATCCGCGATGAAACATACTGAATAGAGTCTTTAATCGGCATTCGCGCGATGCGGTTAATAATCGCGTTGTCGCCTTGCAATAGAGTAGAGATGGCTTTAATAAAAATGCTGTACCTACCTAATGGCCGGACTAATAAAACTTTTTAAACCTAATGCCTAAATACTGGCCGCCAAAACGCTGCTGTTCTAGTCAATCGGGCAGATTGACCGAATGACGTCTCGCAGGAGAAACGAAAAGGGTGAGAAAAGTCTTCAGGATATTATTAATCTCCTGAAGGTTAATGATCCAGACGACATGCCTACATTCGTGGCAAAAGACCTCAACAAGTTGCCGCCAGTCACGTTCGACCACGTCGCCGTTACCAGGATCCTGAAGGATATAACTACCCTGAAGACTTCCCTGGCTGCTGTCGAGTTGAAGTTAAAGGCCTCTCCAATGTAGAACAAAAACAAAAGCAACAAAAAAAAGTAGGTAAGTAATTAAAACAGACCGAACACAAAACGATACCTATACATTTCAAAACAACAACAATTTTTACTCAATGCACGTTTTTGTCATTGGATTCAAATTCAGTCATGATAATCTTCATTTTGTAGTTGGTCAATTAACTTAGCCCACTTAGGCGTCGTCCTAATTGGCAGCGATCGTACGATGGCGCGATGCGTTCTCGTCGTGCGATAAGTTCAAACATACAGATATCTTCAGAGTGTCCTATTTGAACTTCGCAAGTCATTGTGCGAGCATCTATGTTTGAACTCATCGCACGACGAGAACCCATCGCGCCATCGTACGATCGCTGCCAATTAGGACGACGCCTTAGGCCACCTTAGTGCGTTTCAAATGAAACTGCAACGTCCGTACCATACGCACATTCGATACGGACGTTCGGAATGCGCCAAGCACCGCGTATGATACGCGCGTACGGTACGGAAAATGTTATGAAAGTTTGTATGTTTGAATCTCTCTTAGTAGGAGTTATATAAGTATATGGGTAGGTGTGTCTATTTGAAGATACGGACGCACGGTACGCGCGTTCGAACGCATAACTCACCGTTGGCACTTATACATCGATAAGACCCCGTCAGACACTTATAGATCTACATAGTTTACAGACGACAAAACTTTACATTGTTTAACGCCCAAAGACTAATATCGTCGACGTCACTTTTTTTACTATTTACTTCGAACGACCGACCCGCTGTCTAGTTTTATTTTAATTCTTTATTTTTTATTGAGAGTTTGATTTTTTTCACTCTCGTAGAGACAATCATCTTATAAACTAGCTTAAACTAAACAAAATCTACATTTATAAACCAACTTATACATTCCATTCTCATACATTTTTAGGTTTTACAATTAATGCCAATCTGAGCTACTTTATACAATCCAATTGTTAATTTTGAAAAAGGTGTCGCTAAAATGGAGCAAAATACTAAACCGCACATATTTATAACGAAACATTGCAAAACTTCCAGCCTTTGAGGTTTGTTTCGGACCAAAAATATGCTGCACATCTTCAACTCCACAATCTGAACAGTTAGGAGATGCTACCCTTTTCGCTGTCTAGTTTAAACCTACGTACTTATTTTCAGCACTAGACAGGAACTTTAAGAGATTATTATATCACGATTTTTTAATTTGATCTCAAAGATTGCTAAGCAAATAGGGAAAGGAAGAAACAAATCAGATACCTCCTATAAATAAAAACTTTTAGCCATAGGAAAAATTCGTCTAAGCAACATACTTACGAGGTGGAAAAGTATACGAATCTTCGACAACTAACGGATAGTCATCCGATCCCTGCACATCCATTTCAGACTTCTTTGCCAGCATTGTCTCGCTGCCCTCTCCTTCCACTTGAGAGGCTTCCCTGGCTTCCGAGAGGACCGCCGTTTCTATGTCCGATGAGTCCACTGTAAGAAACAATATAATGTTAAAAAATAGTTAAAATTTTAACTGTACTAACAAAGCTCTTTTATTTGATACCCCCATGAAACCGTCTTGAAAAAATATTGCTTTAAGTCCCCTAGAGGGCGCTGTAGCCAATTTAACGTAACCTCATGTACTTAATCAGTGGACAATGAAGAGACTTCCAACGACATCACATTTGTTATATTATGATTGCTAGTTTAGAAGTGATGATCATCCATACCACCTAACATACATACCTACATGTCAAAATCATAATCCTCCTTTTTGCTTCGCCGTAGTCGGGTAAAAACTTGCAGATAAATTGGAGCTCTTAAACGACCACTTTGGCGATGGGGATGTGAGCTTCACATGTTTGTTGGCATTAGTAGGTATGGGTGTATTAGGTACTAGCTGCTGCCCGCGACGTCGTCTGCGTGAACGCTATGCAGCACCAAACGCACCTACGATTATAACACTGCTAGCGTGATAATATGTAGCCTATATGTTGACCCGACTTCTTAACTATCTTCATGCTAAATTTGAAGTAAATCCATGCAGTAGTTTTTGAGTTTATCCCGGAAAGACAAACAGACAAAAATTCTAAAAACTATATTTTTTGTTTCTGTTTCGATTGTAAATCATACCCCAAGTATTCTTTTAAAAAAATATTCAATGTACAGTTTTGACTTTCCTACCATTTTATTATATGTATAGATGTATGATATGTACGTATTTATGAAAAATAAATAGTAAGTAGTACATATAAGTATACATATCCGTTGCCTAGTACTTATTACACAAGCTAAGTATAGATAGTTCAACTCAGTTGTGCGCGCGGCCCTATGTGTGGGTAAACCTTGTAGGTATACAGTTACTTTGTGTGCGCACAGTGACGACGACTGCAGCGTCACTGCCACACAAATGGAAGTTGTATATTTACAAGCGCACACACACATAGCGCCACGCACACACACATAGCGCCGCGCGCACAACTGAGTTGAACTATCTATAATTACTTTAGGGCTAGATCGCGCTGTTTCAATATAAGTCCAACAATTATTTATTCAAATTATAGTTTATTCTTTAATCTCATCAGCTGTGTGTTCCTTAAGGGTGCCTGTCCATTGATGAGGAGCGAGCTGTCGAAGAAGCGGAGAAATATTAGGTAAGCAATAAGATTGCATTAAAACTCCGCTCAGATGCGGAACGGAGTTCTTATTGCTTAATATTTCTCTGTTTTTCCGCTCCACCAGCTCGTTCCACACCAATGGACGGGTACCCTAACGCGAGTGTTACCTATATGATATTATATTACATAAAAGAATGATAATATCAATTCTTTTAAATCTTTTTTATATTATAAAAAAGTCAACATTATTTAAGTTTGAACTCCCTGAAATATATATCAAAGGAAAATACCCAATATCAAGGATGATCATCAATGAATTAAATGAAAAAAGTTAAATCAATCATGAAAAACCATTAGATACAAAAATACCTTAATATTTAAGAAGATGATTTGTAGCTTCCCCTACATGGAATCCTAAACTTACTAAAGAATACAAAACTCAATATCCAACAATCTGCAAGTCCTAAAACTACACAGTCAGCTAGTTTTGTGTTCACTAGATTGAGAAACAGATAGAAGTAATTGCTCACTCTTTAAACAGTTTGGTGACACCCATTACCTCAGTCAAAAACATTTCATATACTTCATTAATTTTATTAGTCAAGTCAAACATTGTGGGGATTTACATATTCATTATACATATATTTCCTAACTTAACATTCTACAGGTAAGTATTATAAAACAGAAAATTTTCAATGCGTTATGCTTGACAAAAATTCACATTTAGCATACTCACTTGTACCTGGAATGTTTAAGGTGTAAAAGTAGCAAAATTTTTTTAACCTGACACATAAGTTGTATTTTCAGGTGAATAAACTAGAAAAATTATGAATTATACCTACGCAAACTAACTAAATATCAACCTCTGTAGTGTCAGAATGTTGCGAGGGAGAGATTCCTATCCGCCAACAGAATCTCTTTATTGAGAAGAAAAGGATTCCTGTCAATGTTCAAACTACTATAACAAATATAATATATTCATAACCTGAGGGAGGTTCTGTCTCTGTTGATGGTGTCTCTGGTGGTGGTTTCTTAGCGGCCTTCTTTGCTGCTTTCGTCATTGCTTTTTTCTCGCCTTTTTTCCATTTGGGTGGTGATGGTGGTGGAGGAGGTGGTGGTGGTATAATCTCTGAATGAATAATTAATGGTGGGTTATATTGTTAACAAATATAAAGTTTGAACATAACATCCCTGTAGGTATATTTTCCCATTGAATTTTGAAAGCAACTTAAAATTTTGCAAAGCATGCTTAACTACAGCTTCTTACTTACTTAGTTTCATACTTGAAAGGGAAATTATCAAAATACATATAATCATAGTATCAATGCATATTTAATGCTCATTACAAGCTCATTAATTGCATATACAAATTTTATCAGCACAATGATGCTAAATACCTACTCATAATACTTCAATTAAATTATTAAAATGAATAACAAAAAGAAAACCTTCTGCAGCAGTTTTTAATATTTAAAGTTACTTACTCCACTCAACAAAATCTTTATCTTCATAAATAATTTTATCAGCCATGATCTTTGAGACATAGAAAGTCCTTTTATCCAAGGACTGTTCATTTGGCTTTAATGGGGATAAAATAAATGTTTTAAGCTTCTCCTTTGCATTATCCTTTTTCAACATATTGTAAAATAAATCATCATCATCAAGACCAATAACTGATAAGATCCTTTGCTTGAACCAGAGGATGCGTGGATCATTCTCAAAGTCTAAATCAGCTGGTATTTCTTCTTCGGAATGTTCAGACGAAGTAATACTTTCATTAGACATGGTTGGTCTTTATAATGAGGACCTGAAACAGTGCAGTGCTTATTGATATTAAGTGAAGAATTAATAAATATGGAATCTTGAGGTCTTAGACAATGTTTCATATTTAATTGAACAGGATTAAGATTAAGTACCTGCAAAACAAATACTAGTAAGTATATTATTAAACCTAATGAAAACCAGAGGAAACCTAGTGGCTTATTACATTTTCTACTGATAAAATAGTTAAAAATAAATACAATCATCATAATTAAAAATTTTATCGAAAATACTCCAATCTTTTCAACTTGAATTTCAATTTCACAATTACTGCAACTACTTCTTATTTGCATACTGATTCACAGCTGAAGAAAATAAATCAGTTCTCGATATAACTATTGGTTTTCAATAAAAAACTATAAACTATGAAAAACCTCAAACAAACTCTCTTAGTAACATTAAGTAACTCACCTCTTACCAATAAAAACGTTCAATTATTTGTATCACAACATATTGGGTCACTAAATTAAATTAAAGATATATTTAGAAACAGATTTGTTTCTTGTTACCTAGACTTCCAAGCATTGTAATTGTTTTGTCGAAGAACACAAACAAAACACAGCCGCGCTTCACCTGTTGTCATAGCAACAAGCAAGACAAAAGTCATTGGTTTGCTTTGACATAACTTTGGCATAATGGCGGCTCCACATTAGTGCCGTGAAGCTCGGTGAACAGGAACGAATGTGAATACGGACGGTTTTCGCGGGGTTCACTCACGCACGTTCATGCCTGTTCCCCGATAGCGTCAGTACAAAGGGTTCGTGATTCCTTCGCGTGGCTTTCACGCATACACATTACACATCCAAATTCGCAGCCCCCCAGTCAGTTTACCTACGCCGGAATACGAAAGTGTACGGAAGGAAGTTTGCAGTGTCTACGCGCGCGCTATAGATTCACGCGAGCGTTTAGAAAAAACGAAACTGAAATTCTCTTTTTAGAGCATTACCTTTCTGAAAATGCTGGACTGGGAGCGAAAGAAAAACGTAGAATGTGCCAGCTGCTTCTCTTCCCGGGCGTACTGTAAAGGTCAGTTAAGGGACAGAGGTTTTATTGGCATTTTTGTGGGCGATATGCTGACCCCCTGTCACTGCAATAGTCTTCCTCCATCATTATAATATCTCCAAATTTGTCAAACGTGACATCAGATGGTTTTATAGCCGCTGGCGTCCTGCATATGGCCTATCCCATAAGGGATACAGGCGTGAAAGTTATATATGTGTAGGTACTAGCTGTTTCCCGCGGTTTTACCGGCGCCATTTCAAATCCCGCGTGAATATCGAGATAAAAAGTAGCGTATTCGCTATTCCAGACTGTAAACTATCACTTTGCCAAATTGCATCCAAATCCATTACGCTGTTTACATCCAGACATGCATACATCCATCCATCCAAACATTCACATTTAAAATATTCAAAATTTTAGTTTGCTTTCATTCGATAGATGTCGCTGTACGTTGATAAAATCGCGCAAGAAGAGTTATAATAAATGACTAAGCCATATTTACTTAGTATTTTTTTCATTCAAGAGTTCAGATTCAGCTACAATTAATTTTTGACAGGTTTGGAACGCTTGATCTGTTGCCTTCTGTACCTACATACCATCTGTTTACTGTGCAAGTTTATGCAAAACACCCACATCATAAGAACAAAAGCAAGCATCACGATGCGTGGAGACGGATTAGTATTCTAATGGATATAGATATAGAAATCAATCAATTGAAAAAGAAAAGACTCTTTACTGTCCAGTTATTGTTTTTATCGACAAAAGGTTTGTAGAATGAAATATTTTAGTTATAAGTAAATCATTCATTTCACAACGTATCCATATTTAAAGGTTAGTAACAATGCGAACCCTAATACTAATATTAGTCATTCAAATAAATTTTATCATTACTTAGTCATCATAAATTCAAATTTAAAAACAATGTCAACACTATAAATGTCAATGTCAAAACTATAAATATTCATTAAACACCTATAATTTAAAAATGTATGTCACTACAATAATAATCATCCTCCTTCTCGTGGACGCTGTGGTTGGCAAACTGGTCGAACGCAACCGTCGCATTTTCTCCGCAGCCTGGATCGACTACAAAAAAGCATTTGCCACTGTGCCTCATACATGGCTCTTGCTTGAGAGCTCTTTAACTGTACAAAATCGACGGTACGGTTCGAATATTTCTCGAACGAAGTATGAGACAATGGAGTACAATGCTCAGTCTCTAAGGCAAGCAAATAACGGAAGACCGAATCCGAGCCCACTTTCGTTTTGTCTAGCTCTGAATCCTCTTAGCACATTGCTGGAGGGATCAGACACGGGCTTTCAGTTTCGTAGAGGGGGCAATTGGTTATCCCACCTTTTTACATGGATGACCTCAAGCTGTTAGCTGCAACGGCTTCATGATTAAGGGAACTGCTAAAAATCGTGACAGATTTAAGCGGCTTCATCAAAATGGAGTTTGGAGTGGACAAGTGTGCGTTTGTCCATGTGGAAAGGGGAAGGTTTACTCGTTCTCAGAGGGTTCTACTAGGCCCCGTTAACCTGAGAGCTCTATCCGAAAATGAAACATACCGGTATCTGCGTATGTCACAAAACATCAGTGTCAAGGAAACGGGCGTAAAACAGTCTACTCGCGAAGTCTTTTTTGAACGCCTGACAAAGGTACTTACTAGGTAGTTCTTTGTCGGGTCTCAATAAAGTCCGAGCGTGTAACGGATGGGTTATGGCCGTTCTTTCGTACACCTTTGGCGTACTCAGATGGACTCAGACCGAATTAGACGCCCTGGATTGGAAAGACCGCTCTACTATGACCCTCCGTAGAATGCATCACCCGAGGGTAATGAGGCTATACATCTCCCGGAAGTGCCGAGAAAGAGGCCAACTTAGCGCCTAAACCTTGCACAATCGAGATATATGTAACCTATTTTATGGCGAAGGCGGACGTGGGTATGTATAGAGAGGTCGTAGCGTGTGACAAAGGACTCACTCCTCTCAATCTGGGCCTCGAGACATGGCAGTACTAAGCATTTCTGATCATGAGACCGTATGGAAAGAGAAAGAGCTTCACGGAAGGTTTTACAAGGCTCTACACGAGCCACACGTAGACTGTAAAGCCTCCGTGCATTGGCTATACTTCGGGGACCTTTTTGGGGAAACCGAAGGGTTTGTCTTTGCGATACAGGACCAGGTTGTCAAGACGAACAACTACCGGAAGCACATAATGAGGGCCGCCTACCTGGCGAGTACCTCAGACATATGATTTCGGGTTGTTCTGTTCCTGCCAACACCGAGTATTTGCATAGACATCACCAAGCAGCCAAGATTCTCCGTCAAGAGCTCGCTCTGAAATACTGTCTCATCAATCAGAAGCTGCCTTATTTCTAGTACACGCCGGAGCCCGTTTTCGAAAACGGCAGCGCCAAGCTCTACTGGGATCGGTCCATTATCACAGATAGGACTATTCTAGCGAATAAACCTGATATCGTGTTAATCGACCGATCGTCGTCTAAAGTGTTTCGCATGACGAGAACTCGTGAAGGGCGTAAATGAAAAACCTAACACTTAAAAATATGAAATAAAAAAAAGACATAAGACTGAAATCAAAATGAAAACAAACTAATTACTTATGTTCCTACTTCTTTTTAAGAGAACGTGACCGCCTTAAAAGACTGACCGACTAAAAATATTGTAATTATTTTTTATTGGATTGGTAAGTACCCAATGTCAACAATCATTTGACCAAAGTTTGGCGGGTTTCAATATTCAACTGACTGGTATGAGTAACCGATACAGGTACAAAACTGGTAGAAGAAAATAGCGTTTCACAATATCTCTTTACATGAAGTTCTTCCAAAAAACTAGGCGATACGTGATGTACGCATTCGCAAATTATTTGTATGATATTTAACCTAAAAAAAAAGACGTGTGGCACTCGGAGACTGCCGCGGTAAAGCTATTGCATAGCGTTTTTTATCAACTTATGCAATTATAATTATTTATTTATTTTATTAATGCAGTAATGTTTGATCTAATATGAAGTTCCACAAGTTCCTAGTAGATGGCGCTGATTGTTTATTAAATCCCGCATGTAAAGTTATGAAATCAAAGTATCACCGCTGTGCCGGTCGGAGTGGGGGGTGTTTTTTTTCGTTACGGAATTTCTGGATTCGGTCCCCACGCTCAAGGCCCGCGATAGAAGCTATGCAATAGCTTAATAAATATATAAACTAATTCAATTTATTCTTGATATGTTTTGGTATTCGATAAATACATTACAGTATATTTTTAGGGCTTTTGTTAATAATGGCGTTTCATTCCTTACGTAAAACGAAACGCCAATCAAAATGACTTAAAGGCCTTCCAGACGATCGGACCCAACCGCCAACAAGCGTGACCTTGGTTGGGTTGGTGTAAAAATGGATCGTGTAGAACTCGGTTGTCCAACCAATTATTTGGTTGATGCCAACGGCCTTGGTAGGGAGCGCGTCCGTCCCGACAGGCTGCGGTCGTGGTTGGCGCCAACCGTCTGGAACGCTGTTGGCCAACGCGAGCCCTTCAGTGTGCGCTTGTCGGCCGTCGTGGGCACACGTCATTGTGGTTACAATGGATTCGCAATACGAAATTCCCGAACGAGAGATTCTGACTGAATTTATATGTCTAAATTAAATTTTGAAAGACATCAGAGTGAAGAATCCTTAAAATATTTAGATGGTTTAAAGTTATTCGCTCTTTCAGCCACAGTTTCATCCACTTTCTTCTTTTTCTTTGTTTTTCTTCTTCACTCAAACATAAAAAAGTTCACGCCAAGCCGATCTTTTGTTGCTTCGATAGATGTTTACGCTACGAATTCCGGAGAGAAGTGACAAGTTGAGTCAACCACCCGACCGTGTAGAACAAATACAAAATTCGGTTGACCCAACCAAGGCCACGCTTGTTGGCGGTTGGGTCCGATCGTCTGGAAGGCCTTTCATGTTGCCATTGGTTAAATCACATTTTTAATTTAAGTTAAATTCATAAATTGTTACGTCGTTGGCTAAATAAAATTACTTATCTTGTAATTGGTCACATGTAATGAAAACTTAACCCGGTATTGGCCGCAGCAGACCGCCATGCCACCTTTACCTAAGTGGTTTAAATTAGTAACTTGTTACGTCGTCATTGGCTAAATAAAATGACTTAACTTGTTAATGGTCAAATGTAACCTAACAACCCATTACAGTCAAACAGTTCGTAAGCAGTAGTTGAGATGTCAAGATTTTGAATAAAGAAAGGCATTTTGGTAGTGAATTCTATTGTTCGTAGGCAAAACGAACAGTTTTCATGATATTGAAACCCGCCAATAATCGACGTCTTGATAGTAGCAACTTAAAATTCCAACGATTAATAAGATCGATAAATCAAAATATTAACAGTTTCAAGTATCAACAGTTCAAAAGATCGACAGTTCAAAAGATCGACAGTTCAAAAGATTGACAGTTCAAAAGATCGACAGTTCATTTGATCTACAGGCTGGCAAAATGACAACAGTTAAGGTATTAAATAAAAATCGATTTGTACAACACATTTTTCACTAGGTACAATAGGTGGATGTCGAATGATTTTAGGGTCATGTAAGCTATGCGCCGTTCATTTGTCAAATGTTTCATTCGATAAAAGTGTTTGAACTCGATGTAAGCTAACTACACATACCTGAGCATCTTAACAATAAAGCTAGTAATAATCAACGAATTCAGAGCATTAAAAAAACCGACTTATATTTAATGTCGATTAAAATCATCTCAAAACAAAGGCACTACCTACGTTATTGACAAATAATTATCTTCTGATGACGAAGTAGTGAAGTCGTCGTGGCGCCGTGGTTACTGTGCATATCAAAAGATATCGCAGGTCAAGCGCACTCGGTGCGGCCGGTATTAGGATGGGTGACCGCCGACCATTCATGTCTCACGACGACTTCCGTGCTTCGGAGGGCACGTTAAGCAGTCGGTCCCGAGTGCTGTATACTTCTATACAGTAGTCGTTAGGGTTTGTCAGAAGCCATTTCGGCACCCTGAAATATCTGACATCCACCAACCATCACCGGGCCAGCTTGGTGGATTACGGCCTAAACCTACTCGTCACCCAGAATAGAGACTCATTACACGTAGTGAAAGCCATCCTCATCACGGTGGAACTACTGAAAGCTAAAGTGACCACCGCCACGAACCCTCTGACGCCTTTACTGCTAAAGATCTAGTTAGCCAAAGGGTTAGCCGACCACTAAAATAAAGGCCTTCTCATTACCGTTCCAAAGAAAGTTAGTGAATGTGGCAGTCCGAGGGGCACCACTTTGCTGCCGCGTCTCCCCGATTATATAAAAGGAGCAGCGTCGCCGCCGCTCGTCTCGTTCTTTCCATCGGCGGCCGTCGCGTGAACAACACGTCGCGCTGGGAGCGCGCGGCGTGGGACATCCAAACGGCGTGCGTGTGCCGGCGTGCGGGGCATGCGAAAACATTCGAACGCTGTGTGACCTGCTGCTTGCTGCTTGCTTCTAAACTAAAAGTTCTTCTCAGAACTACCTACTTCATATTCATTCAATATCTGTGTGTGTTTTATTTAAATCCTATACCTTTCCGTCGTGTGCCTTGCTGCCTTCTTAATTCATATGATAGTTCTTTTCAGAGCTGCTTCATTTTCATTAAATATCTGTGTTTGTTTTATTTACTTCCTATACCTATTCTGTCGGTAGCCACACTCTTAACACCGTCTAGTGCTCTTTAGCATTAAAACACTGTTGAGCTGCTGAGTGAAATTCCTATTGGTTAATACTTCTCCGTTCCGCAGCATTCTCGAACAAGTATCAAAATGGCAGAGGGAGGTTATTTGACCTTTGTGGAGTTGCATCTGGGAAGTGTCCTGGTTTATGCCGATGGCCTATGTTTGCTGAGTCTTACACGCGCCGACATGCAAGCTCTTAAACGACTTACAACGATTGCGGCGCAACGAGCTCCTTGCCATTGCGTATTGGAACAGAGGATGGGGAGAGGGTCCATAAATACTCATCCCATGGTAGCGTTGTGTTAGACCGAAGAAGACATCACTTCGAGAATAGCCAAGGCAAGTACATCGTTCGCACCACCTCACTACATCACCCTAAAATCATTTGACATACATCTGTGAAAAACGTGTTGATAAAATCGATTTTTATTTTTTAACTAAATTGTTGTCATTTTGACTGTGGATCAAAGAAACTGTCAAACGTTTGTATTGATAATTTTGACCTTATTGTCCGTTCATCGTAAGATGTCCCCTGCCGTTATGTTGGCACTATTGCTTGTCAAGCTGTTTTCGTTATCTGGGATAGTGAATTAATCCTTTTTATTGATTACTTGCCAAAGGGCAAACGATAACTGGATCCTATTATGCAAACTTAATCCCGAAATTACGTGAAGCGATTAAAGAAAAACGTCGTGGGAAATTATCATTGGGCGTGTTGTTTCTCCAGGATAAAGCTCCACCTCATCGTTCGGAAGTTGCGCTCACCGCAATCCGCAGTGCTGGCTTCGAAGTCCTTGATCACGCACCATATTCTCCTGACTTAGCCCCGAGTGATTTTCACTTATTTCCAAAATCAAAGGAGCATATTCGTGGAACTTAATTTGACGATGATGACGTGGTTATGACTGCCGCAGAGGAGTTTTTTAATAGTCGAGAAAATGATTTTTTTGCGGAAGGAATAAGAAAGTTGGAGATGCGGTATTCTAAGTGTATTAGATTAGAAGGAGATTACGTAGAAAAATAAAATATTCTTGTTTAAATTTTCTTTTTTTGTATTCATTCTAAGAATTTTTTGATTCGCCCTCGTATAATATAAATTGTGTCGTCATTCAAAACCTTCCTAGCCTTATAGTTGTTTATTATTTACAAATCAGAAAATTAAACATATATTTATTCGTGGTAGGTATAAAAAAAGTTAGATTACGGGGTTAAAATGAAATGAAATGAATGAATGAAATGAAATAAGTTTATTCACATCAATTAGCACAATAGGTACAATAAAACAACTTACAAACTACTTAAATTCAATAAAATGAGAAAGGAAAAAAATAAATAAACAAGAAAATAACAACAAAAACAAAAAATATTAGTGTGCAAAAATTGTGCGAAAAGGTCATAGCTCAGCGATCATATTTGCTTCTCAGAGCAAATCACTGGTTTTCAGCCATTACCTTCCTAGAAAGCAGCAGTGCGATAAATAGTAGTTTTACTTCGTCCCTTAATAAAACTCAAAGATAAAATAAAGATAAAAACAAAATATGTATATTTATGTAGGTATGTATTTACAGGAATCTCAAAACGTCATATTATATAATAAGTAGTTGAATAAAATATTGGGATAAATATATGCATAGGTATAATTATAGTATAACTAAAAAAAGTTCAAAAAGTAGAAGATATAAACAGATAGCAGAAAGAAAACAGTTATGATACAAAAAAGAAAGCAAGTTTATATGGACTAAAAGACCCGAGGCTCAGAATCCAACTGCTACAAGACACTCTGTATACTAAGCAGTTCTAACTTCATATATTTTTTAAATGTTATTTTGTTGGAGAGGTGTCGTATTGGAGGAGGTATATTGTTCCAACACCTCGTGGCCTGATAGCGAAAACTGCCCGTAAATGCGGCTGTCTTGTGTTTGTGGTTCTCCAGTGGCATACGCGTATTTCGTAAACCAGACATCCCACGTGGTGATACAAAACTCAGCTTGGCATAAAGATATTCTGGTTTGCCATTCTTCATAATATCGAACATGAGGCAAGCTAGATGCAGAAGCCTGCGATGCTTCATTTTTAGCATTTTGGCGATATTCAGATATGGTGTTACATGGCTACGAGGAGGAACGCTGAAGCAGAATCTGCAACAAGCATTTTGTACTCGTTGCACCATGCGCTGATGAATTGATAGTAGCCGAGGACCATACACAAGATCGCCATAATTAAGCCTCGACAGTACCAACGACTCACAAAGAGCAATTCTAGTTTTTTCACTCAATAAATGTCGTATTTTATAGAGAACCTTTAACCTATAAAAACAATTCCTTACAACATTGAGTACATAAGTTCCAAACCGTAATGTACTGTCCATCATTATTCCCAAATTTTTTGCTTCATTTACCAGCTCTACGCTTTTATCAGTAATGCATATATTAGGGTTACTATTAAGTATTATGGACACATATTATTGGTAACACTGCTGCCACAATGCTGCCAACATCAGCAGGCAGGGGACATCTTATAGTGAACGGTCTGTACTTGCAATACCGCGTCTGTCTCATCACGTGATACTGGCAGTAATAGTACGTCGCCTAGTAACGACGGCTGGTTGCCATTATAACCAAAGAATTGAATCAAAGGACTGTCAAGTGTTTTTCACTGTGGTAACTCAACGTCCGGTCTACGTAGCGCACCACTTGTAGTGTTAATTCCACTTTGACTTTAACTCTTAATACCGTGTCTATCCCATCACATGATACTGGCATTAATAGCTTGTCGCCTCATATCTACAGCTGGTTGCCAAACTGTCAAGAATTGAATTGAATTTAAACTGTTGTTGTTTTGATTTGTCGATCTTTTGAATCGTTGGTCTTAACTATGTTAATTATGAACTATGACTATGTTAGCGAATAGGTGTATTAATTTCCTTCTGAAAATACTAAGTAGGTAGGTACATACCTTTATTTGCAAAAATCGTCACTTATTGTGTAAAAACATGACCGGGGACAAAAATAGCCCTGTATAGCAAAGTACTGAGATACCTGTAGTTTACGGCAGTACTTCATCTTCTCTTATCACCCGGTGAGACGAGAGACAAAAGCCCAGTCCAATTTTAAATTTAAAGAAAAAATCTAAAAATCCATGCAAATCTTATAAATGTGAAAGTGTGTTTGGTTGGTCCGTCTTTTTCGACGCAATGGAGCATTTAAACTAAATGTTTTTTGTATAGAGATTGTTTGGGGGCTGGAGACATAATATGCTACTTTTTACTACTGCGAGCTTAGCCGCGGGCAAAAGCTAGTCATTATCAAAGCTTTAATGTACGTATAGAGATATATTATGGAGTATAGTTTAACTAAAAATAGTGTAACTAAATACGGTTTCTGCTTCTTGGAAATCAGAAACCGTAGATTTCTTCGGAATAAGAAATAGCCTATGTGTTGACCCAGGACCTTAAGAACAACCATATCTACCAAATAACATTAAAATCAGATTAGCATTATAAACATTAAACACTGATAAGTGATAATGGACGGATTACTTTTTCACGCAAAACCTACCTAATGGATTTTTATAAAACTTTACAATAATATAGCATATATGAAAATTAAAAAAATAAAGTTTACAGTACAGATATTTACAGTAATTTAACTTCATACAAATGGACGAAACACGAGCTATACCTATGCGGCTCCACAAAGCAGATACATAGTAGAGCTGCTGTTAGCAAAGTTGCACAGCTTCAATTTGGGTTGTCCTGACGTCACGCAGCTTTTAGTTCAAGCTATTCCTCGCTAGAGGCACTGGCGTCAGTTCGTCGCTGACTTCTGTGAAGTATGTACACGCGTAGATATTTAAAAAAAAAAATCTCCATTGTTTCTCGATGTAAAATTTTGTTTTCTATACTTTTATAAAGGAATTACATTGACAATCCAAATAAAATGAACTTACACTGAAGATAATTTCATTCAAAATTATTTTTTACAAATTGTTTGTTTTCCAATTATTCTGTCCAAAATTCCAGATTGTTATTTGTTGCCTAGGTGATTTTTATGCCGCGAAAAAATGTTGCGCTATCTAGCGTCAAGTAGAAATACTTTTATTTCGCGGTTTTTTCTGACAGATTTGGAACGTATGAAATTTCGTTAAAAAACTAGAGCCACCTAGTAAAGTATAGCTGAACTTTTTTGATGATCATGTGAATATTTTAACCTTATGTTTCAACCGGTTTTTACTACTCGCTACTAGGTGACTAATGCCATCGCCTGTTTGGCTATGATTGGCCATAACCCACCGCTTACCCCTCCCGCACCCCGCGCGTAGGCTTCACTTGAGTCCCTAGAAAAAACTGAATAGGGCAGCTCCTCTATATATTTCCTCCGTGTGCGGCTCCATCTCGGCGCGCGCTCGGCATGCGGCCAGTCGCGAGTGTCTTACATACCGAATCAATTGATGACTACACTCTGGCTAGTAAAAGTACAGATCGAAGATCCGTGGCAAGTTTAAAAAATCATCATCAACATAGGCCTCCCACAAGGTTGTCCACTATGCTCGGTCCCGCGCCGCCCTCATCCAGCGTTTACCGGCGACTTTGACCCAGATCGTCGCTCGCCTACGCTGCGTCTCCCAGTAGGTACGTGGCCACCACTTTAGAACTTTTCTGCCCCACTTTTCTGTCGCTATCTCTCATAGTTTCTGTCTTCTTCATATTGATCCATGGATTGTACAACTCTGTATACAGGGTGACTGGGTCACTTTCAAAATTCCAGGACGTTATAGTTTAAGATCATACACGAAGAGAAAAAATAAATTAAAAAATAAATATTAATTATTTACTGAGTAAACTTCTCCGAAAGTTAAAGAATTCATTACGCAACGCATTAAGGCTACATTAGCGTAATACAATAAATACTTAGCGGGTGGTGTACGTGTGGCGGGAACAGTTACTGTGTGCGTGTTGACTGAGGCAGCGTGTCGGGAAAAGTGTATTAAGGTCTCTTTATTTATTCGAAAAACTAAGTACCTACTTTTATTACATAATTATGATCAGCAGTGCGAGCACAGAACTTTGTGAACTCGCATATACGAATGTCGTATAATATAGAGACAGTCGCAAATTTTAATTTATCTATTTTACATTTGTTTAACAATACAATATGATAAAAAGCAATTTAAATTAGCAAGGCACATATTTATTTAAACTTGTCCTAGTAGCTAGTTTTCAATTGTTGCTTACAAACCTACTCCATACTATACGAACTTTCGTGAAAACACGAATCGATAAAGTTCTGTGCTCGCACTGCAGAATCCAGTACAGAGTGCTCTCCTTCAGTGTTGCAAATTTGTCACCAGTCACCCTGTATAACAGTGAAGTGAAACACCATCTGTGTGAAACTGTTTTTTCCATATCATAAAATCGAATCTAGGCATTTTCAGTAATTTATCTTAACGTTGAAAGCTAATTAAAACAATATTAAAGTTATTTTTTAAAATTAAAATTTATTTAATTAAACAAAATCACTAAATCTTAAAAGTTTAACAATTGTATCGTATGATGAAATAAGTAAGTTCTTAACATCTAATTTAAGGACTTTAGCCTTAGGTACTGATGAAACTATAAACTAAGCTTTAAATATTTACAATAAATACGAAAATAAACAAAATATAACTTCCTAACTAAACATAAAAGTACAGTCTAATCGTAACCATAGTCCTCGGTATTACTTTCAAATTGTTCTATCCTAGATATCCGACTGTCATTTGGTTTGTTTTCTAATCTACCTACAGATGCTTGAGGTGCAGAGTAGGATGACGGACCAGAATAAAGTGGCAAAGGGTGTTCTACTTTTAAATTGATGTCTTGAGTCAGTCGCTGCGATTTCAAATTCTTCGGTTGTCCATTTTGATCAATTTTAAAAGTGTTTAATATGTTGTTCTGTTCTTTTTCATCACGTAATTCGATGCCTACGGAAGGTAAAAATTGATATTCCACATCTTCCGGACTATTTTGAACCAATTTAGCATTTTGATAATGTACCGGTTCTTTATTTTGATCGTTTAAATTGTTATGTGCGACGACGTAATATGATTTGTCTTTCTTGTAAGTAACAAGTTTGTTACGCTGAGAAGGGTGGGGGATAGTTCCCACAATTTTATCCTCTACCTGTGCTGATAATCCGTTAACAGAGTTAAGAAGAGATTGAATTATTGCGTTTGCATTAATATCGTCATTTGTTATTTCTTCTTCTTGCAATTTATTTGAAACACTTACGGGAATAGTTTGAGATTTTATTATTTCAAAATCAGAAGTGTCTTCTTTGGTATTATAGAACGGTTGGGGATAATCTAGATCAGATGCAGTCCTTGCATTCTCATCTGTTTGCTTTTGTGCAGTATTTAATTGATTTGTAACATCTGGTACAGTTAACTGATAGTATTGCCCGCTGTAAATTTGATTTTTTAATTGTGGAGTGATTGGATTTTGTTGTGTATTCTGTGATGGCACAGTATTGTACTGGTCTTGAAATTGTTGTGTGTGTCTTGAATTTTCGGGTGACATTTGGATAGTGCTCTGGAAATCGTTTCTAGTGTGTTGTGCTGTTAGTTGCGAAATTTGATTTACAATGCGTGCGTAATCTTCGCCGCTTACATTTTGAAACGGAGCTCTGGTAGTTAAAATACTTTGCTGGGCTATATTACTGTATTCTTTAGCAACACTGAGAGAGTCCTGCAGGATTTTGTACACCAATGCCTGTGAATTAGAATTATTTGGTTGCTTATCTTCCACTAATTTTGCAATAGGAATAAAAGTGTTAGAGTTAGCATTATGAATTTGATTATTGGCAAGAACTAAGTAGTTTGAGCTGCCAGTATTTAGTATTTCCAATGTGTCAATTTTGGAATCATTGTTAAATAATGTAGATGCAATTTTTTCCGGTATTGAAATTTTTAGTGATACGGTTCTTTCAATTGTGGGATTTGTAGGATTATAATAAAAAGGTAGTTTGGAAATTGCATTGTTGTTAATATTGTTATGTTCGGGATTTTCTATCGGAGGTTCTAAGCTTACTGAAGGGCTTTGAACAATTTTAGCATTTTTAATAGGATTAGTAATTGAAGCAGGTGTGAGAATTTCAGCGCTATTACCCTCTCCAGGAGGTAAATATTTCTCCTCTTGCGTATACTGCGATGATTTCTCGTTAATAGTTTTATCAAGTACGTTTTTTGTGGATTTCACAATATCATTCACAGTGATGTCAAGTTTTTCTTTTGTAAGTATATCAGCAAATGTTAAGTTATTATGATTTGCATTAATCCTTGAATGCTTTGTAAGACTAAAGGAGGGTGATTCTGTATTAATATTATTAGGTTGAGTAAAAAGCGGGGTAGGGGTAGAAGGAGAAGCTCGAAGTTTTTCATTTTGTGGAGGCAGATATTGATTCGATAAAATTATAGGCTGTGAGCTTGATGATGGTGGTAAATAAAGTTTAACTGCAGGCTTATATGTTGTTATAGGAGGTACATAAAGGCGAGCGGGTTGAGTTGGTGCAACAGATGATGGAGGCAAATACAAACGACCTGATAAGGTTGGTTTAGGTGATGTAGGTTGGGTGGAAATTTGTCTTGGAGGTAATGTAGGTTTATTATAAACATAAGGCACAGGCTCTGAATCCCGTTGAGGGGCGGAGGTAGGTTTGTTGTACATATATGGCCCAGCTTGCGTAACTCGCAATGGGGCTGCTGTTGGTTTATTGTAAATATACTGTCCTGTCTGAGTTGCCTGCAATGGCGCTGCGGATGGTTTATTATAAAAATATGGCGAAGATTCCCTAATATTTTCTTGATATGGCTGTGCAGGTCTTTCGTATTGGTATTGTTGAGTATCATAGTCATTTTGCGTGTTTGCATTTGATTCTAAAGATATTTTACCATTTTTTAGATTTGCTTTTATAATTTGTTGAAAAGAGTTTGGCTTTTCCTGGATTTCAGAATTATCAATTGATTCATCGGGAGGAGAATATGGACCTCTAATTAATTTTTCTCTTGAAGGTTTCACTATCCATGTTTTAAACGTAATTCGAGACCGTGGAGACCCCATTTTGGGTTGAATATATTTATTGAATGTAAATGACTTAGCTAATACTGGGGAAGGTGACACATTGTTACTTACCAAATTTTGTTTTAGCTCATTACCACCTTTGCTATTAGATATGTCTGGAGCAAAATTAGGATGGGGTGCATATTGCATTGGAAAATCCATATCAAATTCCTTTGAAGCCACAAAATTTGATTGCTGGGGATTATTAGTAAGTTGATTATTATTATTTCCTTGTTGGTATGGCGGAACGTATTGTGCAAAATTTGTCTGAAATTGTATGTTGCGTTGATACGATTTTGGTGCAGTTAGTAATTGTGCATCATTTGAGTTCAACTGGATCAATTTTCCAGCATGATTATAGTGGGGAACCTGTGACTGTTTTTGATATTGTGCTGACTGGGATTGTCTTTGGAACACTTCAGCATCATTACGTGGTGATTGTGGTCTGTTATAAGAAGCTGCTGGAATATATTGAGAACTAGGTGTAGAAGCAGCGAACGAAATGTCATTGTTACCGAAACTTTGAATTATATTTTGTTTTTTTTGGTAATAGTTATTGTCGATATTGCTATTAAAGTCATTGACTAATTCCGCATTCATAGGCATCTGTCCTTTCGGTGGCACATAGCTTTGCATGACGATAAGGTTGCTTCTCATCATATTTTTGTCGTAAGGATTCAGCATAGGAAACGTGATCATTTTTTTTATGTCTTTCATGAGTTGAGGTCCCAATTGGAGGTTTTCGAATCTTGCACTATTCTTGTTGACAAGTTCTTGTGATTTATCACAGTTGACATTCATCCACCAATCACAGACAAACACAGCTTGGTTAAACAAGGTTCCATTCGGACACAAAAATGACTGAAATCCGAAGGTTGTTCCCCGCGTGCAAACACGGAATGCTTGACAATTTGTTTCAACGTCCGCATAATACCCTGAAATCAGAAATTATTTTAATAATTATGTGCAAAACGTAGTTCTTACAAGCTGTAAGGCTAAATATCGTGCGTGCATTATACATCCTATTTTATCCAAACTGACACTGTAATGTAGCCCCAAAATAAGCTTGTGTTATGGAGACCACACAGCGGAACTGGGGGTAGTGTACAGTCACGTTCAATAATATGTATACATTTTCATTGAACTTTGAACCGTATAACGGTGCATCCACACCGCAGTTATTATTTGTGGAGCTACAAAATGTAACACGATAACATTCTTCAAATTTTGAGACTGCTTGTTACTATTATAAGTAAATTTTTGTTGCCGAATGTTGCTTAGTAACACTTGGAAATGTTGAGCAACAAAAACTAACTGCGGTGTGGATGCCCGAATAAGTTGCTAAGTGTATACATTTTATTGCACGTGACTGTACACCCAGACCCAAGCCGGCTCAGAAAAGTTAATTTTAAAGCAATACAGTTTAAAGTTAACTAGACCGGCTAAGAGTCGAACAAAGAAATTCTCACGCCACTGCAGCTTATTAAAATCGACCACAGCATCACAGAAGCCGTTAATATATTTGTGGTTAATGTGGTGGTTAATATATCTGCATCTTTATAATACCTCCAAATTTGTCAAACGTCAATTTGTCAATCAAAATTTGACCATCTGATGTCAGGTCTTGTAACCTCTGGTGTTCTGCCTACCCCATAAGGGATACAGGCGTGACGTTATAAAATCCCCAGACAATTACACCAACTACATGGCCCCAAAGTAAGCATAGCTTGTGTTATGGGATACCATGTAGCGAACTAGGGGGGAACCTAGAAAAACCTAAATACATAAATAGATAAACACCCAGACACGGAACTTTTTTTTTCTTGTTCCGTGCGGGAATCGAACCCGCCACCACTGGCGTCTGAGGCAGATAGGTTTTCCTCTTCGCCAAAGTGGTCGTCAAAGTATGTATATATGTAACAAAATTAATGCACACTAGTATTCTTTGTTACATAATCCTTAAGTAAATTATTAATTGTTGTACTTGTAACTTGAGGAATAAGAAAAAAAGGTTCCGGTATCCCTAGTTTGGTACATGCATATCTATTTTATTTTTATTTTATTTTTTATTTTACTTAGTAATTTTACTTAGAAATTAGTCGAGTGTTGCAGTAAAAGAGGTACAAGGTTCGAATCTAAGCCGGCCCAGCTTGGACTAAAACATTTATAGTAAATTAATAATAAATACAACAAATACTTTCCCTGAGAATAGGGAGAGCTTTGTCGCATTTTAATCAAGTGTCATATTGACGTCACATCATAATTATAAAGAATTAGTTTTATGGCGGATTTGTTCGTGACGAATGCAAACTACCGTTGTTTTTTTTTCAGAAATTAAGTAAATACGGTATATATCTTCGCACCCTGTATTATTGTTCAGTTGCGCATATGAGTGCCCCTGACCCGGTGATCAATAACACCCTGTATATTGTAAGATGACCTTGTAAGACGATCAAGATTGCAATGGGGTCACACTGTCTGCTTCAAACGCCAAAACGTGGTCGTGGGTTTGATTCCCGCGCAATGCAAATATTAGTGTGTATGTAACATGTTTCTTTGCTTTGGTCCGGGTGTATAATGCAACGTCAAGAACATTTATTTAGCCAAGGCTAAGTACTATAGGCAAAAATCTATTGATTAATGGTTAAATTTTCACTGAACTCACCAGGTTCTCTACCAGAACATGAGAAAGAAGTCCGAGGAATGTTCCCTAGTGTCGGGTAGTCGCTACCGGGCTCCCCTGGAACAGCGAGTCGGATGTCCCAATTTCTGTTCTGCTGTCTCTGTATGCGGCGGTGTCTGGTCACAGCACTTGTGAAGGTAAGAAGGGCGACTGGAAAATACATTTACATAAAATATATTAATTTCATCATCAGCCGCGAGACGTCCATAGGAATATCTATCTATATATATAAAACTGTTCCGTTACTGACTGAGTTACTGAGTGCCTGACAGACAACGTACAGCCGTAACTACTGGGCTTAGAGAGCTGAAATTTGGAACATACATTCTTTAGGGGATGTAGGGGTGCACTAAGTAAGGAATTCCCGAAATTCTTACGGGAACGGGAATTATTGGACTTTTTAGTTTGTATGAAAAATCTTATTCCTTGAGTGCACGGATATGATACTTGGCATAAAAGTTCTTCAAAAAGAGACTGGTTGTGTTATGAAAGGAATCTCCAAAATTCCCACGGGAACGGGAAATATATGATGTTTTAGTTTGTATGATAAAATCTTATTCTTTGAATGCACGGATGTGATACTTGGTATAAAGGTTCCTCAATAAGTGTCTGTTTATATAATGGAAGGAATTCCCGTAATTCCCACGGGAACGGAAAATAGGACTGCTGAGTTTATGCGTGTACGAAGTCGCGGGCAAACGCTCGTTGTAGGTATCTATACATATAATAAAATGGTAGGAAAGTCAAAACTGTACATTGAATATTTTTTTAAAAGAATACTTGGGGTATGATCTACAATCGAAACAGAAACAAAAAATATAGTTTTTAGAATTTTTGTCTGTTTGTCTGTTTGTCTGTTTGTCTTTCCGGGATAAACTCAAAAAGTACTGCATGGATTTACTTCAAATTTGGCATGAAGATAGTTAAGAAGTCGGGTCAACATATAGGCTACATATTATCACGCTAGCAGTGTTATAATCGTAGGTGCGTTTGGTGCTGCATAGCGTTCACGCAGACGACGTCGCGGGCAGCAGCTAGTATATAATATTACCGTGCAAAGTTTAACACGGAAATATTATCTATACAATATTCCAACTTCATACAATCGAACGACGCGAACTATGCCTATGCGCCGCGATCTCAACAAGCGCTCGGCATTTAATTCACAAAGTATTTTATTTACAATCACAAAATTAAATGGAAGTAGACACGAAGGTGAATGGAATTAAAATGCTGGGCTCGGGCAGCCCTTGTCTACATACCACGTGACTGTAGACATTTATTTCAAAGATACTCCCGAGTTACAATACTGTAAGGATATTACATTACTGCAGCGGCAGGCGAGAGCGGGCATTGATGGACGAACCTATGAATTCCTTCGCCTCGGCCCACATACGTACATAAGTTCATCAATGCCTAGTTGTGGCCAAGGCTTGTATAGTACTTTTCTCAAATAATGCGGGGAAATTAAACTTAGTATTACAATTCGGAACTTTTATTTGAAAATACAATTTAAAACCAATGACGAAGTTGACGAACAACTAATAAAAATAGTTTTTTTACGCGCCAAAGTATGTGCACCATGTGCACGCAGCCAGTTCGAAATTTAAATTAAACCTTTGATAAGTTACCTCTTTGGTCGCCATGTTGCGGAATAGAAGATCGTTCCATTTTTAAATTACACGACAAATATGATTTTACATTGTAATTTATTTGGCCGCAAAACACGACATATTTCATACAGTTTTCATACAACTTTTGCCAGCCGCTGCTCGACCAGTACAACAAGTTCAATTTATCTCGAAGAAGGTAGTTAAAATAATGCTCAAATTTCTCAAAAAGGCCTCCCCAGAAGGTTCGTAGCGCAGGACACTGAGTCCTGCGTTACCTCTAATGAAGTCCAATGCGACATATTGAAAAATGCATTGACTTTCGTCGCAAACTTTGAAAATATGACAAAAATAAATAAATTCATAATTATCTGTATCTATACTTTGATTGCTCAAAAACATGATTTAATGATTTTCAATTGATAGTATACTTCTCGAAAACACATCTAAAAAATTAGTGTTTTCTTAAATAACCACGTATTGTTATGTCAGCGTAATCCAAATGCCTATAAATAACTTAAATACAATCTTCACATTCTTGTTCGAACTTTACTTGATCAAAAGTTACGTAGAATTTACCATTATTTTGTCTCAAAATTATGTAATCAGAAGACTGTGTCAAAACCAGGTATACATTTTCTTCATAACAAGGTATACTCAGCAACATCAATGAAATCATTCTACAAGTGATTGTAACAATTATTTTGACTGAACCATTTCTTAAATCGGTGTTTTATTTCAATACACCGTTTTTAATGTCACCTGAGGGCAGGCGCGGTCCCAGACTGAAATTTTGGGGGGGGGTGTCACGACAATTTTTTGTGTCAGAAGTATCTTTTTCTTCCTCCTCCTCTTATAAGGGGTTCATCTTTTCATCATTTTGGGGGGGGGTCATGTCCCCTGTGACCCCCCACCTGGGACCGCGTCTGCCTAAGGGTAAGTGTACGTAGATGAGGTCAAAGATGATAACAAACAGGTTTATGATAGAACTGGCTCTCCATATAATGTTTTCAGGACGCATCACCGCTGTAGTGGTGATATTTGGCAGCAGATCTCAGTCAGGCAGCCCTCAAGGGATCCTATGACACCCTTATCCAGCGGTGGCAAGGTTATTCTAAGACGACCCTACGCGGCTATAAAGTTTCGCACAATCTCGTCAAAATGGATCAATGGCGGTTTTTAATATTCAAAGGACTCTTAAAGTACCGATACACGGTGACACTGACACCGACACTAGTGTCGACACAAGTGTCAGACGCGTCCACACGGTGAGCAATTTTTGGTGTCGTCACTAGTTCTGAGATCGACTGTCGCGGTCGAAGTGTATCAAATTGGCCGTCTACACGGGGCGATGCGCAATTCAGTGTCAGACATTCCATCGCCATGAGTCGATATTTACGGACTTAGTTAAAATTAAGAAATGAATATCTACTATTAATTTTAAATAACCGGGAAACGAACCTGGTCAAAATATCGTTTGCATTTATGAAAAGGCACATGTTACTTTAAATATGACATCAGTTGCAAAAAATGTATTCAATTTTCAAATTTCAAATGAAATGGCACGCCCGCTGAATAAATGCGTTCTAATTAACCGACTTTTAAAAAGGAGGTTATCAATTGGACCCATAGGTAGCTGTCCTTATGTATGCTTAGATCTTTAAAATTACGCAACGGATTTTGATGCGGTTTTTTTTAATGGATAGACTGACTCTTAAGGAAGATTATTATGTATAATACATGCATAATATAGTAGAGAAACACTGATATTAGATGTTTCTAATGTGATGTCGTAAATAAGCACTTTTGCGCTTATATTGCAAACGCTGGCTGAACCCTACGGGATAGACCAAAATGATGTACTACAGTATTGTCCACCTTAAAAAGTTCAACAAAAAAATTTGCGATGGTATATGTCTATCTCTTAGGGATAACCCACCATAACCATTTTTATCCTTTACTAAAAAATGGTTATTTACGAAGTGATTTTAAACAATACAGTATTAATTCTTATCCAATTAAGTACCTTTAATAAATTGTGCATTTATTTATGAATATTTCCGAAGATATTACAAATTTAACATGCAGGGACAGAGTTGTTGCGGTGCCGCTAGCCATTTTGCTCTAGCTAAAGGTTTCGCGCACGACCGAAAACCGCGACACTGGTCTCGGACACTGCGCACGTCGTGTCTACACGACAGCTAGAGCGACACCAAGCTAGAGCGCCCGTACCTAGAGCTGCAACTGAGTGTCGCAGCACATGACACACACGGACACTCGGTGTATACACTCGGTGTATACACTGAGTGTCAAGTGTCAGGTGTCGTCGTGTATCCGTAGCTTTATGATACTTCCATACTTCCATGTTGGACTGAGAGCAAAACCGGGCATACTGTAAAAGTTTGTTAAGGCACAAAGGTTTTATTATGCGTTTTTGTGTGCGATAGGCTTTCCCCATGTTACTACAATAGTTTTTCTCCATCATTATAATACCTTGAAATTCGACAAACGATACGCCAGATGTTTTATAGCCTCTGGTGTTCTGCCTACCTAGGGATACAGGCGTGAAGTTATGTATGTGTGGTAGGCTCAACGAACAGTTTTAAGATATTGAAATTGAAACGCGGCATTCATAGTTTCGCTATTAAAGCGCGACAGATAGTCAGGCAGATAGAGTTACTTCGAATACTGTTATAGCATAGTTTTTTCACAGCGGTTTTACCTTGGTTTTGCGCAAAAGACAAACAAAAATCTAAACTACTGTTATAAACATGAGAATAGGAATTGTAAAGAAACGCTCCTGATAAGTCAACGGTACAGTAAAATCAAAAAGTTTTATTCATCTTAGGATTTTCACAAAACACTTGAAGAAGTCGGTCATCACATACTTCGGCATAAACTAGTTGTTGATAGTTGTTAAATAAGATATTACAGTAGACCAAGAGACAAAAAAAGCCGCTGGAAAAAAACTCTTATGCCACATTGATTTTATTTAGGTAGGTGTCATAATGAATCTGTTAATCTGAAGTAATAGTCATTACATATTTGAACTATGCTAAGATCATTTGATACACGAGATAGTCGAGATTTTTTATTAAGTTACAACATACATAACCTCACGCCTGTCTCTCTTTGGGGCAGAGACAAGGGAACACCAATTGCTAAACTGTTTTTTTTAGCAAAATCAATTGGAAAACTGATTTTGCTAGTCTATCTGTGTGGGACATTCAGTAATTTTTACTATGCACTTTATGAGTTCATAACGTACAAATAGTAGATTATGCAACAAGGGGATAATGCAATAAAGCAGTGTATTATGTCACGGGCATCATATTGAATCCTGAGCGAAATGAAGGATTCTGTAGATAATTCCCGAACGCAGTGAGGGAATTAAGATGTTAATTCCCGAACGAAGTGAGGGAATTATGGTAAGAATCCTGAATGAAGCGAGGGATTCAAGACTGCCCAAGACTAAGACACTGTTATCCCCGAGGAGCTTACTCTACTTTATACACCACCTTGTAAGATAATCAGGTAATGAAACGCAGGAATTAAATCAAGTACTTAGGTATTTAATAATTTAGAAATCAAAGATAATATTAGAAATAATTGACCAGTTATGTAAAGATAAAGTGATATTTCTATTTGGTATATTCATTGTTTACTGTTGTCTTCAACATTGAATAAACAGTCCATAGGCTGCTAGGTTTCTTTGTAGCAGACAACTGTTGAAAATATACTAAAAGCAATGAGTCCGAAATAATTTTCACGGCTTTTTTAGTTTTCCAAGCTAAGACATCTTCGTAAAATTTCATGTACAAATGCTTTGATTTACACGGCAAAATATTATCGACGATACTATTTGCTTCATTTCTAATATCTTCTGGTGTTAAATCGTCACTCGAGCTCGACATATTTTATTTATTTGAAAACTATTGAAATAAAAACTCTGAAAAAAATTTATTTTCAAAAACCGCGCAATTTTACTTCTTATTTGTCTTTTTCAAAAGGCAAAAGAAACCGTCGCATACAGGTTTTTTACGAGGATTTTTAATTTTTCTTGGTAGTCGTTCCAAATGCAAAGGTACACAAACTTATACAGCCAAATTTAAAGTCCATATATTTTTTAATTAGGCAAAGCAACTAGTCATACAGCCTTATCCATGTAGGTATTATTAAATTTCGCTCCAATCGACATTCCAAAATCAAAATATGACATTATAACCCTTAGGATTAAAATATTTTTTATTCCCTGTAAGATACCTTTTTAATCTTAAGGGATTAATATCTTGCTTTAGGTGGAGTTTATCTCATACATAAAGCGAATTTTAAACAAAGGTGGTGTATAAAAAATATAAAGGTCACCTGACCTTTTTTCATGTATTTTTGGATCAAAAACGCAAAGTAACCTGCCAACGAAAATTATGATACTACATGAATAGGTACTGAAACAATTTTAACCGACTTCAAAAAAAGGAGGTTATCAGTTCGAACCGTACCTAATGTATGTTAAATGTTCAAAACTGCCCAGTTTTCGCATATGGTATCAGCGTCTGAATATTTCAAACGTCCTTTAATCACTTTACAGACCTAAAAAGGACCTAATGCTTTTCATAAGTAGATGTGAAAAATGTTTTTTAACGCAGCTTAAAAATGTATACAAACAAATGTACCTAATTAACGGCTTCCAAGAATAATTGCATACGTACTCCTCTCCGCAAAATAAAGCGAAATAATTTTCTAATGAAAAGAATTTCAATGTTTGCGTACTTCGTTATTATGTTATTAAAGTAACATAAAAATTCCATAATACTGCATTTCTAGAGTTCCATGAAAGTATGCTTTTAGTTCAAGTTTTAGGAATCCGGCAATTAGAGGCTTGTTTTTAAACAGGTTTGCTCTCCGCAACAATACTGCATTGCAAACACTCAGCTGATTGATAAATTCACATCATTTTTTGTCAATCAATTGCTAACAAGGGGTAAAAAGATAATGAATGGAATTATGTGGTCTCACGCTCACTGGCGTTGTTAAAATGTTGACGGTTGCTGTGGTAATATGTTATTTAGGTCCTTTCTTAACTTATCAAGCTTTTTAACCGACTTTGTAAAAGGAGGAGGTTCTCGATTCGTCAGAACTAAGTTTTTTTGTGTCTTTGTTTCACGATATTTCGGACAATAATTATGGATTGATTTTGAAAATTGTTCTTTCATATGATAAAGGATACTTCATAGTTGGTCCCATATAAATTTCATCGAAATCGGTTAGGTACTCCATTGAAAATTCCAAACTTTTGAAAAAATATGTATGATTTCGGAGAATGTTTAGGTTGATGACATTCTCAACTCAGCCAAAATTTTGACGTGAAGTCGGTTTTTTAATGCTCTGCATTCGTTGCTTATTTAAGTTTCTTTTACAATATGAAATTAGTGCTATTGCTATGTCGTATCTTTTTATTTTAAGTCCGTGCAGAGATATTAAATTTGGATGAGGACAAAAGTTGTAAATTCTCAGAGGATCTGACACATAATTGCAAGTTAAAGTTAGTTCAAAAAATTCTATCTCCGAAGAAGGCGACGAGATATATTAAAAAGTATGTAGAAAAGGAATCCGAGTAGGTATCATTAGATACTTTTTTCAGAATGTCACATACGGAGAAAAGAGTAAAAGTTGATTATGTACAGAATTTTAATCAACAACCAATATGAATAATCTGATGAATAAATATGAATAACCTCCTCCTTTTTTGGAAGCCGTTCAAATACAAAGAGATTTTTTCTTTTAATGTACGGTGAACGGTTTGCACGCTCAGTTTCGTATAACCGAACAGCCACTTGATAAGTTTGTCTTAAAAAGCAACTAATTTTAGTATTATCTTGGTGGTAGGATTCCATCAGGACCCTCACCCGACTGGCTAGCAACCACACTTCATAAACAATTTGCCGCCAAAAAATTGTATTGATATTCTACTAATATTGTAATTGAGAAGGTGAGCATGAATATTTTTTTTTCCGCAAAAGAAAGCTTAGACTACCGACTAGACCCCCCGAAGGAAGCCTCAGAAAGAGAGGAGGTGAATGCTTGATGCACGAAGGGGACCTTTGGGGGACTACCCCGCCAGCCAATCCCTAACAGTGCGGGACTCACCGAAGCCCAGTGTTACCCGCTAAACAGCCCCTTTGCTGAGAAATCCCGAGTTGTGCTTTTCTCATCATCGGAACGACAACCATTTGGAGTCAGAGGCTGCGTACTAATGAATAAAACTAGTCAACTAAGTAAATATGGCTATGGATAAATAACTCTTCTTGCGCGATTTAATCGACGTACAGCGACATCGATCTACAAACTAAAATTTTGTCAGAGGACGGTGATGTGTTTCCCTCAATATTTTATGAAGAGCCATTTCGTTCCTAAGCCCCGTGTGCTGTCATCTTGGACCTCATCTTTAATTACCATCAGGTGAGGTTGAGGTCAAACGAGGACTTGGTAGGTAAATAATGAAAAAATACCATTAGGTACGTGATAAATACCAAATTTGTTTGGTCTACGAAGTAAAATTTTTTTAACATTTTTCATATGGACCCCATTTAATTACGATCACAACTCTTTTTGTTCAGTATACACTTTTATTGTTACAGGGCTCTAAAACAACGGCGCATGACATACCTACCATCGGAAGATCGAAATTGAAAAGATCACAGCGCGCCTGATAAATACTTACTTAAAATATGTGAATTCTTAATAAAATGATGAAGCTGTCGTTCTCAGAAATTCTTAAAAAAGACTGTTTCAATTTAAAAGATTTTTGTAAGTTGAAATTAGGAACCATAGAGCTTTTCACGAAACGTCGTGTATCATTTCAATACTCTGCTGAAAAACTTTCACATATCTTCTTAACTTTCTAATTAACTACTTCATATAAATAAAACTCTACATTTTATTGAGCACACAACAGAAAATCACAGTCCCCTTAATATCATTAAGACGGAGATATTGTGACAATGGCCCCTGTGTCACGTGTTTTACCTATTTCAGAGGTCCACAGAACTTTTGTTTTTAATATGTTGATTACAATTTAAACTTATATGTGAGGTACATATCTGTAAACTTTAAACCTTTTAATGATTAAAATAAGGATATTTTTTTTTAAATGCTGCTTTTACGAAAACAAGCAAAGTTATTAAATCAAATAAATCTCACAGTCACATCACTCAGTCGCATCGCACATTAACCTCTTTATTTGACCACACAAATTCATCTCGAATTCCTTGATTACTAACGACAATAAGGGACAGAGGTTTTATTGGCATTTTTGTGGGCGATAGGCTGACCCCCTGTCAATGCAATAGCCTCTCCCCATCATTATAATACCTCATTTGTCAAACGTGACATAAGATGGTCGTATAACCTCTGGTGTTCTGCCTACCCCATAAGGGATACAAGCGTTAAGACGACACATCGAAATGTTTTTTCTTGAAATCTTAGCACCTTAACACGCCGACATAAGGTCGCGTATTGCATAGAAATCGCCACCATCGACACCGCTCAGACACTGAAATCGTTTCAAAAATCGATAAAAAAATAACGGTAAATGCTATGTAAATTTTGAGCAACCAAAGTCCGAACAATAATGTGAAGATTGAATTTAAGTAAATTCTAAGCATATGGATTGCATAACTACGTAGTAATTTTAACAAAAGTATGTTTTTAGATGTGTTTTCGAAAAATAAAACTATCGAGTCAAAATCATCAAATCATGTTTTTGAGCAGGTAAAGTATAGATAAAGATATGAATTTACACATATCAAAATATCAGATCCGTTCGTCTTGTCATATTCTCATAGTTTGCGATGAAAGTCAATGCATTTTTCAATATTTCGCCTTAAGTTATGTATGTATGTGTATGTAATATTTTTCCCTAGCAGGTCGACTACTTGATACGAGGGCAATTACACTGCAAGTTATTAGAAAATCAAAAACTGAGCACTAGTAAGTTATTATTTTACAATTTGAGTAATTTCTTAAGTACGAAACTCCCCGCAATTTCTCTAAATAGGTGTTTATACCATAGCAAAATATTTTTGTTTGACGACAAAAATAAATTTTCTTTGTTTTTGTTTAAGGCTTAATATGTGTAAATTCATATATATCCGTGTCTATCGTGTACCAATGACGTGTACCAATGATACATACATGTTATGAATCGACCCATTCAAAAACGCTATTCGGTCGGTGATTCATACCACTAGTATGAAACCCCCCCGGTATGAAACAGCGAACTCCCCTAGAGAATAGGCTCTTTTTGGCCAAATTGAACCCAGTTTTTTTACCACCGGACTACCAGACACAGACAAAACTTCCATCCCTATATAGTAGATTTACCAAGAAGTCGAACAAAACGCTTCGATAGTTCCTTTTTGGTACGGATTGCCAAGGTGTGGAACAATGTGCCTGCGTCTGTTTTTCCTGACCACTACAGTCCTGGAACTTTTAAGTGTCGAGTGAATAGGTTTCCCGTGGATGGACGTGTACCACCATAGTCTTCATGCGCACTTTCCATCAGGTGGCATGGAAGACGTCCTATCCATACAAAATTTAAAAAAAAGGTATATGTGTGTTTAATGTTTTAAGCAACGCAGACATTAATATAAACAGAAAGAGTTTGGTTTCTTCATAATGTGATAGTTATATCACTTTATCTATCATTCAGATTTTTCTAAATGCCTTTTTGAAATCACATTTGAATTTTAAATGAATACACCATAAAGATATAAAAACAGGTGGTGTTGTATAACGCTATATGACTAATTTGTATTACTAAACTACTTTTAGTACCGATGACGCTGCCAGTAGGTCAAATTTTTCGTTGTAATAATAGTAGGTTGGATTTATTTATTTATGTCTCCGTTTATTACCAATAAATACCTACAACTTTTATCGTATGCATCAGTAATACACTGAGTTTATTCTATAATGAAATGAGATGATATTCTAATAGACTTGTCTTGATTTACTTAGATTTACATAACGAAAATAAGTATCTAATATTATAAATTTTATTCAATTTTGAGAATATTCAAAAAATTACTTATACCCAGGAGAACAATTAATATTAAATTTAAAAATTATATTCTATTGAGGTTATTATTTTATTTACTGTCATAAGTACCTCATATCAAATTGGGCCCATTGTTTACTTATTCTGTGCCATTGTAGACTTAATGCCGATATGATGACGACATATAATTAAAGAGAGATGCAGTGCCCTGTGACTGTGTGTCCAAAAACTTCCGAAAAATACGTTAAAAATAAATAAATATTTCTTTCTACCACACCACATTAAGTCACTTTGGATATGCTAGCTGACTTAGCATGAGTAGTAACAGCAACGGACGAATAGATTTTTTAAACATGTGAACGTACAATACGTACATGTAAACGTATTGATATCCTCCTAATATTATTATTGTGACAGTGAGGATAAATAAAAGTAGTCTACTTTGTAAATATGACTAATGGTCGTACGCGATTCGTGCCTTCTTTAATAGTGATCTGTATTAACTACAATAGATCCTTTCAGTGATATTGACCATTACGATAATATTTTTATAACAACTTTGAACTTTTTAAAACAAGTTTGGACTTGCTTTTCGTAAATAAAAACTATATTGGAATTTATAATTTTAAGTGACTTTACTTAGTAGTTGGCAACATTACATTTAGCTTTTACGTTTCGTATTGTTTTTGAGTGATAAATATAAATATATTTTCATAGTAAAAGAGGCGACAGTTTTAATTAAACCTTACTGCTTCTATCGAAAAACAGATAAATAATTCAAAACATTGGCAATTTTGTCATATATCATATAGAATTCAACGCAATCTATAAGACATTGTAATCTAAACGTTGCGTATAACGTAACAGACCATTAGTTTTTGTTATTAAATGTAATGGGAAACAAATTTTTTTCAAAGAAAACCCAGTATCAACTGAGTCAGATATTTGAAACTAGTTTCAGGTAATCTGGTTTTGATAATTGTTTTGTAATAAGACTAAAGCTCAAGTCAAGAATCAGCTGGTGAACAACGCTTACGTGAAACGAGTATTAAGTCTCGTTCTGTAATACGAGCATAAGTCATTTATAACTCTTCTTGCGTGATTTAACTGACGTCAACATCTATCGAATAAGAGCAAACTAAAATTTTGTATATTATTAATGTGAAAGTTTGGATGGAAGGATGTATGCATGTCTGGATGGTTGTTCTTCTATCACGGCAAAACGGGTTAATGGATTTGGATGAAATTTAGCATAGTGATAGTTTACAGTCTGGAATAGTGATTTTCCTGCGGGATTTGAAACGGCGCAGGTAAAAATAAACTTAAATAGAACTATTATCTTCCACCCCACCGGGATTTGTACCTAGGACCTTCTAACTAGCAGGCCGTCAATAATGGGCTAAGACTAAGCTAAGATCGACCGTCGATCGATTAGTTTACGACCTTATCAACCGACTTCCAAACAGGAGGCGGTTCTCAATTCGTCTGTATGTTTTTTTTTTTGTGTCTTTGTTCATATTTTGGACAATTATGAATTGATTTCGAAAATAGTTATTTCATATGATAGAGGATACTCCATAGTTGGTTCCATATAAATTTCATCGAAATCGGTTAGGTACTTCATTGAAAATATAAAACTTTTGAAAAAATTTGTATGATTTCGGAGAATGTTTGCGTTGATGAAATTCTCAACTCAGAAAAGGTTTTGACATGAAGTCGGTTTAATGCCCTGCATTTGTTGATTGTATAAAAGTATTCTTTAAAATAGTATTTTTTGATAACTTATTTCGGTAGTTTTTCCGAAGATCCTTTAACCCTTTACCCGCCAGACTATATATCAGTTGTCGTGCTCCCAGCGCCAAGCACGATAAATCTAAAAATAAATACCTACAACAAGATCGTATATACCCGTCCCAGATTTGCACGCTTCAAATTTAATCTTAATAGTTTTAGCTGTTTAAGCTTGAAGAGGTAACAGACAAATAGATATAAAGAGTAACTTTGATATTAAATTTCTAATAATATGTATTTCGGTCACCAAATGAAACAAAGATCGTTGAAAAGATTTTGAAAGATTTATTTATTTCCGTACAATATATTAGACCAGAGATGAATATTTTCATGATTATATGCTGTGATGAAGTTTACATCTTTAGTGTAGTCAAATCACATTTGTCGATAACACGAACATAATAACTTTACGCGTAAACTAACTAAGGGCAAATTCCACAAGGAGGCGCTCGTTTATGACGTCAGAAGCGGTCGTTTTTTTCCGAACGTGGTGGTTAAAGGGTTAAATCCCACGTGTTCATTTATCGTCCATGTCGCCACATTCCGCCAAGTAAGATTTAGGTCAAACGCGAAATAACTCAAATGAAAACACATCAAATAAAAAGTTACATCTTTCAAAACAACAAATAATATAAATTGTTGAAATGTAAATAAACCTTTTCTAGCAAAAAGATTGACATGCGGTGCCTATTCAATGTAAACTATTCAAGAGAGGCATGTATAAACAAATACTGACGGAAATATGTAATGTTTATACAAATATTGTTCATAAGTTATTTCAAAGATGTTAATCAATAACTTATTATCCTGGTTACGTTTTTTCAAACTCAAATCCAAATAACTGGAGCTAAAAACTAACTTAAAGCCACTGGAGCACTTTCTCCTGAGCTTATTCAAAAAAAGGATTTAAGAATTATTAAATTAGTGTTAGTTAATGTACGTTCAGTTCCCAGTTGTAAGGACCCAAATATCGGGGAGTATACAGATTGACTGGTGACAAATTTTAGATATTGAAGGAGAGCAACTTTCGGTTAAGTTTATTCACTTAATTAATATTAATATTTTTTTTTCTTCGTTTATGATCTCAAACTATAAGGTCCTGGAATTTCAAAAGTGACCCACCAGTCACCCTGTATAATGGATACCAGCTGCGTGGTCTCTACAACGCAACTTTACTTTTGTGACATTTTGGATACCTATTTATTTTATTTTCGAAAAACTAGCACAAAAGGAAGATTCATTTACCTGATTATTAAGAATGGTTTGTGTTATACATTGAAGTAGAACTAAGAGTTAAAATAAATAAATTAAGTAATAAAATCCCCAGACAATCACGCCATCTACATGGCCCTAAAGTTAGTATAGCTTGTGTTATGGAATACTATATAGCGAATTAGGGGGGAACTTAGAATATAAATACATAAATAAATAAACACCCAGACACGGAACATTTTTTGTTTTCTTGTTTCGTGCGGGAATCGAACCCGCAACCACTGGCGTTTGAGGTTCACCCCATCGCCAAAGTGGTCGTCATCGATCAGATGCCGTAGTCGATCCCTAAAAAGCCCATCTGAAAAGGAAATGCCGAGGCTGAGGCCGAGGCGCACAAACTAACTGTTTCGCTACAGAAACTGACTATTATAATAATCAACAAACACAGAGCATTAAAAAAATCGACTTTACGTCGAAACATTGGCTGAAGTACCAGTAAGGTCGTCGATTTAAATATCCTCCGTAATCATAAGTAGGTACATATTTTTTCAAACATTTTAAAAATTTCAAGATATAGGTACTCAGTTGATTTCGACGAATTTGATAGTAGGTATCCTCTAAAGTAGGTATCCTCGATCATATGAAAAACGAATATTCAAATCGATTCACAATTATTGTCCAAAAAATCGTATAACAAAGTGACACAAAAAACATAGGTACACACGAATTGAGAACCTCTTCCTCTGGAAATCGGTTAAATAAGTACGGTCTCTTAAATATTTGCAATCACCACAGACTCAATATTTTTAATTATTCATCAGAATTATTAAGCTTCATTTATTTTCAAATATGCTAACAAAAGACGGAGTAAGTCAACAAAATAAACTTTTGAATGCCTTAACTAAAGCCATAAAGTTACAACTTTCTTAAGAAGAGGTAGTATTTGAATTTGAAATAAAACTGAAGAGAATATTTTCATATTTTTCTCAAAGGCAGAAAGTTAAGCAATTGCAAGCTTTCAAGTTTTGTTAAAGGAATGGTGGTGAGGTACTTTTAGCTGTACCAACCTTATAACGCATTTTTTCATATAACAGACAAACAAACAAAGACTTATTAAAAATAAAAATAAAATATTTATATAACACTTTAAAAAGTTACTGAAAAGCAAAAATATTACCTACTAAAAATAAAAAAATAAAATCACAAAACTTACCTAAACACAGGATCCTCATGATAACTGCATTAATCGCATACAATCCCAAATGATTATGCAACACAACACCAGCATTTAAAACTTATTAAATCTGAATTATAAAACACTTTTATAAATTTATAAGTTTAGTTCTGATTATACAGACAGCCATCATGGGTTGAAGCTCACGGATCAAATGGTGTGAAACGCATAGAGATCACCAAAGTACCGCGGCCGCAGCTGACACCCTACCACTATATTGTTTTCCATTCATTTTAGTTCATTCAAAGGTTTATTGTTCTGTCTGTTATTCGTTTTATTGCTTTCATGTCACTAGTTTTTGTGTAACTCTACTAGACTTAGACACGCCATGCCATGAGATTCGTAAAACAGTAAAAGAAGTAGGTAGTATTAGATTGGGAGCTTAGAGCTATAGTCATGTATTGATGAAAATGCCGGCTAGTAAAAATATTGCTCGGTAAAAGCATTGCCTTCTATGCTAGAGGTTCTTGGTTGTTGTTAATCGCACAAATATCGTCAGTCATGATTATAATGAAGTTGTTCAGATTAATTTTAGTTTAGTTCTCATATTTAAAAATTCAATGTGCATTTTTTTGTATCATTTTGTATTGGTATTAACGCAGGGACATATTTTCCTATCAATTTTGCATAAACTTTCATATTTTGCTTTCTTGAAAGTCTAATAAAGAATAAAAATGTGAAAAACAATAACTATTACATTTACTATGCTAGTTTAAATTTTTACCTTCCTATTTTTGTGTTATTAAAAGACCGATTCCAGCTTCGTTTCTTTCATAATTTGTTCGTAGATTATGCAACAAGGGGATAAAGCAGTGTATTATGTCACGGGCATCATATTGAATCCTGAGCGAAATGAAGGATTTTGTAGATAATTCCCGAATGCAGTGAGGGAATTAAGATGTTAATTCCCGAACGAAGTGAGGGAATTATGGTAAGAATCCTGAATGAAGCGAGGGATTCAAGACTGCCCAAGACTAAGACACTGTTATCCCCGAGGAGCTTACTCTACTTTATACACCACCTTGTAAGATAATCATGTAATGAAACGCAGGAATTAAATCAAGTACTTAGGTATTTAATAATTTAGAAATTAAAGATAATATTAGAAACAATTGACCAGTTATGTAAAGATAAAGTGATATTTCTATTTGGTATATTAATTGTTTACTGTTGTCTTCAACATTGAATAAACAGTCCATAGGCTGCTAGGTTTCTTTGTAGCAGACAACTGTTGAAAATATACTAAAAGCAATGAGTCCGTTTTTTAGTTTTCCAAGCAAAGAAATCTTCGTAAAATTTCATGTACATATGCTTTGATTTACACGGCAAAATATTATCGACGATACTATTTGCTTCATTTCTAATATCTTCTGGTTTTAAATCGTCACTCGAGCTCGACATATTTTATTTATTTGAAAACTATTAAAATAAAAACTCTGAAAAAATTTTCTTTTCAAAAACCGCGAAATTTTACTTCTTATTTGTCTTTTTCAAAAGGCAAAAGAAACCGTCGCATACAGGTTTTTTACGAGGATTTTTAATTTTTCTTGGTAGTCGTTCCAAATGCAAAGGTACACAAACTTATACAGCCAAATTTAAAGTCCATATATTTTTTAATTAGGCAAAGTAACTAGTCATACAGCCATGTCCATGTAGGTATTATTAAATTTCGCTCCAATTGACATTCCAAAATCAAATGACATTATAACCCTTAGGATTAAAGTATTTGTTATTCCCTGTAAGATACCTTTTTAATCTTAAGGGATTAATATCTTGCTTTAGGTGGAGTTTATCTCATACATAATGCGAATTTTAAACAAAGGTGGTGTATAAAGAGTATAGCTGACCTGTCAGATTTTTGGCAACTCATGTAATGTATTAAAACAACATATAGTGCCAATAATAGCTCATGTTCGGTTAATTTCATTATCATTAACTTATACTAGAAATCGCAGCAAGGATTTTAATATTTTACCCTCTCAAGTTACTCAATAGACTACACGTATCATCCACTTGAAATGAAAATCCCGATATCGTTTCTAAGAAATTAAATCAAGTCTTCACCAATAGTTTACATATAAACAGGCATCATTTCAATGACATTATCATCTTTATACATTCACATACCTAACAAAAAGTAGTTTGACAGGTCAGAGACTGTATGGACCGTGAACATTTAGTGAACTCTTTTGGTGCTTGCAGGAAATTCCTGTTCATTTTGGCTAGAGATTTTTACCGCCTTGATTTCATTTAGGTGCTTTAATTTTAATAATAAGATGTTTGTTCTATTAGCATAGGTACTATGGACTTCTTTAAGTAGTCTGGCACATAAGGTTGCAAATAAAAGTAAATAAATACATGACCTTATGAATTACGCCCGTATTGTGAAAGCTATCTAAAATGTTGACCATAGCGCAGGCATAAATTCGCTGTTACATACATACATAACGTCTCGCCTGTATCCCTTATGGGATAGACAGAACACCAGAGGTTACAAGACCATCTGATGTCAGGGTCAGCCTATCGCCCACAAAAACGCCTTTAAAACCTCTGTCCCTTAACTGACTTTTACAGTATGCCCGGGAAGAGAAGCAGTTGGCACATTCTATGTTTTTCTTTCGCTCCCAGTCCAGCATGGAAGCAGTCGCTGTTAATTCATATCAAATCTAAATTCGTTTACATGAAACGAGCCTTAGTATTACTCTGGTATTAGCATATGCTTTTGAAATAATTTAATACCAACAAGACTTTTAAGTGGATTTCATTGCTTACTTATCTATATTTTTATTTTTTTTATTATCATGAAAGCTTATGAAAATATAGAAAATGTAGTAAGCTTATGAAAATATACCATATAGTTAACCATCTGGCCGCTTCACTTTCTGATGTAGGTAGTCCAGTTTTTGTAATTTAATTTTTTAGATACTGTTTTAGTTAACTCTCTCTATCTGGTTCTGAAGTCTGTTCTAGTAGTCAGTACCTTACATCTTCACAGAGGGAGTTATTCATATATATATAGGGTTTTTTAAATGTAGAGTTTTTTTGCCGAAGGCGAAAGAAGCCAATAATAATAGGTTATGAAATATTTAACCGCAAATATAGGTATGAAACAAAATTATTAGCAATCCATTTGTTTTATTTCATTGTGCGACAGTGGCCCCCAGTTAAATAAGATATTTTTTTGGATTCGACACAATAAAGTGAAGCTATCGGTCTTTGAAGTTTGTATGGATAAATGAAAGAAATTGGTAACATGTATGTATGTATGTCATGTGACTCTCGTTTGACCTTACCGGAAAGAATCTGACGATAGAGAACACAAGTTTGAAAATAAACTGGCTCTCCGTCGTTGAAGCAATTTTTAAATGGAGATATAAAGAGATTATACTTGTCCATTCTACTTGTGTTTTTTTAAATTTATCATTTTTATATTCTATAACATACCCTAACATAACTTCACGCCTCTTTTCCTTTGAGGTAGGCAGAGACTAGTTAGTTTGCTACGATCTGGACATACATAGGTATAGTGTTGTTATATTGTATTGGTATAACCCATATTTGTTTATTTAATACACAAAACAGAATACAAATATAAAATACAACTGTAACAAACTTAAAACTATTCTAGTCTAGGTTGCATTCCACAAGAATGAGTATAGAGAAAATATAAATTAACACTGACTTAGATAAGTATTTAATATAAAAATTAAATTAAATATAAAAATATCTTCACCTTTAATATATTTTACAAGAGCAGATTCAACGATATTAACCACCCATTCGTTGACCTGCTTTTAACGGATTATGAATTGATTTGAAAATTGTTGTTTCATATGATAGAGGATACTTCATAGTTAGACCCATTGAAATATCATCGAAATCGGTTGAGTACTACATTGAAAATTTCAAATTTTTGAAAAAATATGTATGATTTCGGAGAATGTTTACGTTGATGATATTCTCAACTCAGCCAAAGTTTTGACGTGAAGTCGGTTTTTTTAATGCTCTGCATTCGTTAATTATTTAATGTTTGCAATGCAAAAAGTCCTGTTTGATTAGAGCTACGAGCACTAAACCGAATATTAAAATTTATTTGTTGTGTAAATTATACAATTAAAAGGAACATGGTTGATCCAACAATCATAAAAAACAAACACCACGATAGGAATTAAGCAAATACAAATGAAATCAGCAAAGATTGGCAATGATTTCTTAGATACAAATTACGTTGTTGCTACATTTCCTCACTAACACCTATCAATTTTCTTTGACCTAATTAAATTACAAAACTTAATGTTAGTGACTAACAATCCATACTTTTATTAGTAAAAAAGGTTGATTTCTTGAGAACCGAAGAGAAAAACTAAGTAGAATGGCGGCGCGGGCGGCGGTGTGATTGCACTAGCAAGTATCGACCTGGTGTGATTCTAACATGTGATTTGTGGGAGAATCGGTTATGTAGGCGTAGATTGTTGTTTTTATTCCTACGATAGATTAAAAGTAAAAGTGTGAAATGAATAATTTTAAAAGGTTTAAAAATGCGAAAAATCGTGTTATATTTATTGTTTTGTATTTATGTTGTAAGTACTTACATGTAGCACTTGTTGTTTTGTTTTTTGTTGGAAAACCTTGGGGGAGGCCTATGTCCAGCAGTGTTCGTCTACTGGCTGTGGACTAAACCCTCGGTTTTCTTTCAATACTTAGATATTAAGACTAATCGAGTTGATATTTGTTTGGTCCCACTACCTATGCAGTTTATAGCTAAGTTTTCAGTTTTGTGGTTTGATTGATTTCGATTTTTGGATACACATGAGCATTATAAATTAATTTTTAAAAACAATTAAATGTCAAAGGCTATCGTTGCAGTAAACCTTATTTCCCTATTCCATTTTTAAAAGTGAGACTTCTTGATTCACTTAGTTATTTCCATGAGGCTGCAAAATTGCTACGAGTATCATCGTGTAAAGTTTATAGCAATTTTCTGATCAAAATAGTTCTTCGTAATTTATATGAACAAATTATGTGAACGATAAGTTGGATTACACAAATAATCCAATGGAGCCTTATTATTTATTCAAATTTCATTAGTGTGCTGGTACAGTCGTGTCAATGGAATACTTAACCTCTTACCAATTCGCACCTTCAGAATTGTATAGACTCAATTCAAAAATCCAAGATATCGAGTTACCATCATAGAAGTATTTTTTTGCTCTTATTTCACGAAAGATAAACCTAACTTTATATAGAAAGCAAGTAACTAACATGTTTCATACATTATTAGTAAATTAAATCAGTTCAAAGTTGAAAGTTTGCAGTTTCAAAACTTCATTATTGATTTGCCAAAAACATGTATTTTTCACTCGTATTTGTCACCACTTTTTTTTTTATAAAATATGGATGGGACGTTTGTCTTCCATGACACCTGATGTTAAGTGAACATGAAGACTAAGGTGGTACACGTCCATCCACGAGAAACCTATTCACTTGACGCTTAAAAGGACTAGGACTATAATGGTCAGGGAAAATAGACGCAGGCAGTTCATTCCAAACCTTGGCGACCCGTATCAAAAAGGAACTGTCAAAGCGCTTAGTTGGACTTTTCGGAATATCTACCACATACGGATGGAAGTTCTATCTGCGTCTAAAAACTACTACTACTATTCTGAAGGTACGCTAATTTTGGCTAAACTTCGATTAAAATCGAAAAACGATGTAAGGGCGTGTAGTACCTACATGCTGCGGGAGCTAGCCACGCCCCAGACGCCGTACCGTACGTCTGTACCGTACTTCCGTACCGTACGTCCGTACCGTACGCGCGTAGCTACGTCGGTAGCAGTTGACGCGCGTGACGCAGCGTAGGATCTTATGTGAAATAGCTTTGTCTTACTTATTTTCCTTTAATTTAGCTAAGTATCTTATGCTGGACTGGGAGCGAAAGAAAAACATAGAATGTGCCAGCTGATTCTCTTCCCGGCATACTGTAAAAGTCAGTTAAGGGACGGAGGTTTTATAGACGTTTTTGCGGGCGATAGGCTGCAATAGTCTCTCTCCATCATAATAATACCTCCAAATTTGTCAAACGTGATGTCAGATGGTTTTATAGCCTCTGGTGTTCTGCCTACCCCATTAGGGATACAGGCGTGAAGTTATGTATGTATCTTATTTTTAGGAGGAGTTTGGGCTGTTACGCAACGTAAAGTCAATACAGTTCAAACTGCCGGTGGTGGATGTGTGGCAAAACGAGGCTAGACAAAATACGCATCGAGTACGTTCACAGCAGTCTCGGCCTGCGCGATATCGCCGACATGATACAAGAGAGTAGTATGAGATTGCATGGACACATACAGTCACATCTAATAAAATGTGCCCATTTTCTTTGGAATTTGAACCTTATAACAACCGTTGCCTTATCACGTTACTTGCAAGAGCAAAGCGATGGCATGAATTGCGCAAGATTTGCTTAAAAATAACCAATTCGTATTGCGTTACAGCAAAAACAAAGCCATAACAATCTGACGACTATGCTGCCTCTATCGTACAATCGATGTACTAAAAGTGCATATATAATCTGTTTGACTTTCATACTTTTCGTGTGTACTTTTCTGCGAAATTTTAAAAGCAAACATCTGTTTCACATTTTATTAGTTTCTTTTTTAGCTACCAAATTGTTTTGGCGCTAGTATCGTAGCAATAAATGCATTCTGCGATCAACGAACGATTGAACAGCTATCGCTTACATAATACGATGTAAAGCAAGGGATCGCGCGTCCATGGCGTGATGACTGCACCATTATAGTCGATCGCTAATATTTACGTGATAAGGCAGGCGAATAAGTTGCGAAGTGTGTACATATTAATTCACGTGACTGTACTGAGAAGACCTGCCGACCCCATCGGAAATACATTGGCAAATTTAATCATCCAGGGTAACAGGTGGAGAGGAAGATCAAAATGGGATGGCAGGTGTAGTCAACAAGAGCTAAGTTCTTGTGGAGTTTTGAGAAATAAGATAGGCAGACTCCACCATCAGCTAGAAATAATAATTGCCATGGAGAGAGAGTTTCTTAGAGGAGTTTGATATTAATAATGGACTTGATCGATTGATGCCACAAATGCTTTGGTGTTATTTTTATTTCATTGGCGGTACCGTGAGCTCTACTTATAGCGGATGAGGTACACCTGGAGGTTTTTAGTGGGTCGTTCCACCCCTCTGCCGGGTCATCACCACATACCCCGCCGTTCCACCTTTGGCGGTCGGGGACGTGATTGCATGTTTTCCTCCAGACAAAAAAAAGGTGAAATTTTTTAGATGCTTGAGCAGTTTAAGTGAAGCAGTTGAAATAAAGGAATGTTTCGTTTGGGTACCTCAAACAGATGGGATTTAACCTTTAAATAAAAAAAGTCTTATTTGTACAAAAAGCGTTACAAACCTTTCAACAATTTTTACTTGAATCTGAACTCTATGTGCTCGACATTAAGTTAAAATTGTTTGGGGAAATTTGATAGGTAATGTATCGCTTGACCTGCTGTACCTAATTTTTTGAAATACTTATATATTTTTTCATAGTCAACTAACACCAGGTTCGGAAATTCAAAAAAGTTTCCGAGTTTCAGAGCAGAGACTTGATATCCACGTACAGAAGGCGCTCTAAATCTGTCAAAAATTATAATTGAATCTGAGATTAACACCCTGGACTTAAGTTAAAAATTGGTTGGGAGATTTTGACAGGTATATAAGGCTTGATCTGCTGCCTTCTGTACATAAGGTCCGTTTATAATACACTCCAACCCCTTTAGTTACCCCTGTTAGGCCCCTACAGTGTCTGCCTGATATGTTCCAGCAATGTTCCACGAAGAAACATTTACTATCAGGTAAAATTGAGGTTAAATGAATTTAAAAAAATGACATATTTACAAAATAGCACATTTAAAGAAACCATTATAAAAAAAAATATAATGATTTAAATCTACACAATCATTCTAACAAAGAATTTGCATACACACTTATGAAATCCAATATCAGTATCACGGTTTTTCCGCACACAAAAAAACGTATCGACACCTACGCTTTATCCCGTGAGAATTCTATGCACATTCAAGAAAACATAGAACACACATGCAGCCTCTAAATTATATGAGAAAATAGATAACAAACATGGTATTGTCTGCTCAAATATGAATTTATATACAGATGTTTTTGCCAAGCCTAATGTCGCGTTAATTTGCTTTGTTAATAATAATAATTCTTTGTTAGATACATAATTAACACTTTTCTGACAATTACTGAGAATAAAGGCCCACATTGTTAATTTAGCTGAAAATATTTATGGCTCCTGTTTGATGTAATAAGCCGTAATTATCATTGTTCCTTCGGTGAATTTTATCATGTAACTAAATCTACAATCATTGTAAAGGTATGAACGAATCAACACAAATTAACAATTAACGCACCTTCAGAACTGTATAGACTCAATTTAAATATCCAATCAATCGAGTTACCATCACAGAAGTAATTTTGTTTTGCTGTTATTGCACGAAAGATAACCTTAACTTTATATAGAAATAAAATAACTAACATGTTTCATATATTATTAATAAACTAGCTGCTGCCCGCGACGTCGTCTGCGTGAACGCTATGCAGCACCAAACGCACCTACGATTATAACACTGCTAGCGTGATAATATGTAGCCTATATGTTGACCCGACTTCTTAACTATCTTCATGCCAAATTTGAAGTATATCCATGCAGTACTTTTTGAGTTTATCCCGGAAAGACAAACAGACAAACAGACAAAAATTCTAAAAACTATATTTTTTGTTTCTGTTTCGATTGTAGATCATACCCCAAGTATTCTTTTAAAAAAATATTCAATGTAGGTACAGTTTTGACTTTCCTACCATTTTATTATATGTATAGATTAATTCAGTTGAAAGTTGAAAGTTTTCGGTTTTAAAACTTCAAACTTTTTTAAATAGGTACGTCACTATGCTACTATTCTGAAGGTGCAATTTGTTACGCTAATATGTGCACGCGGACTAAGTCAGAATTCCGTTAGCAGATACTTAGTACACAGAAAAGTTTATCCCAATATTTTGACGGGACTTAGATGTTCCTACCATATTTTTTTTTTATATTGTAAGGATAGGACGTTTGTCTACCATGCCACCTGATGGAAAGTGCGCATGAAGACTATGGTGTTACACGTCCATCCACGAGAAACCTATTCACTCGACACTTAAAAGTTCCAGGACTGTAGTGGTCAGGAAAAACAGACGCAGGCAGATTGTTCCACTCCTTGGCAATCCGTACCAAAAAGGAACTATCGAAGCGTTTTGTTCGACTTCTTGGTAAATCCACTATATAGGGATGGAAGTTCTGTCTGCGTCTGGTAGTCCGGTGGTAAAAAGGGGTGGGTTCAATTTGGTCAAAAAGAGCACTCGCACACTCACCAAAATGTAGCCGATAAAATACTGTCAAACAAGCAACCTTACGACGATGCTCCAGCGTCTGCAATTTTTTATTTGTAAGGTTGTTGTTATTTATGATTTTACGGGCTCTTCGGTCAACAGAGTCTAGCGCTTCGAGCTGGTATTTGGCAGAACCATCCCAAAGGTGACTACAGTACTCCATGCACGACCTCACTTGGGCTCTGTATAAGTTGAGCAGCCGTTCAGGGCTGAAGTACCGCCGGACCTTCGAGATGATACCCAATTTTTTGGAAGCCGTTTTTGCCATAGACTCAATTTGTTGACCGAAGTTTAATTTGGACGTTATAGTGACGCCCAAAAGCCCTAGTTGGTCGGTGATGGGAACAGATACATTCTGTAAAGTGGGCGTAAAAGTAAAGGTGCTCTTTTTTGCGGAGAATAGACACGCTTGTGTTTTGGAGGCGTTGAATTTGACCAGGTTAGATTCGCCCCAATCGGACACATTCCGCAAGGTCGAATCAACACGCTCAATCATAGACTTTCTCAAAACCTGGATTTCATGGGCGCTCGTTCGCGCATTGGATATATATCTCTCAACAACAGTGCTCAGCATATCCAATAATGCCTGGTGTTAGGAGGTCATTAATGTGCAGCAAGAATAAAGTTGCAGAGAGAACAGATCCCTGAGGTACCCCGGCATTAATCGCCATTAAGTCAGAGGAGTAGCCGTCTAAGACTACTCGAATCGACCGTTCCCTCAGAAAATCAGATATCCAGTCGCAGAGCCCGGTCGGTATGCCATATGCTGGAAGCTTGCTTAAGAGACCATCATGCCAGACCCTGTCAAAGGCCTTGGATATGTCTAAGGAAACAGCTATTGCTTCACCATGACCCTCCAAGGCCTCACTCCATAAGTGTGTGGCATACACGAGAAGATCGCCGGTCGAGCGTCCACTGCGGAAACCATATTGGCTATCGCTTAGAAGCTCGTTGGTCTCGAGGTATGCCAGGAGTCGATTGTTCAATACACGTTCCATGACTTTGCAAAGTATGGAAGTGATTGAGATTGGTCGATAGTTGACAGGATCAGCACGGCTTCCCTTCTTCGGTACTGGTTGTACGTTAGCCAGCTTCCAGGATTTTGGGACTTTACCAGATTCCAAAGAAAGTCTATAGAGACGCGTCAAAACGGGAGACAACTCAGCTGCGCAGCGTTTCAACACCACTGCAGGAATACCATCTGGACCGCTTGCCTTATTCTCGTCTAGGTGCAGCAAGCATTTAAGAACCTCCTTTTGGCGAATATGAACGGTACCCATTGTAGGACTGAACTGAGGTAATTGGGGTGGGATTTTTCCTTGGCTATCTAGACGAGAATTTTCCGCAAAGATACTGGCAAATAAATCCGCCTTTTCCTTAGCGGTGTGGGCCAGAGAACCGTCAGGTTTCCGCAGTGGCGGCAGCGATGGGCGACAAAAGTTCGTTTCGACCGACTTGGCGAGGGACCAGAAAGCTTTGCTTCCCGAGGGGTATGACGCTATTCTGTCTCCAATACAGCCTATGTGGGCGAAACGAGCTCTTTTGATCACCTTCTTGCAGGACTTGGCGGCAGCATTGTACCTCTTCTTGTGTTCATGCGAATCCACGGCTTTGCTTCTGCGAGCGGTTGCCCAGGCTTTGTACGCTTCTCGCTTACGCTTTTCAGCGGAAAAGCATTCAGCACTAAACCATGGGCGAGCTTTGGTTTCAAGGGATAGATCAGCGTAGGGAATGAAGAACTCCATTGCTTGACCTATCACACTTGAGACTGCATCAGCGCAGCACGATGGATCGGTTGATGTAAAACAAGCTTGCCGCCACGGATAAGATGCGAAGAAATGTCGCATTTCATCCCAATCTGCCGACTTGTAACGCCATACTCGCCTAGAACCACTTGTTCGGGTGTCAGGTGGCGAGTACTGAGATACAGATTTCACCAGACAGTGAATTACTTATATATAACCAACTTAATTTAACTAATAGCAAATTTTGACGAGTTTTATGTAGGTATAATATTATAATACGACCGCCCCGACGCCGTGTGTCCCCATTTTATTACGTGAAAAAATTGTGATGTTAAAATTATACCTTGCGAGTCCTTTAATTCTTGAAGTTGGTCAAAAATGCAAACTACATAATTTAAGAAATATGTAGTTTGGCACAATTCTTGATTCTCGTAGTTAGCAATGTAATGCTCAACGTAATAAAATATTAGAAATGTAATAACGAACGTTTAAAATAACGTTCTTGTCAACATTCCTTCTTAATTTGAATACTTACCTGAACTAAAAAAATGTTTTACAAAAATAATATATTATAGTTTGCCACACCGAAATCATTATTATACAACGCTACTTAACTAAATCTTATGTAAATTTATATACTAAATTACTTTCGTATGTGACAGCTAGGCGCAGTTTCTCGGCTATTCGGTCAAAGGTTTAACAATAATTCTTGGACCCAATATTGACGGTTTTCTAGGATATTTCACAACTTATATATGAATTTAGGTGAATAATATAAATATATCAAAAGCTAATAAATCAAAAAACAGTAGGTGTTTGTTTTTAAAAACAATATATTTTATCATCGCCTTTCGTTGACTTTAAAATGATTTAAAATTTAATTTTACGAAATTTATTTATCACTCGTGTTAGATACTCAAAACTTAACACAGTTTTGGAAAATTGTAGGTAAGTCCCTCTGTTGGCTACTAAACCTTTTTTTTGCGACCGCATATTTTTTTACCAAATTAGCAGTACACCGATTTCCAATTTATTATTTTACTAGCTGTGACCCGCGACTTCGTCCGCGTGGATACCGTTTATTAGAGTTGGATAAATACTACATATTATTATATCCTCCTTGAAGTTAAAACTTACCTTATTCTAAATTTCGTCAAAATCGACTCACTAGTTTTGCTGTGAAAGCGTTACTGATAGATAAACAGACAGAATTACTTCAAAAACTGTTACAACAAAGCAGTGATCCGCAGTTGCACCTAGGTTTTGTGAAAAAGTATAGGTAGGTAAGTAAGTATATTACATAGATGATGCCCGCGACTTCGTCTGTATTGAATTAGTATTTCGAGTAGGTTATTTTCTTCTCCAAGGTCCTAACTATCTTTAATAACAAAAATAAAAATGAAGAATCTTCGCCCATATAATATGTATAACTCCTAACCACAAACATGGGTAGGTAACTATCTATTAGGTACATTACAAAGGCACATAGCGTTATAAACAAATCGGGTGCCAAAGTGCCTTAAATTTTAATATTGTCTTAAGTTTTCGCGATGACTATTATGTATGACTATTAAATAAAACACTTTTTAACCGGATTTATCGCGTATATTTACATTTTAAATTTTAACTGTCGCTCGTGACCACGGGGTCTGCAAAGACACCGAAACGTCGAATTAAAATGTAAAATATAAATTATACGCCATTAATCCGGTTAAAAAGTGTTTTATTTAATGCCTTCAATTTTACTTAATTCATGCCATATCTTCATTAATTATACTTAGCTCATTGTTATTCTAGGTAACGCTAAGTAGTTTTTGCGTGAAAGAATAGCAAAAATCCATCCATCCAGCCATTATCAGTGTACATACAATACTACCTATAGTTATGTATGGCTGCTTTTCACTGCCAAACGGTTAAGCCAATATTAATGTAATTTGGTATAGTAGTTAACACATACGTTACTTTTTATTCCGAAGAAATCTACGGTTTCTGACTTCCAAGAGGCAGAAACGATCATGAAATAAACAAAACCTTGATTTCCATTTTATCTCTGTATGTACAGAAGGCAGTACATCAAGCATTACAAACTGTCAAAAATTTTTTACTTGAATTTGAACTCTATGCCCTCGATAATAAGTTAAAATTGGTTGGGGAAATTTGACAGGTAATGTAATGCTTGTTCCTTCTGTACCTACCTATATTAAATCGCGCAAAAGCTTGCGCTCGCCTCCCGCCTTTTTAACCCCCGACGCAAAACGAGAGGGGTGTTATAAGTTTAACGTGTCTGTGTATCTGTGTATCTGTGTATCTGTGTATCTGTGTATCTGTCTGTGGTATCGTAGCGCCCAAACGGATGAACCGATTTTCGTTTAGTTTTTTTTGTGTTATAGATAATTTTATCCCGAGTGTTCTTAGCCATGTTTCATGAAAATCTGTTCAGCCGTTTGAAGATCATCAGCTCTTTTCTAGTTGATGAGGGGATCTGACTACCTTCCATATGTCCTTTCGATGTGAAATTTGGTACCGTATTGCTTCAATTATATTGAAAGTATATGGTAAGGTAACCATGATCTGATCAGCCGTTTGAAGGTCATCAGCTCTCTAACAGTTGATGAGGGGATCTGACTAAATTCCATATGTCGTATCGATTCGAAATTTGGTGCCGTATTACAACAATGATATTGATAGTATATGGTAAGGTAACCATGACCTGATCAGCCGTTTGAAGGTCATCAGCTCTCTAATAGTTGATGAGGGGATCTAACTAACTACCATATGTCGTATCGATTCGAAATTTGGTGCCGTATTACAACAATGATATTAAAAGTATATGGTAAGGTAACCATGACCTGATCAGCCAATTGAAGATCATCAGCTCTCTAATAGTTAATGAGGGGATCTGAATAGCTTCCATATGTCGTATTGATTCGAAATTTGGTGCCGTATTACTACAATTACATTGAAAGTATATGGTAAGGGAACCATGACCTGATCAGCCGTTTGAAGATCATCAGCTCTTTAATAGTTGATTAGAGGATCTGACTACCTTCCATATATCCTATCGATTCGAAATTTGGTACCGTATTACTTCAATGAAATTGAAAGTGTATGGTAAGGTAACCATGACCTGATCAGCCAATTGAAGATCATCAGCTCTCTAATAGTTGATGAGGGGATCTGAATAGCTTCCATATGTCGTATTGATTCGAAATTTGGTGCCGTATTACTACAATTACATTGAAAGTATATGGTAAGGGAACTATGACCTGATCAGCCGTTTGAAGATCATCAGCTCTTTAATAGTTGATGAGAGGATCTGACTACCTTCCATATATCCTATCGATTCGAAATTTGGTACCGTATTACTTCAATGAAATTGAAAGTGTATGGTAAGGTTACAATGACCTGATCAGCCGATTGAAGATCATCAGCTCTCTTATTGTTGATGAGGGGATCTGACTATCATCTTCCTAATATTAAAACCTACTTTAAAAAGTACAAAATAAAAGTAAAATTAAAAATTTTAAAAACCCCCCGACACAAAAAAAGACCTTAAAAACTAACAAATAATATTTTAAACCTATTCTAATTATTATCGTCCCATTTATAATTGACTGTAAGACTTGTACTTTAAAATATTTTTATTTTTCGAGCATCGTCGCCGCGTCGGGGGACCGCTAAGTGAGAAAAACAGTTGTCAGTTGCAGATTGCATCAAAAGAATTCACTCCGAAAAATTCGTAAAATCGACACAACCGTCAACGTCGTCTGCCCTCACGTGTCTGCCTGTTCGGGTCGCCGCACTTGGTGACGCCCACCCCCGCGCCGCAAGCCGCACACCGAGCTCGCCGCGCGCGGCATTACGTAGAGCGTAGACTATGCATGAAACTTAAGATCGCTCATACCTAAATGTAAAAATAAATTTGCTGTTGTTGGCTTAATACTTTATATACTTGAGCGGTCCCCGACGCGGCGACGAAGCTCGGAAAATAAAAATATTTTAAAGTACAAGTCTTACAGTCAATTATATATGGGACGATAATAATTAGAATAGGTTTAAAATATTATTTGTTAGTTTTTAAGGTCTTTTTTTGTGTCGGGGGGTTTTTAAAATTTTTAATTTTACTTTTTTATACCCTACAGCCGCGAGCCGCGTCGAGCGCGGCAACCGTTACGCAAAAATAATCCTTATATTATTCAGTATTCACGCGCGACGCGATGGGTTATTAGCGTATTTCATGTATAAGTTTGGTGTTTCTATACCGAATTCTATGATTCTTTTTTATTGAATGTTAATGTTAATTATTTTTTATTAGGGATGAGTGAGAGTATTATAAATGTAAGAGTAAACAAATATAATCAGAAAGCTCCGAACTGCTAAGCTATCGGGATTTACACGTGTTATTGTGAGTCAACCATAAAATATAGACATATACTGTTGTGGGATATTTTTTATATAATTTTATGAAGAATATTTCTGTCATACATGATTTCTATGTAGCTTTAACCATTAAGGCTGCACACGCGACGGAAGCTTAAGAAATGAAGTAACTTCTCCCGTTTTTACAACATTTCCCTTCACTGCTCTGCTCCTATTAATTGTAGCGTGATAATAAGTATACTATAACCTGCCCAGGAGTATGAAAAATAATTTTACCAAGTTTTGTTAAAATCCGTCGAGTAGTTTTTGTTTTTATAAGGAACATACAGACAGACAGACAGACAGACAAAAAATTTACTGATTGCATTTTTGGCATCAGTATCGATCACTAATCCCCCCCTAATAGTTATTTTGAAAATATATTTCATGTACAGAATTGACCTCCCTACAGATTTATTATAAGAAGATAGATATAGATGACATAAATCATTTAAATATTCCTACATTTTTGGGTATTTCTCCAAAGATAATATTTTTGATGTCTTTGGGTATATTTCTATAACTAACTAGTGAACATAAATGCATGATATTATTATTTGGTACAGTTTAGCTTTATCTTATACTATGTAGTACAAATTCAATTTCTACATTTCTGCAATAATAATCTACAATCCACAATACTAAGTAATTGCAGCCTAGGTATCCTACTAATATCCTACTGAAATTATAATTGTGAAAGTGAGGATGAACAAAAGTAGTCTCTTAAGCCCCGATTTCACCGATTTTCTGAGCCTAGTTCAACAAATCTCGGCTCTGACAGAATACAAATTGAAGTCGGAACTCCTTTTAACCCGTAAGCCGAGTTCAACTCGAACTGATCGCGTTTTATTTCTCGGTGAAATTGGGGCTTAGTAAATATGGCTAAGTCATTTATAACTCTTCTTGCGAGATTAAATCGACGTACAGCCACATCTATCGAATAAAAGCAAAGTAAAATTTAAATGTGAAAGTTTGGATGGATGGATGTATGCAAGTCTGGATGAAATTTGGCATCGTGATAGTTTCCAGTCTGGAATAGCAAATAGGCTACTTTTTATCTCGATATTCCCGAGGGATTTGAAATGGCGCGCGTAAAACCTAGTAGTAAAATAATAAGTAAATAAGTTGGTCCTCCTGATCATATGGCACTACGTTTGTCATTTTCCACAACATGGTCTATGTATCAATTTCTGTTCGATGAATGAATATAAATAATAATTTTGTCGAAAGGTAATAAATTGATGTCTAACAAAATAAAATTTGTATGATTACAACTACATTGGTGTTTTTAAAAATAAGTAACTATTAAGTGTCCGGCGTATAATTCTGAATAATATGGCATAAGCTGCGCTTGACCGTACTTGGTCAGATAAATAAATTAGGAATATGATAGCTGTGCAGGAAGAAGCAAACCGTGCAACGAACGAGCTAAAAAGAGGATTAGCAGCTAGGTGGCTTAGATCCTGGTTTCTTGAAGGCAAATACCTGATTAATCTGTATTTGGTTTAGGTGACAGTCTGATTACAATGCCTATATTAAAAAAATATTTTATTTTATGAAAACTTCAATTTATATTTCGTGTGATGTTTTTAGGTTATAGATTCATGTAGAAAAATAACAACAGTGAAATATGTGTATATAAAGAGTTATGCATGATTTTAGAGAAATTTCTGATTAATCTGTGCCTGATTCATATAATCAAACCACCATTTTGATCAAAAAATCAATAAGTTTTTTACCTTTCCATCAAGAAAAGAGCGATTTTATTGCTTATATATGCTACAAGAAAAACTTTATTCAAAAACAAAATGCCTTGAAACATACCTATTTTACGCAGATTTACCATAAAGATGCAATTGGATTCAAGATCTGAAAAGGGTCACTAAAACTGCCGGAATAAGTTAAAACATATCAAAAGTTCATAAAAACCACACAAAAATCTACCTGAAAATTAAAAATTCAGCTATTTGGTTCACCTGGACTTAAAATTTTTAAACATCGATATCTCGAGAATTACCATAGCAAAACGAGTCCCTCATTAAAATAAGTAAGTATATGTTGTGTGGTATATTTTTTTTATAAAATCTTGTGCAACAGAGATAAAATTGAAATATAATTTTGGCCAGAATTTCTGAATTAATGAAATTTCAGAGAAATACCCTTTTACTTTACTACAGTGCTGCATGGACTTAGAACTTTGATTTTCCAGATATATTGTTTCTGTTAGAACAGATGTCGCGCTACACGACTGCCTGCGAAATATATGCAGTATTCATAAATCCTTGATGCAGTTCGGTTTACAGCACACATAAAAGGCAGGTAAATGAACGGAAAATTATGCGTCTTTTTGGGAATAAAATAAAGAACTCGATAAAAAAAGAGTTTTAATCAAATATTTAATAACTTATTGATCTTATTTCTTCCATTTTCTTCGTATTGTAAATAAGAATAATGAAGAATTTGTGGAGTCAGTGAAACACTCTTCTGTTCTCACACTGATCGATTCTGCTGACTCTCATTTTATGCTTGTCAAGTTATAAAACTCTACAAGTCCATAATTTATGAATCCAGATTTCTGGTACATTTTGAAGGCAATGTCGTTTCCATAAACGCAGTAGGCTACTACATCTTTGTTGCAATCTAAAAGTTCGTTTGAGGAATAATGAATTATCAACTCGCCGTACCCTTTTCTTCTGTGTTCCTTGATTACATAAACATGAAGGAGGCAACCATTTTCTCTAACAAAAGCCCAACCAAGCAGGTCTTCATTGTGATAGAGACCGTATCCGGAGTTAGTTTCTATTAAAAAATCGAAGTACGATGTTGAATTTTCGTATTTATGTGGCCACACGTCGTTAATTAGCTCTATGTGTTCTTTCTTCAATGGTCCGAAATGGAGGCCCACTGGCATACTGTAAGGGAAAGCGTGTTATAAGTACATTTTGATTTTGACTCTTGGTTATTTATTGTTTAACTTCGAACCGTTTTTATGAAAATACAACATAGGGTCGGCTTGAAATAAACCTTGGATAAGCGTCTCGTAAAAAGCGACAATCACTCGGCGAGGGCGACTAGTCCGAGCGACCTCCACTTTGGGGTGGGACCTCTTAGTGCCAACGCTGCGTCACGCGTTCTAGCGCGCATTTCATACAAAACTGCAACGTTCGATACGGACGTTCGGAATGCGCCAAGCGCCGCGTGTGATACGCGCGTACGGTACGGAAAATGTTATGAAAGTTTGTATGTTTGAATCTCTCTAAGTAGGTGTTATATAAATCCATGGGTAGGTGTGCCTATTTGAAGATCCGGTCGTACGGTACGCGCGTTCGAACGCGTAACGCAGCGATGGCACTTAGGGTTCGCCTGGTTATTTATCAACCACCCTTCTTATAATTGCTGCCGCCAACTATCCGGAGATGTATTTCGCTTATCAGTAGATTATAAGTACAATTATGAAAAATCATATTTACGGATTTTAAAAAGATCTTAATTAAATAAATTTATTTTAGGTTGGAGCGTAGCAGGGTATTTCTCAAATGACATTTTTTTTGATATCTTTGGGTATATTTGCACATAAATGCATGAACTAGTGAACATAAATACATTCACTTATTTTTGGGTACAGTTTAGCATTATCCCTTACTAGTGCAAATTATATTTTTACAATAATTACAGCCTAGGTATAAAATAAAAAATAAAAAAGTTAGTTCTCCTGATTCATATGGCGCGTCCGTTTGTCATTTTCCGCATATGTATCAATCTCTGTTCGGTGAATGAATATAAATTATAACAATTGACAACAGACTTACTTGGAAAAAACATATTATTAATTTAATAAACAGGGTTAATACATTTTCATATGCTCTAAGTAAATTAAAAACGGTTTCAAACATAAAAACAGTTTTGACAGCATATCATGGGTATGTCGCTTCTATATTCAGATATGGTATATTATTCTGGGGTAATACCACTGAATAACAAAATATTTTTAAAGCCCAAAAGCGGTGTATAAGATCCATGTTTGGTTTAAAACAAGAGGATTCAGCCAAGCCCTACTTTATAAAAAGTAAAATTAAAAATTTTAAAAACCCCCCGACACAAATAAAGACCTTAAAAACTAACAAATAATATTATAAACCTATTCTAATAATTATCGTCCCAAATATAATTGACTGTAAGACTTGTACTTTAAAATATTTTTATTTTCCGAGCTTCGTCGCCGCGTAGGGTACCGCTCAAGTATATAAAGTATTAAGCCAACAACAGCTAATTTATTATTACATTTAGGTATAAGCGATCTTAAGTTTCATGATAGTCTACGCTCTACGTAATGCCGCGCGCGGCGAGCTCGGTGTGCGGCTTGCGGCGCGGGGGTGGGCGTCACCAAGTGCGGCGACCCGAACGGGCAGACACGTGAGGGCAGACGACGTTGACGGTTGTGTCGATTTTAAGAATGTTTCGGAGTGAATGCAATCTGCAACTGACAACTGTTTTTCTCACTTAGCGGTCCCCCGACGCGGCGACGACGCTCGGAAAATAAAAATATTTTAAAGTACAAGTCTTACAGTCAATTATATATGGGACAATAATTATTAGAATAGGTTTAAAATATTATTTGTTAGTTTTTAAGGTCTTTTTTTGTGTCGGGGGGTTTTTAAAATTTTTAATTTTACTTTTATTTTGTATTTTTTAAAGTAGGTTTTAATATTAGGAAGGTGTTTAAAGTAATTAGTTAGTTGAGTTAGTAACTTAGTTAGGTATTAGATATCATATTAGTTTTAATTTACTAGATTAAGTTTTAACTAGTAGGTAGTCGTAACCTTACCATACACTTTCAATTTCATTGAAGTAATACGGTACCAAATTTCGAATCGATAGGATATATGGAAGGTAGTCAGATCCTCTCATCAACTATTAAAGAGCTGATGATCTTCAAACCGCTGATTAGGTCATGGTTCCCTTACCATATACTTTCAATGTAATTGTAGTAATACGGCACCAAATTTCGAATCAATACGACATATGGAAGCTATTCAGATCCCCTCATCAACTATTAGAGAGCTGATGATCTTCAATTGGCTGATCAGGTCATGGTTACCTTACCATATACTTTTAATATCATCGTTGTAATACGGCACCAAATTTCGAATCGATACGACATATGGAAGTTAATCGGATCCCCTCATCAACTATTAGAGAGCTGATGACCTTCAAACGGCTGATCAGGTCATGGTTACCTTACCATATACTATCAATATCATTGTTGTAATACGGCACCAAATTTCGAATCGATACGACATATGGAATTTAGTCAGATCCCCTCATCAACTGTTAGAGAGCTGATGACCTTCAAACGGCTGATCAGGTCATGGTTACTTTACCATAAACTTTCAATATAATTGAAGCAATACGGTACCAAATTTCGCATCGATAGGACATATGGAAGGTAGTCAGATCCCCTCATCAACTAGAAAAGAGCTGATGATCTTCAAACGGCTGAACAGATTTTCATGAAACATGGCTAAGAACACTCGGGATAAAATTATCTATAACACAAAAAAAAACTAAACGAAAATCGGTTCATCCGTTTGGGAGCTACGATACCACAGACAGATACACAGATACACAGACACGTTAAACTTATAACACCCCTCTCGTTTTGCGTCGGGGGTTAAAAATACAAAATCCACACATTACCGGCGATGTACAGTCTGCAACAGAATTATGTATACCACCCAGTCTCAATATGTCATACAATATGCATGCATATTGTATGTGTGCGGGAGACTGGGTGGTATACATTATTCTGTTGCAGACTGTACATAAGTGCAATAGCAAACTTTGTAAGAGGTAACCCGCAATGTTTTGAATTTAATCCGATTGGTAGCCGTCGTGAAGGAACGCTTAAATTTACCCAGACCAGAAAAACTCTTTTACAAAGAGTAAGTGTAAATGCAATGGCACCTTTTTATATACCTGGCACCTATTTTATAATAAAATTCCGGAATCGATAAGAATGATTTAGGATGACAAACAATTCAAGACGGTTCTAAATGGCTTCCTTGTTGAAAAAGCATTTTATGATTAGAAAGAATTTTTGAATGACAAACTCTATTAACAATACCAAATACTTGATAACATTATTAGAATACGTTATTAATTTAAATGCTTCTATGCTGGACTGGGAGCGAAAGAAAAACATAGAATGTGCCAGCTGCTTCTCTTCCCGGGCATACTGTAAAAGTCAGTTAAGGGACCGACGTGTTATGGGAGGCTTTTTTGTGGGCGATAGGCTGACCCCCTGTCACTGCAATAGTCTCTCTTCACTATTATAATGCCTCCTAATTTGTCAAACGTGACATCAGATGGTTTTATTACCTCTGGTGTTCTGCCTACCCCATACGGGATACAGGCTTGAAGTTGTGTATGTGTATGTGTGTATTAATTTAAATAACTTTCAATAATTTTATATTGACCTTTACTGGACCTTACTTGATAATTACAGTTTTTAAGGTTTTAATATTTATATTGTGATTTTATTTTATTTTATCTTATATGACTTTTGAAAGAAATGTAAAATTGACATAATCTTATAATCATAATTAAAATAATAGACATAATTAAAATAATCTATAGACATGTACAATAAAAAGTTGATATTTTAGTTGGCATATTAAAATTCAAATGCAAATATGGCGAGTCATAGCTGCGCCCATAATATTTGTAACATCTCTACTATGTAACTACCTATGATTATGAATAAATGATTTGATTTGATTTATAATTTCATCGAAAGGTTGGTTGTGGAAAGGAAAAAATTCTATGATTACAACTTACAACTACATTGTTTTTTTTTTTAATAAGTAACTAAGAAGTGTCCGGCGTATAATTCTGAATAATATGGCATAAGCTGCGCTTGACCTTACTTTGTCAGATAAATAAATTAGGAATATGGCTAGCTGTGCAGTGCGAAGCAAACCATGCAACGAACGATCTAGAAAGAGGATGGGCAGCTAGGTGGCTTAGATCCTGGTGTCGTGAAGGCAAATAACTCATTCATCTGTATTTGGTTTAGGTGACAGTCTGATTACAATGCCTGTATTATAAAATTTATTTTATTTTATTAAAACTTCAGTTTGAGTTTCGTGTGATGTTTTACGGTTATAGATTCATGTAGAAAAATAACAACAGTAACCCAGGGAAAAAGAGAAAGAAACGTGCGAACGATTCGGGTAGTGTCGACCAAGAATATAGACCGCTCTTTATTTTATATAAGGTGTTAAAAAATCAATGAAGCCTACATTCCGCAAATCATACCGAACCGGAAAGCATGCAAATGCATTGTTTGTAGAACAAGTTTGTAGGTTAAATGTAAAATAGCTACGTAAGAATAATTAATTATATTCAATCATGTCAATCGTTCTATGGTGACCCGAAATCGACCTCCGGCCATCTTCTATAACGCCGACGACGCTTTCTTATGACAAAAGTCATTCATCTTTTCAAATTAGGCTAATTTGCATACAAAATATTTTAATCTATTTAGTAGGCCGCTAGGAAAGTAGCATTGGATAATATATTTTGTAATATTATAGGGTTATGTTACAAGAAGACGTTATGGCGTAGTGGCATCTTTGTTATAATACTAAGAATCAGGTTAAGTATTGTTTGTTCCGGGCCGTATAATTATGGGTGACCGCCGACCGATGACGTCTGCGCGTGAACTCAGTGAGCACATTAACCAGCCGGTTCTGTCTGAGTGTTTTATAGTTGTCTACAGTACTCGTAAGGGTTCGTCAGAAACCATTTCGGTGCTCATAAAAGACTGACGGCCACCGGCAATCTATTATCAAAATTAAATCCAAAATTAAAATCAATAAAAATTAAAAGATGTTTTTTATCAATAAATTCATACAAATCCCGCAAGAATTTAGTTTTTTTTTGAATTTCGACAATCACGCTACCTACCCTGCCTTTTTATCCGGAACACTTCAAGTTATCCGGCGGATATAATAAGACGGTAACTCAGTAATTCAAAACGGACGAAACGCGAGCTATACCTATGCGTCACGATCTCGGCATGCGCTCGGCATGCGGCCAGTCGCGACTCGCGAGTGTCTGCATGCCGAAACAATTGTTGATTAATCTTTACGGTAATATGTGTATTTTTTATACTATTAAAATTTAATAAAACATAATATCGTACGTCTAGGCGAGGCGCAAGTATTTTTCGGTCGTTAATTTATAAGACCGATTTGTTAAACAAACGATTTGTTGACACAAAACTTATTTTTGTTGAACACTTCCTATTCAATTGACAAAGTTTTTTATTTCTTTATATAAAATAAGTATATTTGCAGTCACAAAACTAAATGGAAGTAAACACAAAGTAGGCAAATGTAATTTAAACGCTGAAGGCAGGCACCCCTATCACATGTGAACGGACCGCGGAGTTGAATTACTGTAGATACCTGTACCGTGCTATAGGCCTTATAAACAAGCTGAAAGTCGCTCAGCGCGCAATGGAAAGGGCTATGCTCGGAGTTTCTCTGCGAGATCGAATCAGGAATGAGGAAATTCCCAGGCGAACTAAAGTCACGGACATAGCCAGATTGCAAAAGATTGCAAGGATTGCAAAGCTGAAGTGGCAATGGGCAGGGCACATAGCTCGCAGAACGGATGACCGTTGGGGCAGAAATGTTTTCGAGTGGTGGCCACGTACTGGGAGACGCAGCATAGATGTCTATTGGATGTTGATGATGATGATGAACAGTAAGGCTACAAACTGGACGGCAGCGACAGCGACAGCGAGATCGACAGCGACGCGGGCAGTGGGGCGGGCAGCGATTTCCGCGACACGATAGAATGTATTGAGTTTGTATAAAACCGCGACAAATCGCTCTCTCGCCCGCTGGCGACGAGAACGGCCCAAATACCCCGCGTCGCAGCCCGGGCCGCTGTCGCTCTCGCTGTCGCTGCCTTCCAGTTTGCTGCCTAACGGAAGGCTTGCTTCGCAAGGCTGTCATACCCAGTAAACATTAAAGATTTATTATTTTGAGATAAAGGTTACTTATACCTAATATTTTTAATTTCCACCACAACTTAGGAAGTAAACATACCATATATTAAACTTGGGGCTGCCTTTTGGTAGTATAAGCATGTTCAGCTTCGACGAACTAAGAATTTTCACATTAACGTCCTCTAAGATTCTTTTTACGCAATCTGCTGTGTTTTGAGGACAAAAGGCCAGTTCCACTGTTTTACTCCAATCCACAGCTTTGGTCTTCTTCAAGGCTTCTTCCAAAGTTCCAGTGTCATCCGAAGGGCAAAGGATTATGACCTCGTAACTTGAAATCTGGTAAAAAGACAATTTTGTTTATATTAGGTATTTATTTAGAATAGTGGGTATTTTATTAGCAAATTTTTGTCTGTTTGTTAAGATACATTTGAAATTGAAAGGATGTTAGTATAAAGTTCCTGTGTGGTGGCAAAAAAATATATAGGGTTAATGTTGATAACGTGATTTTTCGATTTCAACCTCGCTAGATTGATTATAATGTAAAGGCGATGGCGTTTCTTTATTAAAACAAACATTGATGATAAATATTCCAGATCTCTAAACTAATTAATATTATAAAGACTTAGGTATTATATGTTAGTATTAATAATAAATATTTCTGACACTCACACAACATTATCTATTATACCAAATTAAGTTTCTTAAAGAACTTGTGTTATGGATACTAGATAACTGATATACTTAAGAAATATATAAACATACATATTGAATAAATACATATTTTTTATTAGAATAAACTTAAATAAACATATAAAAATCCATGACTTGACGACTAATATTTGTGTTCATCACACAAATATCCACCGCCACCGGGATTCGAACCCAGGACCTCTGGCATAGAAGGCAATGTATGTTACCGCTACACCAGCCGGCCGTCAATTGTTAGTTTAACATTATTTTAAGCACGAGATATTATGGTTTTGCTGATTAAAAAGTGAATGTTTGAAAATCTAGCGCGATAGCGTATGATGCATACTCGTGATTCTGAGTAAAAGGAATACTAACCTTACTGTTAATTGACACCATTCCATTATTAAAGTTTCCAAACGGGCAGAACACTTCCAACTCATGTTTAAATCCTTTTTCTGACCATTTTTTATGAATGTCTAAAGTCTCAGATTGTACACACCGGGGCCAGTCTTTGTCTAAAACGGACTTGAGTTCCAGCCATTTTTCTTCGGGCACACGCACTAAAGGGTCGCTCATTTTTCCTGTATGACCGCATGCGGAATGCGCTGTATACAGACTGATTCATCGGTTCATTGCACTGCGCTCTTGGTACTGTTATGACTTTTATCAGACAAAATGAATTATATCTGGACGTGACAGTGCGCACGAGTAGCTGTTTCTTGTTTGCTTTTCATCTCTTATCAGAGTTGTACTCCTACCAATTTGTACCTATAGGTACTCTTTTGACGGAAGAGTGCCGAGTAATTTTTACTCGCGGTGTATATTTTGTTCTACTTGGGTTTTAAAGCCTAGCTTGATTATTCTGACGGACATTGATTAGGTTTAAGTTTGTAGGTCATTTATCTACAATAGATATTTGATCTTGACTTTTAAGGACCACATTGAGTCTACTTTAGTTGTATGGGTTAGACTTAGGGGTCAAAATTGGACCGTAGACATTATTTTATCTGCACTTCTTAATTAATTTGCTCAATGTGACATAAAGGTGTATAATGATTTTTTTTCACATTTTACAACATAGATTGTTATCTTTTGTAATGATGCTAGGTAACTACAATGTACGCTGTTCTATTTGTGCTTACTAGGAAATGGATATAAGATTTTGAAAAATGCTTGGTATTTAGATGCCACAAAGGTTTTAATTAAATTGTAGCGTTAAAAAAATCGATTCGATTATCGTTTTGAACTCTGATAGTTTAAAATTTGCTGCAATTTGAAAATAGACCTTGGTGTGATTTCGGGATTAAGCAAGCGCTAAGATAATTCTTTTTAAAAATGTAGGTTGCTGTTGAGTAGAAAAATGTCTCATACTTTTTTATTTTAACCAAATAAAAAAATTCGCACAGGAATAATGTTATCCTCTAACTCTACAATTTAATAGCATTAACGGAAAAAGTAATTACTTTAATAGGTCAGCATTTGCAGAAAAGTGCGCTCAATAGCCCATGGGAGTCTATTTTCAAATTGCAGTAAATTGGAAACTATCAGAGTTGAAAACGATAATCGAATCAAATTTTTTAACCTACAGTTACCAAGCATTTTTCAAAGTCTTATATCCATTTCGTAGAAAGTACAAATAGAACAGCGTACATTTTAGTTACCAAGCATAATCTATTTAACATTTAATGTTAAAAAGATTATTTGTTTGAACTTTTGATGAACTTTGACTAACTTTGATTTGATCTTCAGCGACAAAGAACCTCTTTTATCTCTTTAAATTATTTTTTTATTTGTTTAAATTTTGACCAGGCAGAGTACAAGATTAAATAAAACACGATACATAAACGTTAAGCTTTATTAATAAACAACCAATAATCAGTGCCAACACCTTCAAATCCAAGTTTACGAAACAAATGCTGCGGATTCATGTTATCTTCGATCGTGTACGCTAAAGCGCTTTTCCCTTTATCAAGCCAATCAGAGACAGCCACTTTCGTTATAAACTCAGCGTACCCCTTTCTTCTATGAGGTTCTAGACAAAAGAGGTGTGTTAAAGATCCTGATAGGCTTATAGTAATCCAAGCTAAAGGTTGGTCTTCGGAGGAGTACAGCACCCATGTAAGATCATGCTCCATTAGCTTTTTGAAGAACAGATGTGTGTTGCTTCCGTGATACGTCCAGGTTTCATCAACGAGTGGTAAGTGTTTGGAAGTGAGGGGGCCCACGTGAGTGTTGGCAGGCGGACTGAAATAGAACATATTGATAAAGTGGGGCTTCTGCCGAAGCAGCAATAATCAACGAATGCAGAGCATTAAAAAACCGACTTCACGTCCAAACGTTGGCTGAGTTATAATGTCATCAACGTAAACATTCTCCGAAATCAAACATATTCTTTCAAAAATTTGAAATTTTCAATAAAGTACTCAACCGATTGCGATGAAATTTATATGGGACCAACTATGAAGTATCTTCTATCATATGAAACAAGAGTGTTCAAGATCGATTCATAATTGTCCGCAATACCTTGTAACACAAAAAAAACATACAGACACAGACTAATTGAGAACCTCCTCTTTTTTTGGAAATCGGTTGAAAAGAATTCTATGATGTGTCGGAGTTGTGGTCACATTAAAAAAATACATAGGTGCTTTGCTATTATACTATACAGGTAATGGAAACTAGATAACGCATAAATTAATTATTATTATAAAGGGGGAGCGGCGGGGTATGTGGGGATGATCCGGCAGAAGGCCGGACCCACCCACTGAAAACCTCCAGGTGTACCATAAGTGGAGCGCACGGTACCTCTATTGGCATTACCCGTGAGCCCCGGCGGGAGCATAGATATACCTACTGAAGCTTTTTTCTTAAACGGCTACCAATACTTTGTCTCACCCGTTCTGACACTTCCTGACACTAAAGATTCATATTTGACCATTATGATCATTTGAAATATTCAAAATACCAAAACTTACGTCAAATCTTCGAATAAACCTTCCGTTTTACTCTCCAAGTAGTATTTGACAGCGGCACTCTTCGCATCATAATAAACTTTTACACCAAGCTGTGCTTGCAGCTTCTCTAGACACTGGACCACGACGGGACTTGCAGATGGTACCATTATGCTCCTGGACCAGTCAATCAATCTCGTGGTGGCCAGAGCTTCTTCCATCTTCTGCATATCCTTGAGAGGTATTATATTCACTTCATAATCATCGAACTGAAAGACAGAAAAATATTTAACGGTTCTTATGAGTGGATAAGAAATACTCCTCATACTTCGAGAAGTAGAGATATTATAGTGAATAACACATCTAATAACACTTCTAAGTGTTATTTCACAAAGCAAACTAATATCCAATGGTTATAATGTCCAATATTAATAACAATTTAAAGGCATAATTGAAAACACAATCTGGAAAGTAACGAAGACTATAAGGGCATTGCATCTCTATTGAAAAGATACCTTTTAATTGTATGTGGGATACAGCTCATTCCGGTTAACCTAATTAGGGTCAAAGGTAATGTACCTATAGAGTCCAACCTATCTAATGGGAACTATAAGTTTTGTAAGTCGAAATAATTATTAATAATTAACGATGTTTACTTGTTTAACAATTGCCGAACATGACTTATTTAAGGAATAATATTTAATGTTATTAGGTTGTTATAATTAGACTCATACGGCTTATTTCTGTCCATGTTTAAAATATATATATTGTGAATATTTTCAAAAACTTTTCTATTAGTCTTTCACAAAATCTTTAGGGTGCCAAAGCGGGACTACTTAGTACCATCCCATAGCGGAATTAACTGGTGGTCCGTGGTCCGGGTAGGTACTAGGTTTGGTGAAGGCTGACCATTCATTTCTCAGGAGGACTTCCGTGCTTCAGTCAGTGCGAGTTTTCTGGCTAGGTATACCTGCCATAGCGTAAATGTTTACTTCTTACGTTGTATTGTATTCCATACGGATCGAAACAGCGCTAGCAAGTGACGAAAATGTAAAACCAAAATTGTGATAACGTGATTCGTTATTTAAAGTAGTTTGCTCGATTAAATCGATGAAAAAGTCATTGAAAAAAGCGAACTAGGCCCACAGAGTGTGCACTAAGCAATCTAGTCGGTCCCTGTTGCTGTATACGTTTTTATAGTACCTAGTCGTTAGGGTTTGTCAGGAGCCATTTCGGGACACCAACCAGTTCTGAGCCAGCTTGGTTTTCTTCTGGCTTAAACCGCCTCGCCACCCTGGCGAAAGAGTTATAGCCATGCAGTGTATTGTGATGATTATAATAGGTGGATAATAAGTACACAATTTAGTCCATTAAAAAAATAAAACCCAACAAATTTTGTAAATAAATTATTACCTCGTCTGATAAACAAATCACCCCATTATGAATATCCCCAAAGGGACAAAAAACTTGTCTCGAAATTGCTCCAGGGTAAGAAATCATCATGTCAAATAAACAGAAGCCTGAAGCGCCCTCTGGGAGATTTTCTTTGAACATTTGACGAACTTCTGCCCATTTATTGGTATCCACTTTGATAAATAACTCCATCCTAAAAATAAAAATAGTGTTAAGTAATAATATAAAAATAGTAGCCAAGGAGCATGGCCTTCCATGGTGCACCCACCTCAGTATCAACTTCGTGTTAGCAGCGTAAAGCCAAGTACTTTAATTCCCACCTTTTTTCTTTTCGTTGGTCTGATTTTAACATAGTTGCTTAACGCATACTGCTTAGTTACATATTTGACTAATTAATAGAATCACCAAACAAAATAAATTGATAGGGGCAGCGTAAGATTTTGGGTTACCTACCTACTTTATTTAAGCTAAGCTACGTATACACTCTGCTGTCAAATATTTTTTTTATTTATTACAATATTTATACAATATCCATTCCGCACCAGAGCTTTCTTATAAAAAAATTAAGTCTTTATTTATCTAAAATAGATACTTAACAACCTAATTTACATACCTACTCAGTAGGTGCCTATTTGAGTCCGGTGAAATTTAAAAGGCCATAAATTGTTGTTTCGAAAATAATTCATAAAATTGCAATAATTGATAATTTGTACCAGAAGTTAAATTTGACTGGTGCAAATAAAAATTGCCTTAAGCCTTAGGCAAGACAACACCCGACGAACACAGACATTGTGATAGCGCCATCTACCTTATATACGTTGAAGCTTTTGCACGACAGCACTTTACGTTCTGCAACATGCGTGTTATGTTGTTTCATAATATTTTTAAAAGAGGACACTACACTACTAGGCCGATGCTATCCAACGGCGGCTATGTTTTTTCTCAAACTAATAATAATAAGATAAAATTTATTACGAAATCTCACCTTTTCAATTGATTGCGAACAGCTTTCTTCACTTTTAACTTTCTTTCAGGTCAAAGTAGTTTAAATTATGCAGGAAAGTAAAATATCCGCCCTGTTTGTTGATTAAAAATTGTCGCACCTTTCACCGTTGATAATTAAATAAACAATCAGTACCAACCTTACCAACATTGAGATATAGGAGCTCCAGTTGCCATGGTGGAAAAATAGTGTGTGAACGGCAGAAATAATTGTATTAAAATTTCTATAGTGATAGAATCATTATGAAAATATTATCTTAAATGACAAAAGTATCTACTCTATTTAATTTTTACAATTTGCAATACATAACTTATAACATACATGTAGAGAACGTGCACAACGATAGTGCTGCCAACTAGCATCGCAAATCCGCAACTTGTACTCCGTAATAATACTAGATGTGGTATTAAAATTTGCGAAATATTGTTACTAGCGATACTATTTTCAATGTCTTCTTAAAAATACTGTTAAAAAATAAACTTTGTTCCTTAGGAAATAACATTAAAAAACAGTTATTTGCCAGCTTTTTTCCTTGCTGTGAGTTACTTTATTCTTTTGTCTTTCAAATTACATTTCAAATAACAGCCGTAGTTTTAAAAATTTTGGTAAATTTAGTTATTGCGAGGAAAGGGTTGTTTTTGGGCAACAATAGTTTTTAAACTTTGAGACCGCGAGCAGTGATTATTACACCAATTTGTTAAACAAATCAAATCTTTTAATAATATATTGTTAAAAAAAATACGTGTTTACAGTGTAGTTTTAGCATAATTTTTACCCGACTACGGTGAAGCAAAAAGGAGGTTTATGATTTTGACATGTATGTATGTAAGTATGTATGTTGTTCGTATGCCACCTTTTATAGCAAAACAGATTCATTTTAATAATAAAATAAAATGCCACCTACGATCACTGCTATCTTTTGAACATATCTCTATCAATATGACGTAATTACATAAATATTTCGGCGGAAACAATTTCCTTGTTTCATACTTTTTAGAGCATGTTTTTAGTTTTTAAACGGGTTTTAGTTTTTAAACTTTATTTTAGAACTAGCTGCTGCCCGCGACGTCGTCTGCGTGAACGCTATGCAGCACCAAACGCACCTACGATTATAACACTGCTAGCGTGATAATATGTAGCCTATATGTTGACCCGACTTCTTAACTATCTTCATGCCAAATTTGAAGTAAATCCATGCAGTACTTTTTGAGTTTATCCCGGAAAGACAAACAGACAAACAGACAAAAATTCTAAAAACTATATTTTTTGTTTCTGTTTCGATTGTAGATCATACCCCAAGTATTCTTTTAAAAAAATATTCAATGTACAGTTTTGACTTTCCTACCATTTTATTATATTTATATAGATATAGGGAACGCGCGCAACGACGGTGCTGCTGACTGGTGTCCCAAATCTGAAACTAGCAAGTATTCTTGGTACCAGGTAATTGGTAGGTACAAAATTAAGCAAAGTTTATATTTACTTTAAAATAAAAATAGAAAAAGTTGCGTTTTGTCAAAAAAAAGAGTAGCGCGTAAATAGAAGAGAGCGCGGTCTTAGTATCTACGGCATCATTTTCATCGGGTTGATGACAAACATTTGCTTGATGGAGTCAGCTTATTATAGCTCTACTGTCCTTGAAAATGCGTGGTAAATGGGCGACTAATCCGAGCAATAATCGCTTGATGGGATCGTCTGGCGAACGACCACTCTTCATAGAGTCAGTCGACTTTGATCGCTTCGGCGGTGATGTGTGCCGGCAATGTTTGATGCAGATGTACGTTTTAAATGAATTTGAGAATTTGGTTTCATCTGGTGGTCGACGAAAAGAGTATGGAATAGTAACTTCAAACATAATCTCTTTGAAAAGCGGCCGGGCCGCCCACGAACTTTGTTTTTAACGACTTATAGTTTTCGTTGAAAATATTGAAGCTGTGATTGGCTCTATATGTTGGCAAACAGAGCATATCACATCTTCATGATGTTCGAAAAATACAACTAGGTACCTGCTAAAAGAAAACATACGAAGTTCACAAATAACGTTCACAGTAGAAAAATAATAATATATAAACTTTTTTCCACTCTACTGATGAATATTTTTATCTAAATTGATTCATGTTATTGTAAGCTCCTCCTCTATACAAATAGGTACCTACCTAGGTAGGGATAAGTAAAATCATTAGAGTAACGTGACAATGTCTGTAGCCATGGTGATATCGGCGACGAAATTATTCTATTGAATTGGGAAATCGTTTCACATCTGTGACAAGCACGGAAAAAGAATTCACACAACGTGAATTCAAAATTCTCTGTAGAAGTTAAAATTGCTGAGCAAATCTTTGTGGCAGAATTATTGCAATTTAATATTTAAAGGAACCTTCAAACTCGATTAAAAATGAACTGCCTTTCGCAACAATTTATTCAGAGGTCAGAGTCGTAAAAATATATGAGACGAAAATTAAATATAAGATTTTTTTGTAAAGATATAATAATAGGTTTATATATTTATATGTACATTTAAGATACATTTGAATACAAGTAGGTAAATAGGTAGGTGCTATTTTAATAACTAACTTATACTCCCGGCTATAATTGTATGAAAGTACACCGGTTTGGATTATTTTCTATATTAAATTCGCTAGGAGATAATTTGATTAATAAAAATAAATAATAAATTCAATAATAAAGCTCATTCCATCCAATTAGTAAGCATTCTGAAAATAAAATATAATTGCGTGCTTTTTCTTATTTGCAAGGGATATATTCTACGGCTAACCGTAATCCACAGTCGTTTTCCTTGTAAAATATCTAGGAGTTGGTATTACTGCTGAAAGAGATTGGATCTGATTGATCAGCGAGGACATCTCCTTCAATCTGTTCCGACGATCGAACCTACTTTTTTCTATTTATCAATCAATTTAATGAAGTGTAGTAATTATAGTAATATGTGGTAGTTTGGTCACTAACTCTGATAAACAAAAGTTTTATCTATACAGGGTGACTGGTGGGTCCCTTTTGAAATTCAAGGACGTGATAGTTTGAGATCAAACAGGAAGAGAAACAAATTATAATAAAAAATAAGTATTAATTATTTACTGAGTAAACTTAACCGAAAGTTAAAGAATTGTTACGCTAGCGTTGGCAGCGATCCGCGTGCCAGGTCACGTGCCTCAGCTCAGATTGACTCAGTTGTATGTAAAATAAACAGTAACAAAAATTAAGTACCTACTTTTATTACATAATTATGATCAGAATCGAACACAGAGAGTTCTCCTTTAGTATCTAAAATTTGTCACCAGTCGCCCTGTGAAGTCACTAATATGAGGGAAACAGCGTTTTTTACAACCAGTTCTACAATTTATAAGCTTTTCTATTGTTGTACACCCGGTTTTTGTGATCCACACTTCAAATAATGACCATTATTGTTTAAAACATTGCCTTTAAAAAACAATGTGAAACTTATGAAACAAGCAATAGGGTAAGAATGCCTATTATGAGATAGACGCCAAATATGAGATAGCAAGGTACTGGCCAAACTATTCAAGTCAGCCATTTGGTGCTTGTTTCCCTCGATCGACACATCAATAGCGTTAAACGTCTGTCAGTGCGCGCCGGCCACCGGCGATCTAAAAAGTTGAGCGCGTCATATTATTGTAAAACCAAAAATTTTTGTCAATTTTTTACAAGGTACGTAAGAACTTTATTGTTACGTTCAAAGATCTTTATATATTTTTAGTTTGTAGCTTATATGATCGATTTTCAGATGTAAGAGCAGTTTGATTGTGTTTTCTTTTTGAAACAAAAAAAGAGGCACCCATTTTGTAAAACTGTTGTTTTTCCTAATATGAGATATGCTGGGGTTCGTAAAATGAGATACCCATCTGATATGTTTAGCGCTATTTGAAAATGGATAACCATGCAGAAGATCTTATTAATATTAAGACTGATGTTTTGATATAATATTTTATTAATAATTTACAATAAAATACGATTATAATGACATTTGTATTGTTTTTTTTTTGTTTATTTCACCCTAAAATTTTAAGGAATCTAATATGAGGTTCTATCTCATATTAGCAAACCCTTGTACTTATCTCATAATAGGAAACCATTTGTTTTTAACTACTTTTCTGATATTTTTAACTTTCTACAGTACAGGAAGAAAAAATATTGTATGTAGTACTAAATAGCTATTGCATATTTAAAGTACATTAAATTTCCAAACTTAAACTATATCTTAGAAAGCTACACATGTAACAGTTTGGTTTTTATGGTCAAAAATAGAAATGGTATCTCATAATAGGCATCCTTACCCTATACCTACGGTAATATTTTCTTAAACAAAACCAACTCATAAAAAACCTACAAATTACAAGATTTCTTTCCCGCGTTTAGGCTTATTTCCTTAGTACGCCTGTCCCGGGCACATGACAGATCTTCCCTTAATAAATTAAGGCAACTTCTTAAATGTTTATAATTAATCGGTTCGACCCGGCCACGAGATAAGCTGTCCATTAATCATTAGCAGCGATTCGTGGTTTAAACTGAGGCATCGGTCGCTGCGGTCGAAGGTACTTTGCATTTAAATGTAGTATTTAAACGAAGTCGGAACAGATCTAGGATGAATACTAAGTATTTAATACTTAGTATGTATGTAATACTTAGTATTCATTGTTGTTACTTTGTTTTGTATTTTATAGTTTTTAATTTCGTGATTAAGTGCCAACGATGCGTTACAAGTTCGAACGCGCGTACCGTACGTCCGTATCTTCAAATAGACACACCTACCCATAGATTTATATAACACCTACTAAGAGAGATTCAAACATACAAACTTTCATAACATTTTCCGTACCGTGCGCGCGTATGGTGCGGACGTTGCAATTTTGTATGAACCGCGGCGCGCGTTCGAACGCGTGACGCAGCGTTGGCACTAAAGCAAAGATTCTCGTAGGTAGCTGATAACTTTCTGCGTGTTAACGTACAGGTATCTTCAGAAAATACGACCACATTTCAGAATTTGGCGATAAGCTCAAGTGGCTTCCGATTCGCCTTCGCAGGAATACACACGTTCTTTCTCTCCTTTATAAGATACTCTTTAACCCATGTCTACCAGAGTACTTGAAGAGGTGCTTTAGGTTTCGACATGAAGATCACGACCGAAACCTACGGTCTTCTAACAACATGTTGTTATCCACACCACAGCACTCCTCGGAAAGATTTCACAGGTCATTCACCGTCCGCGCAGCATGCTTGTGGAACTCTGTACCTCCTTCTATACTTTCATCTAAAACTGTCGACTCGTTCAAACGCAACCTGAAAAAGTTCTATTTACGCCAACTCCGTCATTAACGCAATTACTTTTTATTATTTTCCTGCATTAAACAGTTATCTATTTTATTTTTATACATGTATTATTTATTATTATTGTATTTATTATATTATTTTATATATTATTCATATTTATTTAAGTTTATTTTATATTATATTGTAAATTTATATTTTATACTTTTAATTATGTAAGTATACGATTAACGTTTTACCGTCTAAATACTAAAAATTTCTGTTAATTTTTTTTTCTTTTATGATGTTTCTTTTTGTAAAAAATAATTCTAAATTGATTCCTTTTATTGGTTGCCTGGTAGAAATCGCTTGTAGTGATAAGGCCGCCACATTGTAAATATATTTATTATTTATATATGTTACAATGTGGTGGCAATAAAGAGTAAGTATTTATTATTATCTTACAGTGAGACCTAAAAAGACGCGTAGTTGTCTAAAAAGGCTCACTCCAGCTCACTTTATTTACTTCCTCTCTATCTCGCTGTATTTTCGACCTTATCATCACTACTAATAATTTAAAAATGTTATATAGAGAGCCATTAACTGAATAATGAACCACCAGACCACACAATATGTAGGTACACTTTACTGTTATTTATTCCATGAAATATCTTTATATTTTTCGTTTCGCTTCGAATTGTACAATATTTTCCAGTAGGCATCTAGATAATCCCTGTTGGAAAGCTATTCAAATCCTTCATAGACATTGGAAGTAGGATAAACAATGCCGTAACTCCGTTGCAAAAGACGTAGAATGCTCGTTGAGGAAACAAACAATGAAGGAGTCTTACTTCCAAGTGAAGTCACGTGGTACACACATACGAGGGTGGATTGAAAAGTTCGCGGCCTAGTCAATAAAGCAGAATAAAGTACATACAAAAATATTTTTATTTTTCGACGTAATCTCCATTTAGCTCTATGCACTTCTTCCATCTGCTTTCCAGAGCTTCCATACCTGTTTTAAAAAAAGATTCCTCAGGGTCTTCAAAATACAGGTTAACAGCGGCTTCGACCTCTTCATTCGTTAAAAATTTCTGCCCACCGAGGTGTTTTTTCAGGTTTGGAAACAGATGAAAGTCCGAAGGTGCCAAATCAGGAGAATAAGCTGGATGTGGCAACAATTCGAAACCACAATCACGAATTTGAGCCATAGACTCGACAGACGTGTGGACTCGGGCGTTGTCCTGGTGAAACAACACTTTCTTTCTCAGTAATCCTGGGTTTCTTCCAGAATTTCAGAAATCCAGAATTTCTTCACGTAAACGGCGCAGAAGGGTGCTATAGTACGCAGAGTTTATTGTTTCGCCTTTTGGAAGGTATTGTTTCGCCTTTTGGAAGACACCCTTAGCATCCCAAAAAACCGATGCCATCACCTTGCCAGTCGACAGAATTGCCTTTGCTTTTTTCGGAGTTGGTTAACCTGATTTTTTCCATTGTTTGGATTGTTGTTTTGATTCTGGGGTATTGTGGTGAACCCAGGTTTCATCCATTGTCACAAATCTGTCAAGAAAACCTTGTGGATCAGCCTCGAACATCTCCAAACAGTCGCGAGAAATCGTGAGTCGAATTCGCTTTTGCTCTACTGAAAGCAATCTGGGGACCCACCTAGCCGAAACCTTAGAAAAGCCGAGTTCATGGACAATGATGTTTTGCGTTCGTTCATATGAGATGCCTATAGTGTCTGCGATTTCTCTGATAGTCAATCTACGGTCTTTCAATATGAGATCACACACTTTATTGATGTTTTCTTCGGTCGTAGACGTCATTGGCCTGCCGGAGCGAGGGTCATCTTCGATGTTCTCTCGTCCACGTTTAAATTCTGCAACCCATTTTTTCACAGTGGTATAAGACGGGGCAGATTCCCCTAATGTTGTTTGCATGTCATCATGGATCTCCTTTGGTGTTAATCTTTTTTTAAACAAATATTTAATCACAGCACGTTGTTCAAATTTCTCCATTAGTGAAAATTTGTTCTACACACGTATTTATATTGTTCGTAAAATTTTATTTAAACAAGATATCAAATTGCAAATTCGCAGGCTGACAATTGAATAATGACAGTTCAAAATGACGGCAGAAAAAATAACAAAAGTTTTTTTTTTAATGGCCAGGCCGCGAACTTTTCAACCAATGTAGTACATACATAACGTCACGCCTGTATCCCTTATGGGGTAGGCAGAACACCAGAGGTTACAAGACCATCTGATGTCACGTTTGACAAATTTGGAGGTATTATAAAGATGGAAAGACACTATTGAAGTGACACGTGTCAACCTATCGCCCACAAAAACCTTTAAAACCTCAGTCCCTTAACTGACTTTTACAGTATGCCCGGGAAGAGAAGCAGCTGGCACATTCTGCGTTTTTCTTTCGCTCCCAGTCCAGCATAGAAGTAACACGTGGTTTAGTTTTCTTTTACGCTCTTTCAATATCAGTGCGTTTGTTAAGAGCTCCTACACGTGCTTTTAACTGACTTCCAAAAGGAGGAGGTTCTGAATTCGTCTGTATGATTCTACTGTATTATTTCGATCGATAAAGTGCGTTTTTGAAAAGTATGGAAAAATCTATGAAGTTTCCTTTCAGGCAAAGTCTTTGTAAGGTATTGAAGTGATATCGGTTTTTTAATGCCCTGCATTCATTAAGTATTTTGTATACAGGGTTTTCCGTAAATAATGGACCAACGGAAAACTGAAAACCGAAAAACGGAGATACAAGGGGTTGTCTGGAATCCGAAATACCAATTTTTTTTTCCTTGGCTAAGTAGTTTTTGAGATATACCGATTTTGAATATTTATAGGATTATCCCCTACTACGTGCAGTAAATTTATCATAGTTTTTTTTTCATGCATTCTTTAACTTTTTATTTTTGCAGATAGTTAAAAAAATATTAATCTCTGTAATGAATTTTTAATTTGTGAGGGATTATTGATAATATGGGAAAATTTATACTCATTTTGAAATGATGCTGGTGTAAAAATAAAAGTATGCAGCTTTGTGTTGTGAACTTTATTTTAAAAACAGCTACAATTTATACAAATTTCAAAACGATATGAAATAATACAAGAAAAACAACTATACATTTTTTTTTACTATAAAACCATACCAAAACCCACGTCTTAAATACCTTTAATGATTTAATTTCTTATTTTAAGATCTATGAAAAGATGCTGGCTGGATAGAAAATAGAACACTTTATTTTAAACCAGGCACTTAAAAAATAACAGTTCGATTAATTCAAGTAAATAAAAGAAACGTACTTTTCTTTATGGTTCATATTGTTCAGTTATCACACATAAATAGTATTAGATTATTCTCAATATCTGAAAATGCCCGCTGTTTATACTGCTCGAGAATACGCAGAAATGTATTTTATTTACGGTTTATGTGACGGTAAATGCTCGGGAGGCCGCACGTTTAAATCCACTTGATTATTTTCTGTGGGGCTATTTAAAAAACACCGTACTCTACTATACTCTATCTATCTATGTCTATGGCCTATATGAAACGCCCAAAATTTTTTTTGTTATCTATCTCTCTAAAAAATGAGATCTAGTCTAGTTGCGGTGAGCTGGTACGACTCATCCAGTCAGGTAAGCAACCTTCAAAATTAAAGGGTGGCTATCTAAAAGTGCGAATGTTGCCAGTGAAATAAAAGGAACTCATCATCATCATCATCATCACAACTCTTTGTAATGAGCCCACTGCAGGGCATGAGTCTCTCCCCTGGGTGAAGAGGAGGTATAGGCCATAATCCACCAAGCTGGCCCAGTGCTGGGTGGTGGATGCCAGAATTTTTAGGGCGCCTAGATGGCTTCTGACAAACCCTAACGACTACTATATACAAGTATACAGCACCCGGGACCGACTGCTTAACGTGCCCTCCGAAGCACGGAAGTCGTCTTGAAATATGAATGGTCGGCGGTCACCCATCCAAGTACCGACTGTGCCGAACGGTGCTTAACCTGTGATATCGTATGATTCACACAGTAACCACGGCGCCACGACAATTTAAGTTACCACAGTAAGTTATTTTCAAAAATACTGTCTTGTACCTACATTTATTTATTTATTTATTTTATTTATTTACACTTCAGTTTTTACAGGTAAAGTAAAAGAAAAAAGAACACTTACACTAAAAATAAAAACTTGGCGGTCTTATCGCTGAGGAGCGATTTCTACCAGATTATTACTTTATTACTTTTATAATTTTTGAACGCACGGGGGGCGTTCAATGTATTCTCGGTACCGGGTTATGGTTTTTAATCTCCACAACTTTTACTTCGCTCCCTTTGCTTTTTTAGTTTTAGGTAGAGACAAAAATAAATGATCTTTTTATAGCCTCGCTCAGCTTTAACAAGTAACAGGAGCTAAGCCGTATATTTTATATTCTATTTACAGGGTGCGACGCAAATACAAGATTTGACTCTGAAGTCACGTAAGCGCGTAGGTGCTTTGAAAATAATGTGCCCGTAGGGTAGTTTTCGTTTTTGTTAAGTATAATAATGCCGTTATGATTCTTTGTTTTTGTATGTATTCCTCTTTTGGAATTGCTTTGGTTGCTTGGAATCCTGATTGTGTTAAATAAATGTGTAGTATGTTAATATGTTAAATATGTTATAAAGTGTATAGGCAGAAAGTTTGTATAGGATAATGAAAATTTAGCCAATTCATTTGACTTAAATAATGAACATAAAATACAACATGGTATATCTCTACATTGCTAATGATACTATGACTATTTTATTCCATTCTTGTTCAAATACTCTGGCCCCAGTTTGTCTTGTTTGTGTTGTGCATCCATAGCTCATTGCACCTACTATGTAAGCAATTTGGTTGTGGCGTGACATTGGCTCTCACAATTAGCTGTCTTGTGTTTGTTTTTTTTTCATGTCACGGTCAATTTGTACTGTACCTATTTGTATTAATTTGATAATTCTGACTGAAGTTTTTTTCCGCCTGCTTTTTTTGTCTCTTGGTCTACTGTAATATCTTATTTAACAACTATCAACAACTAGTTAAAGCCGAAGTATGTGACGACTGACTTCATCAATATGTTTTGTTTTGTTTTGTGAAATTCCTAAGATGAATAAAACTTTTTGAATTTTTGAATTTTTACAACAATAAATACAATACTTAAAGATTTTTAAATAATAATGTGTTGAACATTAACTGTCACATTTTGACACATCTGGCAGTAATTTTCGGTGACAATCTAATTTAAAAAAAATTTAATGTTAAATATGTATAGAAGGCGACATCAAGCGTTACAAATCCTATAAAAAAATTACTTGAATCTGAACTCTATGCCCTCGACATTAAGTTAAAATTGGTTGGGGAAATTTGACAGGTAATGTAATGCTTGATCTGCTGCCTTCTGTACAAAAGACCTTTTTACGAGTAAAAGGGGTTTTGTTAATAGAACTAGTTTGACTTTTTCAGAATGTTATTAACTCATTTGAACAAGCCCAAAAACAGTCACTGTTACTTGACTGACAACCAAAAAAGTTTCTATATAACTTTCAATTATATTCACTTTTTTGGATGAAATGGCAACCAGATCCATTTAACGTTTGTCACAACCTTCAAAATGACGCAACCCTTTGCATTTACTTCTTGCTGATCAGTTATCTATTCGTTTTGTTATCAAAATTCCATTGAAAATGAAACTTCGGTTTTTCTTTACTATCTCCAAAATTCACCAGCTAACTAACTAGGAAACTAACCTTTTGATGAATCTTTTGACGACCACTTTGGCGATGGGTTAAACCTCCTCAAACCTCCTCAGCAGGGTTTTTTGACACAAACAAGTTGTTAAACACTTCCTATTCAATTCTAAAAAAGTATAATTGCAGTCACAAAACTATATGAAAGAAAACAAAAAGTAGGCAAATGTAATTTAAACGCTGAAGGCGGGGCAGCCCTACCACATGTGAACGGACCGCGGCGCTGTACGCATTTGTTTCAAAGATGCGGCCGAGTTGAATTAATGTAGAGTTCTATACTGTGCTTTAGGAAACATAGAGTTCAAATATAGGTTAGGTATAGTCAATCAATTACAAAAAACAACTTTAGTAATACCGGCCAAATAACCTGATCCGGTAAAAAAATAAAATTAACAAAATTCCATAAAAAAAAACAAAAAATTCCAGAATATATATAATATATACTACTACTTTTAGGTACTTTCATCAGAAAATAAAAAAAAATTAAACACTCGATGGTTATTTGGAGAACACATATTTTTTACTACTACATTTTCTTACGCTACTGAAAGTACTTAATAGTTGAGTAAATTAGTTATTGAAGTAACATCGAGTTCACTCAGGTTGGAAAATAATGAATACGTACTAAGGTTAGAATCATCCATCAGGCGGCCTTGTAAGCCTGGTAATAAATTGATTTGAAGTTCAAACCTTCGTCAAGATGCGAGATACATTAGCCCACTTTTTGTGACATCCGTTTCCGATATCACGACTCCTTCTCAAGATAATATTACTTACAGTCCTTTAGTTAATTGTCATCGATTTTTTGTTGCGTAGGTGGGACAGTGGGAAGTAATATTTATAGTAAAAGACACTTTATTGCCGAGTTTGCTGGGGCTTTGGTTAAGGAAATTTTAGTAAGCGATAGGCACCGTCATGGATTCTGTTGAATAGAAGAACGATAAAAAAATTAACCTTTAATACATAATATAGTATCACGTGTTGGTATTTTCTTTAACTTCGTAGTTTGAAATGATATGTTCCTCTGAGACGGTTTTGAGCTTTAATTTAAGTATGCTTTTCATAAAGTACCTATAGGTATGTAAGCATAAACACAAGCTAGGCAAGTACTTGTGATATTCTAAACGTACCGATAGTGGAGTAAACTCCAAGGCGTCGTGCTGACTTAATTCTTTTCCATACACATATTTCACTACAGCTTTTGGTGGAAAAAAAAGTAGTTCCGCCCCGGTACTGGACGCGTTGGGAAAAGGTGCGCCTGGCACTGGACCGTATGGCACAAATAGTGTCCCATCGGACTCGGCGTGTTTTTTAACAAACTCGTTGGCACTTATTGTGAGGCATTCGCCCTGTAGCGATAAACTGGAACTAACTACATTTCAAATCAACAAACAAAGTCTTCAATTTAGGTATATATACCAGCTGAATGTCTACGTAGGCGGCTTTGTATTGATGCCTAACAGTTTATGTCATACAAGTGGCGCAGATGCTACAAAATAAGAGCCAACGGGCAAGTGAAAAAACGGCCTGATGGGACACTACTTGTGTCATCTGGTGAACACGAATGCTGGAGCTACCGGGCCCGATGGCACACTTTTCCCACCGCATCCGGTACCAGGGCGGAATAACCGGGCCCGCTGCTGTTACCGACTCAAAATCCGCATACCAGTTGTAGAACTTATCGTGTTAGAAATGAAGGAATTTGTTTTATAATGAGCGCATTGATCTACTGTAACCACGTTGTTGATGGCTGCACAATATTTCAATTGCACCATACTGCTTTAGATCCATTACTTTATTAAATTTGACATAAAAGCTAGTTCTAATACATTACAAATGTACCTACTACTATGACAATAATTCATACAAATATAATACAATTAAGGTATCTAGTTTACTACTATGATAAATAATCCCTTACGAAACCCCATTTCATAATCTCTAATAACATATACTAAGCATATTTACTAAAGCAATTACGTTTATTAATCTCATAGTCCCTAGTCCAGATCAGAAAAAGGTCACGAGGTCACGTGGGTCAATGCACGGCGACCGGCGCGGCGTCCTAGCTGCGAGTCCTCGCAGGATCTTGCGGTTGCAGGAATATTTCGATGCCTGTTTTTCCTCTGGTAACTCTAATACTAACCTTTATTTGCAAGCGTTTCATTTGGACCTAGGATGTGATACCGTTTGTTTTTGCGTTTAATTTTGTTAAGAATGATTAGTGGAGATGTTATAAAAAAAAGAGATAAATTTTGTAGGAAATTCTTTAAAAGGCTTTGGACAGATTTACATTTTGATTTGATTCTAATAACGATAGTCTTAATTAGTAATAGGTAGTAGTTACTATTGACAACGTGGAAATTTCTTTATAAAATAATGGCCTCTAACTTCCTTCAAAAGTTAGGTTATCAAATACGGGATTTTTCAAACCCGAGTAGCAGTTGCAGAGTTCAAACAAATATTCTAATATTAAGATGAATTTAGTTTTCACCATGCCGCAAAATGGAATAGACAATAAAAAAAATCCCATGCTGGACTGGGACCAAAAGAAAAACATAGAATGTACCAGATGCTTCTCTTCTTTTCACTCTTCACTCAACATCAGGTGTCATGGAAGACAAACGTCCCATCCATATTTTATAATAAAAAACTGTAAAAGTCAGTTAAAGGACGGAGGTTTTATTGGCGTTTTTGCGGGCGATAGGCTGACCCCCTGTCAATGCAATAGTCTCTCTTCCATCATAATAATACCTCCAAATTTGGCAAACTTGACATCAGATGGTTTTATAGCCTCTGGTGTTCTGCCTACCCCATTAGGGATACAGGTGTGAAGTTATGTACGTGTGTATGTAGGTATGTATGTACAATAAAAAAATTGCGATTGATTTATTTTAATGTATTTGTTAAGGCTTTGTCTAAGCTTTTTTTAATGTCTTTAGAAACCCATTGTCTGGATAGATACATATTTATTTTCACGTAGTGCAATATAGCTCTAAACTTTAGGCTTTGTGATGATATGGATCCTGATACTGGAAATATTTATCGAAACGGAACTAAGCTATTCATTTAAATTCGTAAAAAAATATTTGTGCAGAGTAAATTAAACGAGAAATCATTAGGAAGATATAAAATATCTTTAGGTCCTAGATCCAGATTTTTCAGAGTTATTTATTTAAAGGTTAAAACTGCTTCTCAAGGTCTCAAGTTTTTTATTACTGTATATTATTAATATTATTTAAACTAATGTATTTTTACCCGACTATTAGTGAACCAAAAATAAGGCTTATGGTTTTGACCTGTATGATATACGAATATGTGGGTATGGATGCCTCTTCATTGTCCGCTGGTTATAGGCTATATGAATACAGCGCCCTCTAGTGAACTTAAAGAAAAAATCTTTAAAAAAACTCTTGATGAGTTCGTGCGGGGTATAAAGTGAAGGAACTTTGTTAGCACAGTTCAAATATGTAAGCACTTTCACTCATAAGTATATGTAAGTATGAAAATAAGTAAAAAAGGATAAAAACTGCTTTTATCTGGATATTTCTTTAAAATATATGATTAAGTATACAATTTAAAACAAATAACTGTATTCACGTCCATATTGAGATATGGCTTATCATATGATATGGCGTTTTAATTTTAACTGGAAATAAATTGTGTAAGTTTAATGAAGAATAACTTTCAAACCTTGTTTGCGACCACGGGGTCTGCAAAGACACCGAGACGTCGAGTTAAAATGCAAAATATAAATTAAACGCGATAAATCCGGTTAAAAAGTGTTTATTCTACACTATATTGTAGGTACACTCACAAGAATCTTGACATAACAGAAAAGAAAAAAAAAACGAAAATATTACATACATACATAACTTCACGCCTGTATCCCTTATAGGGTAGACAGAACATCAGAGGTTATAAGACCAACTGATGTCACGTTTGACTAATGAGGTATTATAATGATTGCGAGAGGCTATCGAAAATATTATATGCTAGAATTATGCGTTATTATGCGAAATAGGTACCTTCATTTTAGGACAAGACTGTCAAGTTTACTCGTAAAATATTAAAGAGCACTAAGGAAGGAATTCCCAAAATTCCCAAGGGAACGGGAATTATTGGACTTTTTAGTTTGTATGAAAAATCTTTTTTTGTCGCCGTAATAAATACATGCCTTTTTTTATGGACTAAGCCCACGCTGGACCTCAATCACACCTGATGGTAAATGAAGATGAGGTCTTCTTTCCTAACCTCACTGGCTCAGGAAAGAATCATGTGACTTTTTAAGGTATACCTATATATTTTTTATTTTCAAGATTTATTCATGAACACATATTTTTCCGCCGGTTTTTTTTTTGTGTCTTGGTCTACTGTAATATCTTATGTAAAATCTATCAGCAACTTGTTCAAGCCGAAATACAAAATTATATTTTTCAACACACTTGCTCGTAAAGTGAGCCTTATTCTATTGAATTTAAAACTATAAACTGGGCTATAAGTCACGCGTGCAGTAATATATTATACCCTAGTGCATAATATAATGAATCCTACAAAGTTGAATTGTACCTTAGTGCAAATTACATGCGAGTAAACAGAGTATATTTTATTGATCCGGGTTATACATTAAATATATGAGCGCGTCCAGGCGGCGCGGCCAGCGGACAGGCGGCGCGCGGACAGGCGGCGCGCGTGCAGCAGCAGCGGCCCGCACAGCAGCGCCTCCAAGCAACAATAGCGTGTGTACGTGTAATGGGACAGGGCTACTGACGCGCAGCAGCTAACAGCTGCTTCAAATAAATTTTATGACCACGTATGTCTGTCTTTTACTCACAAGTGTGTTGAAAAACGTCGTATGTAACTCGTGAGCGTTGCCAATTACAGTCTCGGCTCATTATTAAGCCCTCGCCTGCGGCTCGGGCTCAAATCACAGCCTCGACTGTAATAAGCAACTTCGCTCACTTGTTACATAATATACTATTTAAGTATTGACTATAAGTGTCTGACACATCAATTAACAATTATTTCTACTACAGTTGCTCAAAAAGTGGCATATTGCAGGGACGTATAGCGTTAGGGATGTGGGCTATTACACACTCGTGCGTTCTCTTTTCCAACTGTCAAAATATAAAAAAGAAAAAAGAAAAAACCAACCACGAAGTTTTTACAAAAAAAAATCATAGGTAGAAGTTTTTATGATTTCGAAGAATGATTCTGAAAAGAAGCTACTAATTTGTTTCAATATGAGATTTAATGATTTGATTCAATGAGTTAGGTTAAGTTTCATTTCATTCTATCTCATTAAATTTCATTTTCATTTCATGTCAATACAAAAAATCTACTGAACACTTGGCTGTATTTTTATTTTATTTTATTCTATTAGGAAAACTTACTGCTATATTAAATTTTTTTTTTTTTTTGAATAGTATGGTAGAATTACATAAGGCATCTTACAAGTTTCCACGAATGATTACTGCATTAAATGATAAAAGTGCGTTAGAAGACACGCGTAAAAACAATTACCTACATAGTAATAAAAAAAAATAACAACAAAAAAGGTATGAAAAAGTGAGTCCTGTCTTCATGAACTGAATTTAACAATTAAAGTAAAAATGAAATGAAAATTTAACCTAATATTATTTTAAAACAGAGAATAAAACAAGTAATTTAAACTTATTTAAGATAAAAAAAAAGATTGAGTGAGTTTCGCCCGAACGCTTGGTACGCTGGTATGGAAAATATCTAGATCTAAGTGGCTAAGGTGGTTGAAGAGGTTGCTTGCACGCAATAGGAAGGAGTGTTGCCTGTAACTGCTGTTAACAAGTGGCACATGTAGAAGTGTCGGACGCCTGTATGACCTTGTGTGAGTACAAATTCCTAATTTAACCAGGAGTTCAGGACAATCCATTTTATTATTAAAAATTTTAAAAAGTCGTGATATGTCGGTAATATTTCTGCGAATGTTTAGGGGCAAAATGTGATGTCTCTTGCAGCGTGTAAAATAATTGTCGTCATATATCTTAGTCTTAAATTGGAGGTGTCTCAAAAAACGTTTTTGTATACTTTCGATTCTGTTAATTAGTCCAGTCAATAAATGACCCAAAATGAGGTGTAGCGTGCGTGAGCAGGTAACTAAGCGATTCCTTCAGAAACTTGTTCAGGGGGCTTAGGTTGTTAACATACCAAAAGTCCCGACTCCTAGGTGATGAGCGGGGGGAAGGAGGGGGGGGTAAAGGTACGAATTTTGGGTTTTTCGCTTATATATCGAAAACGGTGCATCGGAGAGAAATATTTTCGATTAATAAAATGAAGTTCCTAAAATTATCTAAAACTTTTATATCATATGTTTTTTTCTAATTCCTAACCGTTTTCGAGCTATACCCTCGGAAAAAGTTGAAATTTACAAAAAAAAACAATTTACGTCAAAATATTCATAAACATTGCATCATATTGTCTAAACCTATTCATTAACGAAAAGTATGAATAGGAAAGAAATTGTAGATTTTTAAATTCCCTTTAAGAATATATATACATGTGCTGATTAATGTCCAACCCGCCTAAAGTTACAGCTATTTTAAAACTTGTATAGCATTTTAAGTTATCGCGCAAGGATCGGGCATAGCCAATATCTTCTGTCAGCTCATCGATAAAAGTTCACGATGAAAGGGTAGTAGTTGACCCAACATTGCTCTTTCAGCGGATATGTATAAGCAAACGATCAGGTGAGGATTTGATGACATATTTTGAGTATGAGTTGGTCCCATTTCCCTTGGCACTGTTCAACGAAAGTGGCATGAGAAAGACAAACAAATCAGTGCTGTACAACTTATTTGAGACAACCAAGAAAGATATTCTTCTGCCTCAAATGAACATTGTAGTCGATGGAGGATTTCTACTCCACAGAGTTATTTGGCCAAAAGATGTATCGGTTGTGACTATTTGTAATAGTTATATCACCTACGTCGACCACCATTATCTTGGGACTACTCGCACTGTGGTGTTTGATGGGTACGCAAACACAGCCAATAGCACTAAATCACAAGAACAAATGCGTCGTTACAGACTAAAAAGGTCAGCCGAGATCAATTTGACATGGGACACACAAATACCTGTTAAACTTTTTATCAAATCCTACCAACAAAACTAACTTCATCTCCTTACTGGAGATAAAGCTGCAGAAGAAAGGGCTACCGATGACGCTGACATCCTAATCGTGAAGACTGCTGTTGAACAATCCACTCACAACTCTGTGGCTGTCGTTGGTGAGGATGTAGACCTTGCTGTCCTGTTGATTGCTTCCACTCCTGCGACCAGAGGTTCTTCTGAAAACTATATTTTGCCGCTGCACCAAGGATTGTGTAATTGGAAAATGTGGCTGCCGAAAAGCGATGCTCACCTGTTCTGCAGCGTGCATCCACTGTCAAGGGAAGTGCCTGAACAGTGTGCCTGTTGACGATGAGGACGATGAAGACGATGTAGAGCCCATTCAGCAAGAGCAACGCGCTACTGAGGAAGAAGATGCCACGGAAGAACAATCATTGCCTGGGCCCTCAAGTTCAAAGAGGATGAAAATTTGATTACTTTTAAAGTCGAGAGTAAAACATTAGGAATATATTGAGAACAATGGGGTTTACAATTATTATTGTATTGGTGTAACGAAACTATCTGTAGAATAAAGTGTGAAAGTCATCATCATTATTTTTTCTACTTTATTTAATAACTTGCTTATAAGTGGCCATATATTATGTTATAAGATGAACGAACAAAGGTTGTGGGTCAAGAATATGATATACAAACTAATTTTCTGAAAATTGCAAAATGCTATATAAGTTTTAAAATAGCTGTAACTTTAGGCGGGTTGGCATTAATCAGCATATGTATATATATTCTAAAAGGGAATTTAAAAATCTACAACTTCTTTCCTATTCATACTTTTCGTTTATGAATGGGTTTAGACAATATGATGCAATGTTTATGAATATTTTGACGTAAATTGTTTTTTTTTTGTAAATTTCAACTTTTTCCGAGGGTATAGCTCGAAAACGGTTAGGAATTAGAAAAAAACATATGATATGAAAGTTTTAGATAATTTTAGGAACTTCATTTTAATAATTGAAAATATTTCTCTCCAATGCACCGTTTTCGAGATATAAGCGAAAAACCCAAAATTCGTACCTTTACCCCCCCCTCCTTCCCCCCGCTCATCACCTAGGAGTCGGGACTTTTGGTATGTTAACAACCTAAGCCCCCTGAACAAGTTTCTGAAGGAATCGCTTAGTTACCTGCTCACGCACGCTACACCTCATTCCTTGACTGGACTATAATGTAAACATCATAGGCTGGACTCCATACTGCGGACGCATACTCTAGGTGACTACGGACGTAGGTGCAATATAATATTTTTAAAGTTTTAATATTATTAAAATCAGAGCAAATCCTTGTTATAAAGCCTAAGGCTCTAGAAGCCTTTTTGACAATTGCATCGACGTGTTTATCAAACAGCAACTTGTTGTCAAATATAACTCCTAAATCTCTAATATAATTAACTCTAGTGATTTTAATGTTCATTAACGTGTAATCAAAAATGAGTGGTTTTAATTTTCTAGTAAATGAACAAATGTTGCATTTTGACACATTTAAATCCAACTTATTAAAGACACAGTAACGTTGAAATCGTCCTAGATCCTGCTGAAGGCCGTGGGCATCGCTAATGTTATTGATGGGACACAGGATCTTCATGTCATCCGCGTACAGCAGGATCTTTGAGTTAATGAAGCAAGATTGAACGTCGTTTATAAAAATGTTGAACAACAAGGGTCCCAGCAGTGATCCCTGGGGAATTCCAGACGGGATGTTACGTGACCGTGAACAATAGCCATTGAGAGTCACTGTTTGACACCTGTTCTCTACATATGAGGTGAACCATCTAAGCAGATCCCCTCTTATTCCCACTTGTTGAAGCTTATGTAACAGGAGAACGTGATCTATTCTGTCAAAACATTTGGAGTAGTCAGTATAGACCACGTCCACCTGTGAGGGTTTGGACATATGCTCTGTCAAAAACTCAGTGCACACCATCAGGTTAGACTCAGTTGATCTTCCCTTTATAAAACCATGTTGCTGTTCTGACAAAACTGGCTTCAGCGTACTATATGTTTGCTCATAGACTACTTTTTCAAAAATCTTTGAAAATAAACATAATTTTGAGATAGGCCTGTAATTTTCAACCTGGTTTTTAGACCCGCCTTTATAGATTGGTGTGATGAAAGCGCTTTTCCAAATAAGTGGCACCTGCCCAAGCTCTAACGATCGTCGAAACAGCATACTAAGTGGTAGTGTAAGGCTTTTAGCACAGTTTATAATAAAAATAGGAGAAATATTGTCAGGACCGGAAGATTTATTAATGTCAAGTGACTTCAATAGTTTATATACAATAGAGTTATCTATTTCAATTCTACCTAGGTCACCTATCAAGTTACATTCAGGAATAGAGTAGTCTGCACATGAAGATGTAGTAGAAGAATCGCGAGAACCACTTGAAAATGTAGAAAAGAAATATTCACTAAACATTTCACAAATAGTTTCGCCCGAGCTGGATGAGCTTTGCCCATACTTCATGACAGATGGAATAGCTTTATTCTGTTTTCTACTCTTAACATAGCCCCAGAATTTTTTAGGATTCTTTGAAATGTCATGTTCCATCTGTGTTATGTATTCAGTAAACATTTCACGTTCCAATAATTTAGCCCGCTCTCTAAGAATTGAAAAGCTCTGGTGGTCGGAAAGGTTTCTATATTTAATATACTTTTTATGAAATTTGTACTTTTCTTTAAGAATTTTTATTAAGGGGGGCTTAAACCAGGGGGGATAGGAGCCATTGTCATGAATTATTTTGGTGGGTATATGGTCATCTCTAAGTTCATATAAGTAACTGTAAAATTGCGAAACAGAGTCATCTAACGATTTATTCGACATGAAAGCACACCAGTCCATACCGTCTAACTTATTACATATGGATTGGTAGTCCCCCTTGTGATACAGGTACTTAGTCCGCGGCGCACTGCGCAGTGCGTGCAGCTCGAGGAACTCGGCGCTGACGCAGAGCGCGGGGTGGTGCGGGTCGAGGGGCACGAGCGGCTCCGAGCATTCCGTTACTACGACATCGTCATTACTAAACACTAAATCTAAAAGTCTATTATTCGTATTTGTCAAAAAATTGTATTGGTTTAAGCTGCAAATGTCTCAATTGTCAATAAATAAAGTTTGGTTAGAAGTAACATTAATAGGTGAATAATAGGTGAAGTCAGTACATTGCGTCCATGAGATATTTGGCATATTAAAATCGCCCAAAACAATGAATTTATCACATGGATTTTGTAAGATAATATCAGTAAGCTTTAATGAATAGTTTGATAGTTGGGTGTAACAATAGTTACCTTTATTGTCGTTGCAAATATAAACTACACTCATATGGAGATTGTATGTGATTTTGGGTCGCTTACGGTGCAAATGTAAAGTAACCCAAATATCCTCAGCGGTAGAATACCATTCCGGCCTGGCGTCGGCGGTGAGCTCGCGGCGCACGGCTACAAGCACGCCGCCGCCGAGTGACTGACCAGTATGAGCGTAATTGCGGTCGCGCCTAAATACAACGTAACGATCGTCGAATATTTCGCTGTCACTTATACTATCTAATAGCCAGGTTTCTGTTAAGCATAATATGTCATAATTATTAAGAAGTAGATTCCTAAAAAATAGTCCAGTCTTCGTCCGTAGTCCCCGAACGTTTTGATAATATATTTTAAGCATTATAAAAGTTAAAGTAGTTACTGTATAGAATTAAGCATGAGATCGAAAGTAGTTTAATAGAATTTTCGAAACAGACCGTTATAGTTAGCTTATTAACACCAAAAAAACATCCACAAAGACTTAACATTACACGACAAATATATAGACACTGCCACACGTATTGAAGTTCGATTAGCGAGACATACCAAGCATACAATAATCCAATAATATAAAGCGATGCAAGCATAGCGAACGCGCCGAGTGCGCAGCGTCGACTGACGCGGCCGCGTAGCAACAAGCTGGGCATCACGCATCGGGCGCCGGCCGAAACCCGTTCTAGGGGGCAATGTTCGCGGGAATGGGACAATGCGAGTTTTGTTATACTCGTAGAAAGGGACGAAGAGATGGGGCAATGACCGCTGTTGTAGACAAAGAACCATCTGTAGCAGTTTAAGTAAACTAAAATTAACATACCAGCGGTTCCCAAAGCGTCGGCGACTTTGTTTTTTCTAAGAAGACGATACATTATATGACATTGTAAGAAAGGTAATGATAATTGTTCGTATATAACTAATTCATAAACTTCAGTAGATCTGACTCGGTTTTTATAGTGTGTGAAGGAGAAGTCGCGTTTTTTCTTAAGAATATTTTGCATCCTTTGACCCAGACAAATAAAAAACCTCGCTCTTTTGCCATCGCCTTGGTTTTATTTAAGAGGAGTTTATTTGCGAGCGTCAGGTGGTCATTAATGTAAATTCTTCCATCGCTCTGCAGGCCTATATCGTGTTCGGTTAGTGTCTTGTATGCTCGAGCCGCGGCGACAAACTCTTCTTTGTGGTATCTGTTGTGGAATGTGGCAACGATGGATTTCTTGTTTTTGTCATTTCTCATTGGTACTCTAGAAATGCTATTAATATGTTCCTTAGTTACTTCACAATTGATTTTCCTTCCTATTTTAGTAACAATGTCGAACAAGTTTTCGGATTGTTTAATAGTAACCCCTTTTATTTCGATATTGTTGATTCTTGACCATTGCTCTCCTTCTGAAATCGACTGCTCTAACTTGCATACCCGGTCTTGTAGGATCTTCACTGCTGATTTATTTTCATCTACCGTTTTTAGCTTGGTTTCCAGAGAATCAATTCTACTGGTAAGGGCTTTTATCGATTCGTGTGACATATCTGCGGATATTTTGAGGTCAGTAAGATCATCTTTAATACTTTTTATGTCAGTAACTAGCGTAGGTAGGACAGACACCTGTAGTGAGAGTCTCTGCAGCTCTGCCACGATGCTCTCAATGTCCGCAGGTTTTGTTGTTTTTGTTTCTGAGGGTTTACTGCATGCGGGACTCGCACCTCTTGAATGCTTGCAAGTTGTACATTTCCAAATGGATTTTCGGTCTCCAAGTTTACGGAATCCAGCTTCAGTTATGCCGGCACATGGGAAGTCATAAAACTGCTGACATGCAGTACAGGTAACACCATCGCTAACTTCAGCCGAGCATCGCGCACAGGTAGGCATGTTCGAAACTTTGAGAAGCACTGGAAAGCTGGGAGAAACTGAGTATACGCGTGTGATCGCTGCGAAGTCTAACGACAACTGATGGGCATAGTTCCCTTTGCCTACCTTTGCCTACCAGATTGGGTGAAGAAAACAAAAAATCTCTGAATATATTTACGGCTGGTGCCATTTTGTACATTTTATTAAATTGCGCAACTGTATTAAAAATAGTTGTTCAGTACACGCACGGAACCGTCATTTATAATTGTTCCGAATGTCAACCCTCACCTTCGGCTGCGCCTCGGCTCGGGTAGACATTTCTCGGAACTCTTTGCAATGACAGGCTTTCCGCACTCGTAATGAAATATACTACAGAATACAGAATAGCACAGATAATACAAGGGTTAATTTATATTGTGAAAAGTACGCACGAGTAGGTAATGCTCGAGATAAAAGAAAGCACTGGGATAATCGGAGTAACTTATCGTCGGATAAGATACGAGGCAACGCTTATCCTAGGTTCATTAGGGTTGCCCAAAGGGACTTCTAAATTGATTTTCGCTAAACTAGATGTAAAATATTTTCCGTCTCTATAGAAAAAAAAAGTATATTTATAGAAAATAAGTAATTGTGACGTGATAGAGTTTTAAGCTTCTTGTGTTAATATATTGTAAGAACGAGTTCCGCTCTATCATAAAATTTATAGATACATACATAAATAAGAACTGTACTAACAAAACAATATCAAAAATACTAAACAGCACAAAAATATTGTACAAATTTCTTAAAAGCATATCGAAAAGTTTTGTTTTCGTGAAAAAAAAAATCCATATGTAAGTAAGATTTCCTTAAGTACTTATATTAATCCCTTACTTAAATATTTATGAGTTTGATCTTCATAGGTTTTTTTACAAAGGTGGGAACAGCTATAAGACCATCTGAGTCACGTTTGACAATATGGGGGGTACTATTATGATGGAGAAAGACAATTGCAGTGACTAACTTTTACAGTATGCCCGCGAAGAGAAGCAGCTGGTAAATTCTATGTTTTTCTTTCGTTCCCAGTCCAGCATGGAAGCTTGGAAAAATAAACTTGGGAAAAATAAACTTTATCCTTTTTTATTTCAAGATTTCATATGTCTAAATACTTTGCTAATATTTTTTTTTTTTATATAAGATCTATCAAAGCTTTGTGCCTTAACATAAATAAAAGTACCTTTAAATAGCGCAAATCTCGCCCTTTGATATAATATCCTATTTGGACTATTACCTTTCCTTGCATGCAACCCTTTTGGGCCCAACTTGCAAATATAGCAGAAATATTTTTCCTTCTGAGCGACGGAGGTGGTATTTTTTGTAAAATCTTTGTAATTTTAATATGTCGGAGCTAACGATAAGTTGGCGATATTAAGATGTTAGTATGACTTCATGGTAACGGAAGTATGTTGGTAGCACTGTTAAAGAGGGCGCTAAATGCAATGAATGACTGACATTCGATTGCAGCGCCATAGGTTATATCTTGAAGTAGGATGATGGCAAGTGATACAGATACGGTAAGGACGGCTAGGTGCGCTGACGTATCTCGGACTGACGGTCGATAGTAGCTCGGTATTGATTGAGTTGGCATTGTAACTGACGGAACGGACTCGCGAATAAAGATTTGTTGTGACTAAGCCAGGGCTATACCCAAGCCCACAGACTCGATACTAAGTAACTGTCCAGTGATTAATTCTATCGTGTTTTGTGAGTAACGCTTCTTTTCGTTTTGTTTGTTTTCCGACATCAGAAGTGGGATCTGCCCAAGCTTAACTTTCGTTTGTGATTAGAGTAAATTCACGTGGCTTAGATAGTTCATCATTTTGTTAGTTTTGTATAGCTTGCACAGATGTGACAAGGTAAAATTGTTTTGAAATAACGTACGGTTCGTCAAGTATCAAATGGTTTTTCGTATCGGCCCAGGTTTAAAATTCATTTGTGTTTCGATTTATCTTGTCAAAATTTATGTTAAAGTAAAGCTTAGCTGTTTTGAAATAAGTAAAAGTTTTCTTGGACTGGATTTGATTTGAAATTAATTGAAGTAAAGTGGAAACTTTAGTTGATATAGATGAAGTTCAATTTAAGGCGAAAGATAATATTCAAAAGTTTTGATATTGCGTTTTAAGTACGTAATGATGAAGAAAGTAAATAATATGGCTAAATGACTGCCCCAAGCATATATGTGAACTTCACATTTACTCGTAATAATTAAATATTAATTCATGTATTATTTCGTGTTTAATAATTTCCTAGAACTTTCGTAAACTGTTAAATATAAAAAAGTAACGAATTGTTTTTATGTTTATTATATTGACATGATGTGGTTACGAGGACATAATGCAAGTCTAGGGAGGTTCATATCGATTTTCCAGAATATCAAAATGAAACTGTACTTAAATCGATTCTTACTCACAGGTATCAAAACAACTTATTTTCTGTAACTAAGGAATGGCGATGAAAATGAAAGTTTTAGGCGGGAACGGATAGAGTTCAATTCGGTGTCTTGTTTGGTTGCTTTTTATTGTTGTTTTTTACTGATATTTTATATGATTTAAATGATCGTCTAGTCCTAGTCATAGGCCAGGGATTTCATGCTGGTTTACCTGTCCGGTAATCCGGTTATGGAATACGGGTACGCGACCCCGGCTTCCCAAGCTACTGTTCAACTCACACCTTTCCTTCCAAGATAACAGTATCCCCTACACCTACGTTCCTACCCCCAACCCCACTTTTCCTTTCCTTTACATGGTAGCATCCTCTACCAACATTCCCAAAGAGGGTTAGTGTCAGGCAGGCGGCCGACTGTAAAAGTTTTTGCCAAATCCTATTGCAGTTTGTCTATATCCTAATGTGATTGTAAGAAGAAGACTTACTGCGCCGACCCCAGATAATGGGAACAGGGCAAGGAAATGATGACGTCTAGTCCTAGTCAATTCAACTTCATTCTAAACAAAACCAAATAATAATAACTGAAAGCTCCGGAATATTAATATTTAATTAATCTTAGTACTTGCCTATTTTAAGTTGAAAAATAGTAACTAAATAGTGATCAAAAAAACTAATTATTTTTTTTTCATTCAAACCAATCTATCCTCTTATCGATTCTGTGACGCTTGAAGTTCAGTCGAATCTGAAAAAAAAAGAAACGTCAAACGTCGTTTGAATGCTCTGCCGTTTACTTCTTCGTTGTGCTTTTTATTTTGGATTTTCATTGACCCTCGCGTGTTTATTGGACTTTCTGTTTATACGACTTCTACCTACCGACCTCTCGCTACTCGATACGGACTTAACTTGCATTCTATTCAACATGCAGTGCATAAATTGTGGTGTTGCTACCCAAAGACTGCGGCGACATATTACTTCTTCATTGCCTGCTGTTCTACTCGCTATCCTAGCACGATGGTTAACAATTGAGGTAAGAGTAAGACATCTACAGCTAGAATGACCTAAGAATTAATAAATATAAGAAACAAAAAACAAAGGTGACTTCAAATTCTTGTGTCTCAAAATAACTACATAACTAATCCAATGTCAATGGATCAGAAAGACTCATCTCGTCTTGTAATTGTCACGACTACAACAAGCTAGTTGCCTTAGATTTCATATTGTACATAAGTACTTTATTTAATTCATGTGGGTCTTAAGGAAATTAAGTTTGTTCTAGGTTCCAAGAGGTGCCAACATTTGTCATCCTTGTTATGAACTGCTAAATTCAGGAGCAACTAGTGATGTACGTTTATACGGCCATACATTGGTGTGCATAACTTGTGGCCGTTCTGTGAGAAATATACAACGCCATGCAGTAGAAAGAAATGAACCAATGTTGCAGGATTTACCAACATCACACCCAGCTTTCTATCAGGTAGATAAAATGATATTTTAACACAGTTTGTTCTTACTTTGAGATATTCTTACATTATTTAGTCCCATTTAAATGTATGTAGATACTCAATACTCAGTTCTCTGTAGATACTTAGATGAAAAATAAATACCATTACATTTTTTTAGGCTATGAATTACGCATGTCATCCCTGTTGGATGAGACATCAAAGGCAAAGATCTCAAGATCAAGATCGGGTTAATCTACCTGGACCTGAACCTGAACCAATCCCTGAACCAGCACCTAGACCCGAACCAGAATTAAACCTGCCAAACTATAAACGGGCTGCAAACACTTCCAGACACTGTGTGTTTAATGATTGTATCTTTGAACAAGAGTTACATGTGGTACCAGCATTTATAAAAAAAATGCTTATTGTGAAACATAATTTTTATATTCCTCGCAATACGAGGGTTTGTCTGACACATTTTAATTTGGATGTTTGGCACTTATTACTTCAAAATAACAATATATATTCGAATTTCTTAGCAAACCAAATTGAAGATATCATATCTATAGCAAAATCTGACCATCCAATATTTAATTTTGAAAATGTTGTTGAAATGCAAAATGTGATATGTCAATATTGGACAGGTTTAACAATTGCTAATTTTTTGAACTTGTTTAATATTTTGCCTGCCCTTACTTTTAAAAGGCCTAAGAATGCTTTGGCTATTTATTTAGCAAAATTAAGAACAGGTGAATCTGACAGACGACTTGCGACAATCTTTAGAGTATCACGTCCCACATTAACAGCCATATTAAAAAAAATTAGAGAGTGTTTAACACAATATTTAGTACCTAACTATATAGGCCCAAGCCATATGACCCATATGGACATTGTTAACAAGAATTTGAGCATACCAAATGCTCTTTTTGGTAATGAAAATGGACCTGCCATTGCCATTTTTGATGGCACATATGTATATTTACAAAAAAGCTCAAATTATCTGTTCCAGAAAAAAAACATACAGCTTGCACAAATATGACAATTTAGTTAAACCATTTATTATTGTTTCATGTGATGGTTATATTATAGATGTTGTTGGACCATATGCTGCTACTCAAACTGATGCCGAGATTATGAAAAGTTTATTTCAAGCTGAAGATAGTCCATATCGACAGCTTTTTCAGCGTAATGATGTTTTTATTTTAGACAGGGGGTTCAGAGATGCTATACCACTATTGGAAAGTTTAGGCTTTCAAATTCATAAGCCCGAGTCACTGGGCTCTGGTCAAACACAATTAACATGTGAACAAGCTAATAAAAGCAGAAAAGTAACATTATGTAGATGGGTAGTCGAAGTGGTCAACGGGCGCTTCAAACGTGATTTCAAATTATTTCGGCAAAGATTTTTTAATTTAGCTTCACCCCACCTGATGGAAGATTTTAAAATAGCTGCAGCTATAATTAATAAATACCATGTTTTATTAGAAGATGGTCCAAACTCTGGTGACATAATACAAAGAGTGGCACAGTATATGGATCAGCCCAATCGCTTAGGTACACTTATGGGGACCGTTAGGCGGCAATTCTGATCAGCAGATCTTATCTAATAAAAAAAACGCTTATTCCAATATCACTTCTTTTATTTAATAGAAATGGTGTACTTTTACTTTAAGACTATGATTATTTATAAAGATGTGGCGGGGCAGTATCAGGGTCTCGGGACCCTTCTACTTTTCGAGATAAAAACAAACATAGGAGTAAATATTTTTCTCTTAATTCCTCGAAGCTCTGGCACGAATCGATGACGGACCTGTAGAAATGTAGGGCCGGGCCCTCTAAATACGTTTGCATGACGATCTTCTTCGCCGCATCATCATATCGGTTCACGACGGCGATAAGATTATATTGATTAAAAAACTCGGAAACGCATACAACCTTATGACCGCTAAATTTCTCCATGTTCAGTGCTTTCCTTTTCGGTCTCTTTTACCAATTATTGGGCGTTACTGCTTGGCTGCGAGAGGTGTACGTTTTTTTTACTCTTCTCGTTACCCTTCCTTGGGCGTATTCTTCCTTTACTCGGTAGGGGTCTTCTGTCAAAATAAGAATAATATTATTCGGCCCTACCTAAGACTACCGCGCGGCTCCACCATGCAACGGGGGATCGTAAGATAATTTAAAGAATGACTGTTTGAGATTATTATTATTTATTTCACAAGGAAAATACTTTTGCTTCGCACACTTTTATAAATATTTACACTGGGGACAAATAAACTTATTATTAGAATATGGTGGAGCGGTACGATTCGCGGATTATAGAATTCAGAGATTTTTCTCCGAAAAATACATTGATCAGCCCTTTCTGAAGGTTGGGGCCAGAATCATAACAAAACTAAAGCGTTTTTCGTCAGAACGAAAATATTTCAAATTAAAATAAACATGACATACTGTCAGTTCGCGCCATATCCGCCTTTATTTCTCAATATAAGGCGCGCTCAAGCAGTATGTTACGGTACCTTCGTAAGGGAAAATAATTTGAATAGGCAAAGATCTATGTTTTTAAGAGTGGATGGCCACCTGCCCCAGTTAGAGAATTTCCCAGTATTGGAGCATAACCAATTATTATTGTTGGCATTAGGACCATACCAGGTTAAACAAGCCCGGTCATATTATGGAGAGCACATCAGAGAAAATGGTACTTATGACATCGAAGTATGCCCGGATCTTGAAAGAATCATACATTTAGGAGGATCAAGACCTCAACTTTTAAGAGGCCGAATAAAGTCGAGGCATATCAGCCAAAAAATATACTATGTGTATATTTTATATGATAGTCAACAAACTAATAGTCCAATAGACGACATACTGTCTTATTACTGCAGCTGTATTGCGGGGAACAGAACTATGGGCTGTTGTTGTCATGTCATGACAATAATCTGGTACCTGGGGTGGGCGAGACACCAAAACTCTTTGTCAGCTCCGGCTTCATTCTTAGATAATGTCCTTGTTAGAATAACAGAGTAAGAAATAAATAAATAAATCTGGTTTTTGTTGTTTTATTTCAATACCTATCTTTTATATGCTTGGTGACTCAGTGCGTCCGTTATCTAGTCCAGGTAGGATTTATCAATCACCACATAATTAAAGTTTCCCTAGCGCGTTGTCAGACAGACGTCTATACCATAGTCTGTACGGATATATTAACTAACAGATATTGAAGAGGTTGTTACTAGGTAGATTACTTCTTCCAGACATTTTAGGTGTATATTTGTGTAGGTAGATTGTATTAACAAATGTAAAGAAATAAAATAGTTTGTTAATTATTTTAAGCTTTTATTTATTGTCTGTGAAAACAGTCTATAATTCAATTCTAAGTTCGTTGTATCAAGTTTTTTGGTGGTTTGAAGGTTAACAGGTACTCAAATACCTACCACCCTGTGAAATCTATGTGGATCGCTAATCAAATAGGTATACTTTACTAACAATATCATCGCAGATACATACATCTATTGCAAATGCCTAGAAAAAGTTCATAGCAATGTCACTTGTTTGCAGTGTTGATACTTAAATAACGTAGGAAAAGCACGTTTTTATTTTCAGGATTGTGAAGATATAAAAACTTCCTTAAACTTTTTTTATGTGAAATACTAATATTCAGCTATTCAGCTTTACATATTGCTAGGTACCATGTTTATGCATTGCTGGGGCAGTCGTCCATACTTCAATTTAGCCATGTATTTTAACGTGGTATCGATTTAATGCTAACGTGTGAGAATCAGTTATGAATTCGTTCTTATTATTTTGGTCAAAAAAAGGAATTAAAATCTCGTTTTGAGTTACGTTGATTAGGATTGACAAAGCTAAAGGTTTTTGCGGAAATTGGTTTGTGTGGATCAGCAGTATACAAGTCGCTCAGATTGTTACATCCTCGGTGCATTCGTAGACGTAGAAGTAAAATCGGGCTTCATTTCTCGTCTCAGTGCGGCCACGACTGTGAGTGGCGTGCGTTTAGCACTTTGAGGATGTAAGTAATCGTGGTGTGCTTGCCGGAAAGGGGCAATGTGATGTGTGACGGTGCCTGTCGGATGGAGATGCCCCTTTTGGTGTCTACCGGATGGAGGTTACCCGTGTTTGTGTTCTAGAGTATTGTATACTGCGCGATCTTGAACCTTTATTGTGGCTTAATGCGTTTTTTGAACCTTTAGTACCTACTTGGTAGATAGTAATGATATCACGGTTGAGCGGGTGAAATTTTGTGATTAAGCGGCATTCATAATGTCTTTTTAAATAGGTAGTCTGAATATTGAAGTTGTAGATTTACTTTCTGATTATCGTGTATCCGTGAGTCGGTAGAAATTGCTTTGTATCTGGCCGATCTTCGATTATTTTGCTGCGATTCTTAGGAGACACGTTTTCTTATGTTTTGGTTACAGTAAACTTGTTATTATTTTGGCAATTAAAACGTAATATTACGATAGTGTGTGTTTAATGTATCACGGATTGATTGTCGAGTCGAGATTGAAAATGCGTTTAAATAATACTTTGAATTTGTTGCCATTGACAAAAGAGCTGGATTTTACAGTCTAACTGTTTGCGGTTGTCGAACAATTTTAATGCTTTGCTGTTGTGAATTATGAAGTACAATGCAATGCTCTTATTGGTTTGATATACGCCATAACCGGATGGAGGTTATGAGTGTGAGTTGATATAACCGGATAGAGGTTATGAGTGTGAGGTGATGTAACCTAGTGGAGGTTGCATTACGTTTTGTGACGGGATGGACGTTACTGCAGAAGAGCTTTGCATTGTTTGCTAATTAATTGGGTTATTCTAGCAGCTTATGCTTGCTTTGTTTATTGTTCGACCGCTGTCAAATTGTTTGATGTTACATTCAAAGTAAATTTCATTGTTTAATGTGCGGTTTTCTTATCGAAAGTATTGTGGTTCGTACAATGCGTTGACGTTAGCCGATTCCTACTGAGTTTCTTGCTGGTTCTTCTCAGTAGATGGATCTTCCGAAGCAGTGGTAGCTTAACGTAAATTGTTAAATCGTGGATTTAGAATTTTGATGGAAAGATTAAATTGAACTAAAATTTAAAAAAAAATCTGTAGCGGTTAAAGTTTTGAAGTTGCCAAAAGTACAAGTATCCATTGCAGTTGTAAAGAAAGATGTTATTTTAGGTGTTTGGAAGAGATTTAATGTGTTGTGGATACAGGTTCTCGTTCGTTGGTTTTGTGACTACGCCAGAATGATTCTGGGTAGTGTGTTGAAGGACTCATTGGTTGACTCAGGTTTCCCGTGGGGAAATGATGTAATTGCTGTTAACCACGAACGATATACCTTGTTGTTAATAATGAAATTAATGGTTTTCAATGTTTGATTTGGAGATAATTGTTACTCAATGGTGCTTGAAACTTGGTTAACTAAAACGGTATTTTTGTTGTTGAGTATTCTAAAAGATTCATAATGTAAAGAATTCAAACTTGTGTTTTTTCTTTTGAGATTTTGCCTGACCTCATTGTCAGGAGTGTCCGAGCCGCCACTTTGGTATGATTGTTTCAGAATATCACACTAGGACGTGTTCCATCGCAGGATGGCCGTGTCGGAGCTAACGATAAGTTGGCGATATTAAGATGTTAGTATGACTTCATGGTAACGGAAGTATGTTGGTAGCACTGTTAAAGAGGGCGCTAAATGCAATGAATGACTGACGTTCGATTGCAGCGTCATAGGTTATATCTTGAAGTAGGATGATGGCAAGTGATACAGATACGGTTAGGACGGCTAGGTGCGCTGACGTATTTCGGACTGACGGTCGATAGTAGCTCGGTATTGATTGAGTTGGCATTGTAACTGACGGAACGGACTCGCGAATAAAGATTTGTTGTAACTAAGCCAGGGTTATACCCAAGCCCACAGACTCGGTACTAAGTAACTTCCAGTGATTAATTCTATCGTGTTTTTTGAGTAACGCTTCTTTTCGTTTTGATTGTTTTCCGACAAATATATAAAGCTGGTCCCCTACTGACTGAGTGACTGACAATCAACGTACAGTCATAACTATTGGCCGTAGAGAGCTGAAATTTGAAACATATTATCCTTAGGGGTTGTGGGGGAGCACTAAGGAAGGAATTTCCGAAATTCTCACGGGAACGAGAAGGATGTTTAAGGATTTGTTTAAGGATACAAGTCGTAATTGTCTTTGTCAGCCCCATTATACCCTGTCGAAAAATTAACATGGCAAATATAAATCTTTTAAGTAATAATATATTTACATACAAGATAAAAATAGTTTCTTCTCGAATACGTAATACTAATTTGGATACTCTAAAGAACGGTGAAGTAGTAGACAAATGTATTTGGCTGCGTCCGAATATTCAGCGAGAACACACTGGAATACCCCAACATCAAAACTATTTAAGTTAAATTGTGTTAGCATTGAATTGATTCGTTGCGAGCACATTCCACCAAACAGATACAGATACACATCTTCTATAATGCCACATGAAGAGCAGTTGGGAGATTCTGACTTCCTCATAATGTGTTTAAATTTATTTAATGGCACGTGCCCGGATCGTAATCTAAAAGACAGTAGGTACCTACTAAACGTTTTCTGTTTAAAGCCGTGTTAACAAACCACGGCACTCGAAGAGGGCCGTCCTGATTATTGTTTTTTTTTTACATACATACATAACTTCACGCCTGTATCCCTTATGGGGTAGGCAGAACACCAGTGGTTATAAGACCATTTGAAGTCACATTTGACAAATGAGGTATAATAATGATGGAGAGAGGCTATTGAAGTGACAGGGGGTCAGCCTATCGCCCACAAAAATGCCAATAAAACCTCTGTCCCTTAACTGACTTTTACAGTATGCCCGGGAAGAGAAGCAGCTGGTACATTCTATGTTTTTCGTTCGCTCCCAGTCCAGCATAGAAGCTGGACTGGGAGCCATATTTTTATTTTTTATTTTTTATCTATTCATAATAGGAACCAACAGTTTCTTATAAATTATAGAAATCAATACTATAAAAACCAATAGTTCCCTAAAAGAAGTAAAGTCAAACAGAAAGTATAATTTGGTAATTTACCTATAAAGCTTTTAACAGTTTTTTTTTTCTTTTATAAGTTGACAAACAATTTAATATAAATATATATTATTGGCGAAAAAAAAAACAAAAACAAGAAAAACATATCTGTGTACATTCTATAAACAGAAGGCCCTTAAGTAGGGATTTAATTAATTACTTGAAGCTGATCATGCGGCCGACGTTACAAAAAAAAAAGAAAAGATTTAAAAATAAATGTTAAAATTTAAAAAAAGGAAAGAAATATTTCCCTATGATTTGCAGTCGACGTTTTACATTCATTGAAAAATTCGATACTATATTTTAAAAGAACTTCCGAAACTTCTGGCTATCTGTGAACTTCATTACCTGACTCAATTGCTTCTTTTGCAAAGCGATCAGGTTCTTCGTTACCGAATATGCCTATATGTGATGGAATCCATTGCAGTCTCAGAATTGTGCTGCTGTTTATCATTGCGTGAATTTTAATTAAAGTGGCGTAAGCTATCGATGCACCTCTTTTTCCAGAGGCGCATCGAGCTAGGTGTTGAAGTGCACATTTACTGTCAGTTAATTATAACAACATAATTAAGACGCTTTGAATACACATACGATACTGCTTCTGAGACTGCAAATAACTCAATGGATATAATTGTATTTAAGTTTGAAGCAATTTAAAAAATTTCTTTAGTTTTAAATGTATGATTTAAATGTATATCGCTCCGCCTAGACCTATGACGTTTTTGATCCATCCGTAAGGGCAAAGACTAGTGAACTATAATAATCATTTTGTTTTTTGTCAGAGAACCCTTTTCATTGCTGGACTTATTATTTTACTGGACACAAAACCAGATTTTGACCTCAAGTTCAAGATGGTGAAGTGAAGATGTGGTCCATGATGACAGCACGCGGGCTTGGGAAAGAATTGGCTCTTCGTAAAATGATTGCCAAAACACATCAGCGTCAGAGTGGTGCTATTTGGCGGCAGATTTTATATGAGAGGTAGTTACTAGCGAGACGGACCCTCATGAGAACCTAGCAAGTGGGGGTCGCCTTATGACACGCATACCCTAGAGGCTGCAAACTGGACGGCAACGACAGCGGCGCGGGCAGCGACGCGGGGAATCTGGGTTGTTCTCGTCGCCAGCGGCCGAGAGAGCCATATTTCGCGGTGCAATACAAACTCAATACTTTCTATCGTGTCGCGGAAATCGCTGCCCGTGCCGCTATCGCTCTCGCTGTCGCTGCCGTCCAGTTTGCAGCCTTAATGCTAAGCCGACCTTACACGACGACCCTACTTATATATTGGTTGATAGGTCATTTGAGAAAAAAACAATAAGATAATCAACGAATGCAGAGCATTAAAAAACCGACTTCACTAACATTTTTAAATCCTAGTCAAAACTTTGGCTGAAGTAGGTTCATCATCATCACAACTCTTTGTAATGAGCACTAGATGGCTTCTGACCAACCCTAACGACTACTGTATACAAGTATACAGCACCCGGGACCGACTGCTTAACGTGCCCTCCGAAGCACGGAAGTCGTCGTGAGATATGAATGGTCGGCGGTCACCCATCCAAGTACCGACCGCGCCGAACGTTGCTTAACCTGTGATATCGTATGATACACACAGTAACCACGGCGCCACGACGACTTCTATAATTAATATAGTTCATAATTATTACTATTCATCATTTTATTTTTCATACTTATTAATTCATATATTTTTAGTACTATGAACGAAGCTCCTAACAGTTTGTGATCATAATTTTTTTATTCAAACTTTTGCTACTAAGAACCAGTTAATAATCATTATTTTCTTTTTCAGATCTTTTTTCTTCATAACATTTAGTAATCATATTGTTTAATTAATAATGTTGTTACTAATTACAGTCGAGGCTGTGATTTGAGCCCGATCCGCAGGCGAGGGCTTAATAATGAGCCGAGACTGTAATTAGCAACGCTCACGAGTTACATACGACGTTTTTCAACACACTTGTGAGTAAAAGACAGACATACGTGATCATAAAATAACAAACACACTTGATAACAAAGCTGTGAATTGTGATTGAAAAATGGCGCCGAACCTCGCGCATGCGCGTAGATTTTTTTCCGTCTAATGTGTCAATGTCTGTATAGCATATACAGCCTATTTTAAGTGAAAATGTTTAATTTGGAGTGGTAAATGCAAATATTTTAATATTTTATGACAAATGATTGTAAATTGTGAATAATTTGTTTAATATACAAATTTATTTTACTAATATAAGGCGCAAACATTTAAAAATGTATATGGATTTGAAGTGGTATAAAACCTCTTTGTTTCTGAAAATATTTAGTGTATAACCCGGACCAATAAAATATGCTCTGTTTTCTCGCATGTTATTTGCACAAAGTTACAATTCAACTTTGTAGGATTCATTATATTATGCACTAGGGTATAATATATTAATGCACGCGTGACTTATAGCCCAGTTTATAGTTCTAAACTCAATAGAATAACGCTCACTTTACGAGCAAGTGTGTTGAAAATAATATTATAGTTCCTCCTTAAAGTTCAAACTTACACTATTCTAAATTTCGTCAAAATCGATTGAGTAGTTTAGCTGTGAAAGCGTTACTGATAGATAAACAAACAGAACTACTTAAAAACTGTTACAACAAAGCTGTGGTCCGCAATTTCACATCTACTCTGGAAAATAATTCAATGCAGTAAACTGACAGCTCGAAATGTGTCAGTTACAATTTTTTGTCAGGTTTGGAACGCTTCATATGCTACTTTCTGCACATAACTTGAGTTTTATTTTTCACAAAAATTCGTCTCAAATTGCAATGATCAAAGTCCACCCACGCCTTCCCCTTGCTCACGCGGCACACGAGATTTGTGATCTATTGATGTGTTAAATGAGACTCAAATTATACAGAACAAATTGCAAAGCGTGTTGGACGCTAGTGAGTAAATGTTTAGGGCACGCTTAAGGCTGCAGACTGGACGGCAGCGATTTCCGCGACACGATAGAAAGTATTGAGTTTGTATGAAACCGTGACAAATCGCTCTCTAGCCCGCTGGCGTCGATAACGGCCCAGATTCCCCGCGTCGCTGCCCGCGCCGCTGTCGCTCTCGCTGTCGCTCTCGCTGTCGCTGCCGAACAGTCTGCAGTCTAAGGACAACCGGCGTGTCGCGCGAATCGTCGCTCGTTTTTAACACATGGCAGCCTTTACTATGGCACTATTTAGAATAAAGCCGGCTTTAACTTTAGGGCGGGCGCGTGTGGCGGAACGTGGCCTCATAATAAGAGTTGGAACTGTCGAAGAATGATTTCTCATGAGTCGATCGTGACTTTAACCATACCATTTGCTATTAAATACATACATACATAACTTAACGCCTGTATCCCTAATGGGGTAGGCAGTACACCAGAGGCTATCAAACCATCTGATGTCACGTTTGACAAATTTAGAGGTATTACTATGATAGAGAGAGACTGTTGCAGTGACAGGGGGTCAGCCTATCGCCCGCAAGAACGCCAATAAAACCTCCGTCCCTTAACTGAATTTTACATTTTTCCCGGGAAGAGAAGCAGCTGGTACATTCTATGTTTTTCTTTCGCTCCCAGTCCGGCAAGGCTATCAAATATTCAACAAAGAAGAGTTTAGTTCAGGTTAAGTAAAGAAGGTTTGAATTTTCAAGGGTCAATCAAAGAGTTTGTTTAGGTATGAGACAAAACATTATATTTAAGACTCAGAGTTTCGCAGCTATAGCATATTACACACTAACTGCTTAAATAACAATTGAATGCAAACTCAAATGCGTTTTCAACACACAATAGTAGCAGGGAAACAGAAACATGCTATTTGATTTAAAATATTTTCAACTTTCATTATTTGTTATACTGAACCTACTTAATAAATGCCACAATAAGCTGAAATGAAACTGCTGATATCCAAATTCAGATAATTTCGATTTTAATATCGATACACACGATGCATCGTATGGATTGGTTGCGTAATGAAAAGGCATTCGATATTATGATATCAAAGTTACTCAAAATTAATTTGATTCCATTATAAACATCACATTATATATTTATAATTTAATTAATTAGTTATATTTACATAATTATATTCTGAATAATATTAATATGTATAACCACTTCACCTATGAGATTCTTAATCATCGCTACTTTGCCGCGATAGTATAGCTTTCGATGGTAACCGGCCCTGGGACCCCGCGATACAGGTTTGCCTAGTGCGGGGACCGCTAGTCAATATTGAAGCAGCTAACTACCCTCATAATCAATGTTTCTCTTTACCTCAATGTTTGTCAATGTTTCATTTTGTTTTAAGTTATGTCGTATTAATGATTGTTATTTAATGTTTAATAACTTAATTTTCTTTAATTTTAATTTGCATTTTTGTTTATATTGTCATGAATTTCTCTAATAATGCATTGCAATATTTTATATTAAGCTGTAAATTTGTTGGCAAATAAATACATTTGAATTTGAATTTGAAATTAACGTTTTAGAATACATTTCTTTAAAGTAGATGTTTTATGAACAGGTCAAACTATAATTGTTTTATGCAATAGCAATTATTTTCACTATGATTTAATGAATTTACGGGATTCTTACGATGATTTCAGATTTTAATTTCGCGCGTCCGACATTTCGAGTCTGTTACAAGCAACATGATCGCGTACTGGCGAAATTAAAATACTAAGTTATTATGTATTGAATCTATGAAGTTAAATCATAAAGGATTACGAATTATTAGTTATTACATATTTAACTTTTTTTTAATACTTTGAACGTTATCAATTTTGAAATGTTGTGAATAAAAAAAATAAAGATTCATTTTATTTTTATTTATTTATTCATTTTTATTAATGAATAAATAAAAAAAAAACGTATAAATACAGAATAAATGTATGTATTCCTTGCAGTCTTCAGGATACTTAAAATCCAGAGGTGCGAGCACAGAACTTTATCGACTCGTATGTTTACGAATGTTTGGACGGTTTGTAAGAAATAATTGAAATCTATCCATTACCGCACGGTCAGCTTCAACAAATGTGTGACTTGTTAATTTTGAATGTTTGTTAAGGTGTTATACTCTTAAATAACTGATTTAAAAAAATAAAAAATTACAATGTTACTAAAAACTTGCACCCGACTCCATACTATGCAAGCATTCGTAAAGTTACGAGTCGATAAAGTTCTGTGCTCACACCGCAGGGTAGACAGTGTACTGGTACCTAATTCGGATGGAGTTGGATACATGGACAATAGGCGTTGTAAATTTCTTCTCTTTTGTTGATAGCTTATCTAGTAACGTTAATAAAAATTCATAACTTAAGAGTATTTGAAATGTAAAAGCCATTAAAAAGATGATTCCTTCTCTTCCCACTGAAACAAAAAGCTGAAATTTTTACATTTACAGGGTTAACTTTAATTAACGCATCACTCTTGCAAGCAGCCTCTCCATATCAATCCCAACAACATTTGTTCTACGACTTTTTAGAAATCTTGATAACACAATAAATAAAAACAAAAAAAATGTTTGCCTACTCTACATTTTGTAAGAAGTACCTACTTATTATTATTCTGAAGCGATATTTTACTGCGCAAGATGCGTGGCATACCTACGCTCAGAGTAAATAGAGTTACGCCTCTAAACAGAGGCTATAAAAAATGTTGTATGGGAAAACTAAAATTTAGTAGAACAACACACAGGACTTAGCATCTCGGTATCCTCGTTTTCTATTCACCAGCAGTCCCTTTTCGCGCCTTTGTTCACAATTATTTCGGCTCGTGTCGCTGATTAGTTCACTTTGTTTGCACTGCATCGTGTTGCAAAACTGAATAAATCAATCTATCGATCTCATCCCAGCTCTTTGTTTGTCCGTGACAACTACCGAGTGCATTCGATCGAGAACATTCCACAAGCTACCTGTTAGATTATTCAGGAATCTACTGTTGCCGGGATTTCGATAAAGTTACCTGTAGATATTTACGATAAGACAATCTTAAGACCTATTAAGAGAACAATAGAATCCATTTTTGTATTATTAGTGACAACAATTTGTTTTATCTCACTTTTTTCCTTATTGTTTTAAACGGCAATATTAGTGAAAAATCTGGGATTATAGTTACACTTAGGTACTGTTTTTTAAAGAAGTCGTCGTGGCGCCGATGTTACTGTGTGTATCATACGTTATCACAAGTTAAGCAACGTTCGCCGCGGTCGGTACTTGGATGGGTGACCGCCAACCATTCATTTCTCACGGCGACTTCTGTGCTTCGGAGGGCACGTTAAGCAGTCGGTCCCGGGTGTTGTATACTTGTATACAGTAGTCGTAAGGGTTTGTCAGAAGCCGTATAGGCAACCTGAAAATTCTGACTTCCACCACCCAGCACTGGGCCAGCTTGGTGGATTACGGCTTAAACCTCCTCGTCACCCAGGGGAGAGATTCATACCCTGCAGTGGGCTCATTACAAAGAGTTGTGATGATAGGTACTATTTTTTGAGGCTTCATCTGATCCCATAGTATCCCGTAGAAATATAAAGATCAAAGTATCCTTTGTGTTCCGGGTTGCGAATATACAGTTGAGTCACGAGTCAAATAGTATATAATAGCCGAGACTCTAATAGAGGAGCTTTTGTTTATGCATATTACTCGACAATACCTAATCTAACTCAGTAAAAAAATTTACTGAAATGGATTAGCTTTTGCTCTTGTAATTTTCAAAGAAATGCAAAGACAAAACCTAGTACTGTATAATACATATTCACTCAAATAGATAAGCTTTTGTCAAGATGAAAAGTAGGTATATCTTTGTTTGATATACATTGCGATGAAAGAGATAAGCTACGAGAAGGGCTCCCGCATCGGAAGGCGGAGCCAGTACGGTTAGGTGCGACGACGAGCGCAGCGAGGAGGAGCATGTTAGGTTGCATATAGTTGTGCAATCGTGGGCGAGCCGAGCGAGCGAAGCGAGCGGTGCCGCGGCAGCGGCCGGCGAAGCGCCATAAACCTGTTCAGCTATTATACTCAATCCTGGACAATCCCGACATGGTCAAAAGTCAAACGTTAAGTCATCAAAATAACGATAGTCATAATGCATGCACATTTTATTCCTATCTTTGAAAATCAGAACAATTGCCATTTAAGTATCAAATTGAAGCTAACGATCGGTAAATATCGATATCAAATGGGATAGCTTTTGTTGCTGCAATGTTCAATTGAAGTTATCTCACAAAGTCTACACGACTTCGGTCAATTTCTGTACTAGAATGGATTAGGGTTTGGGCAAGTTTTTGTCATACAAAAGCTAAGCCAGTTCAGTTTGCACGTTCACTCTAATGCCTTTGTAAATACGCTTCCGGGTTATGCGCCAGTCCGTCGTCGAGTCATACTCACAATTTTGACTTTTATTAAAATCAAGATTAAAAACCGACTTCACGCCAATACTCTGGCTGAAGTACGAGTGTAAGGTCGTCAATGAAAATGTTCTCTGTGTTCATCATACACATTTTTTCAATATTTAAAATTTTTCATGAAGTACTCAACTGATTTCGATGAAATTTATATGGTACCATCTCTGAAGTATCCTCCATTATATTTAACAAGAATAATAATAATAATAATAATATACTCTTTATTGCCAAAAAAATAAAATATACAATTTCATGGTACATGCTTAGGAACAGACAATTCGGCGACCTTATCGCTACAAGCGATTTCTTCCAGGTAACCTTTTGAAAAGAAATACATTAAAAAAAATCACTTAAATTAACAAACAAAAACGGAACAATTAATAAAACTAGTTAAATCTATGGGCAGAGTATAAAGACAGTAAACGCTTATCAAACAAATATACATATAAATATATATTTATAAATATTAATATTCCTACATATACATACTATATATATATATATATATATATATATATATATATTCTATTTCATAAATAAATGAATGATTAATGACCTAACTACATAAAGAATATTCTAAATCGATTCATAATTGTCAAAAAAAACGTGCAAAAAGACACACATATAAAAATATAGATACGATTTGAGAACCTCCTCCATTTGGCAGTCGGTTGAAAATATTAGTAAAATAAGACTGAACTCTCTTTTTTCTTATCGGTGACTAAACTAGTGTTAGACTTCTGTTTTTCTTCTCATGTTTAGTAAAGATAAGACAAGTTTGTTAACACACCAATAGATCGACCGTCTATCGATGCCGATGATTGATGGACGAACCGAACAGTGAACGTCAATCGATAGTTTTTACTGTGCCAAGAAATCAGCTCGACATTGACTGATCAACATCAACGTCGATAGATTGGTGTGGCAAAGACATACATATTGAAAAAAATGTCTTCCTGCTTTTACCACTATCAGTAGGTATTTGAATTTACATCTTCGAGTGATTACTAAAACCTGGTAGTTGTTCTAGGTCATTTCTACCACCCCCCCCCAAATAGAGTGTGCCTTGTCGTGGCGGGGGGGCTCAGTAGCCCATCGCAATCCAGCGACTGGGTGAAGCTAAATCACTCCTACGATGGTGGCGCGCTGCGTCTGTCCCGTATCGGGCGGCAGTGTGCCCCTCCGGTACCTTGCGTCTGACCCGTAGCGGGCGGCAGTGGTATCGGGGCGAGGGGGTGGTAGGCGTGGCGAGCACTAACACTGCCGTCACGTAGCCATTAAATTGTCGCTGCCACCAAAACCGTAACCCGTCGAAGTGTCGTGGATCATGTCTCGCGGCTTTGATTGAATGGGGGTCTTGGCTTAACCGCCCGGACCGTGAGGAGACATCCTCTATAAAAAACCCCGAAAGACCGATCGCTGAGAAACGCGGCGATCGGTTGCCTCTTCGGAGGTGGCAGAGTGGGTTAATTCTGCCAATTAGCGATCAACCCTGGGTACCTCCCGACCCCCAGGCGTAAGTAGGGTTGACCTTGGCACCGCGTCACTGCCTCGACTTAGTCAATATCACGAACGCGGTACTCGTGGGTTTTGTTATGGATGATAAACTTTCACAAGACGTTGAGCCTGACACGGGCGGAGTTGAAGATGGGCCTGTGAAGGGCGGAGTTGACGTTAGGCCTGTGAAGGGCGGAGTTGGTGTTGTGCCCGAGAAGGGTGGAGTCGGTGGAAATGTCTGTGAAGACAGACTTTTTGTAGTTGGACGCTGTGACAGCGTGGAAGAAGGGTTTGCTTTACCCGGCAAGGGTAGAAGCCGCCGTAAAAGCCACAATGCCGGAGAAGGGAGAAGTGTGGGCTGCGAGGGAGTCAAGACCCGGTCGCAGAGGAGGTCCTCCTCAAATTTGAGTGGACTATCGACGGAGGTCGTCGATAGCAGCGGTTCGGAGCTCGGAAGCTCCTGTGCTCGTCAGAAGAGGATTTCGGAGTTTGGCGGAATCCTATCTGACACGGAGCTTTCGGGCCTGTAGACGGACGCAGACGCTAATGCGAGGCCTGCAAAAAAAGGGAAGAAGGGTTCCCCCAAAAAGGGCAAAAATAGTAAGCCCAACAAGTCGGGAGAAGGCAGTGAGGGTCTGACTGTTACCTTCCGCAAAGAAAGCCCAACTCTTTTTGTTATGAAAGAGTTGGACATTGAGATACTGGCAGCTGACCAGACCAGAGAGAGGGCAGGCATGAGGGTGGCAAGAATTCTCTCACTGGCTACAACTTCAAATAATTTGAAGGGTACCTATTTGAGAGAATTAAAAGACAGTGCCGGTGAACTTAGCGACATTGTCGAATGTCTCTCTAAGAGAACTGAAGCGGACGAGATCCGTAATCTCCGTCGGGATAATGTCCGTCTCAGGAGGCATGTGGAGGATCTTAAGTCCGAGATCTATGCCCTGAGACGGGAGTTCCAGGAGGGACGGGAGCGCCCAACTTCCCAGCCTGCCGAACCGGTCTCAACCAATCTGGTTGCAGACCTCAAGGCAACTCTTTTGCCGGATTTCATGGCCTCGGTGGGATCAATGATGGATGCCAAGCTCTAGGACATCGGATCGTTGCTCCCGGTTGAAAAATTGCGCCCCCCTCTGGCGCATGAATCGCGCGAGGCATTGCCCCCAGTCAGTGCACCGGTGCAAACTAGTGCGCCGGTGCAAAGCGGTGTGCCCTCCTCGGCCAAGCAACCTGTGGCGTCCTGGGCCACGGTGGCCAGGAGGAAGAAAAAGAACAAGGCCTCTGCCCCGGCGGTCCCGACGGTGGCAGCTCCTGCCCCAGGCAAGCCGACAACGCAGTCCCAGCGGCTGTTGGCAGCTGTGGCATCCGCGCGTCATTATTCAATTGTCAGCCCGCGAATTTTCAATTTGATATCTTGTTTAAATAAAATTTTACGAACAATATAAATACGTGTGTAGAACAAATTTTCACTAATGGAGAAATTTGAACAACGTGCTGTGATTAAATATTTGTTTAAAAAAAGATTAACACCAAAGGAGATCCATGATGACATGCAAACAACATTAGGGGAATCTGCCCCGTCTTATACCACTGTGAAAAAATGGGTTGCAGAATTTAAACGTGGACGAGAGAACATCGAAGATGACCCTCGCTCCGGCAGGCCAATGCAATGACGTCTACGACCGAAGAAAACATCAATAAAGTGTGTGATCTCATATTGAAAGACCGTAGATTGACTATCAGAGAAATTGCAGACACTATAGGCATCTCATATGAACGAACGCAAAACATCATTCTGGGATCTGGCAAGCTGTTCTTGCCGAGGTCGCAAGGGTGGACCGGCCGGAAAAGCTGTCTGAGCTGCGGATTGGGGGGCTGGACGACTCCGTCACCGCTGAGGATGTGGTGGCAGCACCCGAGCAAGTCAAGGTGGGTGCACTTCTGGCGTCAGTCCGGGGGATGGCCGCGATTTTTGTCCGGTGCCCTGTCACCGCGGCAAAAAAGATAGTGGGAGCGGGTCGCCTGCTTGTCGGCTGGAGGTCCGCCTCCGTGACGGCACTTGAGGCGTCCGCGCCACGTGCCCGTCAGCGGTCGACCGATCGGACCTGTGTCACCGGTGTGGACAGCCGGGACACATGGCCGCCGCCTGCACTGCCGCCACACGATGTGCGGTATGTGCTGACGTTGGGTGCCCGTCGGCACACATGATTGCAACCCTCCCCCTGTCAAAAAGAGAGGGGTCCGCGGTGTCGGGCTTCCTAAACGATAACGATTTCTGTGCCAACTCGCAGAGTTACTATGCAAAGTCCATTATTTCAACCTATGGTGGGAATAGCAACCGATTTTAACCAAAAATGGAATTTTAGTAAAGTGGATTTCTGTAAGCTTTATTTTATGATTGAAAGTATTGATTGGAAATATTTATATGATTTATCTGACCCGGAATTAGCCTTAAGCTTCCTTTATAAAGTAGTAAACGAATGTATAAGTGCTTGCATTGTTGTAAGTAGCAAAAAAAATGAGACTAAGTACAATAAGTATAATTATCCCTGTTGGTATACACCGGACTTGATAAGTGATTACGAGCCAAAGCAAGACATCACAAGCTTTTTAAGTTAACCGGTTCGAAATGTGATTACGAAGCGTTCTCTCGGTACCGTTTCTTAGTCAAACAAAAAATAACAGCTGCATATAAAGCTCATCTACGCACACTAGAGCTAAACTTTAGGTATGACCCAAAATCATTTTGGAAATATATTAAAAAAAAACGGGGTACGAGAAATAAAACAAAAATAACTAACAATGGTCAGGAATTAAAACTAGAAGAGTGCGCCGGTTATTTCGCGAAATATTTTGAGTCCGTGTATAGCTCGACGCGGCCGGCACTGGACCCTGCGGCTGCTGAGCGCGCGGCGGGCGCGCGGGCGGGCGCGGCGCGGGTGCACGTCCCGCGGCTCGAGCTGCGTCACGTGCGCGCCGCGCTGCGCCGGCTCAAGCCCAAGCGCTCAGCGGGCCCGGACGGTATTCCGCCCTACGTTGTTAAGGACTGTGGGGCAGTTTTTGAGAAACCCTTATTGCACATTTTTAATTTGTTTTTAACCCTAGATAGCTAACCTTCTGGCGAAACCTGTTTAAGCTAACCATCCGTCGAAACGACGGGTGTTTTAAAAAGGCTTATTTTTTTACGAAGTACTTAATTTTTTTAACTTTTATTTAACTATATGGTTAAAACTGATTGTTTTAAATAAAACACTCGTTTTATTAATCAACTTTATTTATTTATTTATTAAAATATACCTACTTTTTCTAAACATCTAAAAAAAAGGAACTTTTTGTTATTTATAATTTAAATTTGCAAAATTAAAAAATAATTCTAAGCACATGTACTTTTCTTGCCATAATTGGACACATAGGAACACAAGCAGTACTAAAAACATAAAAAAAATATATTTTTCTTGAGCACAAGTGACACAAAAGTCAACTTTACGTTCACTACCTACATATCGGTAACTTGCAGTTGGCACAGACACTTTTAGTCATACGCTTTTTCTTATGGTGGCATTTCCCACACGTTTTTCTTTTGCGATTTTCATGAGAAAACGCCGGTGATTCCTCTTCAGGTATTACAGCAGTGGAAGTCGATGCCTGCAGGTCTCGGCTGGTGGATGGATGCATCGGATGGACTGGCGCTTTGTGTCGCGGTCACAGTTTGATACAAACATCTTTTCACAGATATTTCAACATTCGTCCATTTCACGATTTCTTCGCGAAATTTCGTTTGTGAAAAACTTTCCGAAACAAGATACTTCCTTCACCAATCCTCTACATGAACGGTTAGGTCCCCTTGCAGTGCGGACAATTTTCCTCTCCGACGTTCTGTTCGAGATGTTTCCTTCACTAGTAGCCCAAACATATCGATTTTTACCTCGAATATTCCTTTGAGGCAATTGAATGATGTTGTTCTCCAAAGTTTCAGAAGCAGGAGTATCAGAGCTTAAATCTTGAGATGGAATCTTCGGAATCAGACGGTTGATAATTTTCATCACTTTGTACCTCGTCTTCCACCACAATATCTTCGGTCTCACTGGCTGAACTATATCCAGAGCATCATCACTAAGTCCTTGCCAAAGCAGGTTAACTATTGCATCATCTTGCAATGAAGACATGATAAAAATCAAAAAATTAATAACAGATTTTGTTACACACTCACACTAAAAACTAACAGTAAAGCTAACCACCCGTCGAAACGACGGGCAAAGGTCTTGTACCTTAGAACCTATGACACTTACCTTACCAACGCGTGCGCCACTACAACGCCAGTGGTGACTACTTAGTTGGCTAGGCTAAACAAAACCATTGAATGCACCGTTAAAAAGATATAGCGATATTATTTTACGCTGCCCGTCGAATCGACGGAGGTTAGCTTTCTAGGGTTAAATGAAGGAACTTATCCCGCTAGATGGAAAGCGACGAGGGTGATACCGGTTCCTAAGGGGTCCGGCTGTGATATTAGCGAACACCGTCCAGTGGCAGTGCTATCGGCTTTCGCTAAGGTGTTTGAAATCATATTACATATGACCATATTGAGCCAAATAAGACCACAACTGGCCGATGAGCAGCACGGATTTCTTCCGGGACGGAGTACGGGGAGTAACCTGCTGTCTTTTATGGCACACTTGACCCCGCTGGTAGACGCGGGGGGACAGGTCGACACAGCGTACTTTGACTTTCGGAGGGCGTTCGATGTGGTGGACAACGATGTACTGTTGGCCAAGTTCGCAGCGGTGGGTTTCACACCTCACCTTCTCTCATTTTTTGCGAACTACCTAAGTGAGCGCCGTCAGTATGTCGAGTACGCGGGTTGTAGCTCGGACACCTACTACACATTTTCCGGGGTAAGTCAGGGGAGCACGCTCGGGCCGTTACAGTTCCTTATAATGATTAACGACCTCCCGAAAGTAGCAAATGACGTTAATAGCCTACTCTTCGCAGACGATTTGAAACTGCTTATCACTGTTACTGATAGATCCGACTGCGAACGACTCCAGCATGGCATCGACAGTGTGGTTCAGTGGAGCATTGAAAATAAATTATATTTTAATAATTCTAAATGTGCAATAATGACATACTCTCGCGCTAGATCTCCACTCCATCACTCTTATAAGATCGCAGGTGTAGAAATTCCACACGTCACTCAAGTTAGGGATCTGGGGGTAGCGATGGTGCAGGAGTTGACGTTTCGTAAGCACATTACCGAAATATCGGTATGTGCAATAATCAAAAAAAGAGCACCTTCACATTAACGCCCACTTTCCAAAATGTATCTGTCCCCATCACTGACCATCTAGGGCTTTTAGGCGTAACTATAACATCCAGTTTAAACTTCGGTCAACAAATTGTGTCCATGGCTCAAGTAGCTTCGAAAAAGTTGGGAATCATCTCGAAGGTACGGCGGTACTTCAGCCCTGCACAGCTTCTTAACTTATATACAGCTCAAGTGCGATCATGCATGGAGTACTGCAGTCATCTTTGGGATGGTTCAGCCAAATATCAACTAGAAGCGCTGGACTCCGATGACCGAAGAGCCCGTAAATTAATTAACAACGTCGACCTTACGACCAAAAAACTACAGACCCTAGAGCATCGTCGTAAGGTTGCTTGTTTAACCGTGTACTACAGGATACATTTTGGTGAGTGCGCGAGTGCTCTGTTTGAGCAAATTGAACCCTCACCCTTTTACCATCGGACTACTAGACGCAGACAGAACTTCCATCCGTATGTGGTTGATATTCCGAAAAGTCGAACTAAGCGCTTTGACAGTTCCTTTTTGATACGGGTCGCCAAGGTTTGGAATGAACTGCCTGCGTCTATTTTCCCTGACCAGTATAGTCCTAGTACTTTTAAGCGTCGAGTGAATAGGTTTCTCGTGGATGGACGTGTACCACCTTAGTCTTCATGTTCACTTAACATCAGGTGTCATGGAAGACAAACGTCCCATCCATATTTTATATAAAAAAAAAAAATATGTGTGAAATCATTTCGGAACCTCGGTTTTGTCTTGCGATAGTGTAAGGACTTTCATACATCCCAGACTGCAAGGACTATGTACAACGCTCTAGTACGTAGCTATTTAGAAACGAGTTCTATAGTATGGAGTCCACATGAGGAAAAATACAAGCTTATGCTTGAAAAGTTGCAAAACAAATTCACTGGATTTTTGTATTTGAAAGAGTATGGTGTATATCCTTTCTACCCCATGATGTACCCGAGCCTGTTTGTGATGGGCATGGTCGGGTACAGCAGGCTGGAGGTGCGAAGAGAGCTAGCGCTGGTGGTGTATGTGTGGCGCGTGCTGCGCGGGGAGCTGCACCACCCGAAGCTGCTGCAGGAGTTAAAACTGAACGCCCCGCCAGGTGCCGGGGGCCCGGCGCGCCGCCAGCGACCACCGCTTGCGGTGCCCTCTGCTAGGACTGATCTGCTGAAGTTCGCCCCTATGTCACGTGCAATTAAAACATTAAACAGCATATCTAACACCGTGGACATATTCAATTGTAGCCGGGCCGAGTTCACAGTAGTTGCGCAAAAATACCTGGAATCATTTTAATACTTACGTTTTGTAATCAAATCTAAAATAGGTACTTATATATATTTTTTTTGTAACATCGCATTAGGGTTTCCTGTAATGATGTTGTAAATAATTTTTAGTAAATAAATAAATAAATAAAACGGCTGTGCCCCAACAGGCGGCTGAGGAAATTGAAATGGCCGAGTAATGGGTAGGTCTTTCAATTTCCTCCAGGGGAACCTCGACCACTGCGCCGCTGCTCAGGATTTATTCCTGCAGGCTATGGCACAGTGGGAAATCGAAGTGGCGGTCGTGGCGGAGCCTTACTATGTGGCTCCACGACCGCATTGGGCCTGCTCCTTAGACGGCACGGTGGCCATCGACGTGCGGTTGGGGGGTGTCACCCACTGATTGTCAGGGAGAGGGGTCCAGGATACGTGGCGGTCAGGTGGGGGAGTACACCATTATTGGTGTTTACTTTTCCCCTAATAGGCCGCTACGTGAGTACGAGCAGTACTTGGACCCGGTGACCCTATCGGACCATAGGTACATCCGGTTCGAGGTCGCCGTCCAACAGCACCTAGCTGAGTCTCCACGGCATCCCCCTGCCTTACCGCGCTGGGCGATCGCCCGGCTCGACCGCGAAAAAGCGGCTGAGGTGGCCGTCGTCCAGGCGTGGTGTGCGCCGCGCACTGCCCCGGCCTCGGTGGACGAGGGCGCAGGCCGCTTCCGCGCCGCTTTGACTGCGGTATGTGATGCGGTAATGCCCAGGGCGAGGGTCCACTGCGGTCGCAAGGCCGTGTACTGGTGGTCTCCGGAGATTGCTGAACTCCGGGACGCCCACGGTCGGGCTTGGCGGGAGTGTTCGCACTACCGCCGGCGGCGCCACCGCGACGAAGCGGAGAAGACGTGGCGGGTGGCCGCTTGCAAGGCCACCAAGAAGGCATTGCAAGCGGTGATCTGCGCCGCTAAGGAGCGGGCCGGGGAGGAACTCCTGGAGGGTCTCAACAGGGACCCGTGGGGGCGTCCCTATAAGATGGCTCGGAACAAACTCCGGGCCATGGACGGCCCCTCACTGAGACTCTCCAGCCTGAGTTCCTGAGGGTGGTCGTGGGAGAGCTGTTTCCTAACAGTCCCGACCACTCCTTGCGGGAGTGGCATGGGAGATTGAGGTTCCCCCATCTTGGACGCCGAGATGGAGAATGCCATCTCCCGCTTGGGGAGGAAGAGGACGGCCCCTGGACCGGATGGAGTGCCCGGACGGATCCTAGAGGTTGCGGTGGAAACTCTGGGGTCCAAGCTTCGGGAAGTGTTCGACCTCTCTATGAGAACCGACTGTTTCCGAAGCTCTGGAAGGACGGGAGGCTCTGCCTCCTCGGGAAAGAGGGCCGATCGCCTGACAGTCCGTCGGCGTTCTGGCTTTTGGTCCTGCTGGATGAGACGGCCAAGATGCTGGAATTTATTTTGGCATCCCGACTTGTCCAGCACCTCGAGGGGGTAGGCCTGACCAGCCTGACCTGTCCGAGGCACAATTCGGGTTCCGACGGGGGCGGTCGACGTTGGACGCTGTCTCTGCCCTGAAAGCCCTCACCGCGGAAGGTGCCGCGAGGGGGGAGAGGTCGTTGGCGGTGTCTTTGGACATTGCCTTCTATTCATTGTCTTCAACAGCCTGCCGTTCGGTGCAATACTCGAGGCTCTCCGATTTCACGGGGTGCCTCTGTACCTGCGGCGGCTGTTGGAGGACTACCTCCGGGACAGAGACGTCATCTACGTCGACGGGAGGGGGTCACTGACGCGGCGAACCATGAGGTGTGGGGTTCCGCAAGGGTCGATGCTCGGTCCGCTCTTGTGGAACTTGGGCTACGATGGGGTGTTGAGGGGCGTTCTGCCGCCCCACGTCAGCGTATTCTGCTACGCTGACGATACCCTCATAGTGGCCCAGGGGAGGACGTTCGCCGAGTCAGTGACTCGGATGGAGGAGGGTGCGGCCCTGGTGGTGGGCCGCATAAGGAGGTTGGGCCTCAGGGACTCGCTGGAGAAGACCGAGGCCCTTTTGTTTCACGGGCTTCGGCAGGGTCCCCCTCCAGGTGCGACGCTGATGGTGGATGGGACCCTGAAGAGGGAAATGCGGTATCTGGGCCTCATCCTTGATGGGCACTGGGCCTTCGGTCAGCATTTGTGCTGGCCGAACGGCTCATCGGTGGCTGCACTGGGGCGCTGCTGCCGAACGTGGGGGGGCCTGGTTCCCCATGCCGTAGGCTCTACCTCGGTATTGTGGGAAGCATGGCCCTCTACGGAGCGCCCATCTGGGAGGATGCCCTCAACCGCCAAAATAGGGCCCTGCTGCGAAACCCGCAGAGGGTCATGGCGGTGAGGGCATCGCGAGGGTACCGCTCGACTTCCCATGGGGCTGCCTGCGTCTTGGCAAGCGCCCCCCCCTGGGAACTCGAGGCGGTAGTGCTCGGTGCCGTTTACCGGTACCGAGCCGGACGGAGGGATGCGGGCGAGCGCCCCTGTCCCGAGGAGGTGGCGCGCGTCCGCAGGAGTGCCAGGAGGGCACTCCTAAGGGGATGGGAAGAGTCCCTCGTCGCGCCCGCTTACGGGGCCTGGACGATCGATGCGATTCGTCCGGTCCTCGTTGAGTGGGTGCAGCGAAGGTGGGGGACTCTGACCTTCCACCTTGTGCAGGTATGGCCGGACATGGTTGTTTCGGTCACTATCTGCACAGGGTCGCCCGGAGGGAGGTGACGACAGAGTGTCACCATTGTCGGGCGGCCGACGAAACGGCGGAGCACACCTTAGTGGTGTGTCCGGCGTGGGATCGGCTGCGGCACGAGTTGACGTCTGTCGTCGGAGAGGACCTCTCGCTCCCTAGCGTGGTTAAAGCCATGTTAGGGAGTCGAGAGGCTTGGGCGGCCATGACCTCCTTCTGCGAGGACGTAATGTCACAGAAGGAGGCGGCGGAGCGGTGCCGGGAGGATGACGCCTCTTCGGCACCGATCCGCCGTAAGCGGAGGGGGGACGGAGAAGGGGATACGCTCACCTTCTCCCTCCCGATAGCCAGCCGTAGTAGGTGAGGAGACCTGCTGCGGCTACTAGGGCTATGTGTGGGGAATTGGTCTCGTGTGCTGGTCCATTCCCCACGTGGGGGGCGCTCGGCTAAGGCTGAGCGCAATCTGCCGGGGCTCGCGGGTAATGCCAATGGCGGTACCGTGGGCTCCATCTATGGCAGATGAGGTACAGAGGTTTTTAGTGGGTAGGTCTGGCCTTCTGCCGGATCATCCCCACATACCCCGTCGCTCCCCCTTGGGCGGTCATGGACGTGATAGCACGTTTTCCACAAGTAAAAAAAAAAGAGGTTAAAAAACCATCTGATGTCACGTTTGACAAATTTGGAGGTATTATAATGGTGGAGAGAGACTATTGCAGTGACAGGGGGTCAGCCTATCGCCTGCAAAAACGTCAGTAAAACCTCTGTCCCTTAACTGAGTTTTACAGTATGCCCGGGTAGAGAAGTAGCTGGCACATCCTATGTTTTTCTTTCGCTCCCAGTCCAGCATGAAAGACTTTATAAAACTGCTTTTTTTCTTTAATAAAACTGTTATAAAACAACGGAAGACTACTCTCAACATGAATCCCATTTTCAATTACATCACTTTCAATCTAAAACAAAATTACTATCTGCATTTCAAAATTGTTTCAGAACCTTGTTTTCTCTGCAACCATATCCCAAAAGTCAAAGCGTTGTGAAATCCATTTGCCTGCGGCTTGCGTGAAGCTCGGCATGACGTGATGTGAAATAATTTGTCATATAAATAGGTGGAATATCATAAAATATGATTTTATATAAATGTGACTTCGCAAAATACATTGGGGAGACTCGTCGCAGCGGAGCGTTATTTCGTATTGGTTTGGTTGTCACAAAATATGTCCCCATTTATAAAGTTATAAAATACTTTTAAACATTAAGTTCGTACTTAATATTAAAATAATGCCAGGTTAAATGTTGTAAAGTACACTCAGATAAAAAGTCTAATATAATCGGGAAAAGTTAAGGAGAGGATGCAGCTTTTTTACACTTTAGAACGGTATACCCAGTAGGTACACATTTCTTGTTACATCATTACATTACATGTTATGTACGAAAAAAATATTTACAAAAATTTACCATATAACCAACCGCTAAAAATTGGCACGATAAAAAAAAGTCACAAATATCACACTAATTTACCATTTCAAACGGATATTACTACGGAACGCCATAATGGATTCATGTAGAAGTTACATAAAAACACAAAACGAACATTTCTTAACCGCTGGGTGAAGCAACATTTTTAAATAGATAAAATTTTTGAAAATAAACCCGCTAAACGTAATTTTGGTTGCTCAGGTCGGCAAAATTACCAGGGCGGAACACTATTCGGAATTCATTCCTGAGTAACTCAGTGCAAAAAAACTCGTAGACGAACGGTACATGAAAAGATATTTGAATATTTTGTGATTTTGAAATAATTTGAAATTGTTTTGTATGTATGTGTTTGATGCTGGACTGGGAGCAAAAGAAAAACATAGAATGTGCCAGCTGCTTCTCTTCCCGGGCATACTGTAAAAGTCAGTTAAGGCACAGAGGTTTGTTAAAGTGAGTTGAAGCCTTTTGTTTCCTGTATGGTCTATGAGTTTTATATAATACTTCTGCTATCTTTTAAATCCATAAAATGTATATACTATAATGTTCCAAATTGTAACTAAGGAAACAATAAACGTTTTTTATCTTTATCTTATCTTTATCTAGAAGTTTTATTGGACATTTTTTGTGGGCGATAGGCTGACCCCCTCTCACTGCAATAGTCTTTTCATCATTATATTGCCCCCAAATTTGTCAAAAGTGACATCAGATGGTTTTATAGCCTCTGGTATTCTGCATACCCCATAAAGGATACAGGCGTGATGTCATCTCTGAATGGGTCACATAATAAGCCCAAATTAATAATCAAAGCTGCTGGGGTTCGGACGTTCTTCCTCATGCCAGGAAAGAAGAGATGGAATGTACATAATATTGTCTTATACAATGCACTTGTCTAAAAACCGCTTCCTACTTCAACCAAACACCTAGATTTATACTACTCCTAATTTTTCCATCTAAATTAAATATAGGTATCATCGTGTCTGAAACGTAATATCAAAGAAAGTTCTCTTTACGGTACAAATCATTTATAATTTCAAATTAGTTTCTGTATATAAAAGGAAACATTCAAAAATATATATCGACAGCCACTATCAAAAATTATTTCAGTAAGTTCTTGTAGTTTTTCAAGAAATAAAAAAAGCTGCTTTTGCAAATGATAGAATACAAACATAACCTCACGCCTGTCTCCCCTTGGGGTAGGCAGAGATAAGGGAACACCAATTGCTGCGATCCAAACATACCTCTTTCGTTTCTTCCACGTTCATCAATCTTTTCATACGTGATCGCCGGTTACGGGTACTTTTGACTAGACCCTTTTTCAAAATGTCACCAATTTGATCGGCATACGTTCGCCTAGGCCGGCCCCTTCCAATAACACCATCCATTCTTGCTCTGTACACCTCTTTCGTAAATCTTCTTTCACTCATTCTTTCCAAATGTCCAAACCACCGTAGCATACCCTTTTCAATTTTAGTCACTACATCCTCTTTCAATCCGCATCTCTTTCTTATTTCACTGTTGCGCACCCTATCACTCAATTTCATTCCACACATGCTTCTCAACGCTCTCATCTCCACAGCATTAATCCTACTTTCATGTCTCTTCTGCCACACCCAAGATTCACTACCATACACAAGTGTTGGCGCCAAAACTCCTTCAAGTATGGCCAGACGAGCCTTATTCGGTATAATTTTGCTTAACCGAGTACAAGGCGCCATTAACACAATTTCCTGCTTTTACTCTCCTTTCAGTATCACCTTCACACTTCCCATCTCTTGTAAACAAGGACTCTAAGTATACAAACTCTTTCACTTGTTCCACTTTTTCAACCATGACTTTCGTCTTTCCAACGTTCACTCTCAAACCTTTCCTTTTAAATGACTCATACATAACATTGACCATTTGTTGCAGTTCCGACGCTGACGATGCAAGTAGAACCTGGTCGTCAGCGTAAAACAAAGTTTTGATTACTGTCTCATTCATTTCTAAGCCCCATTCAGATTCTTTCAGATCTTTCAAACAGCTAGATAGGGTAGCTAATAGGTAAATATTTAATTATCACAAACTTCATTAAGTAGTAAGTTAATGACGAGCCTTATTCGGTATAATTTTGCTTGACATAACCGAGTACAAGGCGCCATTAACACAATTTCCTGCTTTTACTCTCCTTTCAATATCACCTTCACACTTCCCATCTCTTGTAAACAAGGACTCTAAGTATACAAACTCTTTCACTTGTTCCACTTTTTCGTCTCCTATCATAATATTGCATTCCGTCATATCTTCATTCCTCTCCATAACCATGACTTTCGTCTTTCCAACGTTCACTCTCAAACCTTTCCTTTTAAATGACTCATACATAACATTGACCATTTGTTGCAGTTTCGACGCTGACGATGCAAGTAGAACCTGGTCGTCAGCGTAAAACAAAGTTTTGATTACTGTCTCATTCATTTCTAAGCCCCATTCAGATTCTTTCAGATCTTTCAAACAGCTAAATAGGGTAGCTAATAGGTAAATATTTAATTATCACAAACTTAATGTAACACAATAATAGTAAAACTAGGTATGGTCCAGTAAATATCATCGGATTCATTTATTTATGTCCAGGTTTCCGAAAACAAATTCATCCAGATGTAGATATTTCCCTTACGTTTTGCAATGAGTCGTAAGGTTGCTTGTTTGACAGTATTTTATCGGCTACATTTTGGTGAGTGTGCGAGTGCTCTTTTTGACCAAATTGAACTCACCCCTTTTTACCACCGGACTACCAGACGCGGACAGAACTTCCATCCCTATATAGTGGATTTACCAAGAAGTCGAACAAAACGCTTCGATAGTTCCTTTTCGGTACGGATTGCCAAGGAGTGGAACAATCTGCCTGCGTCTGTTTTTCCTGACCACTACAGTCCTGGAACTTTTAAGTGTCGAGTGAATAGGTTTCTCGTGGATGGACGTGTAACACCATAGTCTTCATGCGCACTTTCCATCAGGTGGCATGGAAGACAAACGTCCTATGCATACAATATAAAAAAAAAAAAAAACTGGGTCAAGATATGAGGTGTTAAATCCATTATTACTAAAATTGCACAAAATAATAATACGAAAAGAAAGCAAAAGTGAATAATTAACAAATACCTAATTAATGACAGACAATTGACTTGACTTTGACGTATGTTAAAAGAGCTACTCTTGGAATATTTTGCCAACCCTTCAACTTTGCGCCATTTATCGTTAAATCTTAATCATAGTTTCTATTTTTTTATATGATTTGAAAAACATATGCAAATGCTAAGATTAAAGCGTGAATAACGCCAAAAGTTTTCTTTTTTTCTTTAATTATATAATCTGGAATAGCCCTACGACATAAATCAACTGTTTGTAATATTTACTTTCAACATGATATCATTTAAAACTAAATTTCAGTGTCGTAGTGTCGATACTAAACAAAACTTAGGAGATAAAATCAATGTATTGTTTTCAGAGACATCTGGTGCTTTGTGCTCGGACAAAAAATATATGCTTTGCGTCGCCTTCATCTAGGTATTGGAAGGAATGCACAGGATATTTACATAACTCATCAACTGCCAAACGGAAATATGTAAAAAAATCAAACACATTTACAAATAAATATATTTATTTTAAAAACGCTAAACACTTTAAAGCAATCTGTTCGAAATTCGTAGAAACGCTCATTATTTGTAGTAACTAAGGATCCGCCTTTATTCGGACAATGTAACTAATGTTGAATAAAATTGCTATCAATTGTACGACTTTGCTGATCAAATCAATATTCTGTATCATTTTTCTTTTTAACCCCCGACGCAAAACGAGAGGGGTGTTATAAGTTTAACGTGTCTGTGTATCTGTGTATCTGTGTAGTTGTCTGTGGTATCGTAGCGCCCAAACGGATGAACCGATTTTCGTTTAGTTTTTTTTTGTGTTATAGATAATTTTATCCCGAGTGTTCTTAGCCATGTTTCATGAAAATCTGTTCAGCCGTTTGAAGATCATCAGCTCTTTTCTAGTTGATGAGGGGATCTGACTACCTTCCATATGTCCTTTCGATGCGAAATTTGGTACCGTATTGCTTCAATTATATTGAAAGTATATGGTAAGGTTACAATGTCCTGATCAGCCGTTTGAAGGTCATCAGCACTCTAACAGTTGATGAGGGGATCTGACTAAATTCCATATGTCGTATCGATTCGAAATTTGGTGCCGTATTACAAAAATGATATTGATAGTATATGGTAAGGTAACCATGACCTGATCAGCCATTTGAAGGTCATCACCTCTCTAATAGTTGATGAGGGGATCTGACTAACTTCCATATGTCGTATCGATTCGAAATTTGGTGCCGTATTACAAAAATGATATTGATAGTATATGGTAAGGTAACCATGACCTGATCAGCCATTTGAAGGTCATCACCTCTCTAATAGTTGATGAGGGGATCTGACTAAATTCCATATGTCGTATCGATTCGAAATTTGGTGCCGTATTACAACTATGATATTAAAAGTATATGGTAAGGTAACCATGACCTGATCAGCCAATTAAAGATCATCAGCTCTCTAATAGTTGATGAGGGGATCTGAATAGCTTCCATATATCGTATTGATTCGAAATTTGGTGCCGTATTACTACAATTACATTGAAAGTATATGGTAAGGGAACCATGACCTGATCAGCCGTTTGAAGATCATCAGCTCTTTTATAGTTGATGAGAGGATCTGACTACCTTCCATATATCCTATCGATTCGAAATTTGGTACCGTATTACTTCAATGAAATTGAAAGTGTATGGTAAGGTTACAATGACCTGATCAGCCGTTTGAAGATCATCAGCTCTCTTATTGTTGATGAGGGGATCTGACTACCATCTTCCTAATATTAAAACCTACTTTAAAAAGTACAAAATAAAAGTAAAATTAAAAATTTTAAAAACCCCCCGACACAAAAAAAGACCTTAAAAACTAACAAATAATATTTTAAACCTATTCTAATTATTATCGTCCCATATATAATTGACTGTAAGACTTGTACTTTAAAATATTTTTATTTTCCGAGCGTCGTCGCCGCGTCGGGGGACCGCTAAGTGAGAAAAACAGTTGTCAGTTGCAGATTGCATCAAAAGAATTCACTCCGAAAAATTCGTAAAATCGACACAACCGTCAACGTCGTCTGCCCTCACGTGCCTGCCCGTTCGGGTCGCCGCACTTGGTGACGCCCACCCCCGCGCCGCAAGCCGCAGACCGAGCTCGCCGCGCTCTTACGTAGTCTACGCTCTACGTAATGCGGCATTACGCAGAGCGTAGACTATGCATGAAACTTAAGATCGCTCATACCTAAATGTAATAATAAATTAGCTGTTGTTGGCTTAATACTTTATATACTTGAGCGGTCCCCGACGCAGCGACGAAGCTCGGAAAATAAAAATATTTTAAAGTACAAGTCTTACAGTCAATTATATATGGGACGATAATAATTAGAATAGGTTTAAAATATTATTTGTTAGTTTTTAAGGTCTTTTTTTGTGTCGGGGGGTTTTTAAAATTTTTAATTTTACTTTTTTTATAAAACAAAAAAAAATCGTTTTTTTTTCATTCATGTTTATTTGTCAAACTTTAATTTCGAGCTATCGTTTATAATCATTATTCTGCCACGGACATTTCTACAAATAATATCTCAGGACTCATATGAAATGGTATAGGTTTTGAAATGATTTTTCCAATAGTTTTATATGGCTTGTGTATACATTTTGACTTAAAAAATGACTCTATTGTTGGCGAAAAGGATATGATTGAAAAGGATTTTCAGGAAATTTTAATCATTTTTACCGTTGACCACAATAGGGCAGAGAACAGATTTTAAAAAGTACTGGCTGCACTCATGGTTTAACCTGCTTACCGTGCTTATATATTTACATTTTCAGAATAGCAGGATATAAAAAATTCAGTGACAAAACTTTTAGAATAGTAAGTACCTGTTTCCCTCGGCTTAAGGATGCAAACTGGATGGCAGGGACAGCGGCGCGGGGAATCTGGGCCGTTTTCGACGCCAGCGGGCGCTCGAGCAATTTGTGGCGGTTTCACACAAACTCAATACTTTCTATCGTGTTGCAGATATCAATGTCGCTGCCATCCAGTTTGCAACCTAAAGGTTTAATTATTGGTGACTAATCCCGCGCTCGACCTTAATCTCACCTCATGGTAGTGAAGATACACAGGTTTAGGAAGGACATGGCTTTTCATGAAATATTGTTGGAACACATCACCGCCGGAGAAGGCAGATTTTATATGCAGGGTGGTCGCTAGCCAGGCGGACCCTGAAGGGGTCCTACCACCTAGCGAGGGTCACTCGGATTAGTAAACTTTTCCGACACGCTTTTCAAGGGCAGTAGGCCTATTCCGAGCCGACCCTTCGCGCCAAAATAAAATCTTGTTGCGACATAACACACGAACTTCAGCATGCTTTCTCTGTCCTCAATCAAGAGGAAGAATACATCCATTCATCCATCCGTCCTCACGAGCTTTTTAGCCATAATTAATTGCATACAGTCAGTGAACGAAAAAAGCATGGAAGAGTAACTAGTGAAATTTATGTTTTATGTTGTTGATTTGTGTATACCGTCTTTGTCATAAAAATATAAACAAAGCCATTTGCGGTATATTTTTTTTTATAAATTGATCGCTCTTGCATAATAAAAATGCAAGATTAAGTTATATCGTGTATATAGACCCGTAAACTAGCAAATTCAATTTTCTTAAAATCAAACTTGGCACAACTATTTCTACGAGGATGGTGTTATGCCCGATGCACTAAGTAAAATTTGAATTCAAACACATTTGTGCATTCCGTTTGCAAAATTAATTGATCATAAATCAACTGCCTGTCAAATGTAGTCAAAAGTTACGCCCACAAAAATACTTAAATTTATTTACCTACTAAAAATTAGTTCTTATGAACCAAAATTTGTCATCCTCTTTTACAATATAACGTGACCCGTATAAGGTAAGTAACGTAGGTGAAATAAAGAATCTAATATCACAAATCGTATTGTTTTCATGAAAAAATTGTATATCAAGTGTTGGCGATAACGATGAGTTTGCGATATTAAGATGTTTGTATGACTTCATGGTAGCGGAAGTATGTTGGTAGTACTGTGAAAGAGGGCGCTGAATGCAATGAATGACTGACATTCGATTGCAGCGCCATAGGTTGTATCTTGAAGTAGGATGATGGCAAGTGACACAGATACGGTTAGGACGGCTAGGTGCGCGGACGTATCTCGGACTGACGGTCGATAGTAGCTCGGTATTAATTGAGTTGCCATTGTAACTGTAAAGTAACTGACGGAACGGACTCGCGAATTAAGATTTTGTTGTGATTTAGCCAGGGTTATACCCAAGCCCACTGACTCGGTACTAAGTCCAGCGATTAATTCTATCGTGTTTTGTGAGTAACGCTTCTTCTCGTTTTGTTTGTTTTCCGACATCAGAAGTGGGATAAGCCTAAATCCTAATATTCTGGATCTGCCCAAACTTAACTTTCGTTTGTGATTAGAGTGAGTTGTGGTAACCTCCGACATACAATCATGGATCTGTTGAAATAAGGCAGTATATTTCCTAAGAATAAAGGTGTATAACTGAAACTTATCGGATGCTGCCTAAGTCTAAAGGAGCTATCTGACGGAAGGATCTGTGGTTGTGTGATTATCATACAATCATAGATCTGTTGAAATAAGGCAGTATATTTCCTAAGAATAAAGGTGTATAACTGAAACTTATCGGATGCTGCCTAAGTCTAAAGGAGCTATCTGACGGAAGGATCTGTGGTTGTGTGATTATGGAGAGAACTATAATTAATCCCTGTCTAAGTCTAAAGAGGTGATTAATTATGGAAACAGTTTTAGAGTGAGAGAGTCAGTGATGAGAGTAAATTCACATGCCTAAGATAGTTCATCATTTTTGTTAGTTTTGTATAGCTTGCACAGATGTGACAAGGTAAAATTGTTTTGAAATAACGTACGGTTTGTCGAGACGTATCAAATGGTTTTTCGTAACTTTAGTTGATATAGATGAAGTTCAATTTAAGGCGAAAGATAATATTCAAAAGTTTTCATATTGCGTTTTAAGTACTTAATGATGATGAAAGTAAATTTAACGTTGAATTTGTAGATTTTCTTTCTGATTATCGTGTATCCGTGACTCGGTAGAAATCGCTTTGTATCTTGCCAATCTTAGATTATTTTGCTGCGATTCTTAGGAGACACGTTTTCTTATGTTTTAGTAACAGTAAACTTGTCATTATTTTGGCAATTGAAACGTAATATTACGATAGTGTGTGCTTAATGAATCACGGAGATAGGTAATAACGTCGAGATTGAAAAGATTGAAAATTGAAAATGCGTTGAACTTGTTGCGATTGACAAAAGAGCTGGATTTTACTGTCGAACTGTTTGCAGTTGTCGAACAATTTTAGTACTTTGTTGTTGTGAATTATGAAGTACAATGCAATGCTCTTATTGGTTTGATATACGCCATAACCGGATGGAGGTTATGAGTGTGAGTTGATATAACCGGATAGAGGTTATGAGTGTGAGGTGATGTAACCTAGTGGAGGTTACATTACGTTTTGTGACGGGATGGACGTCACTGCAGAAGAGCTTTGCATTGTTTGCTAATTAATTGGGTTATTCTAGCAGCTTATGCTTGCTTTGTTTATTGTTCGACCGCTGTCAGATTGTTTGATGTTACATTCAAAGTAAATTTCATTGTTTAATGTGCGGTTTTCTTATCGAAAGTATTGTGGTTCGTACAATGCGTTGACGTTAGCCGATTCCTACTGAGTTTCTTGCTGGTTCTTCTCAGTAGATGGATCTTCCGAACCAGTGGTAGCTTTACGTAAATTGTTAAATCGTGGATTTAGAATTTAGATGGAAATAGTAAATTAAAGTAGAATTAAAAAAATTGTAGCGGTTAAAGTTTTGAAGTTGCTAAAAGTACAAGTATCCATTGCAGTTGTAAAGAAAGATGTAATTTCTGAAGAGATTTAATGTGTTGTGGATACAGGTTCTCGTTCGTTGGTTTTGTGACTAAGCCAGAATGATTCTGGGTAGTGTGTTGAAGGTTGACTCAGGTTTTCCGTGGGGAAATGATGTAATTGCTGTTAACCACGAACGATATACCTTGTTGTTAATAATGAAATTAATGGATTTCAATGTTTGATTTGGAGATAATTGTTACTCAATGGTGCTTGAAACTTGGTTAACTAAAACGGTATTTTTGTTGTTGAGTATTCTAAAAGATTTATAATGTATAGAATTCAAACTTGTGTTTTTTCTTTTCAGAAATAGCTTGACTTCATTGTCAGGAGTGGCCAAGCCGCCACTTTGGTATGATTGTTTCAGATTAACACACGAGGACGTGTGTCATCGCAGGATGGCCGTGTTGGCGATAACGATGAGTTTGCGATATTAAGATGTTTGTATGACTTCATGGTAGCGGAAGTATGTTGGTAGTACTGTGAAAGAGGGCGCTGAATGCAATGAATGACTGACATTCGATTGCAGCGCCATAGGTTGTATCTTGAAGTAGGATGATGGCAAGTGACACAGATACGGTTAGGACGGCTAGGTGGGCGGACGTATCTCGGACTGACGGTCGATAGTAGCTCGGTATTAATTGAGTTGCCATTGTAACTGTAAAGTAACTGACGGAACGGACTCGCGAATTAAGATTTTGTTGTGATTTAGCCAGGGTTATACCCAAGCCCACTGACTCGGTACTAAGTCCAGCGATTAATTCTATCGTGTTTTGTGAGTAACGCTTCTTCTCGTTTTGTTTGTTTTCCGACACAAGGTGGATCAAAAATGTCTTAGACACGCATATACAATGTATGTAAGTACGTTTTTGGATGTTATCTATTTTGAATTTTCTTAAATTTATAAATCTGACAGTACTTATTCATGCAAATTTTCACCTAACTTAGTCATAGTATTTGCAATATACGCTTTTTTGCTTAAAATAGTAAAAAAGGTACTACCTGAAATATGGACAAAAACGAACAACGTACGGTGATTATGTACCTCTGCCTGAAAAAAAATGTCTACGAAGATTTTTTTTTAGACATTAGGGGATCATGCTTTATCTTAATCAGTGGTCACTTACTGGGATGTTGAATTTAAATTAAAATAAATAGATCGACCTATAAAGACAATCAGCGCACAGTAAAACTTCCGTTACAGATGAAAATGTCAAAAAAGTTAAATCTTAAGTCAAGACTTAATTTTTCATCATTCTATAGATTTTAGAATTATAATAATTAAATGAATAGATAAATTATAATAATCAAATGAATTAATAAATTATAAAAAATAAATGGATTAATAAATATTTCTGAAATTAACACAACATTATGTAGCCCAAGTTTACTTCCTTGAAGAATTTGTGTTTTGGAAAGTAAACGCCTATGTATAATCATCACACATATTTTTTATAAACATCCTTGACTTGATGGTTAACATGTGTGTTCATCACCAAAATATCTACCGCCACTGGGATTCAAACCCAGTTCTGGCCTTGAAGGCAATCTATGTTACCACCACAGCAGCCGGTCGTCAAATTATAAACGTAATCGTTTTGTCTACAAAGAAAATAAAAAATAGGCGTAGTAAAAATATTCCTATCTTTATTTGCTACCTTTCATATAAATCGTCCACTATGACGACTCTTTCAGGTTCATAAATGTTCGCAAATGTATGTTTCAACGGCCAATGATGTTATTGTTACTGTGTGTTGTTTAGCCAATGAGCGACGTGCGTTGACAAATAAAACCAATCACAAGAAAAAAACTAGGTGTTAAAAGATAACAAAGGTCGTGTGCCGTTTTTCAAAAAGATTTTGTTTGAAGTTACTCTTCTATGCTTTTTTCGTTCACTGCATACAGTAGGACTGTTTTTTTTAATAGAAATCTTCATGACGCTTTTAAGCCGCCTTAAATTTGCTATTTACACACTCGCACTCCTTTTCGCTCTTTATATTTCTTAGCAAACTAATAAACTATCTAAACAGACACAACAACTAAGTGAGATTAAAAAAGCTTCAATTTTTTTTATTTTTATTTTATTTAAAAGATAATCACACCAACTTCATGGCCCCAAGTAAGCATAGCTTGTGTTATGGGATACCATGTAGCGAACTAGAGGGGAACGTAGAATATAAATACATATATAGATAAACACCAAGACACGGAACATTTTTTTTTCTTGTTCCGTGCGGGAATCGAACCCGCAACCACTGGCGTCTGAGGCAGACTGGTTTACCTCCTCGCCAAAGTGGTCGTCATGCAGAACTAATGTGTATTGTAGTATACAGGGTTAATTTTAATAAGCGGGTGACCTCTTACAGGCAACTTCTCCAGGTCACTCCTAACAACATTTTTTCTACGACTACCCCAGCTTAGTTTGAAGAGATTGGTATCTTGACCCTTGCATCACAATATATTTATGAAAACGTTATGTATGTTTATAAGAATAGTACTAAATTCAAAACCATGAAAGATAATCATGGACAAGGCACGATCATAAGTTAGCGTTTCCCAAATTAAGGCTGGCTAAAAGCACCAAATCATTATGGGAATGTCAATATGTATTTATAATAAAATACCAAAGTCAATTCAATATCAAAGAAACATTATGAAAAAAAAAGATTAAAAAAAGATGATTATTAAATAAAAGATGATTATTTAGCTCCGCAATAACACAAGCACTTAAGGTTAGTAATAAACAGCACCATTATTTTTATAAATGCCATGTTAGCCAAGGCAAAGTTATCGAAAGCCCTAACAAATCCTTCCTATTAATATTGGATTCATCCCTGCCCGGATGCCCGTCAACCTGCCAAGCACCATATCCGATTACCGAGGAAGACAAACGACAGGATGAGACATCCTTAATTATTGGAACATTTTGCAGGATTGTTCTTTCTGGAATTTTAGAATCGACTAGCTTTTACTCGCGACTTCGTACGCGCATAAACTTTATTTATGTTTAACACAACCAGTCACTCATGAAAGAACTTTTATGCCAAGTATCACATCCGTGCACTCAAGAAATAAGATTTTTCATACAAATTAAAAAGTCCAATACTTCCCGTTCCGTGAGAATTTCGGGAATTTCTTCCATAATACAAATAGAATCCCATTGAAAAATCTTTATACCAAGTATCACATCCATGCACTCAAGGAATCATGTTTTTCATACGAAGTATAAAAATAAATAAATAAATAAAATCCACAGACATTCACAACAACTACATGGCCCCAAAGTAAGCATAGCTTGTGTTATGGGATACCATGTAGCGAACTAGGGGGTTCCTAGAATATAAATACATAAATAAATAAACACCCAGACACGGAACATTTTTATTTATTGTTTCGTGCGGGAATCGAACCCGCAACCACGGGCGTCAGAGGCAGAAAGGTTTACCCCATCGCCAAAGTGGTCGTCAAGTATAAAATCATATACTTCCCGTTCCCGTGGGAATTTCGGGAATTACTTTATTACTCAATCAGTGACTTATTGAAAAACCTTTATCACAAGTATAATCGAGGAATAAGCTATTTCATACAAACTAAAAAGTCCAACCCGTTCCCTTGGGAATTTCGGTAATTCCTTCCATAATACTACAAACAGACACCTATTGAAAATCTTTTATACCAAGTATCACATCCGTGCACTCAAGGAATAAGATTCTTTCATACAAACTAAAAAACCATTTAATCCCCGTTCCTGTGGGAATTTCGGAACTTCCGTTCTTAACACAACCATTCATTTTTTGGAGAACCTTTATGCCAAGTATCACATCCAAGTAGTATATTGGTATGTCTTGACAACGTATGGTTGGTGTAAAGATATCAAAATTGTCTTCTATACCAGAGGTCTTGGATTGAACATTTCCAGCATTATAATACCTAGTTCTAATATAAAAAAATTGTTACTAGTGACCGTAGGTACATATAATCAGATAATCGCAAAATGATCTTAAGTTTAAAAAGAGATAAATATGGCCGCGTCATGAACACAAGATATCAACCCATTTGAGCGTCAATATTTACGCTAAATAATCTGTTACCAAACGATATTCCATATTTACCCCTCATAAATATAAAGCGACATTCAAACGAATTGTATTTGCAATAATTTTTGGGTGTATTATATTGGTTGTTCGAGGTTTACCGCACAATACTAAACTTCCACTAAGGTTCAATTTTAATAAAACACTTTTTTACCGGATTTATCGCGATACTTCAATATATTTTAATTCTGCGTTCGGTGACTACGGATTTCAAATGCATAAAAAATAATTGTACGTGATAAAAACGCTTGAGAAGTGTTTAATTTAAGATTATGAATAGCGAAAACTTAGGGCGTGGCTCTCTACGGTACGCAACGTTCCACTGCATTGCATTGTCCCCATATCACAAGCTTTGCTTAGTTTGGGGCCATGTAGTGTTTGTTCGGGGGTTTTATTTATTTTATTATCTCGAAAACTTCAGATTTCTTCAGAAAGTCAGATTTAAGGCAAAACCGGCAGTTCACCCTATTAAAACATTCACAATCACCAAAGTAAAACGTGACCAGAAAATTAAACTATATAGTTACGGTGCTGGGTTTGATTTAACTACAAGGCTCTCAAAAATTAACAGCTTTTGGAGGTAATGGAGTTTGTAAGACCACGATTTGGAAGTTTTGTCTGACGTTAAATATTTAGATATTTGCTATTAGTTTGATGATATATTTAAAAAACAGACAAGATTCTGGACATTAAATTCATAAATTAGCAATAATCGTTGTTAGTGATTATTTAACCTTCTCGTGTCAAAGAGGAGCAACTCATTGCCCTATAGTGGGCTCATTACAGAAAGCTGCGACGATGAACCTGCAGCGTATTTACAAAAGCTATACCATTAGAGTGAAAGTGCAAACTCAACTGGCTTAGCTTTTGTATGACAAAAACTTGCCCAAACCCTAATCCATTCTAGTACAGAAATTGACCGAAGTCGTGTAGACTTCAATTGAACATTGCAGCAACAAAAGCTATCCCATTTGATATCGATATTTACCGATCGTTGGCTTCAATTTGATACTTAAATGACAATTGTTCTGATTTTCAAAGATAGAAATAAAATGTGCATGCATTATGACCATCGTTATTTTGATGACTTAGCGTTTGACTTTTGACCATGTCGGGATTGTCCAGGGTTGACTATAATAGCTAAGCAGGTTTATGGCGCTTCGCCGGCCGCTGCCGCGGCACCGCTCGCTTCGCTCGCTCGGCTCGCGCACGTGTATAACAATATGCAACCTAACATGCTCCTCCTCGCTGCGCTCGTCGTCGCTCCTAACCGTACTGATGCCGCCTTCCAGTGCGGGAACCCTTCTCGTAGCTTATCTCTTTCATCGCAATGTATATCAAACAAAGATATACCTACTTTTCATCTTGACAAAAGCTTATCTATTTGAGTGAATATGTATTATACAGTACTAGGTTTTGTCATTGCATTTCTTTGAAAATTACATGAGCAAAAGCTAATCTATTTCAGTCAATTTTTTTACTGAGTTCGATTAGGTATTGTTAAGTAATATGCATAAACAAAAGCTCCTCTATTAGAGTCTGACTCGAGACTCAAATAGTATAGCCTTTGTATATTCGCGAACCTGCATGCTCAAATGTCCCTTTCGTGATACGTGGTGAAACCTACCTTCACAGAAAATAACCATTTTAGAAATGGCGACCAATACAAAATACCTACTGTAGGGATACAAAAGCCTCTTAACTTACAGATAAATTGGAATTTAACAGTTTAAAAGTCTTTCAAAGTTGGTGATGTGTTATATTTTATTAAATTTTTTTTTATCTTCACAATTAGTGAGTGAATGTTCGAAAATTGTGACATTATGCGACTTTTAAATTTTCTTTCATACCAAAAGTAGATCATGCTTTTTTGAATAGAATAAATAATAATAAAAAATAAACAAATTAATATTTCTGACACTCACACAACAACAAGAAATTTTAATTGTAAAAATACCAAAAAAAAAACAAACCTCCACAACCATAAAATTGAAACATTGGATTTTCTCCGATTTTCCTTTTGTAATAAAAGGGGTTTTTTAATATGTTTCAGCAGTAAAGACTCTGAGGTATTTCTTAACTTTCAACCGAACTAATTTGCTGCTTTTTAGGTGCATAAATAATCTTGTCCTTTGTCCTAGCTAGCGTATATGTCACCTACCATTAGTGGATTCAGTATTCGTTTATATTATTCGATTAAAAAGTGCGTGTGCAAAGAGAGAAGTTATTATAATAAAATTAAAAAAACATTTATACAACAAATAAATATATTTTCCATTAAGTCCCATGTATAAATTTTAAAAGTACCTTTGAAATAACATTTATGACAACAATACATATTAAATAATAAATTATGTTACAATAATAATTATTTTGGAAGTTGAAAACTTTTTAAATCACCATGTTTCTATATAATTCACGAAATACTTGAAGTAAAGTACACATTATTTATACCACAATAGTATTTTATATTTATATAATAATTGGTATTCAATAATATTATAGATATAATCAATATACCTAACTACATGTTTTAATTGGCTATATTATATAATTAATCCATGTTTAACGACCTATATAAATTATGTACATAAAAATGGTCGGTGCGTCGAGTTTTTAATTAGAATACATAAATGTTGCTTATTTACAAAATAATAATAATTTAATGTTACATACTAACACTAAAAAGAACATCAAGTTATGGTCCACATGGAAATTTTAACTTACGTAAACTTAAGGTAACATATACTGCTGAAATATGTTATAATAATACGTAATGTCAAAAAATTACAACACTGAATATTTACTTGGCACATCAGAAATAAGATGGTAACAAGAAAAAAAATTGTAAATCGCGATGTTCTTTTGTTCAATATAACAATTTGTTTTTGTTTGCAAAAATATCTGTTTCTTCATTATTGATTTTATATGACATAAGAAAATTTTGTTAATTTTTTAAATCGTATCATCAATAAACAAAGATCTATAGACGAACTCTGCACGCACAAATATTTTTTTATTCTGATGTGCCACACTTAATATACTATAAATAAATGAAGCTAGCAAAACACTTAAGTAAGTTACTATTTGATTCTAATATTTTAATATACTACAGCACAGTATATGGCAGAATAGCATTTTTACATTATAAGTTTCAAAAAACTAAGACCACGTTAAAGAATAGGCGGCGCGTAGGGCGGGGCGTCATGCGTTTTAACTAGATCTGGAACCATCCGCTGGTTTAGAGAAAACGCGACGTTGTAACGAAAACGCCAACTGTTCTCAAACGTGCCCTTACGTTTTTTTCTGAAATTATTTTCTTATAAACTTCTTAGCAAATCAGCTTTATACAACGTGTAACAAAATGGAGAGATAAAACTGAAGGGTTAGCTTCGATACCATACGTAGAATATACAGTAAAAGAATTAGCATGATTAGTGCTAGTATAGACTTTCATAAAAAAATATTTAATTACTTTACAACAAAATATTTTGACAACCCTAGTCAACCTAATAAGCTAAAACAAGTATTGTGCCGTAGTCAGTGACCTTATGACCTTTCCCGCACCCGGCTGAACTGAATCTGTGTTAGTTACCCATCACTTTATTTTTACGCCATCTATTTTCATCAAAAAGGGTTGACACTTAGATATTTTGATCTAAACTTTGAACTCGTTTTTCGGCCGAACCGTAAGAATAACAAATTTATGTTACTGTTACTTATAAACTACATCACCAAACATGGAATCCCCTTAAGTATTATCTCTTCATTATGTTACACGTTGTATACGAAATCTACCTAGTTCATCTTAGGTTAAATAATTAAATTCAGAGCTTGTATCATCTAAATATGTATCGGCTATTTTAAATATAACAGAAGCCTTAATACTTTTTGCATTTTTAGATTAACTTAGATGGTGGTTATATGTATAACAGCATACTATAGTTCATATAACAGCTACGCAGTTATAGGCACGCAAACAAACGTGGCTTTAATTGTAAATTTCATCGAAATCGAATAAGTTTTATCAAGGAGTAAAAGAACAGATAAACTTGGGTTAAGTTGCCTAAACGTTTCTTCATGACTAATCTGACTTTAAGACCATTGTACATACGTCTCTCACTAACCCGTCGATCCCCAAGGAGTAATTTGATTATACTATAGATACGAGTCTTCAGTGATGTCCAAATTTTCCCTAAGTTATTATTATACATGGTTCACACTAAAAGTTTTGCACTTCTAGCTACTCGGAACTATTTGAATTTTCAATATTTTGAAAGGACCTGCAACCTTCTTAGTAATAAAAAAATTGCGGGAAATCATTTGTCAATTGTTTTTTATCACACATCAAAGTCGGCAACGAAAATGGAATTCTGTCGAAAAGATATGTTTAGAGCGATGAGTTTTTGATTTTAAAAGTTGTCTCTCTCCGCAATTCTGCGCCGCTTGTCTTCAAAATGTTTTTGGGAGATAACTAACTTGTTTCAGCAACGTGAGGCGATGATTTCCTGAATTTGAGAGAGGTCGGGTTCCTTTACATGACGAATTTCGTGTAGGGCACCCTTCAACTGCCGTGAACGAAAATAATGGGGCTGTTATTTTATTTTTAGCAATATACATCTAATTCTGCTTTGGTCAAAAACTATGTTCCTTAAACCTGGCTAACCCTAGCACAGACCTTGGTCTATTGGGGTTGCCTTAGTTCCCACCTTAATTGCAACTGTAAGCGCTTACCTGAGTCTATTTATCTAGTGGTGTAAATGTGTAATTATTATTATGTATAAAAAATACTGTTAAGCGGCTAATTGAAGAAAACCCGCGGATTACATCTGCGACACTTCGAGGACTATTGGGGATTTGTATGAGCCAAATACAGAATTTTTTATACGAAGTTCGGAAACTTTGTTATCGTTGGATGAACTGAATGGAATGGTGCTCACAGATGCTACTGAAGTACGAGCACGGACATTCTAATGTTGTTTATGACATTGCCACAGGAGACGGGTCGTAGATTTATTGTTTTGTACCCGAAAAAAAACAGCAATCTTGTGATTGCGTGTTTGAAAATGAGGACAGGCCAACATTGCTAAATTGTAAGTTGGTTGGTAATTATCACGTTTTTTTCTCAACTACGGGTTTCATCTACATAATTCCACTTAAGATCAAAAGAGTGATAATACCGAGTGGTATTCTACTATTTGTTTACCCAGGGTGTCAGAAAAAGTTGGCAAAAGCGGCCAATACTCCGCATTCTCTTACATCATGACAACGCTTCTTCAAACACGGCCAACAAAACAAAGTCGTGTTTAGCGTCCGAAAAAGTACAACTCTTCACTCATCACTAGCTCCCCGACCTATCATCTGTATTTTCCCCAAAATCAAAGATTTAATGAGAGGTTTACTTTTACCAACTCCGAGGCAGTGATAACGTTCAATCAGCACTTAGAAAACATGTCTTAAGATTTGTGGTCCTCCTGTTTAAAAAAATGTTTCGATCGCATGAAATAATTTGTGAAGGACAGTATCTTAAGGAATAAACATAATATATTGATTAATAATTATATTTTGTTCAAAACATGTTGTTTTTTTTAAGTTACGCAAAACTTTTAGTGTGACCTGCGAATAAAGATGCATTAGCTGTTATATAAAAAGAAAGTGCATTATTCAGACTGTTATGTTTATATCGACTATGACAGGTATTTGGAAAGTGTTCATTTAGTGGTTTTATTTATAAATTGTGAACATTTTAAAAGTAAATATTTTAGACTTATGACTGATTTGCAATATGATCAGAAGTCTTAAAAATCTTACTTCCAACGTGTTCTCTAATGAACCCGTATGAAAGAAGCCTTGTTTTTATTATTTTGTTCGTTCCGACATGGACATTTTCCGACTTCTCTTAAAAGTCAGCTTTTATTTAATGCCTTATCTGCCTATTTATTTAGTAAATAGTATACATACGTTCGACAAACAACTATATAACTGTTTTTAAATAATCGTTCGACCTGTAAGTTACAAATTGTGCGTATAGTGCAGAATAGTAATTTATATAATAAAACATCAACAATCATTACTTTGGTCGGTAGGAGATGTGAAAAAAACACAATGTGACCTATACATAGAATTCAAAATTAATCTAATAACAAAACATGGGCCAGCCATTTCACAATATATATAAAATCTAAGTTTTACAACTAATCTAATAAACACCTATCTAAATACATGTTTTATTTAATTTATTTGTTAAATTTATATTAAGTTTTATGTTTAAACAGCGAAAGGAAAAGTCCGACAAATGGAACGGCAAAAGTAGAATTAACTTTTTCCCACTAGCCTTTACAGGACAAGCGAACTATAAATATATATTTATTTATAAATAATTTAATTTATAACATGGACACAATAGATTTTTTTATATCGTAAGGAACAATAGGTACTAAATGGGTAAATAATAAGAAACAGATCGAAAACCGATCTCGTAATGATCTCCGTTTTCGTACCATGGTAAAATTGTGGACACATTCTGCCATCTTAATATAAATATAGGCTTAATATCTTAACACACCAAAATATACATCAAATATTTGTAAACTCCGTTAGTTTATTATGTTTCTAGGAAGGTTTTAACTTAACGATCAGTTAAATTTTAATAATTCACCCTTTATAGTTTGAATTATGAATTAAAGGGTTTGACAAAAATCATGAAACAATTGATAACAATAAAACAAAATACATGCGTATCTAAACTTAACTTTAGTTTCGGTATTACTTATACCTACCTATAATAATAAAATCTCAAACTTCCAATCTACTGTTAAGTTAACGGCTAGCTGTACGTAGTACCAACCTAGTGTAAAATGTAAAATGTGTTCCTTCGAGAAACTGAAAGTTGGTCTTTTGCAAACTTAAAAAAAAAATGTTCACATTATTATAGTTGAGAAAAGTCACGCCCAGGCTGGGTAGTATTGAAGATATTAATAGTAGTCGCTATTTGGCACTTAGGTATAGTATAAATAATATGAAATCTCCTCTGTTAAGCAAAAGCTAATAAAAGCTCTTTTATTTATTATTTATTTAGATGCACGCCTAATATATCTATCTATGAGATATCTATCTATGGATCTATGAATTGTTAAAGAATACCGTTATATCCTATAGGTACAGACCTCAGTATTAAAACACCACTTGTAATACTTGTATTTATATTTTCTTCAAGTTAAACTTTTTTGGCTTTGTTTTATCTATAAAACGATGCATTATACCTATTTCCCTATATTTCTCCCCCAAAAACCATTAATGCCGAAATATCTGACACTGCTTCTGAAATTGGAATTAATATATTTATTAAAAATATACATATAAATATAACTACGACATGTATAACGTATATGGGTAAAATTTTATATAGTATACATATAATATAATTTAAATATACATTATAAATAATAAGTATGCATTATTTAAAATTATTATATAGAAATATATTATATTTATCAATCCAAGTACCAAATTATGTTAATTATAAACTTAGGACTAAAATATTTTTAATCTTGGCACATCTTTATTTTTATCATAAATCAAACATAACTTGTAGCTATGATTTTATGTATTAACATAAACATTATGTAATGAATACGCATAAAGTACCTATATATTTTATCAAATAATTTACACACATCTAATTTTATACATAACCAAAATCTAACCTACAGTCAAGAAAGTTTCAGAAATCGATAACCAAAAAGTTTCATTAAAAATTAATGATCGTTTTTGTCGGTAAGTTGGCAGAATTGACCTCTACAAACGCGCGAAGTTTAATCGTCATTTGTTTACAGTTTGCCATTTTGTCAGGTTATTTCAAGAGTGCTTTGCGATTTTGAAATGGGTAAAAATAGTGAGCAAAGAATCTGTCTCAAATTTTGCATTGCAAATGGCATTTCGTGCGCAGTGCTGAAAATTTTACATAGGGTATATGGTAAACCGATGTTATCAAAAACTCGTGCGTATGAGTAAAATGTATTAAAAAATGGTATGGTGAATAGCTCTGATCGGCTCTCAAAGGCTTCAACTGAATTGACATTGCTAGAGTTAAGGAAATGGTGACTGAAACAACTTTAAGTTTCGCCAGCTTTAAGAAAGTCGCTAAAATTCGTCCGAACTAATTTAAATTACAATTTGGTCATGAAGCGGGTTTTTGATAGAACACTTGAATTTTCAGCTACTGCTCAATCGCAAAAGTACCGCTGAAGAGATGTTACAATGAGTTACTTCCACGAATACTTTTAAAATGGCGCCTTTAATGTTTTAACAACAACCTACAAAGGAATATGTGTTTTATAGGAATATGTAAAAAAATTGATTTAACCTACGCAAGACCAAGCAATTATTGCAAGCGGCTATTGATTGTACAATTAGTATTTCATAATTAGTTTTTTTAGAGACATTTTTATTCCGCTGCGGCCTTCTGAAAGATTATTTGAAAAGTGTGATTATATAAAACAAAATTGGTACCTAAGTACATTTTTTTCGTTAGTTTTTTCCTAATTGAAAAACTCCTGATAGAAAAACAAAATAGCTTAGTTTTCCAATACATATTCAATCCAAATTTAAGTTTAAGACCATCTATAGAAATTCCTGGCGATGATTATTAAAAACCTTGTACAGAAAATGTTGACGCCAATTATATTTGTTGTTACGTCAATATGAGCGTTGGATGACGGGAAATAATCCCCGGAGGCGTAAAACTTCCAAGGTGTGCCCTTTGTTAAATACTTCAGAGCATTAACAATTTACATACACATTTTATCATATCCCTATTTTAATCGTTCTACATCTGACCCGTTTCAAATTTTATTTTCAGTTAGTATTAACCGTACTTTACAAAAGAAAAGCGCCTGAATCAGTAACATTTATAATTTTTCGAAGCTTTGTGTATAATATATAAATCTTATTGTATGTTACATATGGCCGGCAAATTCAGCGGTGAATTGCTTTTACACAAAACGCAATTACGCAATATGTTTAAGGTAGGTACATAAAAAGGTTTTTTAAACCACACAAGGTGCCTCTAGCTTAAAGTGATCCTAAGTGTGAACTTTTAGTTATAGATCTCTTTGTGGGTACACAAATAATTATTCTATCTACCAATAATTAAGTCTTAGTCATCCATATAAATCGCTCTTTAAATATATTTACATTTGGCATTCCCTGTATACGACAGTTTTTTATGCAAAAGAAGAATGAAACAGTAGGTAAGTATAATAAATGACTTTTTCATTTTCTAGGTAATTAATGCAGCTAAATGACGCATCCTATAATACAGTAGCTTCAATTTAGAGTTTTTTCGAATAAAGTCAAGCATTTTCTGCAGACGTTATGCTATATTTTGATTAATTGTTGTTTTTAAAGCTAAAAGACTATTTGGCTTGCGTTAAGCGCTTTATCGGCGATATACATAAAAATATAAAAATAATAAGTACACGATAGCTACTACATATAGGACATTTTAAAACTTATTACACATAAACATCAGTTCTAATTTGGGCTCGTATTCTAGTTATTCCATAAAGGACAAAGTAATATATTATATTAGGTAATGGAATAACATACAATAGTTAAACGATGACCCTGTGTCAGTCGTGGCCAACGAGCGGACGCGGCAGCGCGCACGCTGTTGCATTAAATCTATCTAAGAAATTTAGAATCTACGCTCTCGAGGAGGCGGGGCGAGCCCGGCACTTGCCCTCATTTATACTATATATAATAAGTGGCTAAATAGTAAATTATGTCAAAATTACAGATAAGATAACTAGAAAACTTACTCGACACTTTTTAGAATAGTTATTGGCAGTAACGGATCTGAGAACATTAAGGAACGTTCGCGCATCAGATGCGGGGCGCCCGCGGCGCTACAGAGCGAGCAGTGGCGCGGGCAGCGGCGGGGCAGGCGCGCGGGGGCCCGGCGCCCCGCCGCCCGCCATCAGAGCGGGAAGCAGCGCCCCGCCCCGCGCCGCGGCTCGCTGGCCCCGCGCCGCGGCTCGCTGGCCCCGCGCCGCACGCGCGCCTTGCCCCCGCCGCCGCCGCCCCCTCCGCCGCCGCCACCCAGCGACACCGTGTCTAGGGGCTCCAGCTTGTGCATGGAGGCGCGGCTGGACAGGCGCGCGCTGAGCAGCTCGTCCGGCGGGCCGCTGGGCGCGCGCTCCAGCACGCTGGGCGGCTCGTCGTCGGCCAGCGTGCTGTCCGCCAGCGTGGAGTCATCGGGCGGCTGCAGCGTGCGGCGCGTGTCGGCGGACGAGGGCGAGGCGGTGGCGGCGCGGCGCTCGGGCGTCGCGAACACCGAGTCCGACGCCCAGCTGCGCGCGTCCGACGCCTGCCGCAGCGTGTCGTCGGGGCTGCGGCGCGACGCGCGGCGCGACGCGCGCGGGCTGTCGTCGTCGATGGCGCGGAAGTCGAGCGCGCTCAGGTCGAACGTTCTGTCGCGGCGCCGCAGCGACGGCCGGTGCGACGCCATCGCCGCATCGTACAGCTCGCACACGCTCGTGCGGTCCGAGTGCGGCTCCTCGTACAGCGTCAGGTTCCGAGTTTCGGTCGCGTCCGAGTTCGTCTCGTCTCGACACGAGGTCACCTCGCTGCGCTCCGAAATGTCGAAGGTGAAGCGCGCCTCGAAACGATCCGGGCTGAGCAACGGTGCGGAGTGCGAGCAGTCGGCGGAGGCGGGCGCGGCGCGCGGCGACGTGTCGTCGGAGTCGGTGGAGCGGTCGGCGGGCGGCGGCGGCGCGCGGCGCGCCAGCGCGGGCTGCGAGCCGCCCGCGCCGCGCCGGCAGCACGCGCGCACGTCCGAGCCGCTGCTGCCGGTGGACTGCGAGTGCGGCGGCCGGCGCCGCGCCTCGTGCCGCCCGTACAGCGACGTGAAGTCCTCCGAGCAGAACTTTTCGAACAGCTCCTGCGAGCTGAGCCGCGTCGAGCCGGTCGCGTTGTAGAACGCTTCTGTGGGCGAGCGATCGACGCGCTCGTACAGAGCGCTCGAGCTGGCTCGCTTCGACTTATCCATGAGACCGAATTTGTATATCCGAGGCAGGCGGCGCTCGAACACGCCCTGCGACTGCGCCCGGGCGGGTGCCGGGGGAGGTGCGGGCGAGCGGGGCGCGACTCGCGGGGGTGGGGAGACGAGCTCCAGTTCGTCCTCTTCTTCATCTTCGTCGTCGACGGAAGGACCGGAGCGCTCGAGCGAGGAGCGGCACTCGCAGTCCACGTGGTGGTCGTCGGCGGCGTCGTCCTCGTCGAAGGAGGGCGCGCGCGGGCCGCGGCCGAACATGCGGCGGCGCTCGGCGGCGGCGGCGGCGTCGTCCTCGAGGCGCAGCGAGCGGCGCAGCGGCGGGCGGTCGCGGCGCGCGCGGCGCGGCGGCGCGTCCAGCGTGGCGGCGTGCGGCAGCGGGGCCGCGCGCGGCGCCAGCGACAGGCGCTCCAGCGACAGCCCGCGCCGCTGCGCGCGCCGCTCGCGCGCCGCCGCCGCCGGACTGGTCTCCTCGGGGGTGGTGGGCAGCGCGGCGCCGCGACCGAACTCGATGAACCAGAGCTCGTCCTTTAGCTCGCACTCTCACTTCTTTTCGTTCATGTCTTTATTTAAATAGTGCAGAACGTAGTGGAGCACGAGGTCATAGCAGTACTTGTATTCGGTCTATAGGAAAAAGTTCAGATGTATAATTTTAGTTAAAAATAAGGATCCTCATTTTAGAAAATCTTGAGGGCCTACTTACCATGTTTTCAACAAGCTGAGGTCGATGCCTCCTAACTGTCTTTACAGCCTGAAAAACGTCAACTTCCCCATGTTGAATCACTTGTTCAATGCACGCATTAGCTGCGCAATACACTCCAGCACGACTTCTTCCATCCCTACAAAAAAAAATTGGATTTCAAAGTTTGCTCACTTCTCAGATAAGTTTCTTTTAATTAATTTTAAAAAATACTTACGGGGAGACCACACATACAGGTCCATAATCAGTCCGCTGGCGCCATTTCTCTACCATATTCATAAGTTCCACCAGCGAGTTGGTAGAGGAGGGAACTTTGTGCCCCATAGGCCAGCACGTCAACTGAAATAACTGCACTGTTTTTGGCGGTGCTTTTACTCCAGCCATAAGCTCCGTAAGAGATACGATCTACAAAAAAATTTAACAAATTTGATCCAAAAGTTAAACATTCAAAAATCAGAGTATGGTGGAGATGGTTTTATTATTATGAAATTGAGAGAGTGAAAGCAGCAGTATTAAACAATCCAAGCAGCCGTAATGCTTTGGACATAGAAATCAAGTGACTATTCAATATTGAGTAAACAGACATGGGTTTTTTCCGGTCATAGTAATCGATGGAATAAATTGTTAGAGATGGTTTGTCGTTAGATAGACGCAACTGGCAATGTTTTTTTTGTACTGACAGATTTGCCATACTGTTACTGAACTTGTATAAGTAGAATTTGAAAACTTCGTTATCTTATCTTACTAATAAATTATAAAAATATTATAAATGTGAAAGTTTGGACGGATGGATGTATAAATGTATGGATGTTTGTTTCTCATTCACGGTACAATCTGTTGAGATTTGGATGAAATTATGATAATGACATAATGATGGTGCACAGTCTGGAATAGCAACTAGGCTACTGTTTATCCCGCAGGATTCAAAATGGCGTCGATAAAACCGCGCGAAACAGCTAGTTTCTTCTAATTAAATAATATTTTTAAATGCGGATTACCCCTCCACCTAGTGGGTGTAGGCGGTGGGTGGACGGGTCACGACCCAATATAAGTAGGTAATGAGAGGTGATTGTCCATTTCATTCAGTAGTATAATATTTTTTACCTTCTTATTGATTTTAAATATCCAAGTTTTGATATTTGTGTAGTGATTGTGAGATACGTGGTCTATCGTGAACACTGGTCCATATTTCTTTGAGTGTCGTGCTTCAGGCCAAAATGGTGGAAATTGTTGCTAAAAAAAGGCAAAAATATGTTAATATTTCCATTGCATTGTAATTCTTAAGACCAAGTTCGTAAAATAGCTTTGAATCTTACAGAGTTTTTCGGAGGTACACAGAGAACAACAACAGCAGCACATTCGTAGTCATACACCAGAGACCAGAACTCTCCTTGCGTCTTGACAAGTGGCCATTCCGTTACTATATACTCCTTTGGCTTTGTATAACCCTGAAAGTAAAGGAATAGTTTAAAAGATAGGGTCAGCAGTGCAATCACATCAATACTTTATCGATTCATATGTTTGTGAAAGTTCGCATAGTATGGAGTCGGTTTGTAAGCAATAATTGAAATCTACCCACTGCGCCATGACACATTTAATAAATGTGTGTTAATGTTTGTGATCACTTCATATTGTTCAATAATTATAATATAAATAAATGCCTAAGTCCATTTCAGGTCGTCAGTAAACTTTATGTTTCAGCAAGATAATTTGTATGATTTATGTAAATGATTATTAATAATCAACGAATGCTGAGCATTAAAAAAAAACCGACATCACGTCAAAACTTTGGCTGCGTTATAATGTCATCCACGTAAACATTCTCCGAACACACAAACATTTTTTCAAAAATTTGAAATTTTCAATGAAGCGCTCAACCGATTTTGATAAAATTTATATAGGACCAAAATCCAATATTTTCTGAAAAATTGTGTAACAAAGACACGAAAAAAACCTACAGACGAATTGAGAACCTTCTCCTTTTATGGAAGTCGGTTGAAAAGAGTATCGGACCAAAGTTCAGAAGTCAAATACAATCAAATATTCACTCTGTCATTTTGCAACATGTGTTCCTTCGTTTTTTCTTTTATTTTCAACCTTTTTCGCATGATGGACCTCGATTCTGCTACCTCACAAGACCTCAACAACCACAAGGACTCGGATTCTCAAAACAATGTGTATTATTGCTATTTTCTAATCAAGATTTTGGACAGGTGACTAGTGTTGTACCTACGTAAGATTGACTTTATTGTTTAATTAAACTACCAAAAACAAAAAAATAAGTTCAATCTATTGATAATAATCATGACGGTATTAACTGCTGAAACATCATCGGCCGAAGGCTCAAACACCATGGATTTAAGCCTTTTTATGCTGCTTGCTGCCGACTCCGTACGATACGTAAAATATACGAATCGATAGAGTTTTGTGATCGCAATGCCCGAGTAATCGTGGTTAAATATCATTAGTAGCAATTTGTAACAAATGGTAATTACGAATCTTTTCAATTTTAAAATTGTATCAATAACCTTTTTAACTTATTCAATCACAAGACCAACTTCATTAGAATCTTCATAATACGCATTATAAATAATGAAATAAATTTCAAAGGTTTATTTAGCTAAAAACATTTTACAATTGCGCCACTCTACATTGGATATGCAGACAGTGTAATGCTTCATCCCTTTGGGAAAGTAAGCAGAAGATTTTATAAAATTATACAGTGTACAAATTAAATGCTCATCATAATAAAACAATTGAAAATTCTTTTTAAACCTGCGATGAGTAATGTCGCGTAGCTTTTTGTATATTTGGGTTAATTATGTAAATGGTGACATAAAATTTCATTTATCTAAAGCTCGATTCACACACATAATAAATCACTCAGGTATATTAACATTTCATCACAACTTAATGCTTAGGTAATCATGGACTTTTATCCCATAATAAACTAGTTGCAATGATTTATAGTTACATTCTATAAAGGATCTGTTTTTTTTTAAATGCATTCTGGACTTCGTTTTTCATGGCAACGTTGAAAAGTTGTAGTATTTGAAATCCACGATTAAGGATAGTGATTAAGCAAAATGCAATTAAAAAGAAGCGAAAAACCTAGTGCACTTACGTCAACAAATACTGCATTGATGTAATCCGTGAAACTATTTCCTTGGAAAGACGTCAAGTAAGGCCGAAAGTTGTCAGCTGAAAAATAACATGACATGGTTTATAAAAAAAACATAATTCACGTATTAGGTAATGTTCTTACTTACACAACTTATAGAAAAACGTATCGATTTGGGCACAGCTAATCTTAATATGATAAACCAACAAAATCCTCAATTTGTTTCGGGCAAAAATATAAGTGTAAAAGTGTTTCAAATAGATACTCAAGTGGAACTGAGGTCGTAAGTCTGTGTGTAAAAATGTGATTTTACTTAGATTAGTTTGAATTGACATGTTTTTTAATATTAGCTTACTCATTTGTCAATCGTGGGCACAAACATAATGTAGTAACATATTGTCCGTTCATCGTAAGATGTCCCCTGCCGCTATGTTGGCACTATTGCTTGTCAAGCTGTTTTCGTTATCTGGGATAGTGAATTAATCTTTTTTATTGATTACTTGCCAAAACGGCAAACGATAACTGGATCCTATTATGCAAACTTAATCCCGAAATTAAGTGAAGCGATTAAAGAAAAACGTCGTGGGAAATTGTCATTGGGCGTGTTGTTTCTCCAGGATAACGCTCCACCTCATCGTTCGGAAGTTGCGCTCACCGCAATCCGCAGTGCTGGCTTCGAAGTCCTTGATCACGCACCATATTCTCCTGACTTAGCCCCGAGTGATTTTCACTTATTTCCAAAATTAAAGGAGCATATTCGTGGAACTAAATTTGACGATGATGACGCGGTTATGACTGCCGCAGAGGAGTTTTTTAATAGTCGAGAAAATGATTTTTTGCGGAAGGAATAAGAAAGTTGGAGATGCGGTATTCTAAGTGTATGAGATTAGAAGGAGAATACGTAGAAAAATAAAAAAAAATTGTTAAAATTTTTTTTTTTGTATTCATTCTAAAAAATTTTTGATTCGCCCTCGTATAATATAAATTGTGTCGTCATTCAAAACCTTCCTAGTCTTATAGTTGTTTATTATTTACAAATTAGAAAATTAAACATATATTTATTTGTGGTAGGTATAAACAAAGTTAGATTACGGGGTTAAAATGGACACATATTATTGGTAACACTGCTGCCACAATGCTGCCAACATCAGCAGGCAGGGGACATCTTATAGTGAACGGTCTGTAGCAGTGTTTTGTCCAGCTTACGAATTACCAATCAAAAAAACACAAACAACAGCGTAGTTGGTTTAGTAAATAAAGAACCTTTAAGTGTGTTTAAGTTTAAGTGTGTAAATTAACCTGACTGGCTTTGATGTTGAAAATTAATTAAAATGTTATCTAGCATACTTATACATGTCAAATCGATAAAGTTTGGAAAAAATCTTTACTGACAGAGCATAAAAACTTAAGCCTGCAAACTGGACGGCAGCGAAAGCGAGAGCGACAGCAGCGCAGGCAGCGACACGGGGAATATGGGCCGTTCTCGACGCCAGCGGGCGTGAGAGCGATTTGTCGCGGTGTAATACAAACTCAATACTTTCTATTGTGTCGCGGAAACTAGCGCTCTGCCATCCAGTTTGTAGCCTCACACCGACGAAAGTAATAACTCAGGCATTATACTTACGAGGGACGACCAGAACATCCCGGTTCTTCTCTCTATTATCAGCTCGATGGCCCCCAGCACAGTCCCCTATAGTAAACCTGGGTGTCTGTTTGCAAATCTGCTGATACTCCTTCTGGTACTCATTCAGTTTCGTAACTGGGTCCCGTTGGGACTTTTGCTTCAGTCTTTGTGATAGTTCTGAGACTGGGAACCAGGAAACACCACAGACGACATGTTCTTCTAAAGTGTCGTAAACGAATTTGTATTGCTCCTAGAATAATTAAACGTAATGAATTTTCCCCGAGATAATAATATTAAATTAATAATATATTTAACAATGTGCCGTCACCAGTCGTTCTTGATTAAGTGGTGTGAAAAGGCATCGAAACGTCGAGTTAAATTTCATTTATCATTTTAAAATGCGATGAAATTTTGCATAAAACTCTGATTCATAAATTACTATGATTGTATATATTATTAGTTTCAAAGCCAATAGTTTCTGCACCCTACTCAACATGCAACCATTTAATCAACGTACCTCATTCTCAATAAGACCTTTTCGTGATTGTCGTAGTTTCTTCAAGTATCCAAAAACATCAAAACAGTCTTCTTCTTCAGCCAGCTCCAAGTTAGCGTCAATTGCAAGGTAAACACCTGACCGTCCACCGCCGTCACTAAAAAGGTAAAGCTTATAATAATATTTGTCGATTTTCCCAATAAACTTCATACGTATAAGAAAGCTTACAAGAAGACTCTAAAAGCAATTTATTTTATTAAAACATGTTGCATTACTACATTTTAGTAGGATAATTCAATTTTAATTCCAAATAATTAGGTACATTTCATATTACAGTTTATTAAATAATGTCCCATGAGCTGTGATAATTATCGCCTAATTATGGTATTTAATTGCTTCTGCGAATACTCGAGTACTAGAATTCTATTTCATCAATTTTTAAACAAAAAACAACAAATTCTCAAATTATTCTTCAGAAACATAGTATTTTAAAAGAATGTTACAACAAGACATTAATAATTTTAATCAAATTAAAAAGAAACAGGAAGCTGCTGAAACCAATTAAGTGAAAATACACGTGATATCTTCGAATTCTGAATTACTAATATTTGAAGATCATATAAAGTCTTCTTTCTGCAAAACACCCTATCTACGATATTTAAATTACTTTCCTTTGATGTCCTTGGGACGCCCTGTATAAGTAGGTAAAGAGAAAAATCTAGGATACGTACTTGCAATGCACTACCATCGGTCCAGCTGCCGGGTTGGTAGCAAGCCGTCGACCGACCACCGCCCTGACTCTTCTTCTAAACTCCAGCAGAGCGTTGCTGAACGGGCAAGCATGAGAATGCCATTGGGTATAGTGGAACTGAAGGATAAACCGCTCTTCTATTACCACCTGAAAAAATAAGCCTTATGTGTATATGTTTTTGTGTTGGTTCAGGCATTAAAAATAATTTAGGTGGCCCATTCCGTTCTTTCTCCCAAAATTTTTTTTCTGTTTTTTGCCAAATAAAATAAGGTGTGGTATTGTCTTAGAATCAATGATAAGTATACAAAGATGGATAAGCCAATTGCTATTGTAATTTGATTTGTTGATTTTTACTGTATACAGATTCATGACTATCATGGTACAGAAGGCAGCACAGCAAGCGTTACAAATCTGTCAATTTGTTTTACTTGCATCTGAACTCTATGCCCTCAACATTAAGTTCAAATTGGTTGGGGAAATTTGACAGGTAATGTTAAGCTTGATCTGCTGCCCTCTGTTCATAAAGTTTATAAAATAATATTTTGTATCTTTATTTTAGATTATGCTGAATTTTAAAGTGTGCATTTTTAACTTTTTTAATAAGGTTTTAATTAAATAGCCTGCGAGTCCTTAACAGTTCATTGAGCCTTAAATAAGAACATCGTAGTTGTACATTCTTCTTACATCATTACAAAATGAAACTAATGTAATAAGTTCATATCTTAAAAATCATAATTCATCAGAAGTTCTATCCCTATATAGTGGATTTACCAAGAAGTCGAACAAAACGCTTCGATAGTTCCTTTTAGGTACGGATTGCCAACAATCTGCCTGTGTCTGTTTTTACTGACCACTACAGTCCTGGAACTTTGAAGTGTCGAGTGAATAGGTTTCTCGTGGATGAACGCATACCACCATAGTCTTCATGCGCACTTTCTATCAGGTGGCACGGAAGACAAACTTCCTATCCTTACAATATAAAAAAAATTACAAAATGTCACACCACAAAAGTAAAGATTAAGTTTTCTGCGACTGCGCAATGGACACGAAAACATTACTCTCATATTTGTTATCAAAACTAATACAATAAAACAGTAATGTCGTTTTAAAATAATACTTTATGACACATTAAATAATTGTATTTTCTCGTGGATGGACGTGTACCACCATAGTCTTCATGCGCACTTTCCATCAGGTGACATGAAAGACAAACGTCCTATCCTTACAATATAAAAAAAAAGAAAACTTAAGTGAAGGGTTCTATATCCATGTTAAAGGAACATGGCACCCACATATTATTTTCGAAACTCGAGATTAGGGCGTTACACTGCCCACTGAACTGTCAAGAATTCGGCATGATCATTATTAACCAAGTTATTTTTAAGCTATTATTATTGGTTCAAGACGTATACAATAACAAAAGCAGAGCCACGGTACGGGTCCAAGTTTCAGTGACGTTAATTCAGCCTCAATAATTTTACGAATCCATAAAAAAACATTGTTGCTACATAGTTCTCTGGGGCCATGTATAGGGTAAAAGAGTAATATTCACGGTCCATACCATAGACATACATCTACATAGACAACGCAAATGTCACGATTTGTATTGGAACCGAGCGTGTCGACTTTTTAACACCTTTTATGACGTCAAAGCTGATATTTATTGCTGGGAAACACAAACCGATTCAAATACACCGGTGCCGCCGATGAAATCTATTATTAAAAACGATATTGATATTACGAAATCGATTTTCTGATGACATACATAGGCGGAGACTGAATCTAGCGGCGACCAACATTGACGCTTGGTCAGGGTTCGGACACGCAAAGTACATGCATTTGCGTTGTCTACGTAGCTGTATGTCTGTGGTCCATACAGTCTTTGACCTGACAAACTACTTTTTGTTAGTTATGTGAATGTATAAAGATGATATTGCCATTGAAATGCAGCCTGTTTTTATCTAAACTATTGGTGCAGACTTGATTTAATTTCTCAGAAACGATATCGGGATTTTCATTTCAAGTGGATGATACTAGTAGTCAAATGAGTACCTAACTTGAGAGGGTGAAATTTTAAATTCCTTGCTGCGGTTTCTAATATAAGTAAACCAATTGGAATTAACCAAACATGAGCTATTATTTGCACTATACATTGTTTTAATATATTTCATGAGTTGTCAAAAATCTGACAGGTCAGCTATGAAAATTACTCTTTACAAAAGTGCTTTTCTCTTAATATAAGAGTAATCCAGTACCAAAGAGCAATGGAGTAACATGCTTGTACACGGAGTTTGGCTCAGCAGTGCGATCAAAAATATTTTTTATTCGTATGTAAGCGAACGTTCGTATAGTTTGGAGTTGCTTGCAAGTTTGTAAGGCCAGTGTTGCTTAAAACTTGCAACCGACTATACGAATAAATAAAATATAATAAAATCCCCAGACTATCACACCAAATACATGGCCTCAAAGTAAGCGAAGCGTTATGCGAACCTTGAATATAAATAAACATAGAGGCAGGGCTCTATCACTTCGTGTGTAGGTATAAGATAATTTTGATTTAATGTATTTACGGGATTCTTACCACGATTTTCGATTTTAATTCGCACGTCCGATATTTCGATGCTGTTACAAGCACCATGATTGCTTGGTGGTAGGATCCCTTCTGGGTCCGCCTGGCTAGCGACCACCCTTTATATAAAGTCTGCCGCCAAATGTTACCGCTCCGGCGGTAATGTGTTCCGGCAATATTGTATAAAGAGCCAGTTCCTTCCTAAACCCGTGTGCTTTCATCTTCGACCTCATCGTCACTTACCATCAGGTGAGATTGAGGTCAAACGCGGGTTTAGTCACTTATAAAAAAAAAAAAACTATTATAAGATAATAAAAGCCTACCGCTTCGCTCACAATGAGTGTGCAAACGCAGTATGGATGTCAAGCTCCTGGCGTGCGTGCGTATGTTTTCGCGCTCTTTCGGCAGGTCGCTCGCGTCGCGTAGGTACCTACCTAACCTACTCGTACCATCATAAGAATAGTACTTCGTGTTTGTGAACTGACTGATTGATTTGTGCTGCTGATTTATTGATAATATTAGTGAATTCACAAAAGCATCATTGTTCCGAATTTGATACCTATGTTAAAAATACCCCACATCTAATAGATACGAACATGTTTACGCATTTAAAAGCTTTCAATAATAAATCGTCTTTTTATGGAGGCCTAAAACTCCCACCTAAAACCTTTACAAATTTTATCAAAGAAATGGAGAATACATTTATAAAAAAAATTGAGAATGTTATGCTCAAACACCCGGCTCTGATCAATTTAATAAAAAATATTAGTTTCACTACTCCATGTCCATGCTTACCATCAGGGTTTATTTTGAAACTATTTGTTAGATTTCACATTCATGCTGCTATAAAATTTCATAATCGTTATTTTAGAGAAGGCAAGAAATATATGAGGCATTATATTGAAGTTAAGCAATTGTAATGTATATTAGTTTAATTACATTTACATTAATATTACAAGAAAAAAAAATTACGTAGGTATTTTATTTTTAGTACTTGTGGCAAACCTACCGATTGACCATTACGCAGCGGGACGAAGAATAACGTACGATAACGCGCAGCGTCAAGGCATATTATAGATCGCGCGCGTTTAGGTATTTAAAATGTCGGCTTTCTTCAACATCAAAGGAGTGCAACTTCTGTACGCTAGTACCTACTATTATCTATTCTATGATAGAGGGTTGATAACAATAAGTACCATTTATAGAAACGATCTTTGCAAAAAAAAAGTATACTATTTTTTAACAAGGAAATTAATATATCCGCTAACATATTAAGCAAGGCTTGCTCACTCTAAATTACCATTAAAATAAAGATGACTACGTGCTATTAAATAAAACACTTTTTAACTGCAAAGACACCGAAACGTCGTCGTGTCAAAATTTAAAATGTAAATATACGCGATAAATCCGGTTAAAAAGTGTTTTATTTAATAGTATGAATCGCGACAACTTAAGACAATACTATGACTACGTGCTACTACAAAACATCATGTAGTATGTACTACGTCGTAGTATTATCAATGAAATGTCGCGTCGTAGTAGCTATGTTCATCAACAGCGACTTTTTTTTAAAAGTTTGTGGTTCCATATTTATACTTTTTTTTGTACTGAGCGATGCTAAAATAAATATGCAGGTACGTTTATATCGTAACAAAAAATCTAAAAATCAACCCTGTATAGATATACGAATCGATAAAGATCTGTATTCGCACTGCAGTCAATACATCTGTCAATAATACGTCCACCACTTACGTCCTTTTCCATTTTGTATAATCGAAAAGTCCTTATATGGAAATTGGCCAGTTCTTCCTCTGACACGATACCGACGTGGATATCCCCGTATGTTTCGTCCTTTTCTTTGTTCGGGGGCCAGTACTGCACACACATCACCTAGAAGAAAAACAAGATATTTGTTTATGTTTTTGAATTAAATGGCTAATGTCGCGTTTCAATATTAAAAAATCAATTCGTTTTGCCTACAGTAGCATTAGCTACGAGACGTAGCTAAATAGAGTTTCAATATTCTACATCTTTTCATTTAAACCATTACTAAGTGATAGGAAGTTTACTAATAACGAGTCGTTACTATTTTGTATGGAAAATGTTATATTTGATATATAATCATTGACGGATACTGCATTATCAAATATTTTATATTAATATTATTATAATATATTCCTTCCATGCTAGACTGTTCACGAAAGCAAAACGTAGAATGTGTCAGCTGCTTCACTGCCCGCGCATACTGTAAAAGTCAGTTAAGGGACAGAGGCTTTAAAGGCGTTTTTGTGGGCGGTAGGCTGACCCCCTGTCACTACAATAGTCTCTTTCCGTCATTATATTACCTCCTGATTTATCAAACGTGACATCAGATGGTCTTATAACTTATAACAGGCGTGACGTTATGTATGTATTAATATTTGAAATATATAATGCAGTATCCAAACAAATCAGCACACAAACTGTCAGCTTACGAAAGATCGCTGCTGGTGGGTATTTTGAAACACAATTTTTTTACGCACCATGCGATTTCCGTATTTTTTACTCACGACAGTCTGTTGAATATTGAAATGCGGTATAAGTAAATACCGTATAGGGCCGTAGAATATCCAAACGCTCAACTCAAACGTTAGTTTTTTATAAGGCAGGATTTTCTATACCATCTATACTGTTTTTACTGACGTAGTATAAGAGAGATAGATACTCTCTTTCTAATCAGAGGTATTTTAAGAGGAACCTGGTAATTTTAAAAATCTATACATATAATAAAATGGTAGGAAAGTCAAAACTGTACATTGAATATTTTTTTAAAAGAATACTTGGGGTATGATCTACAATCGAAACAGAAACAAAAAATATAGTTTTTAGAATTTTTGTCTGTTTGTCTGTTTGTCTGTTTGTCTTTCCGGGATAAACTCAAAAAGTACTGCATGGATTTACTTCAAATTTGGCATGAAGATAGTTAAGAAGTCGGGTCAACATATAGGCTACATATTATCACGCTAGCAGTGTTATAATCGTAGGTGCGTTTGGTGCTGCATAGCGTTCACGCAGACGACGTCGCGGGCAGCAGCTAGTATTATTATAAAAATAATAATTTCTACTTAAAGAGATAGTATAATCATTTATGTTGGATTATTACTTGTTTGTTTTAGTTTGTTATATAGACCTATTCTATAGAATTTTCTCCCTTTTTCGCTTTTTTCCCTTTTTCGTGAAAACTTTTATTTGAGGATAGATGCCTACGTGTATGGATAGTTGCTTCACCATTATGTGATTACCTATAAAATATTGAGTATCAATACACATAATTCAAAGAGCCCAAATAATAAAACACGTAAATACATAAAGATATAAGAAAACACGAAAGTATTTTAAAAAAGTACACCGATACCCCGCATGGGTATATATGGTGTATGTCAATTCCTAAAAAAATCGGGGCAACTATCCTTTGTGATAGGGATAGAAGCCCAAGCATTTTTGTTAGTAAAAAAGTTCCTTTTTTTCATCTAGGTGATTACTTAATGCACCATTTTATTGACGTAATGAAAAACATATAAAAATATATTAATACTTATAAAGTAACGGAACATGCAAAATTTTGACGTGTTTGTTAAGATCGCCACCGAACTGATTTACGCATAAAAACCAAACGATTCCTGGACAAAATGAAAGCCTTTGATCACCTGAGGTGCGGGGTGATAGCGCCATCTACCTACTTATACTATTAATTCATTGTCGCGAGTTTGGCATGTTAGGTTTTTTGAAAATGGGGCATCCGTCCTACTGCGGCGTCATCCCACTTTTACCTTAAGTATAAATTTATTACTAGGGTGAATCAAAAATTTTTTGGAAACTTATATGTATTTAACCTTTTTGGAGACAGTTCGATATTTTTTTAAAGATTGACAATTACATATTATTTATCCAGACTTTCAATTGTTTTCGACAGATCGTTCGCAAAATATTAATTTTATTGTTAAGTGTTCTGATAAAAAAACGAAACTATGGAGAAAAACGGGTTATGCGCGGTAATAAAGTATCTGTTCCTGAAAAAAATTACAACGAAAGAGATTTTTTCGGACATTCAACAGACATAAGGGAATGATGCTTTACCCTATTCTACTGTGGCTTATTGGGTTGCTGAATTTAAAAGAGGTAGATCAAGCTGTAAAGATGACCCGCGTTTTGGACGACCTTCAACCTCCATCACCGAAGAAAATCCCAAAAAAGTGGAAAAATTGGTTTTAGACGACAGAAGAATTACAATAAAATATTTAGCTAAGATCCTTAAGATATCGTTTGGTATCATTCAGTCAATTTTAACCGATTCACCGGGGGTCAAAAAAGTGACAGCAAGATGGGTGCCACGAATGTTAACCGAAGAAAACAAAAATCGACGTTTGGAAATTCCAACGTGATTCAGATCAATTTTGCCGTCGTGTTGTAACCATGGTCGAAAAATGGGTCCACCATTTCGACCCGGAAACGAAAAGACAGTGAAAGAATCCTTTTTATTGATTACTTGCCAAAGGGCAAACGATAACTGGATCCTATTATGCAAACTTAATCCCGAAATTACGTGAAGCGATTAAAGAATAACGTCGTGGGAAATTGTCATTGGGCGTGTTGTTTCTTCAGGATAACGCTCCACCTCATTGTTCGGAAGTTGCGCTCACCGCAATCCGCAGTGCTGGCTTCGAAGTCCTTGATCACCCACCATATTCTCCTGACTTAGCCCCGAGTGATTTTCACTTATTTCCAAAATTAAAAGAGCATATTCGTGGAACTAAATTTGACGATGATGACGCGGTTATGACTGCCGTAGAGGAGTTTTTTAATAGTCGACAAAATTATTTTCTTGCGGAAAGAATAAGAAAGTTGGAGATGCGGTATTCTAAGTGTATTAGATTAGAAGTAGATAACGTAGAAAAATAAAATATTTTTGTTTAATTTTTTTTTTGTATTCATTCTAAGAACTTTTTGGTTCGCCCTCGTATATCTATGAAGATTATGTGTTAATTTTTCTTAAATATTTAAAATATAAGGTCGTTTTAAGATGGATAAAGATAGAAATTATTTATTTACAGTTTAAAAATTATTCTTTATGCAAAGGTTAAAAAATAATAACCTTCCAAGCAATTAAAACTATCTTTTCTCTCCGAGTGTAGAATTAATGAACTCTTCGAGTGAAATTAATGAACTGAAACGAATAATAATTTTAGTTACTTTTGAAAATCCTAATTATGAAAATATTGGAAAAAGTTTCTGAAAAATTAAAGACTTACTACTCTATATTTCAACTATATTCATTTGCATGAATATCGTAGACTTAATCGGTTTGTTTCTTTATTTTACTATAGAGTTCACGGAACAAGTGTCAAATTGAATACTAGCTAATTGTCTTTTCATTTTAGTCCTTTTTCTTCCAAGTATATGATTATATGGTAAGATTTTTTTTAGTATGATTTAAGTACACATATAACACATAGCTTCCTTTTGACGACCAGCTGGTGTAGTGGTAACATATGGCCTTCTATGCCAGAGGTCCTGGGTTCGAATCTCGGCGGCGGCGGATATTTGTGTGATGAACACAGATAATAGCCGTCAAGTCATGGATGTTTATATGTTATATGTTAAATTTATTCTAATAAAAAATATGTATTTATTCAATATGAATGTTTATATATTTCTTAAGTTTATCAGTTATCTAGTGTCCATAGCACAAGTTCTTTAAGAAACTTAATTTGGGCTAGATAATGTTGTGTGAGTGTCAGAAATATTTATTTATTTTATTCCTAATCCATAGATCACTGATTTAGTAGAGGTTTTCCGCGAGATACCTTTCTTTTTCAAGTAGGTACATGAATGATATCAATGAATTTTGTTTTAGCTACCCACCAGTATAGGCGTCCCAAAGCTATAGAATATCAAGGGGAAGATTTTTAAATATCGAAGGTAGGGTGTTTTGATGAAAGAAGCCTTATCTGACTTTTTCTGATTTTTGTCTTGGAATCGAACCGGCTTAAAAAGTTAAAAAAACCTCTCCCATTTTTATTATGCCAATCGAAAGATTGAACAAAAACTAACAATTTTTCATTTAGTAACGTTGTATTTTAAAAGAAAGTAACAACGACAAATTAATCATTTTAATTAAATTAAAAAGATACAAGAAACTGCTGAAGCCAATATAGTGAAAACACACGTAAAATCTTTAAATACAGAATTACAAGTATTTAAAAATCATGTAAAGTCTTCTTCCAGCAAAATACCCCTTCTACGATATTTAAGGTACTTTCCTTTGATGTCCCATAATCTTGGAACGCCCTGTATATAGCATACCCTAAACTGGTTCAAGGTCCGGGGGGATTCATTTGACACTAATTAATATAGTGCTACTCAAAAGGCCTTCGCAAAGTTTTGAGTCCTTTTCCTCGTATCGCAAAATTCGATAAAAACAGAGCTAACCATCGGCTTGTGAACGCAAAGGGACATTTAGAATATTTTTCTTTGGAACTGAAACCAAATACCCAGTTAAAGTGAACCATTTTCAGAACTTGGGGTAAAATAAACAGCAATTCTAGAAAATGAGACAAATAGTAGAAAAAGAAATCTGTTCAGTATGCATGGTGTATTTAAGAAGAATCCTTTTAACACGTGCTTTGAAATGTTACCACGCTTTTTTCCATCCTGTGAATTTAATTAAAAATGTGCTGTAATGAAACCGGGGTATTTTATCGGCGGCTATGTTTTCATATTTTTCTGGCTGGTCAGTCACACGGTTTATTTTCATTTACGCTGATAAAATACACATTATGAATAATGCAATATTCTAACCGGTTGAAAATATGAATTAATACTTTTGGCGTGGAAGATATAACATTTATAGACTGTGAATGTTCAAAATGTCATATTTTATATGTTATAGACAGGTAAATAAGTAGTAAAATCCCCAGACAATCACACCAAATACATGGCCCAAACTAAGCAGAACTTATGATATGGGATACCAAGTAGCGAACTAGGGGGGGAACCTAGAATATAAGTACATATAGATAAACGCCCATCCCGGAACACTGTTTTTTCTTGTTCCGTGCGTGAGTCGAACCCGCAACCTCTGGCGTCTGAGGCAGACAGTTTTAACCCATCGCCATAGTGGTCGTCCTGCCTCTTAACTACCTATAGGTAGGTTGCCAAACCATATCTCAATTGAAAAAGTCTATTGCTTCTGTAATTACACTGTTTGACATTACAGAGACAGAACATTTCTCAGTTGTCTATTAGTCTGTACGATTCGTATACAGTATTAAGCATATACAGTTATACAGAGGCAATAAAAGATGTATTTGCAATATTTATTACCTGTATATCAATATCTGAGAATCTTATTGAATAAGCTATTTTCTACATCTTTTACTAAATCAAAGAAAAGTACTACTTCAATTAATTGTCAAACTGTGCTCATATCCTTGTAAAAAATCCAAAATCAATAGTTTGCAAAAACTTTTTCAACAAAAGCGATAGAAAGTAAATTGCAAATGCCTGTTCCTCACTGTCGACGTTTAATTCCATCTTGAACTTTTATTAAAATCAGAAAAAGGGCAAAACGTCTTCAAACTGGAGAGTTAATAAGGCTTTATTGGAGTTCAATCTTTAATAGAATAATTTCATAGGGAAAATTTTGTCCGCAGTAATCTTGGCTTTTGTTTCCATTCGGAATATTAACCGCAAACCTACAAAGAAAATCGTTTCGTTTCAATATTCAAGTGGTTATTTTGTTGTTTGCTGTTGCTGTCAGTTGGGTTATTTAACATTATATAAAACAATTACTTAATGTATCTGTGAATGTATAATCTATACATATAATATAGCTGATCGGTTTGTTTGATTCAACGCGCTAATCCAAGAAACTAACGGTTGGGTTTGAAAAAGCATTTTTTTTGATAGCCGGTCAAGGAGAAGGTCTATAGGATCATAGGCTAAGCCCCAGCTACATTTATTTCCACAAGAATCTAAACTATTTTTTTTTGGAAGAAGCGAAAGAGGTACGTCTGGATCGCAGCAATTGGTGTTCTCTTGTCTCTGCCTACCCCAAAGGGAGACAGGCGTGAGGTTATGTATGTATGAATTTAACCTAAGGTGACATTTGTATACAACCAACGCGGGAAGATCGTGCGCGGCTTACGGTATATGTACGTTTGTAATAAAGATGCAGGTAGACATAAAGCCTAGTAATAAACTTTACTTTATAGGTTAATTTCATACATAGCGCCTTATGCTCGGTTATCAAATATGGTAAAATTTTAAAAGTTTGAAGTCTAGAATTAAATTATAGTATTGAAAAAATACAGTTTAAAAAAATTCAAAAAGTTCTATTCATCTTAGGAATTTCAAAAAAACTTGTGAAGTCAGTCATCACATACTTCGGCTTTAACTAGTTGTTGATAGTTGTTAAATAAAATATTACAGTAGACCAAGAGACAAAAAAAGCCGGCGGAAAAAACTCTTGGCACTCTTTTTCAGTCAGAATTATCAAATTAATACAAATAGGTACAGTACAAATTGACCGTGACATGAAAAAAAAAACAAACACAAGACAGTTAATTGTGAGAGCCAATGTCATGCCACAACCAAATTGCTTACATAGTAGGTGCAATGAGCTATGGACGTACAAAACGAACATGACAAACTGGGACCAGAGTATTTGAACAAGAATGGAATAAAAAAGTCATAGTATCATTAGCAGGTAATTGATATTAGGTATCTCATGTATTTTTAACCCCCGACGCAAAACGAGAGGGGTGTTATAAGTTTAACGTGTCTGTGTATCTGTGTATCTGTCTGTGGTATCGTAGCTCCCAAACGGATGAACCGTTTTTCGTTTAGTTTTTTTTTTGTGTTATAGATAATTTTATCCCGAGTGTTCTTAGCCATGTTTCATGAAAATCTGTTCAGCCGTTTGAAGATCATCAGCTCTTTTCTAGTTGATGAGGGGATCTGACTACTTTCCATATGTCCTATCGATGCGAAATTTGGTACCGTATTGCTTCAATTATATTGAAAGTATATGGTAAGGGAACCATGACCTGATCAGCCGTTTGAAGATCATCAGCTCTTTAATAGTTGATGAGAGGATCTGACTACCTTCCATATATCCTATCGATTCAAAATTTGGTACCGTATTACTTCAATGAAATTGAAAGTGTATGGTAAGATTGCAATGACCTGATCAGCCGTTTGAAGATCATCAGCTCTCTTATTGTTGATGAGGGGATCTGACTACCTTCCATATGTCCTATCGATTCGAAATTTCGTACCGTGTTACTTCAGTGAAATTGACCTAAGGACTACCTACTAGTTAAAACTTAATCTAGTAAATTAAAACTTATATGATATCTAATACCTAACTAAGTTACTAACTCTACTAACTACTTTAAATACCTTCCCTAATTTTAAAACCTACTTTAAAAATTACAAAATAAAAGTAAAATTAAAAATTTTAAAAATCCCCGACGCGGCGACGAAGCTCGGAAAATAAAAATATTTTAAAGTACAAGTCTTACAGTCAATTATATATGGGACGATAATAAATTAGAATAGGTTTAAAATATTATTTGTTAGTTTTTAAGGTATTCTTTTGTGTCGGGGAGTTTTTAAAATTTTTAATTTTACTTTTTTGAATCATTATATAATAGGTTGGAGAAAAAGTCTTTTCGCATTATAGTATGTATGAATTTGTAATAAAATCTCTTTGGCTATAGTATGATTGAAAGTTAAAATTTTAAAGAACATAATTACAAATTCAAATTAGGAAAATGTGTGATTTTCATTTATTTTTCGTACTGTCAAGATGAGTGAATCTAATGAAGAAATTCGATACATTTTAAAATTTTACTACAAAAAAGGTAAAAATGCAACGCAAGCCGCGAAAAAAAATTGCGATGTTTATGGACCTAGTGCAGTGTCTGTGAGAGTAGCACAAATTTGGTTTAAGCGTTTTCAATCCGGAAATTTTGATGTCAAAGATGCACCTCGCTCTGGTCGCCGTATTACGGATAAAATGGATGCATTTGTGAAAAAGTGGAGCAAGATCGACATATCAGTAGTTACGACGTAGCTAAAGAACTGGGAATTTACCACAAAACAGTTATGGCGCATTTGAAAAATGCTGGGTACAAAAAAAAGCTCGATATTTGGGTACCTCACGAGCTCACTGAAAGAAACCTAATGAACCGTGTACTCATTTGTGATTCTTTATTACGACGTAACGAAACCGAATCATTTTTGAAGAAGCTGATAACTAGTGATGAAAAGTGGATCACGTACGACAAGAACGTGCGAAAAAGGTCGTGGTCAAAGGCCGGTCAGGCTTCACAGACTGTGGCGAAACCCGGGTTAACTCGCAATAAGGTGATGTTGTGTGTGTGGTGGGATTGGAAGGGCATTATTCATTATGAGCTGTTACCACCAGGCAGGTCTATCGATTCTGAACTCTACTACGAACAACTTATGAGATTAAAACAAGAAGTTGAGAGAAAGCGGCCGGAATTGATCAACAGAAGGGGTGTGGTGTTTCATCATGATAACGCTAACCTCACACATCTATAGCCATCCAGCAAAAATTAAGAGAGTTTGGCTGGGAGGTCTTCATGCATCCGCCGTATAGTCCTGACCTTGCACCTTCAGATTTCCACCTGTTTCGGTCTCTTCAGAATTCTTTGGGCAGTGTTAGGTTAACATCACGAGAGGACTGCCAAATCCACTTGTCGCGGTATTTTGAGGAGAGGTCCCAAAATTTTCATAGCAATGGGATCATGTCCCTACCTATAAGATGGCAAAAGGTTATCGAACAAAATGGTACATACATACTTTAGTTAAATGTCAATAAACTATATTAAAAAATGTTTTGAATTTTCTTAAAAAATGCGAAGAAACTTTTTCCCCAACCCAATAAATTAATCTAGTATTTATAATTTAAAAAGAATTAAGCAGGAAAATTAGCCCTGTTAAAGTAGTTTAATACACTTTATTGCACAATCCTTTAACAAATCCTATCAAAAAGTCCACAAAATGGTTAACTGAATGTTCAAAATGAAGCATCAGGCTTCAGTTTCCGTGTGTGGAAAAGATTACGGCAAACCTGACAAGAAAACCTTTTTGCAGGTTCACCGAATTTCTGTGAAACGGATCTATTTATGGGGTTTTTCGGTATTCGTGTGAATGAGAAAGATCTGATCTGAATTGAACGGTTTTTAAATCTGTAGGTAAGTGAAGGAAATCGCTTCTATTGACTTGTTTCAGTTTCAGAGATTTTTTCGGTTCTGCAATAGGTTGTTTACTTTTGTTTTTTATCCTTCCTAATGTTATAGATGTGAAAGTTTGGGTGGGATTGGGTTTATGTTTGTTTGTTCGTTCTTTCACGGTATAACGACTTGTTGTTTTGAGCTTCTATTTGCGGTGAAAACTGGAGTAAAGCAGTGAATTTTTTTTCTTATGGATATATGTTAGAGATGTAGTTGTAGAAAAAAATATTTATTATTATATTATAAAAATACTATGAATAAGGTCTCGTTCAACTGTATAGGTTTTGATTACCTTGCAGCGTCAACATATGCGGTATCTACGTGCATAAATGGCCGTATTTTTTATACTTTAACTTAGAAGTTCAGTTTTTTTCTTTTACAACGATGTTAGAGTACACAGTTTTGGTATTAATTTCAGATTGATTCACGAACAGACTATTATAATGAGGTCTCATTCAACTCTCTAGGTTTGATTACAATGTAGCGTCAAAATATGCGTCCACACGTTATTTAGAAAAAGAGTTTTGACAAATGGACATACAGACGGACAACACTGTTATTCTACAAAGATGCAATTATTTAGTTTTGAGGAGCTTTAAAAGGGTCTTTTTTCTTCTGAGGTATGAAATCGCAAAATTGATATTTTCAATTGTTTTTATATTTTATCACAGACTAAGTCTGTAATTGACCTCAATCTCACCTCATGATGAGGTCGAAGATGACAGCACACGGGACTTTAATTTGATCCTTACCTTGATAAAATCGAAGGTCTTGGTAAGCATGACGATGGCTGCCGCTCGCTCCTGCCATATCATTCTCCAGAAGCAGACCACGGTGTCTTCTGTAGGCCCCTGCGTCAATATGTACGCGTTGGGTTTTAATATACTCTGGAACAAAGGATAAATGACTTTATTACAATTACGTAGAGGCAACAATTTTTTTTTGAGTGTAATGTAATGAAAATGCCATAAAGAGATGCGGATTGAAAGACGATGTTGTAACTAAGATTGAAAAGGGTTCGCTGCCGTGGTTCGGGAAGGATGAGTGAAATTTGAGTTACGGAAGAGGTGTACAGAGCTCGGTAGAGTTACGGAAGAGTAATAGATGGCGTTGTCGGAAGGGGCCGCCCTAGGCGAACCTACGCGATATATGGTGTGTCGATATATTTAAAAATGGCCTAGTTAAAAGTACTCGTAACCAGTGATCCTGTACGAAAAGTATGTCTAGATTGAAGCAATTTGCGATCTCTTGTCTCTGCCTACCCCAAAGGGAGACAGACGTGAAATCATGTATGTTTTTACAAATTTGTATAAGCGGAATAGGGTAAGAATCGACCAGTGAAATTACAGTAACAATATGCTTATAACTTCAGCATTGAGACAGTTACATATGTTTAAGTTTTAGTTTTCCTTTTATAAGTATTGATATCAAGGAAACTGGATGCCCCAGATTATATGATGGGCGCAGTGATAATATTAATAACAATAAAACACTAAATTAAATAGTCTCTCAACAGAAATCTATCTGAAATCTCGTTCTTCCCGAGCAAGTGATCAAAACAGGGAATCAATTGTTGTATCTCCTCCTTTCAATACAAAAGTAGGCAAGCTCAAGTTATATGTTTTAAACGCCACAATAAGATAGGCAAAGGAGATGACATTACTTAAAGGTATTTTAAATAAAATCACGTTTTTTTACATTAAAAATTTTAATTGGAAGTGAATCAATCTTGATTACAAAAAATATAAATACTCTTATGTACATAATTCGCGCTCCCTAGTCTCTGCATACTCCAAAGGGAGCCAGGCATGAAGTTATGTATATTTTTTATGTAAAAAGTAAACCTAAATATACATACATACATACATAACTTCACGCCTGTATTCCGTATGGGGTAGGCAGAACACCAGAGGTAATAAAACCATCTGATGTCACGTTTGACAAATTTGGAGGCATTATAATAGTGGAGAGAGACTATTGCAGTGACAGGGGGTCAGCCTATCGCCCACAAAAAAGCCTCCCATAACACCTCGGTCCCTTAACTGACTTTTACAGTATGCCTGGGAAGAGAAGCAGCTGACACATTCTATGTTTTTCTTTCGCTCCCAGTCCAGCATAGAAGCATAACGTCTTGTAAATATACGTCTACCTAAAATATACCTAAATATACGTCTTTTTATAGATTGTTTTTTGTCTTTTTTGTTTTTATCTTTAATTTAAAAATCGAACACGAAACCGAACAATAAAGTTGTAAACAGATCTGTCCGCCCGTCTCGCAAGGATTTGAATTTTCATCAAACAATCGTCAAGCTGGATGGTTTCCAATCGCAGGAGACAGACGAACCAATTGAAATTGAATTGATGTACGACGCACCCGACAGTGGATCGCTTCATCGTTGAATTGAGATTTTATGATTTCTCTGTGGCGAAGAACATTTTGCATTTTAAACGAATTGATGTTTCTTTTGTATTTAATACGAAGAAACTGATGAAAACATAATATTGTCTTAAAAATTCAAAGTTCAAATTGTCATTAAGATTATCGATTGCAAAAAAAAGAATTGTCCGATTTCAAAAAACTAATGGTCCTTTCCAGTTTCTCAGTTTTAGATAGGTTTTTGGTTAATGAATAATAAACAATAATAACATTGTATTAGTGTGGTTTCAATGAGAAGCCACAGGGCGTTTTAGAAAATAAAATGATTTTTATTTGGTTTACGTAAAATAGTTTTTTTGTTCAAAAAAGTGCTGATGAATTTTGCGTACTGTTTGAAAAACTTTTACAACTCTCTGGCCATACAACGAGGTAAAACATTTTACAATCAATTAGCATTTTACTGCACAGTACAAGAAAAAAAATCAAAAACAAAATCTAAAACGTGTATTTTTAATCCTTCAAAGGAATTATACACCTACACGCTAAAACAAATGACGGCGGTGCATGATTCACTTGTTTTGAACGATGACACAGAACGTAAACAAGAGAAGGCACCATTATTCTTCTGGCAGTCACAAATGATGTAGTGTTTCCGTAGGGAATAATACACTATGTATTCCCAAAAAACATTTTATTGAGCAAACCTTGCAAAATCTGTAATCATCAATATATATAAAACTGTTCCGTTACTGACTGAGTGACTGAGGTACTGAGTGACTGACAGACAACGTACAGCCGTAACTACTAGGCGTAGAGAGCTGAAATTTGGAACATACATTCTTTAGGGGATGTAGGGGTGCACTAAGGAAGGAATTCCCGAAATTCCCTCGGGAACGGGAATTATTGGACTTTTTACTTTGTATGAAAAATCTTATTCCTTGAGTGCACCGATGTGAAACTTGGTGTAAAGGTTTTTCAATGTGTGTCTGGTTGTGTTTTGAAAGGAATTCCCGAAATTCCCACGGGAACGGGAAATATATGATGTTTTAGTTTGTATGAAAAAATCCCATCCCTTGAGTGCACGGATGTGATACTTGATATAAAGGTTCCACAATAAGTGTCTGTTTGTATTATGGAAGGAATTCCCGAAATTCCCACGGGAAGGGGTTGGACATTTTAGTTTGTTTGAAAAATCTTATTCCTTGAGTGTACGGATGTGATACTTGGCATGAAGGTTCTTTAAAGAGTGACTGGTTGTGCTACGAAAAAAATTTCCAAAATTCCCACGGGCACGGGAAATATATGATTTTTAGTTTGTATGAAAAAAAACTTATTCCTTGAGTGCATGGGTGTGATACTTGGTATAAAGGTTCTATCAGTGGTTGTCTGGTTGTATAGTTTCTGAAATTTCCACGAGAAGGGTAGTTAAGCGTATACGAAGTTGCGGGATAAAGCTAGTAATAAATAAAGCTAAGTTTAAGCGCCATTGATGGCCGCTTCAAACTATCCTTCTTATGATTTATATCTATTATTTTACATACATACATACATAACTTCACGCCTGTATCCCTTATGGGGTAGGCAGAACACCAGAACCTATAAAACCATCTGATGTCACATTTGACACGATGTTTGGAGGAATTATAATGGTGGAGAGAGACTATTGCACTGACAGGGGGTCAACCTGTCGCCCACAAAAATTTCAAAAAAACCTATATATTATTTAACAATTTAGAAATTCAACTTTGCGAGTCCAAATACAAAATATTCTTTTGTTACCTTAATATAAAAGATTTTAAACTACAAGAAGTCATTGTTTTAAAATAAAAATTATGTAGATATAACAGTGTATCAATAATTTTCCATGTTTTTATATTACTTTTATCGGTACCGCGGGATTTTCATCGTTTAATCTTACTTAATATAAACCTTCCTGAATAGTGCACTCCACTAGTGAGTGTGTGAAGATAGTATTTTTAAGTCTTATTTAATAATGATACAAATCTAATGATTGCATAATTAAACAAGTTATTACAGTGGGCTCGATATGACATAAGATTCGCTAATGTTAAGTTTCTATAATGCCAAATAAAAGACTTCAAATCCAACAGTTCCTGATTTTGAAGCTTCTAAAGAACATTGGCAGCAAGCCGTACAGTGCAAGTACCGTCTTTTTTGGAGTTCTGATAACACGTAGCGTAATGAAACTATTATCTGTTTGTTTGTCTTGAATATAGCAATAAAAACGTGAACATACTATATCTCTACAACTGTTCAGTAAGAAGTTACATGCATTTAAAAACGTACGTTTAAAAACAATATTAAAGTCATTTTTGTTTTTTTTTAAACAAATATGTCAAGTTGATATGTGTGTCAGTTGTGTGATGTACAATCTAACGACGTCGTCGAGCAGATTTTATTACTTACGTTTGAATAAAGAAAATAAAACTTCCATTTTTATTCATTTACAGAAAGTGCAGAAAAATAATAATTTATGGAAAATAAGTAGTCCAGTATAGAGCACAAAATACCAAAAGTTACATTTCCTACATCTCCTAATTTGTAATCGTTAGGGTACCCAGTCTGCCTACCTTCTTTGACATTAGAGTTACGTAAAATTAGAGATACGGCTCAATTTCTGGCTATATGCTATATAGGAGCAAAATGTCATAGCTAAGATTCAATTTGGTGGGTACTTCGTATACGGGCTTGTTGCATTTAATCAAATGAAATATAGCCCCATTAGGCTCTTCTACCAAAAGGCGCATATCTTGTACGTTAAAACTAAAGGGTCGTATTATAGAACAAAACTTAAGAGCAGTTTAATTTGAGATTAGATGATCTGAGTTTAAATAACGATTCCAGTTTTAAGTACGCGTCGTATTATTGAATGAATGTTAAGTTCTGTTTAGCTGAATCTTACTTACTTATCCGTACTTAGCATATAACAGTTTTTTCTATGGATAACACTTATTCTCGTTTACAATTTAATAAAAAAATTAAGCAGCTTCGTTTTACGTATTCTTTTTGTATGTTAGATTTGAATTCGTTTAAGTGTAGATTGGCATTCTTTCAATAATAAGCAAACGCAAATAGAGTTTTAAGTAAAGTTTTAAAATAAAGCTAAACTGTGATTAAACTAATATTTGTTCTACTGATATTCGTTTGGTTGTCGCAGTTTTATGTTACGTTTGATAATAAGCTCAACGATTTAAACTTTGTTTAAAACTAGTTTTAGTTTTAAGTATCGTTTTAAAATACGGCCCTAAGACTGCATCGAAATTCGATAAAAACTACCACAATTTTCAGTAGACATTAAATGAAACCAGTTGAAAAAGGAGGCTTATAAGAAAATGTTATAAACATTTTTAAAAGCCCCTCAACCAAGTTGCTTGAAATATTTTCTTATCTTATCTATGTGGACCTCAAAACCAAAGAGAATTTCATATTTCTTAAAAGTAAATATTTTAGCAAGCCGTCTTCCGTATCAAATTAAAATAAAAAATAGGTTGCTATGGTTTGAGTCATAAAAAGACGAAAAAGCTTTTCTGGAACACCCACACTTTTTATACACACAATGTGATGTCAATTTTATATAGGGTGACTTGACAAATTTTAGATACTGAAAGGAGAGCACTCTGTACTCGATTTTGTTCATAATTATGTAATAAAAATGGTACTTAATTTTCACTAGAATTCCCTATTAATAAATAAAGTTTTGTTACTATTTATTTTACTTAAGGCTGAGTTAATCGTGGCACGTGACCTGGCATGTGGATCGCTGCCAACGCTAGTGTAGTCATGCGTTTCGTAATCAATTCTTTTACTTTCGGTTAAATTTACTCGGTAAATGGTTAATACATATTTTTTATCATATTTTTTTCTCTTCAGGTATGATCTCAAACTATCAACCTGTATAGGAAGCAGGCTCATAAAAGTTAATCAATTTTAAAAAACTAATATCAAAAATATTTTCATTATTGAATAGTGTTATAATAGTACAAAGAGCACAAGGCCTAGTTCCAAGGCCTACATATAGAAATCAAATTGATCAAAGGCATTCTAACTTCATAATAAATTCATAAAGTTATAGTTAATGGAAATATTAGTAGGTAAATAATATCAAAACTAAAACAATTTTATTTTCAAGATGAGTTTCTTTAATTTTTTAAATATCGCGCGATGTCGACCCTATACCGGTAATAAATTTACAACTTAAGAGATAAAATAGGTTACGCATCCACATTTGATACATAATAGGTAACTGAGTCATCTTTTTGTCTAGCTAGAATGTCGTCTTAATTCTATCGGATTGACTTAGATTGATTTTTGTCGAAAGCTTAATCTAAAAGTCTACTGACCACAAGACTTTTGGAGCAGATGTGTTTTAAAACATATCTATCTATCCAGATGCGGTTGAGTACTCTTTAAAACTTGGTTATTGTTTATTTGCGTGTATTTTTTTATTTAATAAAGTGTTCTTAAGTTCAATACCTAATTTCTTTTCCATGCTGGACTGGGAGCGAAAGAAAAACATAAAATGTGCCAGCTGCTTCTCTTCCTGGGCATACTGTAAAAGGCAGTTAAGGGACAGAGGTTTTATTGGAATTTTTGTGGGCGATAGGCTGACTCCCTGTCACTGCAATAGCCTCTCTCCATCATCATAATACTTACCTCATTTTTCAAACGTGACATCAGATGGTCTTAAAACCTCTGGTGTTCTGCCTACCCCGTAAGAGATACAGGCGTGAAGTTATGTACGAGTATGTATATAAGTTTAATAATTAACAGTATCAGAAGACAGAACATAAAAAGAGTAAAGAAAACTATATAATTTTTGTTCGGAGAATAATCGTTGCGTACAATAAGTTTATCTATGCTTCCGTTATCAGTAAATTAATACTATATTATGGATAATATCAATTCAATTCTACTATAATAATATACGCGATAGTTTGTAAGAATAGTCGGATTATTAGTGTCTGTGTCTCATTCAGGCTAATATAATATAATAATATAATCCCCAGACAATCACACCAACTATGTAAATGGTAAGCATAGCTTGTGTTATGGGATACCATGTAGCGAACTATGGGGGGACCTAGTATATAAATACATAAATAGATAAACACCAAGACACGGAACATTTTTTTTCTTGTTCCGTGCGGATATCGAACCCTCAACCACTGGCGTCTGAAGCAATTAGGTTGGTTTACCTCACCGCCAAAGTGGTCGTCAAAAAAGGCTGTTTCTGCGCTCAGTGGGATAATCTGAAATTTTGCACACATGTGGAGCAAAGCCTTGGAATAACTTATGGGATACATTTTATCCTTATTTTCACGCGACAGATAAAACAGATAAAACTTCGAGAACATCAAGAAGATTTTCGTGGGATTGAAGAAAAATCTATCGTGCTATTAAGATTTAAGTTAAATGTAAAATATAAAAATGTAGGTGTTTATAAGAAAAGATAAATGGATAAAAACATTAAAATATTTCAGAAAACCATTATTATTAGTCTTTAAGTATCATTGTATATTTTAAACTGTGTGTACATAAATTATTAAATAAATAAATAAAACTTAAGTCATCATTATAACTTATCATTAGGTGTCATGGAAGACAATCGTTCCATCATTACTTATAAAATAAATTTTGGAACACTACAAAAAAAGAAATATAAAATACATAGATAGGTACATAATTTACAGGTAGGCAGAACACCAGAGGTTATAAACCATATGACGTCACATTTGACCAATTTCGAGGCGTTATAATGATGGTGAGAGACTATTGCAGTGACAGAGGATCAGCCTATCACCCACAAAAAAAAACCTCCCATTAAACCTCTGTCCTTTAACCGACAGTATGCCCGGGATCAGAAGCAGCTGGCACATTCTATGTTTTTCCTTTTTCTTTGCTGGAAGAGCGATTTGTAAAAAAAAAAAAACCATAATTAACAATAATGAACAATAAAAAGAAGAAACAATTCACTTCATAGGAAAGGAAAGAGACATAAATCAATTATTGGTTCATAAAGTAGGGTTTACTCTGAAACAGATGCATATCGTTCGCCAGTATTTCACTTGCACATTTTCATCGTGCTAACACGATTGGAAATGCAGAGTTTGAATTTTGTTTCCTGGAAATACGACTACATTTCTAGGGGTAGTCCTGGGCGTCGTTCGCCCGCTGCACACTTATTAGATTTTGTCGTGATAAGTAAGGTTTATAGGTAAACGCGTATATTGAAATTGAGGTTTTAAAGATTATGGTTAGATATTGTATATTTGTCTTAAGTTTTCGCGATTCGTACTATTAAATAAAACACTTTTTAACCGGATTTATCGCGTATATTTACATTTTAAGTTTTGACTCGACGTTTCGGTGTCTTTTCAGACCCCGTGGTCACGAGCGACTGGTCTGAAAAGACCACGGGGTCTGAAAAGACACCGAAACGTCGAGTCAAAATTTAAAATGTAAATATACGCGATAAATCCGGTTAAAAAGTGTTTTATTTATTGTATATTTACTCAACGCCAACGATATACAGGGTGTTTCCGTTATATTGACAACGATATAACGATATAATGGGGGGTAGGTGGGCTTATTCTGAACATACTGGTTTCGAGTACTACTAGCCTATCTCTTATAGTTTAGTAAATATGAGTATTTTTCATAATTTTCAAAAAAAAAACAAATTTTCACCTTTCACTCTAAATAAATTTTTTCGTGTCTTCTCAAAATAATTTTCGTTATTTTTTAATTTTATTAGCTCATTTAAGAGTATAAGATTATGAAATAAATAAATAAAAAGCTTTCGCTATCAATTTTAATTGCAGCAAAGGAAAAATATATTTTCAAATCAATAATTGAGTCATTAAAACCCTTTACCGTTAAATAAAGTTATTATCGTCTTCTAGTATTTCAACTGTACACTCTCATCGAGCTAGCAAGTTTAGGAATGCACAGTTTGACTAGTTCAAACTAGCTCAACTTTCGGGGATTGTACAAAGTTGAACTACTGGGAAAAAAGGATTTATTATTAACAATTTTGAAATAGCAAATCACTAACCTTATGGTTATATGACATACGCAGAACACGTAGGCAGAACACCAGAGGCTATAAAACCATCTGATGTCACGTTTGATAAATTTGGAGGCATTATAATGGTGGAGAGAGACTATTGCAGTGACAGGGGTCAGCCTATCGCCCACAAAAAAATCTCTAATAAAACCTCTGTCCCTTGACTGACTTTTACAGTATGCCTGGGAAGAGGAGCAGCTGGCACATTCTATGTTTTTCCTTTACTCCCAGTCCAGCATGGTTGTATGATTATCTTAGTAATATTTAAATATCATCCTGTATATAATGAGGATTGTGTTTTATAATAAGTATATGTACCTAATATTTGTCAGTGTTCCGCGATGAACAGTTAAAGTATGTTTTATTCAATATAATGAATCGTGAATATTCATGACTTTAAAATAAATAAATAGAAAGGTTTATTTGGTTTCAGATTTATTGTATCCACTTCTGCATGTGACCTCATTAAATAAATAAAAGACCTAAATAGACTATAAACTGCAAAATGAGCTCAATAAACGGGACAAACCAGTTGCAATCTAATTGCTAAAAGCATTATCTCCTCTAATAAAGTAAAAACAGAATGCCCTCAGTTATAAAATGGAGCACAATTTTCTTCCAGTGTCGTTCCAAGACCTGAGTTAATCTTAACTACCCCTGAGTAAGTGCGGTGGGAAAATTCCAGAAAATATCACAGTAATGAAAAAGTTAATTCGGTTTAGTCGGGTTGAATAAAACAACTTGTAAGCCAGTTCTATACTTCTGACTTAAGTCTGTGTTGAAGTTGGAAATGAAAGGCGGAGAAATCTTGTTTGAAAAGTAATTGAACACAAATTATGACTTACGTAAAAATGAACACGGTAGTTTGATAAATGAAATGTGAAAATACTTTTGAAACAGAATACTTATTTACTAGAGTACCTATTGTTTTTATTTTAAATCCTTGCTTTGTTTTTAATCAAATAGATCACATTTTGAAAAGTATTTGAAATGGAATTTGAAAATTTGTATTTTTAATTTTAAATTTATATTTACTCATTGTAGGCTTTATTATTTTAAATTTGCTGTTGAATTTTTTTCTAATCGACATTTTGAAATTGACACAAATCGGGTCATAGATATTGTATCGTGATGTTAATAGCCTATAAAGAGCTCCAAAATCTACTCTTAACCTAACGAAAACTGCTGTAGATTACCCCGAAGATAATATAAAATAATAAATTAAATCCCCAGACAACCACACCAACTACATGGCCCCAAAGTAAGCATAGCTTGTGTTGTGGGATACCATGTAGCGAACTAGGGGAAACCTAGAATATAAATACATAAATTTACCCCACCGCCAAATTGGTCAAAAAAGGCTGTTTCTGCGCTCGGTGGGAAAATCTGAAATTTTGCACACATGTAGAGGAAAGCCTTGGAATAACTTATGGGATACATTTTATCCTTATTTTCACGCAAAAAACAGATAAAACTTCGATTCCGTGCGGGAATCGAAACCGCCACCACTAGCGTCTGAGGCAGATAGGTTTACCCCATCGCCAATTACAGAAAGACGTTCCCTTTTTAGATGAAATACAGTACTTATTCTCGTATCTACGCAACAAATATATCATCATCATCAAACTTTTCTAATTACTTCTCTACTGAGACGTGAGTCCTTCCCATGAGTGGTTTAGGCAGTAATCAACCTCTAAGCCACTGTGCTGGTTAGTTGATATCAAAATTTTCAGAGCGTTAAAATGGCTTCTGAAATTCCTTCCGACTGTTTACAAGTACGGATGCACCAGACACTGACAAAAACTTTGAAGAAAGTCGGCCTTCAGCATCGGCAACGTGCACTCCGAATCACAGAAATTAGCGTGAGAAATTAAGCGACAGTGAGAGCGATAGCGACGCGGGCAGCGGCGCGGGCAGCGATTTCCGCGACAAGATAGAAAGTATTGAGTTTGTATGAAACCGCGACAAATTGATCGAGCGCCCGCTGGCGTCGAGAACGGCATTCCCCGCGTCGCTACCCGAGCCAATGTTCCATTTGCCATCCAGTTTGCAGCATAATGATGAGCAGTCACACATCTTTGTACCGACAGCGCGAAACGTTGCTTAACCTGAGCTGTATTATATGACACAGGACCAACTGCGCAACGACGTCAACTAATATCTAACACAGATGATAGCTCTTTTTCGACAATCTCTGTGGTGCAGTGGTCTAGCCATTACTTCACCAATCGCGAGGTCGCGGGTTCGACTGCCGCACGGAATCGTATCTCATAACACAAGCTTTGCTTACTTTGAGGCCATGTAGTTGGTGTGATTATGTATGGATTTTATTCTTTGCAATTGATATTTTCATTTCTTTACGTTTTTATCCGAAATCCTTATTTACACTATCTACTTTAAATTACGGAATTAGTTTTACCGTGTTAGACAATCAAAGTTCTCGGATCCGAATGGTAGTTACAAATTAGCTCATTCGAACAAACAAACTTTAAGCTTTAAGCTATTAGTTTAAGCTTGCATCCAGCTAGGTCCTTTTGTAAATAATCCATTCATAGCGTTACTTGTAGCTCGGATGTAATGAACAGGTATTTAAAATGCAACATGCGATCAAGAAATGCAAATCACGGAATCCGATTTGCTTTATAATTTCATTGATTGTTGTACCCGATTTTTTTGGTGTGCTTGTGTTTTTATTTGTGGGAACTCAAAAGATGGCGCAACATAGATGGCTGTGTTTATAGCCCAAATATAAATTAAAACATAGATTTCGTTTGAGTCAAGTTACGTACTAATAATATCACATTTTTACATCTAAAATATTCGTTCCAATGAAAAATTTTGACAACTTTTATAGTAGACAAATATTGGCGACCTTTGGCTCTAAAAGTATACTATAAAGTAGGTATTTTAATAGTAAAATACTTGAACAAGAATCGAATGCTAAAACATGTTTCGATAACTGTTACAAGACTTTTACATAGCTGCTTTATTTCATGGGCACGGTCATTCATATTCGTTACAATGTAAAATAACACGAGAAACAGAACTTGCTTATATTTGTTAGAAAAGTATAAGCAGTTTTCTCTACCGCCTAGATAAGGAAAAGCAAATAACAGCAAAGCAGGTATATGAAACGGCTTCGCCATGCTTGTAAGTAACTATGTTATCGTATACAAGCTAGCGTCAGGTTAACTTGAGATATTTTATTTGTAAAGGTCTCGACAAGGCTACTTTCCATTATTTACTTTGGAAGCTAATCTCTCTAGAAAACATTCGAATAGATATATTTTTTTCAAGTGTTAAGACGTAGGAAAACATTGTAGAATATATTGCATTAATGCTGTTTGCGAACTGAGAAAATCATCTCTTATCATAGGAATACTCATTTTTATAAATTTTCATAACTCTGGCCTAGAATAGAAAATCATAGAAAATCAGCTGGCGACGACACAGCGACCAACTGAGATCAAGAATCTTGGATCAATTGAGCAGTACTATTTATTGATTAATATCAATATTAACTGTCCTATATTTTACACTTTGAACTCGGAACGTTAGTTTTTTATTGGAAGTGTCATCTTAAACAAAAACAATTTACGTATTTAGATATGATTAAATAGAAAATATGCCTATCTATTAACTGGTTTGAACTTGTTGTTATTATTACAGTATTACAAAACCAGATTTTATAAGGTTTTTATACAGGGTTAATTTTAATTAACGCATCACCTCTTGCCAAGAGCCACGACATTTTACAAATCTTGTTAAATAACACAAAAAATTAAAACAAAAAATTTTTTGCTCCTTATTCTACATTTTGTTATTATTCTGAAGCGATATTTTACAGCGCAAGGTGCGTGGCATACCTACGCTCAGAGTAAATAGAGTTACGCCTCTAAACAAAGGCTATAAATATTTTTTGTATGGGATAACTAAAATTTTAAAAACTATTAATTTTAACAAGTTGTAGAACAAATGTTGGTGGGATTGATGTTGAGAGGCTGCCTGCAAGAGGTGATGCGCTAATTAAAATTAATCCTGTATACTTTGTTAGATTTCATTATAGCAAGTACAGTTCCTGATACGGTGATCACTTATAATATAAAGGCAAGCTTTATCATCATTATCTTCATAAAAATTGCTGGACATAGGCCTCCCCCAGCGTTTACCGGCAGCGTATTTACAAAAGCTATACCATTAGAGTGAAAGTGCAAACTGAACTGGCTTAGCTTTTGTATGACAAAAACTTGCCCAAACCCTAATCCATTCTAGTACAGAAATTGACCGAAGTCGTGTAGACTTTGTGAGATAACTTCAATTGAACATTGCAGCAACAAAAGCTATCCCATTTGATATCGATATTTACCGATCGTTGGCTTTAATTTGATACTTAAATGGCAATTGTTCTGATTTTCAAAGATAGAAATAAAATGTGCATGCATTATGACCATCGTTATTTTGATGACTTAACGTTTGACTTTTGACCATGTCGGGATTGTCCAGGGTTGACTATAATAGCTGACCAGGTTTATGGCGCTTCGCCGGCCGCTGCCGCGGCACCGCTCGCTTCGCTCGCTCGGCTCGCGCACGTGTATAACTATATGCAACTTAACATGCTCCTCCTCGCTGCGCTCGTCGTCGCACCTAACCGTACTGATTCCGCCTTCCGATGCGGGAGCCCTTCTTGTAGCTTATCTCTTTCATCGCAATGTATATCAAACAAAGATATACCTACTTTTCATCTTGACAAAAGCTTATCTATTTGAGTGAATATGTATTATACAGTACTAGGTTTTGTCTTTGCATTTCTTTGAAAATTACAAGAGCAAAAGCTAATCCATTTCAGTAAATTTTTTTACTGAGTTAGATTAGGTATTGTCGAGTAATATGCATAAACAAAAGCTCCTCTATTAGAGTCTGACTCGTGACTCAAATAGTATAGCCTTTGTATATTCGCTTACCGGCAACGGCGACCATATCGCAGTCCACCATATTCCCCACCACAACGTAGTTTCTTTTTTTAAATGCTTCGGTTTTTCTATTACTTTTTTTATACTTCCATGCTGGACTGGGAGCAAGAGAAAAACATAGAATGTGCCAGCTGCTCTTCCCGGGCCTACTGTAAATGTGGCCGATCTTATTTGGAGATCTTTTTGTGGGCGATAGGCTGACCCACTATCACTGCAATAGTTTCTCTCCCTCATTATAATGCCTGCAGATTTGTCAATCGTGACATCGTATAGTTTTATAAGATCTGGTGTTCTGCCTACCCCATAAGGGATACAGGCGTGAAGTATTTGTGAATATTTGTGTTTTTTATAAGAAAACTTCACAAAACACCGGGTACTCGAGTGACACGTGCTATTTTTCACCGTAAAAGCCCGTTCACACATGATACGTTTTACTGGATAGCTTTTTTGTATCGAAAATACGTATACTCAATACTGTGCCATATGTGAAGTCACCCATACAACTCCATACGCCATCGATAAAAAAAAAACGTATCCGGCAAAACGTATCCAGTAAAACGTACTATGTGTGAACGGTTGGCTAGAGTAACAACTTATCTTGATTTAACAACAACTTTCCGTGGTATTTTAAAGTAAAGACCTAAGTAATTTATTACGTGGTAAAGAGTGTTTATCAATGTAGGTGGTATTTTATGCAACAGCTATTCGCGTTGATAAGATTTAATTTGTTTTCTGAAATAAATACTAGATTTCAGTTTGTGTAAAGGAATATTCTTTTAGTGAATAAATAATGCTTTTTTTAGGATCTTTTTTTTTGCAATTAAAGCTCATTTTATAAGCTAGTGTGATAAAAAAAATTACTTACATCTATATAGGAGGCGTTAATATAATCAGAATCGGGCTCTCGGTCCACTGTTTCTAGCACCACTCTGTTGTAGTCATCTGTGGGCAAAAATACAAAACATTTTAGATAAAAAACTTCATTTGATGATAAAAAAATAGTTATCCACATTATTATACAGGGTTGATTTGTAGTCACCGGCAAAATATTTTTTACGTTATACGTAATAAGTAAATCATTTTTGCAAAAAAAGGTATTTATTTGTTTTCACAAGGAATTCAAAAAAAAAATCAGATTTCGCTGCTACGAAAATCTTGTAGTACTACTTCGTAGTATTATCAGTGAAATTCCGCGTCGTAATACCTATGTTCATCAACAGAGACTATTTATCGAAAAGTTTCTGATGTCATATCTAAATTTTTGGCACTGGGCGATACAAAAATAAACATGAAGGTATGTTTTTATCGTATCAATATGCCGCGATTTACAAGTTTTAAAATATAATTATGTCTAAATAAATATTATGTATCCTAATATATACAAAAGAGCACCTTGTGATTAAAATACCGCAAATGGTTGCTTCAATACAGGCTATGGCCTAGTGAAGCAACCACTAGATATTAAGTATTTCTTGTAAATTGTGTTCCTGGTTAATAAATATTTTTTTTCATTTTCATTTCATATTGTTCCACATTCATAATGTATTAAATATTGGTAAATTAAATTTAACCCAACCAGAATATTCTAGTCTTCGAACAAAATCTTCAACAGGCACTGTCACTTGCACCATGTTACAGAGCAAATATGATGGCGTTCATATGCCAAAAAATAACGTAAAAAATTTAGTGTCCTTTTTTACGTACGATTACACTCTGAGTTAAAAAGAGATGCCCATATATATTTAAAAGTGATGACTTTAATGCCCAGTCCTTTGTTTCTTTAGTCATTGGTAGTACGCCATCTATTTATTCTCCGTTTTTTTTTCATTCAAATCCTGCACTCTTTTACTTCAAGTTCATCTTCACTTGAGTAAAATTAATAAATACAGATATCGCAAGTTAGGATGTAGACTGGAACAAAACTTTTACAGAGTGTTATATAGTAGCATGAGAGTATCTATGTAGAATATATAGAAAAATACATAGAAGTATCGATGTTTGCCTAATTCACATAACAAAGAATCTTTCCGTTTGACCAAAAGCCCTACTCGTATATTCGTTATAATTACATTACATGAAAAAAAAAATGAAAATATTCTGTTACTCTTTGATTATTCTTGATCTAAAAAACCAATAGCTAATTAATAATTATACTGTATTTTAATATCCTAGTATATTAAAACACCATTTTCATGAAACGAAAAATAAAACCCAAATTTGTTTGAGATGTAAGCCAGTACAACAACATCTGTTCTATTATGTCACTCATATGTCATACAACAATGCAGCCATTGCACGAAAATGTATTTACGAAAACTCATTGCTGTTTAAACATTGTCTACGGTTAAATTTCAATAAACTGTTTGGAAATCGGTCGTAAGTTGAAATCTCATTTTACACACAACCATCCTTCAACTGTTTCTAAAGTAATAATAAGTGAAAGAACATAATCAATGAATGCAGTGCGGTAAGAAAACCGACTTTACGTCTGCAATTTAAGGTTGTCAATGAAAATATTCTCCTTCTATTAAATATTCTATTCGCTTTCCATGCCGAACTGGGAGCGAAAGAAAAAACATAGAAGGTGCCAGTCGCTTCTCTTCCCGGTCATACTGTAAAAGTCAGTTAAGGGACAGAGGTTTTATTTGCATTTTAGTGGGCGATAGGTTGACCCCATGTCAGTGCAATAGTCTCTCTCCATCTTTATAATATCTCCTATTTTGTCAAACGTGACATCATATGGTTTTATAGCCTCTGGTGTTCTGCCTACCCCATAAGGGATACAGGCGTGAAGTTATGTATGTATGTTATGTAAATATTTTCCGTACCCATACATTTTTTTTTCGAAACTTTAAAAATTTTCATGGAGTACTCAATCTATTTCGATGAAATGTATAGGTACGGGACCACCTCTGAAGTATCGTCTATCATATTATCAAAGAATATTACAAGAATATTTAAAATTTATTCATAAATTGTCCAAAAAATCGTGTAACAAAGACGCAAAAAAACATACACACGAATAGAGAACCTCCTCTTTTTGGAAATTTACTTCGGTTGAAAATTTGCTTCTTTTCTTAGGGCTAGGTAGTGTTAATGTAACTTTATTTTATCTATTAAAAAAAATCTAGACTCAGGTTGTTTAAAAAGCTGATCGCAATAAAAAGTTATCAATAAAAAAATATTTACTAATAAAACAAACAATTTAGAACATTAGTCATTTAGACGACCACTTTGGCGTTGGGGTAAACCTATCTTCCTCAGACGCCAGTGGTTGCGGGTTCGATCCCCGCACGGAACAAGGAAAAAAAAAGGTTCCGTGTCTGGGTGTTTATCTATTTATGTATTTATATTCTAGGTTCCCCCCTAGTTCGCTATATGGTATCCCATAACACAAGCTATGCTTACTTTGGGGCCATGTAGTTGGTGTGATTGTCTGGGGATTTTATTATTTTATTATATTATTATTTATCATTATTACCAACACTGTGTTACGCGCGTACCGTATGTCCCTACCTTCAAATAGGCACACCTACCCATAGATTTATATAACACCTACTAAGAGAGATTCAAACATACAAACTTTCATAACATTTTCCGTACCGTACGCGCGTATCATACGCGGCGTTTGGCGCATTCCGAACGTCCGTATCGAACGCGCGTATGGTGCGGACGTTGCAGTTTTGTATGAAACGCGCGTTCGAACCCGTGACGCAGCGTTGGTTTATGAAACATATTAAATTTAAAATATCGAATCGTGTCAGCTGAAAACAATATTAATATGCAACATGATTACATCATAATTCAACTATAACCATTTCAAACTGGCTACGTGAGCTTCACTTTATATTACACGGCTACCCATGTTAATGATAAAATGAAACAAATTGTAATAATGAATTTAAACCCGCAAAATTCAAAACTACTGTCTTTAATTGGAGATGCTGCTTAGGCTTAAATATTTATACCCACGCAAGTCACATTGATTGGCGTATATTTATTGTAAAGCAACCTAGGCACCATAGCTTTTTAAAGCATTGGCAAAAAACTTTGTCTTTTATTGGCATTTTTGCCATGAATAAAGATTGCACAGTTTATAAAACGTTATAGAAGTTATAAATCGTCGTACGAAACTTTACATATGTTATCATTTGGACACATTATGGACACTTTTGGCGATAGCTACGTGACTTGGATTTGATGCCAAAAATATACCGTGCTGAAGAATAAAATAATGTTTGATGTTAGGAAGTTGAAAATCTTTTTCATAGATTTGATATTTTATATTAAAAAATAGAAATAATTATTTCTGACACTCACACAATATTCTTTAGCTCAAGTTAAGTTTCTTAAAGAACTTGTGTTATGGATACTAGATAACTGATATACTTAAGAGATATATACACATGCAAATTGAATAAATACATATTTTTTATTAGAATAAACTTAAATAAACATATAAACATCCATGACTTGACGACTAATATCTGTGTTCATCACACAAATATCCGCCGCCGCGGGGATTCGAACCCAGGACCTCTGGCATAGAAGGCAATGTATGTTACCGCTGCACCAGCCGGTCGTCGAATATTAATATTAATATTTCCTACATGTTATGATTATAATTTTTATGATTACTAAACATTTTCAGAGTTTGGTTCTAAGTTGGATTTTAGCTCTTTGTCCATCGTTGTACATCTTTATTGAATGGAAGGGTATTGTTACAATCGCAAACTTTGGTTTGTAATATCTCATTCAAGTCGTGAGAAAAGAAAGAGTGAAAAATATAACAGCACATTTATATAACTCCTTTATCTGCTTAGGCTTAACTTGACTGCATAGAATTTTTGATACATTCCTTTTGTTATCTTTCCTTTTGATGTGTTTTGTGGCTATGGTGTTATCTGGCTCATTTTTTGGATGTTTGCATTGATCTAGGCTTAGTGAATACAAGAAAGAAGCCAATGGTGAGGTCGTGGGTTCGTTCCCGGCACGGAACAAGAAAAAAAAATATTCCGGGTCTGGGCGTTTATTTATACAGGGTTGTTGCTTAGTCACCGGCCAAATTTTTTTCACAAAATAAGTATCTTTTATAGAAACAATTTTTTGCAAAAAAAGGTTTGCATTTTTTTTACAAGGAAAATAATATATACGCTAACATATTAAGCAAAGCAAGGTCACTCTAAATTATGAATTAATACCATTAAAATAAAGACGACTACGCGCTACTACAAAACGTCTTGTAGTACTACGTCGTAGTATTATCAATGAAGTGCCGCGTCGTAGTAGCTTTGTTCAAAAACAGCGACTATCAATATATATAAAACTGTTCCGTTACTGACTGAGTGACTGAGGTACTGAGTGACTGACAGACAACGTACAGCCGTAACTACTGGGCGTAGAGAGCTGAAATTTGGAACATACATTTTTGAGAGGATGTAGGGGTGCACTAAAGAAGGAATTCCCGAAATTCCCACGGGAACGGGAAATATAGGACTTTTTAGTTTGTATGAAAAATCTTATTCCTTGAGTGTACCGATGTGAAACTTGGTGTAAAGGTTTTTCAATGTGTGTCTGGTTGTGTTATGAAAGGAATTCCCGAAATTCTCACGGGAACGGGAAATATATGATGTTTTAGTTTGTATGAAAAAATCCCATCCCTTGAGTGCACGGATGTGATACTTGATGTAAAGGTTCCTCAATAAGTGTCTGTTTGTATTATGGAAGGAATTCCCAAAATTCCCACGGGAAGGGGTCGGACTTTTTAGTTTGTATGAAAAATCTTATTCCTTTTGTGTATGGATGTGATACTTGGCATGAAGCTTCTTCAAAGAGTGACTGGTTGTGCTACGAAAAAAATTCCCAAAATTCCCACGGGCACGGGAAATATATGATTTTTAGTTTGTATGAAAAAAACTTATTTCTTGAGTGCATGGGTGTGATACTTGGTATAAAGGTTCTTTCAGTGGGTGTCTGGTTGTATAGTTTCTGAAATTTCCACGAGAAGGGTAGTGAAGCGCATACGAAGTTGCGGGATAAAGCTAGTTTGTAATAAAGTTTGTTGTGCCATATTTTATTTTTTTTGTACTGAGCGATAGTAAAATAAATATGCAGGAAGGTTTATATTGTATCAAAGTAAATAACGTTTAAATTTGGCTGGTGAATAAAAACAACCCTATTTGTATTTATATTCTAGGTTCCCCCTAATCCACGACGAGGTATCTCATAACACAAGCTTCGCTTACTTTGAGACTATGTAGTTGGTGTGATTGTCTGTTTTTTTTATTTATGAGTAACTTAACATACTTAGAAAGGGTCATTAAAATAAACAAACTATTAGCTTCGGAGACAGAAAAATGATGTCAGATTACACATTTGGTAACGTTATTTTGATAATAGTTACAAGTTTTTAGACATCTCTTACATCTACACTTAACAATTCCGCCCTCTTTATATTACTTGTTTTAAGAACTCAAACAAAGCGTTACATTTTAATACCTTGACTTGATATTTAACCAACAGTACTAAAGTCAAATGTATTTGGTTATGTCTAGAATCATATTTTTATTTACATCGTCTGCATTTTATAGTTTCAAGTGCCTTGATTCTCTCAGCATGAAACTAGAAAGCTTAAGGTCAGGGAATCTCCTTGAAAATAAACGGGTGGCTTGCGTTTCAGTAAAAAGCTTCGAGAAAAGCTAGTGTGGAGAATTTATTAAGTGCTTACATATCCAGTTTCAAAATAAAGCTTTTTATCTTGAGTTTTCATCTGTTGAGTTTTGAATATGTACCAGATTAACTTGTGAGTTTTTTATTGTAACATTTGGACACTATTTCCATTGAGCAAACTTGAATCTGTCTGGGTGCTACTTTTGGTTTGGCAATTTAGGGTTGAAAGTTTGGTTGAGTGATTTCTACATAGCCTCTTTTCGTGACACAACACTCTTTCTTCTAAATTTAAATTCAGGCAACAACAGCTTTGAACACAAACAATGATATTTTTATTCATTTAAAAACAAAGCATTCTACTCTCTTTCAAATTGCTATGCCCAACAGGATTCCTAATGTAGATATGTATTACCAAATAATTAAGAACTAATTTACCATTGTGGAATGAAACAAAAAGATTGAATTGAAGTATTAAATCTAAATACACAAGCAAATAAATAAAACACTTTTTAACCGGATTTATCGCGTATATTTACATTTTAAATTTTAACTCGACGTTTTGGTGTCTTTGTAGACCCCGTGGTCACGAGCGACTTAATAAGTTAGGTTCTTTACTATAGTTATTATTTAATTTATTTCGGACTTATATTTTTTTACATATTATTTGAGCTGTGCTAAAAAAGTTCTTTCATTTGATACCTCACTCGAAACCGTAAAGAAATTTATTTTTCTACTAAGTCACTTAAGTCGAGGGAACAGATGAACATCCATACATATAGGTAAAAAATAAATAAATATAGTGATGACATATTTGAACAGCGCAAACAAAGCTCTTTAATTTGATAGGTACCCCAAAAAACCGGTTGAGAATTCTTTTTTGTACGTCTTTACTTTAAGGCTTCTAGAGGGCGCTGTAGTCAATTTAACGTAATTTTATGTAGCCTATAACTAGCGGACAGTGAAGAGGTTTCTAACGACACCTCATTTGTCCTATTATGATTACTGGTTTAGAAGTTCTGAGGGAACAGATGAACATCCATACCCACATACATAGATACATGTCAAAATCATAACCCTCCTTTTTGCTTCACCGTAGTCGGGTAAAAAATAAACAAATACAGTGGTGTGGTGACATATTTGAAATATGCAAACAAAGCCCTTTTATTTGATAGGTATGTAGCGACATGCGTCATCAGCATATTTTGTAAAACCTAACTTAAGACAGGCCTGGCTCACTCCGCGCGGTACATCCGTTATTTACCTACAGCGAAGCGCTCCGCCGGCGGATTTCGAATGGGTCGTGTGTCACGAGCGCGCCCGTCGGGACGTTGTAGATACCTACCTACCTAATAGCACTCACAGTAATTCTATGATCGAGGTCGCAAATAGTATTTAAAAATGGACATAAAAAGAAACAAATATTCAATTAGATTATGTTTAGATTTGATTATGTTCAATTTAGCAAACAAAACATAGGTAGTATTACTAGGTAAGTTGTAACAATATTTTTTACAAAGGTAGAATAACAGTTATACCTACATCGGTAGATACTTAATTAAAAAAAGGAGATTAATTATTCTTCACTAGGCAGCAACCCTAACAGCGTAAGAAAAGATAAGAGGTATGCGATAGAAAGAGACAGAACTTCTAGATATATAAATTTGCAGGTATGTAACGCTGTGCGAGCTGAATTCCACCGTATCGCGTCGTAGCAAGACTCGAATTTATTTAGATCTTCTTGCGGAGTAATTCTTCTGTACCAACGGTACTATTACTTATTCTGTGCTTAATCGTCTGCGGTGGGCAGTCGTGTCCCTCACCCGCTCTGTTACGCTAGTCTTTTATATATTGTATCACACACGTAATGTTTTAATACAGTGAATATTATATTTAATTAAATTTAATTTCACGCACCCAGTCTACATATTAGCAACCTTCTGATAAACTAGAGTTATACCTATGATCGAGTGAATTAGTGACTATTAGAAAATAAATACAGCATACATCCGTTATGGTACACCAAAAGAAACGGTAGAGATTTTTTTTGTACGTCTTTACTTTAAGGCTTCTAGAGAGTGCTGTAGTAAATTTAACGTAAAGTTGTGTAGCCTATAAACAGCGGACAATTAAGAGACTTTCAAAAACATCTTATATGTCTAATTATGATAACTAGTTTAGAAGTTTTAAGAGAACAGATGAACATCCATACACACATACATATTAGTCAAAATCATTACCCTCGTTTTTGCTTCGTTGTAGTCGAGTAAAAAAAATTTCTCCTATATTAACCTCATTGTTCTTATTGTTATTCCTATGAAAAACAAATAAAATACTTACAAGGTGTCACTTTTTGATTTTGATTTTTATGCGCATTACTCTTTTTCATGGCATGTCTACAGGAATGTGTCTCCACTTTAACGGCAGTCTGAAACAAATAAAATATTTCAAATAAACAGTCACATTAGTATTGATTTTTGCTCTTGCTCCAATTAAAAACTATTCGTGTTCGGCCACACTGAATGCGCGGTGACTGGGGCCTAACGAGGGCGCGGTGGCGTGTGGCGTGAAGTGGCCACAGTGACGCGCGAGCTCTTGTAGCGGTTTGACTTATATCAGGTGTTGAAAGCAATGGACGACTATTTGGTACTTCTTTATTTCTGTTTGAAAAAAAAATCTGAAGATTTTTTTAATTTGTATGAAGAATTGAGACGTCACCCACATTTTTTTTTTTGAATTCACTCGAATATCCGTGTCAACATTTGAAAAATTTGATTAAATTTTAAGTAAAATATCTGCTGAACTCATACGATGAATACAAATTTTGCAAAAGTACCTTTTTTATTTTTATTTAGCTTATAAAATTTATTTTTATTTAGAACAATTTTCAGTTATTACTGAACTGGTTTGTTACCCCCGCTACTCGCGCATTGGATCGCTTGCTACTTAGGCCCGTAGTGTGGTCAGAAAGCACGGACAAGAACGTTTGGTCGCGCTAGGCTTCCGCCTTAGTCACTTCAGTGTGGACACTACAGTATGGTTACATATGTTTGATATTTCGCTTCCGTCGTCGCCACCGCACTAGGCTCGCAGAATGAACGCACACTTCGTTATTAAAATCAATCTGTGAGGACTGTGTTTAATTATTATGTACATTCATGTACAGTTATAATTAAAAGCTCTTAACAAAATTATCAGTGTAAGTATCAGTTTAAGATACGTGACTTTTTTCGGAGCGCGTTCTATGTATATTTTTAAGATGTTTTCCGTTTAAGAAAAAACTTTCTTTACCTTCTGGTATTTACTTAGAATTGAAATGTCAAACAGTTCGAAGAATGTCGGTTCTTACTCATGCCGAGTCGCTGAGAGCGCTGGGGTTGAATTATGTATTATGTGAATACCAATTATGTCACTCGTCGCTGATGCATCGATGAACTCAACGATGTTGTTCAGGAGAATAGCCCTGCTGAAGTAGCACTGCAAACTTTGCTGTCCGTTATGTCTTAGGTTCGAATTCCGGTGAAGGTGGATATTTAAGAGACGAAAACAGATATTATCCGCCAAGTCATGGATGCTTGGTACTTTTATTAATTTATGTAAATATTTATGTACACACAGAGGTAGAAAAGAAATTACAATATAACTTATATACTAAAATACACAAAGTTACAGCTTTTTCACAGTTTATTTCAAATATTTATGAATTCGTTTTGTATATTATCTTTGTATCTGTAATCTACTTAGTATCAGAGACCTTTTAAATTAACTTTATTGCTAGTAATTTAAAAAAAGATAAAGAGTATGAAAAATAAGTAGGTCCATGACACTAACTAGTCACATATTTTTATAATAGCCAAGACAATGAAGACTCATGAATACACAGACATAATAGATTACAAGATTGCCTTGACACGTCAAGACTTCTTCAGGCACATCTTACAAATGACATGTTTAAATAGATTTGATTTAGTAATTAATTGTTATTGTCTTAAGTTTTCACGATTCATAATTTAAATAAAACTACTTTTTAACCGGATTATTCACGAGCGACTGACCTCGGGGTCTGTAAAGACACCGAAACGTCGAGTTAAAATGTAAAATATAAATTATACGCGATTAATCCGGTTAAAAAGTAGTTTTATTTAATTAATTGCCGATAAAGGTTCACCTTAACTTGTGGCGTTGGGAATACCATTAAAAGTTGGAAACTTTGCAGTACATTATTTCGCTAACAAAATAACAGAAATCAAGTTAGAAGTAATAATTATGAGAAAATATGTATATTTAAAATAACGCGCTGCGCGATTATATTACAAACAAGCTGTTGCCCGCGACTTTTTTGAAAGACCTACAAAAAATACTGCAGTAAAAATAAAACAGGAATACCTACGAAAGGCATAGATTGTCCGTTATTAATACATTGCCTTGCCGCCTTTACTATGGTACTCTCCGCTGGTTTAGAGTAAAGCGGGCGATGTAAAAAAAACGCGCGAAGCCCCGCGCAACGCCCCGCCTGTCCTTAAACGTGCCCTAATGGTGCGTACAGATTGCTGTGATGGAACTTGTAATGTAACATTCTGTGCACCACACGTCCAAATACGGAACGTGCGCAGAATGTTACATTACAAGTTGCATTACTAGCAATCTGTACGCACTATTAGGGTTTAGGAAGGATGCTACTAGTAACGAGTAGTTAGCATTAACGAACTTGTTGGTTTGTTAGTGCCCTCAAGAAAAACACTCTTGCGAGTTACAAACTCACAAACAAGTTACAAGTCACAAGTTACGATATCACAAATGTGTTCAAAAAGGAATTTAATTGAGATTAGCTCGTTTTAAGAAAGAAAATGTTCAGGCTTATAACATAAATATGGATTTCAGCCGAATATACTTTATTTGCGTTTAGATGATGAAGTCAGAAGTTTGATTAATGCGGTATACTCGCTACACACAAGTAACTTCCAGCGATGAGCTCTGCAACGGTTTCGGGTTAATTACGAAAATTGCGGCGAAATAAGTAATGTAATAAGAATTAATGATGAAAGTTTAGGCTGCGCGCCCACAATTTGTTCAATTATATTTTGTTATTAACTGCCTTTTATATTTAGAACAAAGGAGGATTTAGGTGCGATAACTTTTTGCTAAGGGACTTATTAATCGTATAATTTAAAGAAGTGTATCGTGTATCGTGTAATATACAGTTCAGAAGTTATCAGTTAATTATAGATTAGTGTATATATTAGTGTCGATCATAGATGATAATTTAGTTTAAAAGTCCTTGGTACTAAATTGTTTTTCCAAAGTTCTCCATTTCCATTTCCAACTCCATCTCCTTCTTGTCCATTCGACAGCAAGAACGTCATATCAAATATAATAGTAGACTCCAGAAAATCACTAACTCGTTCTTGGGTGAAATAAAATTCCAAACATATTGAAGATAACCCTTCGATAGATTAAAGGATAAGTGTTATGTGAAAAGGTTTACTATAAGATATCCGAATGCAAGAAGATGGGATTCTCTGGCTGTAAATTGTTATTGTGTATTTTTAAAAGATGATTGCTGTAGAGTTTCTTGCCACTTCTTCTCAACAGATCGACGTTCCGAAATGGTGGTAGATTCAGTTCAATCAGTAAATAGTCTGACTTATTTCAAGTGTATATACCTACGAAACAAAGATTTTTTTTCACTTTTGACTTTCACTTAACAACTTTAACGAAAAGCAATTTACCACCTCATCACCCACTTTATATCAAGTTTTTCCGTACGAGTAACCCATTCTTAAATAAAACTCAAACAATGTAGGTATTATCTACTTAGACCATTGAAGTAAAAGACGTGTCAGTACGTTTAAACCTAATAAATACCTTTCTTTAATGTAAAGCAGACAGGTAAAACAGCTAGACTTTATTACGTGTAGACATTCTACAAAGAATGTCTTCAAGACATTGTCTCAGAAGTGCGCTCTAGATAGAGTAAATGCAATTTTGAACTTTAAAGAAGCAAAAATATAGGTGATAATACTATGATTTTTCTTCAGGGTCCGTTAGCCGTCTTTTAGTAAAGTCCATTTGATTGCGACGTATCTAAACTGCGAGTTCGATTCAAAAAGGAACTATTTCGGTTTCTAAGATCCCTTTTTTTACTATCTAGCCTGAATTATGTTTCTTAAAGTTATGGATACTAGAGATTTAACTAATAAATAAACTTAATAAATATACAGGGTGACTTGTGGATCACTTTTGAAATTCATGGACGTGATGGTTTGAAATCATACATGAAGAGAAAAATATAATAAAAAATAATAATTTAACTGAGTAAAATTAACCGAAAGTTTAAGAATTGATTACGCAACTCATGGTTACGCTTGCGTAGGCAGCGATCCGCGTGCCAGGTCACGTGCCGCGATTGGCTCAGTTGTATGTAAAGTAAATAGTAACATAGTAGTATTTATTTATGAGGAATTCTAGTGAAAAATTAAATACCTACTTTTATTACATAATTATGATCAGAATCGAGTACAGAGTGCTCTCCTTCAGTATCTAAAATTTCTCACCAGTCACACTGTATAAACCAATTTGATGAGCGTGGGAACGTCTGTCATAATAAGAAATGCAAAGTTCTGTTTTGAAGGGTCATGTAATCGTTTTGATAACAAGTTAAACTGCATTCACTTGTTTAAATAAACTGGTACTCAGCTTGGGAATCGAACCCGTTCCAGTTTTGAAGACTAAAACTTACACTATTCCTGTTTTGATTGTGGAGTATGAAGTTAAAAAAAATACTTAAATAAACATACATATACACATCCATACCTTGACGGCTCATATCTGAGTTCATCTTATGAACATCCACCCCGCACAGCCAATGATAACGATCGTTAACTTTCGTGATCATGGCGCTTTAGAGAATGCCAAAATATCGAGAACTCAAAATAAACTAAAAATATGGTAAACATCCCTTTTGTAAAGATAATTTGAATAAACTGTATATTTATTAAAAGGAAAATAAAGTGTTTTTTCTTTCAAATCAAACGTATTCGTTTCATCATCATAATCATCACAACTCTTTGTAATGAGCCCATTGCAGGGCATGAGTCTCTCCCCTGGGTGACGAGGAGGTATAGGCCATTATCCAGCAAGCTGGCCCAGTGCTGGGTGGTGGATGTTACACTTTTTTGGGCGCCAAAATGGTTCTGATGAACCCTAACGACTACTGTATAAAAGTATACAGCACCCGGGACCGACTGCTTAACGTGCCCTCCGAAGCACCAAAGTCGCTGTGAGAAATGAATGGTCGGCTACCACCCATCCAAGTACCGAACATGACATAACCTTGATATCGTATGATACACACAGTAAACACGGCGCCACGATGTCCTTTTATTTCAATTAGTGTAAATTGCGTCGGAGCGAGTAGATTTAATCCGATTAAGCATTTAATCAATTAGTTTTTAACAGATTTTAATAGCATTTAAAATTTAATACGTTTCTTTTAAATGCTATTAAACTTTGATTTAGCACGTTTAATCCTGGACTTTAAGCTCGTTGACTGACAAACAATGGAGGTGACGATTTATATCTGTCAACCTGTCATTTCAGTAGATCGTGACTACGGTTTACTACGGACTACGTAATTTTCAGTTTAAACGAAGACTGTTATTTTTTTTTAAATCCGATGGTTATCACAAAACACAATATTTTAAAGGTTGAAGGATAATGAAATTACTTCAAGTTTTTATTTATTAGTTTATTAATCTAGATCTAGATAATAATTCGTTTTTCTACAGGGTGTCCCGCTTACCCTATATAATACCTTCTCGGAGGTATTCTAGTGCCCATAAGGATAACAGAAAATATATAAACAAAGACTTTTTTTATTAAAAGAATATTTATATAATATTTATTTATTTTTCATTTTAAGAAAATGTCGATATTTATTGCTGACATACAAAAATTGAAAAATAAATTTCTAATTTTTCTTTTTTTCATATTTTTTCTGTAATCCTTATGGATAATAGAATACCTCCGAGAAGGTTTTATATAGGGTAAGCGGGACACCCTGTATACATACAGGGTGACTCGTGACAAATTTTAGATACTAAAGGAGAGCACTCTGTACTCGAAATTTTTCATTAGAAGAGAAAGAGACCTTACTACACTTTTCCCGACGCGCTGCCTCAGTCTACACCCACACAGGTATTTCCGCAACACGCACACCACCACCCGCCAAGTATCTATTGTATTACGATTATGTAACCATGCGTTGCGTCATGAATTCTTTAAATGAATCGGTTAAGTTTACTCAGCAAGTAATTAATATTAATTTCGAATTTCATTTTTTCTCTTCATGTTTGATCTCAAACTATCACGTCCTCGAATTTACCAGTCACCCTGTATATTTTAGATCTCTTCTCATTGCATAAAATATACTCATTCCTTAATATGTTTGAAAATCGTAATTAATTAAGAAAAGGTATAGGTACTGACAGTGATGAGTACCTATACCTTTTTTCTATTATGAGTCTATTTATGAGTTACTTTTTTGTTTTTGTGAAATTATAAAAAGCAGTATCTCTTTCTTCCCAAAACGAATTATAATGAAATTACACACACAAGTTAAGCTTAAAGTAACAAATAGAATATATTCTATAATGAAAATTTAATGGGATCAAGAGTTTAGCGGGTGAAGCTGCGGGAGACGATAAGTTAAAAATTAAAGTTAGTATTAAATCATATGAAGCTACCGCCATAGCTACCGTGCAAAAGTGAAATAGTAGATTGTTAAACTAGGGTGGGATGACATCAATTCCCATACGAGGTGTTTAGACGCCCGAGCGCAGCGAGGGCGGATATAATCCGAGTATGAATTGATGTCATCCACCCGCGGGGAACACTCTACTTTTCATTTCGAATATAAGGAAAGTAAAAAAAAGTCATTTTTCTTAAATATTTATTTAAAATTAATGGAAAAGTTCGAACAATTCGTAAAGTTTAAAGTGACATTTTTATTCACATATAAATCGGTGACATATTTCTATGTAGGTATAGATATCATTTTTTACATAAAACAACCCTATGTATTATAGTAGTTTATGCAACTGTCATTATTATAATAGAGGGTATTAAAACATGAGTGTAGTTTTTTTTTTCAAAATAAGATTACAAGAGTGTTTTAATACCTAATTATATGCAGTTGCATACACTACTTTATTTGATCTCATGGTATGGTTATTTAGTATCATCGGTATTGCTAGACATTTTTGCTACTAAAGTTTTATTCAACAAAATATTACTCAAATTCGTATGTACGAAATAGCGTCAAAATGGAAAACGCCTGTTATTGGTTTATGGCTCGGATCCAGCACGCATGCGCGTTGCTCACCACAGATAATGTGTACTTAAATTGAATTGAAACCTCCTTGGTCGGGACACATTGTACTTTAATAATAAAAAAATGTTTTAAAGCATTGTTTTGTTAAGAGAATAATGCTTTAATTCACTTATAGAAGTATGTAAATAAAATATGCCAATAAGTCTGTATTTCATTTCATAATTAGAACATTACCGAATGAGATTATATAAAAATAATTATATATAATTAAGAAAATTATATATTTATATTTTTTTTTAAATGATAGTGACAAAATATAGACAAATATAATTTTTTAAATTACTTCTTTTAACTTGACTTCGAAAATAAAAAAAAATCATAAAAGAATCTAAATTTTTGACAGCTGGCTTCATAAGAAATGTATTAGTTCTATTTTTGAAATCCATTCCGGCCCTTGGTTCGGAATGAATTTGTATGAAACATTCCGACCCGCGGGTCGGATGAAGCATTTTCAGACCGATACTTGGATCAAACATAGACTACTTTCCGAGTATGAGAAATGAAAACAATATTTCATGAATAATTTCAACCTCGTATTCCAATAGTTCTCAGTGTTCCAGATTCTTAATGCATAAAATTCTTTTCTGAGAAGGGCGCGGCTAGTTTAAAAAAATATTGATTATCTTTATAGTCCCTTTAGTGAATATTTTACGATTCATTTTGTGAGAATATAGAGATATCGTGAAATTTTTTGCTGGGTTTATTGTTTTGTTTTCTATTTATTTAATTTCTTTGATGATGAAATTTTATTACAATCCTTAATCTGGTTTTCAATTCATTAATTCGCAGGGAAAGCGATACAATTCTATTTAGAAAGACGGGTTTATAAAAAATCTACATAAACATTAGTTACATAGTAAGCCATTTGCTGTGGATTATGTATTACATATGTGGCGTGGGGCGTCGCCTTAAGAATAACGCTACTCCATCTCTTCCCGTGGGTGTCGTGAGAGGCGACTAAGGGACAATCCAGAGGACGGGCAGCAGCGTCCTTTTGTGTATATCAACACCACACTTCGATTGCCAACCTGCCTGCTAAGCGATTACGGCATTTTTCTCCCCTTTGGGGGAGGCCTATATCCTATGTCCATCTGTGGACGTCTACAGGCTGTGGATGATGAATTATGATGTATTACAAAAGGTTTAATTTAATTTCTGTTAAAAATAGCAACTATTTGAAATCTGTTAAAAATCAAATTCAGATCAATTAATGTACGATTCCCGATGGTATTTGTTTCAATATCCGTGACATTGTCAAATTAGCTCAATAATTCGTTTGTAATCCGGATATCAAAATGAAATAACAAATCATGCACTAATAAGTAGAGGTACCCTCGGCGAGATATTAATGAAATCGAATGGATTTTTTGTCTGTGAGTAAATCCTCGTTTGACCTGCAGTGCTATTCTCCTCAACAACAGCGTCGAGTTCATTGATGCATCAGCAACGACATAATTGGTATTACATATCTATGTCTATGTTTCTGTCTTATACTTGATTGCCAAATGTATAACTATAATAGTAGACTCCAGAAGATTCATGTATTCACTCGTTCATGGGTCAACGCTTTATTTTATATTAAAATTCCAAAATATTGAAGATTAACCCTTCGATAGATTTAAGGATAAGTGTTATGTGAAAAAGTTTACTATGAGATATCCGGATGCAAGAAGATGGGATTCCCTGGCTGTAAATTGTTATTGTGTATTTTTTTTTGAATGAATTTTTATGAAACGCCTCGTGAAAACTCAAGACAATACAACATTAAATAATGTAGGTAATTCGCTCACGTCTATAAAACAAAACAAAATCCAGTAAGCAATCCAAAATTTTAGCTTCAACTGAATCATGAAAACTCATATATTATTTCATTGAAATAATCGCCGTTTCGCATAAACAGGTAATATTAAAATAGTGCACATACCTGAAACTCCAATTTATACAGGACCGGAAACTTTCGGCGCTGCTCGCAGAGTTTTGGAAAGTTCTTTAGCAGCACTGGTCGGTCGGGTATGGTCTCCGATATGGACCCGTTCTCGTCAGCTGGAATATTAAAATTGATTTAGTTTGAAATTGAAGTCGGATTTTAAAGCATTTAAATTATACTTATGTTATATATGTTTATACAGGTTCATTTCAATTAGCACACCACCTCTTGCAGGCTGCTTCTCTACATCAATCAGAACAACTTTATTAAACGACTTCTTAAAATTAATAAATAAAATAGATTTTAAAAATAAAGTTTTCCCATAATGTTTTTTATTTATTGCCTCTAAACTGGCAAAACTTTATTTACCCGGAGCATAGGTATGCCACGTACCTTGCGTACGCAAAATATCGTAACGTGCTGCGGGCTGACAACATTTTTTCCGGGTATTCTTCATTTTTCAAAAGTTTTTTTCGTTTTTGTATTTTTTTTATTTGTCAAGATTTGTAAAAAGTTATCGAACAAATGTTGTTGGGGTCGATGTAGAGAGATTGCCTACAGGGGGTTATGCGCTAATTTAAATATTTTTGAACGATCTAAAGCAACTTTTTGTATTTGTTAAATCAGCTTATGGGAAGGTAGAGTACTTTGATTAAGAAGTCTTACGAGTTTGAAAGCTATTAACACGAGTATAAGAAAGCTGAAGAGTCTATCTTATCTGAATTGAAGCACAGATAAAAAAAATAAAATAGATTTTTTTTTATCGTTGTATTTTTATTTACGTGTTATGTTTTTTTGTATCAGTGGCTGAAACATGAAATGAAATGAAATGAAATGAAAATGAAATGAAATGAAATGAAAACTTTTTTTTTTTAATTCGTAGTAGGTAATTTTATACACTTTACGAACGTCAAATGCTGGATGAGGGCGGCGCGGGTCCGGACGACATGAAGAATCCTGGGGAAGGCCTCCGTCGAGAAGTGTGCGTCTCTCAGCTTATAAAGATAATGACAAGATAATAAGTGACAAGATGCTTGTCCAGAAAATTCCAATAGCTTTAAGCACTGGGTATTATACTTAGTGCGATTTTCCACTAACACTAAGCAGCCTTTTACGACAAACATATAGGTAGTTTAAAAAAAAAAACAAAAAACTCCATTGAGAATGCTATAAAAGTGATCTTTATAGTCTTATAATCTTTATATTCAACCTGTTTTTACACAACCTTTATATCACATGCATTATTTCTTAATTTAAAATCTTGGTCGAAAAATAATACAATTATGCCCTAATCTCCTATTCAAAGGGGAAAGAAACGGATTATATAACCTTTGTCACCCTTCGGTTTTACCCCGTGGCTTTACCTAAATCAAGTTAGAAAGTAAATCGTGCGCTGTGTCGTATATAAACATTGTTTTAGTCAAAAATCCCAGTAGGAGAGTACCCTTTCTATTTTCCACTTGCAAGCTCTATTTTCAGGTAAAAAAGGATTTTTGCTAGTTAATTGAGGTCGACGGAGCGTGGTGGCTTCTGAGTAGGTATTTCATGCGATATAGCAAGTTAAGCTACGCTCGGCCTGGTCGGTGAAATGTTTGGAACAAATACAAGATACCTAAGCTGACATGTAGTCCAAAAGAGTAATATTCACGGTCCAATCTCTGACCTGTTAACCTACATTTTGTAAGGTAAGTGAATGTATAAAGATGATATTGCCATTGAAATGCTGCCTGTTTATATCTAAACTATTGGTGCAGACATAATTTAATTTCTTAGAAACCATATCGGGATTTTCATTTCAAGTGGATGATACTATTAGTGTATTGAGTAACTTCAGAGGGTAAAATATTAAAATCCTTGCTGCGGTTTCTAATATAAGTAAATGATTTGTAATTAACCGAACATGATCTATTATTTGCACAGTTGTTTTAATACATTTCATGAGTTGTCAAAAATCTGACAGGTTAGCTATGAACAACAGTTATTTTAAGTCACGTTATGTCAAACCGTTATTTTTTATTACGAAACGATTATAACCAAGCTCAGTCACTTCTGAAGACGTTTACGGAATCTATTCGATAACGTTCAAAAAAGTTCTTTCATGCTGGACTGAGCTGCTTCTCTTCCCGGGCATACTGTAAAACTCAGTTAAGGGACCGAGGTTTTATGAGCGTTTTTGTGGACGATGGGCTGACCCCCTGTCACTACAATAGTCTCTCTCCATAATTATAATACCTCCAAATTTGTCAAATGTGACATCAGATGGTTTTAAAGCCTCTGTTGTTCTGCCTATCCCATAAGGGATAAAGGCGTGAAGATATAAAAAATAAATAAATAATAAAAAATATAATTCTTTTTCTTTTTTTCTTGACGGAGTAAAGTTTCAGTATCTATGATTTGTTGCATAGAGTTTGAAAGGCTATCGTTTTAATTGCTATCGTTGCTAAAAATAATTATCAAATTATTATCTACCAAAATATTACAATGTGTATCTAATTATTTGTGCATCGATTATTGAATCATGAACCTATTGTGATTTATAAGAAAAACTGCAATGTTGTAGAAATATTTCGTGTTAAATGTTATCTTATCTTACTAATAATATAAATGTGAAAGTTTGGATGGATGGATGTAACAATCATGATAATAACAATGATAATTTTGTTTAAATCCTAACTTAATTTGAATAAACTTTTCTATTTTTATTGTAATATCCCAAGGGAAGAAGGGGGTCATTTCCGACACGAGTGTCATTGACTACTCACTGGAAATTCCCAGCATATCAGTGTAACTGAATTATTGAAATAAATAAAATTTTCATTTTCATGTTTGTCCCTCAATCACGGGAGAACGGCTCAACGGATTTGGATGAAAGTTGGCATAGTGATGGTGTACAGTTTGGAATAGCACATAGGCTACTTTTTAATCCGACATTCCCGCGAGTTTTGAAATTGCGCGGGTAAAACCGCGCGAAACAGCTAGTTAAAAAATAAAACCTCTGTGAGTTTCTACCTCTTTGCATAAACCGACGCAGCGCTTTGGAAACTTTATTCATAAGTCATTAGTCTCTTTATACGTGCAAAGGGTTTAGATATATTTTTAGCTAATAAAATGGATCAACCAGACTGGATTTTCCAGTAGGAAGTAAGAGCATCTCCGAAAGGAAAATCTTAAATTTCCTGGATTGGAGTGTGCGGCGAGTTATAAATTGGGACCCACACAATAGATCTTCTAGGTTAAAGTGTGACGAGTGGACAAGACTGCTCATATAGTCCCGAAATCCCCAATGATAATAATAATAAGGCCTTATTAGGTCCTAAGTAGATCCAATAACAAGAACTTCACATAAAAGGCTCACTTAACGTTAATATTGATGTTTAAAAAAACAGATTTAGACAGCTTTATTGATAGCATAAATGATTTCATAATATTTCTTATGTTTCATTGATAATCTAAAATAAGAAACTGTTTTCATCGAATTCATCACGTATAACGAGCGACTGAGGATAAATGTTGGTTTCCGTGTTTCAGTAGAGTTATTGATCTTTTTCAATATTATGTCCAAAATATGTCTTATGTTGGAAAACGGGCTCTTCTGAAAATCCCCACAATAATTAGACTTAAGCAGCTTATATTGGCTTATATTGGCTTCAATAAGGACGGGTCGATTTCAAAATGGAATAAAACACGCTGTGTATGAGATATTAACATTTTTTTCCTGTAGTTTGAAAGATCCATTCATGCCATTTTCTTTTGAATATGACCTCATTCAACTGTCCGCCGCGTCTTCGAATGGTGGTACAAATCTAGGAGGTTTAATTTTCAACAGACAGACAACAATCAACAGTAGATCCATTTTAATCCAATTTTTTAAACCTAAATTGAACTCTATGGATTTGATATTTTCTTGTGAGGGTTTCTGAAGTCTACAATGACAAATTGAAATGAGCAATAAGCCGCAACAAACTAATACCCTGAAAGTCGACATAACCTAGGCCATCACTCAGTTTCAGTAAAATTAATGCAGCGGAGTCATTGAAAATTGGACTTCCCAGATCCGTGCGAAGCTGCGGCGGATATTTGAATTATGTTATATTCAAAACAAAATGGCATTAATGGGCCCTTCAAATAAAAGAATAATCTCTTTAATATTTCACACATAGCCTAATTTATTCCATCCTTATTGAAATACGTCCTATTAATGTAGGCTATGACATACTCGCAGACAACAGACAAAACTTAAGAAGCAATACGTCTCCAGCAATTGCACTGAACGGTTCCTTACAGAATCACAATAAAGATTTCACGTAAATATTAATAAAAAGAGCCGTTCCACTTCGGAACGGCTCGAACAAAGCGACTTTCCTTTTTGCATTAAATGTATAAAAACTGTGTTTTACTGTTATTAAATTTCAAGCTCTTTGAATTGTGAATAAACCATGTACAAGAGAAGCCTTATTGGCGTATCAGTTTCAAATTTGTACAAATAAGTGCCAATGCTGCGTTACGCGTTCGAACGCGCGTACCGTACGTTCGTATCTTCAAATTGGCACACCTACCTATAGATTTATATAAAAACTACTAAGAAAGATTCAAATATACAAACTTTCATAACATTTTCCGTACCGTACGCGCGTATCATATGCGGCGCTGGCGCATTCCGAACGTCCGCCGTCCGTATCGAACGCGCGTATGGTACAGACGTTGCAGTTTGGTATGAAACGTGCGTTCGCGTGACTACTGAAAAGGAACAGGGTAATACTTCAAGAAGTAAATTTTGGGTTATTGGGTTATTTATTAAGAAGAAAGAATTATGGAAATAAGCCGGAAATGCTTCTTTGGAATTAATTGATGGCTCACCCTATTACCTTCAGCCTACTCAACGTGTGTAGGCATTTTATCGGTTCATTTCACTACCCTATTTACTTCAAGGAAAATAAATACACAAATATATTCCTTGGCTATCCATTGAGCTCCTATTTCACTATTCGTCCCACAATTATGTTTCGTAGGAAAAACATACGCTGGCACTTTTATTCATAACTTAACAAATTGAGTTGAAATAAATAATAAAATCGATATAAATCCAGCTTCCATGCTGGACTGGGAGCGAAAGTAAAACATCGAATGTACCAGCTGCTTCTCTTCCCGGGCATACTGTAAAAGTCAGTTAAGGGACACAGGTTTTATTGGCATTTTTGTGGGCGATAGGTAGGATCCATCATTATAATACCTCATTTGTCAAACGTGACATCAGACGGTCTTATAACCACTGGTGTTCTGCCTACCCCGTAAGGGATACAGGCGTGAAGTTATGTATGTATGTAAATCCGGCTCTAAACGTCTTAATATTTTATTAACTCAGGGTTCTTTAACTATTAAGTCATTATTTGTTTTCAAGGTAAAATACCGATTGCGAAAAAAGGATTCGCATTTTATAAAAACCCTAAAATTGCTATTACGTTACTAGATATATGCAAGAGTCGTCTTCATTACGTTACACATTAAGGTTACTTGTGCACTTAACCTCGCTCGCCTTAAGGCCCTTTTGTAGCGAAATGTGTAGTTTCCGCTCAGATATCGCTAGCGAATTTCGTCGACGTAAGACCCCAGCTAGACTGTTGGAAACAAAACATCAAACCAAGGTGACCTTGCTAGTTTACAACGTGTTTACAACAGTGAAGATGGCTGTTGAAAACCAAATTACATGACCTCGGCGGGTTGTAAATGACGGTGTTTAGAAACACAGACATACATCTACATAGACAACGCAAGTGCCATGATTTGTATTGGAACCAAGCGTGCCGACTTTTTAAGACCTATTGTGACGTCACAGCTGATATTCATTACTGGGAAATACTCTACTCAATATGGAAATACTGGGAAATACTGAAATCGATTATTAAGAACGATATTCATATTGTGAACTCGACTTTCTAACAGACATACATACACGCGGATTCAATCTAGAGGCGACCAACCTTAACGCTTGATCGGGGTTCGGACACGCAAAGAACATGCATTTGCATTATCCATGTAGATGTATGTCTGTGTTTAGGACAGTGTGAACGCATGTTATTGTATACTTTACTTTGTAACTATAACTATAAATGACTCGAGGTTTGTAGCTTTTTAGCCTGCGTTTCAACCTTTATCCTCAATTGCATACAAAACTGCCATCGCGAAGATGTTGCCAACACGAGAGATCAAAACGCACTGACGATTTGGGGCGTGGCCCAGCGTGACCTTGGCTTGTGTTCGTGTTTGTTTCCTTGTTAGCAACAACCGTTGGTAACATGTGGATGACTCGGAATTGGTTGTCAACAACTTAATCTTCCTTAACCTTGGTTGGAAGCATTGGTTTTCAACGTGTTTTCAACAGTCTGGCTGGCGCTTTAGCAAGCGATAATCAACAAATGCAGAGCATTAAAAAAACCGATTTCACGTCAAAACTTTGGCTGAGATGAGAATGGCATCAACGTAAACATTCTCCGAAATCATTCATATTTTTTCAAAAGTTTGAAATTTTCAATGATGTACTCAACCGATTTCGATGAAATTTAAATGGGACCAACTATAAAGTGTCCTCTATCATATGAAACAACAATTTTCAAAATCAATTTATAATTGTCCGAAATATTGTGTGACAAAGACACAAAAACAAAAAAAACAGACGACTTGAGAACCTCCTCCTTTTTTGGAAGTCAGTTAAAAATATTAAAATAAAACGTCTGTTCACGTCTTCAACATCATTAGCAACAGCCTTACCGAGAAAATGCCGTGATATCACACCGGTAGCAGTGTCATAAATGGATAATAAAGATACAATATCAAGGAAAATTTCTTTTAAGACCCTTGAAGCATACCGGTTAAGCGATTTTTGAGTTCAATAGGTATGATTATTTTATACAGGGTGGAATTTTTGAATGCCCCCTTTTTCTTTGGAGTAAATTTTACTCCAAAGAAACATTGCTTTATTTTGGAAAAGAAATAAAACTGCATTCAAAGATTTCTAATCTAAATCTAAAAATGAAGATCATGGTTTTTCTTTCATTAAATTAACCTAGTATGTTAGAGAGATTGTGTTCTTGTGATTAACCCTAATGATCGATGCAATAAAATTACAGGGTGTCATTTTTACAGATTTTAGTCGCTTCGATTCCCGGGTGAAGCGAGCGAATTTTCAAAAATCTTTGAATGCAGTTTTATTTCTTTACCAAAATAAAAGAATGTTTCTTTAGAAAAAAATTTGCTAGACTTCATGTTCAAAACTTTGGCTAAAGTATAAAGTAGTCAATGTAAATATTCGCAGTACCTACTCATTTTATATGGGACCACCTCTTAAGTATTCACTAGCATATGGAATAAGTAAAGAATAAAGAAAAAAATAAATAAAAAAATGCATACACACGAATTGAGAACCTCCTCCTTTTGGAAGTCGGTTGAAAATACGGACGTAGGCGTAGTTAACTATTTCTATAGTGACTACGGTCCGACGTAGGCGTAGTTAACTATTTCTATAGAGACTTACGAAAATTTCTGGAATTGAATTTTCTCGGATCAGTTCGAATCCGAGAAAATTCCGTAACCGCTCTTAACGTACTTTTTATGTCAGTAGTAATAGAAAATAATGTCAGCGTAGAAACGGTAAGCCAAAACTGTTTTGGCTTACTGTTTCTACGTTCTAAAAACAAAAAAAAATGTATAACTACTTATCTCACTTCGCAGCAGGTGCGGGGTAAAATTAAATGTAGGTGTAGTTAGTATATCGTCATGACAACAGTGAAGTAGCCAAACTAACATTTTGGCCATTTTGACTTTACTATGGTATTGCTATTGTTGCTATTATATCTTTAATATGGTAAAATATGAAATTTGTAGCAATTGTCATTTTGAAGATATTGTCATTATTCCTATTGCTTATTTGCATAAAATTACGTTCCCGCAATAGTAAACTTTTCTAAGTGCTATTTGTTCAGTTTAGCCATAGAACAAACACTTTTTTTCACAATTACCACAATAGCAATAAACAAAAGTGGTATATTGAATACTTCACCTTCACTAAACTTGTAGGAAGAGTTACATTCTACAAAGGTAGACTATCCAAATTGTTCTGATTGATTGATTTTCTAAATTAAGTACTATTAAAATAATAAAAAAGCATGTCATTATCATCATCATCATCACAACTCTTTGTAATGAGCCCACTGCATGGCATCAGTCTCTCCCCTGGGTGACGAGGAGGTATAGGTCATAATCCACTAAGCTGACCCAGTGCTGGGTCAGATGCCAGAATTTTCAGGGCGCCGAAATGGCTTCTGACAAACCCTCGCGACTACTGTATACAAGTATACAACACCCGGGACCGACTGCTTAACGTGCCCTCCTTAGCACGGAGGTCGTCGAGAAAAATAAATGATCGGCGGTCACCCATCCAAGTACCGACCGCGCCGAACGTTGCTTAACATGGTGATATCGTATGATACACACAGTAACGACGACTTGGTCATGTACTATAAGGAAATTAATAAAATAAACCCTAAATCGAAGAACATTTACGCCACTTTATAATAAATTTATGTTTAACCTAAAGTATATTCCACCAATGTCAATTTATTAATCTGCCACTTTGGCTATTTGTACACATAAAAATGTTTTTCTAAGTTTATTCCTACAATGGCAAATATCTCAATCTGCTGTAATTCCCATAAATAATATACTTCTAATATTATCCAAATAAAAAAAAGATTTTCAATAATATGTTTTCAAATTTGAGACGTTACCTATAAAACCTGATTTACAGTCATTGATTTTATTTTCATTTTGCTCTCCTGAAAAGTTTGGCATTTGCAGATTGGTTAGTTTACTATTTCATCGACGATATATTAATTACGTGAAGAAAGTTTCGACTTTACGGTGTACAGTCACGCGCATTAATATGACTGTACAATGAAAATATTATTAGGCATGACTTTACGATTAACTAATGTAATAATTATTGACAGACATAAAACTGTAAGTACGTTTAATACAAAACACGAAATATACAGAAACACAAAGTACAGGTTAAATATACTAAAATTAAAGCAAATTAATTGCACAATTAATTATATTACAATTTTTGCCTGCGGTAAGCCAGCCAAAATGCTTCAAGTCATATATCACAACGGTGACAGCCCGTTAATTCCCGTAAACTCTATACGAAATACTGTGATTAGTTTATACGTAGCAAATAAACTTATAATACATATTATTGTTAAATATTATAAAAATGGATATCGCTTCCATGCTGGACTGGGAACGCAAAAAAAAAAACATAGAATGTGCCAACTGCTTCTATTCTCGGGCATACTGTAAAAGTCAGTTAAGGGACGTTTATATAAATATAAAAAGGTGAAAAAATTAATGATTTCAATTTCAAAAGTCGCTTACAGTCCAAAAGTAACAGATACAGTCATTGACATATTCATATACTCAGACAATGCGGGTTGGCTTCTTAATCGTTGTTAATAATATCGGGACACGGTCAAGAGTGTTCACATTGACCTGATTCTTCTTGCACAATACAAAGGAACAGAATCTAATATTACATTCATAAGATTTCACAAAAGGACGTAGGTATCATAAATAACAGAAGGCGGTTATCTCCGCCATTTGCAACGTCCAAGTACATCAATTTCCGCGTAACGCTCCTGAATTGAATCCTGGAAGTGCTTTTGTGCCATCTAATGGAGAATCTTGTAAATGTCATGACGTTGAGCTAAATGGAAGGTCTCTCACCTCTGTTGCTTTATGAAATGTATTTTAAAGTAGTTTCAAATAGCTTTTTAAATGACACGAAGCAACACTCTTAATGACGACCGATGTGGCAATGGCGTAAAAAGCTCTGCCTCAGATATAGTGGATTCGTTCGCCGCGCACTGCAAATATTGTTGAGCATCGATATGTTTGTTTGAATTGATAATAAAAAATAAGTAAGTAAAAATGTGTTTCCGTTATCTATCTAGTCTAGAAAATATGTCCGAAGATAAATTTGTAAATACACTTGTTATGTGTAGTTAAAGAAGGTTTACACTATAGGTTGTTTAAACTATCGTCTTTATAAAAGTTGCTTGAGAATGGTTCTAGGTTAAACGAAGACAACATTTTACTAAAATGAAAACTAGAAACAATAAAGTAAGTTTAAAACCGGACAGCGATATGAAAATATGACAACTGCGGGCTGTTAGCAGAATGGACCACGTCATTACATATTTACAATTTTTGTGTAGGTTTCTTGAAATAAAAAATCCCTGAACTTGGCTCGGTGCAGAGAGCGCAGTAAGCCGAAACTATGAGTAGTACTTCTGCATACAGATCGTCTGAGGGCACTTAGAGTCGCGTTAAGATCTTTGATTACCATCCACAGCTATACTAGAACGTAAGTTATGTTTAAATTGTGTCGAAAAAAATCCACGTTAGTAATATTGAAAATCAAAGTGACATCTTTTTTTCATCGGTGAGCTTTTACTTTAATTTCACCTGATGATAAGTGAAGATGAAATCGATGATTACAAAGCACGGGTTTTGAAGGACCAAGCTTTTCATTAAATATTGCCGGAACACATCACCGTCAGAGCGATGATCTTTGGTGGGAGATTTAAGATGAAAACTGATCGCTATCCGAGCGAGTCCTGATGTGATCCCAGCAAGGGATCTCGGATAAAGACTTTTATGACTTATATGAAAGTTTATACAGGGGCGGTAGGGCTATCCCAAAAGATGACTAAACTAGCTGAAACTTAAAGACGTAACTAGCTGTTCCCGCAATGGGAATATCATGTAAAAAAGTATTTAAGTATTAATATATCGACGGTAACAAGCGAACCTGCTGTAACCTACAAAATGCATAATGGTTAGAAGAGTTCAAAAGCTTTTTGGATTTTCGAAAAAAAACATATGTCTTAAACTAGAAAAACTTTTAAACTAAGCCACGGGAGTAAGACAATTCGATGCAGAATTTTTTCAGATTCTAAATGAGAAAAAAAAATGATATCCACTGTAAAAAGCGAATTTCCTGTCACCCACAAAATGCAAAATGCTGAATTAATAAAATGTAAAAATCTGTTTGGGTTACAGCAGGTTCGCTTTTTACCTTCGATATGAGGTTCAAGTAATGTCCTACAGCTATGCAAAATTTTAATTTAATTCATCTAGTTGCATCAGCGTGAAAGAAAATAAACGTATATTAATCGCCAATCATCACTAACCATCCATCACAAACTTTAAAGTTACAATTTATTTATCACTAAACTAGTACTGATGTCGTCGTGGCGCCGTGGTTACTGTGTCTATCATACGATATCGCAGGTTAAGCAACGTTCGGCGCGGTCGGTACTTGGATGGGTGACCGCTGACCGTTCATTTCTCACGACGACTTCCGTGTGACATCAGTGCACGATAAGCTGTCGGTCCTGGGTGCTGTATACTTGTACACAGTAGTCGTTAAGGATAGTCAGAAGCTATTTCGGTGCCCAAAAAAGTCTGACATCCACCACCCAGCACTGGGCCAGCTTGGTGGATTATGGCCTATACCTCCTCGTCATCCAGGGTAGAGACTCACAGCCCTCTTTATAATGAGCCCACGTGTCAGTCAAATGCTATTCAACTATGCTATTCTATTCAAAAGTTTTAAAACTTTTTTTGTATTTTATTCAAACAATAAATGCTGTTAAAAAAACTGTATACTGTAGGACCCAGCCAGACCCTGCTAGTCTGAAAAATTCAAATGAAATTTGATATAAAAATATTTTATGTAACCGAGATGTCGTTGAAAATATTATGAGGTGTTCAAGTGGAACAAGTAATCCCTAGTCGAGTGAATTTTCCTTTTACAATGTCATGAGAAAAATCTATACTAATATATAAAGCTGAAGAGTTTGTTTTTTTGTTTGTTTGAACGCGCTAATCTCAGAAACTGCAAGAGGGATTTCAAAAAATTTTTTTGCATTTGATAGCACAACTCTTGAGGAAGGTTATAGGCTATATTTTATCCCGAAATTCCCACGGGATCAAAAGTTACGCGGGTAAAACCGCGCGCGGTGGCTAGTAATTAAATATTTATGAAAAATAAATAAATTATTTGCATTAAAAATTCAATGATGAATTGGATGTACAATTTGTACTGATAGACAATTTCATTATTATTTTTGTTAAAAACCGGCTGCTGTAGTAGTGCCATACATTGCCTTCTACGCCAGAGGTCCTGGGTTCGAATCCCAGTGGCGGTGGATATTTGACGAACACAAAGTCATGGATGGTTTTATGATTATTTAAGTTTATATTCTAATAAAAAAATGTGTATTTATTTATTACAAGTGTTTAAATTAGTTATATAGTATCCATATAACAAATTCTTAAAGAAACTTAATTTGGGCTCGATACTGTTGTGTCAGTGTCAGAAATATTCATTACAAAATATTTATTTATTACAAGCGAAATTCGTAATAATTTTGAATGTAGCGGCAAGTACTAAAAATCAAGTGTAATTTTGTGAACCTCTTCATTCGCGAACAATATCAGCGATGCCGTAGAATTGCCAAAAGCTCGCAGAGCTGCTTCATTATTATGATACTTCCCTTCTCGGCAATTTCCACTGGGAATCCACGCAGAGTGAGGAAAGCTATCTCAGAGCGGTTTTTTTATATTGATTTGCGCGCAAAAAAGTTTGTAAGACGAAATCACGCCGGGTGCGATAATTGAAATTTAAGAAATAAGATTCTAATTAATTGTAACACATTGCGAGCAAAGCAAGTGATGAGGCCCGTGGCGTGCACTGAGTAAGCGCTAGGCAAGCGCTTGCGGACACAGGGCCGGTGCTAAGGGGGCGCGTGTGGCTTGCACGAGGCCTAAGTCCGGCTACAGCCCAGCAACTTTCATACCACACTGTGGCACTTATACTAATAAATAAATAAATGCAGCCATCGAATGTTTGATCCATATTATTTTAATATTGTTTTAAGTTGACAAAATTCATTAAATTAATGATACCCCTTTTTCTTGGATTGCGTGTCATTGTTTTGTTTACAACTATTAGACTACACGTGGCAACATTGTCTGAGGAAACACCGAGACATCACTGAAAGTTATACTCGTTTAAATCCCAAAATGTATTGTGAGTTTTATTTAACTATTGTTTCTTATGCGGCTTTTACTTACACGAACTCTCATGGAGTCCTTCCTCGGGGGTAAGTGCAACCGCGACTGCACAAACCCCTGACTACTAACAATAGTGTGTGATTAAAAGTTGCATAATAAACAAAACGTTTCCATCTGGTTAAAAAGTGTTTTTTTTTTCATCTATTCGAATACGTCTCTATACTCGATAAAGTTTTCGAGCTCTGTGTAAGCAGAATGCAATGTATTCCGCATGGTGAATATATCTTTTATATTTTTTTAGTTTCGTTGGAATAATTACTACATGCTCTGGTTGGCTGTCGACCAAATGAAGTTATGAGTATAGTAGTAGGTATTGATAAACTGGGTTACGTATGTACTGGTGATTGGAAAATGTTTTGCCACCCTTTGAAGAGACTTATTTTTAAAGTCTTTGATTTACCTTCATTGCATTTAATATTGTTGTTCCAGTCGAGGCTGTGTAGGGAATTTATGGCATGTATCATGACTTTAATAATAATGATACATGCCAATAACGAGAACCTCGTGAAGGTCGAGACCGAAAAGCAACGGAAGTACTTGGACCTTGCACATGCAGTGGGAAGTTGTGTCCACCAAAATCATCCCGGTTGTAATATCCGCAAACGGTTTGACCCCAGCGACACTGGTCAGACACCTTGAAAGGCTGGGATTTGGCGGTGGTTCGCTTCCAGCACGTATGCAAAATGCGGTATTACTCGATACTGCCCGAATCGTTCGACAGTTTCTTTCTCTCTTGCCCTGATACGCGACCGACTGGTCCGATTACCGGGTCTTTTCCGCGGAAAGGCGCATAGCTGTAATGATACATGCCAATAAGTATACAGACTTTTTACTTAGTATATGTGACAGGTATGTTACTGTTTACTTGTTTTTGTACATGTTCCATCATAAAAATAGTTAGGGAATTTTATTAGTTCAGGAAAAAAAAGCTTCGAATTAAAATATATGTAGTAAGATGCAATAAAATATGGTTAAAAACATTCAATATATGAATCAATTAAGCTCAAGGTTGTCTTGGTAAAATAGAACATAGACTGTGACTGTCTCGATCACTGTTGCAGTAAGGAAATCCAATGTCAAATATAAATAAAATCAGTTGTAAATGTCTATTATAAAAATTTATAGTTTCCACTCACTTACATTGTCAGTTATGTAGCGAAAGCTCAATTGAATATAGAATTCAGAACTATTACAATGAAGTCCTATTTTTGTCAATAACCTTTTAACTAAGTCCTTTTTTAAAGGTCTATAAACCTCCTTTGAGCGTTACTATACTATACTAGTATTCTTAATTTAAATTGCTAAATAACCATTAGTCGCATACTGACATTACAGCAATTATTACGGGTAACCGCGTACCAATGGTTCTAACAAATTCTCATTGCACGACCAATATTCGTAGGTACCACATTACATGGGCAAATGTAACTGGCATTGGATACACTCATATATCCCTATTTACCGACAAAGGGATTATATAATTGTTAAAAAATATCCTTTAATTCATTTATAACATTTTCTTAACTGAAACACGAGAAATTTTAATCAAGTGTTTAGTATATCCATTCTTGCTCTGTACACCTCTTTCGTAAATCTACTTTCACTCATCCTTTCCAAATGTCCAAACCACCGAAGCATACCCTTTTCAATCTTAGTCACTACATCTTCTTTCAATCCGCATCTCTTTCTTATTTCACTATTGCGCACCGTATCACTCAATTTCACTCCACACATGCTTCTCAACGCTCTCATCTCCACAGCATTAATCTTGCTTTCATGTCTCTTCTGCCACACCCAAGATTCACACATAAGCGTTGGCGCCAAAACTCCCTCAAGTACGGCAAGACGAGCCTTATTTGGTATAGTTTCGCTTGCCATTATCGAGTATATGGCGCCATTAATACAATTTCCTGCTTTTACTCTCCTTTCAATATCACCTTCAAACTTCCCATCTCTTGTAAACTAGGACCCCAAGTATACAAACTCTTTCACTTGTTCCACTTTTTTGTCCGCACTCCGTCAAATATTCATTCCGTCAAATCTTCATTCCTCTCCATAACCATAACTTTCGTCTTTCCAACATTCACTTTCACACCTTTTTTTTAACGACTCATGCATCACAGTGACAATTTGTTGCAATTCCGACGCTGACGATGCAAGTAGAACCTGGTCGTCGGCGTAAAGCCGAGTTTTGATCACTGTCTCATTCATTTTTAAACCCCATTCACACTCTTTCAGATCATTCAAACAGCTATCCGTGAATAGGTTGAACAGCCATGGAGACGCTACACAGCCCTGTCTAACACCGCGATCGATGCTAAACCATTCTGTGTAGTCATCATTCATTCGGAAGGGGCCGCCCTAGGCGAACGTACTCCGATCAAATTGGCGACGTTCTTAAAAAGGGCCTAGTTAAAAGTACCCGTAACTGGCGATCATGTATGAAAAGATTAATGAGCGTGGAGGAAGCGAAAGAGGTATGTGTATGGATCGAAGCTATTGGTGTTCCCTTGTCTCTGCCTACCCCAAAGGGAGACAGGCGTGAGGTTATGTATGTATGTATGTATGTTTAGTATATTTTGTCAGTAGAATATACAATTAAATACTAGATAGATACTTTAATTCATATGTACACTGACCTAATGGTAAGAGGTATTGTGATTTAGTATGAAACAGGTTATGTTTGAAATGTTACAGGTTGCAACACTACTTACTGGAGTGTTGATATCTATAATGACATTTGACATGCTTACGTAAAGGTATAGATGTTCTACGTCACGAAGTCCGTTTGGCTATGAATGTTGTCAAGCGTGCACATGCACATTGTTTTTGTGTGCGTAACCTCGAGAGCGCTCAGTGTCGATTGGGACACGGTCCGAATCAGTAGTGTGTTTAGTTCGCGCCAAATTGTATCACGGAGTAAGGTCAGCATGGCAACAAAACGAATAAGAGTTGTCCATTAGTGAGGTAATATTTATTTATACGTAGTTTATACGTAGATCAAAATTTTATGCAAAGATATTTAATATAGCAATAGAAGTATTTATAAAATGAATATTGTTTTTGTTTTATAAGATATTAAAATTTATATTTCTTAATTATTTTGATTACATTTTGTTTTAGGGATTACATATTTGGGGCATCGTTGAAATTTATGTCGCATCTAAAAATATCGAGCAAAACATGACGAATACGGAAAGACTGATCAATGAAAGTTTGGGCCAAGTTAGCAGTGAAACGTGGCAGAAAACTTGTGATCATGTTGAAAAACTTGAAAAAGACTACTTGAAATATTTTGATCTCGATTTTGAATTTATAATCAATGTACAAGATGATTCTGACGACAGCAAAACGGAATCGGAAATCGAAAATTTATCTGATAGTGATTGGAAATACTGAATAGTATTAGTTGCTTCGTTTCCATTCTGTAACACCAATGCTTAATTAAATAAATAAATAAATAATAAATATGTCTGACACTCACACAACATTATCTAGCCCAAATTAAGTTTCTTAAAGATGGATACTAGATAACTGATATACTTAAGAAATATATAAACATACATATTGAATAAATACATATTTTTTATTAGAATAAACTTAAATAAACATATAAACATCCATGACTTGACGGCTAATATCTGTGTTCATCACACCGATATCCGCCGCCGCTGGGATTCGAACCCAGGACCTCTGGCATAGAAGGCAATGTATGTTACCACTACACCAGCCGGTCGTCAAAAATGCCTAAATATATAAATGCCTACATCTTCTTAATATTTTTGTATTTATTGCAACCTAATCTAATTTATTTACAAAAAGTATATACTTTTAAAACCAAAATTTTATTTCGATTATTAAATCTCGACTTGAAATATTATAATATTATGATTTCTTTGCTAACGTTACCTACATTTACACACACAAGCGCGCTTGTCGGGATACGTCACTACTACAATCAAAGCCGAACGGACTTCGTGAAATAGAATATCTGTACTGTTATTGTCCGGTCATCGCAAGATGTCCCCTGCCGTTATGTTGGCACTATTGCTTGTCAAGCTGTTTTCGTTATCTGGGATAGTGAACTAATCCTTTTTATTGATTACTTGCCAAAAGGGCAAACGATAACTGGATCCTATTATGCAAACTTAATCCCGAAATTACGTGAAGCGATTAAAGAAAAACGTCGTGGGAAATTGTCATTGGGCGTGTTGTTTCTCCAGGATAACGCTCCACCTCATCGTTCGGAAGTTGCGCTCAACGCAATCCGCAGTGCTGGCTTCGAAGTCCTTGATCACGCACCATATTCTCCTGACTTAGCCCCGAGTGATTTTCACTTATTTCCAAAATTAAAGGAGCATATTCGTGGAACTAAATTTGACGATGATGACGCGGTTATGACTGCCGCAGAGGAGTTTTTTAATAGTCGAGAAAATGATTTTTTTGCGGAAGGAATAAGAAAGTTGGAGATGCGGTATTCTTAGTGTATTAGATCAGAAGGAGATTACGTAGGAAAATAAAATATTCTTGTTTAGATTTTTTTTTTGTATTCATTCTAAGAATTTTTTGATTCGCCCTCGTATAATATAAATTGTGTCGTCATTCAAAACCTTCCTAGTCTTATAGTTGTTTATTATTTACAAATCAGAAAATTAAACATATATTTATTCGTGGTAGGTATAAACAAAGTTAGATTACGGGGTTAAAATGGACACATATTATTGGTAACACTGCTGCCACAATGCTGTCAACATCAGCAGGCAGGGGACATCTTATAGTGAACGGTCTGTACGGTCCTTTGTAGGGGCTATAGATAAAAACTAGTGGACTGTAAAACTGGTTATTATTGCATAAATGAAAAAATGTGTTAAATAAAAATCACCCGACCAGGACTCGAACCTGGGACCTCTCGTTTGCCGGACGAGTGGTCTCCCACTGAGCTACCGGGGCCTGGCGGTACGCCTCGAAATTACTTAACACATTTATGTTTTTACGTTATATTGCTAATGTAGCTCCATCTAATGGTATAGCTTTGCAGCTAAGACCACCCGAGACCAATTTCTTTACAGAAATTGTAAATCTTATTTAAAGTGAATTTTTATTTAACACATTTTTTCATTTATTTAAGAGTAATTAAGCATTTTAAATGCAAAAACTTTAAAATATGGTTATTATTGAATTTAAATAAGTACAGAATTTGGTTTTTGTGAAGTGGCGGCCCCCTCTCACGTCCCGGCCGCTTAACCGTCAAAAACCGAGCGTAGCCGAACGCTGACGGAGAAACCGGAACAGCTACTAAGGCTGTTGTTAGCCAACTTTATAACGAGGATATGATAGATAGATAGATAATTCATTTATTGACAACTACAGGCACAAATATTACAATATAATGGAATTAAAAATGAAAATACAATTAAAAACAATTTAAAAAACATGGAATACATTAAAAAAAAACGAAACACAATTTAAAAAAAGAAATAAAAAGAAATACAATCATAAAAAAATGTGTGTTGTAGCAGTGCAATAAGCCGTAGCTCAGCGTCTCTTTTGCTCAGAGAGCAAAGCGCTGATATTCTGCTACAGCTCGGGAACAGGGGAGCGTTATTTATGTTAATTAAAAATGAAAATAAACCTTTATATGATGTGCAATTAATACTATTTTAAAATGTATAAATAAATTTGAAATATTAAAAATTGTTACAATTAAAATCGAAATGATATCAAAAGTATCCTTTTGATCTTATTTACTTATTTATGTTTGTCCTCACCACTTCTCTCTCCATACTCTTCATGCGCATTTTCCATCGGATGGCATGGAAGACAAACGACCTATCCTTACTATATAAAAAAAACTTTATGTTAGGTACTATTAAAATGCTATCATGTTAAACTACCACTCTCACAGTGACTGACAGTTACAGTAATTGACAGTTCTCCTCCTAATACTGCACTGCGAGCACAGAAATTAATCGACTCGTATGTTTACGAATGTTCGTATAGTATGGACAACACTTCCTTGCAACACCATCGCATACATCTACATTCTTAAGCAAATCCTTTTTTGTGCGATCGGTGTTGCTTTGGAATGACTTGCCCATAGAGATCCACAAAGCTCCCAGTCCTTACACCTTCAAAAGGATGCTTGAACGCTATTATTTCGTGAAACACTGTTCATCTTAACCTATTAAGTATGTGTATGTATTATTAATATGTAAGTCTATATATATATATCATTAATGTTTATGTGATGTAGGTAATTATTTGTAAGTAGTCTATATTATATATATTAAATATTTCTTCTATGCGTGGACATCAGATGGTTTTATAGCCTCTGGTGTTCTGCCTACCCTATTAGGGATACAGGCGTGACGTTATGTATGTATATTATTACTATTATTATGAAGTCGCTTGCAAGTTTTTGGTAACATTGTTTTTCTTTTATTTTACAGTTATTTAGATGTATACCATATTTACAAACATTAAAAATTAACAAGGCACACATTTATTTAAGCTGGCCGTGCGGCAATGGATAGATTTCAATTATTGCTTACAAAACGTCTCCATACTATGCGAACATTCGGAAACATAAGAGTTGATAAAGTTCTGTGCTCGCACTGCACTAACATAGATGTAATCTATCTTGATTTGTTCGAGAGGCACTTAGATAAACTTCAGCCGATTCAAAATATGTACACTCGGTTAATATTTCCTCGGTGAAAATATGACCATGCTTCAGAGCTTCGGGATACTCATTTCTATCGCTGTATTGTACAAAATGCATATGCAGGCATGTTATTTTCTTTTATACGTAATAAACGTATCTGCATGAATATTTAAGTATCGCTCAGTAGAAAAAAAAATAAAGATACACCACACGACAAACTTTTATACAAATAGTCGTTGTTAATGAACATAACTACTACGACGGGGCATTTCAATGACAGTACTACGACGTAGTACTACAAGATGTTTTGTAGTAGCACGTAGTCGTTTTTATTTTTAATTGTATTCATTCATAATTTAGACTGTCCATGCTTTTTTTTCTTACATCCCTGTTTTTGCAAAAATCTTTTCTATAAATTTGATTTAATTTAACTTGATCTAAATTAATTTGATATAGTTTAATTTAACTTGGCTTGTTTTAATTTAATTTGATCTGATTTATTTTGATTTGTTCTAGTTTAATTATGATTTGCTTTTTAATTTAATTGTTGCATAATTTCTTTTTTTTTTGTTGTTTCTAATTGTTCTATTAGTAATATTTCTTTTGACATTTATTATTTATTTAACTGATGATATTTTAATTTCAAGTTTATACCTAAGTGTGTGTGAAATTTCTAATTTATGGATCCTTTGCTTCCTGTAATAAATGAATATTATTATTATTATAAATGATACTCATTGTTAAAAAAAGGCCGGCGACAAAAAGCAGCGCTGTATTAAATCCACACTTTTCAATTTAAGCCATGAAAACCAAGATCGAGTCATACTATTTAGTTTATTGATAAAACGTGGTTGTGTGCACCTCACGATAGCCCTGGGTTTTTAAATTAATCTAACACTGTCTACACAGCAATTTGTGAAATTCTATACCATTATATTTTCATTCTTCGAAAACTATTAATAGAAACCTTATTATTTTACATTTAAAGTCGATATCAAGTATTATGCCGATGCATTCACTTCTATTGGTTGATTTAGTGTAGATTCTATCTTTTATACAATGTGTTAGGTATCGGATTTTCGATACTGCACCCACGTAAAGTATGTTCAATTGTACCCCCTCTTCACCCCTCTGAATGAAATTTTAAAATTTTTGTATCTCCTATTTCTACTAGTTCACTTAAACTCATCTTTTCACATTTTCATGTCGCCCCAATACACAAAAGTGGCCTTATTTGAAAGAATATTTGCTAGTATTTAAATTATTTTTTGTTAAGAATTAATGCAACATAGTCCATGAAATCCTTTAGTTTAGCCGAAAAACTTGGAAAATTTCACAATTATTTGTAGTTAATGTGCGCTACCCAAAAAGCCAGCTCCTTAACATATCTGTTTTTTCTATTTACTTTATTCGCAGAGAACTATGCTAAAAAATAAACATCAATATTGTAACTTGGGCTAATTTTATCAAAATTACAACAAAATACACGACTATTAGGTTGTAAAAATCGGGTAACATTCCGTTAGTGTGCAGGTGTGAGTAGTATTTTGAAGGATATTTATTTATTTACTCTACATTGTACAAACACAAAAAATATAAAAAATAAAGGACAATAAAAAAGAAAACACAGTCGGTGGCCTTATCGCTAGAAAGCGATCTCTGCCAGGCAACCAAAGATAGTTAGATGTGAGTGATACAATAACTACTTCATATTGTTCTTCTTTGATTTAAACATTTTCTTCTTTTAAACTTTTAAAGTAATTGTTCAAAGTGCCCGCCATTGTTGAATACATAGTTTTTGTAGTTTTGACCAAATTCGCCCAAATTTCAATAATAATATGTTAGTTCCTTGCGAACAAACAAAATGCAAAAAAACGATAAGGAGCTGGTTTTTTGGGTCCGCACGTTAACTAAAAAAATAGTGATTTTTTTTCCAAGTTTTTCGACTATACGAAAGAATTTCATGGACTATTTAGCATTAAATCTTAACAAAAATTACTTTAAATGCAAGTAAATATCAAAATCTTTCAAATAAGACAACTTTTGTGAATCGTGGCGACATAAAAATGTGAAGAAAATGAGTGTCAGTGAACTCGTAGAAGTACGAGATATAAAATTTTAAAATGGCTGTCATTTAGAGGGGTGAGGGTCGCCCTTTGTATAGTATTTTATCAATAAAATTTAACGTAGTATACGTGGGTGAAGTATCGGAAATCCGAAGCCTAACACACTGTATATAAGGATGATATTTTGTTAAGATATTTATTTACTTGACGCATGAATTTAATTTATGAAGCCGCTCTAATTATTCATATTTGTGTCATATAATCATGTTACGTGTTTAATTCTGATTCACAATGAATTGTTCATTATTATTCAACACCCCATTGTTAGACCGTAGGTATCTAAGGAACCTGTAATGCATGAACTGTAAACGGATATTGAGATGAATATTATTGTTAAGTTTCATGTACGTATTGTATGTATACGTACTAATTCTAAATTAAATGTGGAAGATAATTAGGCCGCGATCCAACAGGACGCCCTCCTAGCGCACACCGCCCGACTCACCCACGTCAAACACGCGTTGTATTACCCACTTCACGTCTGATCATATACAAACTCTTCTTCCTCAGTATATTTTAATTTTAGTTAAGTTTTAACCTATGTATTTTCAAGAAACGGCATAATATCTTTCCATTATTAATTAAATCTGGTCAGAAACTTACATTGAGTACAATAACAAACATACCAACATTGATAGATTGAATATTAATGTAAATAAATACATAACTTCAGTAAGCTATTAAACGCCCGCTATTAAGCTATTAAAATCATCAAATAAATTAAATATCAATATTTTACATGGTTATCTCACAGCTTATATATATTAAATTTAAACATACAATATCGTTAATTAAGTTCTATTTGCATTCAAAACTAAACAAATATAAGCGCCGCATATGCTCCTGATTTATCCAGAATTATCTCGGAAATCTGGAGTTAGCATCCAATTAATATTCCCAATACTGGTCTTAAGTGCGAATACAAGAACCGGATCAAGTAGTCCATGAGACAAAGGTTAATTAAGACAAACAACGCTCTCACTTGATATGTATCTTGATAACAACGTCTCAAGTTAGGCACCCTAAAGTTTGGGATGAGAATTTTCTTTTGAAAGAAGCACAGGATGGTAATCTCATTATTTTCGCTTTTGTTGGAGTTTTCTGGGCAGTGAAGCGTGCTCGACATGTTTTGTATGAACTTTTAAATGTAAATTTACGGTTCAGATATTCTTTTTTTTACGCACTTAAGGATGGTAGGGTTATCATTTAGTTAACGATTACGATCTGTTGGTGTAATGGTCGAGTGCGCATTGTTTCACATAAATTTTCAACTCCTAAAATCGGAAGTCTGAAAATGTTTCTCATACCATTTATAATCAAAATTATCATTGTTTATAAAAAAAAATAAACACTAAATTTTAAACAACCGCGTGCTGCCAGGCCTCCTCCAGTCGTCACGAAGGCCTCTAAGGCCATTTCAGCTTCGGTTTCAGGTCCGAGCGTATTATTCAGTCGGTTGAGTCACAATACTCAATATCATTATTATATTGTGTATTGCGACTCAATCATACGGGCTTGTTGTTTTTGGCCAGCTCAAAGTAAGAGACAAAGTAACTGAGCCATTCAGCCTGTGACAAACTTACCTATATTACGACTGTAAAAATACGAAATTTCATGTGCTTTCGATGACAGCTGCATCCCGTTAAAAAACTATTCGTGTGTGACGTTTAAAACTTCACAGAATGCGTCGAACATGTTTTATCTTTATTTTTATTTTTGTAACGGCCCCTCTGTGCCACTCGTGTCGTCTAAATAATTGTTCTTTGTTCATACTGTATGAGTATGCATTTATTTTTATTGAACAGATAATGGGGGAAAAGGTGATTTTGTGTCAATCCAGAAAGTTACGCTTGGAGACTGAAAAACAGATGGAGATGATATACAGGGTGTCCCAAAAGTCAACGATATACCAGAAGCAGATACAGCAAGTAATAACAACTAATGGAAAAAAATATTTTTTTTTATATGATTAATTTATAGGTACTTAAAAAAATAAATGAAAATTCAACAGCCTGTGAGGGTGGCGCGGGACCGAGCGACGTGGAAAACGTTGAGGGAGGCCTATCTCCAGCAGTGGACGTCTCCTGGCTGAATGATGATGATTTATTCGTTTGTTCAGTCATACCGTACACATGCGAGATAAGAATTAATAGGTTTCTCGTGGATGAACGTGCACCACCTTAATTTGAATGATCACCTACGACCAGCAGGTGATATAATGATGAAAAATGCTATATTAAAAATAAATCTGTGAACGAAATAAGTCTGATTTTACAACGGGTTCCGACATCCTACTAACAACATCGTAACATCGATGGTTAATCGAAAAATGTTTTTATAGATGAAAACTATTGACACTAAACTCTCTTATAATTGTGATTGAATTAAATTTATTTTGTAACTAGGTTAATAGGTTGACATTTCTGTTCTCAAAATTTTATTCCTTTGTTTTTATTTTAAAAAAATTTATTATAAAAATTTGCATGCTGTTTGAAAGTAAAATATGTGATACATTCATTTATAAATAAATACCTACTGCACAATAATAATTGTAATACCATATTTTCGCAATAAAGATAATTTTGAATGTTTTTTTGAAGAATCTGTAAGTTTAGTAAGATCAATAAAATTTATCGATATTTTTTTGAAACAAATTCAAAAGCTTTTAAGCGTAAGGTGTCTTTTTCAGAAAACTAAAACATTCTCCCAGAATCAAACACTTATATATCAACATCACAACTAAATCCTTCTTTGATTTTCGGAAGCAGTAACTTATATTCCCTTAATTCAAAAATTTACCAGTTTTACAAAGGGGACAAAGATCAAACAGAACTCACAATATACGATTCAATGCTTCTAAATAGTAAGTTACCGTGACAGTTCTCGGAATCGTGTGCAGCATCTCCTCCATGGATGTGGTTGAATGCCTGGTCTCTTTGCTGTTATAAATTGTAACCCCACTGTAATTGAAATGTTCTGTATTTGAAATTGCAAGAGAATTTTAGAGACTTATAGTTCTGATTTATTGCGTTGCAGATACCCATATATCTTAAAGATAAATAATGTAAAGAATACGTTCGTGGCACAAACGCTAAGGGGTATCTAATAATGTGTGTTATATTTTCTGAGAAATAGCTCTTTGGTTTATAAAAGCAGGGGAATAAATAAGGCTAAGGCATTTTTATATCAAGATCTATTGAGTCTTAAAGATTTTACTAATGTCTTGTACAATATAAATATTATGAAGAAATGTGGAGCTAATTATGAGCTGTGTTATTAATTAATTACATTTCAAACTTCTCCATTTCGATATTTACTGTACAAAATTATTCATTGTTTCCAATAATTTAAAATTCATTTTATTCTCGGTTGAAATACGTATTTTGCAAATGTTATAAACTACTTTCATGTTAAATAAATGATATTCATATTCTACGGAATATCATCGATATAATTATTCTGCCAATTCAATCAGCTGCTGCTATTGAAAGAATTTAAATATCCCGTAACCATGTGAAGTTTATTAATTAATATTTTTTACAAGAATTTAATCATAATCATATTTCACTGTGATACAAAACCATGCCGATATTTTAGCTTTATTTTAAGTATTTTAAACTATTTATTTGATACAAATAGAATATTCCTTCTATTAATATTATTTGCTTGTAATCACGTGCCTCTAAGTAGCCCTTAGCCAACAAACCTAAGTCCAAGGGACAGTACCGTTTACATTTATATTTACTGCAGTACAAATATGCTCATACTTGTCATCATTTCTCACAGCTGATCAAAGGCCTCCCCTAAATTTCTGTCCACCAAGTGAGTTCAACTCTCTCCATATCTAGCATATAAATAAATAAATATTTATAAATAAATATTTCTGACACTCACACAACATTATCTAGCCCAAATTAAATTTCTTAAAGAACTTGTGTTATGGATACTAGTTAACTGATATACTTAAGAAATATATAAACATACATATTGAATAAATACATGTTTTTTACATATTAATGTCCATGACTTGACGACTAATATCTGTGTTTATCACACAAATATCCGTCGCCGTCGGGATTCGAACCCAGGACCTCTGGCATTGAAGGCAATGGCTACCCCTACACCAGCCGGTCATCATATATCTCCTACTTGACAAGATCGTTGGTCCACCTTGTGGTGGGCCCGCCTACGTTGCTCTATAAACTTACTAACCCAAAGGCCATTCGTTCCACAAGCTCTGCGCCCTACACATTGTCAATTCTTTGAATCTCGAATGTCGTCGCTGCGAATCGTAAAGGTATTCAACTTTCCAATTTTTTCAAGATTGTTATCTCTTTTTTGTACTTAAAACATTAAGAACGTTTTGTTTTTGTCCCTTAGTAAAATATAACTGGATAAATAGGAACTAATAATTCGTGTTGACATTTGTTTGTTATCTCTGGATTGTGTAGAGCTAAGACTTTCAAGAGGAATGTTTGTATTTATTTATATAATGTATTGTTAATATTGATTCTACTAGTAGATAAATTGAATGTCTGCAACTTTTCTTCAATACTTGCATGGTTTGCAAAAAAGTTATAGCTTTAAAAGTCTTATTAATATAACAAAAACCTTTTTAATCTGCATACTTTAAGACTATTATTTAACCTGTCTTTCTCGAGAAGGATTAGGCTATACAAAAATATTTTTTAATTTTACTCGAAAAGCCTATGCTGGCAAATTTTAAATATAGTGATCAGTAAATGTAACGGTACTTTATAAAATATAGTAAAAGCGAAGCTGTTTACATCAAATATGGTTTCATAGATATACAGGGTTAATTTTAATTAACGCATCACCTCTTGCGAGCAGCCTCTCCACATCAATCCCAAGAACATTAGTTTTACGCCTGAACGTACCGGTATATTTATTTTAGTATCGCTCAGTACAGAAAAATAAAGATGGCATCAAAAACTTTTTACAAATAGTTGCTACTACGACGACGTGGCATTTCATTGATAATACTACGACGTAGTTCTACAAGATATTTTGTTGTAGCGCGTAGTCATCTTTATTTTAATGGTATTTTAGAGTAACCCTGTTTTTTTTTGCAAAAAAAAGTTTTTTTGCAAAAAATATTTCTATAGTTGATACTCATTGCGAGATAAAAAAATAGACGGTAATTACAGATCAACCCTGTAAAAGCTCTCAATTTCAATTAACTCGTATTTTTAAAGTTATGTAAGTTTTATTGTTTCGCTGACGCTACCTACATGAAATTTAAATACCGTCAGTGAGACAGCTCTTACTGCGCAGTGTCCGGCGTACATTACAAAGTAGGACGCCTACTGCACGGAGTTTCAGTTGACGGCTAATGATATGGATTTACTGTCTCGCTTGAAGCTAACTGTGAAGTTGCTGCAAGTATACTGATAGTATATTATGAATATTATGCGTTGTTGGAAGTAGAACATATATGAATTGATTCATATTGCGAACGACATTCGGCTGATTGATTTTCGACGAAGGTCGTTATATTTAAAAACGGTTATAAACAATAGGTACAGAATATCTGTATTATAACCGCGTATGTCATCTTTTAAGATAATATATTAAATGTGAATATAATAGACTAGCTTTATCCCGCAACTTCGTATGCGCTTAACTACCCTTCTCGTGGAAATTTTAGAAACTATACAACCAGACAACCACTGAAAGAACTTTTATACCGAGTATCACACCCATGCACTCAAGGAATAAGTTTTTTTCATATAAACTAAAAATCATATATTTCCCGTGCCCGTGGGAATTTTGGGAATTTTTTTTGTAGCACAACCAGTCACTCTTTGAAGAACCTTCATGCCAAGTATCACATCCGTACACTCAAGGAATAAGATTTTTCATACAAACTAAAAAGTCCAACCCCTTCCCGTGGGAATTTCGGGAATTCCTTCCATAACATAAACAGGCACCTATTGAGAACCTTTATATCAAGTATCACATCCGTGCTCTCAAGGAATGGGATTTTTTAATACAAACTAAAACATCATATATTTCCCGTTTCCGTGGGAATTTCGGGAATTCCCGCCTTAATGCACCTCTACATCCCCTAAAGAATGTATGTTCCAAATTTCAGCTCTCTACGCCCAGTAGTTACGGCTGTACGTTGTCTGTCAGTCACTCAGTACCTCAGTCACTCAGTCAGTAACGGAACAGTTTTATATATATTTTGATATTATATATATTTTGATATATTGATTGATTGATGATTTAAGGAATTTTGTGTGCGTGTATAGTAAAGTGCGTGGATATGTTTGTATGTGTTGTACATTCTTAATAGTTCTTGACGACCACTTTAGCGATAGGATAAATCTATCTGCCTTAGACGTCAGTGGTCACGTATCTAGGAAAACAAACGAGGTAGTATGTAAGGAACTTTCGAAGAAGAACTAGATGGTTCGCACTGACCAGTGATATCAGAGGTTAAGCTTGAACCAATATTGACATAATGTTTATTTATAACATTTACTGAGTCTTGAGCTTGGTCTTTTATGTGAAGGAGATCGTTGTTTTTAGTTTTAAGCGGCTTATATTGAGTGATTTCATTTATTGTGGACCGCATTTTTTTAGGATTTTTACTTGAGTTATTGATTTGTTGACAATTATATGCTTTTACCTCATCATTTACATATTTAGCAAACTATGGTCACTCTAAACTAAGAATGAATATCATTAAAATAAAGACGACTACGCGATATAACATTTTCGATATCAATGAAATGCCGGGTCATGGTAGCTGCATTCATGAACAGCGACTATTAATTTGTAAAAAAATATTTTAGTATCGCTCAGTAGAAAAAATAAATAAGTGCAACCACCATTTTTTTACCCACGACGGAACGGAGACGGTAAAAAATGCGTTTGGGGTGAGAGGGTGTTTGTGCAAACCAATGTTACCATTTATCTCCAGAACCACTGGTCCGATTTTAATGCGGTTTTCAGTAATCGCTTTGGATTTGATTGGTGCATGTTCTTAGATAGTCCATCAATATTTTGAATTTCAATATAAAACTACAAAACGAATTCATTCAATGGCAGCCCCAGACGGATTTTCTTGCTCTTCTTATAAAGTTCATAGGGAGTTGAATACCTATGTTATTGCGACATCTACATCTTCGAGAACCGAATAGGTAAGGGTAGGGAAGTGCTATGGAAACGAATAGTATGTTGTTCATAATATAACCGACTCTGTGTGAGATCAAGTGAACTTTTAAAAAATCTTTTCACGTTAATTATCTCTCGTCACATAAATCATTTCAGTCGGGGGATTTTAAATTATTTTATTCTTTTTCAATTACTTTTTAACTTTTTTTTTTTTTGTATCAAAAATACGTATAGTGAATACTGTGCTATATGTGAAGTCGTAAAAAAACGTATCCGGTAAAACGTATCCAGTAAAACGTACCATGTGTGAACGGGGGTAACAGTATGCGTATTTTCGATACAAAAAAGGTATCCAGTAATACGTATCTTGTATGAACGGGCTGTTATATACGTATGTTGTATACGTAGTACTGCTAGATGTTTTGTAGTAGAGCGTAGTCTTCTTTGTTTTTAATTGTATTCATTAATAAATTAGAGTGCTTTACTTAATATGTTAGTGAATATATTAATTTCGTTTTAAAAATACCTTTTTTGTGGAAAAATTGTTTCTAAAAATGATACTGATTTACAAAAAAACTGGCTGGTCGTGACTAAACTATAGCCTAGTACGAAGAGATGAAAAAAAAGATGTTTCTCTTTCACATAAATAAATAAATATTTCTGACACTCACACAACATTATCTAGCCCAAATAAGGTTTCTAAAAGAACTTGTGTTATGGATACCAGATAACTGATATACTTAAGAAATATATAAACATACATATTGAAAAAATACATATTTTTTATTAGAATAAACTTAAATAAACATCCATGACTTCACGACTAATATCTGTTTTCATCACACAAATATCCGCCGCCGCCGGATTCGAACCCAGGACCTCTGCCATAGAAGGCAATGTATGTTACCGCTATACCAGCCGTTGTAACCGTTTGTAAGTATGCACACAATTTGTTTGATTTCTTTTTAATTACAGGCAATCTATATTATCTAAGATATTTTTGAGTAAAGAAAATGTTACCATGATCCTATTTAGCTAGCATCCACTTTTCAAGAAAATATTATAAAGAGAAAAATATAATTTTTCTCTTTATAATGTCCATGCTGGACTGGTTATAATGTCCATGCTGGACTGGGAGCGAAAGAAAAACGTAGAATGTGCCAGCTGCTTCTCTTCCCGGGCATACTGTAAAAGTCAGTTAAGGGACAGAGGTTTTAAAGGCGTTTTTGTGGGCAATAGGCTGACCCCCTGTCACTACAATAGTCTCTCTCCATCTTTATAATACCTCCAAATTTGTCAAACGTGACATCAGATGGTCTTGTAACCTCTGGTGTTCTGCCTACCCCATAAGGGATACAGGCGTGACGTTATGTATGTATGTAGAAAAATATAATCGCTATAGCACCAGCTTCATTAATCTATGAAATTAAGATGAAAGGTTTAAAAAATCTCGAAGCTCAAACTGTAACGCATCTTTCTCCATTATTTGACGATAGAGAAGTTCAGGTACTTTGTCACTTGGGACCAAATATTGGACTTGGGCCAAATTCTTGCTAAAGCTTGGTTTACATAGAAAATTAATTTTAATGGAACTCAAGGGCATTTTGCAGGCGTAAGAAATAAATTTGAACTTTTTTAGAAACTTTTAATAAGTTTTAAGTGTGTACCACTATTTAATATGATAGTTTTAAGTTGTGAATTTCTAAAATAGGTTTTCTTCTTAAGATGCTTTTGAATGCTATTGACCCATTTTTTTTTTCACTGGTTATTGGTTTACCAGAGAATGTTACATCAATACATACAAAACGAAACAAACTTAAAAACATAAAATTTAAATGTACATTCATATTAAGGTAAACACATGCATAATAAATTACAATTGGGTGGTTCTTTAATAATTACTCTTCTAACAAATTATAATTAAGTACGATATAAAACTGTAGAATATATCAAAACAATTTCGAAAATAAAATAAAAAATACGTACTTGTTCAAGGTACAAGCAATTTTTAGCAAAAATTAAATAAATTACATTAGATATAATGGAAATTAGAATTCAAATCTTACAAATTCAAAGTTACTATTGGAATTAATGAAAGATTTTAAATGACCACCTACCACACAATTATGAAGGCCAAAAATTTTAAAAACAACTAATACTAAACTTAAAATTAAATGAAATATAAAAAAAAAGGTTTATTATTAAAACATATAATGAAAGACATAAAGAAAGTTTGTGAATAAATTTTAAATTTAAATAATTTTCATTTCACTTTAATCACCTCTCAGAAACCTGGCTAAACGAGTTTGCCGTCCCTATCAAGCTTTATTGCAGGTCTAAACATGAGGTCCATTGATCTATGCGCATTATACAGTCTACACAGTCGTGGTACAGGCGATTCAAATCCCAACAAGGTTCTACGATAAGGATTTTACCTAACCTTTATGTGTATGTCTAGTTTTTAATTCTCCAATAGCATTAATAACTTCTTTATTTTATACTACGTTGGATGATAATAATCCGATGTAATCCGGCCGACATCGACCTCGGCGAATGTCTTCAAGTCCGGTTTTGCCGTTGGTGTACTCGCATGTGGCTTATGTAGCCAATTTTGTTTGTAAAAGCTCTCGCACATTGCGGGCATGAGAGCACACCGTTCACATAATTATAGCTGACAGCCGCAGGTGGTCGGGCTTTCAGCTCGTCGCGTCTGACATCTAGCTCATGGGTCGCTTCAGCACATCTTTGTACCTGAGGAGTTATCCGACATGCTTTCGCTTGCCTTCCTCAAGTTCTGAGTAAAAGATGCGCTTAGCTATTATTTCCTCCGTCATACGCGTCACGTGTACGCACCACCGAAGCTGACGTGCATAAGGTACGATTCAATGCCACCTATATGGGCCCTTTGCAGCACTTCAGTATTCCGTACGCGGTCAGACCATCGGATGTCGAGTATTTTCCGTAAACACTTGAGGTGGAATCGGTCTAGCATACGGATGTGACGGCGATACACTGTCTACGTTTCGGCGGATATTTTTGATCTCAATCACATCTGATGTTAAGTGACGAACACTTTTTATCATGGGTTAAAAGCTAGTTATTTGAAGCCTGAACAGGACTACTAACTGGTGATCGATCAGTGCAGTAGAGGACCTTACCGACCAAACGCAGATGGAAATTTAACTTTTTTCAGCATCATGTAAACCATGTTTAATTTACTACTAGAACTATTTTGATGGAACGTTAAAACTTTGCCTATGCAACTTCGATTAAGACGGTTTTGCATCCTCGCTTCAGTGCAATGTTCACGTAAACAAAGTTTTGAACCTTATTTTAATGGCAATAAAGGGCAGTTTCTGTTAAAATTAGCAAGCTCTAACCAACGTCTACTGTAACAGTTTGACAACAGTAAAAGCTACAACTGTTATATATTTGCATTATTAACTAGCAAAGTTTAGTATTCCATTAAGTTGTTTATATTAAATTAATTTTGGTTCAGTTTTGTTATGGTGACGATGTTTAAGTCCTTAAAAACAACGTTAATTCTTGAAAGTGAAGCTATGAATAATTTAGCAAGTAAATACGATATAACTATAGCTACATATATTATGTAGATTGCCGTATGTTTATAAATCTATATTCAGAGCTTAGTTTTGTTGTTTTGTCAACCGACTTCCAAAAAAGGAAGAGGTTTGCAATTCGTATGTTTTTTTTTTGCTTTTGTTACACGATATTTCGGATACTTATGAATTGATTTTGAAAATTGTCGTTTCATAATGATAGAGGATACTTCATAGTTGGTTTTATATAAATTTCATCGAAATCGGTTGAGTACTTTATTTGAAAAATTATGTATGATTTCGGAGAATGTTTACGTTGATGACATTCTCAACTCAGCCAAAGTTTTGACGTGAAGTCGGTTTTTTTAATGCTCTGCATTCGTTTATTATTATAATGGGTGAAGATGCTTAAGTCCTTAAAAAAACGTTCTACAAAGTGAAGCTATGAATAATTTAGCAAGTAAATACCATATAACTATAGCTACACATAGATTGCCGTATGTATATAGTTCTATATTCCATTAAGATAAGCTGGGACTACGGTATTATGCAAAGTAAACACACGTGTCGCAATTTCTCATGGATGGTTAATAGAATTAAAGGAGCTACAATCTTGTGAACATACAATACCGGAACTGTATACTAGACCTTAGATGAAAATGTAATGCAAATGAAAATGAAAACTTTTTATTCACAGTAGGTATTCTTATCCATTGTCTTAAGTTTTCAGGATTCATAATTTAAATAAAACTACTTTTTAACCGGATTAATCGCGTATAATTTATATTTTACATTTTAAGTCGACGTTTCGGTGTCTTTGCAGACCCCGAGGTCACGAGCGACTGAAGTAATGAACTATACGCGATTAATCCTTTGACTTTGTGAACGTCAAACCCTGAATAAGGACGGCGCGGGTCCGGGAGACATGAAGAATCCTGGGGGAGGCCTCCCTCCAGAAGTATGCGTCCTCAGGCTCATGAAGATAATGACGAGCCTGAGTCCTACAAGATGTTTTGTAGTAGCGCGTAGTCGTCTTTATTTTAATGTTATTCATTCAGAATTTAGAGTGACCACGCTTTGCTTAATATGATAGCAAACATATTGATTTCCTGGTAAAAAAAATACGTACCTTTTATTTGCAAAAATTGTTTCTATAAATGATACTTATTGTGTAAAAAAATTTTGTCGGTGACTTAAAAACATTTACTGATATTATTCAATACAATAAGATGGTGAAAATATTATGACTATAATAATCAACGAATCAATGAATGAGCATTAAAAAAACCGACTTCACGTCAAAACTTTGGCTGCCTTATAATGTCATCCATGTAAACATTCTCCGAAATCATATAGTTTTTTCAAGGAATTGAAATTTTCAATGAAGTACTCAACCAATTTCGATTAAATTATGGGACCAACTACAAAATATACTCTATCATATGAAACAAGAATTTTCAAAATCGATTCATAATTGTCCGAAATATCGTGTATCAAAGACAAAAAAAAAAGAAAAAACATACAGACGACTTGAAAACCCCATAGATGCTATTATTCTGTGGTCGCCCGTTTTTACGGGTAAGTAAGTAATAACGTTGATGTGTTATCTGCTTGAATGGCGATTTCATTAATATATTGCTTATCTGTAAATTTTTCGAATGATTTACTTTATGAGCTGAGGGATGGAAGGTTTATTCCACTCCATTTCTCAACATAAGTCAGCATTTTTAGATTTCTTTGTCAATTTTAATTTTCTCTTGTCACGATCTCTGAGACTCCACCCGGTTTCTGAAACGCCAATCAACGAAAAAATTAACTAACCAGCTGTCAAATCTCTTGTTAACTGTCAATTGAGTTGCTGAAAGCCCGGTCAACTACTTTGATTTGATTCTCCTGTTAGTTGACAGGGCTGTTAAATATCAGTACAAATCTGATTGTCAATCGCCATTTCGGGTTTCTGGAACGCCAATTACGCGCTAATCATAGATTAAACTATTGTCAAAAGCTTTGTCAAGTAATCAGTGCATTTGGGCTGATTAACTTTTAAACTCTGGTTGCCAATTGAATTAAACTTTTAAACTATATTGTTTTACGTAAATCTAGTAGTTTGTCGGCAGATTATTACATCCACGGTATGTATTTTATGTATTTTTATAATAATCACAATGTTTTATTTTGTTTTTAATACTTTTTTTTACTAATTTCATTTTGTGTTTTGTTGTAGATGTCTCTTTCGGATATTAGCCTTTCCGGCAGCAGTGATGAAGAGTTTCATCAAACTCGGCGAACTTTAAAAAAAAGGATGAATCCCTACGAGTACTACAGTGAGGAAGAATTTAAATCTAGGTATCGGATGAGCAAGGCCACAATAATGTTCCTAGTTTCTAAAATAGAAACTAAAATAAAGCCTGTGACATTCAGGAACAAATCCATCAGTGCCTTGGAACAAGTCCTTTTAACAATAAGTTTTTATGCAACTGGAGCATTCCAAATAACAGTGGCTGATCATATAAGGGTGCATAAATCAACAGCCTGTAGAATAATAAAAAAAGTATCTGCAGCTATTGCAGAACTCAGGCCTCAATTCATCACAATGCCCCGAACAGAAGAAGAGTGCAATCTAATCAAAAGTGGATTTTATAGCATCAGTTCATTCCCAAATGTAATTGGTACAGTTGATTGCACACACATTAAAATACAGTCTCCAGGTGGTTCACAAGCAGAGCTCTACAGAAACAGAAAAGGATACTTTTCATTGAACATCCAGGTTATCTGTGATTCTAAAATTAACCATAATGGATGTTATTTGTCGGTGGCCTGGGTCTGCACATGACACAACAATCATTAATGACTCCCATATTCGGGCTGATTTTGAAAGTGGAGTGTATGGCAGTGACTACCTACTGGGAGATAGTGGTTATCCTTGCAGATCATATCTATTAACACCATTTTTACATCCATCAACTCCGTGTGAGGAAGCATATAACCAATCACACATAAGGACAAGGAATACTGTGGAAAGGTGCTTTGGAGTTTTAAAGAGACGTTTCCCTTGTTTATCAATGGGGCTTCGAGTAAACATTGAAACAACAATGAATATTGTAGTAGCCTGTTGCATACTGCATAATTTAGCATTAAGCCATAATGATCCCATTGATGACGACCTGCCTGACATAGAGCATGACATCCCCGAAATTTCTAGTGCTAGTTTAGTGACTAATGGGAACACATCTGTGCGATCTGCTTTAGTATTAACTCACTTCAATCAATAGCATTATTGTTTATATAAAGTAATAAGTTTAGATCTGCAAGGATAACCACTATATCCCAGTAGGTAGTCACTGCCATACATTGTGGTTCATTTAGAATCACAGATAACCTGGATGTTAAATGAAAAGTATACTTTTCTGTTTCTGTAGAGCTCTGCTTGTGAACCACCTGGAGACTGTATTTTAATGTGTGTGCAATCAACTGTACCAATATTATTACTTATATATACTATGTTATTTAAAGTAAGTTAACACTAAAAATTAATGTGTTTTCCTATTATAAATTCAACTATAGTTTCATGTAATAACTACAGTTCCCATAATTATATAGTTAGATGTTTTATTTAAATATAAAAAAGAATTCAAATAAAGTGTTTAATTGCAATACTAATTAGAAGCTTATAAATTACATTTTATTAACAATAATTAACATTTTTCATAGCAAAAGATCACTTTTTTCTATATAATAATTTCTCTTCAGATAAGTTACATATTATAATCACTATTTGTTTAATATATTTTGGTATTCTTTTTCTTTTATTTTTATTTCTAAGTCCAATAATTTTTGCCTCTTTAAAGCCATTTTATATTCCAAAACTTTAGTTTTTTTTTCCCATAAGGCACTTTCCATCTTTGTTAAATAGTATTTTTTTTTTAATAAATCATTTCTTCTTGTTTGGTATTTAAAAACTTTTTGTACTCTGCGAGTTTTACGAGTTTTTTGAGATGTTTGAGGTACATAATCATTTGTTTTAGTTGTATGTGGTATGGGACTCGTTTTACTTTGTGGTGGTGGCAGAACATCCATATTTTGGTTTGAAACAGCATTATTATCTGAAATAATAAAATATGTTTATACTTAATTAAGATTTTATATTAGTAATGAATTGTGAACTGTATGTGAGTGAAGTTACTGTTAATATACCATTTATGAAATAGCTTGATGCACTATCACAGTTATTGGAAAGTGGTTTTATCTGATCTCCCATTACTGCTAGCATTTGAGCACCTATAGTGCTCAGTATCGGGCTATACACACCACCACCGGTTGCTCTTACACCTTTCTGAAAATATGAATTTAATTAGTTATGACAACTTATGGAGATTATAGGTATTATAGATATTTTTATTTGTGTTTTTCATATTCTATGAAGATTTTACTGTTTTATTATATTTGTCATCAGTGTTTTATCATCTTTTAACTAAATATACTGTGTATGTACCACATTACAAACCTTATCAGCTATTTCATCTTTTTTGTATTGTTTTAAGAGACATTTCATTTCCATACTTTTCATTTGTGTATCTAACTGTAACAATTTTATAATTTGACTAGCACATATTCTTCAAAATAAATATAAATAATAAATAAATATGCCAAAAGCAAATACTGACTTGATCCGTTGAATTTGTGACCTGTGATAGTCCTTCTGTACACTCAATTGGCTGTACTATTTGCTGATTTTGTTTCAAATATGCTTTTGCCTAGAAAAAATAAAACCATGTTGCATACTATTGTTGTGTATTATTTGTATAGCTCAAATTATGTCCCAAGTATATAATATTTGAGTACTTACATTTTCATTTGCTAATTCTTTCCTAGTAGTCCTTTTTAGATTGAAATATGCATTGCATAATTGCTTCTGAGTTCTGGGTATTTCAGCAGTACTGTTGAATTCAGAAGTTAAGGATTCCCACGCTTCATTTTTTTTTATTGTGGTGACCGCATTGGTGCACTTATTTTCGATGATATGTTTATATCTAGAAATTAAAGGATGAGTAATGTTATAATTTATTGATTGTTCCTATCATTGTCTTGTGGTTATAGTTACTACTTAGGTAGGTATATACTTACTTCAAAACTAGGTCCAAAAGTTTAAACTTTTCTCTCTCTGTGAAATTTTTGCCTCTAGAATTCATTCTGTGAATAAAAGCGACTTCCGAAAAATAAGAGAACTTGTTTTCAAAGTAATTTACAAAAATAATGTAGTAAATAAAATAAATATTTTATAATTTGTATCTACCGCGGAAATATCTTTTGACAGCTAAGAATGAACTGTTGAATGTAAACTGAACAATTCAGTCAATATTTCTAGCAATTCGTATGTCAATCAAAATGATCATAGATTAGTTAATTTTTGTCTAATCAGCGTTTCAGAAACTCGATTTGATTTGACAGTAATGTTAAGTTAACAGGGCTGTTAGTTGATTGTAGATTTGATTGGTCTTTCAGAAACCGGGCGTTAGTATGGCTGATACTAGATATTATTGGATAATACAAGTAAACATAAACCGATATAAGTTGCCACGTTTACGGTTCTAATATACGATTTGGGACCACAGACTTAAAAATGATATTACAGGACCATTTTTTCCGAATTTCTTTAAATCCTCTTTTCATATACAATTTCTTTATTATCCTTCCATTACTGCCCATTGAAACCAGGGTGTACGGAAAAAAATCGTTCTGTGCGATCGACAATTATAAATACAGAACATACAAAAGGAGTTAAAATAACACAGAAACTGTTATTTCTTAAATAAAGGCCTAATAAAATTGCTTCCACAAAGATGTGCGAAGGAGATTTTGAACCTACAATTAGAGCGATTTTCCTATAAATTGAGGGTAAGTTTTCGCATATCACGCTTCAAAGTCATATTGCCCGTACTAAAATAGTTTTCCAAACAATTTCTATGTAATGTTAATTAACCGAAAAACCTATATAAACTCACACACAAAAAGCCTCGAACAACAGCAAAAAAGTTTCGCAAAGTGGAAAATCTTGCAGAATTCTTTAGGAGTAGGGAACAGGGGCCCGGTTCTATAACTTTTGACTTAATGAACGGTGACGTGCATGTTGTTCACTGATGGTTTTCTTAGTGACCAATATAGAATACTGACAAAATATCACATGTTAACATAATAATAAATAAATAAAATCTCCAGACACACCAACTACATGGCCTCAAAGTAAGCATAGCTTGTTTTATGGGATACCATGTAGCGAACTAGGGGGGAACCATGAACATAAATAGGTACATGAATAGATAAACACCCAGATACAGAACATTGACTGGTTTACCCCATCGCAAAAGTGGTGTGCTTAAAAGGTACATTATGTTTGCAGACTGAATACTGAGCGGTCGATTTGTGGTCGAACATACGAACGAACATACTTCTCCATATGAACACTATAGAAGCAGAAGAATTTCTTCATTTGTTGGTTGGTTTCTAACGCGCGATTCTCATTGTTTTCAGTCGGATTTGAAAATATTAGCATGCTAAGAAAAGTATTTTATTGATTTCTTTACGTACCTATTTAAAAAAAAATTAGAAATATAGTCTGGCTAGTAATGAAAGTAGAAAATGAAAAAATCTAGCGAATTAAAAAAAAACACATCATGGTAACCCCGACTATAATACGACACATATGGATTAAACAAACATGATACTTGGTTAATTTTTTTTATAAAATTATCGTAAAAAATTCCAATATTGGTACTGTCCTACTTTTTGATAAGAAGTATAATTAATTTTATTCATTGTAATCAAAATCTGAATCCAGCAATTCTATATGGAATGAATTAGCATAGTGAATAACTGATATCGCTGTTTCCTACATTGGTTATGAAACTATCAAATATTTAATTTTTCTATTCATTTTCAAATATGAAAATTCCAAAATCTCAATTACTGAACAAAACCACCACCAACCGTTCGATTGACAACAGTGATTTTTTTTTAAATATTTTATTTAACGGGCCTGGAAACGAGTCCTTTTAGCCACACAAATTAACAATATACAGTTTACAAATAAAGTTCACTTCTTAAATGTTAACACTTCTTAAAATTACAGTTTCATTTCTATGTTCAATAAAAATTGGAATAAAGATTTATAAAACTTCTTCTCTGAAAGTAAACTTTTCAACGATGTTTCTTCTTGTCGCTCTTGTCTGTCAGTGTCATTGTCGATTTCACTACACAATAACAATCTTTGTAGGTTATATTTTCTACATTTCATAACAACGTGTTCTAAGTCCTCTTCCTCGTTGCACTCCTCACATAGTCCACTATCCACAAGCTTCAGTCTGCACAAATGGGATTTTGTTTGGCAGTGCCCAAATCTCATTCTATTGATGGAAGTTATGAAGCTTCTCGATCCAAAGATTTTGTGGTACCAGGGTTGGGCGGGCGGGACCTTTTGTATGTCATAGTACCATTTTCCCTTATCGGACGATACATTCCTCCAGTAATCATTGAAAAGTTCTCTGTGGCATTCCTTCATGGGAGCGTATAAATCGGTAAAAGGTATGTGCATTGAATCACTATGATCTTCATCTGGATCTCCCCTTGCTATTTTATCTGCTTCTTCATTTCCCGATATACCGGAGTGAGAAGGGACCCACATAAATTTTACAAATTTACTATTTACAGACATATTATACAATACTTGCTTTATCTTAAAAATCAAATGATTGGTACTGAATTTTAAAATCCTATTTTCAAGAGCTTTAATAACACTAAGTGAATCGGTAAGTATTAAAAAATTATTACTATTAATATTACATAAATATAAAAGAGAACAATAAATCGCATAACATTCAGCAGTGAATATACTACAATTAGAATCTATTTTAATACACTTTCTGGATTTAGTTTGGGGGTCATAATATGCTGATGTAACTGTACTCAAGGTTTTAGAACCATCAGTGTATATACTGTAATAATCAGTTTCATCAAGCATATTCAAAAGTTCTACTTGATTAATGACATCCCTCTTAAGTACTGCTACATCAATCATATTAGCATTATAATCTATATTATACAAAGGCCAATGGCTCTCTCTAAATACACTTTTACCAAATTTAAGATGTATTTGTATCATTATTCTTAAGAGTTCCGGTAATTTTCTTGATAAAATATTTGAAGAGTCCATATAAGTACCTACACAAGTGATATCTAATGGGAGCACAGGAAGTATTCTATTCATTATATGATTGTTATTAGAAGCAAAAACCTTTAAACAAAACCTTTCAGCTATTCTTAATCTTATCAAAGTTAAAGGAGGAATACATGTCTCTGCTTCCATAACATGTATAGGAGTAGAACACATAGCACCTGATATGATTCTTAGTGCTTTGTTTTGGATAATATCTAATTTTCTTAATAAAGTATAATTACAGTTAAAATAGGCTAAGGCGCTATAATCAAAGTGACTACGCACTAGACTTTTATAAAGTAACGATAAAGTTTTGGGATCTGATCCCCAGTGAACCCCTGCCAAAGATCTAATTATGTTCAGACCTCGGCAGGCATTTTTAATAATTTGTTCTATATGGTTATGAAATTGTAATTTACTATCAAGGTGAATTCCCAAAAACTTTTTACCTTCTATCCATTTTAAACTATTATCATGAAGTTTTACAATATTAATAGAAGTAGTGTATGTTTTAGAGAAAATCATTGCTGCACTTTTATTTAAACTTAGAGGTAACTTTAATTTACAGGTATAATAATAATGAACTTGTTGTAATGCATTATTTAAATTATTTACAGCAATATTTACATCCTTATGACTACTATATACAACCAGGTCATCTGCATACTGCAGGTATTTGACATTATATTGGGAAATATATCTATTCAAATGGCATGTGTACAAATTGTACAAAAGAGGTGATATAGTGGCACCTTGCATTGTGCCTTTAAAAACTTGTCTAGGTCCGTATAAAATATTATTAAATTTTACATACATTGTCCTGTCATACAAAAAATTAAAAATCCATTTACAGACCTTGCCTGGGATACTTATGTCAATTAAGACATCTACAAGAATGGACGGAATCACATTATCAAATGCCCCCTGTACATCAAGAAAGGCACAAACTGTAGATGAATGAGAAGAAAAGGATTGCTTTATATCTGATATCAAAGCAACAAAACTTTCTGCAGAGCTTTTACCTTTACGGAAACCATACTGTTCCTTTGGTAAGATATTATTAGATTCCACATACCAGTCTAACCTAACCTTTATCATATATTCAAATACTTTTCCAACACAAGATGACAATGATATAGGTCTGTATGAGTTACAGTGGCTTTCAGATTTGTCTGGTTTTATGATAGGAATGATGCATTGGGTTTTCCATGAAGTTGGAATTAGTTCATTATCCCAGAGTAAATTGAAAATATTGAGTAAAATCTTTTGAGCATTCTCATGTAAATGATTTAAAAGTTTGTAAGGAATATCATCCAAGCCTGGAGTAGTGTCTTTTCTAGATTTTAAAGCAGATTGAAATTCTTGCCATGTAAAAGAATTAGATAAGAATGCACTTTGTGAATTACCTTCTTGCATAAAAAAAGTATCTAACAAATTGCTGTCTACTAATTTTTCAGGTGGATCAGTGGGAGCATACTTATCAAGAAAAGATGGAATCCATTCACAATTTTTTGGAGGTGCATTTGAAGATGCTCTTTTGAATCTGCGGATATAGTTCCAGACTACAGTAATAGGTGTGTATCTATTAAATGACTCACAGAGTTTTTTCCAACTATTCTTTTTCTTTTCTTTCAAAAGTCTTTTTTTAATGGCATCTGTTTTTTTATAATGTATGTAATTTTCTAAAGAGGAATGATTTCTATAATAATTCAAAGCTGCTTTACTCTTTTTAACTGCTTCTGAGCATTCATCGTCCCACCAGGGAACAGGTTTTTTCATAATTGTTGGACAAGTTATTTTAAGTTTTGGTATACATTTTTCTTTAATTTGATTTAAGATATCACAAAATTGATTGTATGACAACAAAGGATTACTAGGATCAATAGAGAATGATTTGAATGTTTTTTCTGTTTCAGATTCAAAAAGTTTCCAGTCAGCTTTGTTATACAGAAATCTTTCTGATGGTTGACCTACTTCAAAAGTTTGTGGTGATAGCTGTATGACTGTGATAGTGGGGTAATGATAGCTGCCCATTGGATCATCATGAACACTCCACTGACTTAGTGGAGCAATGTTGGGACTGACACAAGTTATATCAATGGAAGACTGTTTATTACGCACACTACCTACTGTGGTTGGAGCTCCAGAATTCAAGATACATAAATCACACTCATCTAACATGTTATATACATCTGTACCTCTGGGTTTTGTTGAAAAACACCCAAAGGCCACATGATGTGCATTTAAATCCCCAGATAGTAAGATAGGTTTAGGTAAACTATTAATTATTTGTTTAAGCTGTCTAGATTTAAAATGTCCTGGTCTTGGTGGACTATAGACACATAGGATGGATATATCACCTGTATCAGTTTTAAGAACTATAGCTGCAGATTGTAAATCATCATAAAAAGGCATATCTATACTATTGTATTTAAAATGATTCTTAATAAGTATACCGACTCCACCACGACCCTTAGGGCCATGTTGAAAAATAAAATTATAACCAGCTAATTTAAAATGCATATTATTTTTGAGATAAGTTTCATTTAACAGACATATATCAATGTCATTCTGCTCTAAAAAGGAAATAAGAAGTGGCTTTTTGCTATTGATACTTTCTACATTAAATTGGCAAATCTTTAAGAACTTATTATCCATGTTTTAAATTGTTTACTAATGTTTCTTTTATGAAAGATGTAGTCATTTTTTTATTACTATTTCCTAAATTTACTAACGTCGCCACTAACGATTTTAAGATACTATCATTCTTTAAAATACCTTGAACTATTTCATCTGTTGTAATTTCTTTGGGTTTTGTAACCATGTTTGTAACTTTCTTTGGGAGTAATGTAGGGTAATCTGAGTTATAATGTGTTAAACTATATGTGTGATCTGTTTTTTTCATTAAATTGGCATATGTTACTTTATTCTTTTTATCTAGTATTCTTTTTTGTTTAACAGGACAATCTCGCGAAATAGCAAGGTGTTGACCACCACAGTTAGCACAATGCAAAGCCTGATCATCGGGGCATTCTAAGTAATGATGATCTTTGGCACAAATTGAACATTTTTGTTGAGACTTACATATTTTTGCATGATGATTGAATTTGAAACACTTGAAGCATTGCAATAAGGGAGGATCATATTCATAGACCTTAAAATTAAATAAATCCAAAGATACAGATTCTGGCAATGAATTAGCTAAAAAAGTTACGGAGACAGTTTCAAATGGTTTAGTTTTACCATTGACTTTTTTAGTGAACCTTCTCACTCCGATAATCTCACAGGATGAGATTAATTTCTTGAAAAGGTCTTCGTTGCTTATATTTGTAGGAACATACCTCAATACTCCAATTTTTTCAATACTTCTCGCTGGGATAAATGCCTTAAAATTGTGTCGTCTTTGGAATGTCTCGTTGAGTAAATAATTGTTTGCGTTACTTGCCTGGGAGAAAAATATGCCTATTTTATTTGCAGACATTCTTTTAATGCCTGTCACTCCTTTAACTTCGTCTTTAAAAAGTCCCGCCAAAGTAAGTGGGTTTCTGTTGCCAACATTTCCTTCAGTACTGGTACTCTCGGTAAAAACTACATATTCCTGGGACGCAGAAGTTTCCGGAAAAAGTCTTCGATATCCTGGTTTTAGGAACGGTAAGTACATTTTTTCGTCTAAAGAGTCCATGTCGGCTGGAATAGGAGGCCTCCGCAGTCGCTTCCTATCGGGTCTCCCAGGGGACGACTCCCCTGGGTCCTCCTCCATGTCTGCACTTATTAACGGTTCGGATGCGATAAACTATCAATGAAATTTGCTTAACAGAACATAAAATAAATATTTTCTTTCAAAAGTTGAAAAAATGCGCCTATCTCTTAAAAAAGCCCGCCAAGGAATCGACAACAGTGACACCAGAATAAGTTGCCATATAAAAAGTTTGCAAAAACCCCCATTGTCTACTTTCGTAACCAGACTCTATGAGATATTGTTACTCTATCGCTGAAACGGTTGACACGTCATCACTGTCCATATTGTATATCTACGAAGTGTGGTGCAGAACATTTTGTTTGTAAAAAGTATATTAAACTTTAAATGAAAATACTAAATCAATTATAAACATTTATAAATTTCAATATGGAATAAAGAAAACAAAGGCTGAATTGACAATGTGGTTTTGACTTAAGTTTTCGCGATTCACACTATTAAATAAAACACTTTTTTAACCGGATTTATCGCGTATATTTACATTTTAAATTTTTGACTCGACGTTTAGGTATCTTTGCAGACCCCGTGGTCACGAGCGACGGGGTCTGCAAAGACACCGAAACGGTTAAAAAAGTGTTTTATTTAATGTGGTTTTGGTACTGTCACAGAATACCATAGTATAAATGACACGATCGATGAGTCATATTTCACAACAATTGGTTTATTTTTGTGTATTTGATATGATACTCTTTCCATACTGGATTGGGAGCAAAAGAAAAACATAGAATGTACCAGTGCTTCTCCTTCCGGGCATACTGTAAAAGTCAGCTAAGGGATAGAGGTTTTATTGACGTTCTTGTGGGCAATAGTCACTGCAATAGTCTCTTGCCTGTATCCCTTATGAGGTAGGCAGACTACCAGAGATTATAAAACCATCTGACCTTTGACAAATTTGGAGGCATTAGAATGGTGGAGAGAGACTATTACAGTGACAGGAGGCCCGCCTATCGCCCACGAAAATACCTCAAATAAAACCTCTTTTACAGTATGATTTTTAAAGGAAGCAGCTGGCACATTCTAGGTATTTTATTATTATTTATGTATGCCTATTTATTTATATATATTTTGTTTATATTTTATTAAGTTACCTATGTATTTATAATTATGTAAACATTTTTTTATTTGTTTATGTAGTATTTATATTCATAAAACTAAACATAAGCTTTATTATTGCCGATGTTTGTACAGTTTCTTTTTTTTTGTATACAACTTGGGGTTGTCTGGTAGAGATCGCTCTGAAGCAATAAGGCCGCCCATTGTACCATTCTTAAGTTTGTCTTTACATTGTTTTTTTTTTCTCCTTTTGTAATGTGTACAATAAAATGTTAGTAAATAAATAAAATAAAATAAATTCTATGTTTTTCCTTGAAAATCATTTCATATAGTAAATAATTGACGTGATATAAATAACACACAATCGTAGTTTGCAAAGCTGGAACAATTTAAACTTTAGGTATTTCATGCCGAAATAACTTGGTTCCTGAGTTGGAAAGTGAAGTGTTACATTCAAACTATTTAGACAGGCATTTAACTGAGAACACACTGATTATGTTGTGTGTGTTGTGAAACTAAATAGGGGATGAAACAGAAATTATACAGGGTGACTGGTGACAAATTTAAGATACTGAAGCACTCTGTACTCGATTCTGGATATAATTATGTAATAAAAGTAGGTTCTTAATTTTTCACTAGAATTCCCTAAAAATAAAAAAAGTTTAGTTTCTATCTAATTTACTTATACTTGAGTCAATCGCGTCACGTGACCTTGCACGCGGATTGCTGCCAACGCTAGTGTAACTATGCGTTGCATGATCAATTCTTTAACTTTCGGTTAAGTTCATGGTGTCCTCGAACTTCAAAAGTGACCCACAAGTCACCTTGTACATCATAAGGAAGTATTATTATTTGTAATGCAGATATTAAGGTTTCTAGATAATTTTTATGAAGGCAAACTCGTTTTGAAGCCGAATTTTATCACCTTTAAATAAAAATTTAATCTTAATCGATTTAATTGTAACCACCAAGGTTACGACTTTTTTTTTAAATATAATTTTGCTACTAAATTTGAAGTAATAAACGTAAATTGTATCACCGAATTTTATGATAGTGTCATAAGCTCCTACTTGGTGGCAGGCCCTGTTTTGATCCGCTTTCTTTCTCAATCTTATCTTTAAATACCTTTCATCTACTGACGACCGGCTGGTGTAGCGGTAACATAAATTGCCTTCTATGCCAGAGGTCCTGGGTTCGAATCCCGGCGGCGGCGGATATTTGTGTGATGAACACAGATATTAGTCGTCAAGTCATGGATGGTTTATATGTTTATTTAAGTTTATTCTAATAAAAAATATGTATTTATTCAATATTTATGTTTATATATTTCTTAAGTATATCAGTTATCTAGTATCCATAACACAAGTTCTTTGAGAAACTTAATTTGGGCTAGATAATGTTGTGTGAGTGTCAGAAATATTTATTTATTTATTTATTATTATCTAAAATCTCCCACCAAAAATCATCGCAAAAAAACAATATTTTTTTTAAATCAAGAACAGTATCTACACTTTCCCCTAAACCGGCTTAAACAAAATCGTCTTTACCATTAGGTGAGAGTCAGATTAAACGCAGGCTTTGTACAGAAGGCATCAGATGAAGCATTACAAGGCAGTAAAATTTCCTCAACCAATTCTTAACATAATGTCGAGATTCAGATTCATTTTCAGTTTTTAACAGGTAAAAAAATTAACTTAAATAGATAATATGAATTTACACGTCAATAACGAGAAAAAAAAAAATAAAAAATTTAGAACTCTTGAAATTTTTGATATGGTTTTGTAAAAATATAAATGTCTTTAATTTTTTTACTTTGAATGCTTTATTTTGATGTTTTCTTACGCTAAAACGTAACATCAAATATCTACAAATATAGTAATCCTAAATCATTAATCTTAGAAACCGCATTGTAAAATTCACACCGCTACAAATCGGGGTATCTCCGACATAACTGTACGACCCCAAAATTTGCGATTTGTGGTTAAATTGCCGTTGGGGGTCTTCCACGAAAATCTACCTAACTTATGTTGAGTTCATTTGTTGAAGCAAATTCCGAAAACAGTTATTTACATGCATAAGTTGGAATTTTGGTAATTATGGTTTGGTAACATTCATCAGCCATTCTAGTAACAATACGGAATAGTATATTATGTAACACTTGTTACATAATATACTATTGCCTTAGTTTTTATGGTATCATGTTATAATAATTGTTTAGCGTTTTTATATGAAAACAGAAAAATATTTACGATTTTTCGACAAACACGTTTTTTCAATAAGGGAAGACTTCTTCTGAATATGACCGTTGTTCTGATCCAATAGTCAATTTTAATTATAAAAAATACTCATTTGTATGTATTTATTAAAGGTGAATATTTATTGTATGTGTTGACTTAAAAACCCAGATCGCGCGAAATTAAAAGTAAATATATGTAGCAATTTTTGGGAGCTAACGTAGCACTACAAAAAATAATTATCCAAATCAAAATTGAAACAGTATTTACTTGTTTTTATATTAATAAATACCAGTTTTATATTCATTAAAGTTTAATCATATTTAGTACCTTAACTTAAATACTTACCACGTATAAATTAAGAACTACTTTCTATCTAAACACATATATCTACAGTATGTTGTTAGCACAAATTTTAAACAAATGGTGGAAATTAATCAACATTTAAAGTAATCGTGTTTTATTTTCTATAACTAAGCTTTTATATCTAAATAAGCTGTTATATTTTTGTTAAAAGTGTTATAATTAAGTTTGTTAGGTATCTCGTAGCAAGCAGAGCGTAGTAAGGAAATAAGGTTTTATTAAATATTTTAACAGTATTTTTGTAACATAAATTATTATTAAACAAGTCTGAAAGTAAGAGAAGTGTCAGTCAAAGTAAATATTATTTATACAGTTGATACAGTTTCATTACTAAAATAAACAAAATTTACTTCATAAGAGTTACTGAATTTAAAACAGAAGTTTTTTAATTAAATCTTTTTAACTTTCGCTCGAAACAACTCCAATGGCATAGCTTTTTAAGCTCAGCTCAGCTACAAACTAGATGCGACAGAAACCAGGCATTAGTGCTAATCTAAAACGAAGCTTTTTTGCTAAACAGATATTATGGTTCTCTAAAACCACTCACTTACTCTCTGGTTTAAATGTGACCCGGTCTGAAATCATAAAATTTTGAGTTAATATTTACGGCTTCTTTTCGCAACTGCTTCATTGTGAGTACTTGTAAGTAACATTTTACTTTAATAATAAGAGTAGCCTTTAGAACACTATTTTATTTATATTTATAAAAAAAAATCCCTTCGGCCGTGTATGATACCAGAGTTTGGTAACCGGTATCATACAAAGAAAAAATGATCGTCGTAGGATACTGGTATCCAACTAATAGGAATTTTTCGTTTTATGTAACCGAGTATCAGCTCAGGAAAATATTAAATAATTACAAGTGAGTACTTAATATTTCCTCGTATGTAACTGATAAGCATGTCATGTGCATTGATATATCACCTCTTTTGATATCAATGCACTGGCCCTTTAGATAACTGAAGTTTTCATAACAATTGATGTCAATGTCAGTGTATTAGATTAACAAGTAAGTAATTATTCATTTTGTGATTTTAATCTACAACGAATTAATTTCCGCATTGCCAGTAATCTAAAATGAGTAAAGAAATTGAATTTATCTCTACGAAGAGAGGAGGAAGAGCACTATTGAGTGATGGTCGCAAGTACCACAGGAAAAAAATTTACTCAAACGACTCTACCTTTTGGCTCTGCCATAATATTAATTATGGATGTACGGGGAGTGTTACTCTAAATGTTAAAAATGAAGTCACAAAAGTCAAACCTCACAAAGAAACATGCAAACGAGACATTGCAAATAATATAATATTGAAAGAATTAGATAATTTGAAAGAAAAATGTAGTCATAATTTTGATAGTATTCAAAAACAATATGACAACATGGTGTTCAGCCTGGAAGAGGCAGGACTTGACTTTGTACGGGAAATCCCCAAATTCCAAAACATCAAAACGGGATTGTACAACGAAAGAAATAAAGTATTAGGAGCACCAAGATTGAGAAGCAAATCTTCAATTGAAGCTGTAGTACCCGATAAATTCAAAAAGTTCTTGTTGGCAGAATATAGTGATGACGACAAGAGGATTCTACTATTTTGCAATCAACGTGCTGCATCAATCGTAAAGTATAAGCATATTTTATCTGACGGTACTTTTACTTCATGCCCGACTGAATTTCATCAGTTATATACAATTCATGGCGTCGACGAAACTACATCGGCTGTTGTACCTTTAATTTTTTGTTTACTACCAGACAAGACACAGCAAACTTACAAGGTACTCTTTTATATGATAAATTCCCGATTCAAGCAGTGGCTACCAGAAACAATTACTGTTGACTTCGAGTTGGCTCCAATTAAAGCTGTTCGAAAAGTTTTTCCCAACATTGATGTTAAGGGATGTTATTATCATCTGAATAGGTGTTTGTTTAGAAAAGCTAAATCGTTAAAATTAACCACACGGGTAAAAAAAAGGCATGTAGCCAGGTGTGCTGGCCTTGCACGTTTACCCAAAGCCTATTTTCAAAAGGGGTATGAATACGTTATGTCAAAGAGTCCGTCTGGAGAAGAGATAACAAAGTTTAACAAATATTTCAATAACCAATGGATGGCAAAGACTGACTTCGAAAAAATTTGCTGTTGTTCATCATCTAAAATACGTACTACCAATAATATAGAAGGTTGGCACAGTCGCCTTAACAGATATGTTGGACGTAAAAGACCGACATTGGCTCAACTCTTAGATACTTTAAGAAAAGAAACCACCATAATGGATATATACAAGAGAAAATCAAAACTAAGCCGAGAGTTCAAAGAAATTGATGAGGAAATAAATGATGCCATATCTCAGCTAAATGAAAACGAAATTAGTGTTGGACATTGTATCGAAATCATTTCACCATTTTATTCCAATAGGTTGTAGGTAATAAACGATTCACAGTTGAACTATTTCCTTGTTTTCTTGTATGTTTTCAATAAAGCGAGGGTTTTACAATAAGCGTAGGTACAAAATGCAATCCGATGGCTTTTACTCGGATGAAAGAGGACAATAATATAACCAGAAGTGGATAATGACATAAGCAGTTAGGGTTCTCATCTCAGTGTTGAGTTGGGAACTACCCTTGTTTAACACAGTTTTGCCCAGCTGGTTTCATAGGCAGAATGTTATATTCCTTACTGGATACTGGTTACCAAACATGATGAAGGGTATCAGAAAAGTAATAAACCCTATCACTTGGATACCAGTATCCTACGACGATCATTTTTTCTTTGTATGATACCGGTTACCAAACTCTGGTATCATACACGGCCGAAGGGAAAAAAATCACAGCAAATACAGAGCATTAAATAATTCAAATATTGCGACTTCATTACGTCAAGAGAGTCTCATACTTTTATGTTTTCAACATCTTTATTTAATCAACATCATTGTCAAGATGGTCTTTAGATTCCTATAACACTGTAGAGTTGAACATGATTGTCGTTAAGTGTTGCGTATTGTAGCTTTACGTTAATAATATCAAAAATATATACAAAACAAAAACACAAATAAGGTAATTTATAGTTATATATTACCGACATATATCGCAGGATTGCTAAACATTAGTAGTGGGACCAAAATTAAATCCTCCAACAGAAAAACACATATTACGTGCAGGGCGGACTGTTTGTGGTTTTCGATATTTTGCTATATAGAAATGAATGTATATATTTAAGAGTGATATATTCATTATAATAACTCTAGTCTTTTAGTGTACAGAAAAACAAAATCCCTGATTCAAGCCTTGATTCATTCTACATGTCACCTTCAGCTCCGATTTCACTTGAGTCACGTAGCTCACTCGACTCTATGTATAATTGTTGAAGTATGTTATAAACTTACCTTTTGTTTTAATGACGAAGACGGGCAGGTACATGAAACAAAAGAGAATTAGGAAATTAGAAATTTATCAGACTTATCGTTTAAAAAAGTTTTAGAAAATATACTGTAAACAAAATCTATATTGTACCTAAACAATTCACATCGATTTGTGCGACTGAAGGCATATTTTGTGAGATAAGGTTCTTCTACGTAGACCACTTTTACAAAATATACTTATTTACATTCACTACACTAACTAAACGTTGGAAGAAATGGATTTTATTTCGCATATAAGCCTACCTTTCAATTTCGCTGTTTACAAAATGAGCTTATAAACGAAGCAATAAAGTCGTAATTACCTTGTTATTCCGCAATACCATGACATATCTCACGTCACTAGCTCATGTATCAAGAATTCCTTTATCATGTAGTTAATTAGTGCAAAAATGTAGCCAACGAACCAGTCGGTAATCAAACTGACTTTCATTAGTCAATAACAACACGCAACGCATTACTTTTGCTTTAAGTAGCAACCGACCATTAAGCCATTATGTATCAGAATGTTGCTTTGAAATTCTTTGTTGCTAGTGAACGGAAAAAACCATGGAATTGTAAGTCGTTGAAAAGTGACTCACGATGTTTGTTTTCTTTTAACAGTTTTCAACGCGTAGTAAAAGTGCTGGTGATGCTGAAATAGTGCTTGAAATTAACTAGTGCTGTTACCGCTAAATTTATCTTCTAGAGGCACAATCGGCTAGCGAGGCATAGTGTGCGTTGGGTCATTTTTAAAAACATTGTTACATAGAGTATTCTCTTCAATGATTGTTGCTGATGGATCGTTCAAATTTTATTATTGCCTTGTGTTTTGGTGTATATTCCAATAAATAACTAGCCCATCACACTGCTTCATGCGTTTGAGCGCGCGTTTCATACAAAACTGCAACGTCCATACTATATGCGCGTTCGATACGGACGTTCGGAATGCGCCAAGCGCCGCGTATGATACGCGCGTACGGTACGGAAGATGTTATGAAAGTTTATATGTTTGAATCTCTCTTAGTAGGTGTTATATAAATCTATGGGTAGGTATGCCTATTTGAAGATCGGACGTACGGTACGCGCGTTCGAACGCGTAACGCAGCGTTGGCACTTTATTTCAATAGCGAAAAACATTTCAATTCACTGCAAAATATCATCTTTTTGGCATCAGTGTCAACACAGCCTTCAACGTAAAAGCCAAAAGTCCAAATTCAAACATTTAGAAATGCGATTATACTCGGACGAAAGTGGTTTCATTCAAATATTATGAGGCAACAAAATTAAATCATTTCGCAAATATAATTTGTTTCCAAAGCACCCATATACCTCTTTATTATTATTCTGAGCTTTGCGGTTCGGCAAAACAAACTTCAAAAACAAATATAAAGTATTTTAATGGTTAATATTAATTTTGATAAAGCAGAAGACCCTTTTTTATTTATTTACATTGAAATAGGTTGACAATATAATGGAACTGAAGGTTCTACTGTGTAGGCGTGGGCTATTTGTTCTTCGCCTAAATAATGCGTTAGCTATGGGGGGTTCGCTGTTTCATACCAGGGGGGTTTTATACCAGGTATGAATACTGTTTTTGAATGGGTCGATTCATACCAGTGGTATGAAACATCGAATAGAGTTTTTGACTTCGTCGATTCACACCACTGTCAAAATATTTAAAAAAGACGATTTTTTGGACTGGTGGGTAGAAAACGCTTTTGATTCTTCTTACTCATATTAATATAGGTAGCTTATTTATCTTAATCCTTTAAGATAAGAGGTGATCAAAATAACAGTAATACAATTATCTTTCGGATAGTTGAGTTTAGTAGATACCAAGGATTACTTGCTTTAAATTAATAAAGAAAAGTACGTTATATGAGAGATAGCCCTTTCTCTGGATAGATTTAGTGGGCAGAGGTATTTAGTGCTTATATTTTATTTAAAAGTGAAATTGAAGATACTTTAAGATACTTAATAAAGTTCATCTACCAGGAGCACAACATTCAATAGGAGCCCTGATATACGATCGCTGTGAGTATCCTTTACTTACATTACTAATACCTGTCGATTGCTTCGCTCATACTCTTCACACTGCATATCGGTATAATTTTTTTAAATAGTACTAGTAAAATTTCAGTACCCTTATTAGTTTACTGCTTCATCAAACACAATAACTGTACAAGTTATTAAAATCTAAATTAATTATATCAGTACCCAAATAATGTATACCGGATTAATTTCTGTAGATGTTTTAAGTACAGAAATATTTTAACTTATTTAACCGAATGTATAGGTCAGCATATGTACCTACGCTTCATAGGCTTCAACTAAACTATCGAACATTCTACAGTTATTTAAAAATAAAATTTTAATATCAATATTAATATTAATACCGGAAAATTTCAGTTAACTGAAAAAAAATCAGTTATGCTACAATAATGAAAAAGGTACAAGAATTATTTCAGTATGAATTCCTGTACTGTTATTTTTAAATACACCTAATTTAACGGTATGACGTCATACAGTCCTTGATTCGGAGCCACCGAGACTGAGAAGGACGGTACTGGATAAAGCGCATCTAAAAATCTATCGATGTCTATTTCGAATTTATTTCTAAACCATATGATACTGACATGTCTAAGATGAAATTTCTTAAAGAAGTGAGCAAATCCGACGTTAATTTTTTTTTTAAAGATTAATCGGACATTTATTCTCGAACCTACAAAATTTGAAATTAAATATTTTTTGCTACTGTCGATCAGAAAAAAAAAAACGATTTTTTAACCTTTGTCCTTAAATTAACGAAAACTATGAATATGAACTTAAGTAATTTTATTTTATTGTTTAACTTAAGATTTTTTTTGTTAATTTATTTTTTTCGTTTGTTAAATTTTAATCTTTCTTTGATGTTTTATGGTGTTTATAATGTTGTTGTACTTGTGCTTAATGTGAATAAATAATGATCTATCAATCTATCTAAGTACACTCAACATACTGGATGCTAATCGTGTTCCACGAAAACAGAATTCTAATAGACCTCTCATCGTTGAGACGCATAACATCCCAATAAAAAAATATCATATGTCGTGCGCATGTTACATTACTAGTTCCATTCCAGAAATCTGTACTCACCATAACATTTCTGAACTTCGAATGGCAGAGTTTTTATACGGAAATCAGATACATCTGTACGCTGTATCGACTATTAAAAGAAGAAAATTTTGGGATTCATTAAAACCATAATTGTTCGTTAAACTAAATGCCCTAGCGATAGTTCGTTGAATAAATACGTAAATTCATATTCGTAACACCTTTGCGCATGACTGTTAAATTGTAATTTATTGACAGCGGTTTGAATCGTAGAAGTCAAAAACGATATACGGCGTTTCATACCAGTGGTATGAAACCCCACTGGTATGAAACAGCGAACTTCCCTTATACATTTTTAATCTATGAAATTTGAAACCCGCTTTTATCATATTTCACTTGATGGTGAGTGAAGGAGCATACTAACAAGCGAGTGTCACTCGGATTAGTTGCCCTTTAAAACACGCTTAGGGCACGTTTAAGCGTCGCGTGGGGCTTCAGGTGTTTTTGTTACGTGGCCGGCTTTGATCTAAACTAGCGGATGGTTTCATAGTTAAGCCGGTGATGTAGTAAAAACGAACAACGCCCCGCGCGAAGCGTCGTCTGTCCTTAAACGTGCCTTTATATAATAAATCATTTATTTCAGGCAACTTAAGAATAGTACAGGATGTTAAATACTAAATCTCAGACCCATAGAAAATATATAACTTAACCTAAAATACATACAATATACTTAAAACTACACTTCACTAATTTCCACGTATGGGCTGCGACGGGGTACGCCACGTCTTTGTGTCAAGTAACCGTCCTCGGAAACGACGGAATACAACACCCTGCGGCCAGAACTCTTCTTTCATGTAGGTCAACAGATGTACGGTCGGCATTCTCACCACAGAGGAGTTGAAACTCTCTCTGTGACGGGACTCCAACCGCTCGACCCTCATGGTGAGTCCTGTCTTCGCGTGCAGATACTCCACTACATTCTTCGCCGTGAAGGCGTGGTGCACGCGAGACACGTACAGCTGCGTGGATGTACACGCTCACTGTCAACAACAGCTTATATTTCTGAACAAACTTTCGGACTGAGCTGTTTTAGGTTATCAGATAAAGGCTAATAATCAAGATATTCGTTAATATAATACACGTCCATCCACAAAATCCTTTTCACTTGCCATTTGACCAAACCAAGTCTGTGTTTATCGTCACTTTTTAAGCTCTTTAAAAAACCAACTAACGCTTCCAGTTGTTACTTGGTGCTTGGCAGATCATTCTTAAGGTGAATACATAAAGTAAAGCAAGAATAAACTTAGGCTGTATATGTATAAGTTAAGCCTTTCAGGTTCTGAATGCCGCCGAAATTTCCAGACTTTCCTAATCTTTATGAAACAGTTTTAGCCACACTCGTAAATTGTAGGGTGAAATTTAGTTTTGATGTCATACGTGTAGTAATATCGAAACCTTAAATATTCTATTTACTGAATTAATAAAGTTTGTATTATAAAGTGGGTGTTGGATCAGGAAAAGTTAGGTTATTAAAATACTCATTCTCATAATTTATCATTTTATTAATTCAATAATTTGAGTACAAATTACGAGGAATAGTATTAACTTGACGACCGGCTGGTGTAGCGGTAACATAAATTGCCTTCTATGCCAGAGGTCCTAATACACAGATATTAGTCGTCAAGTCATGGATGTTTATATGTTTATTTAAGTTTATTCTAATAAAAATATGTATTTATTCAATATGTATGTTTATATATTTCTTAAGTATATCAGTTATCTAGTATCCATAACACAAGTTCTTTAAGAAACTTAATTTGGGCTAGATAATGTTGTGTGAGTGTCAGAAATATTTATTTATTTATTATTTATAACACACAGTTCTCGCTTCAATTAAAAAAGTCGGCCTTCATTTTCTGTTATTATTTGTAGTACATTCGTATTTTAAATCCTTTTAATTATGGGCAAGTCGAGCTTGGTGGAATTAAATTTGTCCACCCTTTGTAACAAGAGGCCGAAACGCTGCAATTGTATAATTATAGGCAGAACATTTATGTTCGTCGGGTGATATCGAGTTTTTCAACAATAATATACCCAATTTTTTTTCTTTTATTCAAATACATATTATTTTCTAAATTCAATCAATTGATCGTAATGAAAAATATACGGGATCATGTCTGAAATGATATCTTCCAATAAAAACAAGAATAATTTATGATTGGCGAAAGAATTGCGTTGTTTCGTCCAAAAGAGTAGAGTCTAATTGCTAAATCCTTTTATGAAAAAATGGTTACTTCTAGTTTCATGATATGATTTATTATTAAAGAGTAATATTCATAGAGGACATTCGAAGTCGTCGTGGCGCCGTGGTTACTGTGTGTATCATACGATATATCAGATTAAGCAACGTTTGGTGCGGTCGGTGCTTGGATGGGTGACCGCCGAGCATTCATTTCTCACGACGACTTCCGTGCTTCGGAGGGCAAGTTAAGCAGTGGTCCCGGGTGGTGTATACAGTAGTCGTTAGGGTTTGTCAGAAGCCACTTTGGCGCCCTGAAAATTCTGAAATCCACTACCCAGCACTGGGCCAGCTTGTTGGATTATGACCTATACCTCCTCGTCACCCAGGGGAGAGACTCATGCCCTGCAGTGGGCTCTTTACAAAGAGTTGTGATGATGATGATGAATATTCATAAGTGACCTGTCAGATTTATGACAACTCATGAAATGTATTAAAACAACATATAGTGCAAATAATAGCTCATGTTCGGTTAATTCCAAATCATTTACTTATAGTAACCGCAGCAAGGATTTTAATATTTCATCTTCTCACGTTACTCAACAGACTACTAGTAATATCCACTTGAAATGAAAATCCCGATACCTATCGTTTCTAAGAAATTAAATCAAGTCTGCACCAATAGTTCAGATATAAACATGCAGCATTTCAATGACAATATCATCTTTATACATTCACTACTTAATAAAAAGTAGTTTGACAGGTCAGAGACTGTATGGACCGTGAACATTACTCTTTATGCGCCAAAAATTTTGCATGATTAATTAATGTTGAAGAAGGTAAACTTATTTAAGACTCGATATATACGAGTACAGGTTCTTCTCCGGGAGATGTTTTTTTCTACGGAAAGGACTCGAATTTATGCAATTCAAGAAAGTATCAAACAGTTTTCTAACTAGCTAATGAACGAAATAACAATAATGTATGATACAAAAGTTACATTCAAAATAAAATTTAATTTCATTTTATAAAAAATACCGTTAGTTTATTCGACAATTTTTTTTCATGCGATCAATGTATCTGGAATTAAACATAAACTATGAACAGTGAGTTGTGATCGTTATTACATATTTGAATATTGTATAAATAAAAAGCAGCATTACCTTTTTTTCTAATTTAGCATCACATTTTCGTCAAGTTATTTAATGAAAATTATTCATTTATTTATCATAAACACAAACGGTCGTTCACAGTAATTAATATCAAACATTTTCTTATTATTGAACTACAGTTTTGTTATACAGGGACCGCATATAATATTCAATTTTATTTTCAAAGCAGATAAGAAATGTTGAGTGGGACTGAACTTAAAAAAAAAAACATTTTTTTTAGATATTTTTCATAAATTAAAATTCCAAAATTCTTCAGAGTGATTAAAATGTAAGAGTAATCTACATTTAATGTACTTGCTGCGTAGTCATAAATCACGGATCAAACTTAAATTATGATCAATTAGAAGAATTTTGAAATTTTCATTTGTAAAAAATAAATAAAAATTTTTTGTTCGTAATTATGACCCACTCATCAGTCTTAATCTGCTATTAAAATATTATTGACTATTATTAGAGCGACCCTACATTTAATACAAAATAATTCTAAACGCTTACTTACTAACAAGCAAACATAATTATATTTTACAGTTTAAGTAGTTTACGTTACTCACAACACACGTTACTCACAGTATACATTTACTAGCAGATTATAATATTGGACAGCTTATATCTATTCCTAATGAAAACTAAAATTCAACCTTTATTTAATTGCAGAGGGTCTATCCCTTTACATTTACAATACGTGCCGACTGCTCTCCGGTCGGTAGCATGAACTCGATCCTCGCCGCCCGACGCTAGCTGTGTCGCGTCTCTCTGGCGCCTATTTCCCCTGGGATATAGTCGCTGGTATGGCGAAAGTTATAGGAGATAGAGGGATGATAATTATAATTTTGTATGGCTAAAGGTTCGCGGTAAGAAGTAAAGGTTCGCCTGTCGAAGTATTCAAATAGGGAGGACAACATGTGTTTACAATTAACAATAAGTATAGGTCACATAGTTATTGAAAAACAAATTGGGAACATAAAAACGGGAGTAGTTTTCTTTATATTTAAGTCTCGGTTCGATTCTCAGAGGAAGCAAAGACTTCTTAGGAAATATTGAAATGCAGAAAAACTTATATTCAGAAAAATAGCCTATCTACAATATTAAAGGGACTTTCCCTTGATCACCCCCTTAATGCCTTGGAAAGTCCTGTATAAGTTATCTTTTTACTGTAATTTTGCAGTTTTAGACAATCTAAGAACCGCTTTTTTCCTATGTCTTAACCTATTTCGACCACCGTCACAGTCTCCTGGGATAAACAGCCCGTTTCTATGTAAATTGCGAACAAACGTTCTCCGAAGTACGTGGGCAGCGGGCATGGGATTACATGCCCTATGATTGAGTGGATTTTGACGTCTCAATCTTTGACAGCCTTGGCTTAAATAGGTCAAGGTGAGATCTGCGATTTTCATTTTTATTTTTATTTTGCTTAAGGCAAGTATAAGGGCTTTGTGAAAGTCGACTTAAATTCCGTTTGACCTTAATCACACCTGAGGTCAAAGATGACACAAGAGGTTATGAAGTGACTTGCTCTCCAAAAAACATTATCGGAATGCATGGCTACTACTTTGTATGAAGAGCGTTTGCATTAGTCATTTATCTAAATACCTGACAAACGGAGTATACTTATTATTTATTTATTATAATGTCATTTTGTTGTCATCTTATGGGCAAATGTCTTATAAAAAAAAAACTATAAAATCACTACGATAGCTTCTAAGTTACGATCGTATACTACGACCAGTTTCTCCGTAGTACTACGTAGCAATATTCGTAGAAGGAAGCTAGGTGTGAAAGGTTAACAAGGCGTTGACCTAAACGTAGACGATATTTGATACTTAGTTACTTGCTAGCTCTCCAATGGCAGTGTTTTAAGAAACAATGTTAGTTGGGAACCTTACATCGTTCTCTACTATCAGGTGACCTTAGTACCTTAGGTGATTATATACGGGGTGAAAGTCGTAGGCAGATTTTATTTTTTTTACTTTTTACATTTAGTTTAAACCTGTGGACATGATAACAGGATCCGTTGTCCCGTGATTAAGGAACAAACATCCATACATCCAAACTTTCACATTTATAATATACAAAATTTTAGTTTGCTTTTATTCGATAGATGTCGCTGTAGGTCGATGAAATCGCGCAAGAAGACTTAGCTATATTTACTTTGTAGACTACAATTATTCGTTCTCAATTTCACCATTATGATATTAGAAGGATTTTTGACTAAAATATTAATATTGAAATGAAATGAAATGAAAAATTTTATTCATCATAGGACCATTGAATGGCCGCTTAATGACGTCACAATTTTGTACTTCGGCTTTAACAAGGTGTTGATAGTTATTGAATAAGATATTTCAGTAGATCAAGAGACAAGGAAAGCTGGCGGAAAAAAACTCTTGGCACTCTTTTCCAGTCAGGATTATACGAATTAAAACAAATAGGTACATACAGTACAAATTGATCATGACATGAAAAAAAAAACAATCACAAGACATCTAATTGTGAGTGCCAATGTCATGCCAAAACCAAATTGCTTACATAGTAGGTGCATTAAGCTATGGATGGATAACACGAACATGACAAACTGGGACCAGAGTATTTATACAAGAATGGAATAAAATAGTCATTGTATCATCAGCAACCTTGTAATCAACCATGTCCCTTTTCATCTACTCTGATTTGAGCGTTCTCTCTTCACAAAAGAAGAAGACAAAGATGAAGTTTAATAAATACTACTACTCTACTAAACATTACAAAATCACTGTAACATATAATTTCAAAAAATTAAAGGCTTGAACTTAAAAAATTAAATAGAACGTCCTCCTCTCTCCTCCTTCAAATTGCTATGTCCAACAGGGTCCATAAGTATGTAGTATCAAAAAATTTTGATCTAATTTACCAATTTGGAATGCAATAAATGATTGAATTTAATTTTAAAAAAAGTAAAGAAACAACCATACTAGAATACAAAAGATGTTTTTTGTTTATTTTACTATATTTCAATGGATAAAATAACGCAAAAGTTGTCATCGGGTATAGGTGACTCAAATGCACGTGACGTTCTCGTATATGATAATAATTTCTCACAACATGGTTGGGCACGTAATGCAATCGGTCCCGGATACTGCATACTGTAAACAGTAGTCGTAAAGGTATATCCAAATAAGAAATGCATAAGAATATTTAAACATATTTCTAAATATATATATTTGAGGTTCTCAATAGGAACAAACCCTTGTCTACATTACTTAACTACACTTATCGTAATCGTTTCCATTTGAGGTATCATTTGCGGGTTTAAATACCAGATTCTAATGCTCCGGGTACGAAGGTACTACATAATAAACATGGCGGATCTAGAGCGAGCAAACCCGCCGACAGAACCCGGAGATATTCTTTGTTGAAATCTCTCTTTGCTTTTGATTGAGGTTCTCATTCAGGGTGTTTATTTTGTTATTAAATGGAAGAAGGAATGGTTGGTGAATAATTTTCAGGATTTTCTTTGTAGCGTGTACCTACAAAGTTCAATTACAATAACAGTAATAAAATACGTACCTATGTAATAATTTGACTAGCTACATCGTGAAAAGGAATGAGATTAAGATTTTTGAAAAAACTACTTTCACACGTTTATGTATGCAGTAGGTATTAATCTTAATATACAGGGTCCGCCTATAATAGTCAATTATATTTTAATAGCAGACTAAGAATGATGAGTGGGTGTGAATTGCGAAAAAAACATTTTTTTTAAATATATTTTTCATAAATTAAAACTTTGAAATTCCTTGCAGTGAGTAAAATTTAAGTTTAATCTTCATTTTATGACTACATACATTAAGATGCAAGATGATTTTTATTACTTGCTGTGTAGTCATAATCTACAAATTAAACTTAAATTGTGATCACTTAAAAAAATATGACAAATGTTCAAAAAAAATGTTTTTTTCCGAAATTCAGACCCACTCACCATTCGCAATCTGCTATTAAAATATTATTGACTGTTACGTGGCGACCCTATATAAAACTGTTCCGTTACTGACTGAGTGACTAACAGACAACGTACAGCCATAACTACTGGGCGTAGAGAGCTGAAATTTAAAACGTACTTTCCTTAGGGGGTGTAGGTCCACTAAGGAAGGAATTCCCGAAATTCCTACGGGAACGGAAAATATAGGTCTTTTTAGTTTGTATGAACAATATTATTCCTTGAGTGCATCGATGTGGAACTTGGTAAAAAGGTTTTTCAATGGGTATCTGGTTGCCATAGGGAAGGAATTTGCCCAGGAAAATGCCCAGGGGAACAGAAAATATAGGACTTTTAAATTCATGCGCGTACGAAGTCGCGGAAATGCGCTCGTAATGGATAAGTTTTATAAATTCTATATTTGAATGATTCTAAATTCTAATTTTGAATCAAAATCTGCGATGGTGAGAGTCTATGAGGTTGCTAACAGGAATATCACCAAGAGGTTCTACATACATACATAACTTCACGCCTGTATCCCTAATGGGGTAGGCAGAACACCAGAGGCTATAAAAACCATCTGATGTCACGTTTGACAAATTTGGAGGTATTATTATGATGGAGAGAGACTATAGCAGTGATAGGGGGTCAGCCTGTCGCCCGCAAAATCGCCAATAAATCCTCCGTCCCTTAACTAACTTTTACCGTTTGCCCGGGCAGAGAAGCAGCTAGCACATTCTATGTTTTTCTTTCACTCCCAGTCCAGCAAGCAAGAGGTTCTATTTCTTATGTAAATTTCTAGCACTTTGGCTTGTTCTCCGTTTCATCCAGTATAATCAAAGTTCCGCTTGATTTCATATAATAAGCGTAGTGTTGACATTGTTATAATAGTTTGGAAGTTTCTCCAAGGTTATTGACAGTTTATGACCAGCATGCATATTATTTACATTAACTTTGGAAGTTAAATAAAACACTTTTTAAACGGATTTATCGCGTATATTTACATTTTAAATTTTAACTCTACGTTTAGGTGTCTTTGCAGACGCCGTGACCGTGTTATATTTAATTGAATGAATCACGAAAGCTTAAGACAAATTTGGAATTTACTACTTTATAGATATTTATTAATAAAAGTAAATTGATTCCAACCATTGCTTTTTTTTAATTACAGACAATAAAGACGATGCAACTTTGTTCCTTTTTTGAAACTTTTAAAGGTTTGTTACTGAATAAATTTGTGTCATACTTAATGTTCATCATCATCATCACAACTCTTTGTAATGAGCCCACTGCAGGGCATAAGTCTCTGCCCTGGGTGTCGAGTAGGTATAGGCCATAATCCACCAAACTGGCCCAGTGCTGGGTGCTGGATGTCAGAAATTTCAGGGCGCCAAAATGGCTTCTGACAAACACTAACGACTATTGTATACAAGTATACAGCACCCGGGACCGACTGCTTAACGTGCCCTCCGAAGCACGGACGCCGTCGTCGTGACAAATTAATGGTCGGCGTTCACCCATCCAAGTACCGACCGCGCTGAACTTTGCTTCACCTGTGATATCTTATGATTCACACAGTAACCAAGGCGCCACGACGACACCAATACTTAATGTTAATAATTAATAATTTTAATTCAAAATTAAACAATGAAACTAAAAATTCATAGGTAGTTTGAAATAATTTATTTAATTTTACAGGTACTTTGTTCAGTAATGTTAATAATTGTTTAAATGTGTCTGAAACTAAATCCGTCCATATAAACACAAAAAAAAATATATTAAAAATATACCAACACGAAAAAAAAATCGCAAATATTCAATACGTCTCTTTCACAACTAAACATCAGTGTTGCCAAAATCTACAAATAAACAATAAATTGAAAAATCCGCGGTATATCCGGGAGCTTCGGCCGGGCGAGTTGTTCACATGCGCGTGGGCAGCTTGATATTCGCCAGTGACGTCACGGACGTAGTTCGTGTCTTTATTAACCTTGGCCAACCTTGGCGAGATGCTAAGTGTTGATGTTTCGCTCCGGTTTTCTTTTGTTTTTATTTTGGATTCAGGTCACTAGTTTTTTTTATTTTGTAGCTGGCCAGCTTGCGGGATTAGCAACCCGATTTAAATATTTTAACTACATTTTATGCAGCTTAGTTAAATGGAAATCTATACTAATATATAAAGCTGTAGAGTTTCTTTTTTTATTTGTTTGTTTGTTTGTTTGAACGCGCTAATCTCAGAAACTACAAGTGAGATTTGAAAAATTCTTTTTGCATTTGATAGCCCAACTCTTGAGGAAGGTTATAGGCTATATTTTGTCCCGAAATTCCCACGTAATAAAAAGTTACACGGATAAAACCGCGCGTGGTGTCTAGTTAATAATATTTTTGTTTGCTTTTTATTGATGCTAAAGTATTTGAAAACTTTTGTAATTAGAATTCTTCAAGTTTATTGACTTCATAGAAGCTTTTTTAGTCTAATATCGACGATATACGTCAATATCTGTCTACACCACAGAGGGGTTGAACTTGGATTTTACTCTATTATTAAACATTGTATAATTCTCAGTGTTTTTGTCTTTGAATACCTAAAGAGGAATTATAATCTGAATGAGTAAGTACAAAATAAAATAATTTTTAAAGCCCTTTAAATTGCTATTATCATCATTATCACAACTCTTTGTAATGAGCCCACTGCAGGGCATGAGTCTCTCCTGGGTGAAGAGGAGGTATAGGCCCTAATCCACCAAGCTGGCCCAGTGCTGCCAGAATTTTCAGAATCTTCTGACAAACCCTAACGACTACTGTATACAATTATACAGCACCCGAGACGTCGTCGTGAGAAATGAATGGTCGGCGGTCACCCATCCAAGTTCCGACTGCGCCGAACGTTGCTTTACCTGTGATATCGTATGATACACACAGTAACCACGGCGCCATGACGACTTTACTTTACTTTAAAATTGCTTGCAAGAATAATATTAAATACAATTGTGTGCTTTGTTTTGGCATTGCGGTTTTCAGCCGCAACTGGAAATCACCGTTTTGTTGCTCCAAACTACAAAGTACGTGAAACTGAGTTTTGTATTAATTTGTTGCTGCACTGTAAAGTTAAGAGTGCAAACAGTGCTCTTATGTGCACACTCTTAAGAGCCATAATTACTTTTCACTGTAATGAAGTTTCATCATAATGTGTTCTACTGTAAATATTCATCGTGATTCGAATTTTGCACACTTTTACTCCAAATTCAACGAATTTACAAAGTTTATTATAAAAAATAAATTCGAATCAGCTATTACAAGTCATAAAAGTAAATTACCCAAACTAACATACAAATGGTTGTATTTTTGTATTTTAGTCACCAGCCAAATTTAAATGTAATTTTAATATCGATCAGAACAAAAAAAAAAAATATGGCACCACAAACTTTTTTACAAAAAGTCGCCGTTGATCAACATAGCTACTACGACGCGACATTTCATTGATAATACTACGACGTACAAGATGTTTTGTAGTAGCGCGTAGTCGTCTTTATTTTAATGGTATTAATTCATAATTTAGCGTGACCATGCTTTGCTTCATATGTTAATGAATATATTAATTTCCATATCAAAAAAATACATACCTTTTTTTGCAAAAATGATACCTACTTATTGTTTAAAAAAAAATTAGCCGGTGACTAAAAAACAACCCTGTATAATATAGCCCCAAAATAAGCTTAGTTTTCACGGTCAGTTATCATTAGGTGTCATGGAAGACAAACGTCCCATCCTTATTGTATACTAGCCACCGCGCGCGGTTTTACCCGCGTAACTTTTGATTCCGTGGGAATTTCGGGATAAAATATAGCCTATAACCTTCCTCAAGAGTTGGGCTATCAAATGCAAAAATAATTTTTCAAATCCCACTAGTAGTTTTTGAGATTAGCGCGTTCAAACAAACAAACAAAAAAAACAAACTCTTCAACGTTAGTATAGATAGATTAAGATTCAATAAGCATGCGTGATGACCACATAGGGGAACTACATCGATCACACGCTACACGCACATTAATTATTATGTAGATTGCTTCCATGCTGGACTGGGACCGAAAATAAAACGTCGAATGTACCAGCGGCTTCTCATACCGGGCATACTGTTAAAATCAGTTGAGAGACAGTTCTTGCGGGAGATAGGCTGACCCCTGTCACTGCAATAGTCTCTCCCCGTCATTCTAGTAACCCCATATTTGTCCAATGTGATTATCAGATGGTTGTATAAACTTTGGTGTTCTACCTACCCCATAAGGGGATAGAGGCGTGGTTAGGTTAGGTTAGCGTATCACCTCTTGCAGACAGAGGATGTGGAGAGGACATCAATATCAACAACATTTGTTCTACAACTTTTTAAAATTAATAGTTTTTAAATTTTTATAGCCTCTGTTTAGAGGCGTAACTCTATTAACTTTGAGCGAAGGTATGCCACGCAACTTGCGCAGTAAAATATCGCTTCAAAATAATAATAGGTACTTCTTACAAAATGTAGAGTAAGAAGCAAATTTTTTTTTGTTTTTATTTTTTGTGATATTTATCAAGATTTGTAAAAAGTCGTAGAACAAGAGGCAAGAGGTGATGCGTTATTTAATTAACCGTGTATAGATAAAAGATTTTATAGCAACTTTCTTTATTTTTAATGAAGATGATACACCGCTTTATGTTACGTAAGTCATAGAGCTCTATAGAGACTTTATTATTGACTTAGGTATTATACCCGTAAACAACTTAAGACATAAAGTCTGCGGTCAAGAGACGCACACATTAGTTTAGCAACAAGTGACTCCTAAGTGATCTCTTAGATGTAGAGCAGAATATATTTGCATATTCACATGAGCCTAAGTTATACAACGTAAAGTTTCTATATTAGTTATATTTTTGGTTGATTAAAACTAGGAGTTTTGCGGTAAATAAGACTCAAGCTTAGAACCATGCTTCAATAACTTAAACTTTCGTAAGTTTTTAACTCTCAAAGCGGTTCGTTTGAAATATTAGAAGTTTCCCAGTTTTAGCGCAAGAAAACGGAGAGGTAAAGTAAGGTATGCAGAATATTACTTCGAAATTTACTTTTTTTATTTACTTATATCTTTTAATTATTTATTTATTTTGTTACAGATATTTTCATAACAATTATTTATTGATTAAGGTTAATTTGAAATAAATTGTGATTTTGTAAAACTTGGAAATATGTATTTCTCTAAGTACAACTTCAGCTTTTTTCAAAACCAGTATCGTTTGGAAATACAGTAAAGAAATAAACTTGAATAAAAGTGAAAAAGCTATGTCAAAATGTCCCAAGCTTGTTAATTAAAGCCTTTTACCCAGACTTTTTAACTAGTTATCTTTTGGCTTGCAATTTCTTTGTGAATTTGGGCACCCAGTTTTTAATAATTATTTCACTTACTGAACCCTTTTTAAAGGTAAATGAATGGAGTTATTAGCCTGGCCTAGTTAATTTAAAAATTGGTTAAGTAAATGGACTTTTTTATTAATCAAGGACGTGTAGCAGGAATAATGAAAAAAATATTTCAATAATGGAGAGTGTTTCTTACCTAATAATATCTGGTTGTACAAATGCTCGTTATCTCGATTATAATATCGTTACCCCGGCTGGTGTAGGGGTAACGTACATTGCCTTCTATGCCGGAGGTCCTGGGTTCGAATCCCGGCGGCGACGGATATTTGTGTGATGAACTAAGATATCAGTCGTCAAGTCATGGATGTTTATATGATTATTTAAGCTTATTTTCTATTCAATATGTATGTTTGTATATTTCTTAAGTATATCAGTTTCCTAGTATCCATAACACAAGTTCTTTAAAAAACTTAATTTGGGCTAGATAATGTTGTGTGAGTGTCAGAAATATTTATTTATTTTCACTATGATTTAATGTATTTACGGGATTCTTACCACGATTTTGGAATTTTATTTTCGCACGTTCGATATTTCGATGCTGTCACAAGCACCATGATCTACGACAGTAGTACTGTTGTAGAGAGATACGTATCCAATGCGCGAGCGAGCCCCCGTGAAATCCAGAGTTTAAGAAAGTCAATGATTGAGCGCGTTGATTTGACCTTACGGAAAGTATCCGATTGGGGTGAGTCGAATTTGGTCAAATTCAACGCGTCCAAAACTCAGGCGTGTCTATTGCAAAAAAGAGCACCTTCACATTAACGCCCACTTTCCAAAATGTAACTGTCCCCATCACTGACCATCTAGGGCTTTTAGGTGTAACTATAACATCCAGTTTAAACTTCGGTCAACAAATTGTGTCCATGGCTCAAGTAGCTTCGAAAAAGTTGGGAATCATCTCGAAGGTACGGCGGTACTTCAGCCCTGCACTGCTTCTTAACTTATATACAGCTCAAGTGCGATCATGCATGGAGTACTGCAGTCATCTTTGGGATGGTTCAGCCAAATATCAACTAGAAGCGCTGGACTCCGTTGACCGAAGAGCCCGTAAATTAATTAACAACGTCGACCTTACGACCAAAAAACTACAGACCCTAGAGCATCGTCGTAAGGTTGCTTGTTTAACCGTGTACTACAGGATACATTTTGGTGAGTGCGCGAGTGCTCTGTTTGAGCAAATTGAACCCTCACCCTTTTACCATCGGACTACTAGACGCAGACAGAACTTCCATCCGTATGTGGTTGATATTCCGAAAAGTCGAACTAAGCGCTTTGACAGTTCCTTTTTGATACGGGTCGCCAAGGTTTGGTCATGGAAGACAAACGTCCCATCCATATTTTATAAAAAAAAAAAAAAAAGTTATGAATCGTGAAAACTTAAGACAATAATAATACTTTTTGCCAAAGAATATGTGGTTTAAAAGTGCACACTTTCCAAGATATCATCAACCTTAATAAAATGAGTCCATAAATGATCACCCTTGTTAAATCTCTTTAGTATTCATTTAATGGACGCGTGTCACGAATACCATACAATAAAAAAAAAACATTTTAAACGTTGAGGAACGTTGCATACAATGTACAACGCAAAACGTTGCGAACTGTACCTGTGCATAGCGATAAAAAGAGGAATAGAAAATGCCACGTTGACATACTTCCCATAAAGGTGTTTTACATAAGATGTTTTCACTTAATTGAATTATTATGTATGAAAAACAAAACCAAAAAAAACAATAAATTTGAAAAAGTAATCACATGTTATTTGATTCTATTATAATAATTTCAATATAGTGTGCACAGTTTTTTTTTGTCATTGTACAAATTTCTTTGGGTTCGATTCCAGGAGACATAACGTAAGTTACCAATTTCAATTAATCAAGAAATAGTTGTATAATGGATCAGAAGATACGCAGTTGAAACCGCAAAAGACTGCTATATAAAATAAAAGAAAAAAGCTATAAATGCCTTCGTGCGCTGTAACAGACACTGAAATTACTAAAACGCGGGCGGGTTCCGGCCCGACTTCCGATGCCCACAATGAATTGCGATCATCTAGAAACGATCTATTTTTAGGATTTGGACCTTTTTTTACTGGGAATATTACTTTATTTTTCCTTTCTATATTTTGGGCCATAAAATGGAACTCTATTTTTGGTTTGTCATTGATTCACCTCTCAAATTTACCCCAAACTCGGAATTTATTTATATACAGAGAATCTTAAAGAATAGCTCTTCCATGCGAACTATCAAAAATTTTATGAAAAACCTTATAAGCCAAAGATTCACTTTCAAAAGATAGCTTTTAGTCAATTTCAAACATAACTTTAAACTAGATGTAACACCATCAGATAACCCCTCACGTGTCCATTGCAAGAAGAAAACCGCCGTCACGTGTCCCTTGCCGTGGCACGGCAAGGTGTCAGTTGTGCTATAAAACTGTGTTTAACTTACGAAATACAGAGCCAATCTCTCTTCGATGCATTAGAAATCGTCCAGGAAGAAACAGGCTAGCTTTATTGCCTTGAAGTTTTAGCTAGCCGCCATACTTGAAAGTTTAGAAAAACGTGTCTGAAGTTTGCGCACAGGAAAGTCGTTTAGTGCTGTCTAACTTCTGAGTGTCTATTTAGTGGGTTTAACCAAAATAGACATTCTCAATATAAAATTGACCCTTTGCATCTAAATTTTATGGTTTATTTATTTATATAATCAATATGGTATAAGTATATAAGTTTAATATTTAACAATGGCGAAGTATATAAAAATAAAGACGATTTTTTAAAAACTTTTTTTATTTGTTTTTTTCAGATCTCGATTCCAAAAATATATAATTTGTTTATGCTTTAATGAAAAGATTCCACTAAATTATGGAAAAACTGACAATAGGTAAGATTTCTGCGTAAACAATTTTGAGGGCTGGAAACGCAACGGTGGTCTGTCTCGTTTTGACACGTGAGGGGATAACTAAGTCACTTTGTTTAATCCTGGTAAGCTATTATTGCCTCCGTTATCTATTCTCATCATCACCTATCATCATGCAAGTTTAAGTAAGACTATCACAACTTTAAAATCTCCAATTTCATAAAAGTAGTATGGCTTTATACTGTGGCCTATACCTCCTCGTCGCCCACGGGAGAGACGGGTCCTGGCGTAGTAATGAGCCCAGCAGTGGGCTCATTACATAGAGTAATAATGAAAAGACTGTGTCACTGTCACTGACAAATAATAATTAGGGTCATTTGTCGATAAGTAAATAAGAACCCGAAACATGGAATTCCTTTCTCGTTCTTGACACATATTCATTGAAAGTCCAATATTCGTTTAATCAAAATCCTTTTTTACCTTGTTTTATTTTATAGATTTCAAACTGAAGCTTTCATAACTTTTTACGCGTTGTGGTGACGGGTAAATTATTCGATGCACGTCTGTTTGACAAATATGAAAGCAATAAATAAATTTTTCAGTTTTTTTGAGCTCCGATTTCAGAACGATCATGAAATATGTTACAATATCATGAGTTTTGCTATGCATTTAATCACAAAACCCAAATTGGTAGGTACGTTTCGCAACTTACTGTTTTTTTAATGAAAAGACTAGGTTTAATAGGTTAGGAGGATAGGTTTAAAGTTTAAATTGAGAAATAAGAAATCAGGTTTACAACGCTAAAATACACGAGGGCATTAATTAATGAATAAGAAACAAAATCTCTACACAAAAACACCAACTACACAGCCTCACCATAAGCAAAGTTTGTGATGCCAAGTAACGAACTAAAGAGATCCTATCCGAAACATTTTTTTTCTTGCTTCCCGCGGGAATGTCACCTCAAGAATGTGAATGGGTAAAATATTTTTTTTTTAACATTTAGAGGAATAAGATTTGTGTTTAATCGATTTAAAAGATTTACACCACGAAGATCGTCAAGCTTTTACTGAAAGCTCAAAAATATATTTTACTTTCAGATATTAAGGTTGAATGTACAGTAATTGGTCAATACGATGTCCACTGCTATGATAATATTAATAAATTGAGGGTATGAACCTTCCTCTACAAAGCTGTTATTTATTTTCGGGAAATCTAATAAGATAATACCCGTTATTAGATTATAACTTACGTTCATTTCTGTGTTTATTAAGGTTGTTTTAGGTTAATCATTGCGTTGGTATAAGGGTTGGTCCGTATTACGCTTAGACACGGACCGCAAGTAATATTTGTGTTTAATGAAAGTTTTTAGTACATTTGCTTCTACGCCGTAACAGATTTTTTTTTGCTAGGAGTTTGAGTTCAGTACGAAAATCCTTTATATTTTTACTAATTGTATGTATATGGATAATATGAATAACCTTGTGATGTGTAAGGTAATAAAGCTCATAATCTACTTCTTCTTCTTATTATTTATGGCAATCAGCCGTTGTTACGAGTCAACAGACTATTTTTGCCAGTATCGCGTGGGGGCGTAGACTATCTTTGACAGCTACCAGCCCTTATTGCTTCTTAAAATTGCTGTATAATGTCAGTAGCCGGGGATTTGAGCTAGCATTATAACCTTATATTGAATTGATGGATGTATTTCAAAAGGCGCTTGAGAATAATAGGATCTGGGATTGAGAGTAGAGACCACATATTGATTGGTCTAGGGACCTGTCGGGGAAGAAAGGAATACAGGGAGGAGGGTGAGAGGGGGCAGAAAAAAAGATGTGGTCAACTGTCCCAGGTTCCAAGCTCATAATCTATGTATTTATGAGTTGTCAAAGGGTGTGAGCACACCAATCGGTTTTTTTTGATCGGATTGGCCTAGTAAAACTATCGACTAATCAACTCTACCATCGATCGACGATGGAGTGATTTTGCTGTGGTAACATCCTAATACAAATTTGAAGTGCTGGAACTTATTTGCGCTTTAGACTATAACTATCTACGGAAAATTCAGAATAAAGGCTATTTTTACTTCAGCTACATATCAACATCTCATAAGGCAGGGCATAGCCACTATGCCCACTATGGCTGTTCTATAAATTGTCAGTTTTAATTTACATAAAAATAGCAATGTGAAATTGTACATACATACATAAGGTCACGCCTGTCTTTATGGGGTAGGTAGAACACCAGAGGTTAAAAGACCATCTGATGTCACGTTTGACAAATTTGGAGGTATTATAAAGATGGAGAGAGACTATTGTAGTGACAGGGGGTCAGCCTATCGCCTACAAAAATGCCTTTAAAACCTCTGTCCCTTAACTGACTTTTATAGTATGCCCGAGAAGAGAAGCACCTGGCACATTCTACGTTTTTCTTTCGCTCCCAGTCCAGCACGGAAGCATGAAATTCAAAGTGAAATTGTTTTGTTGAAATTGAAAAAATGGATATAAAAACTATTTGAAGCAAGCTAGGCTTCTTATAGAGGGATCGTTCTAATCGTTTATTTTTCATGTTTAACCAACTTTCATTAAAATAAAATTGATATAGGACTTAAGTCTATATTTAATAAACAAAGTTCCTCATAAAGTACCGACTTGTGGAAAACCTCCAAAAAGCGGTCTACATGAAAACGGTAAAACTCTTTTAATGTATTTAAAATATAAAACAACTTTTTTGCATTAAAAACAAAACCACCATAATTTGGAAACGAGGGAGGGATGAATTTACTTTGAACAAGTACAGTCAAGAACAGTCACTGTATAAGACTGGTTTCTGAAGAGTTTTAATGCAGACCTTAGAATTCAATCATGCAACATATTTAGTAAACCGTGAAGTGATATATTTTTGGTCGTCATTTAAATTATTATAATACACTTCTGAGTACATGAAAAAGTACAAAAGAAATAACTCTGAAGTTTAGTGTTGAGTGTACAAAAAGAGCAAGGTGATAATATCATTGAAAAAAGGGTTTTAAAAGAAATGTGACTTTGTTTACATTATAATTTGGTTTAATGTATTGTTGTATCAGCTTTTATAGTGTTAATACCTTTTCTAGTCGTTATACCAACTACATGGCCACAAAGTAAGTGAAGCTTGTGTTATGAGATACCATGTAGCGAACTAGGGGGAACCTAGAATAAAAATACATATACACCCAGACACGGAACATTTTTTTCTAGTTCCGTGCGGAATCGAACCCGCAACCACTGGCGTCTGTGGCAGATAGTTTTAGCCCATCGCAAAAGTGGTCATCAATTATTTTAATTTTAATCTATAAGTATTTAAATTTGAGATTTAATAAGTATAAGTGAACAGAACCATATTTCGTACCATATTTACTTACAGTTGATGACATGTTTTCGGCCAGATTTTGTCTTAGTGATTTATCTTTAAACACTTGACTATGATTCACTTTCGTCAAGTCCACATTATACAGCATGTGTTTGGGTCTTATGAGACCAATCGATTGAAGTCAAGCTATAAGTCTGGTAGCTTTAAATGATCGACGGATACCTTTCGACTGACCAATCCATCAGCACGATCGAAATCGACTTATCCATCCTTCCATCGATCGACGCCCTAAATCGACTATCGCTTATGGAACGTTTTACCATTACAAATTAAATCCACACAAACTTTAGCCACTTTTAAAAAACTTGTAAACCTACCTATTTAACAGAAGTTGAAAAATTACCATGACTATTTTTATTTTATACTTTTATTATTAAATCTGTGAGTAAACACATCTTTTCTTATTGTATATGTATATGTATTTGTATGAGTCTATAAGTATTTTTAATATTAAATATATGTATGTGTATGTAGGTATAAAGATAATATGTGTGTATATTTTAGATATGAGATCTTATTTTTTATACGTCATTATTTATATATTTGCACATATTTTGTTTTAAATAGTATTGTACGACATGACACCCTTAAACTCATATAAAATAAGGTTGCCCTAAGTTTGTTTGGAAGAGATCGCTTTTTAGCGATAAGGCCACCTATTTGTACTTAAAGATTTGTTTCTCTAAATACATTTTATATTGTATATTTATAGTTGTGCAATAAAGAGTTTTTTTATTATAGACCAATTGGTCTAGTGACCTTTAATTGAATTTGATTAACATTTATATAGATGTTAGAAGATTTCACGACGTTCAGCATATTAAATAATACTCGTAATATTTGAGTCAAATGATACACCTAAGTCTACATACATGCATGGGTGAAAATTAATGAAAAACGTATTAAAATTCGTTCACTCATCCCTTCATTCAGTAGTAGCGTATTGCATTCAGTCAGATGGAAATAAGTTTAAAATAAATACTTACAGCCCGTTCACACGGGATCCGTTTTACCTGATACCTTTTTTGTATCGTAAATAAAGTATACTGAATACTTCGCTATATGTGAAATCGCTCATAAAATTACTACATGCGCCATCGATGAAAAAGAAAGTATCCGGTAAAACGTATCCAGTAAAACGTACCATGTGTGAACGGGCTATTAGTGTTAATGAAACAGCAGAATTCTAGATAATTTAAGAACCATTTACCCTTAATACTAAAATTTGCGGCATTCTAATTAAATCCTATTTCGTATCTATTACAAAGCATGAATTTAAACGGAACGGTTGCTAATTAAGCTCCATCATTATTATTTGCAAGATTAAATCAAGATTTAATAACATTATATAAAAAATATGATAAAAACTAGTTCTAAAATCTTCACTCTGCAAAAGTTTGATTTTTTGTAGGTATTATGGACACAGTAGACAGGTGCTTTTTACCCTATTATTTCATAACTAGCCACCGCGCGCGGTTTTACTCGCGTAACTTTTGATTCCGTAGGAATTTTGGGATAAAATATAGCCTATGACCTTCTTCAAGAGTTGGGCTATCAAATGCAAAAAGAATTTTTCAAATCCCACTTGTAGTTTCTGAGTAGCGTTCAAACAAACAAAAAAACAAACTCTTCAGCTTTGTATATTAATAGTATAGATTTATTCACCATCTTAATTACTCGCAAGGTATTCTGTTTCTTTAATCAAATATTTTACTTCATATGTTTAGCAACAATCTTACTACTATTTCGCAAGGAGGTTTTATCCCTGTTAAATAATTTCCCTAGTGAATTCATTTGCTTCGAGTTTTCGTATGACATTGTTACTTGTGGGTAGATGAAAATGCATTCCTAGGTGCAAGGTAAAGTTTAGTTATTCCACAAACATAAGTCAAATAGCAAAATATTAAGTTTCCCCGTCGCCTTTGTTGTCAATTAATTCGTCTTAAGTTACTTGGTAGTTCTCGTTGTTACTAGATTCTGATCTCGGTTCAAAACTAAATGAATCAAACTGTAGATAAGTTAGTTTACCTTGGACCCTCTGGGGCTTCCGTGCTTACCAGACCTTTATATTACGGAAGCAGATAACTTGAGATTTGAATAACAGAGGTTGCATTCAAGAAACTCAACCGTTAACTAAATAAATAATGAAGCACGTTGGAAATGGTTAAATAAAGGCAGTGAATGAAAGTTTGCTCATATATTTGTCTAATGATATCTACATTAAAATAAATTTATAGTTTGAATCTATTTTAAAATCTTATGCACAAGCTTGAAGCAATAGGAATTAGAGAAACTCCACTACACCTGTTCAAAGATTACTTATCTGGCAGAAAACAAAAAGTTAAACTCAAAAAAAAACAAAAGTGAATGGATAGAGGTGTCATATGGAGTGCCCCAGGGAAGTGATCTTGGCCCGACATTGTTTTTAATTTATATTAATGACTTGTGCAATATGAAGGTCAAGAATGCCAATATCTTTTCGTATGCAGATGACACTGCAATCGTGTTCACGGGAGATACCTGGGATAATATTAAAAGTTATGCAGAGCAGGGGCTAAGACAGATAAACACGTGGTTGCGTAATAATATGCTCACCCTTAATGACGACAGTACTAATTTTATCTGTTTTGGTATTTACAAAAACACTCAACCTTTAGACCTAGTCATACACATCCACAACTGTAACAAAGAACTACCTTCCGAACACTGTAACTGCCAAAACATTAAGAAAGTTACTGAAGTTAAATACCTAGGTATCATATTAGACTAGTGTCCTTTTAAGAATAAGAAAATTAACATTTATCTTCAAAACGCTCAGGTGGTTCCGAGGATTGTTTTGTTCAGTTTTGTTTTGGGTCAGGAGAAAAGAATGAGAATTGGACCAAGGCTATGTATATTACATGGCCTTGGTCCAATCTATTACCACGTACTGTATTCCTATATGGGGCGGTGCAGCCAAAAGCAGATTCATAGATGTTGAACGCGCTCAACGCAGTTTGATCAAGGACATGTATTTCAAAAAAAGAAGATTCTCGACAGATTCTATGTATAAAATGTCGGAACTGATGTCGGTGAGACTTAAACAGCATAAAAATCTACCATATGATCAAAATGTCACCCTCAGAAGGAGATGGGACATTGTTACTAAAGTACCAGCAATCAACACCGCCTTTGCGCACAGGCAATATAAAAGAAAGAAGGGCAATCCACTTATATAACCTAATTTATAAAGAACTTCAGATATTCATGAAAAAAACTAGTGACATAAAAATACTCATAGCCGTATGGCTTGAGTCACAAACTTTCCAGCAAATTGAGGATTTTTTAGAATTGACACACACACTACTTTTACAAAGTTACCTTGCTAATTCCATGCTAGTTTGTCTTCCATACAAATACCAAAATTCTATTACTACTAGCGCTACGTGCCGGGCACTACTGGAACTTTTCGTATTTTTTGCTGCGTTCGATATCGATATATCTATAGTAGGTACCAGGCAGCGTATCTATAGTATAGTCAACCAATCTTTTTGCGCTCTGTAGCTGAATTCTTTTTTTAGTGTTTTATACAAAGTACGTAGAGTAGAGTGTTAATTCCTCGCGTTTTTACGATCTCAAATCGAAGATTTTACTTTTGTGAAGTGATATTTTTACATAGGATGCTGACTTTCTAGTGAGATAGTGAGTTAATAAAAGGAATAGCATTGATTTTGAATGACTGGTGCAAGGAGGTGAACAATTTGTGTGGCAAAAGCATTGAGTTTGACGAAAACGACCCGAAAAAACCAATGGCCTATAATTATTGAATCAAACACAAATAATTAAGAAAAAATAAATAATTGTCTGAGATGCATATTTTTTTTACTACTCCCAACTCGCATAGCATCATGTTTGCAGTTTATTTCAACTTATTAGTATTGTGCAGTTTAAATTTGACTCGTTACTCGAATCAAATTATAATTGCGCAATAGTAATAACGGGCACTACGAATTTCTGAAAATTTGAAAGTGGCGCGGTACGGCCGGGCTGCATTCTAGGGTTGTTTTGGTCAAAAAGGTTCCTAGAGTGGCTACTGTATGGCGCTAAAGTGCAAAAACCGCGAGACGGTCATCTATACTTTAGTACTTATATTCATCTATAGATAGACTATAGCTAATTCAAGGTAACTTTGTTAAAGTAGTTGTCATGGATTTCCGCAAAGTAACGCCTAATTCAATCAATTACACACACACACAGTCACACAAACACAGACATTTATAAACACTAATTCTTCTTAAATTTTATTTTTTATTTTTCATTTATCCATCTTAAAGTCCAGGTTTTCAAGTTAATATTTTTTTTTAGTTTCGTGTACAGAGTTTCATACACTACCAAAAATACCTTAACATAGTACCTACTGACTAGAATCAAAACAATATACCTGGTGTGGTCAAACCAAGCGTTGTATGAGATTTCACACTTCTCCACGAATAAAAGTCGGGATAACAAGAAAGAAACACTGGGGATAGATTCAAACACAACCAACAAAAGCAACGAGTGAAGTCACAATTGATTGAAGATTGTCGGTCGTGTTGAATAAACTTCGATATTAGGCTTGATGATATACGATACATACGATTTTATTTGTTCCACAGTTCATATTAATTATCGTACAACAATACTTTTTATTCGATGTTTTATCACTTCCCAGCCCTTTTTACTCGGTTTCTCGGTTTGATTAGTTCGATCAATCAATCGATCATGTTCAATGAATCGATGAAATATTTCGTAGGTAATATTTTTTCTGGTACTTTTTATTTGGAAAAATATGTTCCCTTCTTCTTTAGTTAAAGAATAATTACCATTAATACCAAAAACGCGTAAATTCGTTTTTAGATAGAAGGAAAATGCTGGGCATTCTTTTGTTTTGTAAAATTTTACTAAGAAGTCCTTTCAAGATGAAAAGTTTCGCATTAAACTGGAACTGGGCGCATCTCTACGTAACCTAACTAACGAATTTGATTTGATTAAAATTATATAATAACCATAATTAGGAAGACATCAACTTAAGGCGGGGATGCAGCGTTTTTTCACTTTTTTAAATGATAATATACCAAGTAACGTGTACATGTTTGTCTCTGAAAAAAATATTGTCAAAAATGAACCATATAACGAACCGCTGTGTAAAGATAGAAACATTCTTAATGAAAATTGTCTCAGTAAAAAAAGGTCACAAACATAACACTAATTTACCATTTCAAACGGATATTGCTACGAAACATCAAAATTGATTCATGTAAAAGTTACATAAAAACATAAAACAAATTTCTCTGAACCGATGGGTAAAGCAACATTTTTAAATAGTTATAATTTTCTAAAATAAACCCGTTAAACGTAATCTCGCTTGCTCACGTCGGTTAAATTATCTGGGCGGGAAGTATGGATTTACGCACCTTGCTACAAATGAACCGGTTGAGTGAAATGTCAAAATAATTTCTATGAGTCTTTAATGGTGAATCGTTGCAATGACCATTATACTAAGTATTTCTTTTAATTAGACAATTATCAGTCATTGCATTGCATTGTCATTGCATACTTTTATACAACAAAAAAAATACGATAAAGCGAACCAAAACATCATATTGTCTCCTATTCCATACAAACATATGCAGCAATAACCAATCAGTTTACTTCAATCAACGATTCAACATCTTTACATCAAACGTTTATCATTACCGCTTAAACGTATTAATTATTCCCCAAGTCCGATTACGAGGCAACCTGCGAAGGGTTCCTGTCCGAAAATTCTGGAGCCATTACCTGTCAGGTCTTAATGCCATGAGGGGTTAATTAGACCCGACTGTGCGGAACCCACACCTTGGAACTCTAGAATCATGAATTTTGTAAAAGTGAATTGATAGCTTTATAATCCTTTTGCTGTAGATATATTTGAACCTTAATTTATATGACCTTAAGTTAAAGTTAAAGATAAGAGTTTAAAATTTTTTTGTACATATAAAAGTTTTATTGCAGTTTTATTTTATTTATTTTTTTTTACTTCGGTTATAGGTTTGAGACTACTGTTTTGTTTTTCTATAGAGATATAAGAAACAAAATATTCTTGCACAAATATGTCGAAATATGAGAATTTAATATTGATGCTCTACTATTTATAGGAAATTCGTCTCAAGTAATTTTAACTAGCTTTTAATTTTAACTTGCTCTGTGAGACAAAGAATCCGAGTTATATTTATAGTTTGAATAAAATATCTTTTAAATAGAGTTCGAAACTAATAACCTACATTTCGACTCGATTGCAAATAAATTTATTTCAACGTTTGATTATTATTGCAGTGTATTAAAAAAACCTAATTGATTCCATGCTGGACTGGGAGCGAAAGAAAAACATAGAATGTGCCATCTGCTTCTCTTCCCGGGCTACTGTAAGAGTCAGTTAATGGACAGAGGTTTTAAAGGCGTATTTGTGGGCGATAAGCTGACCCCCTGTCACTACAATAGTCTCTCTCCATCTTTATCATACCTCCAAATTTTTCAAACGTGACATCAGATGGTCTTGTAACCTCTGGTGTTCTGCCTACCCCATAAGGGATCAGGCGTGACGTTATGTTTGTTTGTTTGTTAAAAAAACCGTCTTCACTAACATTTTTAAATCCTCGTCAAGCTTTGATTAAAGTATTAGGTCATCAACGTACAATTCACCGTACTGAAATACATCTTATCGAAATTTTCAAAATTTTCAAAAAGTACTGCATTGATTTTGATGAAATTTATACGGGACCACTTCTGAAGTATTTTTTACCATTTTTCATTCATAATTGTCCGTTAAATCGTGTGACAAAGATACAAAAATAACATGAAATTTGACGACTGGCTGGTGAAGGGGTAACATACATTGCCTTCTATGCCAGAGGTCCTGGGTTCGAATCCCGGCGGCGGCAGATATTTGTGTGATGAACACAGATATTATATTAGCCGTCAAGTCATGGATGTTTATATATTTCTTAAGTATAACAGTTATCTAGTATCCATAACATAGGTTCTTTAAGAAACTTAATTTGGGCTAGATAATATTGTGTGAGTGTCAGAAATATTTATTTATTTATTATTTATGACGACCACTATGGCGTTGGGGTAAAACTATCTGCCTCAGACGCCAGTGGTTGCGGGTTCGATCCCCGCACGGAACCAGAAAAAAAAAATGTTCCGTGTCTGGGTGTTTATCTATTTATGTATTTATATTCTAGGTTCCCCCTAGTTCGCTATATGGTATCCCATAACACAAGCTATGCTTACTTTGGGGCCATGTAGTTGGTGTGATTGTCTGGGGATTTTATTTTTTATTTTATTTTTATTATTTATAAATAAAAACCACCACCTTTTGGAAGTCGGTTGAAAAAATCATACGTGTGCTTGATGTTACTTTTCCAAGCCGATATTTTCAAATGTTGCTTGTAGATACGCTTCATTAGTTCAAAAACACAAATCGCCAAAAACTAATAAAGTGCAAATGAGATAAAGCACGAACAGTTTGGATAATCCCCATTTTAATTATAAAGTTATAGATGATCATAGTAGCGGGGCTAGGTTATCAAACCTTCTCGATAGTTAGAGGTCAAGAGGGTCTATTATAGGGATATAGGGATGAATGTTTTAAGGGTATATTAGGACTTTGAAGTACCGTGGAATGTTGCCCCAAAATTATTTTGAGCTATTCATATTATTTTATTTTAAAAGTAGCTATACGCTACGCTATTATAAGCTATGTACACTATATAGCTTTACTTCCATGCTGGTCTGGGAGTGAAAGAAAAACATAGAATGTGCCAGCTGCTTCTCTTCCCGCGGGCAAACTGTAAAAATCAGTTAAAGGATAAAGGTTTTATTGGAGTTTTTGCGGGCGATAGGCTGACTCCCTGTTACTCCAATAGTCTCTCTCCCTCATCATAATACCTCCAAATTTGTCAAATGTGACATCAGATGGTTTTATAACCTCTGGTGTTCTGCCTACCCCATAAGGGATACAGGCGTGAAGTTATGTATGTATGTATGTAGCTATACGCAAAAAATTACGAAAATAAAACTAAATGGTGATAAAGAGCCAAGGCTGCGTCACGTGTGACTACACGAGTATTCATACAAAACTGCTACGTCCGTGTCGTACGCGCGTACGGTACTCACGTACGGGACGCACCACGCGCGTGGGATGTGGCTAGCTCCCGTGGGTACTAACGCCCGTTCATCGTTTTTCGATTTTCATCCAAATTAAAATTAAAAAAAAAAATGTGACAAAATAAAATGGACAAAATTGACTAAATTAAAAAATATTGCCACAATATGGTTACAATTCAGCAACATGCTAGCTTACTACTAGCGCTGGTCTTCCATTGTAACCACTTAATCACGGGCGGTAAACAAAAATAAAAAAGAAAAAACTTAAAATAGTTTCACATAAAACAAGAATTAAAAATAAAGTTATAGCTACATACATACATAACGTCACGCCTGTATCCCTTATGGGGTAGGCAGAACACCAGAGGTTACAAGACCATCTGATGCCACGTTTGACAAATTTGGAGGTAGTATAAAGATGGAGAGAAACTATAGTTTAATAAAGTTATAGGTATTAGAAACATAAGAAAATTAAATGCAACAAAATATGATGAGACTCACTAAAATTTAACATAAAGAACAAAGTTATATAATAAAACGAGCGTTTGCCCGCGACTTCGTACACGCATAAACTCAAAAGTCCTATTGTCCGTTCCCGTGGGAATTCCGGGAATTCCTTTCATTATACAAACAGACACTTATTGAGGAACCTTTATACCAAGTATCACATCCGTACACTCAAAGAATAAGATTTTATCATACAAACTAAAACATCATTTATTTCCCGTTCCCGTGGGAATTTCGGGAATTCCTTTCAAAACACAACCAGTCTTTTTTTGAAGAACTTTTATGCCAAGTATCATATCCGTGCACTCAAGGAATAAGATTTTTCATAAAAACTAAAAAGTCCAATAATTCCCGTTCCCGTGGGAATTTCGGGAATTCCTTCCTTAGTGCACCCCTACATCCCCTAAAGAATGTATGTTTCAAATTTCAGCTCTCTAGGCCCAGTAGTTACGGCTGTACGTTGTCTGTCAGTCACTCAGTCACTCAGTACCTCAGTCACTCAGTCAGTAACGGAACAGTTTTATATATATTGATAAAATAGTGAGCTAAGTATTCCATTGACACGACTGTACAAGCACAGTAATGAAATTTTACTAGTGAAATTGCGTTACGAGTGCCGTTCGCGCGTACGACACGGACGTACGGTACGCGCGTAGACCCGCGTGATGCAACGTTGGCCCTTAAAAAGTCTTATTGTTGAATTGTTTTCAAATGATTCTTATGAAACTTACAGTAATTTCCAATCGTATTGGAGGCTTCTAAAAATGGCATTTATTTATTTTACTAAGCTATATTCCAATAAAATGATATTCCGTTGGAATAACAACAATACATAACATTTGCAAGAAATCATCTCAATCACACTTTACGTTTACGATCTGAAAAGTTACTTCGTAGGGTAAGATAAATAAATACCCGACGAAGTAACGTGTTATGAATTGTTGTAATTCCTACGGAATATCATTTTACTGGAATATAGCTACGTAAAATAAATAAATGCCATTTTTAGAAGCCTCCAATACGATTCTAATGTAACGGTGACGGCACTATAAGGTTATGTTGTGGAAATTATTGTCAGTGTCATAGGGATCAAGGTTCGCCGCGCCGACTATAGTGATTTAATTCTAGTGCCGACACAGTCAACAACAAGTAGGTACGTCAGTTGTCATAACGACTTTTTAAATTTTTTGCAAATTTTGAAGTAAATTTTATAGTTGTTATGTGAAATCGTTGTTGTTTATAGTGCAGAACTTTGCATAATACTGCCACTATCTTGGTTAGATGCAGTGAGTTAGGCTGCCCCAACTATGAGCACTACGGCCAGCCGCCATCTTTGTTTCTGCCGTTTAGGCACGGTTTTTCATAGTTATGTTATGTCCTCTTTTTTCCTATTGTCTATGGCTTGAACGGGTACAATTGAGATGACATAAAAGAATGATACTATTTTTCAGAAAAGATTCTCAATCTTTTCTGAAAAACAGTATTTATACAATGGTTATTATACTGCTTTTATATGTACATTGTTAAATATAATAATCATCTAAAGTGAAGTACGTGTAACGTAAACAATACCTGGCTTTATTTTACATTTTAATTTAATACATACATACATACATAACATACACGTATAACCCCTAATGGGGTAGGTAGAACAACAGAGGCTATAAAACCATCTGATGTCACATTTGACAAATTTGGGGGCATTATGATAGAGAGAGACTTGCAGTGATAGGGGGTCAGCCTATCGCCCACAAAAACGTCAAAAAAAGCCTCCGTCTCTTAACTGACTTTTACAGTATGCCCGGGAAGAGAAGCAGCTGGCACATTCTATGTTTTTCTTTAGCTCCCAGTCCAGCATGAAAGGTGATTTTAATTTAAGTACCTAAATTATAGTGTATTTTTATTTTGTCATATGTAAGTTTAATTCACCCTTATGTATTCATTTATATACTATGTAAGAATTAAGAGAAAATGCTTATAAGTGAAACAGTCTTTTGTGCTATATTTTAGATCTTTTACTCTCTTTTCGGAGTAGTTTTTATGGTGTAGTATAAATAAATAAAACATATGTATATGTGAACAACGATAACTGTCTCCGTATTAGAGTGGGCAAATAGCCAGCTAACACGCCAAGTTGCGAGTTCGATCTACACGAACAAACGCTTATATGATCAGCAGTCTTGTAGTGTTTCAGTTTATTTACATATTTATTGTATAGTTTACATAAAAACCAGTCCATGTCTGGATACTTTATCACAAGTTTTGCATGAATTTGTGTGTAGGTGCCACTTTGTCGCATTAAGGCGACATGTTGAAAAAATGCATTGACTTTCATCGCAAACTATGAAAACATGACAAGACGAACGGATATGTGATATGTGTGAATTCATATCTTTTTCTATAAATACTTTGATTGCTAAAAAACAGGCCTAAAAAATACTTCTTCTCATATGTCTAGAAATAACTTAAATACAATTTTCACATTATTGTTCAAACTTTAATTGAGCAAAATTTACCATAATTTTTTATCCATTTGATTTCAACATCTGAATGGCGTCAACGGTCGCGAATTCTATGCAATACGCGACCTTTGCCAGGGTGTCAAAGTGCGAATATTTCAAGAAATAACATTTCAATGTGGCAACTTAACACCCTATGTGTAGCATTGGTCGAGTGTTAGCCTGTGGTAGGAAAGGTCCTGGGCTTGGTCAATTTAGGCAGTCTAGGACATGAAGTCATCAGATCGTGAAGTCGTCGTGGTTAGCAACGCGCCGGGTTGGTTCTAGAATGGCTGACCACCGCTGAAACCGCCGCTTCGGGGGGCACGTTATGCAGTCGGTCCTGGATGCAGTATACTTGTGGGTAGGATTTTTGCTTGGGGGTAGGACTTTTGCTTGGTGGTAGGATCCCTTCTGGGTCCGCCTGGCTAGCGACCACCCTTTATATAAAGTCTGCCGCCAAATGTTACCGCTCTGGCGGTAATGTGTTCCGGCAATATTGTATAAAGAGCCAGTTCCTTCCTAAACCCGTGTGCTTACATCTTCGACCTCATCGTCACTTACCATCAGGTGAGATTGAGGTCAAACGCGGGTTTAGTCACTTATAAAAAAAAAAAAAACTAGGTATTTAATTTTTCACCAGAAATCCCTATGAATAAATGAAGAGACCTTATTACACTTTTCCCGACACGCTGCCTCAGTCAACACGTACACATCAGTGTTCCCGCCACACGCACACCACCACCCGCTAAGTATCTATTGTATTACGCTTATTTAACCATGCGTTTCGCAATAAATTCTTTAACTTTCGGTGAAGTTTACTCAGTAAATAATTAATATATTTTTTATTCTATTTTTTCTCTTCATGTATGATCTCAAACTATCACGTCCTGGAATTATGAAAATAACCACCAGTCACCCTTTATACTTAATACTTATATTAAACCTGGTGTATTAGTTTGAGAAATATATTATTTATTCAATTGTTTCAAAACCATACATACCATAATATTGATTTTCAACGAAAACTTAAATTACTTTACAAGTTCAAAAACTCCGAAGAAGTCTTCAAATGTGTATGCTATTCTTCGGAGGGCACGTAAATTAGTCAACCTGCTATACTTGTACCATACAAGCCATTTACGTTATGGTATAAATCTTTTCAACACCTTGTTTGAGCTACTGGGCTTGCGGTGGATTCTTCAAAAAGGGCTGATAGATATGACGAATAGCTTATCTAAGATTTTCCATACAAGTTGCATCAAAACTATTCTCCATTGAATACATCACTGAATAAATAAATACAAGAAATAAGTTCCCAGATGGTCCATAAACCAAAAGTAATAAAATTTTCCCGATAAGGCCTTTATCAGAAAAAATAATACGTAAAACCGATATGCAGCACTTGATCTCAAATCGAAGGGGATAGGCAGCACAAGCCCCATGGGATAGGTACTATCCGATAAACTTTTAAGATACGATACGAGGTAGAAAGAAATTTATTATTTTATTTCTCGTGTGTTCCATTTTCATTGGAACAAAGGAAAGCGAAATAAAAACAGTAAGAAGCTCTACTCATCTTCAGTATTTTGAGATTTGAAAACTCAATTCTGCAAGGCTATCTAAAATTCTTCTGTCTTAATAACGGAGGCAAATTCATCCGTCTGAGTAATAGATGGCAGCATCGCATGTTGATCTAACGATTTAATAGCTTATAACACGATTTTTCCGAGATCACATTCCAACATAATTAGTCGATTGCAATGTTTGCGAATAGACTTTTATATATCAGTTGTCTAATTATGCGTTAACATGCGTCTAAATGCGTATTCGATAATGAATATTTATAAGTATAATGGTCTCATGCATAAATAAACAATAGTTCAACGCTGTACGCCATCAAAACACTCGTAATTAGTACCAACTAGGCTGTTTTGGAATCCAATTTCGTCTCTTAGCAACCTGCGTGTAGCCAGTTTAAGTGAAACTGGAAACCCCTCAATTCGTAATAATAAGGTTTCTTTAAGAAAATTAGGCTTATTTGGAGAATGAACTAAAAATCATTTTTAACCCAAGGACTGCATACTTACCGATATGAATTTCTGTACATTTTTTTTCTGTATGACATAATACCGTTAAATTAGTTGTATTTAAAAATAACAGTACAGGAATTCATACTGAAATAATTCGTGTACCTTTTTTATTATTGTAGCATAACTGATTTTTTTTCAGTTAACTGAAATTTTCCGATTTTAATATTAATATTGATATTAAAATTTTATTTTTAAATAACTGTAGAATGTTCGATAGTTTAGTTGCAAGCATATGAAGCGTAGGTACATATGCTGACCTATACATTTCGGTACATAAATTAAATAGGGTAAAATATTTCTGTACTAGAAACATCTACAGAAATTAATCCGGTATACATTATTTGGGTACTGATATGATTAAGTTAGATTTTAATAACTTGTACAGGTATTGTGTTTGATGAAGCAGTACTTACACTAATAAGGGTACTGAAATTTTACAAGTACTATTTAAAAAAAATATACCGATATGCAGTCCCTAATTAACCCTTATCTGAAATGTATAATAAAATTTCAGATAATTTCAGATAAATTACTTAAAAATGCCTAAATTTGATTAAATGGCAGCGAAATGAACTAAAAGGGTACCTATGCGAAATTTTTGAAATAGTATAAAAATTTCCGCCATTTTTATATTATGACTGAGTATCCTGAAAAAAAGATACGATTTTCTTATAGTCTATAACTACAGAAAACGGGTTATCCATTCATTACGACAGTGAAAATTTTCTGGTGAAAGTTTCACTACTATCAAACGAATTAAGTAGGTCAATATGCAGAAAATACTTTTATGGAAGTAAATTGGAACTAAATTATGTAGTTTTAATCATTAAGAAATAAAATAAAAATAGGCAGGCAGAGCTGGTTTTTTTACAAATAGTCCAAAAGACGAGGTATTAACTATTATAACTCCAAGAACAACAAATAACTGTTATTTTTTTATAAGTTAAAACAAACTTGTTTATAGAAAGCCTATTAATTTAATAGTTTATTAATTTGATAACTAAACTAACAGAATTCGTGTTCATTTGTATCGGTAATCCATTTGCTCAACCTAATTTCATCTATCCAATAATCTATTAACATTTAGTATTATGATCTAAGTGATATTGAGCGTTTTACGAACTAATACCGTAAAATAACTAACGAAAATACGAAACAAATTAAATCGCTAAACAAAAGATTAACTAATAGGAGAAACATATTATAGTGAAAGACGACTTGTCGTAGTATAATTTTACCAATGGTCACCTTTGCTCAGATACAGGATTGCTTTTTAGTCACCGGCCAATAGCTGTTTCTAAACTTAAGCGATTTTAATATAAATTAATATTGGATATCAAGCCGGAACTTAATCGCTTGAAAACATTATTTCAACATTGGATACAACGTCGAACATTGAATTCATATAACACTATGATGAAGTCTCAACCTATCAAAACATAATATTAATATTATTAGGAATTGAAATAAAATCATTATTTGAATTTCCTAATCATATAAAGATGGTCGCTTTCGTCTGAAGTTTTCATCATTCAATTAAATAAAAGGCTGTGTTTACATGTAGGCCGACATTAATAAAATCGACTACACATATTTTACTCGATATTTCGTTACTTTTTAGACGTCACAAATGAAGGAATCTTTAATTAAGAACACACGTCTCTTGCAAAAAAAAATAGACACCTGATTGTATTAGGTGTTACAGATTTAGATGTTAATGAAGTGTGTCCATTATTGTAATCAAAAAGAGTTGTTCATTGGCGTTTGATATAAAAGCACTAGATTCGGCCACACCCGTATTTCAATCGTAACGAGCACAATTACTGTTGCTGCTCAAATATTCCGTAGTAGTTATACTTTATGTATCAAATAACAAAAAAAAATATACACAAAACGTCTTCACGTAAATAAAAACGAAATTTTGTTCGTTTGTAAGCTCATTACTTAAGAACAGCTAGATTGTTTTTGATATTTACTATGTGATAACGTGTAAGCCTAAGTTTGTTAAAAAAATTGCTTTTATGAAAATTTAATTCATATTCGGACAAAAATGAATTTCCTGATTTCTTAGTATTTTTTTATAAACTCGAAACTATAGCTCGCGATCAAACGATTAATTCTAATAAATTAAAAGGTTAATTCATTTTTAAAATACTTATGCTTTTGAAAAAGCAATAAAACCTCCGATATGAGAGGGCAACTTATTTTGGTTGGTCGAGAACAATGAACCTTCCAACATAGTTGAAATGTTTGCCCAAAAGTCCCTAAAAACAACCAAAGTAGAGTTAAAAATAAAGAAGACCATTATTTTACGTTGCCGACCACTTTGTACTAAAATAAGCAGGTCTCCAGAACCAAGGCCATGTAATTAGTGTATGCAAGGACAGCGAGGAAAAAAGGTTTGGTAGAATATGAATTGAAAGACGGTATCAATACGGTGTGTTTTTCAATGATTGACCTTTTTAATGCAATCTATCATGTATTATAATATATATCATGGATGCCTTTAACAAACAGTAAACCAATTGGTAATTAAGTGTTCACAAAACTGCTTGATTGCTTATTAATTTTGTCGTAAAATTGCACACTGATATTTTAGCATTTTAGCAGACCGAGCATGTTTCATAAATATAAAAGATGTATTAGCATGTATTATTCAACAAAAAATCTCGTATAACTAAGCAGTAATCATTACAGAGGATTAAAAACCAAACCTATTAATAACTTCTTTCGTTTCAAAATTCCGGTAATAAAAAATAGAAAAAAAAACTTAACAATGTAACATTTTGAAAGTTAAACCCAAATTCCAGTACTCCAGGGTTACCAGATACTCATTACACTTGCAATAAAACGCGGAATATCCACCCGGCATCTAATTGCCGGCGCGCACCGGCGCCGCCGGCTGCCGGCTTCCGTTGCCGGCTTTTGTGGAGCACTAACGTATTTTAAAAAAAGTTTTTTATTACCTGCTCACAGCTTGAAAACTTTGCACGCCCTTTGTGTGTGCAGCTTGAATGCTAAACGTCCGTTTTCTGAGCTTATTAAGTTTGTCAACCTGTGGTGAGCTCAGTTTAAGAGTGCGTTTCCTTAATATTATTAGTGGTTTATTCCCCGCATGCCTAAAACATCCGCGAATCTCATCACAGCGCTATTGTCAAACAGTTAGAAGATGTTTTATGAGTATAATTAAATATGTGTTCAAGATTTATTTGTAAGTCTGGCTGACTGATATTTGTATGTTTTACTATTTATTATTATTTACCTATTTTTAAATAAAATATTATTCATTGATTACTATTACTTTTATTTAATACATTACAAGTATTTTAATGTGGTGTATCGTATCCCACATTTAGTAAAATTTCACTTAAATCTTATTTTTAAATACCTAGTATTGCACGAAACTTCAAAAAGCATAGTTTTAGTTTGGGAAAATAATAGAAAATAATTTGAATAACCACGACCTCTCAAACTTAAAGTTATAAAAATTCAATACAGTATAGGAGACCGGGGCAAGGCCGTATAGCTAAGGACCTGGGCATGTAGTTAATCCGTTTCAAAACACAAAGTTATTAAATCAACATATTGTTAAGTCAGAATTATTAGGTGCCAATTACAATTAACATATTTTAGAAAAACATAAAATCAGACAACAATTTCAATGAAAAAGCAAATAACTACATTTTCCGGTTTAGCCCCGACCCAAGGGTATATGTGTGACATTGCATCTTGTGCAAAAGAAGTCCTCCAACTTTTCTGTATCACAACTGGTTCAGCCTTCATTAGCCCAACCTTGACAGCCTAAACATTTCACGAAGTCGAGTTGTGTGGTGGATTTTGATGATAACGGGTCTCGACCAACTCTTTGCGCATTAGAAGTTGTTTTAAATGACACATTGAAAATTGATGGTGTTTGGTCAACGAGCAGCGCTGATGAAAAAAAATTCAATAATAAGACTTATCTATCTGGATTAAAATCGTATATAACTGATTTTACCCCATACGCTATACGGTTGGGCCCCAACACGGGTGCAGAACAAAAACATGATTCACTCACACATTTAGACATATAATAAAATGGTAGGAAAGTCAAAACTGTACATAGAATATTTTTTTAAAAGAATACTTGGGGTATGATCTACAATCGAAACAGAAACAAAAAATATAGTTTTTAGAATTTTTGTCTGTTTGTCTGTTTGTCTTTCCGGGATAAACTCAAAAAGTACTGCATGGATTTACTTCAAATTTGGCATGAAGATAGTTAAGAAGTCGGGTCAACATATAGGCTACATATTATCACGCTAGCAGTGTTATAATCGTAGGTGCGTTTGGTGCTGCATAGCGTTCACGCAGACGACGTCGCGGGCAGCAGCTAGTAGTCAATACAAACTTGCCGTTGAAAGCATTGCATTTAAGATCAGCGACAAGTGTTTGTTTACAAATAGTACTGATTGGTAGGCACCTCTGACCGGCTTATGCGCACGAAATTCGGATTATTAGCGAAATTGTCTACGCTATACGGTTTTGCCCAGGTATGCGGTTTCGTACAGGTTTCCCCTATATATTATTTCTTCAAAAACATTCAACTTTCGCCTGCCTTAATTGACGCTCCGGTTTTGTTCTCAAGGTTATTCTGAGAGTTGATGTACTTAAATTTCCACATTCCACGAAAAGCCAAAAGTTTGTTTCTTAAATGAGCTAGTGGGAATTGAAGTTGTCCATAAAACATAATAAAACCATATTTTCATTTAAGATTTTAGATACAAACATAATAGCATTGGTGCGTCATGGCAAACTTTTACTTTATAATTTCAAAACATCTGCTATTGCTACGGATATTATCACCAAATTAAAAAAGATATTAAGCCCAAATTAAGTTTCTTAAAGAACTTGTGTTATGGATACTAGTTAAAAAAGAGTATCTTTAATCATAGCTAACACAAACCTCATTTTGAATTAGACCGCAATTGAAAAATAGAACAGTTATAAGATAAATTTGATTGGGATTCGAAATTCAAATCAACCAACTAAGTTCACCGACAGTGATTTATCAAGATCAATATTCAATTAGTTAAATGAATTTTGGCTCCCGCAGTCCGCCGGCTTGCTCAGTTAGGAAAACAATAGATTTTGTAGAATTGAACTTGTACTAAATTAGCATTCAGTCATTTGGAAATGTGGTAGACAAAGCTAGGTTTTAATACTACGGTTTGCATTGTCATTTAAAAGCGATCGTTAGCATCGGAACAGGTAAATTAATACACCTTTGCTTTTTGTCCAAATATTTTCAGCTTTTACATTTTTAATTTCTGTGTATCTAGATTTGCAAGTACCTTCAAAACGGAGGAGGTTTATCGATTTGATGATTCTCCTTCAGAGAAAGTCCTGAATAAACTTCATCAGAATTGATTTAAGATATCTGCTAAAAGTAGCGTTTTAGGAGAAAAATATAATATTAGAATGTTCGGCAAAAGTTAAGGACTAGATGCAAATAATGGTTTCTTTGTAAGTCGGCCTCAGTGGTCGAGTATTGACATATACATAGAAAATATCAACGGTCGATCGATTGGTGTAGTTACAGTGTTCGAGTCCCAGCTGGAATTAGTTAAACGAAAAATAAAAATAATAGAGTAATTATGCTAGCTGCTTCTCTTCCCGGGCATACACTGCAAAAGTCAGTTAAGGGATCGAGGTGTTATGGGAGGTGTTATGGAGTCTCTCTCCACTATTATAATGCCTCCAAATTTGTCAAACGTGATATCAGATGGTTTTATTACCTCTGGTGTTCTGCCTACCCCATACGGGATACAGGCGTGACGTTATGTATGTATGAATGTAAATAAAAATATAGTTACTCCCTCGTTCCGCTGTCTGATCTTATTACACCTTATTTTTTACCCAAAGAGGATTTTGTCGGTATATGTCCATAGAATAGATATCGATAATCACATCATACTAATAACATACATTGAAGTTTGTAAAGTATGTAAAGATGTTCCACATTAAAGTAAAGACAAAATGTTGCATTTTACATCGATTTTGCTGCATTTCGCATCGATTTTGACAAGTACGTAACTATTATCAAACACGGAATGTATGTTATCTACATAGATAATACTGGTTGCCACACTACTATCAATCGATCGAATATCAAGAACAGAGCCGATAAACCGAATACAGTCCGAATTCATAAAAACAAAAACAAACAACGTTTTGTTTGTTTGTTGTGGCACTACTGGCACGAGCGCTGACTAAGAATTGACTTTGCGAGCGAATGTTTCGTTGGCTGACTATTCGGTTTTAACTATCTCTATTAATATCTGCAACTGTAGAATTTGAAACTGAACGAATATTCGGAAAACAAACCTATATTTCTCTAGCGTCAAAATATACTAAATAATAAATAAATATTTCTGACACTCACACAACATTATCTAGCCCAAATTAAGTTTCTTAAAGAACTTGTGTTATGGATACTAGATTACTGATATACTTAAGAAATATATAAACATACATATTGAATAAATACATATTTTTATTAAAATAAACTTAAATAAACATATAAACATCCATGACTTGACGACTAGTATCTGTGGTCATCACACAAATATCCGCCGCCGCCGGGATTCGAACCCAGGACCTCTGGCATAGAAGGCAATGTATGTTACCTCTACACCAGCCGGTCGTCATACTTCTATTTTGATCCAGACACCATTTTTTTTATTTTTATTTGAATGTGGAATACTTCTTTTGGAATGAATCTTTTCAAAATTAAATAAAACGAGCCTTTTCATTATCTTTTCGTTTTGATTTTAGATACTTACTCATTGTTTTTGTGTTATGTGTTGTGTCCTGTACGCATTATACAATGCGTTTAGCGAATGAAGAACAGTTAGATATATTGGCCTATTTTAAAAGTGATTAAAGTTGCACAAGAGTACCTTTTGGCCAGATTCGATTCCCGGTTATGTATGAGAGTTAAGAAAAAATTTGAACGTGATTATTATTAAATCTAAAATCGACGCCATGTTCCCAAGAAAAGATTTCACTATCTCTCATAGTTTATGACTTCTCCCTTATACACCCTGTATATTATAAAGTACAAAAGCAGTTGCAAATTATAACATAAATCTTAGAAAATACATGAAGAACAACCTACATATATCAAACATCGATGTTTCTAGCAACCCCGCACCTTGCACACATAGTACCTAAGTTAAGCTAAATATTTAAGTCAATTTGCAGCCCGCTCCAACAGTGTAGCACGAAATAATTCAGTTAACCAGGCTCCCTAGCTCCATGTAATCAATCTACATGGACCAACATCCTGATCGATAGATTGTTTGATCTGCGATCTTTCGTCTGAAGTTTTGTTGAGACAGAAGTGGTCCCTGGTGGTTTCGTATTGATCAAAAAGGGTTAAGGTTTTCTGTGCCATTTGTATGATGGCGGTTTGTGCTCATGGGGATTTTAAGCTATTTACAGTTGTTTTCGATCACTGAAAAAGAAGGAAATCTTATTTACGCTATCTTTTAATTCATGTATTTGTAACTTTTATATCAAAACGTAAGTTTCAGTATGATTTTGACAAAAGGTATTTTTATTAATAAGACATATTATAGATACATACATAACTTCACGCTGTGTCCCTAATGGGGTAGGCAGAACACCAGAGGTTATAAAACCATCTGATGTATGATAAAATACTTGTTTGACAGTATTATGTCAAATCGTATGTCTGATAAACTACGATAAAATACTGTCAAACAAGCAACCTTACGACGATGCTCCAGCGTCTGCAATTTCACATTTTATCGGCTACATTTTGGTGAGTGCGCGAGTGCTCTTTTTGACCAAATCGAACCCACTCCTTTTTACCACCGGACTGCCAGACGCAGACAGAACTTCCATCCCTATATAGTGGATTTACCAAGAAGTCGAACAAAACACTTCGATAGTTTCTTTTTGGTGCGGATTGCCAAGGTGTGGAACAATCTGCCTAAGTCTGTTTTTCCTGACCACTACAGTCCTGGAACTTTTAAGTGTCGAGTGAATAGGTTTCTCGTGGATGGACGTGTAACACCATAGTCTTCATGCGCACTTTCCATAAGGTGGCATGGAAGACAAACGGCCTATCCTTACAATATAAAAAAAAAGTCACGTTTGACAAATTTAGAGGTATTATTATGATGGAGAGAGACTATAGCAGTGACAGGGGGTCAGCCTGTTTGCCACGGAACAGTTTACAGATTGCCCGGGAAGAGAAACAGCTGGCACATTCTATGTTTTTCTTTCGCTCCCTGTCCAGCATGGAAGTAAGTATTATAGATCTGATGTTAATAAACAGATAAGACATGAAATTTGTCATTAATTAATATAGTTAAACATACAGTGTTTGAAACGGTTTTTTATAAATTGTCATATCAATAAATAAAGCAAAACTAAATGTTCAAATGTCGGAGCTAACGATAAGTTGGCGATATTAAGATGTTAGTATGACTTCATGGTAACGGAAATATGTTGGTAGCACTGTTAAAGAGCTAAATGCGCTAAATGCAATGAATGACTGACATTCGATTGCAGCGCCATAGGTTATATCTTGAAGTAGGATGATGGCAAGTGACTCAGATACGGTTAGGACGGCTAGGTGCGGAGACGTATCTCGGACTGACGGTCGATAGTAGCTCGGTATTAATTGAGTTGGCATTGTAACTGACGGAACGGACTCGCGAATAAAGATTTTGTTGTGACTAAGCCAGGGTTATACCCAAGCCCACTGACTCAGTACTAAGTAACTGTCCAGTGATTAATTCTATCGTGTTTTGTGAGTAACGCTTCTTTACGTTTTGTTTGTTTTCCGACACAAATAAAAAAGACGTATTGTGTCGTGTATCTGGTTAAAAATATGCATTTAAAACAGACTTAAAATGCATTTTTGCTAAACGTTCCTGAGTAAAAATTTTTTTACGAAAGAAGACTAGTAATGCTAGCTTCAAAAGAACTTTCATTAAATATAATAAAACCTGAAAGCTTAATAACACTGTTTATATCCAAAATTATTCATTTTTTATTTTGTATATATTTCTAAAACCAAAAATGTAAACATTCAATTAATACACAAACAACTAAAACAAAGTTGTTGGTGTCATTAGCGCAATAAATTACCCCCACTAGCAAACCGGTGTCATTATCTAAAGTTGCGGAATAGTAAATATCTAAAGCGAGCTAGAGTGGAAAATTTTATTTAACTAAATCTATTTCCAACTTTTGGTTATCGATCCCAGAACCTCTCCGCCACTTAACCAATGCTATAGAACTGCTAAAAAAGGTTTCAAATGAGAAAATAACGATCGTTGAAGGTACGACGTTTCGATAATATTATTGAGGTTTCTTATTAATTTAGAAGTTATATAAATATTTCAAAAGTGTTTGAAAGTCGCCAGATAACAGGCAAACTCGCGCATGCGCGTAGGTTTTTTTTTCCGCCAAATGTGTCGATGTCTGTATAGCATATACAGCCTATTTTAAGCAGGGACCGGAAAACTCCTTTATTTGATTAAGCCTATTGATAGGGTAACCCTATCAAAATCTTACCATATGGAAGTGTAACCCTATTGATATGGTAAGCCTATCGACGTGGTAACACTTTAAATAAAGTTAACTACTTTCGGATGCGCTTACCCTGTGATAGGGTTGCCTATTTCTATCTCTTTTCCGCGCATGCTGTTGAATTCGGAAGTATAATTCGAAGTGCGAGATTGAATAGATGGTGATATTTTTGATAATTTGATATTCTTAGAGATTAAATTTGCCTGCAGGTTTTAAAACCCTATTGAATCGGTAACCTTCATTAGGGTTTTCGATAGGCTTACTGCTTACATAAAGCTAACTCTATTGATATGGTAAGCCTTAAATTAGGGTAAGTCTTCGATACGGTTACCAAATTGATAGGGTTTTTTAAAACAAGTCTATGAAAAACCCAATCAAAAACCTCTTTAAGGGTAAGCGGTTCCGGTCCCTGATTTTAAGTGAAAATGTTTAATTTGGAGTGGTAAATGCAAATATTTTAATATTTTATAACAAATTATTGTAAATTGTGAATAATTTGTTTGAGATACAATTTTGTTTAACTAATATAAGGCGCAAACATTTAAAAATGTATATGGATTTGAAGTGGTATAAAACCTCTTTGTTGTTTCTGAAAAAAACATTATGTATAACCCGGATCAATAAAATATGCTCTGTTTACTCGCATTTAATTTGCACAAAGGTACAATTCAACTTTGTAGGATTCATTATATTATGCACTAGGGTATAATATATTATGCACGCGTGACTTATAGCCCAGTTTATAGTTCTAAATTCAATAGAATAACGCTCACTTTACGAGCAAGTGTGTTGAAAAATATTTTAGGTGTTCTTGTAGTAAAATTAGTGTACCTAAATGAAATCTAAGTTATCTTTCTTTTTTTCAGCAAATTTTACGTTTTTGTTAATGAAATGAGTAAAACAAAAAACGAATTTTGAAATGTTTTTATTTTGGGGAGGACTTTGCAACCAACTAAGTACCTATTTAATATTTTTTACTTTTTAGTCTGCCCTCTAATCAGGCATGTTTACTTGTATAATTAAAACTCAAATGTTTATTTATTAAGGTCGCGATAATGTTACTATTTTTTATTGTTTTTATATTAGTAACTTCCCTTGTTTGATCCCATAATCACCTTATGGTACCTAAGTGAGGTCAAGAATAACCAATTTTTTTCTTGGTATTTTTATGTTATATCTAAAATGCTTAGAAATGTATTATTTGTCTTGAGAAATGAAAAATTATGCGAATCATCATATTGCGATGCCAAACACAAGAAATACTCCAATAAATAATTTCAAAACAAGACCTACTTACGAAACTACAACTTAATATCGAAAGTTTCTCAATTTCCTGCCAAAAGAAAGTGGAAACGATGTTTTCTGGCAATAATATTATTTCTTAACTCCTAAGGAATGAGAACGGCAGAAACTATATGACCACAGAGTAGTAATTTTATTTTAGTCAGATAAACAAGTTATATGTGTCAATACACTAAAGCGGTAATTAAAAGTTTGTTAGTATTTACTTGAGGCAATATTCATGTTTGCGTTATTTATTTAATTATTCTTCATTGTACACAAAAATAAGGAATATTTATACAGAACAATTTTTAAGATACAGAGCACAATAGGCGGCCTTATCATCGAAAGATGATCTCTTACAGGCAACCCTTATTCAGTTATTTCAGATATAAAGTAGAACTCTTCCAAGGTATAGGTATGTTTTTAGATAGTCATCATCACAACTCTTTTTAATGAGCCCACTGCAGGGTATGAGTCTCTCCCCTGAGTGATGAGGAGGTTTTAAGGCCATAATCCACTAAGCTGGCCCAGTGCTGGGTGGTGGATGTCGGAATTTTCAGGGTGCCGATACGGCTTCTGACAAACCCTAACGACTACTGTATACAAGTATACAGCACCCGGGACCGCCTGCTTAGCGTGCCCTCCGAAGCACGGAAGTCGCGGTGAGAAATGAATGGTCGGCGGTCGGTATAGTCAGAGAGTTGTAGAAGTTTTTTCAAAAAAGTGTATGTCAAATTCATCAGTACTCTTGGAGAAAAAAAACACAGGTTTTTGAGAACGTTAAAAATTTATTTTTATTTTATAAAACGTCCTGAAGTTCCTGTTTGGAATCACACTGATACAATTTTATTGCTGTTAATTATTTATTAACTAAATACCTAAAATTGAAAAAAAAAACATCGAAATCGGTCCATTAGTTTTTTTAAATCGATGTTTGAAGGAGTAAAACTGGATTTTTAGAAAAAATAGGAATAACCCCTAATATTTTAAAAACGTGGTGATTACTTGGGCTCAAATGGTTGGAAATGACCTATATTTATTTTTAACACACTTGCTCGTAAAGTGAGCGTTATTCTATTGAGTTTAGAACTATAAACTGGGCTATAAGTCACGCGTGCATTAATATATTATACCCTAGTGCATAATATAATGAATCCTACAAAGTTGAATTGTACCTTTGTGCAAATAACATGCGAGAAAACAGAGCATATTTTATTGGTCCGGGTTATACACTAAATATTTTCAGAAACAACAAAGAGGTTTTATACCACTTCAAATCCATATACATTTTTAAATGTTTGCGCTTTATATTAGTAAAATAAATTTGTATATTAAACAAATTATTCACAATTTACAATCATTTGTCATAAAATATTAAAATATTTGCATTTACCACTCCAAATTAAACATTTTCACTTAAAATAGGCTGTATATGCTATACAGACATTGACACATTTGACGGAAAAAAAACCTACGCGCATGCGCGAGTTTCGGCGCCATTTTTCAATCACAATTCACAGCTTTGTTATCAAGTGTGTTTGTTATTTTATGATCACGTATGTATGTCTTTTACTCACAAGTGTGTTGAAAAACGTTGTATGTAACTCGTGAGCGTTGCTAATTACAGTCTCGGCTCATTAGCCTCGACTGTAATTAGCAACTTCGCTCACTTGTTACATAATATACTATTATTTACACTTTATTGTATGCCATTAATAAGTACAAAAAAAGGAAATACATGATAACAATTTTAGATACAACTGGCGGTCTTATAGCCGGAAAGCGATCTCTACCAGACAACCATGGATATAGAAAAGAATATACACTAAATAAAAATATACTTACATTACAGATAAATAAAAAATACACACATAGATATAATAAATATGTCAATAAATATACATATACATATATATTTAGGTACAATAATAGGATCAGATTACTTCACAAGCTGACAAATAGTGGGACTTAAGCAGTTTTTTAAAGGATAGGAGTGATTTTGCGGATTTTACATTTACAGGAAGTTCATTCCACAAACTTACTGCTCGAACCATATAAGACTTATGTAGGAAATCGGTAGAGTGAAGAGGTGTGCTGAGCAAGAGGTTGTCTGTCGATCGTAAATTACGCTCATGTTGGGAGTGCCGAAATTTAAAATACTCATGAAAATAACGCTGTGTGGTAGGATTGAACAGTAGACGATACAGTAGACAAAGAACATGGATACCACGTCACCTAAAAAGATTCCGCTCTAATTACCAATAACCCTGTATACAAATCTCACATTAAAAACCAAACTTTGCTTAAGTTCCGCAATATGATCATTACTAGCTTTAAAGGTAGGTATTTTAAAATAATCTAAAACCCTTTTACTTAAAAGAAATTGTAATTTTAAGACAAGCTTTTATTTTTTATTTTAAACTTTATTTTTCTTTATTAAGTCAAGTCAAAGTCAAAGTCAAAAAAATCTTTATTTCGTAAGTATTTACACACATTTGAAATAATTACACAATTTACAAATTGAACTGAATCTACCACTACTTCGGAAAGTCGATCTGTTGAGAAGAAGTGGCAAGAAACTCAACAGCAATTAGAAACAAAAGTAAAAACTTAATACAGAAAAATATGTTTTAATTGTGATAATTTATGAAATAAATAAAAGCTCTTAAAAATTTCGCTGGTTTTATTTTTACTTGAAATGAGACAGAATTTTAGTTGTAAACTGCAAGTTCCATTTCTCAGACCAAGAGTAACCTTTAGTAAGTATTGACCACAATGGCTTAAACTTTGTAATAGAAATAAATTATTTCAATTTTTCTTTTTAGTTCCAACATAAAAGTTTTGCAGGGACCTTAAATTACACAAGTATTTTGTATACAAAGCAGGCAAAACATAATGAATCTCTACAAGAGCGAATTGCTTTATTCAAAGTTAAATACTTGCTTAATGTTGAAGTTTTCTATTAACTTTAAAAACTTTACGGAAAAAACTTAAAGTGATTTGAAAAGACTTCTCTGGGGTTTGTGAAATAAGCAGGTAAAACTGAATCTCAGTGTTTTAATATGAATTTGTTAAAGGGTTAAACATACATAGTGAATTAGTGTTGATACAAGACACGTTAACATATTTGTATATAGGGTTATTGGTGATTAGACCGGAATATTATGTGATGTAGAAGAGGTCATTTCCAATCATTTGAGCTCAAATTATGTCAATCCCAATTGTACCTTTTTTGAAATATATGGAGTTATTCCTTTTTTTTCTGAACATCCAGTTTTGCTCCTACAAATATCGATTCTAAAAAAAACTAACCGTCCTATTTTAATTAAGGTGTTTAGCTAATAATCAGCTTTAAATAGATACTAAAAAAATTCTTAGCGTGGTTTATTAATCTTCGTAATAATTATTTACTTTTTCTTTCCAAAATTTCAATCTAATTATCGCATAATTAATATGTATAAATAAGTACCACTACGTTCTTCGAAAGATTCAGAGAATTCTATTCCAATAACTCAAGGATTTATTTTTCCAATTTCAAATTAAAAAAAGAATATATTTCCGGTCAGACTGCGTTGTTGTTTTGCTCTGTGGCTGTGTATGAGGAACGTTTGTTTCCGCGATAACTGAGTTATATTCTCTCCGCGGGAGGGACAATGTATACTGGCTCACTTCTGAGGTTTGATATGTGCGGAAAGACTAGAGATGAGCGGAAACGAGTAGGAAATTGTGAAATTACTTGAAGTAGACTACTCCAACTTAAGTAGAGCGTTTACACTTAATTTGACATTAAAGTTTGGATTATTTTGCATGGTTAAAACTAATTTATATGTCTTAATTAGATTTAAAATTAGGCTAAATTGTCAAAAGTGTGTAATGTTGCCACTGTTTCCAGTGAAAATGTCATTCATTATACTACTTTTTAATCGGATTTATCTAAAACTACAGGGTTTATTTTAATTAGCGCATCACCCTCGAAGACATCCTATCCACATCAATTACAAAAACATTTTCAACACACTTGCTCGTAAAGTGAGCCTTATTCTATTGAATTTAGAACTATAAACTGGGCTATAAGTCACGCGTGCAGTAATATATTATACCCTAGTGCATAATATAATGAATCCTACAAAGTTGAATTGTACCTTTGTGCAAATTAAATGCGAGTAAACAGAGCATATTTTATTGATCCGGGTTATACATAATGTTTTTTTCAGAAACAACAAAGAGGTTTTATACCACTTCAAATCCATATACATTTTTAAATGTTTGCGCCTTATATTAGTTAAACAAAATTGTATCTCAAACAAATTATTCACAATTTACAATAATTTGTTATAAAATATTAAAATATTTGCATTTACCACTCCAAATTAAACATTTTCACTTAAAATCAGGGACCGGAACCGCTTACCCTTAAAGAGGTTTTTGATTGGGTTTTTCATAGACTTGTTTTAAAAAACCCTATCAATTTGGTAACCGTATCGAAGACTTACCCTAATTTAAGGCTTACCATATCAATAGAGTTAGCTTTATGTAAGCAGTAAGCCTATCGAAAACCCTAATGAAGGTTACCGATTCAATAGGGTTTTAAAACCTGCAGGCAAATTTAATCTCTAAGAATATCAAATTATCAAAAATATCACCATCTATTCAATCTCGCACTTCGAATTATACTTCCGAATTCAACAGCATGCGCGGAAAAGAGATAGAAATAGGCAACCCTATCACAGGGTAAGCGCATCCGAAAGTAGTTAACTTTATTTAAAGTGTTACCACGTCGATAGGCTTACCATATCAATAGGGTTACACTTCCATATGGTAAGATTTTGATAGGGTTACCCTATCAATAGGCTTAATCAAATAAAGGAGTTTTCCGGTCCCTGCTTAAAATAGGCTGTATATGCTATACAGACATCGACACATTTGGCGGAAAAAAAAACCTACGCGCATGCGCGAGGTTGCCTGTTATCTGGCGACTTTCAAACACTTTTGAAATATTTATATAACTTCTAAATTAATAAGAAACCTCAATAATATTATCGAAACGTCGTACCTTCAACGATCGTTATTTTCTCATTTGAAACCTTTTTTAGCAGTTCTATAGCATTGGTTAAGTGGCGGAGAGGTTCTGGGATCGATAACCAAAAGTTGGAAATAGATTTAGTTAAATAAAATTTTCCACTCTAGCTCACACACTTGATAACAAACAAAGCTGTGAATTGTGATTGAAAAATGGCGCCGAACTTCGCGCATGCGCGTAGGTTTTTTTTTTCCGCCAAATGTGTCAATGGCTGTATAGTATATACAGCCTATTTTACATGAAAATATTTTATTTGGAGTGGTAAATCCAAATATTTTAATATTTTGTAAAAAATTATTGTAAATTGTGAATAATTTGTTTGATATACAATTTTGTTTAACTAATATAAGGCGTAAACATTTAAAAATGTAAATGGATTTGAAGTGGTATAAAACCTCTTTGTTGTTTATGAAAAAAATTAATGTATAACCCGGATCAATAAAATATGCTCTATTTACTCGCATTTAATTTGCACAAAGGTACAATTCAACTTTGTAGGATTCATTATATTATGCACTAGGGTATAATATATTACTGCACGCGTGACTTATAGCCCAGTTTATAGTTCTAAATTCAATAGAATAATGCTCACTTTACGAGCAAGTGTGTTGAAAAGTACTTTTTAATCGGATTTATCGCTTAAAACTACAGGGTTAATTTTAACTAGCGCATAACCCTCGCAGACATCCCCTCCACATCAATCCTAACAACATTTGTTCTACGACTTTTACAAGTCTTGATAAATAACACTAAAAAGAAGAAAAACAAAGAAATTTTTGCTCCCTCTGTTACTTATTGCTGTGTATTTTGTCACCGCGCCCCGCTGCACGTGGCGTGACGAAAGGTGCGTGGCATCAGTGTAATTAGAGTAACCCCAGTTTAAGGACAATAAATAATTTTTGTATGGGAAAACTTACATTTTTGAAATTAATAATCGCTAAACAAATGTTTTTGGGATTGATGTAGAGAGGCAGCCTGCGAGAGATGATGCGCTTATTAAAATTAGCCCTGTATATTTCATTGAGAAATGATGTGGTCAGTCGCTCATGACCCCGAGGTTTGTCAAGACACTGAAAGTTGAGTAAAGCAATATAAATGGTTCAAGTTTTTGAGACAGACACTATATTTTAATGTACAATCTGTTTTAAGTTTAATATTGTCTTAAGTTTTCGCGATTCATACTATTAAATAAAACACTTTTTAAAGGGGTTTATCGCGTATATTTACATTTTAAATTTTGTCTCGACGTTTCGGTCACACACACCCTAATTTCAATAGAGAAGATGGTTGTAAACTATCACCGACATGGGACCCTATCCTGAAAAACGTTAAATCTAACATCCAGCAAGCTGCACGACCTGAAACTCAAGATACTGTCAGCTCGTTTTGTGTCAATCCAGAACGCTACGCTCGGAGACTGAGAAACAGATGGAGATTATGATGTATAACTTTTTCAATCTATCAATCCGACGCTTGACACTTCAGTCACTCGTGACCACGGGGTCTGCAAAGACACCGAAACGTCTCTCACGTCTCTTACTGAATAATCATGTTATATAACTTGACGCCTTTATCCTTAATGGGATAGGCTGTAGGCACAACAACAGAGGCTTTAAAACCATCTTATATCACGTTTGACAAATTTGAAGGTATTATAAGTATTTAGAGAGACTATTGCAGTGACAGAGGGTCAGCCTATCACCCACAAAATACTAATAAAACCTCTGTCCCATAACTGACTTTTACAGTATGCCCGGAAGGGAAGCAGCTGGTACATTTTTTGTTTTTATTTTTCTCCCAGTCCAGCATGGAATCAAATATTGAAACAGAATTCTAAACATTATTAATCTTACAATATCTAAATCTTACGTGATTTCGTATAATTATACAGGGTGATTGTGACAAATTTTAGATACTGAAGGAGAGCACTCTGTACCCGATTCTGGTCATAACATGTAATAAAAGTAGTTAATAATTTTTCACTAGAATTCCATGTAAATAAATAAAGTTTTATTACTGTTTACTTTACTTACGCCTGAGTCAATCGCTGCACGTGACCTGGCTCGCGGATCGCTGCCAACGCTAGTGCAACCATGCGTTGCGTTATCAATTCTTCAACTTTCGGTTAAGTTTTATCAGTAAATAATTAATATTTATTTTCTATTATGTTTTGTCTTTTCATGTATGATCTCAAACTAATACGTCTTCCAACCACAGTACCAACAGTGTTAAATGCACGTACCAAACTTATAGATCGTGCTGAATTGGTTTCGACTGCTAACGTTCATACTTACAAAGGAAACTCATTAAATTCTCATTTCAATTTGTGTTCAAATTGGGAAACCATTCTAAGCCTTTACTTCGAACTTGCTATGTAATTACTGATTACAACAAGTTCTTTGTGGTTTTTTAGTGCGGAAACAGATTTATATAATTGGAAATAATGTAGGATTTTTGCGCCATCTCTATTTTGGAATATATGTAGGTAGGTCTATTACCTACTGATATGTAAGAAAACTATGTTGTTATTCATCCATTCGATGCGCACCCTAACCGAACTTAGTCATTTATAGCATTTAAAAGCATTCTTAAATATCGCATTCTTAAAAATTAATATTACTCACTGATGATTCGCTCCGAAAATCCAAGCATAAAATAGAATTAAAAAGCTATACAGTAGTCACTTTCAAAATTCAAGGACGTGATAGTTTGAGATCATTCATGAAGAGAAAAAATTAATATGAATTATTTACTGAGTATACTTAACCGAAAGTTCAGGAATTCAATACGCAATGCATGGTTACATAAGCGTTATACATATACTTAGCGGGTGGTGGTGTGCGTGTGGTGGGAACACTACTGTGTGCATGTTGACTTAGGCGGACCGTCGTGAAAAGTGTAGTAATGTCGCTTTATTTATTTGTAGGGAATTCTGGTGAAAAATTAAGTACCTACTTTTATTACATAACTAGCTATTTCATTCGGTTTTACCCGCGCAATTTCGAATCCCGCGGGAATTTCGGGAAAAAAAGAACACTATCACTATGCCAAATTTCATCCAAATCCGTTGAGTCGTTCTCCCGTGATTGAGGAACAAACATCCATACATCCAATCTTTCACGTTTATAATATTAGTAAGATTATGATCAGAATCGAGTAAAGAGTGCTCTCTTTCAATATCCAAAATTTGTCACCAGTCACCCTGTATAACTAGCAAATGTTAATAAAGCTACATACTCATTTCGTGTAGTTAATTGAAAACTCATGTATGTAAGCAAACAGGTTGTTGGCTTAGCAAAATGTAGTAACACGGAACACGCTATAACGTCGACGCTAATAATTATACCAGCTCCATTGTTAAATAAGAAAGATGTGAAAATAGAAATCTATACATATAATAAAATGGTAGGAAAGTCAAAACTGTACATTGAATATTTTTTTAAAAGAATACTTGGGGTATGATCTACAATCGAAACAGAAACAATAAATATAGTTTTTAGAATTTTTGTCTGTTTGTCTTTCCGGGATAAACTCAAAAAGTACTGCATGGATTTACTTCAAATTTAGCATGAAGATAGTTAAGAAGTCGGGTCAACATATAGGCTACATATTATCACGCTAGCAGTGTTATAATCGTAGGTGCGTTTGGTGCTGCATAGCGTTCACGCAGACGACGTCGCGGGCAGCAGCTAGTATATAATAATCAACGAATGCAGAGCATTAAAAAAACCGACTTCACGTCACAACTTTGGCTGAATTGAGAGTGTTATCAACATAAAAATTCTCCGAAATCATGCATATTTTTTCAAAAGTTTGAAATTTATTATGTAATAGAATGAATAATAATAAACCTTCCATTCTGGACTGGGAGCGAAAGAAAAACATAGAATGTGCCAGCTGCTTCTCTTCCCGGGCATACTGTAAAATTCATTAAGGGACGGAGGTTTTATTGACGTTTTCGTGGGCGATAGGCTGACCCCCTATCACTGAAAGTCTCTCTCCATCATTCCAATACCTCCAAATTTGTCAAACGTGACATCAGATGGTTTTATAGCCTGTGGTGTTCTACCTACCCCATTAGGGATGCAGGCGTAACGTTATGTATACATGTAATAATAAAGTTTAATAACTAAAACCCGACTACTAAAACACTCTCTGAAAATTACGAAACAAGAAAATAGACTCCGAAGAAATATTTATGTATTTTTATACGTCATACTTATAAAGATACGCTTGAAGGATAGCCGTGATCTAAGAGTTAAACTCTCTCAGAACTTCTGTAGCAGCAACCTTACATCTCTTTTGCAAACTTTAGTAATTATGAGATATTTTCTTCATAACTCCATGTACTTAATGTACTTTCCGTTTTCTCGTTAATTTTCGATCACATACTTTTAGGAAGGCAATCTCTTAATATTTATGAGTAACTAATGGTAATAAATTCTTGGGTTATCTCTTAGAATAACAAGAATTACCTGTCACTAAGTTTTTGCTTGTTTTTAGAAAAACATAAATCAATATTAGTTTTAGTAGAAGAATGGACTGGGAGCGAAAGAAAAACACAGAATGTAACAGCTGCTTCTCTTCCTTTACTGTAAAAGTCAGTCAGAGGTTTTATTGGCGTTTTTGTGGGCGATAGGCTGACCCCCTGTCACTGCAACAGTCTGTATCCATCATTATAATACCTCCAAAGTCAAACGTGACATCAGATGGTCTTATAACCTCTGGTGCTCTGCCTACCCCATTAGGGATACAGGCGTGAAGTTATGTATGTAATTTTAGTAGAAATTAGAAAAATAAAGAACAGCTATCGTATGCAATATGACAAAATGCTAGGGTAGGAAAAATGACTGTTTCTACTAGGCAAAGCTTTGTCTTGAAAAATACACTTTATCCTAATATTTCACGTGATATATGAGGAGGGATAAGCTACATCAGTTGCTATTTATTAAATTTAGTTTACAAAAGTTTTTTTGTAGCTTCAAAGTAATTTTATATAACCTTGTAATATAGAGACAACACAGCTACTAATCGTGAGATTTAAATGAAAATATAATTGCGAAACTATTCGGTATAAAAGGTGTTTTATAACTCAATGGTTTTATTAGACAGACATTTTCTATCCGGAAGCGCCCCGCCTTATTTATATCGTATCTATGTCTAAGTTACGATATATTATTGTCACTGTGTAAACAATTGGTAAACTGTGTAAAAAATTGGTCAAATAAGTATTTTTTTATGAGTTGACGTATGTTCTTGGTAACAATATTATTAATTAAAGCAATGTGATCATTAAATGTAATCAGGCCTGGCTCACTCCGCGCGGTACATCCGTTATTTACCTACAGCGAAGCGCTCCGCCGGCGCTACTCGAATGGGTCGTGTATCACGCGCGCGCCCGTCGGGACGTTGTAGATACCTACCTACCTAATAGCACTCACAGTAATTCTATGATCGAGGTCGCAAATAGTATTTAAAAATGGACATAAAAAGAAACAAATATTCAATTAGATTATGTTTAGATTTGATTATGTTCAATTTAGCAAACAAAACATATGTAGTATTACTAATTATTCGTCGTAACTTTTTTTTCATTTTGTACTTTAGGTAAGTTTAAACAATATTTTTTACAAAGGTAGAATATCAGTAATGCCTACATCAGTAGATACTTAATTACAAATAAGGAGATAAATTATTCTTCACTAGGCAGCAACCCTAACAGCGTAAGAAAAGATAAGAGGCATGCGATAGAAAGAGACAAAACTTCTAGGTATATAAATTTGCAGGTACGTAATGCTGTGCGAGCTGAATTCCACCGTATCGCGTCGTAGCAAGACTCGAATTTATTTAGATCTTCTTGCGGAGTAATTCTTCTGTACCAACTATTACTTATTCTGTGATGTAATGCAGAAACAAGATCTCAAAAATAAAATTACGAATTTTAACTGGTTCTTGGAAGCAACATTATGAATAAAAAAATTATGATCACAAACTGTTAGGAGCTTGATAAAAAAGTATGAAAAATAAAATTATGAAGATTGATAATTATGAACATAAATCGGTAGTACCTAAGACAAAAAAAAGGAGTAAGAATTTTATTTGAGCCGATTTGAACCCTTCAGCAACACAAATACAGTAGCAAATAAAATAGTTCAATTCCTATTAAAATAATTCTTAAAATATACCTCATGCATAGACTATATTCAAAAATTCATCACCAGACTATAGATATCTACGATAAAAAAGTACAGACAAAATAGGATTAGGAATGCAACGCTGACAGAAGTAACTGAAACCTGTCAACGGCAATGTGTTTTGACGTCATCGTGTGCACTAAATCTGGTTATTTTAGACTGCCTTTTGCGCAAAGGTCGATCCATATATGCTCGGTTGGCAAAAATATAATCGTTTAACCTATAATGGAAATAGCTAGCAGGCGCTATTAAAGCGTTTCAATTAGCAATTCTTTTTTGTTTAAACTTCTACTAAAGAATACTTTTAAAGGTTCTTAACTATTTTGTTTGTACAATTTCATTTTTGGAATTTCTTTAACCGATAGGTAATTTTATTATTTAATTTAATATTGTTGCTGGTCGGTTGAATTCAAAGCATTCTGAAACACTTTTTTACCATCCGTTGTTCGTTGCTATTATACTATGATAGTCCGCTAAATCTTCTACTTTATAATATGAACCTAAAAACGATTGTTTTAATAGCAATCTTGTCAAAATTATAAAAAATTACTGGAAATAATAGTTTTCCAGTTTTCGGCACATTCTTAAACATTTTACAACTAATAATGCTCTAGTCTAAGGATTTAGTTGAAATCCGTTCTGCTGAATTATTTTATTGAATTTAGCCAAACAGTTCTACGATTGTCAATGTCAGTATATAAACTGTCAGTGTCAAACATTCACAATGACTACTAGCGCTTCGCATAAACAGTGGAACTAACTGTCTAGTTAACTGTCCCATCTGTTTTAACTAGTTTATAGTATCTGTGGGCTCGGTGGCTATTAGACGAAAATTAAATTAAATATTTCATTGAAATTCTGAAAAAGAGTCACAGTAACGAGTTTAGTTAATATTAAGTTTGCATAACTGCAAGAGTATGGAGACTTTAACTGCAAGTTTTGATCCCTTCATAATTTCTCTAAAAAATATAAACTAAGTATGCCTTTCCCAAGAACTGGTTAACTAGATCCAAATGCATTTTTTAAATGCGTCTGGCTGTTTGCGGTTTTCGCGTTCATACAAACAAACAATATTTTCAACTTTACTATATTAGTATAAACGAAAAGATTTATTTGGCTAATAGAATCGTGTTTACTTTGATATAATATATCACAATGACTTATAGTACGAGATCCGGCTGCAGGATTAGTGCGTTCATCTGTTTTTTGCAGAAAACCGATTTTTTATGTATTTTTATAATTAGGAGAATATATATTTATCAGGTTGCCTATCAAAATTTGGCCGCCAGTATTTTTAATTAAATTATTTTTAATAGATTTTTGGGAAAAAATTTCGTTCACTTGTTTTTCAAATAAAAAAACGTCTACATCACGGCAATTTATACGAAGATTAAAAAAAATCACGGTTGCCGTTGCGCACTTGGCCGCACCTCTTCGCAGCCATGTGTAAACAGGTATGATTTCGATACATTTATACGTTCATAACGTTTATTCATTAATTATATATCAAATTAAAGCAATTTGTTTTCTATTTATTATAATATATGGTTGCCTAATTAAAACTACTCGCAAATAAGGGTTGCTGGCTTTTAAAAATAACAAATATTTAAGGTAGAGTAAAAGAGAGTTAGCGCGTAACATCATTTGCCAGCGATTGCCAGCTGTAATAAATAATAATAATAATAAATAAATAAATATTTCCGACACTCACACAACATTATCGTGCCCAAATTAAGTTTCTTAAAGAACTTGTGTTATGGATACTAGGTAACTGATATACTTAAGAAATATATAAACATACATATTGAATAAATACATATTTTTTATTAGAATAAACTTAAATAAACATATAAACATCCATGACTTGACGACTAATATCTGTGTTCATCACACAAATATCCGCCGCCGCCGGGATTCGAACCCAGGACCTCTGGCATAGAAGGAAATGTATGTTACCGCTACACCAGCCGGTCGTCACAGCAGTAAATATCAGCTGTAATGTCACAAAAGGTGTTGAAAAGTCGACACGCTTGGTTTCAATACAAATTGTGACACTTGCGTTGTTTATGTAGATGTATGCCTGTGGTGTCATCATAGGCTAATGGCAATCTTGCGAGCTGTGAGACGCTTTTAAGCCATTGCGCATGCGTCGAATGTTAGTGTTCTCAACCACCGAGGAGTAATAGAGACGACTTAATAAATACTCCAAAAAATATGTCTTCCTTTTCAAAATGACAAATTTAAAAATCACAAAAAATTATAATATTCATTTAATATATTTAATATTGAATTAATATTAATTAGGCAACCATATATTATAATAAATAGAAAAAAAAATAGCTTTGATATATAATTAATGAATAAACGTTATGAACGTATAAATGTATCGAAATCATACCTATTTACACATGGCTGCGAAGAGGTGCGGCCAAGTGTGCAACGGCAACCGTGATTTTTTTGAGTCTTCATATAAATTGCTGTGATGTAGACGTTATTTTATTTAAAAAACCAGTGAACCAAAAAAAAAAAAAATTTTTTTTCCATGTATCGAAATCATACCTTTTTACACATGGCTGCGAAGAGGTGCGGCCAAGTGTGCAACGACAACCGTGATTTTTTTGAGTCTTCATATAAATTGCTGTGATGTAGACGTTATTTTATTTAAAAAACCAGTGAACGAAATTTTTTCCCAAAAATCAATTAAAAATAATTTAATTAAAAATACTGGCGGCCAAATTTTGATAGGCAACCTGATAAATATATATTCTCCTAATTATAAAAATACATAAAAAATCGGTTTTCTGCAAAAAACAGATGAACGCACTAATCCTGCAGCCGGATCTTAGACTATTAAGACAGTTTTATCAATAGACTATATTATGGAATAAACTCTCTTAAACATCGACGTACAGAAGGCAGCAGGTCAAGCGTTCCAAATCTGTCAAAAATTGTAATTGACTCTGAACTCTATGCCTTCGACATTTAAGTAAAAAATTTGGTGGGGAAATAACAAATTTCATCTTCGTATGGACGTCTGGCCAGCACTTATGCCAAATAAAATAGTTGTGGAATATCATTAAATAAAACAACTTAAATAAGCACGCCCTGTTTATGTTATATTTTCACTGACATTCCTAATGACAACACACCGTAATCGACAATCTATAACGTCACTATCTACCTATAGATTGTAAAATGAAAGTCAAACCTACAGATTAAAAACTCTTGAAATGTTACTTTTGTACAATTTGTTGACCTTTCACAATCATCTCTCGTTAACCGTTTGTAACTTTTTTTTTAATACTCGTATGCGTAGAAGTTATAATAATATTTTTTTTATACTTTCTAAGAACAAAAGACAAAAGACTCTTTATGTTTGGAACACGACCTATTGATAGATTTTGTACGTACCATATGGCAATTTTTGTACAACTGTGAAAATTCACGTCATTTTGTTTCTTCATCTGTACACCAAAGTTAGTGATTCAAATTTCAAACGTCCGGCTGGTGTAGGGGTATCGTACATTGCCTTCTATGCCACAGGTCCTGGGTTCGAATCCCGGCGGCGACGGATATTTGTGTGATGAACACAGATATTAGTCAAGTCATGGACGTTTATATGTTTATTTAAGTTTATTATCTTATAAAAAATATGTATTTATTCAATATGTATGTTTATATATTTCTTAAGTAAGTATATCAGATAACTAGTATCTATAACACAAGTTCTTTAAGAAACTTAATTTGGGCTAGATAATGTTGTGTGAGTGTCAGAAATATTTATTTATTTATTTACATTTAAAAATGTGGCATTTTTGTTTGATTTGCGAATAATTTCCACGATCTCTCAATTTGGCACAGGTTGCAGCCAGGAATGCAACGGAATCTTTTACAGGTTTGGTACACTTGATCTGCTGCCTTCTGTACATTGGTAATTTTGTCACGAACGAACGTCAGTTTCAAGTGCCTGCCCGCCCTACCAGTATGCCGGAGTAAAATATACGATACAATACGTGTGACTTTGAAGCGTGAAAATCAACAGACAGACCGATCAAAATTTCAATTCTATTATCTGCATTGTAAGAGCTACAATTGCTATCCATCTGCTGTTGTTACATATATGTATGTGTGTATACACGTGAATGATTCAACTTCAAAATGACACTAACAGTCTCGACTCTCGATTCAATATTGACTGGCCCTTTTTATTTTTAAAGTTTAAATTCTCTCTGTAAAAGCAGCTTACAGATTTTTAATTCCTGCGTATTTTTACTTCTCATCAATAGTCGCCCTTCACGACAATAATACATAATGTTAAACTGATTAAAGCATTCAGTTTAACATTATGTATATGTATTACATTTTAAGTATTACCTAATCTTTATCCAATGTCATATAAAAATAAATAGTCATAGTTATGTAATAAAAGTAGGTACTTAATTTTTCACTAGAATTCCCTTTACTTAAATAAAGTTTTGTTACTATTTAGTTTACTTACGCCTGAGTCAATCGCGTCTTGTGACCTAGCAGGCGGATCGCTCCCAACGCTAGTGTAACCATGCGTTGCGTAATCAACTCTTTAACTTTCTGTTAATTTTACTCATTAAATAATTAATATTTATTTTTTATTACATTTTTTTCTTCATGTATGATCTCAAACTATCACGTCCTGTAATTTCAAAAGTGACCCATCAGTCACCTTTATAAGTTCCTGATCATGGCTGGATAGATCAAAGATTATTTTTTATTCAATACGAATCCCTCGTTTGACCTCGATCTAACCTGAAATAAGTGAATATGAGGTCGAAGATGAAAGCACACGGGCCTAGAACGAACTTGGCTCTTCATAAAATATTGCTGGAACAGATCACCGCCAGAGCGGTCGTATTTGGCGGCAGATTTTTTATGAATAGTGGTAGCTACCCAGGCTGAGCTTCTTATAGCTTTTACGGACTAAAATAGCTGTTATAATTAAGCAGAGATAACACACAATTAGGGCAGAGCCTTAAAATAATTAATTAAAAGTAATTAAGTAAACTAAAAACCCGACTGCGGAATATAGTAAGTTTCAACTAAAAAGTACAAAACAAGACTCTTATAAGCTTTTAAATAATAGTTATTTGTAATGAAAAATTGTAGCGGCAGGAGGGAATAAGTTTATTATTATTATTTATTAAAATTTAGATGCCCAGCCCAGCACGGAAGAAAAGATTTGAAATGCTAAAGGGAGCAAAGGAAAAACATAGAATGTGCCAGCTGCTTCTCTTCCATACGGTAAAAGTCGGTTAAGGAACAGAGGTCTTAGAGGAGGTTTTTTTTTGTGGGCGATAGGCTGACCCCCTGCCACTGCAATAGTCTCTATCCACCATTCGAATGCCCCCAAATTTATCAAACGTGACATCAGATAGTTTAATAACCTCTGGTGTTCTACCTACTATAGGCGTGAAGTATGTATGTAGAAATATGATATAAATATATTAGCATTTCCATTAATTTTCACAGCGGAATTTAGTAAATCGCACAAAGAGGAGTCTGTCATTCCTCTTGACCCGACGTCGGTCAACAGCTTGGGGCTATTTCGAGCGAGGTCGCCGGCATGTGTGTGTTCCTGCCGCTCATTTCGATATTCATGACGGATGACTCTTATACCTGAATTTCAATTGCCGCAAAAATCACGGGAATTTATTGAATACGGCATTTCTTTATATACACTTTGTTGACTGTGACATAATTACCATTTTCTTTTAAATTATTTGATTATTCAGGTATATTTTTGTATAGTGAAAATCTAGAAATTAATACGGCATTTCTTTATATACACTTTGTTGACTGTGACATAATTACCATTTTCTTTTAAATTATTTGATTATTCAGGTATATTTTTATATAGTGAAAATCTTGAAATTGCCATGTTTCCACATTGGTCTTAATTGTTTTTTAAAGTATTTGTAACAAATTTTCAATATGTTTATCATCGCTGCGTCATCTTATTTTAATTTGAAATAAGATAAAATATTACTTATCTTTCTTTCAACTTGATATATTATGCATGAACGCAATGATATTTGATTACATTTTTATATTTCTTACAATTATAATAATTAATTCCCTTCTTAACTTCCTGACGGATGTCGTGAAGTTGGTATATTAAAAACGTTGATAGTGAGATGTAGGAAATCCGCAATGACGTCTTTATCGTAGACATGTTGTGTAGATAGACGTAGCTTCCAAATAAAACCTCAGGCAATACTATCAGTTTATTACTATTTCATAGACCAGTACTTACATGTTTTAATAAAATAAAATCCCCAGACAATCACAGCGACCGCATGGCCCCAAAGTAAGCATAGCTTGTGTTATGAACTAGGGGGGAACCTAGAATACAAATAGATAAATATTTCTGTCACTCACACAACATTATCTAGCCCAAATTAAGTTTCTTAAAGAACTTGTGTTATGGATACTAGTTAAATGATATACTTAAGAAATATATAAACACACATATTGATTAAATACATACTTTTTATTAGAAAATAAATTTAAATAAACATATAAACGTCCATGACTTGACGACTAATATCTGTGTTCATCACACAAATATCCGTCGCCGCCGAGATTCGAACCCAGCACCTCTGGCATAGAAGGCAATGTACGTTACCCCTACACCAGGCGGTCGTCAAAACCCAGTAGATAAACACCCAGACATGGAGCAATTTTTTTTCTTGTTCAGTGCGGAAATCGAACCCACCACCATTGGCGTCTGAGGTAGACAGGCCCCATCCCCCATCGCCAGAGTGGTCGTCAAATGTTTAACAATGTTAACATTCCTCATGAAGGAATATCAAAGGGTTTTTAATATTATGTAATAGTTTTATGTTCTCTGCTTAAGGATACTAATTGCATGTGACGTGTAAACTGAATAAAAAGGCATAATGTACAAAATTAACCGTTTACAAAAAAAATATATCTGATTATGGATTCCAAAATTTCTAAATATACAATTTCTGTGTATTTTCATGACATAAACAATAGAATCAATATTGAATGTGAATACACACAGCAGACAAAAGTGTTCGTCTCCATGGTTACCACTGTCAATTATAAACCAATATTGCTGCTGTAGCTTTCCATTCAACAGGGTTTGGTGTATGTAATTATCATACATACATACATAACTTCAAGGCTGTATCCCTTATGGGGTAGGCAGAATGCAAGAGGCTATAAAACCATCTGATGTCACGTTTGACACGACGTTTGGAGGAACTATGACGGAGAGAGACTATTACGGTGACAGGGTGTCAGCCTTTCACCCACAAAAACGTCAATAAAACTTTAGTCTCTTAACTGACTTTTACAGTATGCCCGGGAAGAGAAGCAACTAGTGCATTCTATGTTTTTCTTTCGCTCCCAGTCCAGCATTACTACACAATAATAATAACTTATTAATAACTTAATAATAACTGTTCCGTTACTGACTGGGAGACTGACAAACAATGTACAGCCATAATTGGTGGGCGTAGAGAGCTGAGATTTGGAAATTACATTCCTCAAAGGGTGCACTAAGAAAAGAATTCCCGAAATTCCCACGAGAACGGGAAATATAGAACTTTTTAGTTTGTACGAAAAATCTTATTATTTCAGTGCACCGATATGAAACTTAGTAAGAAGATTCTTTCTAGTTTGTCTGGTTACTATCGAATCATCTGAATCATGACCAAGAACAAGCTCATTTTGTTAAATCGTAGGTCGTTTGCTTGAAGATACGTTTCCTTGGTGATGAACTTGTTATCATTTCATTCGACACTGACATTTAATGAGTACCGAATTTGTACAGTATCTAAAAAGTCATAAAATCAATATTTCAAGTTTCTTAACAAATCGATTGATAAATTATTGTAAAGGAGCCATTAGAAAACGATTAAATGAAATCCTTTTTTTTTTCAAATTGAATACTAACAAAACAGATAGGATACAATGGAAACCAAAGGAATTCATGACTCGCCTCCCGAGCATCTATCATTTATATTCGTTTCATGAAAGGAAATCTTGAATTGAAAAAGTTCAGTAACATCTAAATCTCGTTACGTAATAGGGTCATTTGGTCGACCTTAATGAGGATAGAACTTTTTCGTATATTAAAGGTACTTGCACACTATGTCAGCCCGCATCGCAGCGCAAAAATCCGCTCGAGCCTCTCATACATTTTATATCGCACACTATGCCTATCGCACACAGTACCTAGCTAGTTTCAGAAATAGTTTAGCTATCGTCACGATCAGCATTCTCATAATTTACGATCATCTGAAAATTTAATGCTTAGCACACCACCCCATTCCACCGACCTTTTTGGTGATGCTTTTAAAATCCGCGCGGTATCCTTGTGGAATGAGCTGCCTCTTAGCATTAAGTCAGCTAAAACCATTACAACCTTCAAAAAACTTTTGAAAACTCACTACCTTTTCTTAACTGAAGAAGTCAATGTGTAGTCTATGTACGTTTATATTGTGTTTGTATGTATGTATGTTTATTACTTAGTATAGATATGATGATGTTTGTAAACTTTGCTATTCATAGTTTTTTTTAAGTACCTACCTCCCCATCTACAATTTTCATTTTCATGCCTGGTAGAAATCGCTTCCAAGCGATAAGGCCGCCCTTGATACATAATGTGTTCACATAATGTGTTCTTTTAAACATAAAGTGTTCTGTCGCTAAGGGATTCGTGCGAGCTTTTGTCATACAAAATATTTTCACGCTTATATTATTAAGTTATTTATTAATATTTTTTTATTATTGTTTTATAATTGAAGGGTTCACATACGTACTTTTTTTTTTACTATTCATTTATACATTAATATTATATATATTTATTGGCTATCTTTTAGGTATGAAACTGTATAAAAATGATTGAGATATTTTACCAGAATGTCAGGGGACTTCGAACGAAAACTGCTTTATTTCTAAGGAATGTATTGCTGAGCTCATATGACATAATATGCTTGACAGAGACTTGGTTATTGGACAGCATAAGTGACTGCGAATTATTTGACGATCGCTATCTCGTGTGGCGGCGGGATAGAGATTACACAAACACTAGCCAACAACTAGGCGGTGGAGTCTTGATCGCAGTGAGGCGCACGATTGCTGCAGATTGCCGTCCGGAGTACTGTTCCTCAGCAGAAGACCTCTGGGTAACTATTAAAATACGAATTGACGGTAAACTTATTAATTTTAATATTTGTGTTGTGTACATATGTCATCAAAATCTTGGCTTTTCGTTAAACGCACAAATTAGTAACTTTTCTGAGGCGTTAACCGACAACATACTTCGTTCACCCGATGATAAATATATAATTTTAGGAGATTTTAATATGCCGAATGTACAATGGACATTAAAAAGCGGTGCTCAAAACTTCTATGAACCATCTAACATTCAAGGTATTACTCAAGCTAACTTTTTCGATAATATGAATATATGTAATCTACGACAGTATAATTATTTGACAAACATCAACAATCGTATTCTGGACCTAGTATTCTTCAATGACGAATTGCTGACTATAGATGAAGCCGAATTCCCTCTCGTTCCCACTGACCCTCACCATAAACCAATCTGCCTGGGGCTTGACTTTGCAAAGCAAAGTGAACTTCCTCCTAATCTAAGGACTATCTATTTATACGAACGAGGTGACTTTGATTCAATTAATGCTAAAATTAACGAGATAGACTGGCTAGTTAAATTTAGTTCTTTGACGATAGAGGAATCCGTTTTATTACTTTATGAGACCTTGTATAATTTAAAAGATACTTATATTCCAACTAAGCAACTTAAAACAAAAAGAAAATACCCTCCCTGGTATCGAACCCCACTAATAAAAATTCTTAAAGAGAAAAATAAATACCACTCCAAATACAAAAAATATAACAACTTGTCCGACTATCACAGTTTCTCACTATTGCGTACTCGTGCTAAAGCGCTTGAAACTGAATTGCATCGTGAATACCTCAACCGCACAGAACATAACATAGCAGCTAGTCCGCGTGAGTTTTGGACCTACGTAAAAAACAAAAGGCTGAATAATGCGTATCCCGCCGTTATGAAATACGAAAATAAAACGTCAAATTCCGGAAACGAAATCTGCGATATGTTCAGTGAATACTTTCACTCTAATTTCCAAATTCCATCTTCAACACCGAATGCATATAACATGACTACCTATGACGAAGCCTCCACCCCAGCTGATCTATGTGACATTGAAATTGACAAAGATGAAGTTTACAAGTTGCTTATATCTCTAGATCTTAACAAATCTGCAGGCCCCGATTACATTCCACCTATACTAGCTGTTAAGTGCGCCAGTAGTCTAGCGGCTCCATTAACGTTACTGTATTCGCGTTCTATGAAATCTGGATACATACCAGATATATGGAAAACGGCTTTTATCACGCCTATTCATAAAAAAGGACCTAAAAACGATGTTTGTAACTACCGGCCCATATCTAAGCTGTGCATTTTCTCAAAGGTGTTTGAGAAAATAGTATACAAGCAAACGTACGCCACGCTTAAAAATGTTTTCATTCCTCAGCAACATGGCTTCATTTGCGGAAGGTCTACTGAAACCAATCTTTTGGTATGTACTGAGTACCTAACGAAATACATGTCGGCACCATCTCAGGTAGATGTAGTCTACACTGACTACTCCAAATGTTTCGACCGTATTGACCACACAATCTTACTGAGCAAACTACAACGACTCGGAATTAGAGGCAACTTATACCGTTGGTTTAAAGCATACGTCGACCGTCGTAGTCAGATCGTAGCACTGAATGGTTACAAATCCAAAGTAAAATATGCATCATCAGGAGTACCCCAGGGGTCACTGCTCGGACCTCTACTATTTTCAATATTCATCAACGACATACATAAATGCTTTAATTTTTCAAAAATATTACTTTACGCTGATGACATGAAAATTCTATGTACAATAAATAATTTAAATGACTCAAACAATTTGCAATCGGACCTTAATAATCTTAATACATACTGCTCATACAATAAACTTGAACTTAACATATCAAAGTGTTATGTATGCTCTTTTACTAGAAAAAAGCATTTAATTACATTTAACTACAATATAAATGATACTTTGATAAAGCGAGTTGATTCGATGGTTGACCTTGGAATCATCTTTGACTCTAAGTTATTATTTGACAAACAGATAGACAGTATAATTAAAAAGTCATCTAAAGCACTCGGCTTTATATTAAGACTATCCTCAGAGTTCAGCAATATAAAGACCCTTAAAGTTCTTTACTGTGCATACGTTCGAAGTCACCTTGAATATGCATCGTCTGTGTGGAACCCTCTATACAATGATTATATTGAGCGCATTGAGAGAGTCCAGAAGAAATTTCTGAAATTCCTTCAATATAAAGCTCGGACATTTGATAGCAATTATATATCTCGGTGTAAAAGGCATCATATTCTTCCACTGAATACACGTAGACAAATAGCTGACATTTGCAACCTACTGAAAATCTTAAATAACCGTATAGACGTCCCGGAACTTTTGGCTATGGTTGGTATCTGTACACACACTAAGTAATTAAGAAATCCCACTCTCTTATACGTGCCTTTCGCAGGTACCAACTATAGACAAAATTCATTTATAATACGATCCTGTGGCTTAATAAATGAGGCGGTTCTAAGAGTCGACAACCTAGATGTTTTTTGTGACAGTATCCCGAGTGTAAGAGCGGCACTTTCTAAAGATTTCTTTTTGTTTAAATAGCTAATTTTCTTTTTTGTTTTTTTTCTCTTTCTTATTTTATATTAAAATTTGTAACGATAAAATAAATAAATATTATAAATAAATATTATAAGTATATTTATCTTATTTAATTTTAATTTTTAAGCTTGATTTAATTTTAATTTTGAGTTGTCTTTCATTGTGTTTGTTTTCCTGTTAATTTAATCTTAATTTTTGTCTTATTATGTATATATTTTATCTAAGTAATTTTGAAGTTCTAATTTTGTATTGTTTTTCATTGGTTATATTGTAAAATTATATTCGTGAAAACTCTTAAATGGCCATCGTTCACTGTAATTATAGTTAATTTTGTACTTAGCTGTAAGTTTTCCTGCAATAAATAAATAAATAAATAAATTTGTGTTTTTTTTTAATTCTGGATTTGTTTTTGTGTAAATGTAAATAAATAATTTTCGCTGTTCATAGAAAATATAAGTATGCGAATAACGCAGGTGGATTATTGCGCTGTGATGCGCCCCGGCATAGTGTGCACGTACCTTTAGAAGTAATTTAAGTCGATGATTAAATATAATTCAATATTTTAAAGCATCATCTTAGTTTGACAGACTGGATGAGAAGTCTACCCTAACGATAAGAACGACAGGTATATTTAGGTATATTAAGATGTATAACAGTAATACTTTTAAATTTTACAAACGACAGTCTTATCACTGGATTTGATTTCTTCTATGCAACATGTAGTCATGGATTTTGTTTACTAGTATCAATATATATTAAAAACTGTGCCGTTACTGATTGAGATTATTAGTGACAACGTACAGCAATTGAATTGATGATTGAATGAAATTTGGAGCATAAATTCCTTTGTACTAAGGAAGAATTTTTTTTTATTTGTTAAAGACTTTTTAATTTGTATGAAATTTTTTATATTCCTTGAGTACATCGGTGTATGTGAAAATTGGTAAAAAGGTTTTCTATGGGTGTCTGATTGTATTATGGAAGTAATTCACGAAATTCGGTGGTGGTGGTGTGCGTGTGGCTGGAACACTGTGTGTGCTTGTTGACTGAGGCAGCGCGTCGGGAAAAGTGTAGTAAGGTCTCTATATTTATTCATAGGGATTTCTGGTGACAAATTTAGTACCTACTTTTATTACATATGATCAGAATCGAGTACAGATTGCTCTCCTTAAGTTTCTAAAATTTCAATAGGCTTCAAAATCGCAAATGTACTGGCACCAATATCAAATATATTATAATGAACTTAAGAGGCAAATCAATGATGCTATAAATAACAACCCTCTTTTTTTATTATTAGACCTACTGTAACGTTGACGACCCCTGATGTGGAAATCTAGATTGTTCTAACTTTTATAATCATGTATCCATTGAGTGACGAGAAAACGTGCAATAAAAGATCAAACAATAGAAATGGATTTTACGTAACTTCAATTAATATTAATATATCTGCCATATCTTTTACCTAGTCAATGTTTTATTTTATTAAATTATCAATTTTGTCTTGTCTATAATATTTGTAGTCTTACGAGATTATTAAAAGCTGTTATAATAATTCAATTATTATGAGTCTGGGAGGAAAAAAATGTAACCTACGAATACTGAGCACCAAGATCAGCCTTCATTACAAATATACAATTAATACATAAAAATCTCGTGACTAAAATGAAATGTCCATACACAACCGGTCGTACAAATTGTTCATAAAAGTTTTAAGCAATGAAAAATATTCAAAAGTAACCTTATACAATTATCGTGATTTATGTTTTGAAATCCACGATGGAATTATGAGTATTATATTCATAAATTATAAGTTAAAGGCAATATTAGCTAACAACGGGAATTACCTTACAGTAAAGCCTTGTTCTAAACATAAACAAAAATTTTCGTTACTATGAAATATTATTGCAATTCTATTTTTTTAACATTATGCTATTTTTTTCTAATTACTTACTTAGTTTAAATGGAATGGGAATTTTCGGTATACGTGCTTCATATTTAGATAGGCATACTGTATTAAGTCCTTTTAATCAAAAACTTTACTAACCGCATTGTAAGTCAACGCAGCAAAATAAAACAAGCAAAATGTTTAAAACCTTCACACCGAAATTGTATCTTTTCTGACAGTCAATATTTCCAATTTCATTTATTAAACAAACATTGGTTCAGCTTATAGGGAACAAACACAGCAAGTATCCGGTTTTCCATTCACCGGCTATCTCACCGGAAACACATTTACAGCTTGTGATATTTGCCGTCTGATCATCTGGAACGCCATTAATTACGCCACAGAAATGCTTGAAATTGTGTTTGTAACAATTTTTTTTCAGAGTAAACTAATTAAGCCTTTTTCAAGAAAAGAAATGACGTTGATAATTTGTTTATAAAAGCAAATTATACACTTTGATAACGCAAACAGTCTGTCTAACCTATAAATGACAAAAGACACCATAATTTAAAAGGGCTAGTATTATTATATTATATTATTATTTTCCTAAAGTAATAAGAAAATACACACTAGACTTACCAAAAGAAATGAGTCCACTGTTCAGCATAGTCAGTTTTATACTGTTCGGTATGGACACCAGGCTGGTGGTGCCTGAAGTCCTGAAGTCTTTCTTCTTCGGTTTCTTCTCCATGTCGTACCTGGTGGTAGACCTGGAGCGGTGCTTCCTCTGGCTAGTCGCCACCGACGTGCCTCGTTGACCGCGAGAAGACATATCAGCTGTTTTCATAAGCACAAACCAGTTTTATAACGCACTAAGCGGAAGCATTAAAAAAACAGAACCACTATTATTTCATATTCCGCATTTACGACTTTCCAATATCTATTTTTAGTTTTTCACTTCGTTACACTTTTATTTTTTGGCTTTATAGTAAACACTTTTAGGTTTAAATAGGGTTTTTTATTATTAATTTTGGCTGTATCAAAATCTAACACTACACATCGACACTGAAAATTGTAGACACAAAATATCACGGGAATACAAACACTTTCTTAACTTTATTTATTTTAATCGTAGAATTTTATTTACACTGATTTTTATGGCACCTGTAACAAAAGAGAAAAGATTATTAAAACATTATAAAACAGAGGTATAAATAATTAGAGTGAAAATAGTCTTTGGTTACATTTTTAAGCGAAATGTTAACTTTTGCGGCGCGATACATGTGCTCTGGCACTCAATACTGTTCAAACAATAGACGACGAAAGGCCTCGCTCTATCTAAATAAGAACGGTTTTTCAATTATAGCTATTGGCTAGCTTTCAAAATTTCACTTTGCTACTGGGGAGATGCAGATTAAAAATGTCTGCATTATTATTATTGTTTTTTGCACTTATTTACAAAAAGCCTGCGTAGATACCATGTAGGTATTTAAGTTCTATCTAAGCGATGAAATATATTTCTTGTTTGTTATGGTACGTGCAGATTGCTATAATGCAATTTGTAAAGTTCCTAAAGTTAAAGTTCCTAGTTCCTAGTTCCAACCTCGTACAGGTTGCTGCAATGGAACTTACTTGGAAGATTACGATCACTAATAATGATAATGTATTGATATAACAAAGAGAACCTTCCACATATTTTTTCCTAATAAATGCAAAAATATTTATGCACATTCGACTTGAAGGTCAAAAGATTGCTAACGTGCTTAAACAAACAAAACTCTGCAGCTTTATTAATAACGAGCTTTTTCCCGTAACTTCTTAAACTAAACAGAAAAGTCTTATTTTTCCAGATCCCGTGGAAATTTCGGGAATTCCTTCTATAATATAACCAGACTGACATTGAAGAACCTTTATACCAAGTTTCACATCCGTGTACTCTAGGAATAAGATTTTTCACACAAACTGAAAAGTCCCATATTTCGCGTTCCCGTGGGAATTTCAGCTCTCTACGGCCAGTAATTATGGCTGTACGTTGTCTGTCAGTCACTCAGTTAGTAGTGGAAAAGATTTATATTAACTCGAAATTTCTTAATTGTACATATGCCGTGGGCACGATTGCCGAACTACGACGATTGAAAATGTCCTTTCATCGAAGTTATTTCATTTTGAATTCGTAATTACACTGGTAATTAGTGAATATTATTTTGTATATTATTATAGAGAGCGATATTATCTCATACCATAATTATTTATTATTAAGATTTTCTTGTCAGATGATAACAAAGCTTACGTTTATTAAGTCAATAATAAAGTCCTTGGTCAAATCGTGAACCGATGGAAGACGTATGGATTGAAAAAATATTAAATAAATATTTCTGACACTCACACAACATTATCTAGCCCAAATTAAGTTTCTTAAAGAACTTGCGTTATGGATACTAGATAACTGATATACTTAAGAAATATATAAACATACGTATTGAATAAATAAAATAAAATATTAGAATAAACTTAAATAAACATATAAACATCCATGACTTGACGACTAATATCTGTGTTCATCACACAAATATCCGCCGCCGCCGGGATTCGAACCCAGGACCTCTGGCATAGAAGGCAATGTATGTTACCTCTACACCAGCCGGTCGTCAGATAATGGAGTTATAATCAAAATCAAAAAACAAAAAACTTTTATTCATAATAGGTTTACAAAAGAAACACTGTATGAATGTCAAACGGTAAATGAGGGCTGTGCAACGTGGAGAATCTTGTTGGGGAGGCCTCTGTCCAGTAGTGTGCGTCTCTCAGCTCACATAGAGTTATTTAGAGATATTATAGTTGTTTAAGCATTAGGAGATACTAACCTGCCTTAATGAAATTCAATTACAACGTTCCTGTATACAATCTTAATGCCAAGATTAAGCCAGCTATGATTTGAAACACAACACAGTTAACTCGATACGGTATGTTAATGAATGAGTGAGTTCACTTGATACACTGAGTTTCGTGCTGCTTAGTTCTGGATTCCTAGTAATATATGAAAGCTTATTAAACTTAAACTTATAGCATTTTAACTTCAATTTTACTCATGCCCTTATCAGTCAGCAGAAACGTAGTTAAAAATTAAAAAGGTTTAACTTCAAACATTGGATTTAATATGGCATAAAATATATTTATAAGCTTATAGGTTATGTTTCATAATCGACGAGAAAAAATCCAGCTCTAATGCACTCCTGCGTTAGATATGGTTAGATTGTGTTTGGAGAAGAGCCAAACTGTTAATCAGGTAAGTGTCGAAAATAAAGCTACATTTCATTGAAAGTCAGGATGAATAAGCAAAACCATTTCCGGTCAGAAATTTTCCTAGGAACTCTGACATTACCCTACGCAGGGTTTTTCTATGAAATGACCACTATACTGTAATTACAAACCCAATCGTGTGAATTAGTGACAATCTTCCTAGATAGGATAGGAGGACCTTCATAAGTATAGTTACAAATAGCTCTGATGTAGGTGCATATGTGTCGCGGGAGGTGACTAATTCGAGAGATGTCTCTTAAAGGTTATCCTTTACCTATCTTCCGTAATTGATATTTACCTATCTATTAACCAATCTTCATATAAAGTCTCCTTTTTAAGAACTATTCTAGCCAAAGCAATATACTCCATACGAATATGTCACGAATAACCACAAATTCTCTACTAGAGTCTGGCTAACAAAAGTGGACAATGGGGGTTTTTGCAAACTTTTTATATGGCAACTAATTCTGGTGTCGCTGTTGTCAATCGAACGGTTGTTCGTGGTTTTGGTAATTGAGATTTTGGAATTTGAAAATGAATAAAAAAAATTAAAAAATATCGTTTCATAACCAATGTAGGAAACAGCGATACCAGTGTCTCTGCTGATTCATTCCATATAGAATTGCTGGATTCAGATTTTGATTACAATTAATAAAAATAATTATTGTATTTTATTGTTTTATTTGTAAGACTGATTAATACTAGTTGCCTATCATTTTAATTATATACTTCTCATCCAAAAGTAGAACAGTACCTAAATTGTTATTTTTTACGATAATTTTATTAAAAAAATTAATTAAGTACTTATCATGTTTGTTTAATCCATATGTGTCGTACTGTAGTTGGGGTTACCATGATGGGATTTTTTTAAAGTCGCCAGATTTTTTCATTCTCTACTTTCATTAGCCAGACTATAAGCTCCGTTTATTGTGCATATGCAATTGTGGCTAACCTATTACGACGAACAATATTTACCTTATAACCAAATATGTCAGGAATGTGTACACGAAAAACTGAATTAGTAGACTTGTTGCCGTCAATCACTGACGCAATAAAACAAGAAATCTTCCACCCGACAGAAATAAATATATGCGTAGACGCAGATGTTCGGCAAGAGCTATTTTTATCAGATAAGAAGAAAATAGTGTAAAAGGACGTTTAGTTATGCGTAAGAGTTTCTGTATTTTATATTTAAAGTTTAATTGAATTCACATGGCACTCACTTGTTGTTTTTTTTTTAAATTGATTTGATACACCTGGCTAGCAACCTTTTTCATCGAATATCACCAAATATTACAACTACATTTATTACAGACTGTACCATCAATTGGAAAAGCTATTTTTAAGCCACGAGAAAAATTAGGAAACGAATGAGTCATGAATAATGAAATCTATGGCACACTACTCTTGGCAAACATACCCATTCGGATAGTTCAGTTACATTCAGTGTTGGAACATAAAAAGAGACGTATTCTTGACAGGAAGTATGACACGGAAAATAACTATGGACGATTTTGAAAAGAACAAAACAAAAATAATACTCAGAACTAATAATATAATTTTCGGTGTAAAATGAACCACGACACACAAGTTTATGAATGAAATTCCTTCTCTTTTCATCAACACAGTGATTCACGTGGCATTATCACGTGTTCTGACTAACTTTGGTCAAGGGTACTACGTGCTTTTAGGATCTTGAATTATATTGGTCAAGGTAATTGTTTGTAATAGTAATCGTGAGCTTTTCAACGGAATCGAATGATTGATAATCGGAGCATATTGATATTAGGTCCTTACATATGAAATTGGTGTTTTGTCGTACTGACCACCTTAATCTCAAATATCTCCTCTTTGGTTTAGAATTCCAAATTTAAATTAACACAGCTATTTACTCATCAATTTGTGTCTCGAAAACCGTATTTCTTTTGCTTTTTTCTCTGCGTCATTGAGTTTACAAAATGGAAAATTTAAAATTTCGCGTTATTTACGAATATGAGTTCCACCGTGGCACCAGTGCTGCAGAAACGGCTTAAAGAATTAATTATGTGTATGGCATTGGTGTCGCTAGAGAAAGCACAGTGCGTCTTTGATTCCAACGTTTTCGTTCTGGAAATTTCAACTTACAGAACAATCCCCGTGAACGGCAAGAGACTAAAGTCGACAATGAAGAATTGAAGACCATCGCAAACTACGTCCGAGTTAGCTGCAGGCTGCGGTGTTAGTGATAAAACTGTTTTAATCCACTTGAAACAAATTGGGAAGATAAGAAAGCTTGAAAGGTGGGTACCTCATGAATTGAGTGAAGCAAATCGACAAACGCGCATTGACTGCTGCGTTACATTACTGAACCGGCACAATAATGAAGGGATTTTAAATCGAATCATTACCTGTGATGAAAAGTGGATACTCTACGACAATAGGAAGCGCAGATTGCAATGGCTGAACCCCGGCGAACCATCCAAACTCTGCCTCAAGAGAAAATTAACTAGGAAAAAGTTATTGGTCGCCGTTTGGTGGACAAGTGCCGGTGTGGTGCACTACAGCTTCCTAAATCTGGCCACTCAATTACTGCAGATATCTACTGTAGTCAGCTCCAAATAATGATGGATAATCTAGCCGCTAAATAACCGAGACTAGTCACAAGGCCACTGCTGCTTCCGGACCACGCAAGAACACACACTGCAGAACAGACTGCTACCAAATTAAAGGAGCTTCAATTGGAATGTTTAAGACATCCACCGTACTTCCCGGACCTTGCTCCAACAGACTAACATTTTTTTGGAAATTCGGATAACTTTTTGCAGGGGAAAAATTCAACTCCGATGAGGCAGTCCAAACCGCCTTCAAAGATTTTATTGATTCCCGTCCTATTTTTTTTTAGAAAAGGCAAAAATGAACTACCTATGAAATGGCAGATGTGCATAGATAGCAATGGATCATACTTTTATTAAATAAATATATTATATTAAAAAAATAAACGACTTTTATTCCTCCCATACAAAACGGCAATTTCAATATGTAAGGACCTAATAATATAACAAACAATATGAAAATATACAAGATGTTCTTTTTGATATCCCATAACTGAATTTTTTTGTTCCTTACTATAAAATAATAGTTTTTGCCAAGAATATGTGGTTCAAAAGTGGATACTTTCCAAGATATCATCAATCTTAATATAGTGAGTTCATAAATTATCACCCTTGTAAAATCTCTTTAACATTCATCCAAAAGACGCGTGTCACTAAAACCATACAATAAACAACAAAAACATTTTAAACGTTGAAGAAACGGTGCATACAATGTACAACGCAAAACGTTGCGAACTGTACCTGAGCATAGCGATAAAAAAAGCAATAGAAAATGCCATGTTGTCATACTTAAAGGTGTTTTACATAAGATGTTTTGACTTAATTGAATTAATTTGTATAAACAATAAAAACAAAAAAAAAATTAAAAATTATTCACATGTGATTTTATTCTATTACATGGTCCCATACCCTAGAGTTATGGGAAATCAACAGGAACACCTTGTATATAATAAAAACGTCGTTTGCCCTAAGCCTTGCATTTTAATTTTTTTTGTGTCGTGTTTGCGACGTTGCTCGTCTTTTGTCATAAAAGTACAAAGAGATTTAATTATCCCAAGAATGAACATCACAAAAAGGGATTTCTTCCGTTTTTCTAAATTACTTACTAGCAATCTTCACTGATCATATTTTTTTGATGTCCCCGTAAAGCTCTGATCAATCTTTTCGACATAAAAAAGATCTTTTATGTGCCTCTAAAAACATGCTTATATAAAAAGCTTTTTGAGGTCTTTGAGGGCTGATTAAAGGGTAGTCTAATATTATCTACAGTCTACATTTTGATTGGACCGTAGCTTTACGTAGGTACCTACTTACAATTTGGAATATTATATTGAAAAAGATATAAATTGCTTTGATGTCTAACTAGAGTTGTATTGATGTTTCTTTTCTACTTTTGATGAAGAAAAATAATTTTTTTTTAAATCTATACTAATATATAAAGCTGAAGAGTTTGTTTTTTTGTTTGTTTGTTTGTTTGTTTTAACGTGCTAATCTCAGTAACTACAAGTGGGATTTGAAACATTCTTTTTGATTTCATAGCCTAACTCTTGAGGAAGGTTATAGGCTATATTTTATTCCGAAATTCGCACGGGATCAAAAGTTACGCGGGTAAAACCGCGCGCGATGGCTAGTCCAGTATAAAGCGACATTTTGTTATTGGTAATGTAAGATGAAAGGGTTATTTCAGCTATGTATTCATCGGAAAGTAAGTAACTGACTTTTCTTTTCATGTTTTAGGAGCTTGTCTCGGGCAATGGTAAATTTTCTATTCATTTAATAGGAATAAAAATAATGTATTAGAGTAGGTACTTCATTTGATTCAATATCAATTAAAGAATAGCACTTTAAACATATTTGACTAAAGAATTTAACAAGACTACAATTCCGAGTGACCTCTGATCCGTGGTTAGGACCTACATGTTCTGCTTAGCTAGCAATGTCCTCTCCTGCATGGTAAGTCTGCTGATATGTGTATTAGGGGCTTATTCTAGTAAAAAGTGTTTTATAGTCTTTTAGGTAAGGTACTGTGGGTTGACACATATTTTTGATTGAAAATATAACATTTATTTTATTGTGCTATTGACATTTAAAAGTTGGTTATAAAACTAATATTCTTAATAAATATTTGGCTTTGATAGGCAAAGTCTAGAAATTTTGGCCTTCACTCAAGCATTCACTCAAGCCAGAAATTGTGTTTAAAGATCACACGGAAAACAGGGAGTATTATAGTTTACAGTTTAAAATACAAAACTGGACTATCTGGGAATCGAATCTTTAACCCACAGCCAATTACCTAACCTCAAGCACAGGATCCGTAAGTATAACTGTACTTATAAATACTATAAAATATTTATACATATAAGAAACAAATAACAAAAGTTATAAAGATACTTATAGAACAAGCCTTATATTTTGTTTTACAATAACAACAACATTTAAAACCAAAATCAATATAGACCTCTTGAAAATCTAATTAGAGCGTTATTTCATAAACAAAACACTTGTCTTTTCATGGAATTTTCTCGAAAACATTTGAGCTATTCAACTGTTTTTAACAATATGGGGGTGCCGTAAAAGGGAATTTTAGAGCACATTTTTGCTTTAAAGATACTGATATAGTGGTGAAGAAAGTAGATTGCTATCACATTAGCAAGAGACACAGTAAGTAAGAAAAATTATAATATTTTAACAAGTTTACTCAAGACTCTTCGCATAGTTGTGCTTATGTTCTGTCACTCCGTTTGCCATTAGAAGTCAAAAGTTAAGACCCACTTAAACGTTTTATGTTAGTGCGCACGTTAAGTAAACTTATTGGGGACGTACAATTTGTTAAGATGCGTTTACACTATGCTGCGATTTAAGTTATTTTCACATTAACATAATATTGATAATATGCGTTGGAAGTTACGAAGTACATTACCAATAAAAAAAAGTCCCCAGACAATCACACCAACTACATGGTCCCAAAGTAAGCATAACTTGTGTTATGGGATACCATGTAGCGAACTAGGGGGGAACCTAGAATATAAATACTTACATAAATAGATAAACACCCAGACACGGAACATTTTTTTTTCTTGTTCCGAGCGGGAATCGAACCCGCAACCACTGTCGTCTGAGGCAGACAGTTTTACCCCATGGCCAAAGTGGTCGTCAAAAAACCAATGACACGGAATATTTAATTAAAGTTCAAAATTCGTCAACTACTAACAAAGTTTTATCGTAATCATGCAGAACAGACATTAAGTGTTTAATTTTTGTTTTACGTAGAGTTAATTCTTTGAAAAACCAGCACGCTACCTTTAACTCTTAATTATAAAACTAACTATAAGGGCTATTTCTCCTCCTCCTAAAATATTGTGATCTTCATAAAAAAGACCCTATATACACAACATAGCGCAAACAAAATGGCTGGCTGACTGAGACTGAGTGAGTGATGTACCAGACAATCGATGTTCAATCGATTTAAAGAGAATTATCGATTCGATCTATCGATCGTTTATTTATTTGTTCATTTAAGTACCAGAAAAATATATTTCTATTGATTCTAGTGATTTTTTATTAAATTCTTTTACATATTCTTTACAGTAAGTAGCTAGCTGTAACAAACTTTTTTAATTTTATAGAACGAATGATTTTAATTATATTTAAATATATATTTCTCATCACCATGACGATGACGATGCATATCGTTCATTAAAAAGAAACAGTTTTAATAATCGATTACTTTGTTTGACATAACAAAAAACCATAAGTAACAACACTAGTGTTTGTAAACTGAAAAATCTCACATTCTCATCGAAAATAGTTTCCAGTTATAGCAACAGTTTATTTATTTCTTATTTTTATGATATTCTTTTTAAGTGAATTGATTAGTTCAGGTGTATATTAAAAAATAATCATTGTTTTGTTGAATATAACATATTTTCCTTGGGCGTCTCCCTTTTAGATACTGGAGAACTCTGTACTCGATTCTGCAGTGCTAGCACGGATCTTTTGTCGATCGTAAGTTTACGAATGCTCGTATAGTATGGAGACGGTTTTGCAAGCAATAATTCAAATCTATCCATTGCCGCACGGTCAACTTAAATAAATGTGTTCCTTGTTAATTTTGAATGTTTGTTAACAGGTTCTACTCTTAAATAGCTGTAAAATAAAAAATTACATTGTTACTAAAAACTTGCAACCGACTCCATACTATACGAGCATTCGTAAACTTACGATCGACAAAAGATCCGTGCTAGCACTGCTGGTCATAATTATGTAATAAAAGTACGTACTTAAATTTTCACTGGAATTCCCTTGATATAACTAAAGTCTTGTTTTGCGGCCCTCACATCTCTGTAAGCCACTGCATCATAAGTAGTAAGCCGTGCGGAGCCGCAAAAAGAGTTGCGTCACGAATTCTTTAACGTTCAGTTTACTCAGTAAATAATGAATATATTTTTTTGTTTTTTTTTTATGTGTGACCTACCAGTCAATAAATTACCCCATTAAATTGATGAAGTATTTAAATCTAAAATTAATGAAGATGCAAGACAATTTTTGTAATTATAATTATTTGATCATGCTTAATATATTTATTAAGAATACTAGCTGTGCCCGCGGCTCCGCTCGCGATAATTTCGGGATAAAAAGTATCGTAAGTTACTTCTAGTACCTCTCATGATTCGTCTAGTAGCTTTTGCGTGAAAGCTGAACAAATATACACGCTTTCATATTTATAATATTAGTAAGAATAACGATTGACATTTTATAATATTTGCTAATTAATTGTTTAGATCATTTTCACACGAGGCTTAAGTATCTATGGAACGAAAATACTTCAGCGCAAAGCTTCCGAGTAAACTATATTGAAAGTTGACCCGTCCGAAACGTGAACATGAAGATTTCTAGAACTGCTAACCCGGGAAAGAGCGACGTATAACTGACCATGCGAGAAACAACTGACACCGAGATCTACTCCAGCAAAACGAAAAGTCTGCCCTTGAGTCTTATTAATTTGTCATTGCAAAGCACACCGATACTGGGAATTGCGTTCTTTTAAATCGGAAATCTAAGTGCCTGTTTAAACTAAAATATCCAAATAGAATTATACCCAGAAATATGTACAACTTACAACAGTAAAATTAATGAAAATAAAGCTGAAACGCCTGTGCAATGCTATTTATTTTGCTTCGATTTCTTAGCCTTTCGATGCCAACGTCTGGCTTCAAGCCCAGAACGTCGACATTTTACGTGCCATGTAAACGCGCCCTTACTTACAAGTTTCCCAAGAGTCCTAACTTAGAACTCCTAAGTTTCTTTACTGATAGTTTTATACAGTAATTTATACTTGTGATAGAGAAGGGAGTATGTTAACAAAGTTATGTTATGAGGTGTAATACTGCATTATTCATGTGACAAAAATGTTGAGATGTTGCTTGGAGCAAAGTGGCTGAGGGTTTGGTAATTGAGAGATTGTAAGAATAATAGTGAGTCTTTATGCCAACAATAGGAATTGAAAATTGAAACCAACTCCACAACCAACCGATGTAAGTTATACAGGGTGACTGGTGACAAATTTAAAATACTTAAGGAGAGCACCCTGTACTCAATTCTGGTCATAATTATGTAATACAGTAGGTACTTAATTTTTCACTAGAATTCCCTATAAATCAATAAAGTTTTTTTACTGTTTAATTCACTTACGTCTAAGTCAATCGCGGCACGTGACCTGGCACGCAGATCACTGCCAACGCTAGTGTAACCATGCGTTGCGTAATCAACTCTTTAACTTTCAGGTAAGTATACTCAGTAAATAATTCATATTTATTTTTCATCATATTTTTTCTCTTAATGTATGATCTCAAATTATCACGTCTTCGAATTTCAAAAGTGACCCACTAGTCAGCCTGTATAGATTTTGTTTCCTTTTAAAATATTGAGTTCTAGCTATTTCGAGCAAAAGTAATTTGTTAAGATGGTAGGTAATGAACAATACAAGTGGTATTTTAGAGCTGTAAACAAAAGTCTTTCTGTATAATTTAGCAAATTGAAGGATAAGCAACATTTTTTATTAAAATATTTTTAATAAAAAGTATGGAAACTGAGGTTTAATTATTTAACAATTCGGTTGTCTTTATTCAGACCAAATATTTAAAAGCACCGTAATACCGTATTAAAAATACCTTATTTAGTTCTACTAATATAGAACATGTATTGCATCTGAGAATAGAATTGAGTGTTTTAATTGAACGGTCCGTCTAATGATGTACTCTCAATGTTCTTTATTGTAGCGTGCTAGATAGGTATCTGCGCACGGTCAGTACTATAGACAAACAACTACTAATATTCTTAATTTGAATATTACGCCTGCATTCCCTTTTATGGTCCACATTTGAATTTTCCACATTTCTATTGTATTGCTCAAACAATGGAACTTTTGGTACTCAAAAGTTACATTCTGTTAAAAGTGGACCCTCAATCGTGACACATATGCATATTTGATAATGTAGGTACTTATAATACAGCTGCTGTAAATAAGAAGTCTTAGTAAAAGATTTGTAAAACATATACAACGATTTCTGAAGGCAGTGCCGGCTACTGCATATTTCATTACAGTAGGTTATATGGTTAGCAAAAAGCTCTTTTGGAGCCTTGAAATTGTTAGAAAAAGACCGAATTAAGATATATATACAGAACTTCACGTCTTTATCCCTTATGGGACATCAGAGGCTATAAAACTGCCTGCTGTCACGTTTACAAATTTAGAGGAAATTAATGATGGAGAGAGACGTATATACATCTGTGATAATTCAAGATTCCATTAAAACAAGTCATACCAGAGACTTCCAGCATATGTGATAGTTACCATCACATTTTTTAGCTTTGTTTTGTTGGACAAAAAAGCTTTTAGCAAATCTCAAACAGCCAAGTTTTATAGAAACATAACTTTATAGGTACACAATACACATTGAACAGGCATGGTTTTATCCAGATGGGTCTAATTGAATTTTCATGTTTGACTCTCGGATGCATACAGGATTACCTGGATATAGACTGGAATATTCGATATTTCTATACATTTTATAGCACCTAGGTTACCGATATTACATTGATGTGAATTTCTGATTACCTAGATTTTGAGCATTTCATCAACATTCAATGAAACCGAAAATAATGAGATAGATGGGATAGAAAATTATAGATCCGGCTCGAAGGACCTAAAACGTTTTGGTACATGCGATGCGATGTTTCATAGAGTACAGTTGAATAGTAATTATAGATATGACACTTGTCTCCCTTTGGGGTAGGTAGAGACGAGGGATCGCTAATTGCTACGATCTGTAATATTTGCTTAAAGCCTGTACAGTCTCAGATATAGGTAACATTACTTTCACCCCTGTATACTCTTGGCGTATTAGGTGACTAATGAGTTCAGATCAAAAATTAAATATAAAAGAGTCGCATTGCCTTGTCGACTTAAAACTTTTCAAGTACCTAGTCTTTTTTGCACATTGACTATATTAAGTATTACCTATACATATAATAGCATCAAAAGAACACAAAGTATTTTAATTATATAAGGGCTTCTTATTTTATTATTAATTTCGCTTATAATTCAAGGCATTAAAATAAAATATTCACAATGAGACATTCAGAGTATTTTTAATTGTTAGTCTATTTGAAGATAAAACTTTGCATACTGAAATGTACGATTTTCAAACCAAAAAGTGAAATCCAATAATTGACGATAACGTCCCTCAAAACAACTCTCAACGATACATTTCATGACGAAAACTTCACCTCACACTCACCTCAAAACAAATAAAGTGATATCCAATTAAATAAAACAATCAAAGTTCATGAAAACCATTAATTGTTAACTGAGCGTTTATGTAAGTTTAGTAAATTGTTATAATAAAACAAAGCAGTTCAAATAACAAGTTATAATTACCCCTCGGGCACTGCCGTCGAGGTGTCATTAACATGGAGATTGACTTGCAATTCTGTTACGTAGGTACTCAAATTTTGTAAGGCAAAGACCCTATAGACGCGGTATTGGTAACTTTCAAAGATATGGACGCGGCCACGATACATTCCAAGTTATTATATTATTTAAACACATTTTATTTTGAATTTATAGGGCATTAAGTTCAAAATAAAATGTGTTTATAAACGAAACTACATCTTGACAATATTTATGAAGACTCGGGATATTTTAGCTATGTTCTTTATTTGGGTTATACGTTCAAGATTTTTTCAAGCATGAGTGCCCTGAATGAAAGACATTTGAGGCTACGAGAGAGTCTCAGCTGTTGCATAGCTTCTATCGCGGGCCTTGAGCGCGGGGACCGAATCCAAAAATTCCGTTACGAAAAAAACCTAACACCCCCCAATCCGACCGGCAAAGCGTTGATACTTTGATTTCATAACTTTACATGCGGGCTTTAGTAAACAATCAGCGCCATCTACTAGGAACTTGTGGAACTTCATATTAGATCAAACATTACTGCATTAATAAAATAAATAAATAATTATAATTGCAGAACTAGATAAAAATGCTATGCAATAGCTTTACCGCGGCAGTCTCCAAGTGCCACACGTCTTTTTTTTATGTGTTTTTTTCTGTGTTAATTTTGGTTTTCTATACAGGGTGACTGGTGACAAATTTTAAATACTGAAGGAGAGCACTCTGTACTCGATTCTGATCATAATTATGTGATAAAGTAGGTACTTAATTTTTCACTAGAATTCCCTATAAATAAATACTACTATGTTTCTATTTACTTTACACACAACTGAGTCAATCGTGTCACGTGACCTGGCATCGCTGACAACGCTAGCGTAACCATGCATTGCGTAATAAGTTTTTTAATTTTCTGTGAAGTTTGCTCAGTAAATATTTAATACTTATCTTTTATTACATTTTAACTATTTATGTATGATCTCAAACTATCAGTCCTTGAATTTCAAAAGTGACCCACCAGTCAGCCTGTATAAAGGGAAATAAAGTGTATTTATACAGACGGCAAAGCTTTGTCGATTCAAAAATTAAAATACGTGATTAATCCATTTAAAAATTGTATTATTTGAATTTTAAATGCCGAAATACTAGTTGTGTCTCTTTGGCCGATACTTAATAACCATTGCGGTTATGCTTGACCATCCGCTTTCACCTCACAGTTGCCTTCGCCTTATCGAACGAAGTTCTAATACACCCCCGAGCTATCCTTCAACAACGTGATTAAAAATAACGAAACGCCTCATCGCGAAACTTTTCAGCTGCTCAGGGTGATCAAAGTATTGATAAGATGCAGCTATAAGAAATATCGAATGGCTTCAGGGTTAGAGAGTTTTTAATGAGAGGTTCGGAGTTTTTTTTTCATAAAGTACCTATGGATGGGACGTTTGTCTTCCATGACTGTCTTCCTGATGTTAAGTGAACATGAAGACTAAGGTGGTACACGTCCATACACTAGAAACCTATTCACTCGACGCTTAAAAGTACTAAGACTATACTGGTCAGGGAAAATAGACGCAGGCAGTTCATTCCAAACCTTGGCGACCCGTAACAAAAGGGAACTGTCAAAGGGCTTAGTTCGACTTTTCGGAATATCTACCACATACGGATGGAAGTTCTGTCTGCGTCTAGTAGTCCGATGGTAAAAGGGTGAGGGTTCAATTCATTCAAACAGAGCACTCGCGCAGTCACCAAAATGTATCCTGTAGTCAAGTGTATGCTTTAGGGTCTGCAGTTTTTTGGTTGTAAGGTCGAAGTTTTTTATTAGTTCACGGTATTAGGTACTTCATTTGATTCAATATCAATTAAGGAATAGCACTTGAAACATGTTTGATTAAAGGTAAGTAAAATTAAAATTGTTTTATTTATTTATTTTATTTATTTATTTGTTTTTTACAAGCCGTTCAGTTTGCAGCCTAAGTGTTTATTTTATTTTTTATCTTCATGTATGATCTCAAACTATCACGTCCTGGAATTTTGAAAAAGACCCACCAGACCAGACCCAAAGACCACCCTGTATAAAAAAAGATCTTTTTCTTCAAATTTAGTTAAGCTAAAACCAACTATTTCGTTATCTCAGTGCACTAATATAATGCCAAGTCTTAGTTGGCAAATCTCTCGTATTCATTTCGTGTAAGTTTCTCGGACGCTGCAAAATCCTGGAGTAATAGATTTCTTCAGCACTTTAGCCAAATTGTGTTCCTCGCATTCATAGTGATCTGCCGGGGGAGGATAGTTGTTGAGGATATGGCAAATTAACTTTAATTTAACGTTAATTTGCCAAATTTACACCTTAACGTATGAAATACTAAAACATTTTTAACTTGATACTTATAATCAAAGTCTCCCATATTAATACGTAAAACAATAAGTTTCAGCTGTTTGCACCGCATGGTTTTTGCTTTTAAACTTTACCTTAATTCATAATAAATTAAATTCCGTAATTAAATTGGATTTATTTATTGTGACATCAGAAAATTTTATAGCCTCTTGTTTTCTGCATGCTCCATAGGGGATGCAGGCGTGGAGTTTTGTAGTGTGTGTGTAAAATAGGTACAGTCATGTCTAATAAGATGTATACATTTTCATTGGAATTTGAACCTTAACACAACCGAATAAGCTGCGAAGTATGTACTTGTTAATGCACGCGACTGTACCACCACTACTAAAATTTTCTTAAGTTTTCGCGATTCATACTATTAAATATACTATTAAATTCATACAAAACAGAAGTTTTGATCTCAAACTTAGAAAATAATAATTGATAATACAAAAAACAAACTCACCCATACTCAACACCCACGCAGACACACACACACACATGTTTCACACATTCATGAACATACATTCCAATTCAGTCATTCACTTAAAATATACTTACTACTTATATGTATATTTTTTTCTTAATAAATTTGCTCAACCTTGTACTCTTAAATTAAGTTAAAATGATTTTGTTTATAGTACTTTTTATTTCCTAACACTCCTTATTTTTCAAAAACTTATAAAAACAAAACTTGTACGTTATATATTGTATATATTAAGCTCTCCAGCTATAATTATAAAATGTAAATCCGTCATTAGACGTAAGTTTCTTAATTTCTGACGTAATTATCGTAAGTATATTAATGTACATGATTATATTATATTCTATATTCTATATAATATAATCATGTACACTATTCAAATATATTTAAGGTCTGTGGATTTTGTTAATCATAATATAAAATAAAATAAAAAAAATATAAATTAAACGCGATTAATCCGGTTAAAAAGTGTTTTATTCAATGCCACTACTGCTCATACTTATTAAATAAACAAAACTACTAAGCGCTACTACAAAAAATCTTGTAGTACTACGTTATCAGTGAAATTCCGCGTCGTAGTAGCTATGTTCATCAACAAAGACTATAAAAAAGTTTTTGATACCATATCTTAATTTTTTGTACTGAGCAATACAAAAATAAATATGCAGTTACATTTATATCGTATCAAAGAAAATAACATTTACATTTGGCTGGTGACTAAAAAACAAAACTGTATAGGTAGTATAATTTTTTTTGTATGAGAATACTAAAATTTTAAAAATTATTAATTTAAAAAAAAATGTAGAACAAATGTTGGGATTGATGGGGAGAGGCTGCTTGGAAGAGGTGTATAAATGCGGCGAATACCCGTTATATCGAGTTTTTTAACTTTAATACACATGAGTGCATTCTCGTAACGTGCCAATCCCGCCAGGTGACAGAAGCTGCCCTGGACATGAAATATTCAGCTTAAACTTGTCTATGCATCACACTGGGATTTAATTCACAAACCGCAATAGCTTAAGCACATTTCAAAACATCAGAAAATGGAACCAAGGGCTTTATCTTGTAGGTTTGTTAACATCAATGTCAACTTTATTATAGACGAGCGCTTCGGCGATGGGGTAAACCTATCGGCCTCAGACGGGTTTGATTCCCGCACGGAACAAGAAAAAAAATATTCCGGGGCTGGCCGTTTATTTATGTATATATTTTATATTCTAGGTTCCCCTAGTTTGCTACATGGTACCTCATAACACAAGCTATTTATCGCGTATATTTACATTTTAAATTTTAACTCGACGTTTCGGTGTCTTTGCAGACCCCGTGGTCACGAGCGACGTGTTTAAAGCAGCGACTTAGCGAGTTAAAATTTATCCGGTTAAAAAATGTTTTATTTAATAGTATGAATCGCGAAAATTTAAGACAATATTAACACAAGCTATGCTGACTTTGATGCCATGTAGTTGGTGTGATGGTCTGGGTATCTTATTTATTTACGTATTATTATACTACCCACTAGGGTGCTTGTTTGAGCTTATATAAATGGGGTATCAGTTTTGTTATTTTGAAGAAAGCTTTGAAAATAAAAAGCAAGATTGCCATAAACTTATTGATGGATGAAAATTTGTAATCGATATATCGATGGCATCTGCCCTGACTTTGGAAACGAAATTGTGGTGTTTATATAAACTATTTTGTAAAAGCCAGAAAAAATGTATAAACTCACTCAGAGATTTAAATACATTTTTTCCAAAAACTGATTATACTCATACGTCTGCAAAAATAATAAACGCTGTCGAAAGACAACAAACCAAAAGACAGTTGAAAAAAATCTAAATCGACATTTTGCTCGGAGAATCAAATTGCATTTCACTGTCGGTAAGTACCTAAGCCAGTTTTCGAAAAAAGTCACAGCTTGTCGGCGTGGTTTTTGCTCGTTTGGCATAAAACGAATTGTTGTTGGCGGGGAAATCACAAAAGGGATTTTAAACCTTTTTGCTGAATTTGGATTTAGAATGTTTTTCTGATAAAAAGTGCAATGAGACTGCAGTTTTTGACAGTGCTTTGTTGTTGTATGAAGTTGAGCGTCAGTTTTTGTTCTATGTTGTAATGTATAGCAGGCGCTTGATGTTCATATTCATTTACTTAATTGTTTCTATAGTAGATATAAAGTAACATTTCAGCCTTTTTCTGGTAAATATATCTATACTAATATATAAAGCTGAAGAGTTTGTTTTTTTGTTTGTTTGTTTGTTTGTTTGAACGCGCTAATCTCAGAAACTACAAGTGGGATTTGGAAAATTCTTTTTGAATTTGATAGCCTAACTCTTGAGAAAGGTTATAGGCTATATTTTATCCCGAAATTCCCACGGGATCAAAAGTTACGCGGGTAAAACCGCGCGCGGTGGCTAGTTATTTATATTATACTAGGTAAAATCGGCTATAAAAGTATTTTATATAATCTTATTGTGTACTTAATTAATCGTCATTAAACTGCCCCGTTAAAACAAACACAAAACACTCTGAAACTCAGTTTTATAGAAAATACCTGTAGGTATAGTGATTCGGGATTTCACCCGAGAATATTCTGGAATATTCACCTAACTGTCATTTAATTTAAATTAATAAGGAAAAAAAAAGTATTTTTTTTACCTAACTTTTCGAAATTATTTATTAAAAAAAATTCATTCGTTCACTTAAACCACTATAGTTTTGCATTATTTTTTTTTTTCCCTAAAGTGGGCACACTGGAACTGACATTTTACTGCATTGAATTATTTGCCAGGGTTATTTTTACTTTACACGGCAATTTTTTTTACTAAGTATTTTTATGTAACAGTTCGTGTTGATTGCCTAAATCATTGCCCTACCATCGAAAATTATATCAGGTAACTCCAAGTCTTTTTGATTTACAATATTCACGGTTTTTCTTTTAACAATTCTGCATATTTGATGAAACAATAATTGCTAACAATGTCCAAGTCGATAGTGAAGTCGCCACAATTACTCTATTACACATGCTTTAAATTCCACTCTAGAGCGTGCTTTCCCAATACAACAAACTTTGTATTTGTGGAAGTTTGTGTAGGTTGACGAATATTTGTAAATCTATCAAAAGAGCTAGACGTATAGAGCTTTACCTTCGGCAACATATAGGGCATAGCCTTGAATAACAGATAGGGTAACAGATAGGATATTTCCAAGGAAACAGGATTTACATGTATAAAATCGTAGTTCATAGATTGTGTATTTTTTTTGGAATATAAATAATAATAATAAATATTTCTGACATTTACACAACATTATCTAGCCCAAATTAAGTTTCTCAAAGAACTTGTGTTATGAATACTAGATAACTGATAAACTTAAGAAATATATAAACATACATATTAAATAAATACATATTTTTATTAAAATAAACTTAAATAAACATATAAACATCCATGACTTGACGACTAATATCTGTGCTCATCGCACAAATATCCGCCGCCGCCGGGATTCGAACCCAGGCATAGAAGGCAATGTATGTTACCACTGCACCAGCCGGTCGTCTGTCAATATCTAAGGTTTGTGCTACTACGGACGCTACGGTTAGTACTACGTATTTATCTACGAATACTACAATCTTATTTTTACAGTATGTTAATTTAAGATGCGAAGGTACAAGTCACGTCTTGGCCGTTTATTTGGAGACTTATTTCTGCTCCTCACCTACTTTTACAGAACATTATAATCCCAGTTATTTTAAGGGCCCGGTGAACAGGAACCTTACGAAAAGACGAGAAACTTCGGCTTCATCCTAACATTTCTATCACGTAGCATGAAAGTTAACATCTATTGCATTAACATTTTAAAAAAGTGATCGTCAAAATAATGTTTACTTGGTAGGATCTTTGAAATAAGTCAAATTGTGTTTCAATTCAATTCAAATTTGGAAATTCGATATGCTGAGAAAGAGTTTCAAGAAGTTTCTGTTTTTCCTGACCACTACAGTCCTGGAACTTTCAAGTGTCGAGTGAATAGGTTTCTCGTGGATGGACGTGTAACACCATAGTCTTCATGCGCACTTTCCATCAGGTGGCATGAAAGACAAACGTCCTATCCTTACTATATTATAAAAAAAAAACCTCTTTATATGGTTGCTAACTACTTGCCTTGACTTTTAGTGATGAGGCCATTTTTCCACATAAGTTAAGTTTTTTCTTATAACTATATAGGGTCACAATATTTAAGTAGCAGATTAAGACTGATGAGTGGGTCATAATTACAAAAAATAAAATATTTTTCATAAACTAAAGTTTCAAAATTCTTCTAAGTGATAAAAAATTTAGTTTGATCTGTAGTTTAACAAGTAATGAAAACGTGTCCATCTAATTGTGTATAGTAATAAAATCTAGATTAATCTTAAATTTTACTCACATAGAACAATTTTGTAATTTTAATTTATGAAAAATATTGAAAAAGAAAAATTTTATTTTCGAAATTCAGACCCACTCATCATACCTAATCTGCTTTTAAAATATAATTAACTATTATATGCGGACCCTGTATATTTTTAAATTGTAGAATAAAATTTAAATAAAAAAATAAACAAATAAGAAGGTAAAAGCTTTTAAATCAAAACCTTTTAAATCGTATTGCACATCAACTCACTCATTCGTGAACACTTCCCCGGCGGCGGGGACACGCGACAACAGTGCGGCTTAAACTATGTAGTTTTATTTATCTTATTTTTAATCGTGAAAACTTAAGACGATTCAAAAAGACTTTTGTAAGATAACATAATACATACATAACTTCACGCCTGTAATCCCCTATGGGGTAGGCAGAACACCAAAAGCTATAAAACCATCTTCAATTTGGAGGTATTTTGATGATGGAGAGAGACTATTGCAGTGACAGGAGGTCAGCCTATCGCCCACAATAACGTCAATAAATCGTCTGTCACTTAACTGACTTTTAAAGTATGCCCGGGAAGAGAAGCAGCTGGTACATTCTATTTTTAATATGCTCATATAATAAAGCCAAAGGTTTATTTCTTTAACTATGAGGCCGATTTAAAATTTTTTTTGCAATTCATATCCAATCTCTTGATCGTTATGACCTCCGAGGCACAGTACACGTAACTCATGAGGATTCGACACCACACGGAACCAAAAAAAATCTACATTTGGGTATATTATTTATTTAATTATTTGTGTAAGCACAGTTTAAAAGATACAAAGTTACTAATATAATATGTACAAAGGTACAGCTTATTTCTAAGAGAAATATCTTCTAGCTAAACTGTGACTGGAGAGATAGTACATCGAAACAAAATCAGTGCGTGCATATCTACGGGGTTAAGAAAACAAAGAAATTTTTGCTCCCTCTATTATTTATTACTCTGTATTTTGATTCGTCACCCCGTAACCATGTGCCCCACGCCCCGCGCCCCGCGCCACGCGGTACCTAGCGTGACGAAAGGTGCGTGACATCAGTGCAAATAGAGTAACGCCAGTTTAGAGACTATATATATTATTTGTATAGGAAAACTATTTTTTTTTATGATTAATTTTAAAAATCCTCTTTTCTAATTCGCTACATGGTATCTCATAGCACAAGCTATGCTTAGTTTAGCAGTTGGTGTGATTGTCTGGAGCTTTTATTTACTTATAGGGTGTATTTTACGGGATTTAACAGTTACGCCGCAAAACCATGCGCAATGGCTAAGTAAAGTTAATGGTACTGGTGGTACTGATTACTTGAGACATCTTTTGTGGTGCATAAGTTTCCTTTCGAGACGAGCATGTCTGGCTCCGAATCCCAATCGGGCCAGTTTCTAAAAGGTCTTGAAAACCAGCTTATTAATAATAATATAATTAAATATCATTTTCATTAAAAGATGAATAAAATCTAAGCCACTTTATTACCTATCTTTATTATTTACCGTGTCATTAATTTAATTTGAGTTCTCAGTACCTTCGTGAGTATGGGAGCTTGATAAAGTACCAAAATATCGAGAACCCAAATAAAATAAAAAGCAAAGTTATTAAAGTCAATTCAAAAGCTTATTAAAGCTCGTTTTGAGGGCTGTCCGTATTAAATTAAATTTGATTTAACATCTGAAATTCTCATTATTTTGCAGTTATAACGCCTCGAACCTACTTTTTAATTCTTAGGCTTGACACAGTTTCGCTTGTAAAATTTCATTAGTCCTGTCAATGGAATACATAATCTTTTACTATTTGGCTTAACATACATACATACATAACGTCACGCCTGTATTCCTAATGGGGTAGGCAGAACAACAGAGGCTATAAAACCATCTGATGTCACTTCTCACAAATTTGGGGGGGATTATAATGAAGGAACACCGAAGGCAAAAGAGCACGCGGTCGTACGCCTTCAAGATGGATCGATCAATTGTTACACTCGTCGACCTCTAAATTCCATACGCTAATAAGAGACGCGCTGGACCGAAACCGATGGCGGCAGATCATCCGCTCCAAATGCAGCCCTGATGCTGACCACGATGCTGAATCCTCAGACATGAGGGACCGACCCAAGAGAGAGAGATAATGATGGAGAGAGACTTGCAGTGATAGGGGGTCAGCCTATCGCCCTCCGTATTTGGCTAAACTTCGAACAAAATCGGATAAGGATGTACGCGCGTGTGGTACCTTCATGCGGGAGCTAGCCACGTGCGACGCGAGCGTGGCGCGTGCTGTACGCCCGTGTCGTATGCGCGTGGCAACACGACGTGGCAGTTTTGTATGAACTCGGACACACGAGATGCAGCATTGGACCTCAGCTATAAACTTACTACTCGAAAAGTGTTTTGCATGTTTAAATATAAATACATAGTTTTTATGATGAAATACATGCATTTGCACACCAACGCAATCTCCTACTCAATGGTTGTTTGGTAGAAAATGACATGCGGTATTAAGCCCTGCTGTATACTAAAATTTGTATGACCATAAAATAAATAAAAAAACCTTGTTTTTCAAGAGCTATAACAGGTCAAAATCAAAACTATAGCTCTAAATACAATGATACATAAGTAAATAAAATAATCAACGAACGCAGAGCATCAAAAAAACCGAGGTCACGTCAAAACTTTGGCTGAGTTATAATGACATCCACGTAAACATTCTCCAAAATCATACATATTTTGTCAAAAATTTAAAATTTTCATCAAAGTACTCAACCGATTTCGATGAAATTTATATGGAACTAAGTATGAAATAGATTCATAATTGTCAGAAATATTGTGTAACAAAGACACAAAAAAAACATGCAGACGAATTGAGAACCTCCTCCCTTTTTGGAAGTCGGTTGCAAATGAAAAATAATGACCCAAAAGAAATATCTGCAGATCTTAAGCTGTTGTCTTAACACCTCTTGCGTCTTAGACAGCGTTGAAAAAGCCCAAAGGGGCCGTCACAAAAATGATTAATGGCGTCAGGTAAGTATAAAAATATTTTCTCTACCGTATGCAATCAAAACGACGCCTAACGATCCATTTTTTAAGGCATATTATTTTGTACCCAACGTAATTTAATAGAAAGGGTTGAAATTCCATTAACCACTTTACCCGTACGTGTACGAGTCCCAGTAAAAACTTACCTTTAGATACACATTATAATATGAAGTAACATGTGAAGGTTGTATTAAATAATAACAATGTCTTTGATATTAAAATATCTTTCTTCTTGCTTTTATGAAAACATTTGGATCAAAAGTTTTAAGGGTATGTTATTAGGTACGATATCATCGTTCAGAGAAATAATTTCAATGTTGTTTTAGTGGCAAATAATGCTGTGTTTTTGAATATTTTCACGTGACTTCAAAAACAAAGAGGTTTCCAATTCAATTAATATATTCTTTTGTATGTTTGTTTCATAGGTATTTTGTCAGTTGTAACTTGTTTTTGATGATCTTACTTCAGGGATGGTTCCATTGTCAAAGTGGTTTCAGCAATAATTGGAAAAAACAGACCTTCCTTGTAGCAGTGTACTAGCGATTCGTACAGTAATTGCAGTTTAAGCAGTTTTACTCAGCATGCACCAACTATATATAGTATTTTTTAATCTCAATAAAGGATTCACTCATGACAGATGCGTTTGCATTATTTAACATTTTAATCAATCCCTAATAAAACTCTGACAGTCTCGCCCGTGCTGAGACATTGGTCCTTCGAGCCGGATGTATAAAAATGGTATTTAGTTCAATTTTATTTTGTTGGATAGGTTGCTACTATTTTTATAGTGAAAAAACCAAGGCTGACAATAAACTATTGACAACAATTTTCATTGGGAAGTAAAGATAGGTCGAAGACAAAAATATTAAAGGAGCACATCATAGACGGAGTTATAACGCGGATTGTTTATCTGGGTTACTCATTAGCCAGGTATATCCTAAAACGCTCCAACTATTAACGTTCTACGCTTATACAAATTGTTTTCTAAGTGTACTCTATAAAAACACATAGTATGAGATACAATTTCCAATAAACCTAATGGTAATCGTACTTTCACAATTTCTCAGGATTCATATATTTTTTTTTTACAAAATGGCATAAAGGCACAGAATCTACCTTTTACAAAGTTGCCACTAGGAATAAGGTTCAATCTCGCTTGTCTGCTGAGAGACTTATAACTTCCAAAGAGATTTATACCGTCGCGTCCTAGTTTTGACTGAAGGCACGAAATACACGTGAATTCTACAATTTTATAAAAGAACTTTATTAACATAGTAGTTGATTAAAATTGGGTGTTAACAAATTAAATTTGATGAATATGGTAGAATAGTTATTTATTATTATAGTTACAAGTTCGAACACTTAGCTAAAAAGAGAAGTTACTTATTATTCTATGCTTCTATGTAAATAATGTATTATTTTTTAAGTTCAAATAGACAGTTTGACGACCACTTTGGCGATGGGCCTCAGACGCCATTGGTTGCGGGTTCGATTCCCGCACTGACCAAGAAAAAAATTATGTTCCGAGTCTGAGTGTTAATCTATTTATGTATGTATATTCTAGGTTCCCCCTAGTTTGCTACATGGTATCCCATAACACAAGCTATGCTTACTTTGGAGCCATGTAGTTGGTGTGGTTGTCTGGGAATTTTATTTTGTTTATTTTACAGTTTAAACATGCAACTTATAGAAGAATCATTTTTATATTGGGGACTAAACTCAACTCGCGTTTTAACTCGTGGTCGCTCCTAGGGAAAGTGGACATACATACTACAAGTCTCGGTTTGTAGTATGTATGTCCACTTTCCCTAGGAGCGACCACGAGTTAAAACGCGAGTTGAGTTTAGTCCCCAATATAAAAATGATTCTTCTATAAGTTGCATGTTTAACTTATAGAAGAATCATTTTTATATACAAGTCTCGGTTTGTAGTATGTATGTCCACTTTCCCTAGGAGCGACCACGAGTTAAAACGCGAGTTGAGTTTAGTCCCCAATATAAAAATGATTTATTATCGATGTTATCAAAAGCGCTATTACTTTTATGGTATTGTGAAATTTCAATAGAATCAGCGAAATAATTAAATGAAATTAAATCCGATCAAAAACATTTTTTTATCCAATTTAAAACAGTATCTTTTAAAAACTAGGTAACCCGCAAGATTTATCCGTTTTGGCGAACGTTCTTTAGTAGACGATGACGCCCTACGATGCGAATTCGGTTTGGCAACACAGCTATCAATTTTCCATACGGACATTCATGTCACGCGGTGCAAAAAATGTGTTTTCTTCTTCGGGGATGCCGAATAAGAGAAGTGATAAAGCATTTGCATAAAGTTTGGCGTTGACAGATTACAGGAACGACGCCATTACGCTGGTATATTTTCAGTTGCAAATCTTGTACGATAGGCTTTTTACAAGTTTTACTTGATAATACCTTTTGATTATTGATATTTTTATTATTATTAAGGCTTTATGATTTTCTCGGATTGTTAAATAATGGTTCAAAAATAACCATTATTTAAATGCAATGAAAGAAGGATAATGCGCACTTAATGCGTTCACATAATTACATGATGGTTCAAAAAGAAAAGACGAAAATACATTACCTAGGCTTCCAGGGAAACAACTGAGGCTTCTTATGTTTCTTGTATTAAATAATAAATAACTGAACATTTCTAACAAACGCACTAAACTACCTAGCCTTAATTAAGTTTCTTAAAGAACTTATACTGTGGATACTAGATATCAGATAAATAAAGAGCAATGTTCACAGCTGACCTGTCAGATTTTTGACAACTCATGAAATATACTAAAACAGCGTATAGTACAAATAATAGCTCATGTTCAGTTAAATTCAAATCATTTACTTATATTAGAAACCGCAGCAAGGATTTTAATATTTCACCATCTCTAGTTACTTAATAGACTACACCTATCATCCACTTGAAATGAAAATCCCGATATCGTTTCTAAGAAATTAAATCAAGTCTGTTTAGATATAAACAGGCAGAATTTCAATGACAATATCATCTTTATACATTCACATACCTAACAAAAAGTTGTCTGACAGGTCAGAGACTGGATGGATCGTGAACATTACTCTTTAAGAAACATATTAACATACATGTTTTGACGGTGAATATTTATAATCGCATAAATATAAACACTCACTCGGATTAGGTGGGATTAGGCCTGCGAGCCTTTTGTTTTGTACTTGAGGAAAATGTGCTATCACGTCCCCGACCGCCCAAGGGGGAGCGACGGGGTATGCGGGGATGATCCGGCAGAAGGCCAGACCTACCCACTAAAAACCTCAAGGCGTACCTCATCCGCCATAAATGGAGCTCACGGTACCGCCATTAGCATTACCCGCGTGCTACGGCAGATTGCGCTCAGCCTTAGCCGAGCGCCCCCCATGTAGGAAATGGTCCAGCACACGAGACCATTTCCCCACACATAGCCCTAATAGCCGCAGCAGGTCCCCTCACCCGCTACTGCTGGCTATCAGGAGGGAGAGGGTGAGCGTATCTCCTTCTACGTCCCCCCCTCCGCCAACGGCAGATCGGTGCCGAAGATGCGTCATCCTCCCGCCACCGCTCCGCCGCCTCCTTCTGCGACATTACGTCCTCGCAGAAGGAGGTCATGGCCGCCCAAGCCTCTCGACTCCCTAACATGGCTAGGCCTGCAAGCCTAGTGTAGCAGCCATTGTTTCCCTAATGATTGTAATTTCTTTTTTGTCAATAAACGTACCTGCGTCATAATTATTATTCGTACCCAGGACTTTCAGGCATAGTCATGTTTTTTGCCACTCAAACAGCCGACTAACATCTCACTAAGATTTTAGTTACAATCCGGCGGAAATATCTGTTAGTAAAATACAGGGTGTCCCGCTTGCCCTATATAACACCTTCTCGGAGGTATTCTATTACCCATAAAGATTACAGAAAAAATATGAAAAAAGAAAAATTCGAAATTTATTTTTGAATTTTTGTATGTCAGCAAATTAATTCGTCATTTTCTTTCATACAAGAATTGAAAAATGAATTTTTCTTTTTGTATATTTTTTTCTGTTATCCTTATGGGTACTAGAATACCTCCGAGGAGGTATTATATAGGGTAAGCGGGACACCCTGTATTTTACTAACAGATATTTCCTACTGTTTCCTACAATATTGTAATTTCTTTTTTGTCAATAAACGTACGTCATTATTATTATTCGTATCCAGGACTTTCAGGCATAGTCATGTTTTTTGCACTCAAACAGCCGACTAACATCTCACTAAGATTTTAGTTACAATCCGGCGGAAATATCTGTTAGTAAAATACAGGGTGTCCCGCTTACCCTATATAACACCTTCTCGGAGGTATTCTATTACCCATAAAGATTACAGAAAAAATATGAAAAAAAGAAAAATTCGAAATTTATTTTTGAATTTTTGTATGTCAGCAAATTAATTCGTCATTTTCTTTCATACAAAAAATGAAAAATGAATTTTTCTTTTTGTATATTTTTTTCTGTTATCCTTATGGGTACTAGAATACCTCCGAGAAGGTATTATATAGGGTAAGCGGATAAGCGGGACAGACTGCGCACTATCACTATGCCAGATTTCATTCAAATGTTAAGCCGTTCTGCCGTGATTGAGGAACAAACATCTCCGTGTGCAGTCTGGAATGGCACATGATCTACATTCTCTCCCAATTTTCCCGCGGGATTAGAAAATCGAATTTAGAATCGGGAAAAACCGCGCGAAAAAGCTAGTTCTGGTATACGTGTTTAAAGTATTGGTTCAATGCCCACAAAGTAAACAAAATACTTGAACGTACAAGCACCCTTAACTAATACCTTAATAATTGAATACGCCCAGCAAAGTTTTCATTTTCATCGCAGATATTTCAATCGAAAATATGAAATTCTTTACAAAATATATCAAGTATATTTTTTTCAAAAGAGGAATAGCATTTAATAAGGTCCTCAGAAAAAAATTACAAATAAAATCGTGAAGGTTTTTTTTTCAATTGAGCGCAGAAAAATAATTATTCCAGCTTATTAAATAATGAAAGTGGTTACTTTTCATAAGCCGTCTGAGTATGCTGTTCATATTTTTCTATTTATAACTGAATAAAGACAGTGGCAGTAGTTAGTATACTAAATAGGGAATCCTATTTAAACATAAAAAAAAATCTTTTACGTATTATATGGTATTAATTATATTTATTCTATACAATATGTTTGTATACGATAAGTTAGAAAAGTCGTTGTGGTGATATCGCAGGTTAAGCGCGCTCGGCGCCGATCATTTATTTCTCACGACGACTTCCGTGCTTCGGAGGGCACGCTAAGCAGTCAGCCCCGGTTGCTGTATACTTGTATACAGTAGTCGTTAGTTTTTATGAAAAGCCATTTCTGCACGCTGAAAATTCTGACATCCACCAACCAGCTGGTCAGTTTGGATTACGGCCTAAACCTCCTCGTCACCCAGAGTCTCAAAGCTCTGCGGTGGGCTCATTCACGGAGCTGTGATGAAGGTGATGAATAAATATATCGTACAGACACCAAGGATAACAAGCATGTTAATGCACACAAATTGCTTTGTGCGGTAATGGAAACCGTGACTTATGACGCAACGCCTGAAATTGTTACTCCATCGCCGGAGCGGAAGGCAAATTATAATCACAGGTTAAATGATTAAAAATGAATTTAGTACTTAATGCTTCCATGCTGGACTGGGAGCGAAGTAAGAGACAGAGGTTTTATTGACGTTTTGGTGGGCGTTAGGCTGAACCCTTGTCAGTGCAATGGTCTCTCTCCATCATTATAATACCTCCAAATTTTGTGAAACGTGACATCACATGGTTTTAAGCCTCCGATGTTCTGCCTACCCCATATAGGTTACAGGCGAGAAGTTATGTATGTATGTACTAGATACAATAAAAGAGAAGAATACCACACTCCTAAAGAAATGTAATCTACCAACTTGAAAGATAATATTTACATGAATTTTGTGCACGAATGAATAGGAATCTACCCTCTTTCCTCAGTTATATTATCATTATGTTTATGAGAATAGGTGCATGAAATGATTCCTACTGTTCACACTTTAGCGCGTTGGAATAGCATAGGTATCTTTTTATTGTAATAATTCACGTCTAAGTGGAATTATTTCAGTTGCAGAACATTTGATAATCATACACGTCTTTAACATACCATTACTTGTGTTTTTTTATTTTTATTCAGTAGAATATGTTTACGTTTTGTTTTATCTTTGGATGCAAATGAATGATGGGTTTCCATTATCTACGTGAAACCGAAAGGTACTTGTACTTGTAGGTTAGTTGGGTGCTTTTACCGGTTAGAACGCATTATCGCCGCTTTTATATATCTCTTGAGGATACCCAAAAATTTGTATACCCACAGCACGCTCTAGACCACGTTTTCCCTACCAAATTTCAGTGTAATTTCTTGAGCTTTTTTGTAGGATTTAGGTACCCTTTGTTTGACCTTGTAACATAATCCTTGTCTATCGGCCCGAAATAAAACGCTTTCCAACCATCGACAGTTCGAACTAATTATGGATCAAACACTTTTTTTCGGAGATCCTGCAACATATTGTATCTGCGGTGGCTTGTTAATGGCTTACTCGACATTAAAATATGTATAACCTAGTTTTTAAGTCAAAGCTGTTAGCCGTCCAAATAAAATAAAATACAATACAATAGCAAATATAATGCTATTTTCTCCGATTTTGACATTTTCAACTTAAATATTATAAATTAAATTAAAAAAACTTATAAAATAACTAGGTATGTCTTATATTGCCTTAACTTTTAAATTTTATACATACTTTTTTATAAAGTTTATTTAAGTTATAATATTACTTTTATTGTATAGAATAAGATTTCATAGTAACTTTATTTTTATTTTCTTTGTATGTTTAACTGATAGTGGAAACGATTGTTTGGACACTATTACTTTTACTTTGCTAATAATTATTATAACTGTTCTGTCTGTTTGTTGTAAAGTAATTTCAAATCCGCAATAGAAAGTAACCTATGCCTGGCAGAAATCGCTCCAGCGATAAGACCGCCTTTTGTATAAATGTATTTGATTGTCATCATTCTTACTAAAACGGTGTAACTATGTTGGTGTACAACAAAGAGGTTTATTATTATTTTATTATGTGCTACATTCTGTAAAGTTTCACTATACCAAAGAAAAAAGGCAGATCTCCATACTAGAAATTGTCTGACGTAAAATAGAAGCGTCCCGTAGTAAAAAATATGTCTGAAGGTTCGACACTAATATCAAAGTCTACTAGTGAGTCTATATTCATTTGAGAAAGCCAAAAAAAAACATAAATCGATGTTTATATTTTTAGGTTATGAACGAAGAGTGCAATAGCAGAACAGTACAATAATCAAATAACTTATGTCAGATTGATATTCAAAAACAAAAAACTGGTACATTTATGGATGGAATAAAAAAACTACTTAGATATAAGCTGAGTAATAAGTAAAAACACTTATGCGGGCTTCTCTTATTGAATTATAATAGGTAGATACCATTTTAGAAAAAAAAATCCAATCCACTCGGCAAAATTGGAGTACATTGAGAATTAGAACAATATCACAAAATTAAATAACTTGACCGTTAATTTGAAGCCTAATAATACTTGAGAGAGATACCATCGTTCTGTCCTTTTTTCGCACGTTCTTTCCTTCATATACCTACTCTATTGCCTTCTCTTTCTTTACCCCACCACCACACAGGTAGCAGCTATGCTGAATGCGTTAGGATTTTGACTCATTGACGTCGTTGTTCTTGTCCTGACAACTTGTCTATATCAGAGAAGACACAGTGTTTACTGAAGGTACATATTTATCTTTCTAAAACTTGTTTCGGATTAAAGCTGACATTGGTGAGTTCATTTTATCTTAATTATTTTACTTGCCTATGTGTTTTCTTTGATAAATTTCGCACGGCTATTGTTATTTATTATGCAACGTGTTATAATTTATAATTCAATTTTTATAAAATGTTATACCTGCTCCAAAATAAGTTTAACGTTGTTAACGTTCGTTTTAGAATTGTTTTTTATCTACCTTTTAGTTTCCTTTGGTAAGCGAAATTTATTATTTGCATCGTGGTTTAAAAATAAGTGATCAAAACAATGTAGTACTAGTACTTCATATGTACAAACTATCTCAAGGACGACGAATTTCAGTAGTTCTTCGTCTAGTAGTTCTGGATCAGAAGCTCGAGTAATTCTTCTAGTCAAAAGCGTTCGCGCCGTTACCGTCAGAATCGAAAGCGGAATCATAATTACGGCATAATAGGACTAAGATTAGCAAGAAGTAGCATTTTTAAAGAATCTTATCTTAATCTTGTTCGGTTAGACATCTTATAATGATGATCCTATAATCGACGAACATAATCTGAACGATCAGGGATTCACAAAACCTACAGCCACATCTGTAGTTTCAAAAACACCTCATAATTATTCTGAAATTCTTAAAGTTATACAAAGCTTTGACAATCCTGATTGGACAAATATTAGGTTATTTTAGCTTCTGTCAAGGATCCTTTAAATAAGGTAATGTTAAGTAAAACTCCTCCCTCATGCCATAACTTATCATAATGTTAGAAAGCCCTTTCGAGGTCGTGGAAGTAAGCAGGCACACGGTCGTAAATTTAACGAATCTTCACAAGGACTTAAAGGCTCTCCCTCATCCCACTGGGATAGGACAGGAAAATCCAGACGATACTGACCAAACGGTCGTAAATCTAATGCATCTGCACAAGTACGTAAAGGTTCTCCCTCATCCCACCAGGATAGGAGAGGTAAATCCAGATGATACTGACCACACGGTCGTAAATCTAACGAATCTGCACAAGTACGTAAAGGTTCTCCCTCATCCCACCAGGATAGGTGAGGTAAATCCAGACGATACTGACCATACGGTCGTAAATGTAACGAATCTGCACAACTACATAAAGGTGCTCCCTCATCCCACCAGGATAGGAGAGGTAAATCCAGGCGATACTGAACATATGGTCGTAAATCTAACGCATCTTCACAAGGACGTTAAGGCTCTCCCTCATTCCACCTAGATAGGAGAGAAAAATCCAAACAATACTGACTCTTCGAGTATTTTCCATGAAAAACTTTCACAACCGGTGGAAAGAAAGGGGTAATTTCTTGCAACCAACAGCAGAGTAGACAATAAATCGAGCCGAGATTACGTATATATTAATTTATGAACGAAAATAATTGACAGCTCCAGTGGCTGCAATGTATGATTTGTGATTGATGTTATTTTGAATGCTGGCAATTTATGAACATAATCTTCTTAGTCTGTGGTTAAGTTGATCAATTATCAATCCGTGATTGGTTGTTCTCATAGATTAATATAAGTACTAAAGTAGTTGTTCTATCCAGGTTATGACGAAGTAATACATTTCAAATTATTATTGGCTTATGAGAATTTAAAGATATTAAGTGAAATTGATAATCAATGTTCCTCTTGCTTGCAAAATGATATCCGCTGCCACAGATTTGTGATGCAATTCGCTGCAGTGTATGATGTAGTGGATGTGATTCCCTTTATTTACTCAACAAGTTTTAAAATTTTCAGGTCGGTTTTGAACTGTTTTCTAATTGTTTTGTGTAGAGTTTAATAACATGCTGTTCACTATACGATACCGTGGACAAAGGAGTTGGCTGCCCTTCGGGCTCAGCTTTGCACTAGGGGACTTTGCTTGTATGCAATTGGGTTGCCCAGAAATTTCGAGAGCACGGAATACGCGCTATGGTGTATTTAGCTGCTTCTCAATTGATATTGAAATTAAACTATCAGGGCTGGAGATTAGAAAGAGAATTATTTATTAAATTGATACAGCTTAATTAATTAGCAGCAGCTAGTTGCTAGTTGCTAGGGTAGCTACAGTGCTCCCCCTCAAGCGAAGCCTATTGGTGGTTTGACGCCTCGTCACTTCGAATAGTTTGTAGTGTCGTATGCTGCGAGGTATTGCGGTCGGGGCTAGGACGTCGTCATGCGGCAGTGGTGAGGCGATGATATACGCTGGTTTCAGTCTATCGATCGATAGCTATAGTAGTTTCTCGAGTCGGTAACTTTATCGGGAGAACTTTTCTGTTTCATTTCTGTATAGGAAACGGGCCTTCATGTGCCGGTGCGAGTGGTGTCTTCACTGCGTCGCATCTTATGAAAACGTGAGTACGATGACAAGTCCGAGTATCCAAAAATACTGCGCTTGGTTGCGTGCGGAGCTAATGTTGGTTTCAGTTCTTTCATGGCGCGTAGCTAGTTAATCTAATCGTATTCCGTTACTCGTAGCGTATTTTCATTATTTATTTTTTTCGACAGTTCGCCTGATAGTCGTATAGACCCGAATGTCTTGCACAGATGTTGCTTCCGGCCATCGTGTACAGCAGTCTATTATTGTAACACAGTATTTGTAGCCATCACTCAATGTAGGCAACAACGGGCCGATTATATCGATGTGTACATGTGCGAATCTTTCCACTAAATGTTGTGTAAATAGTGCTGGCTCACTCTTTGTATGTCGTTGTATCTTTACACGTTGACAAGGTATCCAGGTTTTCGACCTAGTACCAAAGTCGATATTCATGTGTGGGCAAAAATACCGTGACTTAACTATAAGGCGTGAACTTCTAATACCAGGGTGGCTTACATATAAAAAAATTAAAAAAAAAAATAAGACGTGTGACACTCGGAGACTGCCGCGGTAAAGCTATTGCAACAAAATAAGGTGTTCTGCTGCGACACGTCATACAGAGCTAAGACGTACTGACCGGGCGGCCGGCCTGCAGCAGCACCGCGCCCTGAGCCACGCTGCTGGCGTCCACCGACACCAGCACCGGCTACGACACGTCATACAGAGCAAGGACGTACTGACTGGGCGGCCAGCCTGCAGCAGCACCGCGCCCTGAGCCACGCTGCTGGCTCCACCGAAACCAGCACCGGCTACGACACGTCATACAGAGCTAGGACGTACTGATCGGGCGGCCGGCTTGCAGCAGCACCGCGCCCTGAGCCACGCTGCTGGCGTACACTGACACCAGCACCGGCTGCGACACGTCATACAAAGCTAGGACGTACTGACTGGGCGGCCGGCCTGCAGCAGCACCGCGCCCTGAGCCACGCTGCTGGCTCCACCGACACCAGCACCGGCTACGACACGTCATACAGAGCTAGGACGTACTGACCGGGCGGCCGGCCTGCAGCAGCACCGCGCCCTGAGCCACGCTGCTGGCGTCCACTGACACCAGCACTGGCTGCGACACGTCATACAGAGCTAGGACGTCCTGACCGGGCGGCCGGCCTGCAGCAGGCCCGCGATAGAAGCTATGCAATAGTTTAAAAAAAAAAAAAAAAAACAAAAATGGTGCTCATGAAGAGTTGGTGAGCTTCTACAATAAATAATAGCGTGGTCAAGTGTGGTCCGTGGTCCGTGGTCCAGCAAGTGTCTGTAAACGAACCAACTGGCTCAGATTAAGCTCAATTTTTGGCAGACCTGCATCGTAATATAAAAACTCTCTTAATAATAAAGCCGTCGTCGTCTCCACGCTTTGTAGCCCGGAACGAACTGAACGGCTGAGAGGACATCCTCTTGTCAAGTGAATCCTATAATCTATTGCACTGGTCGCGACAAAAATGCACCAAATCATCGATCTGGAATATTGATAATGTTATATTTTTATTTTTTGTCCTGCTAAAATCCTAATACAGAAAATCCTTTTGAAATATAAAAAAATAGATGCTTGGACCCAGTCTATTGGGTAAATAAGTTCATTTTAATTGGAAAAGACATAATAATCAAAAGTAAGTGTGATAATGTATTTATAAACTATACGTGGGAAACCTATACTAGCCTCTCGCAACCTAGTCGGGTTATATTAGTATATATGTATATAAAAGAAAGAAAAAAAAAAAAAAAAAATGTTGCTGGTGTGGGTCACGTCGTGAGGACGCCACACTGGTATCAATGCCTCAGCCGACAGCTTCCGTTCCGCTGTGGCGTCAAAAAGTTGGGTGGATGAAATCCTGACTAGAGATAACTGGCGTTCTGAAAATACATTTGAACGATTTTATTGTAAATAAGTAAGAATGTCAAAAAATCAAAATTCAGTTACAAGTCAATTTAATGCAGTGGATGAAATATATTTTATATTTCTATTTAATTTAAACTACTTAGTTGTAGTTTTTGTTAGCAACTGTTGCTTAGTCCTGTGTATTTGAAAGGTAATTGATATTACGTTACTGAAAATGCTATAATAGGTTATTTTTATGTACATCTCCCTGGCATTGTAAAACAATACCACAAGTCAATTTATTTTAGGCTTATTAACTTTTATTCGTATTCACATTGACGTCACCACCACACCAGGCGATATCAAACACGTCTCTCAAGTATTATTAGGCTTCAAATTAACGGTCAAGTTATTTAATACCAACGTTTTACCTAAAATTAAAACGTAAATTAAATCACTTACCTTAATTTGAAGCCTAATATTTTTTAATTCTGCCTGGTTACACAACGACTTCAATGAGTCAAAATCCTAACGCATTCAGCATAGCTGCTACCTGTGTGGTGGTGGGGTAAAGAAAGAGAAGGCAATAGAGTAGGTATATGAAGGAAAGAACGTGCGAAAAAAGGACAGAACGATGGTATCTCTCTCAAGTATTATTAGGCTTCAAATTAAGGTAAGTGATTTAATTTACGTTTTAATTTTAGGTAAAACGTTGGTAATGCAATATCGGAGTCCTAAAAGCACGCAGTAGTCATACGGGGCAATATCAATCAGTCCATAAATAGGTAGTCCAGGCCGAAAATAAATCAATAAAAAACCGAAACTCACATATAAATTTCATCGAAATCGGTTGAAATTTATATGGGACGAATCATTGTTTCTCTTCAAGTTTCGAATTTTTTTACGTTGATGACATTAGGCAAAGTTTTGACGTGTAGTCGGTTTTTTTAAAGCTCTGCATTCCTTGATTATTTTACTATAATTCTTTTCTAGACAAGATTTCTTTTTTATATTCAATTATATGTATATTTATGTAGTTTACTCGGCATCTCTGTTTACGTATCTTACGCAAACATACTTGTTTGAATTACCAAGTGTATTTTCATGCGTCCACAGCTATAACATCGGTATTACTAACATACCAGAAGCGTCTAAATTAGCACTATTGTACTTGACTAAATTTACATAAACGCTAACACGGGTACGCTATCTACAAATAGATGTATGTATGAGTGGTGATTATTACACACCCACAACTTTCGGAGAAGTTTTGTTCATTGGTTTATTTTATTTTAATGGTATTTAGAGTGACCATGCTTAGCTTAACATGTTTTATTAATTTCCTTGTAAAAAAAAATACTTTGTTTTTGCAAAAATCGTTTCTATGAATGCTACTTATGGTGTAAAAAAATTTGGCCGATGACGAGAAATTAACCCTGTATATCACCATTGGAGTTATGACATCTGGCTGTAAACTCTTTACATGAATGGTGGTCACTAACGAAGCCAGGCGAAACCTGAAGAGGTCCACCTCTGAAGCCGGGGTCACTCGGATAAGTGATCTTTCACGACACGGTAAGTCCAAGCGCGGTAAGCTTTTCTACTAGACCAGCCGAGTTGATGTACTGAAGTCAACGATGATTTAACTTTGACGAAGGATTTAAATTTGATTATAGAATCTACTTAGGAAAACTCCAAAGGCCCTGAATAATCTAGCCATAGAGTGTGACTAGTGAGTATAAATAAGAATAATAAATATAAATAAATATTTCTGACACTCACACTACATTATCTAGCCCAAATTAAGTTTCTTAAAGAACTTGTGTTATGGATACTAGATAATTGATATACTTAAGAAATATATAAACATACATATTGAAAAAATACATATTTTTATTAGAATAAACTTAAATAATAAACATCCATGACTTAATGTATTTACGGGATTCTTACCACGATTTTCGATTTTATTTTACATTAAATCATAGTGAAAATAACCGCGATAGTTTAAAACAATTAATCCATGACTTGATGACTAATGTCTGTGTTCATCACACAAATATCCGCCACCGCCGGGATTTGAACCTAGGACCTCTGGCATAGAAGGCAATGTATGTTACCACTACACCAGCCAGTCGTCAAAATACCGCTGTTAATTACCTTTCTTATAAATATATAAGTTCAAACGCAGGATGGATACAGAGAACAACATTCGCAGGGTTAAAAAATCCATATTAGATTCTATAGCTTTGATGTTCTCCTACTCTGTGTACTACTCTCTCCATATAGGTTCTCAAAAACTATGAAAATCTAGCTATAATCTATGTCAGATATGCATGACCGTGGGATGAGATTAGACTGACTGCAGGTTCAATCCCAGCATGTTCCTGACCATTTATAAACATGTTATTTACGTCGCGTCGGTCTGAGTGTATTATGTATGATAAGTTTGTATTTATAAAACGTTATTAATCTATAGTCTTTCATCATTTAGTACCTAAAATACAGGGTTACTGGTTAAGTCAACCTAGATCCCGTAAGTTGATCAGATTGTCAAACTTCTTCCTGATTATCCTGAGTTTCTATCCATCACCAGACGCAATTGGATTAGGCTCACTGTATACAAGGCTCTACATGCACTGCCACACATAAAAATCCATGAGGGTTAGGTTATGTTAGTTCCTCCTAGTCGTTCCAATCGTTCCTCCTAGTCTCGTTCATACTCCTTCGAAAATATGCAGAGCAGCCATCATGTTGGAACCACAAGTCCATAATAAGGGTCAGTGGCAAACAGCTTCCTTTAAAGAAGTTCTCCTCTTAGGAAGTTTTCATAGTGCTACCCATTTAAATTATGGGAAAGAAAGTAGAATCTAATCAAATGATCGCAATGGTAATATTTACGTCCAATATCGCTAATGAAACTTAAATCTGCCATAATAACGTTTTTAGATATTCTTAAAAGAAACGTAAACTGTAAACAAAAGTGTTGATTATTAGAACTTTCAATCGCTCAGAACTACGTATTTAGTAATATTACGGAGAATTTTGGTTAATGTGCATGTAAAAAATAAATTATAATAATTAAAAAGTATCATATTTAATGGCAATTTTCATTAAAAAAAAATTAACAGTTGATTATCTCGAAAACGGTTAGTTTTAGGGTAGGGTGTTTCATAGTGAAATCAGTTATAAAAAGCGCTTACTACACGCCCTTAACGGATCTAGACGGACTTAGGACTTATAGAACGTCAAAATGCTTGCAAAATGCATTAGTTCTTGAAATTGTTGTAATAAAATAAGTATGTAATAAAAATAGCAATATAGGCGAAAACACAACTGCAAACACAATCTCGTACATGGTTAGCTCTCCCTTAGATCTTAAGACTGATTTCAATCTCGTCAAATTGCCAAGAAAATTTAAATCGAAGCTTCTGCCAAAACCTATAAATGAAATATCCAAATCGTGGCCATTTATTTTATATACTTGTATTTAGTGTGCTCGTATTCTGGATTTGTTCTTATAAAAATCGGTGATCAGTTAATCCTACGTTTGACCTCAAATTTCGGGTCAGGGAAGGACCTGGATCATCATAATTCAGCCAGGAGATGTCCAATGCTGGACATACCCCGAGGACGCCCTAGGCCCCCAATGGCTCTTTATACAACAATAAAAACAAAAAAAAATATTTAGACTAAAAAGCGGTTGATTTATCATGTAAATAAATAATTAGGCATTGCCAAAACAACACAGCATAGTGGTGATATTTGGCCTTAATATGAATAGTGGTCCCTATTCAGACGGTATGAACAGTATTCCTATTCATAAGTACAGAAGGCAGCAGATCAAACGTTCCAAATCTCTCAAAAAAATGTAATTGAATATGAACTCCATGAACGACTTCGATATTAAGTTAAAAATTGATTGGGGAAATTTAACAGTTTTGTAACGATTGACTTGCTGCCTTCTGTACATCTGCAGCTATGGGCACAAAAGTTAATACAAATGTGGACGTAAAAGAAAGTAATTTTATACTTTTATCATAAAAATAAGTTATTTATACTAGTTATAAGAACACAAAATGTCAGAAAAAGTTAAGAAATTAAAATATTCAGCACGGTTAGCAATCGCCTTTCGCATAAATATGGAATAATTGTTATCTAACACCTGAAATTTAGCACCATAAAACCAAAATCCCTTGATAGAAAACATATTTATTTATTTACCCTTTATTATACACAAAAACAAAAACCAGAATAAAAATAAACACAAATAAAAGAACACATTATGCATAAAGGGAAGCGATTTCTACCAGGCAACCCAATACATAGTACTTTTAAGCCGAATTCCACTCGAATCTTTCCGCAATTGGCCTTTGGTCCCTGGTCCCACCTATAGACAAGAACAAATAATACTTTTTTATATATTGTTAGCCCATAAAACCAGAATGTCCCTAGAAGTTGGGGTTTTCTACGCCATAAATTATGCAACGCAAATCCTACACACATACATACATAACTTCACGCCTGTATCCCGTATGGGGTAGGCAGAACACCAGAGGTAATAAAACCATCTGATGTCACGTTTGACAAATTTGGAGATATTATAATAGTGGACAGAGACTATTGCAGTGACAGGGGGTCAGCCTATCGCCCACAAAATAGCCTCCCATAACACCGCGGTCTCTTAACTGACTTTTACAGTATGCCCGGGAAGAGAAGCAGCTGGCACATTCTATGTTTTTCTTTCGCTCCCAGTCCAGCATAGAAGCACGCAAGTCCTTTTTAACCAAATTCAGTAACCCAGATTACGTGCCATTCGAAGTTAAAGCAGGTTCCTAAGTCCAAAGAAAATGCTAAGATCATTCGAGAATGCAGGATCGGAAATCCAATAACGAAAATCTAGGTTGAAGTAAACAGAAACTAACAATACGGAACCAGAAAAACACTTTAAAACCACAAAACGCATTCATCTCCCAACTCCCACCACCTACTTCTGTACCCAATCAATATTTTAGTAGCGATTGAAATATGAAATACTCGATGATCAATTATTTTACATCTAAAAATCCAAGTCTTTTTAGTCCGTTTTACTTATATCGATTAATTATTTATTTCGATCATTTATGCTGCTATTCACTGCCATTTTCAATAAAATACCTATATATTTCTTTATACAAAATAAAAAATTACTGAAGGAATCGAATCTAGTATCGATTATTATTTCCATTGTCTTATAAATCCGATTCCGAAGAAAAATAGTAGAAATATATGCAGAACAATATCCATCCAATTGTTAAGCATCATGTCTATATGAGCCCAGGTTCCGTGTATCATTTCCAATACAGGTTGCGCATTTTTTAGAATAACACACACAAACAGAATAAGTAATTCTACAACGTGTAACAAAATGTAGATATAAAAGTTAAAGGTTAGCTTCTATACCATACGTAGAATATACAGTAAAAAAATTAGCATGATCAGCTGGTATAGACTTTTATACAAATGTATTTAATTATTTTACAACAAAATATTTGACAACCCTAGTTAACCTAATAAGCTAAAACAAGACTTGTGCCACAGTCAGTGACCTAATGATCTTTCCCGCACCACCTGAACTTTGTAATATTTGTCTTAGAACAGATTTCATCAAAAGCTAACTGCTGTTTTTAGGGTTCACACTTAGATATTTTGATCTAAACTTTGAACTTGTTTTTCGGCCGAACCATAAGGATAACAAATTTATGTTACTGTTACTTATAAACTACATCATCAAACATACAATCCCTTTAAGTATTATCTCTTCATTATGTTACACGTTGTATATTGAATTCGTTTTTAAGGTATAGGCAAGGGAAACTTACGTCAAAAAACTTTTCTGGTGAGCTTATTCCTGACACCAATACACAATCTGAAAATGATAAAAAGGATTAAGTTAATAAATGTTAATACACATGGTCCACATATTTTTTTTAACTCTGAATCTCTTTTCGCAAAATCAATAAAAATAGAATTGAAAACTACTTAATTTTTTATATACTACTGTATTTAAAAAACACTGTTCATATTGTTACATTCCTTTCTTTAAAAAAATTAAAAGAGAACTATTTTTCCATATAAATCATTCCACAAGCAGCACAATACCTATGAAATGTTTCATAATAATACAATTAATCTTAGTGCTGGAATCTGTTTGTGCTATCAACGTTTTAACAAATTTAATGAAACTAAAAGGATATTTTCCAACGTTTTAAATCCATCATCATCCATCAATGGACTGCATCCCGATTTGAGTATATTTATTAAAAAAGGTATTGTGTAACAGTTATTTGTATTTCCTAGTATTTTATTCTATTTATTACTTTTATTCCCACTAAAAAAAAGCTCATCTTTAGTGATTTTCGGACTAACAAAGGGAAAGCCCCTTTAAATTTAATCTATACGCAGTCGTTGTTGATAATTTTATATGCTAGAAAAATATCGGAAATGTCAGGATGAAGAATATAAAAATATCAACTGTTTTATCCGGGTTTCGCGTTAATCGTTTGCGTAAAACGTTTCAGCATGAAAAAACAAAAACAAAATTTTCCTCCGCACTAACGTTCATATTTTAATAAGTAATAGTACTGTAAAACTCATATTTGTTCGGTTTTATTATTTTAAGACAACAAAGTAGGATCAATAATATTTTTGTCACAGTAAATGGATTTAATAACAACTCTATTCTTTCACAATTGCTCATAAGTGAATACTTATGTTGGAATGGCGTCTATAAATATTTTTTTTGTGTCTTTGTTACACGATATTTCGGAAATATATGAATCGATTTTGATGATAGAGGATACTTATAAATTTCATCGAAATCGGTTGGGTACTTTTGAAAATTTCAAACTTTTGAAAATATGTATGATTTCGGACAATGTTTACGTTGATGACATTCTCAACTAAGCCAAAGTTTTGACGTGAAATCGGTTTTTTAATGCTCTGCATTCGTCGATTATCAACATTTACACTACATTTTTCAATTCAAATATAGTCAGCAAAACGTATTTAATGTGACGGCGTCGCGTAATGTATTACTTTTAACTATCTTACAGTAACAGTAGATAAACGGTAGTGAAAAATGGTCACATGAGTAAGATAAATGTTTCTTTGTATCTCGCGCGTTAAGTCAACAAAATTTGTCTGAATTCTCTTTCTGAAAGTCCGCCAAAGTGAATATGTGAAAAATTTCAATATTAAAATGAGTTTGTGTCAGACTTGTATGTAGGCAGCAACTGCAAATCAGCGCTTTGCTTGTTACTTTAGGTAGAATACTGAAGCGTAGCCTTTTGTTCTTTGGTTCACATAAAGTGGTAAAAGTATTATGTAAGCAAGTTATTTTTAATAACTTAGTAAGTAAAATAAAAACAACATGTTTTAAGCTTCTATCGCGGGCCTTGAGCGTGGGGACCGAATCCAGAAATTCCGTAACGAAAAAAACCTAACACCACTCCGACCGGCACAGCGGTGATACTTTGATTTCATAACTTTACATGCGGGCTTTAATAAACTATCAGCGCCATCTACTAGGAACTTGTGGAACTTCATATTAGATCAAACATTACTGCATTAATAAAATAAATAAATAATTATAATAGAATAAGTTGATAAAAAATGCTATGCAATAGCTTTACCGCGGCAGTCTCCGAGTGCCACATGTCTTTTTTTTATTCCATTCTTTTTATAAATTGTCTGACGAGGCCGTTGTGTTGGTTCGTTGTTAGGGTAGAACGAATTTGTGCTTTATCAAATGTTTGAGTAATGTTTTGGTTGGAAGAAATGTGGAAGGGCATTTACTAACCAAAGCTTCCCAGTGCTTGATTTCGGATTACAATAAGTATTATCAACAATCGTTTACTATAACTTTTTACTACTGCTTTTTAAATATGTTGCGAAGGACAAACGAGCATGGATTATCTTATGCTAAGTAATTACCACAATTCATGGACCAGACAAATTGCCAATCTCTCAGGCTGCAAACCGGACGGGAGCGACAGCGGCGCGGGCAGCGACGCGGGGAATCTGGGCCGTTCTCGACGCTAGCGGGCGAGAGAGCGATTTGTCGCGGTTTCATACAAACTCAATACTTTCTATCGTGTCGCGAAAATCGCTGTCGCTGTCGCTGCCGTCCAGTTTGCAGCCTTAATTAGATGGTAAGTTCCAGTGCTAGTATTGCCTATTTTTCTATATGTAATACAACCAAGCAAATGAAAAAGAACAGAGTGAGTCAACGGTGCCCACAAAGACTGGCATAAATAACATACTATCTTACACCAGTTTTACCATACAACTAATTAGCCTGATCAAATCACTTGACATTTCTCAAAATCAATATATTTAAACTGTTCCGTTACTGACTGAGTGACTGACAGAAAACGTACAGCCGTAACTACTGGGCGTAGAGAGCTGAAATTTGGAACATACATTCTTTAGGGGATGTAAGGGTGCACTAAGGAAGGAATTCCCGAAATTCCCACGGGAATGGGAAAAACAGGACTTTTTAGTTTGTATGAAAAATCTTATTCCTTGAGCGCACCAATGTGAAACTTGGTGTAAAGGTTTTTCAATGTGTGTCTGGTTGTGTGATGAAAGGAATTCCTGAAATTCTCAAGGGAACGGGAAATATATGATGTTTTAGTTTGTATGAAAAAATCCGATCCCTTGAGTAAAAAGATATAAAGGTTCCTCAATAAGTGTCTGTTTGTATTATGAAAGGAATTCCCGAAATTCCCACGGGCAGGAGTTGGACGTTTTAGTTTGTATGAAAAATCTTATTCCTTGAGTGTACGGATGTGATACTTGGCATGAAGGTTCTTCAAAGAGTGAGTTGGTTGTGCTACGAAAAAAAAACCCAAAATTCTCACGGGAAATATATGTATGTGTATGTATTTTTAGTTTGTATGAAAAAAACTTATTCCTTGAGTGCATGGGTGTGATACTTGGTATAAAGGTTCTTTCAGTGGGTGTCTGGTTGTATAGTTTCTGAAATTTCCACGAGAAGGGTAGTTAAGCGCATACAAAGTTGCGGGATAAAGCTAGTATAACCATAAAAGAGAAAACATCACTTTTTTTTTTTTTTATATGTGACTAAACCCGCGTTTGACCTCAATCTCACCTGATGGTAAGTGACGATGAGGTCGAAGATGAAAAGCACACGGGTTTAGGAAGGAACTGGCTCTTTATACAATATTGCCGGAACACATTACCGCCGGAGCGGTAACATTTGGCGGCAGACTTTATATAAAGGGTGGTCGCTAGCCAGGCGGACCCAGAAGGGATCCTACCACCAAGCTAAATTCACATTTTTAATTAAACATTTTCGTAGTTTAAATAAAAGTAAAAACATTTGCATGTGGCTCTTAGCTACACTCGGCATGAGATAAATATTCAAAGAGGAAAGCTTTGTTGAAAGTATGACAAACATTTAGAGGAGTAATTCGTAATTTTGGAGAACTTCAAAACAATTTTAACAATGCCGCCTGTTTTACTATGGTTTAAATAAACTCTTTAATTACGCGGTTGCTATGTAGAGTGTCGTTGATGAAAAAAGTTGATTTCAGACACTCATGCTGTCTTTATTCATTTATGAGTTCTAGCCCTTATCACCAGAGGCCTAGGGTTTAATTCGTAGAAAGGCGTGTATGGTGAATGAATATAAGTTTTATAGCTCGTCTCTAGTTGTGTACAAGAATATGTCCAAGTAACGCTATGTTGTTTAATATAATTATAGAGATTAATTGAGAGTTGGTGTAGATGTATTTGTTAGGGTCATGTATTTTTTAATATTAATGTCATAACTGATGCTATGAGCAACATTCAACAAAGAGTAACAAGCAGTCTCAAAAGGTGAAGAATGTTGTTGTGTTTCATTCTGTTGCTCCACAAAAAGTAACAGCGGTGTTGCAAGGTAAGAATTTTAGAGTGAAAATTTAAACTCAAAAATTTTCACCAAACAATCTGCTTACGGAAGTGTATTAAAATCCAAATTTTATACATTCTACTTAAATTGGATTAGTTGCCTCTTGCGAGTTTATCAAGAGATACAAGACGTCATATACATGATCTAGAAATCATATAGTACTCGTACCTTCTACTTCTTAAAAAACGAGTTTTTTTTTATGTAAAAATAAATTTAAGGTGCAGCTGTGCATGTTTGCTTGCTTATGGTAAGCAATCAACACCTATACAGGAGCGGCTGCTTTAGTGAAGTAACATTTTCGCTCAATTCTGCGCTTTAAAGGAGAATCGTTTCCTTTTTTCGAAGGCGTTGAGGTATTATTCCAGAAAACCACCGATGAAAATTTATTTACCCTTAGATATAAAGAATGTGTCAAACAAATATTATGTAAAAGCCTGTAAAAAATCTGATTACGTGAAAATTTAAAGTCTGGCTGTAAATTCTATTTTTACCATTTTTATTTTTAAAGATGATTCATGTTGAGTTTGTAGTCAACAAATTGACTTTTGAAAGTGATGATAGATTCATTTCATTTCGTAAACAGTTTGACTTATTTTGACTATTTATTACGCGGTGGGAAGCTTCGTGTGAACGGTGTGGTAGTATTTTTGATTTTAATGAGGATGGAACTTTTCATGTTCGGAATGTTACCTATACGTGAACGGAATATTTTCTCTCTTTACTATATACTTACTTACTTTAGCTAATTTTAATGAGGAGCGTAATCAAAACATGTGTAATAAATGAACGCGCATCGTTCGTAATTAAGTTAAAACTAAATGTGATTTTAGAAGTAATAAAATACCTACTGGTTTAAAAGTGCAATTTTACATTTGTACATAAGATAAAAGTTTTTGGATATTGCTAATGAGTTTTTTTGCCCCTTGTTAACGATAAATTGACTTAGAGGTAGAATTAATTTAAATTTCTAACAAAAGTAGTTTAATTATTTCTGCTTAATTCTTAAAGCCGTTTTGTACAAAGACATCTACTTGGATGTGTTTGTTGTGTTTGATGTCGCCAACAAATTCATCCTTAAGTAATGCAAGTTCTTTAGTGTTTCGAAGCCTCTGATGTCCTCAATTTCAATTATTTTCTGCAGAAAGTTCAGATTAAAACTGTCTGAATCTTTGTAACTTTTCTGTAAAGAAAAAAAGATAACATAAACTTTGATGGAGAAAAAACTTTTATGACTTCTAAGTTTCCTTGCACTTTCCGCATTAACTTAACCAGTGGATAAAACCTGGTGAACAGAAAATGATGGAATTTATGAACATAAAACGAGCTTAGACTTATTTGACTGTACGATACATACCCATTTGATTCAAAATGACATTGCAACAATGTGGTCCTATTTAACTTAAATAAGCTTATGTTATAATGATAACGTAGATAATTTAGGGATAACGTAGATAAAAGGTTTCTTTATACATACAAAAACCTCTTCTAGTACTTTAAAACAAGTTTTAGTCTACAAAAAGGTTGTATGTCATAAAACCTTTTATAAAAAAAAACTACAAAGATAAAAAAAAAGAAGAGGTTGTTCGTATTTTAAAAAGAACCCTCAGCTTCTGTACTATTATAGATCAAATCTATTTCCATACCACTTACAAAAAGTAAATTAGTAAACCAGTAAACTACCCATAATGCTGTGGAGTTCCAGCGGAGCGCTACAAATAGTGGGATTAGATATGGAACAGCTGGAAAGCTGTGGAACGCGGGGAGTTCAGTTTTTTGAATTCTGAATCTAGATTCGAAGCATAAGTTTCGTGTGGAAAGCTGCACAGCTTTTAGTAATATGGTATTTACTTTTCAAAAAGTGTCAGTGATTATTTGTAGGTACCTACTTCAGTTTTGAGTCAATAATCGAGGTAGTTGAAGATGTAGCTTAAATACAATCAATTACATGTTTAATAATATACAGGGTGCTGGTGGGTCATTTTCGATATCTTAACTGATATCTTAACTTAAACCTCTGTCCCTTTACTGCCTTTTACAGTATGCCCGGGAAGAGAAGCAGCTGGCACATTCTATGTTTTTCTTTGGCTCCCAGTCCAGCATGGAAGAATTTTACTTTTAAATACCGAATTTAAGACATGATACTTAGTATTAGATTAAAATAATATAGTAATAGAACGTGAATGGAACAGTGAGCGTGTGCCTAGTAATAAACATCAACCGTCCTTTTAACGTAGGGACTGGGCTCGTATTTCCGTTTTGACCGTTTTTTATCTCGTGATCCTTTTCAATTTCGTAATAACATTTCGCAACATGTTTTTCGCATGAAACTGTCAATTTTACATTGGTTCACTTTCAATACATTATTGTCGTGGAGTTATTTATTAAGTCAGCCTGGTTTTCTTCTGAATATCCTAATTAGTGGCCGAGTAGTGCTTATGTAAAGTATCTTGATGTAATACAACCATTACGACCAAGTTTTGCAACAATTGTAACATCACTTGAAAAACGAAAATTCTTACCTTGATCAGTGGTCTCGCGCCTGTAATTTAATGTTGCTAGTAAATCGCACATTGTTATACTTTTTAAGAATATACACATACTAGACAAGTTTTTAAGATTATGAGCAGCCACAGGCAGCTCCATACTTTTCTTTATCACAGTAGAACATTAAATTAGAAACTATGAAAAAAATAGAAAAATATGAAAGGGCAGCGAAATGAATGAAAGAATTCGGGAAATTTATGAAAAAGTACAAAAGTCTCCACCATTTTTAAATGGCTGAGTAATTCGCCAAATAGATACGATTTTCTTACAGTCTTACATCCGGATCAACTCCAAATAACGGGTTATCTATTCATTACGACACACCTTGTATATGACGTATAACAATGAATTGTAGAGTCAACAAAAAAAAAACAACTTGAATTAAAGGAGCAGACGACTATCTTTGAAAGTCATTTTTTTTTTTTAATTTACCTCAAGAATTAATTAAAGCCTTAAAAAGGTAGAGAAAATCGCTATTTAATGAAAAATATTAGACCGCCGACCTTTTTGATCATACGAAATGCTTTTCTATGAACTTAGCCAATGTAGGGTCCGGCGAAAATCACTCGTCAATTTTACACTCGAAAGATTTCAATTACATCACAAAATGATTACTTTGAAAAAGTTTAATCTTTCAAAGACTCCACAAAGTTAATACTGTCTCGGCGAAATAATTTGTTTATTCACCTTTGTACAATCCAATTCAATTTACTTCAACAACATTGACAGTCTTTGTTCTAGCGTCACTAATATAAGCTTTTTGCAAATTAAGCTAGACATTCTGAGATAAGCTACAGATAAGCTTCAATTGTTATCAAATAATTTCGTTAACCAATTTATAAAACACTGGACTGAGAGCGAAAGGAAAACAGAGAATGTGCCAATTAACGTTTTTGCGTAACAACTTGTCCCTGTAATAGTCTTTCCCCATCATTATAATACCTCCAAACTTGCCAAACGTGACATCACATGATTTTATAGCCTCCGGTGTCTGCCTACCCCATAAGGGATGCAGGCGTGTAGTTATGTATGTATGTACATAAACTAAATTTTACCTATAAAAAGTTATCATTTTAGGCCATAAATATGATGCTACACTATGACATAAATAATAAAATCAAGCTGAGAACCCTTGTTCAACTGAGTTAACTTTATAATAAACTGTTACTGTTTTGGACATATTGTCCTACAACGCCATTGAATTGTACAATAATAGTGCTTTAGTCATTGCCACTGCCAAAAGTCTTTCTTCTGTGAAATTTAGAGGCATCAAAATCAAATTTTGTTATCAACTGTTGAGTTTAAAGTTTGACATATGATATCAAAAAGTTATCTATACATATAATAAAATGGTAGGAAAGTCAAAACTGTACATTGAATATTTTTTTAAAAGAATACTTGGGGTATGATCTACAATCGAAACAGAAACAAAAAATATAGTTTTTAGAATTTTTGTCTGTTTGTCTTTCCGGGATAAACTCAAAAAGTACTGCATGGATTTACTTCAAATTTGGCATGAAGATAGTTAAGAAGTCGGGTCAACATATAGGCTACATATTATCACGCTAGCAGTGTTATAATCGTAGGTGCGTTTGGTGCTGCATAGCGTTCACGCAGACGACGTCGCGGGCAGCAGCTAGTAATTTATATGTATATAGATACATATAATCATACATCATCACAACTCTTTGTTATGAGCCCACTGCAGAGCACGAGTCTCTCCCCAGAGTGACAAGGAGGTATAGGCCATTATTCACCAAGTTGGCCTAGTGCTAGGTGGCGGATGTCAAAATGGCATTCATTTCAGGGCGCCGAAATGGCTTATAACAAACTCTAACAACTACTGTATGCAAGTATACAGCACACGGGACTGACTGCTTAACGTGGTCTCCGAAGCATGGAAGTCGGCAGCCAATCCAATGTGGGAATCGAACCAAACTCTCGACCACCAGCATCTATGGCAGAGCGCGTTACAACTCGTTCGTAAGTGTTGATTGACATTATGTCATTATGTCTTTAAGTCATTTTACAGACTTGTAATTTCATTGATAATTCGATTTTCAATTTTTAGTTACTTGATCACCGGTTAGATTCTTTAATATTTGTTTGGTTTGGTTCATTTTTATCCACATCACTCTAATTCATTCATAATAATTATAAAAGAAATTCTAGAAACCTAGGTATATTTTCTATTTAAAAAACCTATCTACCTTTATTAAAATACTCATTTCATTCTATCAATTAAAAAGTTAAACTAAAACACTGCTTTTTCCACAGTACGCGTAATTTCACTTCTCTCAGACTTATACCGTTATTTCTACGAAAAGACCGTATTAGCTTCCATTACAGATGAATATCTAAGTAGCAGTTATCAACTAGCATAAAAAATAACTTTTCTTTGTAAGGAATTTTTATATGAAATATATCCTAAAAGTGCTACAAAACTGAACTCTCGTTAAGGGCTGTTACCCCGCCTTCTTCGATAATACCTTTCTATATTGGCACTTGTCGCTTCGGAAAAGGCCCTTTTACTACCCTTGTACTTGCAATGAGATTTTGACCCATTTTTTAAGGGTTTTCTTACGCAAGCCACTTTATTTTCTTTGTTAAGAAAGGTGAAGTGTTTTGGCTAACGAATTCGGCTTTTATTATTTATTTGTGAGTAACAATTCAGTTCATTTGAAAGTCAATACTTGTCGTCAGCAACATTTTTGAAAGAAAAACTGATTAATACTTGTATCTTTTTTAAATTAAAATATTACTAAATAACAGGCCATAAATATATAAAACGCTGGACCAAAAATCCTTTGGTTTCTAAAAAAGTATTTGAACAAACGAGTAAGGAATTATGCCTCAGACGCCAGTTGTTACGGGTTCGATTCCCGCACGGAACAAGAAAAAAAAAGTTCCGGGTTTGGGCGTTTATCTATGTATGTATATAGACTATATATAGGTGGCTAAAAATCAACCCTGTATATATATATATGTTCCCCCCTAGTTCGCTACATGGTATCTCCTAACACAAGCTCAGCTTACCTTGAGGCCATGTAGTTGGTGTGATTGTCTGGGGATTTTATTTTTATTTTTTCAACACACTTGCTCGTAAAATGAGCCTAATTCTATTGAATTTAGAACTATAAACTGGGCTATAAGTCACGTGTGCATAATATATTATACCCTAGTGCATAATATAATGAATCCTACAAAGTTGAATTGTACCTTTGTGCAAATTAAATGCGAGTAAACAGAGCATATTTTATTGATCCGGGTTATACATTAATTTTTTTCAGAAACAACAAAGAGGTTTTATACCACTTCGAATCCATATACATTTTTAAATGTTTACGCCTTATATTAGTTAAACAAAATTGTATATCAAACAAATTATTCACAATTTACAATAATTTGTTACAAAATATTAAAATATTTGGATTTACCACTCCAAATTAAATATTTTCATGTAAAATAGGCTGTATATGCTATACAGCCATTGACACATTTGGCGGAAAAAAAAACCTACGCGCATGCGCGAAGTTCGGCGCCATTTTTCAATCACAATTCACAGCTTTGTTATCAAGTGTGTTTGTTATTTTATGACTACGTATGTCTGTCTTTTACTCACAAGTGTGTTGAAAAACGTCGTATATAACTCGTGAGCGTTGCTAATTACAGTCTCGGCTCATTATTAAGCCCTCGCCTGCGGCTCGGGCTCAAATCACAGCCTCGACTGTAATTAGCAACTTCGCTCACTTGTTACATAATATACTATTATTTTAGTCTTAAAGTTATTAAGACAGGCAACGCAACGGTTTGATTATTCGCCTATGAAAGAGATCGATAGAAATGTGTACAAAGCTTCTTTAGATAAATGTATAATTTAACTTACATCTACATTGAGCATGATTCGTTTAAAGTTATTCAATAGGCATGTCATTTATTTTGGACCTTATAACTAAGCAATTTATTAGTCACAATATTTATTTGAGACTGATAGTGTATGTTTGAGTAATTTATATATTTTCAATATCTCCCTACATCTAAACTTAACGAGCCACAAACAAAAACAGAATTTAAGTGCCAATCGAGCCACTGAGCGCACGCCGCGCTGCTTTCTCAGCAAACAAAAGATCTACTCGAGTCGAGTTAATCCTTTATCTGCAGATGAGCTCGTAACAACCGCCGCGATATGATGAAACTTCCCAGATTCAGTAAAGTTAAATCTACATTAAGCGTTAACCTAAGTTTTCTCCTTTTAATGAATAAATTTGGGTAGAGTTTTAACTCAATTTGGGGCAAGGATTTCTGGAAATACCGCTGTCAGATAATGTTTATTAGAGAAATATTATTGACAAATCTTAAATGTAACAAACGCGAAGTTAAACTAAATATAATCAATGTAATTGCCCATGGAATAAATACCTTCTAGTCTAACATACATCGTAGGTATAGCAGACGTTTTTATCTATACATACTATCACTAGTACTAATACATACATCGTATATGTATGTTAGACTGATATAACCGACTTCCAAAAAAGGAGGAGTTTCTCAATTCGTTTGTAAGTTTTCTTTGTTACACGATATTTCAGACAATTATAAATCGATTTTAAAAATTCGTAATTCATATGATAGAGGATACTTTATAGTTGGTCCCATATAAATCATCGAAATCGGTTGGATACTTCATTGAACATGTATGATTTCGGGAATGTTTACGTGGATGACATTATTAGTCAGCCAAAGTGTTGACGTGAAGTCGGTTTTTTTAATGCTCTGCATTCGTTGATTATTAATTGTTAACATCTCATGGTAAATATTGCCTGAAATAAACGAATATTAAATTTTTATTAAAATTCACGTATTTCGATCAAAATTCAACTTTTTCCTTCGCTAAGCCATACACGGCTTTTGAATTATTAGGAAAATTATAGGCAAACTATTGGTGCAGACTTGATTTAATTTCTTAGAAACGATATCGGGATTTTCATTTCAAGTGATACTAGTTGTCTGTTGAGTAACTTGAGAGGGTGAAATATTAAAATCCTTGCTGCGCTTTCTAATATAAGTAGATGATTTGGAATTAACCGAACATGAGCTATAATTTGCACTATATGTTCTTTTAATACATTTCATGAGTTGTCAAAAATCTGACAGGTCAGCTATGAATATTACTCTTTCTAAAGTGCCTGAAAGGTAAGTAAGTGCTTAGCAGGTGCCTGTCTTAGTTTCTGTTTTGATCGAAACCTCTTTGTTAAGTTTAACCACCTATGTGTTAGTTGTTGGATCGAATAGGACCGGCTTGAATGGGGCCGTTAGTTGTACACGTTGACTGTCTTTTGTTCTGGTTCACTAATCTGATGCGATCATCGGGGTTGAATAAAACGTTGCTGGGCCGTCTAAGGAAATCTATAGGATCTTCTAGACTGATCTCGGGACAAAAAGTTCGTTCGAAATAACTATATTCAGTGGTAAATATAAGGTAAATTACAATTTAAATGAATTCTAAATTAACGTTTTTAATCCGCGCTAGTCAGCGTATAAAACTTAAATATAAAACAATAGTTATATCAGTTTATAGATAAAAAAATATCTAAATATTAAACATCAAAACTTTTCCATTAATTTAACAGCATTGCAAAACAAACATTTCGTTCTTCTCAATCATCATTAAAAAATTCCCCGAACACCAAACTTACCGCTAAAATTCCAAAAACTTGTAATTCACCACAAAAACACGTCTACTTATTTGAAAACGAAAACTTTTACAATAAACTGCGTTAGTAGGGATGTTCAACCTATTACCAACTTGCAGGAAAACCCCAAAAAACTTTTACAGATTCATCCCGAAGCCTTTTAGCCTAATACTCGTTGTGTTTAACCCGTGTATACAACATATGTCCCAATTACCTTGTGATTACTTCCAGGTCAGTTGGTTGTGGGGAAAGACCCTGAGTGCAGTAGCATGGAAACAGAATCTGGTGGAGGGGTCATCACTCGAATACATCTGTTTTAGGATGTATGTTGAATGGAAAATAAACGAGTGTATAATGGATTGAGGTGTCAAAATTTATGTGTGGTTTATTATGTGGTCATAAATAAAGTCAGGAATTTATTCATTTACTTTCCTCTGAAAAAATGTACTTTGTGTTAAATGTTGTTAAAATACTTTATCTGTATCTTCAAGCTGATGAAATTTAAAATTTAAATCAAGACTTTACAGCTTGGAAAATTGAATTAATAAATTGAACAATTAAATAATTGTGATCTTTTTTAAAAAACTACGATTATGTAGTTTATACGATATACAGAAAATTCCGAGGACTGAGATACAGGCTCGGTGCATTAGGCCCGCAGTTCACTACGCCACTGCTCATGAGCCCCCTAGGCTTTGCGAAAATGAAATAAAAAAGAGTCTGCTACTTTTATACAGGGTTAATTTTCTCTACGCATCAATTTCAACAACAATTGTTCTACGACTTCTTACATATCCTGATAAATGACACATAAATTTAAAAAAAGAAAAGCGTTTTCTCCTAACTTTACATTTTGTAAGAAGTGCCTATTCTTATTTTGAAGCGATATTTTATTACGCAAGGTGCGTGGCATACCTACGCTCAGAGTAAATAGAGCTACGCCTCTTACCCGTGACTATAAATATTTTTTGTATGGGAAAACAAAAAAATCAAAAACTATTAATTTTAATAATTTGTAGAACAAAGGTTGTTGGGATTGATGTGGAAAGACTGCCAGCAAGAGGTGATGCGTTTATTAAAATTAACCCTGTATACATACATTACAAGGCATTTAAATTCCTAATGGCCTCCGAAATAAAATTCGCATATAAATTGTACTTAAATTTTAACAATCATTAATTCAAAACATAAGACAAAATACTTTTAATTTCTCTTTATGATTTACTAAACGAATATTTTGTATTAACCTTTATTACACACCACCTCCAAATAAATTTGGTTAGTTGTGACTTGACAAAATAATCAACGAATGCAGAGCATTAAAAATTTATACATATTAAAAAAAATCATGACGTAAGTATTTTGGGACCAACTGTATCTTCTATGATATGAAACAAGAATCATCAAAATCGGTTCACCCAGTCAAAAGTTATGAGGTAACAAACATAAAAAAAAACTTACAGACGAATTGAGAACCTCCTCTTTTTTTGAAGTCAGTTGAAAAGAAACTTTCATAAAGTTCAACATCTTGCATTGCCAAAACAATACAAAATAAGAAAAGAAGAAATCGACTTTTTCAGCACAATGTACTAGTAATAAATGCACCTTTACCGTAAACATTGACACAACACTTGTGCTAAATTGTTCAACCCTTTTACTCGACTGCCGAAACAATTTTTCCTTTGAAAAGAGGTGCTGTGGAAAAATAGAAGGAATGGCCTTTGTTTTATCTGAGCTTGTGAGTTTTCAAGCCACGGCGAATGTGTAGAGATATGAATTATTTAACGTAATTTTCAAGATTCATAAAAAGTACTTTTATATCCAGCTATATCGCTGAAAGTGTGATGATCAGCGATGGCTTTGTGGTGCGTTGTGTTTTTGTTTTGCCGATTTCTGTAGCTCACTACTTTTTGGATGGTTGGTATTTTTATGTGCTTATTTTATTTACTCATAAGTTTAAGATCCTTTTAATCTACTGCTTATAAATATATTATTTGTGGGCTAACTTACTCATATAAACTTTCTTACCCTACTTCGGGGTTGATTTAAGAAAATCAGAGTTGTACTGTCGCTGTGAAAGCATAACAGAAATACAGACAGAATTTCGTATTTATAACATAAAGTAACTAATGTCTCAATTGTCGCCATCTTTACTCTCTCCTTATAAAAATATTATAATCAAATAAAACACTTTTTAACCGGATTTATCGCGTATATTTACATTTTAAATTTTGACTCGACGTTTCGGTGTCTTTGATGATGTATAACTTTTTCAACTTTTTCAATCTATCAATCCGACGCTTGACACCTCAGTCGCTCGTGACCACGGGGTCTGCAAAGACACCGAAACGTCGAGTCAAAATTTAAAATGTAAATATACGCGATAAATCCGGTTAAAACGTGTTTTATTTAATAGTATGAATCGCGAAAACTTACGACAATATTAATATTATAATCATCCACCTATACAGGGTGACTGGTGATAAATTTTAGATACTGAAGGAGAGCACTCTGTACTCGATTCTGGTCACAATTATGTAATAAAAGTAGGTACTTAATTTACTAGAATTCCTATAAATAAATAAAGTTTTCTTACTACTTCATTTACTTACGCTTGAGTCACTCGCGATACGTGACCTGGCACGCGGATCGCTGCCAACGCTAGTGTAACAATGCGTTGCGTAATCAATTCTTTAACTTTTGGTTAAGTTTTATTAGTAAAAGTACTTTATCAGTAAAACTTTATCAGTACTATTATCAGTACTTTATCAGTAAAGTATTCCGTTGGAATTATAACAATTCATAACATAAGGTATGATTCAATAAATACCCTACGAAGTAACTTTTGCACAACGTAAACGTAAAGTGTGATTGAGATTGAGATAATTTCTTGCAAATGTTATGAATTGTTATAATTCCAACGGAATATCATTTTATTGGAATATAGCTACGTAAAATAAATAAATGCCATTTTTAGAAGCCTCCAATACGATTCTAATGTAACGGTGACGGCACTACAAGGTTATGTTGTGAAAATTACTTTCAGTGTCATAGGGATCAAGGTTCGCCGCGCCGCCGGGTATAATATTTATTTTTTATTACAATTTTTCTCTTCATGTATGATCTCAAACTACAACGTCCTCGGATTTCGAAATTGACCCACCAGTCGCCCTATATAATGTTCCATTGCTACGTATCAAGTAGACACAGCTTATGTATAGCACACAACAAAGTCAGTTGGAGTGTGAAAATAAAGTAAAACCATTTAAACCTGCTCTATCGAGCTATCGCATTCGCATTGATTGAGAGGGCTCCATTTTAACATCAAAGAGATACCGACATAAAAATGTTACGTTTCGAAGCTTTTACATATTTTTTTTATTTATGTAGCTTCCAAAGCCTTTGATGTCATTAATTCAGTAGTTAATGTGAATGGTTTGGAGTTTTAAGTCAATTAAATTTTGATTTTTTGTGTGTACATTGAATTTTTGGAGACTTTGTTTTTATGTTATAACTTAAAACTTGAACTCATAAAATGTAGGTTTTTAATGACTGTGCCAAAACGAACCAATAAATATTTTGGTATCGCATATTTTTTTAAGTAGTCCTTTCTGTGATCACTTCTCCGTATTTTTTTAAATTTTATCTTTAATTTAGCCGGTTGTATGGTAAACTATAACATAACATATAACGTCACGCCTCTATCCCTCATAGGGTACGCAGAACACCAGAGGTTATAAGACCATCTGATGTCACGTTTGTCAAATTTGGAGGTATTATAAAGATGAAACAGACTATTGTAGTGACAAGGGGTCAGCCTATCGCCCATAAAACACGCAAATAAAACCTCTGTCCCTTATCTGACTTTTACAGTATGCCCGGGAAGGGAAGCAGCTGGCACATTCTATATTTTTCTTTCGCTCCCAGTCCAACATGGTAGCAAGGTAAGCTATAATTCAACCAAAAATACATAACAAAATTTTAGTATGCATGTAGCGGAAAGACAACTCATTCGAGAGCCTCTCCGCATTGCCTCCTTAAGGCAGTGATCATCCTTTAAGTGATTCAAATCATTCAAGTAATCTTCTGTACAGTTCATTTATGAAGATAAAAAAAATATTATTCTTTATAATAAATTAAATAAAATCCCGAGACAATCACACCAACAAAGTAAGCATAGCTTGTATTATGGGATGAAAAAGCAGCTAAAATATTCAAACCAAGTACTTATATCGTTTCAGCTTTATATGTAGATACTTTCCACTTAATCAAAGGAACAAAAAAAAAATAATCATCTAAAAACTTCGCATTCCGTCAATCATACCTTCAATACTCAAACGTCTGAACAAAGCCTCTACCAAAATCCTATCAATCAAACCACGTAAAAAAGTACAAAAAGATCGTCAACCGTAAAGAGTTCCAAATTAAAACAATCAATCACGGAATACAAGAGTCACTCAGACAAGTGAATGGCCGAAAGAAATGGCTTCCGTTTCCTGTTGCTATGGCAACCTGAAAAGTTAGGTTCGTAGAAGATCTTAACGGCTGAGTAACTTCTGACCAGATTTTAATTTGAGCCTTCCACGGGATTATCATGGTCATTTTATTTTATTTCTAACTAACGCAGACACTCAAATGATGTAAGTGTGGTATGTTCATTTATAATGTGTTATGTGGCAGATAAAAGAGGGAGAGATAAAAGATATCTTCCATGCTGGACTGGGAGCGAAAGAAAAACGTAGAATGTGCCAGCTGCTTCTCTTTCCGGGCATACTGTAAAAGTCAGTTAAGGGACAGAGGTTTTAAAGGCGTTTTTGTGGGCGATAGGCTGACCCCCTGTCACTACAATAGTCTCTCTCCATCTTTATAATACCTCCAGATTTGTCAAACATAACATCAGATGGTCTTATAACCTCTGGTGTTCAGCCTACCCCATAAGGGATACAGGCGCGTGACGTTATGTATGTATGTAAAAGAGGGACATTTCTTTCATATTTAGATGATATTGGAATAAGAATAACAATCCGTTGAGCCTTTCTGCAGCGATTCTGAGACTCGGTCAAAATAAATAAAGCTTTCATAACTCAAAAGCAATGTGTTCGTGCTATTGCTGATGTTGATTCGTGGACAACATGTAAGCTTTTATTTAAAATTATGAAACTTCTAACCGTTCCAAGCATGTACATCTATGAAACAGCAATATTTGGGAAAAGGCATCCTGAATTTTTTGTAACTTAAAAAAGATGTATTGTGTTTCAGCACTAGATTTCCAAACAGACTATGTCTTCCGAATATCAAAACTGAAATATGTCGTAGAAATAGCCCAATAATGTGCATTAGAATTTTCAATAAATTACCTGGAGATATCAAAACGCTGCCACTTAATATACGTCTTACGACAATGGCTAATTAATCAATGTTTTTATGACATTAATGATTTTTTTAAACTATAAATTTGACATAGATAAGAATGTAAATAATTATGACATGGAGTGTTACGAGTATTATATATATATTTTTTATAATAATATTGTTATAGTAATAATATATTAATACATTGTAAATAAATGCATAAGATACCAATATTGCATGCTGTAAAGTATGCGCTCATACTATAATGTCATCAATCCGTTCATCGGAGTCCGTTTCTACGCAGGGAGATAGCAACCGCATGAACTATCAAAACCCTATAATAGTATATTATGTAACAAGTGAGCGAAGTTGCTAATTACAGTCGAGGCTGTGATTTGAGCCCGAGCCGCAGGCGAGGGCTTAATAATGAGCCGAGACTGTAATTAGCAACGCTCACGAGTTACATACGACGTTTTTCAACACACTTGTGAGTAAAAGACAGACATACGTGGTCATAAAATAACAAACACATTTGATTACAAAGCTGTGTATTGTGATTGAAAAATGGCGCCGAACCTCGCGCATGCGCGTAGGTTTTTTTTTTCCGCCAAATGTGTCAATGTCTGTTTTGCATATACAGCCTATTTTAAGTGAAAATGTTTAATTTGGAGTGGTAAATGCAAATATTTTATAACAAATTATTGTAAATTGTGAATAATTTGTTTGATATACAAATTTGTTTTACTAATATAAGGCGCAAACATTTAAAAATGTATATGGATTTGAAGTGGTATAAAACCTCTTTGTTGTTTCTGAAAATATTTAATGTATAACCCGGACCAATAAAATATGCTCTGTTTACTCGCATGTAATTTGCACAAAGGTACAATTCAACTATGTAGGATTCGTTATATTATGCACTAGGGTATAATATATTATGCACGCGTGACTTATAGCCCAGTTTATAGTTCTAAATTCAATAGAATAACGCTCACTTTACGAGCAAGTGTGTTGAAAAAATATTACCATACTTTCCGCAATGAATTGATTTGATTTGCTTGAGAAACAAACATCCTCACACAAATCCAAACTTTCACATTTATAATATTAGTAAGATAAGATTAATTGTATACTAAATTATCGTTTGATTATTTAGTGCTCAAACGTATTTAAGAATATTTGTAATACAACTCTGTATTTGCAAAACTTGACTAGATCAAAGAAAAAAGAAATAGCACTCCACGAGTTTTCTCTTCATTTAGACCGATATTGCTTTCACCGCCTGTCCAATTGTGTCGCCACTTATCGACTTTAATAAATAATCCCCAGGCCAGACTCAATTCAATCTACCGTCTATTGTAACAAAGATTATTGGATTTCTTCTGATTGCATTTTAATTACTCACCTTCATTTGAAAAGGATAAATAAAACTTTAAAATTAGACGACCGGCTGGTGTAATTAATAAAAAACTTTACACTCCAGGGTTCTAATCCTGGTAAATATTTGAGTGATGAATACAGATATGAGCCGTTAAAGTCATGGATATTTTTTCGGTATCTAGGATCGATAACAGAAGCTCTTTTGGTCTAGATTATTTGACGTGAGTGATAGAAATATTTACTTTTATCAACCAACTTCCAAAAGGATTATCGATTCGTGTGTACTTTTTTTCTGTCTTTGTTACACGATCTTTTGGACAATTGCGAATCGATTTTATATATTCTTCTTTCATGTGATAGAAGATTCAGAGGTGGTTTCATATAAATTTCATCGAAATCGATTGAGAATGTTATGAAAAATTTTTTTGGGTACGGAGAATATTTACGTTGACGACCTTATACTTCAGCCAAAGTTTTGGACGTGAAGTCGGTTGTTTTAATGCTCTGCATTCGTTGATCATTGTTTTCAACTGACTTCCAAAAAAGGAGGAGGTTCTCAATGTATGTTTTTTTTGTGTCTTTGTTACACGATATTTCAGACAATTAAGAATCGATTTAAAAAATTCCTAATTCATATGATAGAGGATACTGAATAGTTAGTCCCATATTTTCATCAAAATCGGTTGAGTACTTCATTGAGAATTTCAAATTATTGAAACAATATGTATGATTTCGGAGAATGTTTACGTGGATGACATTATAAGTCGGCCAAAGTTTTGTCGTGAAGTCGGTTTTTTTAATGCTCTACATTCGTTGATTATATTATTTACTATCTATATTACGTGAAGTTCTGTGGTGGTACATGTTAATTATGGTTGAGTAACCGCTGTGTTCGTCGCTCTACAAGTAATACCAGCCATTTATTCTTCCCAAGGGTGTCGTAAGAGTCCATCAAGAGGAATGCTATTCAAAACTGGAATAGTCCTTAAACTTGGACCTTAATTTACGTTAATTAGGTTTGTTTGGGTCTGAATGTCTCAAAACTATTAAAAGTATCTATTTTTTTCTTGTAAGTCAGTTTCTATTTTTCTAAGCTTTTTAAAATTTCTTTCAACTTCAGGCTGACATTATTATTATTATTTTATATTATAAGGATAGGACGTTTGTCTTCCATGCCACCTGCTGGAAAGTGCGCATGAAGACTATGGTGGTACACGTCCAACCCTGAGAAACCTATTCGCTCGACACTTAAAAGTTTAAGGACTATAGTGGCCAGGAAAAACAGACGCAGGCAGACTGTTCCACACCTTGGCAAACCGTACCAAAAAGGAACTATCGAAGCGTTTTGTTCGACTTCTTGGTAAATCCACTATATAGGGATGTAAGTTCTGTCTGCGTCTGGTAGTCCGGTGGTAAAAAGGAGTGGGTCCAATTTGGTCAAAAAGAGCACTCGCACACTCACCAAAATGTAACCTATAAAAAACTGTCAAACAAGCAACCTTACGACGATGCTCTAGCGTCTGCAATTTTTTTTTTGTAAGGTTGTCGTTATTGATAAGTTTTCAGGCTCTTCAGTCAACAGAGTCTAGCGCTTCAAGTTGGTATTTGGCAGAACCATCCCAAAAGTGACTACAGTACTCCATGCACGACCTCACTTGGACTGTGTGTAGCTTGTGCAGCCGTTCAGGGCTGAAGTACCGCCGGACCTTCGAGATAATACCCAATTTTTTGAAAGCCATTTGAGCCATAGACTCAATTTATTGTCCGAAGTTTAATTTGGAAGTCATAGTGACGCCCAAAAGCCTTAGATGGTCGGTGATGGGAACAGATACATCCTGAAAAGTGGGCGTAAAGGTAAAGGTGCTCTTTTTTGCGGAAAATAGACACGCTTGCGTTTTGGAGGCATTGAATTTGACCGGGTTGGACTCGCCCCAATTGGACACATTCCGCAATGTCGAATCAACCCGCTCAATCACAGACTCTCTCAAAATCTGGATTTCATGGGCGCTCGCATATATATCTCGCAACAACAGTGCTGTCATCAGCGTATCCAATAATGCCTGGCATTAGGAGGTCATTAATGTGCAGCAAGAATAAAGTTGCAGAGAGATTACGCATTGTGGGACCGAACTGAGGTAATTGGGGTGGGATTTTTCCTTGGCTATCTAGACGAGAATTTTCCGCATGGCAAATAAATCTGCTTTCTCCTTAGCAGTGTGGGCCAGAGAACCGTCAGGTTATTTGCAATTATTTATTATGCAAAAGGTACGCAAGATGGAATTTCCAAGCGTTCAAATTGACACTTTCAAGTTATACCGATAACCGATATCTTTTATGACGCACTAATAGTTATATTATTGAAAATGGAAAATCAATAGATAGGTTTCCCTTCCATGCTGGACTGGGAGCAAAGGCAAAACATAGAATGTGCCAGCTGCTTCTCTTCCCGGGCATACTGTAAAAGTCAATTAAAGGACAGAGGTTTAATCGGAGGTTTTTGTGGGCGATACGCTGACCCCCTGTCACTGCAATAGTCTCTCTCCATCATTCTTATGCCTCCAAACTTGTCAAACGTGACATAATATGGGTTTATAACCTCTGTTGTTCTGCATACCCTGTCGTTATGTATGTAGGTTTTCCTGACCTCTACAGGCTGACTGGTGGGTCACTTTTGAAATTCAAGGACGTGATAGTTTGAGATCATATATGAAGAGAAAAAATATAATATAAAATAAATATTAATTATTTACTAAGTAAACTTAACCGAAAGTTAAAGAATTGATTACGCAACGCATGGTTACGCTAGCGTTGGCAGCGATCCGCGTGCCAGGTCTCGGGCCGCGATTGACGTAAGTAAAGTAAAAAGTAACAATTCTAGTGAAAAATTAAGTACCTACTTTTATTACATAATTATGATCAGAATCGAGTACAGACTGCTCTACTTCAGTTTCTAAAATTTGTCACCAGCCACCCTGTATAGTCTTTATTCTTTTCAGTGAATACCCTAGTCTTCATGAAAATATTGTAATCTTTGATTTTATTGACGAAATACAATAAAAATTGTAATTATCTTCAAATTCTTTGATTTTATTAACGAAAACTGATTCTACTATTAAATTATATACAGTAATTCTATCTAGCTACTGAACAAACTTAACATTCTCATTCAGCAAAACGTTCACAGCTGATTTATTCTCGAAGTAATCAAAATAAATTAACATACCCAGAGAAAGTCGTAAACTTGGGTAAAGTCGACGAAAATTTTAAGGGGAGAGCATAAAATAAAAATTATTAACAAGAAAATCAAGTCGTCACCACCGTCGCGGCCATTATTGTGGGAAGGTTGTTCTTCTGAGCGACGCTTTTATTATGAAAGATAGAAGTGGCAAATGTAAAACGTGTTCAAACGGAGTTAGTGTGAGGATAAGGTGATAGCAGGATTAGAAGTGGAAATATGAAAAAAATCTGAAAATTATCACATTGTACTAGAATCAATTAATTTAATAGGTTAATAATTATTAGGTTACATGTATACCTAAATATGAAGTAACTTCAAGTCTACATTTTAGTTTTGTTAGCTTTTATCTACTTTTGTAATTTTATCATTTTAAACAAAGTTGATTGTAAAATTTTTTGATGTGAACAATTTTCTGGAAGTTTTTTCGATATTTAGCCTTTGAAGACCGTTTTTCACAGGATTTGAAACTTCTTTTTGGATACATAAACTGCATTAATTCAAAACATTATTTAAAACAATTCAGGTAAGTATGAAAAATATTTTGCAAAAATTTTGGCAACAAACCCAAACAAGGACTCTGGCGAAGGACGCCAGTGACCCTACATTCCTTGCATTTTGAATTACCCTCCCACATTACAAAACTTACCTGCCTGGCCTGACGTTTCAGCTTTTGTAAATTAACGAAACCTTCTTAATAATGTATACGAAGGTATGTTAGTCACATGCCACCTGAGCAATGTTACGTTTTTCCTAAGTAACATGAATGTTTAATTTAAATTTGCTATTCATGTTTAGAATAATTGTTATCTCAATTAGAGAAAAGTTTATTCTGCCACCAACCAGCACTAGAGAAGCTTGGTGTTTTGCGGCCCAAACCTCCTCGTCACCCAGGGGAGACACTCACAGCATAGTTCTGCAGTGGGCTCATTATAAAGAGTTGTGATGATTATTCTGACAAGGTTATTCTGTGTAAAGTCACCGTACAGATATTTACAGTAATTCCAATTCATACAAACGGACCAAACGCGAGCTATACCTATGCGGTTCCATCTCGGCATGCGGCCAGTCGCGAGTGTGGCCAAAAAAATGTTTTTTCGACATACAGGGCTTTAGTTTAATATGCAGATTATTTATACTTAAAAATTTAATAGTACATCTTTTCGTACGTCTCAGTCTAGGCGCAAGTATTTTTCTGTCGCTAATTTACAAGACCGATTTGTTATTCAAACGTAAACATGTTTTTTTGGTACAAAACGTATTTTTGTTGAACACTTCCTATTCAATTTACAAAGTATCTTATTTGTATATATAAAAAAAGTATATTTTCAGTCACAAAACTAATTGGAAGTAAATACAAAGTAGGCAAATGTAATTTAAATGATGAAGGCGGGCGGCCCTACCACTTGTGAACGGACTGCGGCGTTGTAGGCATTTACAAAGATGCGGCCGAGTTGAATTACTGTAGATATGTACCGTGGCAAAGTATTCTGCTCTGCTTAATACCTTTAGCAACAAATCTCTACAAGTCACAAGTTTTGGACTGATCTAGCTGGCCTGCTTAAAGTGAGATTTAAAATAAATGGGAAGCTTTTTTATTTGGTTTTTTGAATTATATGCGCTAGGGTCGCTGCTATTTATAATTCCAAATGATCATTTTCTGTTTTTAATTTTAATCAAGTATTGAGTAATGTAAATGTTACATAATACAGGTTGTTCACAAAATTAGGCCTAAGTTCACATAAAGTTTACATTTAAATGTGAACGTAAAAGATAATTATTATAACCACATTTCTAGCATACCGACTGTTTGTTATACAGTTTTATACATAATATTTACGGTAATTCTTCATTCCACAAAAAGCCTAATAAACATGTTTCGTTATCCCGTCCTCACTCAAAGTTACAATGAGGAAATGTAGCTACAGTACTTTGCATCATAAGAAAGCATGTAATAAGACTTTCATTACTCTTTCTAGTTACTTAATATTTAATGACGACCGGCTGGTGTAGTGGTAACATACATTGCCTTCTATGCCAGAATTCCTGGGTTCGAATCACGGCGGTGGCGGATATTTGTGTGATGAACACAGATATTAGTCGTCAAGTCAATATGTCAATATGTATGTTTATATATTTCTTAAGTATATCAGTTATCTAGTATCCATAACACAAGTTCTTTAAGAAACTTAATTTGGGCTAGATAAAGTTGTGTGAGTGTCAGAAATATTTATTTAATAATACTGGACGGCAGCGACAGCGAGAGCGACAGAGGCGCGAGCAGTGACGCGGGGAATCTGGATCTTTCTCGACACCAGCGGGTGAGAGAGCGATTTGTCGCGGTTTCATACAAACTCAATACTTTCTATCGTGTCGCGGAAATCGCTGCCCGCTGTCGCTGTCGCTGAAGTCCAGTTTGCAGCCTTAGTGTTAGAGCGGGACGGTGGTATCCCTCATTTCCCGGATAACATGAAATTCAAAGACGCGTTCTTAGAAAGATTAACGCTTTCGTGTATTTAAATATGAGTAAGTATATTATCTTCGTGATAAATATTAGCATAATGTTTAAGGAGGCTTAATCAAAATTTGTATATTTTCAAGGGGAAATTCAAATATCACAAGCTCTGCTTATTTGGGGCCATGTAGTTGGTGTGATTGTCTGGGAATTTTATATTATTATTATATCTACCATATAGCCCCAAAGTAAAATTTATAGACCTTGTGTTTTAAGTAGAGAACTAGGGGTTAACCTACAACGTACTTTAAATTCGAGTCAGTTAAATAAAAGTTAATTTCCTAAATTTCCTTCGCCTGGGACTCAAACCAAAGACTTATTATAACGCAGGTGAATACTCGAAAAATGATAAATGCAGATCGTGTTTAATTACAAATATATATTAAATTATAATACGTACATCACCTCACGCCTGTCTTCCCTTGGAGAAGGCAGAGACAAGGGAACACAAAGGTATGTCTGACCTCTTTCGCTTCTTCCACATTCATTAATCTTTTCATACATGATCGCCGGTTAAGGGTACTTGTAACTAGGCCCTTTTTAAGAATGTCGCCAATTTGTTGGCAAATGTCGGCATACGTTCGCCTAGGGCGGCCCCTTCTGACAACACCTTTGCTCTTCCATTCTTGCTCTGTACACTTGTTTCGTAAATCTACTATCACTCATCTTTTCCACATGTCCAAAAAACCGTACCCCTTTCAATCTTAGTCACTCCATCTTCTTTCAATCCGCATCTTTTCTTATTTCACTGTTGCGCACCCTATCACTCAATAATAATATGTTATCTATAAACTTATAAATGTATGATATAATCTTCCTTAAAAATACATCACCAAACAGAGGACCTCACTTTTGTCCTCATATTTCTTTTACTAACAAGAAAGGTCTACTAATGAAATATAATAATGAAAAGTTAGCTCCTTTCAGACACAATGGAAAATAGCAAAGAGTCACAAAGTCTTGGGTTCTTTAGCGAATTTATTAGACAAAATTAGAAAAAATATATACACTTAATGTATATATTTTTTTTGTCTTTGAGGTTTTCAAAGGTTAAGTATGAACTAAAGTATTTAGTTTCTTATTATTATAGACAATGTAGGTCTGTACTTTATACAAGGTGTTCTTTCCTAAAAAAATAAATACTTTTTTTGCAAAAATCGTTTCTTTAAATGATACTTATATTTCGTTGCTTCATTCTTCAGATATATTCATTTACCAAGTAGTCCCTTTGACTCACACGGTAGCACGCACGAATTCAAGAGTTATGAAATGACTAAAAAGGTCAAAACACGTGTTTTCGATCGTTTTAGTTAAAATTTTTCACACCAGTCTGGATCCATAGGATGCGCCTCTGTCGAGCTCATTCCTTTTTCGTGCGCGGTAGCAAGTACACCTGTCATAAAAATGCCGAAGAAGACGGCCGAAGAAAAGAAGAATATTATAAACGCAAGCTTAGAAGGTTGGAGCGGAAAAAATCATAGACGTGTGATTTCATACAGACAATATTCAAGAAAAGCATCTAATGTCTCCAGGATCTTAACCTAGCGTTAACGCGAAGAATAAAACACCCGGATGTTGATTTTTTAAATCGACACGGAGGTGGTACCCGGATGTTGATTTTATAAATCGACACGGAGGTATTCAAATACAACGATATTCAAGGAAACTGTCGGCGCCCCAGAGCGACGCTAGGGTGGAAGGGCGCGGGGAGCAGTCAAGAGTCGTTCCCGCGCGCCCGCCGTCTCTGCCTGGCACTCGCATGCGCGGTTCGCCCCCCTGCGTGCCCCGCTACCCCCGCCGCCGCCTCGTCTCGAGCACATCTGCCCGCGCGCCGGCAGCTTTTCTTTCCCAACGCGACGTCGACCGAAGCGTACGCAACCCGCTAATTAAGGCCATCCGCCATGCCATGTTTAACAATATTATATTAGCGTCAAGAGAAATGTAAAACAAGTTATAATACATAACCCTATGTAACTCCTTAATTCGGCCGAATTAAAGAAGCATCAAGTCTACCCCATGCAGTTTCAATTTACAACCCTGGGAGTAGATATCTGGCGACCGTTGACGAAATAAGCGAAGAAGGAGCCGGGCGTCACCACGTGGCTGCAACAGCAAGAGTGCGGGCCGCGTCAGGTTAACCAAGACCTGGCTCCCCGGGCGAAGAAGGAATAAGGGAGGAAGGAGCCGGGTGTCACCAACACCACGTGGCTGCAACCTGCAAGAGTGCGGGGCCGCGTCAGGTTATCCAAGGGGAGTACCGGTCCTTTTCTATCCTATTACCTATTATCGCCTCTATTGTGTGTGATCAGTGTTTTTTTTCAGTGCATTAATTTGCTGTGTTTGCACTATCCGCTCGTTGGCATCTACTTACAAGCTTCTGGGTAACGCATTTATTTACTACGTCCCATGCTAAAGTCGTTTCTAAATTTAAATTGCAAACCTTCGAGTGTTAATTTAGTTTAAATTGGTCCGTTCAAATAAAAAGCTATATACAATTATAGCTACTGTAAAGTTCCTTACTAACTGTAAACTAAAGTTTCTCGCCCAAGTTAGTTAAAATATTGCAATAATTACGTATTGATTCTCAGCTTGGCTGATTTATCATTGCACCCCCTTGTAACCTTAGCTAATTTATCATTGCATCCCCCTTTGAACTGCGCACGCTTGCTTCATGTGATTAAACATTTAATTTGAACATTTCAGTGAATGCAAAACATCGCGGCAGCCATTTTGTTTGCTGATTTTAGCGCCGCGTCGCGCGTCATCGAGACAGCAAGACACCTGGAGCGCATAACCTACAAGCCACCCTGCACAAAAGGATTGGGTTTGATGCACATAAATTACCTAGTTCCTAGTTCATTGTTACGTCGCTCAATTAATTTAGTCATTTTAAATTAACTCAAGTTTATCTTTAACTTAATTTTAATATTGCAAATACACTGCTCTATTTAGTTGTATTAAATATAACTCAACCATGTCTAAAGACGAGTCGAATGATTTAATGAGGAAAAGGGCTAGTATAAGGGGCCGTCTAACTAAATTGTGTGATTATGTTCAGGACATTGAACAGTCTGAAATTACAAACTTAACAATTAAGGAATTAAAAAGAAGGTTGGACAATTGCAATGATTTAATGATAAAATTTGATGAAGTCCAGTCTTTAATTGAACAAAATTGCATCGATTCCGAGTTGGAAGACCAATTAAACTTAAGAGAAACCATTGAAAGTAAATTTTATTCTGTTACTTCCATAATTGAAAGTTTAATAGAAAGTTTTAATGAGAAATGTGAGAAACCTTTGTGTCAAAATGATTCAACTTCATCAAATTTTCACTCAATTAAGCTCCCTACTATTAAGTTACCATCCTTTGACGGTTCGTACATAAAATGGCTTGAATTTCGAGACATGTTTAACTCTTTGATAAATAAAAATGAGTCCATACCGGATATAAACAAATTTCATTACTTGCGGTCATCTTTGTATAATGGTGCCATTGAAGTAATCAAGTCTCTAGAGTTTACTTCTGTAAATTACAATGTTGCTTGGAAATTATTGTGTCAACGCTATGACAATAAGTCTGTTTTAATTAATAATCATTTAAAGGCGCTATTTAACATTCAGACATTGTCTAAGGAATGCCATCAAGGTTTGCGTAGTCTGATAGACACAATTATAAAAAATTTAAGAGCGCTTAATACTTTAGGACAGCCTACTGACCAGTGGGATCCTTTAATTATCTTTATGGTATCCGGGAAATTAGATGCAGTCACAAATAGAAAATGGGAGGAACACAAGGTTAGCTTACCTGATATTCCTACATTGGAGGATTTTTATAGTTTTATTCGCAGTAGGGCTAATATTTTAGAAACAGCAATAGAATCAAGTGACAGAGAAATATCTAATTACAGTAAAAATAAATTTCATAATAGTAAGAAAAACATTCACTTTAACCAATCAAAGGAGTTTAAAGGGAACACAAATTCCTTTGTTTCTTCCATGGACAATTTAACGGAATGTTTGTGTATATTGTGTGGCGAACAAGGTCATCGCATATATGGCTGCCCTAAGTTTATTAACATGAATATTCGGGAAAGGCGTCACGAATTAGCAAGATTAAATGCATGTTCGAACTGCTTGCGAGAGGGTCACCATGTTACACGCTGCCTCAGTAAAAAATGTTGTAGAAAATGTAATCGAAAGCATAATACTTTACTTCATGGTGACAACCAGGCGGACAATAGGACAGAAAGGACTTCATCCAATGCAATAACACCTAGTCAAAGTGAACCATCGCCAGTTTCACTATCTGCGGTTACAATAAGCCAGGTCCTCTTGTGTACTGCTATGGTGCAAGTAGTTAATATACATACTAGACAGACTTTTCTTGCTCGAGCGCTACTAGATACAGGGAGCCAATCTTCCTTTATAACGGAGTCCTTAAAGGCTAGGCTGGGGCTTCAAGCACAAACTGCTGAACCCCTAAAAATTTCAGGTATTAATACAGTAACGTTTAATGTGTCTGAACGCTGTATATTACATATAAAATCGCATACAAGATCATTTCATAAAGAAATTAAATGTTTGGTTGTTCCACGAATTACAGGCATGCTACCTAGTGCTCCTGTAAACATTCATAACATTAATTTACCGCGAAATCTAAAGCTTGCAGATCCTGAATTCCACCATCCCTCTGAAATAAACATTCTCTTAGGGGCAGATATATATTGGGATATTGTAGGGTCCAAGCGCATATCATTGGGTCTAGGTAGGCCTGTCTTGCTAAGCTCTCATCTAGGATGGTTGGTCAGTGGCCCAGTAGGAAACAGTAATACTGGTCACGTCATGTGTAACTTCAATCAGGAAATTCACAATGATATGAAGCGATTCTGGGAGCTTGAGGAAGTTAATCCATCTAATAACAAATTAAGTTTGGAAGATAAAATCCGTCATACACATTTTTCTGAAAATACTAAGCGTCTAACTAATGGTCGGTTTTCAGTTAAGATGCCATTTAGAGAGGTTCCAGAGAAAGCACTGGGCAACTCTTACTCTATGGCTAGGAAACGTTTTAGCTCTTTAGAAAATAAATTCGATAGGAATCCACAATTAAAGGAAAAATATGTCTCGTTTATAAAGGAATATCAAGAATTAGGTCACTTAAGTGAAATAAAACGCCCTAATTTTGGCTATTATTTGCCACATCATGCAGTGCTCAAGGAGAAGAGCGAAACGACAAAATTGCGTGTGGTATTTGATGCCAGTGCCAAGTCTACTACTGGAAAATCTCTAAATGACATACAATATGTGGGTCCCGTAGTACAAGATGACTTGCTTGCAATTTTACTAAGGTTTAGAAGCCATAAGTATGTACTTACTGGTGACATTAGGCATATGTATAGACAGATTGAACTGCACCCTTCTCAGAGGCACTTGCAACTAATACTATGGAGGGACAACAAAACTGACCCTCTCAAAATTTTACAGCTTAATACTATAACTTACGGAACAGCCTCTGCTCCATTTTTAAGCACTAAGTGCATTAATCAGTTAGCTCATGAATGTAAGGACACTACTATTGCAAATATGTTAGAGCATGATATATACATAGACGATGTGAATTCAGGATGTCAAAATAAAGGTGATATAAGTAAGTTGTATAACGGCCTTATGCAAGCACTATCATCAGCTTGTTTTCCTTTACACAAGGTTCGCACTAATTGTCCTGAGGCACTTGGTAATAAAACATCAACTGAAACTCTTGATTTAAGCAAACATTCAACGGTTTTAGGATTGAATTGGTCACCATCAAGTGATGTTTTAACCTTCACTATAAACTTGAGTTCAGATAAAAAAATCACCAAGCGTACTATCATATCAGAAATATGTAAAATTTTTGACCCGTTAGGGCTCTTATCTGCTTCTATAATTAAGGCTAAGATTATTTTACAACAGCTTTGGAATGAGAAGCTGAACTGGGACGACCCAGTACCACCTTCTATAGCCAATAAGTGGAATAAAATTTCAGAAAAAATGCATAAACTAGCGGAAATAACATTACATAGGTATACATTGAGTAATGAACCAATATTAATTGAACTTCATTGTTTTGTAGATGCCTCGCAGGCAGCGTATGGTGCCTGTGTCTATCTACGCTCTGTTGATAAGGAAAGCAACATCACAGTCAATCTTTTGTGCGCTAAGGCAAGGGTTGCACCTATAAAGCCCACTACAATACCACGTCTGGAGCTGTGTGGGGCCCTACTGGGCGCTCAGTTGTCAGACAAGGTTATAAAGTCGATACATTCTCACAAAATAAGTTCTAAGGTAATATGGACTGATTCTACAGTGGTGCTTGGTTGGATTAAGTCTCAGCCAAGTCTCTTAAAAACGTTTGTTAGTAACAGAGTCATTGAAATTACCGAACTCACTCAGGGTTTCTCGTGGAGGCATGTACCATCTGAGTTGAACCCAGCCGACTTAGCTTCCAGAGGTGTTGACCCAGAACAGTTGCAGCATGAGCCTTTGTGGTGGGAGGGACCCTCCTTCTTGAAGGAAGAGTCATCAGCCTGGCCACAGCGGTTACATAACTCTGTTGCTTTACCAGAAATGAAAGTTTATTTGCAAACAGAGTCCATTTCAGACAAATATTTGAATTTAGGCATCGACTTTAATAAATATTCAAGTTTTAATAAGATTATTCGAATAGTAGCTTACATACTGCGTTTCAGCAATAATTGTAAAACAAAATTCAAGTGTAGTGGGCCTTTGAACACTGATGAAATTAATAAGGGCAGGATTACGCTTATTAAACTTTGTCAATTAGAATCATTTACTGTGGAATTACGAGCATTGCAGACAGGTACACAATTAAATAAAAATTGCAAGGTATTGTCATTAAATCCGTTCATAGATTCAGATGGTATAATGAGAGTGGGTGGTCGAATAAGGGCCTCTAATTTTGAATTTAATAAAAAACATCCTATAATCTTAGACAGTAAACATAGATTTACTTATTTGTTAATGTTGAGTGAACACAATCGTTTATTTCATGCAGGACCGCAGTTGTTGTTATCGACTGTACGTGATAGCTACTGGCCTATCGCAGGTAGAGCCTTGGCGCGGAAGGTGTACAAACAGTGCGTCATATGTGTTCGTTTTCGCGGCCGCACAATACAGCCGATAATGGGAAACCTGCCATCACCTAGAACAAACATTACTTACCCTTTCTATAGCACCGGCACTGATTTTGCGGGACCATTCTTAATATCTAGTAAGAAGGGTAGAGGTAACCGTATAACTAAGTGTTATCTTTGTTTGTTTGTCTGTTTAAGCACCAGAGCAGTGCATTTGGAAGTAGTAAGCGATTTGAGCACTTCATCGTTCTTGCTTTGTCTGCGCAGGTTCATTGCCCGCAGAGGTAAACCAAATGAGATTTTTTGCGACAATGGCACCAATTTTGTAGGAGCAAACAATGAACTGGGTAGGGTTTTGCGCTCCAGTCGTGAGTCCGTACTTGATTTTGCATCCACTGATAGTATCAAGTTTAAGTTTAACCCAGCATATTCACCACATTTTGGAGGCCTCTGGGAGGCTGGCGTTAAGGCTGCTAAATACCATTTAAGAAGGGTGGCAGCTAAAACTTCCATGACTTTTGAGGAATTGACGACGTTTTTTGCACAAATAGAGGCGATCCTCAATTCCCGACCGTTATCCCCTCTCTCTACAAATCCACTCGACCTCACCCCTTTAACCCCCGGTCACTTCTTAACTTCCTTATCGGACGACCACTGACGTCGGTTCCCTCTCTTGCAGCGCAAGACCTGAAGCCAGACTACAGCCGGCTCGAAAAGCTTCGCATCGATTTCTGGGAGCGGTGGCGCATGGAGGTCCTGTCCGAACTGCAGCAGAGAAACAAATGGAAGACCGGCAGCGAGGGCCCCAACATCGGTGACATGGTTGTCATCAAAGAACCAAATTTGCCGCCTCATCAGTGGCGTCTCGGGCGCATTACGCGACTCCACAAGGGCGACGACGGCATCTGTCGGGTGGTCGACGTGTACACCGCAAGAGGCACCATACGCCGAGCTGTTCACTATGTCGTGCTCCTGCCAGCTGAGGAGAAAGTTGAAGCCAGCGGCTGTCAACGGGCGGAGGATGTCGGCGCCCCAGAGCGACGCTAGGGTGGAAGGGCGCGGGGAGCAGTCAAGAGTCGTTCCCGCGCGCCCGCCGTCTCTGCCTGGCACTCGCATGCGCGGTTCGCCCCCCTGCGTGCCCCGCTACCCCCGCCGCCGCCTCGTCTCGAGCACATCTGCCCGCGCGCCGGCAGCTTTTCTTTCCCAACGCGACGTCGACCGAAGCGTACGCAACCCGCTAATTAAGGCCATCCGCCATGCCATGTTTAACAATATTATATTAGCGTCAAGAGAAATGTAAAACAAGTTATAATACATAACCCTATGTAACTCCTTAATTCGGCCGAATTAAAGAAGCATCAAGTCTACCCCATGCAGTTTCAATTTACAACCCTGGGAGTAGATAGAAACTGTTTAATATCTTCAGGAACTTTAACTAGCGTTAACACGAAGGATAAAATACCCAGGATGTTGATTTTTTAAATCGACACGGAGGTGGTAGTACCCAGGATGTTGATTTTATAAATCGACACGGAGGTCAAATAAAAACTAATACGCATGCATGCATGCATAACGTCACGCCTGTATCCCTTATGGGGTAGGCAGAACACCAGAGGTTACAAGACCATCTGATGTCACTTTTGACAAATTTGGAGGTATTATAAAGATGGAGAGACTATTGAAGTGATAGGTGGTCCGCCTATCGCCCACAAAAACGCCTTTAAAACCCAATAATTCAAGCGGAAATACAAACGCTTCCAATTTAAATCTTAACGGTTCTGGTAGTTCCCGTTAACAAAGGCCCTAAACATGGCGAATGTATTCACCAAGATTTAGCTCAAAGATGGCTGCCGTTATTGCGCAAAGGGCTACCCAGAGAGGTTTAAGATCAACCAGATTATTGAAAACCCTTAGTCTGAAACCAAAAATTTGAAGGTAAGCACTTGGGCTCGGAACAACAAGCCATAAGCCAAGCTATGACTATTCTTTGGTTGGATATTAAAGTAAACACAATAAAATTCCTAGTGGAGAATTGCAGAGTTCTGTCTGATTTATATTTTTTTTTTTGAAACTGAAACAAGAACGAAACTGCCATGAAGGTCTAGATTTGTTAACATATTGGAAAATGAAGAAAGGGATAAAAAAGCATGTTGACATGCTTAAAATATCCACATGTCAAGCGAACCCACGCCCGCGGTTTCAAGGTAACTGGACCGAATATCGGCTCGCAACTACGCAACAGTATTATCGTCAGCGCTACGCCGCCGAACTCGGTGGACGATATCAACGAGACAATGATCCCTAGCCCATCGTTAACGCAGGTACATGGCTTTATAGCGATAAGGCCGCCTATTGTACCTTTCAAAACTGTTTTTGTTCTAATGTATTCTTTTCCTTTTATTATTTTGTAAGTGTGCAATGAAGTATAAATATATAAATCAATAAAATGGCATATTTTTATAATTCTGGTACAGCTATTACCAATGACTCTGTTGGTTTAAAGTGGATCTCCAAAGGCGTCTCATTACCAAAAATCTGTCAAGTTATACAAATCGTAACTCCTAAAAACAATTTTGCTCCTAAATAAAATCAGGCTTTCGAGATAGGCTCTCTCCATAGATAAATCAATTTATCTAGGAGCAATAGTCTCCTGCTCTCCTCAGTCTGATCAGTTTGTTCCGAATATATTTTTTGCACCAAAATCAAATGGAGACAAACGATTTATTTTAAATCTTATACAAATTTTATAAATTCCTTTATAACAAATCACATTTTAAAAGAACATTTTAGAACCTCCCTGAGCATAGTAACAAAAAAGTCCTTTTTAGCTTGCATTAGTTTCAGAGAATCTTATCTTTTAGTTCCTATATTAAAGGAACATCGTAAATAATTACGATTTCAGTTTTTACCACAAACGTATGCATTCGAGGGCTTCAACTCGGATCTGTCAAATGAATACAGTGTTTACGAGGTCTCTTAAAGATTTTTGGAAAAGTTATAACAAAGTCGCATATCAACATATTAAAATTAACTCAAAGTGAATTGCAAATATTAGTAAAGATAATTAATACTGCTCCGTGGAAATATAACCAGTGATTTTGCAAGAAAAAAGTGAAATACGAAGTAAACAATTTGTCATAAATAACAACACGTATAAAAACATATATCGAATCAACCAGTTTCAATCAGTGTTCACTATCTCAAATCTGTGCTGCCATCCTAAATTCAGTTTTAAAAAGTAAGGAACAAATTTTAAAAAGTAAGGTGTTGCACCATCAGCGAATTAGCACAATTCACAACTAACTAACCATTAACTTCAGCCTGTCCAACGGTTAAATATTAGTGATTATACTACCACTCAAACTTTCGACAGGATAGATACAAAGCTCTCAAAGATAGCAATAATAACGATACAAAAATACAAATACATAGTAAGATTTTAGAAGATTTACAGTGGTGGAAAAACATGTGAAAGACATCTTGTCATAGAAATATTTAGCGAATATTTGCGTCACAGCCTGATGGGGGGGTAATTTGTAAAGATAATCATGCAAATGGAAACTGGAAAAATAGTGAGACATGTTTTCAGCTTTTAATGGGTTACAGTGTTTTGCAAAGGATAAACACGTTTGCGCGGTATGTAGGTACTATCTATATTAATTTAATGGGAGGAATTCGATTTCCTCATTTAAATGCATTAGCTAAAAGTATTTGGTAATAGTTTGAGAAAATGAATATTTGACTATTTGCTCCGTATATCAACTCGGGAAAAAATACAGCACTACCCAATTATGCGTATCAAAGTTTTCAGTCAACCTCAAGTAAATCTGTTTGCTTCTCACACCAATTCATCAGTTATAAATAAACTAACTAATAATGAACTGTGATCAGAACTTAGTTTAAACTATAAATAAACTAAGTTCTGATCACAGCGGTCAGTTGGTTACTTTTAAATACTCAAAGAAAATACAGGTTAATAAGAATATAATGGTTGTTCCGGTCAATAAAAAGCGTTTGGAGAGATTTAGATGTAGTATTATTAAAAATATGCCCCATATAGCCCACTCCAACAATGTAAATTTACAATACAGTAATTTAAGTAGTATAATAAATAAACAACATGAGAGTGTATTTATTCCGAAAAAAGTCTCTCCAAACAATTGTAAATCCTTCAGTGATTGGGCTACCACAGGTATACATATAAGTAGAAAGCACCTATATGATCTCTATCATGAGAAATCATATAACAAAAGTGAAAGTTTTTGCAACTACGTTAGAATTTACTCAAAATTATTTAAAAGAGTATGTGCCGCAGCCAAATCTATATATCTAAGTAATAAGATAAAAAATTGTTCTAATAAGACTAAAACAACATGGAACATAATAAATAAGGAAACTGGAAAAGTTAAGGATCGCAATACTGAGTTTAAACTTGTAATTGACAATAAAACCATTAATGTAGATGAAAATGTTGCGACAGCATTCGAAAATTGTTTTGCTGACATTCCAGTTTCAACTACTAAATTGTTAAATTCTTCACCTGTGGTGGCTGAATCATTGCTGAAAAATCATGTAAGTGAGTGCAAGGAGTCTTTCAAGTTCCAACCCATAGACACCGGGGACATTTTTAAAACATTTAAGACAATTGATGTTAAAAAGACAACTGATTTGTGGGGCATATCTGTTGAAATCTTAAGTTCTATCATAGATGTAATAGCTCCTTGCCTTGTTGAAATATTTAACAACTGTATTATAAGTGGGGAGTTTCCTGATTTAATGAAGCATAGTAAGGTTATTCCTTTATTTAAATCGGGTAGCTCTACGGACCCTACTAATTTTAGACCAATTTCGATTTTACCAACATGTAGCAAAATTTATGAAAAAATTATTCTCAACCAGCTATTAGCTCACTTCACAAAAAACAATTTACTTCATAACAAACAATTTGGATTCACAAAGGGTCGTTCGACAACTGATGCTGGTGTTGAACTGTTTGAAGTAATAGCTGGTGCCTGGGAGGGGTCACAGGATGCTCTAGGTGTATTTTGTGACCTATCCAAGGCATTTGACTGTGTTCAGCATGACACTCTCATCAGGAAACTCCACCACTACGGCATCAAAGGCACTGACCTCAAACTTTTGAATTCTTACCTGAGTGATAGAATCCAGAAGGTTGAGGTTAACCGGAAAAGGTCAGCTGGGTCGGTTGTGAGAATGGGAGTGCCTCAAGGTTCAATTCTGGGCCCATTTTTATTTTTAGTCTATATAAATGATCTACCCTATATGGTAGGCAATAATCACGATATTGTATTGTTTGCTGATGACACATCATTAATTTTTAAAATGATAAGGCAGAAAACCAACTACGACGATGTAAACAATGCTCTCTCTAATGTAGTACAGTGGTTTAATGTAAATAATCTAGCTTTCAATGATAAAAAAACTAAATGTATAAAATTCTCCGCACCAAATGTAAAACAAGTTGAGTCTGATCTGCGGCTTAATGGGAACAGGTTGAATCTAGTAGATAACACTGTTTTTCTTGGAATTACCTTAGATTCTAAATTGCAATGGGGCGCCCATATCTCACAGCTAGCGAGTAGACTTAGTTCTGCAGCGTTCGCGGTAAAGAAAATTCGCTCATTAACTGATGTTAATACGGCGAAGCTGGTTTATTTTAGTTATTTTCATAGTATAATGTCCTACGGCATCCTACTTTGGGGCAATGCCGCAGACATTGACACGATATTTACACTGCAGAAAAGGGCTATTCGTGGAATGTATAAACTTGGAAGTAGAGAATCTCTAAGAGAAAAGTTTAAAGAGATTGGTATCTTGACCTTTGCATCACAATATATATATGAAAACATTATGTATATTTATAAGAATAGTAGTAAATTTAAAACCATGAAAGATAAGCATGATAAAAATTATTCTGTAATGACAAGGAACGACCATAAATTAGCGTTTCCCAAATTAAGGCTGGCTAAAAGCACCAAATCATTTATGGGAATGTCAATACGTATTTATAATAAAATACCACAGTCAATTCAATCTCTAACGTTTAATAAATTTAAAAGAACTATCAAAGAAACATTATGCAAAAAAGGCTACTATAAACTCCAAGATTATTTAGATGACAAAAGAGCGTGGGATTGATGTCTCCACAGGTTATTTCCAAATATTAAACATTAATCACTATGTAAGCAGCTTGGCTGCGACATGATATTGGCAAGCACGAATAGCTGTCTTCTGTTTGTTTGTTCATGTCATAGCAGAGCTGTATTTCTGCCAAATTGTACCTATAATAAGCACTTTTTACAAAAGAGTGCCGAGAGTTTTTTTTCCGCCGGCTTTTTTCCTCTCGGTCTACCTAGGGTTCTACTTTCATTTCGTTTTTTAAAGCCGAAGAAGAAGTAGTAGTAGACATCACCAAGACATTGGTGGATTATGGGCGATCATTATCTTTATAAGCTGAGAGACGCACACTTCTCGACGGAGGCCTTCCCCTGGATTCTTCATGTCGTCCGGACCCGCGCCGCCCTCATCCAGCATTTGACGTTCGTAAAGTGTATAAAATTACCTACTACGAATAAAAAAGTTTTCATTTTCATTTTCAATGTTAAATGCTCACAATAGGTTTCTTGGTAACGAGATCTTGAAGCTACGGTTATAGACGCGTTTACTCTCTCTCCAAATTGCTTTAAATTAAAACATTCAAGCCGATTTGAAATTTTTGCATTTAATAATGCTCAATTATTCTTAAATAGGTAACGGGAAAAATAAATTAAAAAAAAAAAAAAAGACCCGATCAGTACACGAACCTGGGACCTCTCGCTTGCCGAACGAGTGCTCTTTTACTGAGCTAACGATTTTGAAAAGAAATTATTTATCTTTCCAGAACGAACCAGCGAGGCTTCCCGGCCCGGTTTCATTAAGAGAAGACGTGTAGGCGGTCACCACAGTACCTAGTCGTGGTCTCGTCGCTTTCTAACAAAACTTAAGCTCAGTACAACGTAGCATGGTACAACGTATCGGTACTAGAATTATTGTCACAATAACAGTGGAGATATCTTTAATCGTTCGATTTCACTGAATTTTATCATTTTTTAAGGAACAATTAAAGTAAAACTAATAAAAACAGTTAATAGATATAGTAAATAGTCATAGGTTGGCCTTATTATTAGGAAACAATATAGGATCACATGAACTAATTAATCCATTACCTTAGGTTAAGGCCATTACCAACATAACACAATTACACTTGGTTTAAGATTAAGATCTTCAAGTCGTTTTAAGATTATATTTCAAATGGTATCCCAATAGTTATTTAACTCTTGAGCAAAGTACACACACAGTAACTGGTATTTTTACTGGCTTTTAGGCCACTAGCACACCGTGTGCAATTTCTCTTATAATTTTTGCAAATGAAATCAAAATAGGGAATTTGGATGTGATTATAATTTCAGCTACTGCTAGTAACCAACTCTAGTTTTGCCATATTTCCATGAACATGCCAATCCTGTATATGCCCCGCAATAGCTTTAGAAAATTAGTTATTTGTAACGAGTTAACTTAGGCCAGAGCGTGTAGATTGCCTTATAGTCAAACCAAAGCGACCTTACAAAACAACGATCTCACCGTCTATCAGTCACTGGATAAAGCATGTCATGGGGTCTAGCGGCGCGGGCGTGGCGGCGGCGCGCGGCGTTCAGCGCTCACAGCACGCGGCACGCACAGCAACGTCCGCGGCCAGAGCGCGTGGCGGCCTATCGCTGCTAGCCATTCGCAGCACGGCCTGCAGGACCGCTCAGTCTCAAACATTCGCTAAGTTTTATAACCGCCCCATGGTCGATCAATAAAAGTAATTTTGGAAGGGCAGTTTTTCAATCAAATGTAGAAGTAAACTCCTTTGTTGATCCTTAATTATTAATTTACTTTAAGTAATTTTATTCAGTATGCATGTAAATAAAATGTTTCAAAGTTATACATTTACATTGAGTTGATTAAATAACTGTTTAATATTAGTTAATGAATTTTTATAAAGCAAAACTTTACCTTATGCTCTGAACATCTACTTGGTAAATGAATATATCTGAAGAATGAAGCAACGAAATATAATAGAAGATCAAACGAACTTCTTAAGTGAAGTTCGATCGATATTATATGAGTTGCTTCATTCGAAGATATATTAAGGTCCCACCCGCCCTGTCAATGTAGTAAACTATTGCCCTTAAAGTTTTGCCATAACTATAAAATGAAGAACTCTAAAATAATGAGCTCGACAGAGGCGCATCCTATGGATCCAGACTGGTGTGAAAAATTTTAACTAAAACGATCGAAAACACGTGTTTTGACCTTTTTAGTCATTTCATAACTCTTAAATTCGTGCGTGCTACCGTGTGAGTCAAAGGGACTACTTGGTAAATGAATATATCTTCGAATGAAGCAACTCATATAATATCGATCGAACTTCACTTACGAAGTTCGTTTGATCTTCTATTATTGTGCAAAAAAAAATGGCCGATGACTACAAATAAACCCTGTATTTAAGGTCGATAAACGAATATTGGATCCATCCATAAATAGTTGAAATCCATAAACATCCGTAAATAGTAAATAGTTGAAATGTAAACGCGACTTTAGTACGGCACTATACCTATTCGCATTTATTATTATCTACAATATAAAAAACCCTATAATACAAACTCACGTTACACAAGTCATGAAATAAACAAAAGAGAAAATAATTACATTTTAGTTGAAAGGATAAACGTAGAAACAGACGAATAAAACAAAAGAGAGAAAAAAGCTTTAACTAGTACGGTACTTACACAATCTCTCTTGAAATAGTAAACCTTTAAAAAAAGTGGAAATTTCACAACCCTACTCGTTTAATGTATAATAACGAGCGAACTTCTGGGTTTGAAGCCTTAAACTACCTTTGCTTAAGTAAAATATTTCGTCAGTAACTAAGAACTGGAGCCCACGATGAGCTTATAATGGCAAAACTGAAAATTAATTTAAGTTTCACAACGCATTTACTTAGGTTCTGTTTCTTTTTTTTAAATGGGTACTTTTAAGTGGAGGATCTTACCAATCTTACTTACATACATACATACATAACTTCACGCCTGTATCCCTATTGGGGTAGGCAGAACACCAGAGGCTATAAAAACTATCTGATGTCACGTTTGACAAAATTTGGACGTATTATTATGGTGGAGAGAGACTATAGCAGTGACAGGGGGTCAGCCTGTCGCCCGCAAAATCGCCAATAAATCCTCCGTCCCTTAACTGACGTTTACAGTTTGCCTGGGAAGAGAAGCAGTTGGCACATTCTATGTTTTTCTTTCGCTCCCAGTCCAGCGTGGAAGCTACCAATCTTACAAATATTATAAATGTGAAAGTATGGATGGATGTATGAATCTTTATTCCTCAATCACGGCAAAACTGCTCAACCGATTTGGATGAAATTTACAGTCTGGAATTGCACATAGGCAACCTTTTATCCCAATACTTCCGCCGGAATCGAATTTTTCGAACAGCTAGTATTCAATAACGTTTAGGATCATTTCTATTTTTATTTTTATTTTTAAGACTACGAAACCCTACGGAAAGTAATAAAGGTTTTATAAATTAACTTCCTCTTCCACGCTGGACTGGGAGCGAAAGAAAAACATAGAATGTACCAGCTGTTTCTCTTCCCCGGCATACTGTCAGTTGAGGGACGGAGGTTTTATTGACATTTATGTGGGCGATAGGCTGACCCCCCCTCACTGCAATAGTCTCTCTCCATCATTATAATGCCTCCGAAATTGTCAAACGTGACATCAGATAGTTTTACAGCCTCTGGTGTTCTGCCAACCCCATAAGGGACACAGGCGTGAAGTTATGTATGTATGTAAGTAAATTAACTTTCTAGTAGTGAATCATGTAACGCAAATAATTTACTTAGATCTCCTTAGAAAATTAATAATTAGAAAATTTTCCATCAAGTATCAATTTAAATGCAAAATTTAATGAAGCCTTTGTAATGCGGAGTATTTTCGAATAGAAAGTCAATGTTCAAATTAATACAGTTTGAACATTGAATTTATTTTCTATATACCAATATCAAACGAGACCGTGTCTTTCCATGAAATTGATAAATTAAATCCTTTTTTTGAAATTTGTTTGCTCCTCCAGATATTTATAATTCTGTATTTTGTATGAAGTACATATTATTATTATTAAACGATATTTTGCCTATGCAAGCTCCGTGGCATATTTACGCTCAGAGTAAATAGGGTTACGCCAGTTTAGAGGCAAAACATGTTTTTTGTATGGAAAAACTTAATTTTTAAAAAGTCGTACTACAATTGTTATTGGGTTTGATGTGTAGAGGCTGCCTGCAAGAGGCTGTGCTAATTTAAATTTACCTTGTTTATGTCAATAAATATTAAGTTTCCTCTACCTTATTTTTCTCAAACATGATTGGTTTGAGCATTATTTTGACAACCTTCTTCGAGATAAATCAAACTTAATATTGTCTTAAGTTTTCGCGATTCATACTATGAAATAAAATACTTTTTAACCGGATTTATCGTGTTTAATTTATATTTTACATTTTTAACTCGATGTTTCGGTGTCTTTGCAGACCCCGTGGTCACGAGCGACGTGTCCGGTTTAAAAGTGTGTTATTTAATAACTCGAACTTGCTGTACTGGTCGTGCAGCGGCTGGCAATAGTTGTATGAAAATCCAACGTGTTTAGCAGCCAAATAAATTAGTATGTAAAATCGTATTTGTCGTGTAATTTAAAAATGGAACGATCTTCTACTCTGCAACATGGCGACCAAAGAGGTAACTTTTCAAAGATTTAATTTAAATTTCGAACTGGTTTGCACATAGAAAAAATAGAAAAAAAAATATCGTGTAAAAAAACTATAAATTTTAGCTGCAGTAATGTAAATTCCTAAATTCATACCTATCAGATTACATCAAATGCTTCTAAAAACCCCACCGACATTGTGTACGAGTATTCAAGGCGGTAGGGAAATCCAGCCTTGTACGGAACGCGTCGAACGTATTTTAACATGCTATGTCGTATGTACTTTTTGTGCCAGAGCGGGATTGGAATTTCCTATTTTTTTGTTTTCATTTCATTTTTATTTCATTTCATTACCAAGGCCCAGTAGTGGCGCCATTATTAATTCGTTTTTTGTAATTGCCTGCTTAAAAAAGTTTTTAAATATCATGAAAGATAAATTATAAATATAAAAAAACTGTTTGCAAAAGCGGGACAGTGTCGACCTTGCTGGGGACACCGGGAGAGACTTCCTGAAAGCGGGTCTGTCCCGCCCAAAGCAGGACAAATGTTCACGTTACGTATGATACACGCAGTACTCTACGCTATAAAGACTTCTCTAGTTACTTATAAAACTGCAATATTTATAAGATATCCATACAATTTGCACGATCTTCATTCAAAATATCGCTTTATTAAATATCTGAGTTATTTTATAGTTAAGTTCCAAGTTCAAATCCCTAAGCCATTATAATAATGTACCAATGGGATTTCGTACTAATTTAGGAACATTATACAATAATTATTTTGATGATATGAAAAGTATCGTAAGAAAACCTGTATTTTTTATTGTTTAATAAAAATCTTAATAAGAATGAATGAATATTTTTGACCTAACTGGATATATTATTAAAATTTGTGTTGTTGTAATAACAACTATTCTGTAAAATATAGGTAAAAAGAAATACAATTCTTATCTACGTGGTTATTGCATTGCAGTTCTTTTTTTTAACAAATAAAATAATCAAATCAATTCAACTAAACACAAATCAATATTCTAACGTTATGTCATTTTCAGAAAGACCTTTTTCGCAATTATCTTATCTTTTCCTAAGATCTATGATTTCTTTAGTATTCAATCTACAGGGTTGTTTTTTTAGTCACTGGCCAAATTTTTGCAAAAAAGAAAGGATTTTTTTACAAGGAAATTAACATATTCGCTAAAATATTAAGCAAAGCATGGTCACTCTAAATTTTGAAGGAATACCATTAAAACAAAACCTCTTGTAGTACTACGTCGTATTATCAATGTAATTCCGCGTCGTAGAAGCTATGTTCATCAACAGCGACTTTTTGTAAAAAAGTTTAATGTGCCATATATAATTTTTTTTTGTACTGAGCGATAATAAAATAAACTTGCAGGTATATTTATTTCGCATCAAAGAAAATAACAATTAAAGGCTCGCGGCTAAAAAAACAACCCTATATCAAACAAAAGTTTTTTTGAAGGTATGTTTCACAGCAGCTTTACTCCTTTTGTTAGTAAGTTTAGTGCTGAAATGAAGACAACTGCAAGCACCATGTTTGATATAAAATAATTGTTCATGTGCACAATAGGTCGCTAAGTATAGGAAATGACGTGAAGTAGAGACCTTTAGAAAATTAGGCGTTTAGCTGCTTACTTCAACTGTAAGAAGGCTTGAGCTTTTCGGCCCCTCAATTTAATACAATATGATGTGGTTTAAGTAATTGTTTTTTGTTTTATAAGTCGGCAAATAAGTATTACTATTATATATTAGATTAATAACAAGTTCTGGACCCGCTAGGTCGGTACTGAATTATTGTTTCTTCCATCTGTTTTAATTATATTCATAAGTGTTTAAGACTACTTTTAGATGCATATAGTGCAGCAGGCCTATTATGGTTCTTTCATGACATGACATGATAAACAAGATTTCTATCTTAGAGTAATAATGATACTTTATTCTCACTCTAAGATTTCTATGATAGAATGAATTAACGAATACATATCCATACATATATTGCAATTCATTGCATGCAAGAGGCATTTGCAATAACAGTTTCAATGTATCATCTACGACTTAAAAACGTCAATTAAAAAAGGTGAGATCGCACCCACATATTTGATATCTTATTACACATTGGTATTCATTCTACATGGTGAGCTTAGCTAAGACATTTCACAGAGGAATAATATTGAATAATGATCGCATGATATGTTTTACGTCAAAACTATTTCATGATATCATCGCATGTTTTTCCATTTTGTGAGATTTCACAAATAAATGCTCTATTATTATACAGGGTTAATTTTAATAAGCGCATCGCCTCTTGCAGGCAGCCTCTCCACATCAATCCCAACAACATTTGACTTTTTACAAATCTTGATAAATAACATAAAAATTAAAAACTAAAAAAATGTTTGCTTTTTACTCTACATTTTGTAAGAAGTAACTATTATTATTATGAAGCAATGTTTTACTACGCAAGGTGCGTGGCATATCTAAGCTCAGAATAAATAGAATAACTCCCCTAAACCAAGGCTATAATTTTTTTAGGGAAAAATAAAATTTTAATAACTTGTAGAGCAAAGGTTGTTGGGATTGATATGGAGAGGCTGCCTGCAAGAGGTGATGCGCTGAAAGTAACCGTGTATTCAGTCTAATGGAAAGAGCTTAGCTAAGAGATTTCGCCGAGGAGTACCGAACAATGATCGTATGATATGTTTTACGTCAAAACTATTTCATGATATCATCGCATGGTTTTGAGATCCATAATAGGCCTGCTGGTTTGTCGGCACTATACGCATCCCAGCACTCCCAATATACTATAGGTACAACAATCTCTTATTACTTATCAACAATAGTCTTTAATCATACCAAAGCCAGCATGATAATTTGATCCCAAATATTACTAGTTTACGCCCTTCACAGTCAATCAACTAAATGCGTCCTAGAGGCTATCAACGCTCATAACTATGATAACAAAGATGATGGCATAAGGAAAATATTAACAAAACCTACAAATAATAACGCAAATCTGTGTTCTCAGTAAATTCATAGCTAATAACGTGTAAACAGCTTTTTTTAAACGTAGTTCTTTCTGAGTGCAGAGGGGGTAATACCCATTAAAAATTCATGAGAGCCGCGTCTTTCCGAGTAGACATCGCTCCGACACGAACTAAAACGCGGAACGAGTATAATGACGACTGTACTCGTCGGAAACATAAAATGAAGTATCTTGTTTACTTTTGAATGTTTAAAACTGGAATACGAAAATTGAATGCGAATATTATTTAGTTAGTGGAAGTATTTAAGTAGCAAAATAATAAATTCAAATAAATTCAAGCTTATTTGTATAATAGTTTCTGTAGTCCGTCCTTTTTGTATTTAACTAAAATTATTCTGAAATATTGAACAGAAATGTAAAAGACTTAACCTTAGGATTAAGTAGTTGAAAATCTGGAACTGAAGTAATGTGTGCGTAACTGTGTTAACATTTTCCTATTTATTACTTTAATGTAAGCAGTTAAACGCTTAGCTTCTGATACCGTAGTAAAATTAAATGTTACCCATAATGAAACTTTCGTATACGGAATACATTATTTGAAATAAAGTGAAGGTATAGATGAAATATTAAACACATTAACTCATAGAGACTATTGCCGGTCTACACTAAACTTTGATAGCTCCTAAGTTGATACTTAAGTCTCTAGGAGGTGCTTAGGAACAAAAATTGCGTTGCACTAAACTTAGGTCAATGCCTAAATGCCTTAGGCAATGCAGAGTAAGTCAATGATTATGTGTGACGTAGTTTAGGTCTTAACTAAGATTGTGCTAAGTAGATTTTAGTGCAGACGTGCATTTATGATACAGAAGTAGCAGTTGAATTGAATTTTAATTGCGTCGTCGTCGTCATAAAAAAAAACTTTTCTTATTTTAAATATTTCATAAATGAACAAGCTCCAACAACAAATGTCAATTCACATTATTAGAAAAGCCAATTTATTGTTCACTCTTCCAGATCTTCGTACCCAAAAATTTCAGTAGAAAACCCAAATTCACTTTTCCATTCGAAGATGAAACACAATCTGTTTCCTCTTATTTCAAGACGGTAAAATAATCTGTTTGTACCAAAAAAGCATTCTTAATGCATTCCTTTCATACCTTATTCATTCGGTAATGTACGCCTACTTGTGACGTAATTTTGTCTTTTTCGGTTTATTCCATTCGGATAGCAGATCTAGGGGGTTCTGATGTGAAAGTTAAAACTTTTAAAATTGGAATGATAATGAAATAAGGCCATTTGTTTTTAAAATATTCATGATTGATGAATTTAGTAAAGCTCCATATGAAAACATTTCTTAAGGACGCGTTTCCGCAAATCTTCAAAATAGGGTATTTTCTGGTACATATTGTGATAAAATGGCGCAAAGTTTAGTATAATTACAAGTACTAATAGATAGATAAGACTTTCATCTCCATTTATTATATAAAAATAATATAAATAAATTTGTTTTTGTGGCTTAAAAACTAATTTTGCGATGCCTCGTCGCACGAAAATGACGATTTTAAGCCAATTTACGGTACCACTTTTGGTATGAAAACACAAGTATTTATGAATAAAAAAAAATACTATTCGATGGTTGACATGTTCATTTTTGATAATACGCATTTTTTTCTTTGAAATTACTACTAAAAACCCTTTAAAAAAAAATAAAACCAAACACGTAATTTTCTTCATGTTTGTATAAATGCGTAAATCTTAACACACTGTTGTAAGGGCTATTATACTTTAGCAAATAATGTCAATATCATTCCAAACAAAAACTAGATATCTTCAGTCTGCGCTCAGCCGCTGTCGAGAGTGGACCTGTATCGCTTTTGAGTTATTTTTCGTGCTAAGAAACATCGCTGTACATACACAATTTATTACATCAAACAGTTCTCGATACTTGACGCTCTCTGAACTGAGTTGAAAAGGTAATAATATAATTTTATTGAAAAAAAAAAAATTACAAAACCTTTTATGATTAGGATTGAATTTGGAAACTTGGAATCATTATGTTTGTTAGGACTAAACCTTATCTCCAGTTCTGGTAGTGGGGTCTGAAGGTATACCTCGAGGTGCTACTGCTACTCCTAGACGGGTAAAGCTAGGTATATCGAGTTTGGGCTCATTTTGATTCGAAGGAAGAGATCTTACCACCAGTTTTGGTAGTAGGAGCTGAAGGTATACCTCAAGGTGCTACTGGTACTCGTAGACCGATAGAGCTAGGCATGTCAAGTTTGGGTTCATTTTGATTCGCAGGACGAGACCTTACCACCAGTTCTGGTAGTGGGAGCTGAAGGTATACCTCGAGGTGCTACTGGTACTCCTAGACGGGTAAAGCTAGGTATATCGAGTTTGGGCTCATTTTGATTCGAAGGAAGAGACCTTACCACCAGTTTTGGTAGTAGGAGCTGAAGGTATACCTCAAGGTGCTACTGGTACTCGTAGACCGATAGAGCTAGGCATGTCGAGTTTGGGTTCATTTTGATTCGCAGGACGAGACCTTACCACCAGTTCTGGTAGTAGGAGCTGAAGGTATACCTCAAGGTGCTACTGGTACTCGTAGACCGATAGAGCTAGGCATGTCGAGTTTGGGTTCATTTTGATTCGCAGGACGAGACCTTACCACCAATTCTGGTAGTGGGAGCTGAAGGTATACCTCGAGGTGCTACTGGTACTCCTAGACGGGTAAAGCTAGATATATCGAGTTTGGGTTCATTTTGATTCGTAGGACGAGACCTTACCACCAGTTCTGGTAGTGGGAGCTGAAGGTATACCTCGAGGTGCCATTGGTACTCCTAGACGGGTAAAGCTAGTTATATCGAGTTTGGGTTCATTTTGATGCGTAGGACGAGACCTTACCACCAGTTCTGGTAGTGGGAGCTGAAGGTATACCTCGAGGTGCCATTGGTACTCCTAGACGGGTAAAGCTAGTTATATCGAGTTTGGGTTCATTTTGATGCGTAGGACGAGACCTTACCACCAGTTCTGGTAGTGGGAGCTGAAGGTGCCATATTTTAAAAGAACTGAACAGGACACAAGGAACTGAAATCTTTAGGCGGTCAGATTTGGTGGAATCGGGTTTTCATATTTTAAAAGAAATAATAAAATTTATGGACAAAGGATAATGCAAGTGATTGGGCTCCAAAAAAAAAGTCATTGTGCAGAGATGAGATGAGAGTCAGATTATAGATTAGACACATGTCATTCATATTTGTTAGGACGCCAAAAAAATTAGCCCTGGGAAAAAAAAGATATGACCAAAAATACATTTTGCGTTTAATAGAATAAAAATCGTTTTCTTTTATGATACAGAAACTGAAAGCCCGTAGATTTCTACGAGTGTATTCGTATAACCTTTACAGCAATTGACTACGAAACGAGTGAATATTGTAAATAAATACGATTATTGGTAAAAAAAAAGTGCTTGTGTGATCCTTATAAGTACCTAATGGGTTGGCTACACAGTAGTAAACCGCGATTAGTTCGTCTCTTTTCTTAGTATAGCGACGTCCCTTCTTATTATCGTCGAGCGAGACAGCAGTGCGCTGTCACAAAAGAGATGTTATTAATCTGTCTCTTTTCTTACTATAGCGAACTTTTTGCGGCACTGGTTCGGCGACATTGGAAGCACGGTTTACAACTGTGTAGCCACCCCTTTTGATTTGATTTGTCTTTTTTCTTACTTTAGCGATGTCTCTTATACGGCACTGGTTCAGCGACATTGGAAAAGCAGTTTACAAATGTGTAACCACCCCTTATGAAATAATGGTATGTATGGTTTATCTAATACTGCCATTTAGAATAAGCTAATGTGTTGGTATAAGTGGTTATCGTTAATGAAAAAAGTAAGACTTTTAAACACATGATTTATTATTTCATTCGTTACCATTGGTAAGAGTTCTTAAACATAAAATAAGTACTATTTTTGAAGACGTTATTCATTATTTCAGTACAATTAAACAGACATCATAAATTATAAAAGGAATAGTACTTTTAAACACATGATTCATATTAACAATACAATTAAATATCATAATCATAAAAGAAGTTCGACTTTCGACTCGAACCCCGAAATGTTTCGAATAAAATGGACAATGCGCGCTAATAATGTGCTCCGAGAAAGAGATAGAGAGCGTTAATGAAATCTAGTTGTAATAATTATATAACCACTATTAGACTTTATTAACCACTTATAGCAAAATACTAGCTTATTCTAAACGGCAGTATTAGATGAACCATACATACCATTATTTCATAAGGGGTGGTTACACATTTGTAAACTGCTTTTCCAATGTCGCCGAACCAGTGCCGTATAAGAGACATCGCTAAAGTAAGAAAAAAGACAAATCAAATCAAAAGGGGTGGCTACACAGTTGTAAACCGTGCTTCCAATGTCGCCAAACCAGTGCCGCAAAAAGTTCGCTATAGTAAGAAAAGAGACAGATTAATAATAACATCTCTTTTGTGTGTCGACGATAATAAGAAGGGAAGTCACTATACTAAGAAAAGAGACGAACTAATCGCGGTTTACAACTGTGTAGCCAACCCATTAGGTACTGATAAGGATCACACAAGCACTTTTTTTACCAATAATCGTATTTATTTACAATATTCACTAGTTTCGTAGTCAATGGCTGTAAAGGTTATACGAATACACTCGTAGAAATCTACGGGCGTTCAATTTCTGTATCATAAAAGAAAACGATTTTTATTCTATTAAATGCAAAATGTATTTTTGGTCATATCTTTTTTTTCCCAGGGCTAATTTTTTTGGCGTCCTAACAAATATGAATGACATGTGTCTAATCTATAATCTGACTTTCATCTCATCCCTGCACAATGACTTTTTTTTTGGATCCCAATCACTTGCATTATCCTTTGTCCATAAATTTTATTATTTCTTTTAAAATATGGTACCTTCAGCTCCCACTACCAGAACTGGTAGTAAGGTCTCGTCCTACGCATCAAAATAAACCCAAACTCGATATACCTAGCTTTACCCGTCTAGGAGTACCAGTGGCACCTCGAGGTATACCTTCAGCTCCCACTACCAGAACTGGTGGTAAGGTCTCGTCCTACGAATCAAAATGAACCCAAACTCGATATACCTAGCTTTACCCGTCTAGGAGTACCAGTAGCACCTCGAGGTATACCTTCAGCTCCCACTATCAGAACTGGTGGTAAGGTCTCGTCCTAAGAATCAAAATGAACCCAAACTCGACATGCCTAGCTCTATCCGTCTAGGTGTATGTACCAGTAGCACCTCGAGGTATACCTTCAGCTTCCACTACCAGAACGGATGGTAAGGTCTCGTCCTAAGAATCAAAATGAACCCAAACTCGACATGCCTAGCTCTACTCGTCTAGGAGTTCCAGTAGTACCTCAAGGCATACCTTCAGCTCCCACTACCAGGACTGACGGTAATGTCTCGTCTTATGAACTCGAACTTGACATGCCTAGGAATAGGAATTCCAGTAGAAGCCCTCGAGTGTACCACCAGCTCATCAGGTTCGATGGTGAGGTTTTATCGTTACGAATAAAACGAGCTCAAACTTTCCGAGCACTTTAATTAATCTTACCCAATTTAATCGTTTTAATAAAAGAATTTGCAAATATTTAAAACTAAAGTATCAAAACTGTTCAAAACCTTTCGTCTTTTTCACGGCACGCTTGTGTGCGTGAATCTTATACATGTAGTAGTAGAATTCGATACCTAGCCTTTTCGGAAACGCATCCTTAAGTTACGATTTTAATATCGATTTACTCGAGGTCTTACCAAAAATACAGCGTGCTTGGTACACATTTGGCTAAATTGAAATGTAGGGGGAGTTTGGTCTATTCTGAACATACTTGCTTCAAGTAATACCAGCCTGTCTCTTATAGTTTAGTAAATATTATGCTTTTCATAATTAAAACAAAAAAAATTAAAACCTTTTAATCTAAATAACTTTTTTTCTTGTATGAGTATCTTCTCAAAATAAATTTTATTCGTGTTTTCGATACAGCCTTACTATAACTAAATGGGTATTTGATGGTAACTCATGAAAACTAAATAAATAAAGGTAATTAAGTTTTCATCATCATCATCACAATTCCGTGTAATGAGCCCACTGCAGGGCTATGAGTCTCTCCTCTGGGTGACGAGGAGGTTTAGGCCGTACCAAGCTGGCCCGGTGCTGGTTGGTGGAAGTCAAAATTTTCAGGGTGCCGAAATGACTTCTGACAAACCCTAACGACTACTGTATACAAGTACCTATACAGCACCCGGGGCCGACTGCTTATCTTGCCCTCCGAAGCACGGAAGTCGTCGTGAGAAATGAATGAACGGCGGTTACCCATCCTAATACCGGCCGCGCCGAGCGCGTTCCACTTGCGATATCGTTTGATATGCATATTAACCACTGCATCACAGTTTTACACTAAAGTATTAAAGTTTAAAACGTAAAACAAGATAAGACTTGTTCATTTGAAAAAGTTACAACGAAAACGAGGTTTTGGATAAATCCTTTTATGATTGATGAAAACAAACATTAAAGTAAAATATTTTTCACCATTTCCAGAGTAACATTTGAAATAAAGTTTAACTTGTTTAATAACTTTTAGAAAAGTTTAAGCTTTCACACAGAAGATGAATAAATCTACCTTAAAAACTTTTATCCATATAATCCATTCAGAGCGCTTTAGCTGTCGATGAATGAGCCTGAAATAATTCCTTCTTTAGTATAAAGTTCGATGGGCTAGTGAAATAATGATCAAATTAGTCGATAAGCCATCAATTTTTCAATTTGTTGCTGAAAGGTAATTGAGATAATTTGAAGATAATTTCGGTATGATTCTTATACATTTCGTTTAATTATAGATATCTGTGGTATAAATAAAACTACTTTTTAACCGGATTAATCGCGTATAATTTATATTTTACATTTTAACTCGACGTTTCGGTGTCTTTGCAGACCCCGTGGTCACGAGCGACTGCGTCTGTCTGCAAAGACACCGTATTTTTGTTTGTATTCACTTTTGTAATGGTACCTATGCAATAAAGAGTAAATTAATAAATAAATAATCGTGTAAAAATGAAAAGTTCTATTTTATTCTAGCAACACCAAGCTATCAGTTGGGAATATTGTCACAAGTTGTCCCGTCACGTCCGAGGGCAAGGCCACACACGTGATGAACTGCGTATAAGGCGAAGGAATCTCCCAGGACTTATGGCGTTAAGATTTATTATTGCGTTTGAGGTCATTTTCCCGCGTAATGCGTAGGTTTGACGCTTAGTGGGGTCGTGCGAGGGCTGTTATTGGTTTATGTTGTTTTAATGTCCGATGACGTCAATGGGAATGGAGACAAATGGAAAGTGAAATTAATCAAGCTGTCTTTGTTAAGAGATTAGCTTTGGTTTTTTTATTTTGTAAGCGCTATTGAAGTTATGTTTTGCGGAAAGTTGATTATACATTTTATCTATTTATATTACAATCAAGCTTTTAAAGTTATTGTGTTGTTTAATTCTATTTTTCCGTCTATAAAAAAAATTGTTAAGTGTAACTTAACTATAATAAAATTTCACTTAGAAATGAAAGCGATCTCTAGGGTTGCATACCTACACGATACCCACGTGGTCGATTCTGAAAACCTTCCTGACCCAACTACTATCGTTTCGAAGAGCAATATTCCTAGTTAAGATACGTAACCCTTTATTTGAGACCTATGTCGGGGATTTTCGATCGCTTTTATCTCATTTCGGGTTCGATATACGATCCCCAGGCAAAGTCCTCTTTATATTGCCCTTTGCGTGATCTTAAGCCATATTAAAAGCATCACGGGACACTGAGCCTTGTGATAAGTGTGCTGAAAATATGGTTAAGCCTATAAATTGGTTAGTCTTATACTTTTTTAGGACAAGATAAAAGTATGAATAAAATAATTTCTTAACCGTAAATCGCGAATAAGCATGCTTTTTATTTTAACTTGTCCTTTCAACGTGATGTTTTATTTCGTATAAGTGTTAAAATCCATTTCCATTATTTTATTTATTATTTAATCTTTTTGGCCTGTCGAGTTGGATTGGACAATTAACTAATTTCTCGCATTTGACAAACCTAATTGGACTATTATGGTATAAATAAGATTCAAAATTTTACAGAGGTGGATGTGAAATGGGAGAAAAGCTACTCTTGAATAGTAATTAAATAAAGGAAAACCATCTCAGTAGTAAAGTCAGAAATATAAGAGATCTCTTCCTAGTCGAAAATCAGAATCAAAAGTACGAAATTCGTTTCATTTCGTCGAAAAACTAAAATACTGATACTAACAGCAATTACTTTTTTTTATTATTTAAATTATTTGAATATCGACAGCGCACAGCCTTGAGTCGATTTTGTTTGAGTGACTTTTAGTAAAATAAGTAATAGTATACAAGTTTCGGCGCTTTCCTTTGGCACTCGTTGCTACACAGAACAAGACGATTTGTATGTCCAGTAGTTAATGCTGCGCTCATTAAAGCGATTTAATCTTATACTCGTACCTACTGTATGAAATGAAATGAATGAAATTTTTTTATTCATCATAAGACCATCGAATGGCCGCTTAATGACGTCACAATTTTGTACTTCGGCTTTAACAAGGTGTCGATAGTTATTGAATAAGTTATTACAGTAGACCAAGAGACAGAAAAAGCCGGCGGAAAAAAACTCTTGGCACTCTTTTTCAGTCAGGATTATATGAATTAATACAAAAAGGCACATACAGTACAAATTGATCATAACATGAAAAAAACAAACACAAGACAGCTAATTGTGAGAGCCAATGTCAAACCACAAACAAATTGCTTACACAGTAGGTGCATTGAGCTATGGATGCACAAAACGAACATGACAAACTGGAACCAGAGTATTTAAACAAGAATGGAATAAAATAGTCATAGTATCATTAGCAAAACGAGCTGGCACCGCTAGTAGCACCCGTTCACGAGTATAACGCAAGCACCAGCCATTACCCTCCTCAACCATAAGTGGAAGAGGGTGACCCGATACCCGACGCTACCACTAGCCATGCCACCTGAGGTTGGCGTTCTTGTTGTTGTCTTGACAAGAAAGTGAGTGGAACAGTCACCAGGATGCCATATGTCATACTGCACAGCCAAGCCGTAAACAAAATTAATAAGTAATTAGAAACTTATAGAAATATCCTGTACCTACTAGAGTTTAACGATTTTAAATTCTGTGAATAAGTATTTTCTATACTTTTTATGATACTCGCCACGAAAACAAAGGTACACAAAACATGCTTTCACATTACTGAACGATTCTTTTCAACCATAAAACAACCTTGTCTTCATGTAACATCTCGGTCGTAACAATAACAACGAAGACCTTATCGTTACCATCGTCGTGGCTCTTTATGGCCGCTCAAAAGTCATATACCCTTATACAGCGTGTAACATAACTATTATATTGTTTTGCACAGTTAGCTGCACGCGTTTGTTTTCATTGAAATTTTGTAGCTATTCATTTGCTTCTGTTATTTTGTTCGTCAGCATTTGCCGTTTTTCTACGCATCGGGTTATAGATCAATATTGTAAGTGAATTCGTTCAAAAATCGAAGAAACATTAAATAGGAATCAACTTACAGTTGAAGAAACTTGCATTCCGTTACTTTAAATTCCAATCTCGAATTCATTAGTTGCCAACGAAAATGTATTTAAAGGTTCTACTTAATATTGACTTAAGTAATGACAAGTGGGGTCCTCGAGGATCCCAAATACCTCCAATTTGTCTTTCATTCCCTTTGTTCGCTGTTAGTGACTTGATAAGTTTCCAAACCGAGAAGACAAACATTACGGAAAGTGTTTTCTTTGACTTGGTGATGTAGGTCGAAGTGTTGATTAGTAAAACTCAATTATTAACCTGTTACGGACAGTTATCGCTTAAATTTGAGCTTTGTGCTTTGGGTATACGGTGCTTTATAGATTTGTCATGTTGAAGCAATTCTAAGGATTAATAAACAATTCCCTTTTATAGAGCCTGACCTCTTTTGTACCAGCGTTCCTGTAGCAGATGAGCGGGATAGTTTTGTATTGGACGTAAAGTTTTTTCCCCTCAATAACCGTACGTAGCAAATGAATATTACTTAGATTTAGCAGTGAACTTGATCAATAAGAGAAAAATAAAAGAGTATGTTAATATTTGTAAGAGGTATATTGTTGCAAATCGTTAGCAAGAAAGTTACTTAATTTTTCAACAGAATTCCCTATAAATAAATTTTACTACGGCCGTCCGTAAAGCCGTCTATACCTACCTATTCTATGTCGATAGCGTCGTGCGTACGTCCGTACCAGTGTAACCATGCGTTGCGTAATGAATTATTTAACTTTCGGTTAAGTTTCCTCAGTAAATAATTAATATTTATTTTACTTTTTCTCTTCATGTATGAATTCAAACTATCACGTCCTCGAATTTCGAAAGTGACCCACCAGTCACCCGGTATAATAATAACATTTAGGCAGGAATTAATAAAAAGTGCACCTTGTTTATCATGAGACTTATTGTTTGTTCACTCAAAGCTGAGCATTTTAATGAAATAGACAATTTCCTTTGAAAAACTTTATTAGGTTTAAAACTTAAAGACAAAACTTCTTAGTACGGAGGTTTTCTGAGCAGTATAATCATGAAATATGATTGAAAATACGTCTACAACTAAGTTTCTACAAAAAGATCTCCTATCTGAATTGCTGACGTTACGAACACATGACAATTTAATTTAAAATTTGAATTAAAATCAACAATTTCTTCAGGAGCAGAAAAATATTAGGAAAAAAATACGAAGGAATTTAGATGATCTTAGCGCTTGATTATGTAAGTACTAATTCATTTTACTGGGAACTAATAAATAAAAATAAAATAAAATTCCCAGACAATTACAGCAACTACAAGAACCTAAACTAAGCAGTGCTTGTGATATGGGATACCATGTAAGGAACTAGGAGAGAATACCTATAAATAAAATGCAATACCTTTAAACAAACACGTAGACGCGGAATATTTTTTTAGCCGACTACTTTGGCGATGGGGTAACACTGTCTGCCTCAGACGCCAGTGGTAAGAAAAAAAAGTGTTCCGGGTCTGGGCGTTTATCTATATATGTATTTATATTCTAGGTTCCCCCTAGTTCGCTACATGGTATACCATATCACAAGCTCTGCTTAGTTTGGGGCCATGTACTTGGTGTAATTGTCTGGGATTTTTTTTTCTTGTTCCGTGCGAGAATCGAACCCGTGGCGTAGAAGAGTCTAGATCACTGCACTACGGATAGCGTCAAACTAAGCTCGTTTGACCTCAATATCACCTGATGATAAGTGATGACAGCACAAGGGAGTCTATCATATCTATTAGCATAAGGGCGGCGCAGGACCGAGCGAGGTGAAAAACCTTGGGGGAGGCCTATGTCCAGCAGTGGACGTCTAGGTACTGGCTGTGGATGATGATGATGATGAACTCAATCTCACCTAATGGTAAGTGAAGATGACATTACACGTATTTAAGAGCGATCAAATCTTACGCTACCGAAGACTTGTTTCTTTTTTCAGCTTAAGGCAGCACATCGAAATGATTTTTTTTTTAATGTATGCACTTTACCACGCCTACATAAGATCGCGTATTGCATAGAAATCGCGACCATCAACACCGCTCAGACATTGAAATCGTTTCAAAAATTGATAAAAAAATAATGGTAAATGCTATGTAAATTTTGAGCAACCAAAGTTCGGACAATAATGTCAAGATTATTAAGTATTTAAGTTATTTCATAACTACGTGTTTATTTAAGAAAATAGTATATTTCATTACGAGTGCGGAAAGCCTGTCATTGCAAAGAGTTCCGACAAATGTCTACACGAGCCGAGGCGCAGCCGAAGGCGAGGGTTGACAGTCGGAACAAGTTGCAATGACGGTTCCGCACGTGTACTGAACGACTATTTTTAATACAGTTGCGAAAAAATTAAGCAATTTTATAAAATAAACAAAATGGCGCCAGCCGTGAAAGATTATAAACAGAGATTTTTTTGTTTTGTTTACCCATTCTGGGTAGGCAAAGGGAACTATGCCCATACAGCCAAGTCTTTACTAGATTTTTTGCATTGACATGAAATGAAAATGAATTTAATGAGATAAAATGAAATCAAACCTAACCTAACTCATTGCATCAAATCATTTTACCTGATATTGAAACAAATTAGTAGCTTCTTTTCAGAAATATTTGCATGAATCGTAAAAACTTCTATGATTTTTTTTTTAGTAAAAACTTCGTGGTTGATTTTTTCTTTTTAATAGACATTATTTTGACGTTTGGGAAAGAAAACGCACGAGTGCGGAAAAGGTAAAGAAAAAGCACAAAAAGTGGCGTATTGCAGGGACGTTTAGCGTTCGGGATGTGGGCTATTACACACTTGTGCTTTTTCTTTACCTTTTCCGCACTCGTGCGTTCTCTTTCCCAAATGTCAAAATAATGTCCATTAAAAAGAAAAAATCAACCACGAAGTTTTTACTTAAAAAAAAATTCATAGAAGTTTTAGTAGCTTCTTTTCAGAAATATTCATGCAAATATTTCTGAAAAGAAGCTACTTATTTGTTTCAATATCAGATACAATGATTTGATGCAATGAGTTAGGTTAGGTTTCATTTCATTTTATCTCATTAAATTCATTTTCATTTCATGTCAATACAAAAAATCGACTTGGCTGTATGGGCATAGTTCCCTTTGCCTACCCAGAATGGGTAAACAAACAAAAAAAAATCTCTGTTTATAATCTTTCACGGCTGGCGCCATTTTGTATATTTTATAAAATTGCTTAATTTTTTCGCAACTGTATTAAAAATAGTCGTTCAGTACACGTGCGGAACCGTCATTGCAACTCGTTCCGACTGTTCCGACTGGCTTTCCGCACTCGTAATGAAATATACTACACTCGAGAGCAAAGAATTAGGGTCGGAGACAAAACTCATGATATCTCTCAAACTATAAACGTTAGCTTATTCAAATAAAAAGCAATAGGAAGCCTCTTTAATGCCGAATATAAAAAGTAAATGTAAGTAATATCTTTTTTAAGAAATGACATAGAAAAAAACAAAAAACAAAAATTATGATTTATTTTGAAAATTGAACTAACAATTCAAATCATTTGTATCGATTTTGTTTGTTTTGTGTCACAAAAAAATGTTATAAAAGGGTTTCCTGGTGTACAATATTCATTATGAAAGTACAAATCATGTCGCTCACACCTGAAGAATGTACAAGAATCCTCACTTTGCAGGAAGACGGGCGTAGTCAGCGTGATACAGCCAGGATGGTCGGCCTATCGTTATCTACGGTACAACGTGTTCTCCAACGGTTCCAGGGAACTGGGTCAAACCTTCGCCGGCCAGGAACTGGCAGAAAAGGATGCACAACACCTCGTGAAGATCGATACTTAGTCACAAAAATGCTTAGAAACCGATTTCTCACGGGTGTTGAACTGAGAAATCAATTTGTACGTCTTGGAGGAAGCAGCCCAAGTGCGTGGACAGTAAGGCGACGTCTTGACGAAGGTAATTTGAAGCCATCAAGACCAGCGAAAGGCCCTAAACTTGAACAGGAGCATCGTATTGCAAGACAGAGTTATGCACGTGAGCACTTGAATTTGACTCTAGAGGATTGGTCAAGAGTTTTGTTTACAGACGAGTCCAGATTCATGCTGTATAAGCACGACGGTAGACACAGAGTGTACAGAAGACCAGGAGAACGGCTTCAACAAGCCTGCATTGAAGAAAAAGTTGCATACGGCGGAGGATCCGTGCATGTTTGGGCCGGAATATCTGCAGAGAGCTGCACGGAGCTAGTCTTGATAGAAAATGGAACGTTGACCGCGAGAAGATACGTAGAAGAAATCTTAAATGAGTATGTCGGTCCGTCTATGGCCAATATGGGCGAGAATCAGGTGTTTATGCACGATAACGCCCGTCCCCATACTGCGGCTGTAGTGACTGATTACCTTCAAGAGGTCGGTATCATGCGCATGGAATGGCCTGCACACAGCCCAGATCTGAACCCCATCGAACATGCCTGGGACGAGCTCGGACGACGTGTAAAGCAAAAAATACCTCCTCCAATTACACTTCGTGATTAAAAATTAGCGCTGGTGGAAGAATGGGGGAATATACCGCAGAACCGACTTAGAAACCTGGTGTACAGCATGCCAAATCGGATAACATCCATTCTGAGATCACGTGGAGGTAATACACGGTACTGAAATTTGTGGAAAATCATACTCTCGTACCAGAAAAGTCTTAAATGTAATTTGTGATCATCAAGTGTAATTCGTGCATTTTTATTTTATTTGTTTCTATAAATAATAAAATCACTTAAATAACAATCTTACAAATTTTATTTATGTATTAATTAATGGTCTATTTAACAGTTTTTAATTCATCAAGTTAAGTTCATCAGTTTTTAGTTAGCATTTATAATTTGCGAGATATCATGGGTTTTGTCTCTGACCCTAATTCTTTGCTCTCGAGTGTATTTTGTGACGTGTGTTTGAAAAAAAAAACTATCAAGTCAAAATCATTAAATCATGTTTTTGAGCAACAAAAGTATAGATGAAGATATGAATTTACAAATATCAAAATTTCAGATCCGTTTGTCTTGTCATATTCTCATAGAATTCGACGAAAGTCAATGCATTTTTTCAATATGTGGCCTTAATTCCAAGTTTGTAACGAAAATCGACGTGACCGCGATTGACAACAATTTTGGTAGCCTGTGTAATCGACTGCGTCAAGTTTGCAGTCAATTTATATTTCAATTGCTACTGTTTCAATTAACGACGGTTAGCTTTTTACAGTACTCTGTACTACCTAGTGGTCATAATTAACAACCGTTCTACAATATTTCTGTTTATACAATCGTGCAGCAAAATAGATATAAAAGTGACTCTTGTGAGTTGTGGTTGATCACGTCCGAGATATTTACTCTGTTACCAATGCAAAGTCTGCTGTGAGTTATAAAAGCTTTAAAAATGGTTTGAATACTCCATGGTCACATTTTTACCGCCTACATAGGGTTATCAACCATACTGTTTTTAACAGTATTTTACCGTTTTTCACTACATTATACTGTTTATTTATTTAACAATTTATGTACACACTATTAAAAAAAATCACATTAAGTACATACAATTTTAAAAGAAAACAAATGTACAAAGGTAAGGCTTATTTCAACAGAAATCTCTTCCAGCAGACCTAACGATTGGAGAGTTGGATAAAAATACAATTTCAGTATAAAAGTAAAAATACTAACAATAAAAGAAATATAATATAATATACTTCTAAATATTTATATAAATATATACAAATAAATATATTATACATATACATACATACACAAATACATATAATACTAAAATGTAATGTTAATTTTGTTAACAATCGACTAAAAGTTGAGAAAAGAAGTGTTCTCGGACTCTTTTTTTAAAAAGTAAAATTAAAAATTTTAAAAACCCCCCGACACAAAAAAAGACCTTAAAAACTAACAAATAATATTTTAAACCTATTCTAATTATTATCGTCCCATATAGGGTGTAAAAAGACCACGACCTTTAACTTTAGGGTATGATTATACTACGTATACTGATTACGGAAAAGTAGTTTTTTTTCAAATCTGAGACCTTTTTTTTGGACATTTTTTAAATATTTTTTTTACATTTTTCATGCTTGGACACGAATAAATAAAGGTATTATCGAAGAATTTTAATGAAATTCGCAATTTTATTTTTTCAAAACTACCGGCAATGTATCGCGTACAAGTATTTTTGTCGAACCACGCGCGCTCCGCATACCATTGAATCCTGCGGGCTGAGCGCCCCTCCACAACCGTAGTACGCATGGCACCCCGCGCCCTTCCCGCGCCCCGCCCGGCCAGCGCGCGCGCCCAGCTGTGCCGCCGCGCCGCCCGTCTCAAAGTTCAACGAACGAAACGTAGTGAACACTGAGCATCAACCACGATCATCCATGGCACTCAGCAGGGTAGCTCGTATGTTTTCAAAATTAGCATTTTGTTATGCCTCATCATGTGTCAAAGCCGTAGTTTACATTAATTTCATCAACGTATGACTACGGAAAAGCTACGGACAACAGCACTGATCAAAGCAGCTTAAAACGAAGTTATTTTTAGATAGATTATTTTTAGCTTACTTTGGGACCGTGCAGTCGGTGTGATTGTCTGGGGATTTATTTATTTATTATTATTTATTATCTACCTTAAGTACTGACACGCTTAAAGTACTGATCCGGTTTGAATAAAATTTGATACAGAGATAGACCTGACCCTAAGGATGGACATAGGCTACTTTTTATCTCGAAATTGTCGTCCCAAAGTTAGGTAAACATAGGTAATGTTGTAAAAGAATTTTAACTCATTCAAAACGACGACTGTGAAGTAGGTACCTACCTATCTGAGAAAATAATGACATTAACCTCTTGCTTTTTCGCCCAGTAAGGTAACTTAGCCAAAAAGCCATGCGTATTCTATCCACGTAACCTCAAAGTACCTTCCTACTTTCTGTACGCAACCCAAACACTTAAACTTTCAAAAACACAAACATTTAACAGCCGTTTCCCCCGTACGGGTTCTAAAGCCGATCCCAATGCCGAGATAAGATCAGATTAAAAGTATCTACCTAGGTACATATCATATTCATATGTGTAATCCTTAAAATTTAAGCTGCATCCTTTTAGCCACTTCAACGTAAAAGAATAATAAAAATCCATCGTCACAAAGTTTATCGTTTTTTATAGTGAAATAAGATGGTATTTTAAAGTACAAAACGGTATTAGTTAGGTATTATAGTACATGTATAGTTCAAAAACCCCGTAAGTATAACCTGATAACTAACATCCGTAGTTTGTACATTATTTAAAAAAAACACTCACTTGACACTAAAACGATAAATGAATGAGCCAATGAAAACACATCTTTATTAACCGACTTCAAAAAAGAAATCTATCCCGTAAGTGAGTTGTTTTATCAGTTTTTGTATTAAAATTTCTTAGCCTCGAACAGCTTCCAAACACATAGATACTTATGCCAAACATAAGTGTAGGTACCTATGTAGGTATGTTTGTCCATGCATATCTCGAAAATTATAAGTTTGAGTGTATACCTAACATATTTTTAGTTGATTAGTTTTGGTTTAAATTCATCTTATTATGTACAGCAGTTTTTAAATTGAGATTAAAGTGTTTCTTAATCACAAGGCTCAAATCATAGTGTGTAAGTTATAAAATAATTTAATACAAAGTCGGTTTTTTAACGCTTTGCATTATTTTTTAAAGAATTACGTATGAAGTAAGGAACTTACCTATGTTGTGAAAGAACTGAATCAGTTATCTAACTAAAGATCCAGCATGACTGTCTTTACGTCCTTAAAAAGTACGTTCCATGACATACCTACTTAGGTACCTACCTATCACCTCGCGAATAGTCGGCAGCGGTTGAATACATAAAACTTAATTGCAACATAGTTCAAAGGGTAAACTAGCTACCTACACCAAACTAGTATCAATTAGTTGTACATAACATAACATGTGTCTCGTATTAGATACCTACCTGGCTATCGTAGTTTGTTTATCGCAATAATGCACTCATACAGGTATAACATTCTATTAATCACACATTAACCTCCAATCACCGTGATCATCACTGCTCCACAAAATAAAATACTGTTAAAATAGCTCTAACCGTCTTTAAAAAGAATAGGAAACGGAGAACTTAATCCTTTCTCAGAATATTAAATTTACTTGTTAATCTTATTTTGGTAGCCCGTGCCTCGCAAAAAACTTACGTTAGTACATAGTAACTCAATGGCGCTCACTCACACTAGTTGAACACAAAACATAGTCACAAAACCACACAATAATCCAAAAGGACCTACATTTTCATTCTAACGATAACACTCTCAATCTGAACGCAAAATACTTAGCCGCTTCGCCACCTCCTTTTAAAACAGCGGAAAGCTAAAATCTATTTTCAAAAATAATTGTAATATAACAAAACAACTATTCTATCGATTATCTAGTAGGTACCTATCAATTCTCAACAAGAATCGTCGACTCAAAAGTCCGGAGCCGCTCAGCCGCTCGGCGGATGTCTTGCCGAGGTTTGTTTTCGTGCAATAGTCAACGAAATGCGTTCATACAACTTAGAACTTTAAACTATTATCTTTACATGCGTTTTAGATATTTACAAATGCTAGAACGAGTGACAACGTGAAGATTTTCTTTAGTGGAAGTGGTTGTCCAGTAGTGGGCTGCTTTCAGCTGATGATGATGACGTGAATCAAAGCATAATCAAATCATCGATAACTTCATACTTATTCGAAGGTTCTGTCTGTGTGAACTATGCATCCATAACCGCGCGCGAATCTGCTTGATCAGTCAGTCAGCCTGGTCAGCCAGTCCCTTGTTGGCCGCTGTGATTAAAGTAAAGTGTACCTATGTACTGCGTTTTTCTATCGTTTTCCGTTTATTAAGTAGGTATGTAGTTTGTTGTTGAGTAAATAGAAGAAATATCTTTTTTGCTACTTATACCTACCTACTTGGGCATTGAGACGAGAGGTGTGTAATACATGACATTTATGTTTTCACATTAAATTATTAGAATAGGTAGATACCTTAAAGCATTAGCGGCATTCCCACATGCTTCTCCTAAGCACATCAACATCATGCCATATTCCCGTGGGCTGTACACATATGAAGAAGGCATTTTTGATTAAACACAAAACAGGTATAAACAATTATAAAAGTAAAAACTTACACTAGATTATTAACAAAAATTAACACTAATTTACAAACACTTAAATAATAGAAATTAAACAAGAAACAAAAGAATTAACACGAATTACACGGCGCGGCGATAGCGTCACTTGTATGACAGCGCGGCAAACAAGGAACTGACTGACTGACCGAGGCCTACATTTTGCAGATTTTTAAAAATTTACTTTAACCCTTAATTTGACAACGACATTTTTTCAAGCAAGCATTATTTTGATACCTTTTAATCATCAAGGGTATGCTAAAAACTCCTAAAAAATTTAATCTTTTTCCATAGTTGGGAAAAGTCGTGTCCTGATAATACATCAAACTTAATTTGAGATTTATTTTAATATTAAAAATCACAAAATTCAGAACAAATTGGCCGACAAATTGTTTTCTTTTGGTAAAAAAATAAAGTTAGTATAAAATTAATATTTACCAAAAAGTAACATAAAAAATTATTTGGTATGGATCTAGTTAGAACTAGCAGTAAGATGGGTGGGTGAAGATGGAATCGAAACAATTGCAGATAATTATTTGTAGATATACCCCCTTATGCATAATGAAATGTAAAGTTAAAGGTTAGAAACATAAAGTGTTTAGTTTAGAGCTAGCATATTTAAACAATGTTTAAACTAAAATAGGTTTATCGTGCGATTATGAGTAAGAGGGTAAGTGTTGTCAACATAAAATTTTATTTCCTACCCATATTTTGAGAGATTTTCATAAAAAGTAATCGTGAAAAATAAAAAATAAAAACATTTATAGCACACACAGGTTTTTTGAAGATTGTGTCCGCTCCACCGTACAACGTCAAATTAAGGGTTAAAGAGCCGAAAGTCGAGCAAAGTAGTATTAGTACGTTAACATCAAACAACTCCGCTAAACACGCCGACAAGGCATCCGCCGAATTGTGGACTTTCGCGTCGACGACGACGACGACGCGGCGACGGCGAGCGAACGAAATGATAGGCATTAGGTATATTATTGTTTTAAATATTGAAAATAGATTTTAGTTTACTGCTGATTTTTAATGGAGGTGGTGGCGCGGCGGGGTAGTGCATGCGTTCGAAGTGAGTGTTATCGTGTAGTGATAAATTGTTTTAGTGTGTGTTGTGTTCTACTAGTGTGAGAGAATGTTTTGTGCGATGAATTGACTACGAAAATAAGGTAGGTTAACAAGTACATTTAAAGAATTAAAAATAAAAAGTATTTTTTAACAGTTTAGGTTGGTTCGAAGTTGAAGTATCGTTGTAGCCCAAGTAGCATAACATTCGTTGGAGTTGGAGGAGCACTAGTCGAGTGAACGAGAGTTCACAAGTTCAAAGCACATCTTAGTCATAATAAGACTGTGGCACATCCGAGGCTAACCTAGCTCTTATTTCAGAATATTCATTTTTAGTGGCCTACTGAGGTTGTGAATGTGGTAATTTCTGACGTTCATTTAGTATAAGTATGCCACAGTGAATAAAATGTATTTATTGATTTCGATTTTATTATTTGATTAAATGACTTAAATTAATTTGGATGGAACTTGGGATATTTGTTAGTCTTTCCCGAAATAATTGCTGTAAAACTTTAAAGGTAGACTAGACACAACACATTTTTAATTGTTAAACGCTTTATTAACGGTAGGTAAGGTTAAGGTTTTTCGTTACATAAGGGGTTTACGAGATACCTTACCACCATAGCCACTGTATAATTTTTTTCAAATAATTAGGTAGTAGATGTTCCAAAGTAAAGTGCTTGAAGTAAATTAAACTTTTATCTTAACGCAATCGCTTATTAAAACGGCGCTAAGTGACTGAGTCCTGAAAAGAAATTAGAAAGTACCTACCTTTGTTTCGCTGGATCTTTACTATGGTTTTCAGAAAAAAATCACAACATCATGCTTACCTACCTAGGTGCCTAAATTCATTCTCATGTATTAAAACTAAGTTGTATGATTAACAAAATGATGTATTTATTTGGAAAGCTGACAGCTGTTCTTACAAAACTTATTTAGCAATAGTTGTATCTTAAAAGCTAATTATAAGCTTACACATATTTAGTTGTATTTGCATGTTTTGCGATTTGTGTTAGTTTGAAACGTGAGATATTTCATTTTATTTACGTACCTGCCTACCTGACTATTTCAAGGCCATAATAGCTATTACATATTCTACTTGATTAATACATGTAAAATTTGATCTAAGGTAGGAAATTAAAATTATAAACGTAAAAGTTTGTTTGGATGGTGGTTTTTTTGTTACTCTTCCATGCTGAAGTGACTAAACGGATTCAGTTGAAATTTTGATCTAAGGTAGGAAAAAGCCTAGAATAACCCGAAGGGTGCTTTATTTAGCACCAATGAAGCATTTTTTTTTATATCCCGATACTCCTACAGGATTTAGATAAACTAAACCCACGTTTGACCTCATGCTGACCTTGTGAAGATGACACGGTTTAGCTACACGGGCTTAGCAATGAGGCCTCCTTAATAATCATGCTAGAACACATGACCACTGGTGCGGTGACATTTGGTGGCATATTCATTATGAAGGTTGGCTGCTAGACAGGAGATCCCTGCATGGGACCTGCCACACAGGTTTATAATACGTGGCAAATGGGCACTTGTTTTTTATTACTTTTGTTATGAAGTTGTAAGTGTTTATGTTGCAAATTTCCGTCCCATTCCCGTACATCAAGTAGGCACTTTGTAGTTACGTGGACAGAGTAGGTACTTATGGCTTTTTGGTTAGGTTACATAATTGGGCAAAAAGGCAAGAGGTACCTACATGACATTTTGTTTACGTCATTAAATCGTAGTTTTGAATGCGTTAAAATTATTTTACAACTTAGGTACCTTTAGAACCTTTGCTTAGACGGATTTAGAGAAAATGGGTCTTTTACAAAGTAATTTAAAACTTATTTCTAAAAAAAGGTAGGTAAGTATATCGTGAAGTGCGTAATAAAACGTTGTTGTTGAGTTGGATGACTTTCAATACCTACTCATTTGGTTTGTGCGTATAACACAACGAAGAAAGTACTTATGTACTTTTAAAACTAATTTAATAGTCGTTATTTATGCTAGTCTTCTATTCAAGGTTTTCAATAGGAATTATCGTCATATTTTGATAAAATGAATATTTAAATTAATATCGTGTTACTGGATATTTTATTTAATATGAATTGAAAAAGTTTGTGTTGCATAGGTAGGTACCTATTACCGAAATATTCGCGCACACAAAGAACTTCATAGTTACTTGAATAGAGTAGATACGTTTTTTTGGTAAAGATAGGTAATTAGGTAGGTAGAAGATACCCACCATCTTGGGCGTTAAGCCGAGAAGTGGGGTTGCATGACGACTATTTTCAAACTCAATAAACTTTAAAGGTTTTACACGTTATTAACTACCTAGGTAGAATATGCAAAATCAAGTGCTTCGACTTTTTCTCATTTTAACCGGCTCGATAATACCCGGGATTAAATGTAGTTGTAACTTCTTTTGAAGAAGGAAGAAATTTAACACAAATCTAGGATAAAGCGTGAACAACAATTAGATGTATAGTTTTATCCTGGTATTCCTACGGGATCGAAATAAACGCGGGTAAAATGCTTGACTCCGACCCAGACAATGGATAAGTACTTACTGCTACTACGTTAGGTGACTTGGCAACTTAAATGGAAGAGCGTCTGTTTGACAAATGGGTTCATGGCCCGTATAGCAAAAACATTTTTTATTAATTGTGCTAAAAAATTAAAGAGTTCTTTTTACGTATTTTCACCGAATTCCTGTACACAAACAACCTACGTACCTACTTTGTAGTTATGTTTTAACAGATAAGTTTTTGGTAAAGATTATTGAGATATGGATAACATTTTTTTTTCAAGATACTTTTTAAATTATACCTACCTACTAGGGGTCACAAAACCGGTTTCACCGAAACCGAAAAAACCGGGGAACCCGGTTTTGAAAGCAGTGATGAAAACCGGTTTTCAAATTTGACGGAACCGGTTTTTTCGAGTTTTTCGGTTTCGTATTACTTGATTTTATTCGTTCGTTTACTTACATACGTTTGTACCTAGTCTGCAAACAATGGAGTATTTTAGACTGATGAGCAAAAATAAAATGTTATAGAAAGCTTCGATAGATGGAGTGGCCAAAAACATAGTAAAGTAAAGGAAAAATTGCACTGAAACATTTCGGCTGGCCTTCGTTAATGCTTTGCTACTTTTCCTTGGCTTTAATTCTTTACTTTGTTGATTTATTTTGTTGTAAAGTTTTAAAGCACGCTCCATTATTTGCTTGCGCCATCTATCGATAGTTTAGAAAATTCTCCAATGACAATAGTTTCATTCATTCCAAATTCATATATTTCGTTCACTTCTATCAATCATAAACAATCGACATTCGGTGTGTGAGGTTCGTTGTGAATTATAGTGTTGTTTTTGGAACATAATGGGAGTTTCAGTGCAAAATTCGCAGAGCAACTAATATATCGTATAAAACAACGTTGCACTAGTTTGACCACAGTTTTAAAATATTTGCAAAATCCAGCTGATTATTTTGCAAACAAAGACAATAGTGCAATTGTCCCACGGCTTAATACTAAAGAAGTAGCTGAAGTTATTACTCATCTACAGACACTTAAACACCCTGAATCCTCATCACCAACATTATCCCACAGAAGTCGAAGAAGCTCCACTGACGACGATGATAATGTTGCATTAGCTTCAATTGCTTCAAATAGGTCATCTCTGCCAATGGCAAAAAAATGGAAGAAGAACTACAAGATGCTATCACTATGTCCATGGCAGCACCTTCATCAAGTGGAAGATCCGTAACAGATCCGGATATCCAGAACGATTTGGAAGGGATCGTAAAAGTCGAAATGGCTCTTTATGAAAACGGAGGCGTCAAGGGCAAAAACCTTTTGCAGGTCTACAACAACTTGCTGAGGATTCCTCCCACAAGCGTCGAGTCTGAAAGAGTATTCTCATCAGCCGGCCTCCTGTGCAATCGCCTAAGAACTTCGCTAAATGATGATACATTGGAGCTGCTATCTATGTTAAGATCGCATTACCAATGTATGAAAAGTAAGGAAGGAGGCTAATTTAACATTTAATTTTATGTAAAGAACAATTTTATTTTATTTCTTAGATGATGATGATTACTAGAATTAGTATGATTATTAAGTTTGTTTATTGTATATTTTATTTTGATACTTGTTGATTATATTAAGGCTTAAAAATAAGACTATTCAAATTTTGTTACAGTTAAGCGAAAAAGCTGCTTTATATTTTTGATAGTAAACCTGCCATAATTTGTATTTGATTGTTTTTAAAATTCCAAATTATATGTTATGTGTTTTATTATGATTATGATACATGATTAGATACATGGAAATTACTATTGTAGAAAGTATCTGAAAGATGTAGTTTCTACTAATATTTAGATACAAGTATTTTTTGAAACAAAGAGATGATTATAAGCTGTATCTTTATACTAAAAAACGTATTTTTATCCGTCAAGGCTTTTTATGTCTATATGTTTTATAAAAAAAAATCTGTGATCGTATATTAAGGTGAGACTGATTAATAAAAGAACGAATTTATGAATCTTACAGAAAACCGTTTTATTTTAAACAGACTTTTTTCAGGAAACACAATTCAAAATATTGCCCAATCGAAGCGGATATTTTTCGGAAATACTTAGGTGTCTACATGCTTCAAAATTATCATGATAATAATCGTTATCTCTTATTAATTGCAAGTTATCAAAATAACCGAAAAAACCGGAAAAACCGGTTTTGCTTTTTTTAGAAACCGAAAAACCGGTTTTAGAATATACTTCCGGTTTTGTGACCCCTACTACCTACCTAACTTGACTTTTTTCGCAACATAAGAAGGTACCTAATTTTGGAACCTTTTATACCTTGTTTCCGATGATGGTGTGAAGATAGGTATAACGTGCGCGTGGCCATTTTTTTTGATAAAAAAGGTGTGAATTTGATCTCCACACTGGATTCGGTATTTACGTTACTACACTATGAGTAACATTTCGATAATTCGAATGAGATCTTATTTTAACAATAATCTATCTACCTACCTAGGTATCTAAAATGATTTCGTTTGTAGCTACTTTGACCAGCTGCTGTTGTCCGTAGTTTTCTAATCACGGTTTTCAATGGGAACGAGTTCAATACTCATACGTTGATGAAATTAATGTAAACCACGGCTTTGACACATGATGAGGCATGACCAAATGATTATTTTGTAACATACGAGAAACCCTGACTAGTGCAATGAACGACCGTGATGATGTTCGCTTCGTACGTTGTTTGAACTTTTTTCGCGCGCTCTGGCCAGCTGGGGCGCGGGAAGGGCGCGGGGTGCCATGCATACTACGGTTGTGGAGGGGCGCTCAGCCTGCCCGCACGATTCAATGGTTTCGGAGCGCGCGTGGTTCGACAAAAATACTTGTACGCGATACATTGCCGGAAGTTTTGAAAAAATAAAATTGCGAATTTCATTAAAATTCTTCGATAATACGTTTATTTATACGTGTCCAAGCATGAAAAATGTAAAAAAAATAATTAAAAAATGTCCAAAAAAAAGGTCTCAGAATTGAAAAAAAACTACTTTTCCGTAATCAGTATACGTAGTATAATCATACCCTAAAGTTAAAGGTCGCGGTCTTTTTACACCCTGTATAATTGACTGTAAGACTTGTACGTTAAAATATTTTTATTTTCCGAGCTTCGTCGCCGCGTCGGGGACCGCTCAAGTATATAAAGTATTAAGCCAACAACAGCTAATTTATTATTACATTTAGGTATGAGCGATCTTAAGTTTCATGCATAGTCTACGCTCTACGTAATGCCGCGCGCGGCGAGCTCGGTGTGCGGCTTGCGGCGCGGGGGTGCGCGTCACCAAGTGCGGCGACCCGAACGGGCAGAAACGTGAGGGCAGACGACGTTGACGGTTGTGTCGATTTTACGAATTTTTCGGAGTGAATTCTTTTGATGCAATCTGCAACTGACAACTGTTTTTCTCACTTAGCGGTCCCCCGACGCGGCGACGATGCTCGGAAAATTAAAATATTTTCAAGTACAAGTCTTACAGTCAATTATATATGGGACGATAATAATTAGAATAGGTTTAAAATATTATTTGTTAGTTTTTAAGGTCTTTTTTTGTGTCGGGGGGTTTTTAAAATTTTTAATTTTACTTTTATTTTGTGCTTTTTAAAGTAGGTTTTTATATTAGGAAGATAGTAGTCAGATCTCCTCATCAACACTAAGAGAGCTGATGATCTTCAAACGGCTGATCAGGTCATTGTAACCTTACCATACACTTTCAATTTCATTGAAGTAATACGGTACCAAATTTCGAATCGATAGGATATATGGAAGGTAGTCAGATCCTCTCATCAACTATGAAAGAGCTGATGATCTTCAAACGCCTCATCAGGTCATGGTTCCCTTACCATATACTTTCAATGTAATTGTAGTAATACGGCACCAAATTTCGAATCAATACGACATATGGAAGCTATTCATATCCCCTCATCAACTATTAGAGAGCTGATGATCTTCAATTGGCTGATCAGGTCATGGTTACCTTACCATATACTTTTAATATCATTGTTGTAATACGGCACCAAATTTCGAATCGATACGACATATGGAAGTTAGTCAGATCCCCTCATCAACTATTAGAGAGCTGATGACCTTCAAACGGCTGATCAGGTCATGGTTCCCTTACCATATACTTTCAATATAATTGTAGTAATACGGCACCAAATTTCGAATCGATACGACATTTTTTTTTTTTTTTTTATAAGTTACTAAACCCGCGTTTGACCTCAATCTCACCTGATGGTAAGTGACGATGAGGTCGAAGATGAAAGCACACGGGTTTAGGAAGGAACTGGCTCTTTATACAATATTGCCGGAACACATTACCGCCGGAGCGGTAACATTTGGCGGCAGACTTTATATAAAGGGTGGTCGCTAGCCAGTCGGACCCAGAAGGGATCCTACCACCAAGCAAGTTAGTCATATGGAAGTTAGTCAGATGCCCTCATCAACTATTAGAGAGCTGATGATCTTCAAGTGGCTGATCAGGTCATGGTTACCTTACCATATACTTTTAATATCATTGTTGTAATACGGCACCAAATTTCGAATCGATACGACATATGGAAGTTAGTCAGATCCCCTCATCAACTATTAGAGAGCTGATGACCTTCAAACGGCTGATCAGGTCATGGTGACCTTACCATATACTATCAATATCATTGTTGTAATACGGCACCAAATTTCGAATCGATACGACATATGGAATTAATTCAGATCCCCTCATCAACTGTTAGAGAGCTGATGACCTTCAAACGGCTGATCAGATCATGGGGTTACCTTACCATATACTTTCAATATAATTGAAGCAATACGGTACCAAATTTCGCATCGAAAGGACATATGGAAGGTAGTCAGATCCCCTCATCAACTAGAAAAGAGCTGATGATCTTCAAACGGCTGAACAGATTTTCATGAAACATGGCTAAGAACACTCGGGATAAAATTATCTATAACACAAAAAAAACTAAACGAAAATCGGTTCATCCGTTTGGGCGCTACGATACCACAGACAGATACACAGATACACAGATACACAGACACGTTAAACTTATAACACCCCTCTCGTTTTGCGTCGGGGGTTAAAAACAGGCAGTGATTTAGACTCGCGGATATCGCACAATCTGACCGCATGGCGGAAAAGGAGTATGACAAGTAATTAGTCTTATGCGTAGGCATCTTCAGGAAAGTACGCTTATGTGCTCTGCATAGCGCATTCGGAGGATGAGCGAAAGAAAATCTTTCAAGCAAATAGGGAGGGGCCGATGGTTGAACAAAAATAAATTATACAAAATACTGTTTTCAGCAGAAAAAGCTAAACACTTTATGATGCTAAACACGATGCTAGACTATAATCAATAATTTGTGCAAGAAGCTCTAAAAATATCTTTTTAGAAATTTAACAAATTCTATGCTATTTATTTTTCCAAAATACTGTTTGATATTCTTTTCAGACTCAAATATATTCTATTTTTATTCTAGAAAAAAAGTTGGCAGCCCTACGCCTACCGGCCATACACATGCTCTATAGTATATTAAGTTATGTTTACCAACCGCAATAAGTAAACACAGCGTTATTAACGCAAGTACAATAAAGAGAACTGTAACACCGGGCAAACGAGCCCCTAACAGTCCCAGAGTTCTAGGTCTAACTACTGAACAGTAAACAGTTACTTAATTATATTTCAGTTTAGTATCATTTTAGTTCTTGCATCGTTTCAAATAAGGTCAACGCAGAGTCAAAACTATTTCTTAAAACTAATCGTTATGCTTTATACTATAAAGAAAGCATGAGTTTGTTGAAACCACTTCATTGGAATAAGTAACTGCTTTGCTTCGTTTCGTAAGTTCAGTTCAGTTCAGTGGTAGAAAACTGTTGAATGTTGAAAGTGTAATAGTTTATTTGTTCTAAATATTATCAAATAGTTCTAAATCTAAACACATCATCACAACTCCGTGTAATGAGCCCACTGCAGGGCTATGAGTGGCTCCTCTGGCTGACGAGGAGGTTTTTTAGGCCATACCCACCAAGCTGGCCCAGTGCTGGTTGGTGGATGTCACAATTTTCAGGGTGCCGTAAGGCTGCTGACAAACCCTAACGACTACTGTATACAAGTGTACAGCACCCTGGACCGACTGCTAAACGTGCCTACCGAAGCTCGAAAGTCCTCGTGAGAAATAAATGGTCGGCGGTCACCCATCCACATCCTTTTACCGACCGCGTCGAACGTCACTTAACACGCGTTTTCGTATGATACGCACAGAAAACGGCAGCGCCATAACAACTTCTACCACATGAGTGAAAGAGTAATGTTCACGGTCCATACAGTCTCTGACCTGTCAAACAACTTTTTGTAAGGCATGTGAATGTATTAAGATGATATTGTCATTGAAATATTGCCTGTTTATATCTAAACTGTTGGTGGAGACTTGATTTAATTTCTTAGAAACTATTGAGTAAATTGATTGAAAAATGAGATGGTATAATTAAATGAACATGAGCTATTATTGCGCCATATGCTGTTTTAATACATTTCATGAGTTGTCAAAAATCTCACAGGTCAGCTATGAACATTACTCTTAGTGTCTGATGCTCTCTGAAACTACCACATGTTTGAATTTTTCTTAACTAACCTGATGGCAAGTGACGATAAACTAGAAGATAAAAAGACACGGTCTTAAGACGGAACTGGCTTTTCATCAGACATTGCTGAAGCAAATTACCTTAAACAATTTTTTTTTTTTCGCCGGTTTTTCAGTCCTGCGATATTTTGCAAGAAATAAAGAAAGAAAGTATTTATTTGCATAATATGGTAATTATAAAGGTCTTAAACTATTTCAGACGCTACATATTTAACCATACAGAGATTTTGCAAACGTTTATTAAGTAGATACTCTAAATGAATATATTTAAATGTTATGATAAAAATTCTTTGATACTAATAAAATATCTTAAGTAAACAAACAAACAGTTCCTTCTAAAAGGAAGAATTCTGATGCAGGTGAATTCCATTCGGAAGCTAGTCGAGTGAGTACCAAAGTTATCCGAATACCAAGCAGGTTTACATCTCGTTAGCCAACATTTGCGACACGCTTTTCGACTAGCGCTTATATATTACTGTTATATTTTAAGTTTGCTGTTAAAGTCATTGATCCGTCTCCTGCTTTAACCATTAGTGAAATTAATAATAAAGGAAGGTATGATCAAGCCAGGTACTTATTAAAATGAGTGGAAATTTTATGGTAACACAATTTTAGGGTTGCCAATTTTTTTTTCTAAAATTATAGTATATTTGAATCTGAAAAGAAAATCAAACAGTATTTTGGAAAAATAAACAGTATTCAATTTATTTAATGTATTAAACACATATTTTTAGAGCTTCTTGCACAAATTATTAATTAAGGTCTAGCATATATAAAGTGTTTAGCTTTTTATGCTGAAAACAGTATTTGGTATACTTTATTTTTGTTCAATAGTAAGCAGTATAATGTAGTGAAAACAGTATAATACTATTAAAAACAGTATAATTGGCAACCCTACCTTTATCCTGTAATCCATCATCATCATCATCACCAGTAGCAGCAAATCAAATAATATGAAAGTAACAGTTTGCCCAATTTGACCAGCAAGATATTCAGTCATGTGAGAATTTCTAAATCTTCTGAATGTAAAAATAATTTAATTTTGTAATGTATTTTTTATAAGATTAAAGTTTTCAAGTATATTTACTACCAAAAAATAAGTTAATGTTTCGATTATAATAATTCATAATAGATAACCTCTTTTTCGTATTTGAAAAAAACGGTTGTAGCAATAAGTATAGCATTTTTTATCTTGTATTTTATTTGTTACTTCAAAAAGTTTCCAAAAATTAAACAAGTTTAGATATAAAGATACATAACACCGTCAATCTGACATTAATATTTATTTCGAACGGTGTGAAGTTGATATGAGGTAGCTTTTTCGACAGCTTTTAATCGAAACTACGAGCCTATGATTTATTTGATCACGTCCGTCAATATGTCAAATAAAACTCTTGATTGATTGAAGTATTCGTACCTTTACGGAGAGAAAAGCTTTGGCAAACAAAATTTCATTTTCTCAAACATGCTTGGAAATTTGAGCATTATTTTGACCACCTTCTTCGAGATAAATCGAACTTGTTATACAGGTCGAGTAGCGGCCGGCAATTAGTTGTATGAAAATCCATATCTGTCGTATTTAGCGGCCAAATAAACTAATTAAAAATGGAACGATCTTCTACTCCGCAACATAACGACCAAAGAGGTAACTTATCAAAGGTTTAATTTTAATTTCGAACTGGCTTGCAGATAGAAAAAAACAAAGAAAAAAAAATACTCTGGCACGTAAGAAACAATTGTTGTTCGTCAACTTCGTCATAGGTTTTCTTCTTCTTTAAGTTTAATGGCAACCAGCCGTCGATACCAAGCGAGGTGGTCATTGGTTTTAAATACTTTTGTATATATGGCAAAATGAGTTCAAGTGAAGGCAGTGAGTGTGATGAAATTATTTAGTTTTATTATTTGAGAAAAGTACTATACAAGCCTTGGCCGCAACTAGGCTTTGATGGACTTTCGTATGTGCGGGTCGGGTTCGCCTCGGCCCACATTCACACGTTCGTCCATCATTGCCTCTCTTGCCGGCCGCTGTTGTAATGTACTAATTCTTCCTTTTGGGGAGGTACGGAAAAGACATAATTGAAAGTAAAGGCATTTTGTGACATATTTTAGTTGTAAATAAAAGTAGTTTCCCAGGTGACACACATAATTATGACGATATTAGTTCACCATAGTCGAAGTCGTCGTGGCGCACTGGCTCCTTTGTATATCATACGATATCACAGGTTAAGCAACGCTCAGCGCGGTCGGTACTTGGATGGGTGACCGCCGACCATTCATTTCTCACGACGACTTCCGTGCTTTGGCACGCTAAGCAGTCGGTCCGGCATGCTGTATACTTGTATACAGTAGTGGTAAGGGTGTGTTACAAGCGATTTTGGCGACCTGAAAATTCTGACATCCATCAACCAGCACTGGGCCAGCTTGGTGGATTACGGCCTAAAACTCCTCGACACCCAGGGGACAGAGACTCATAGCCCTGCAGTGGGCTCATTACACGGAGTTGTGATGATTAGTTCATCATAGTACGCTGTGAATTCGTTGATTTTTTGTAAATCAAGCAGAACATCTCAGCAACTTAACTTTTCGGTAAACATTTCGCTTTGATTATTTTATTTATTTATTTAGGTATACACAACAGGTATACCTAAATAAATAAAAAAAATAATCAATAAAATTAGGAATAGACAAAAGTAGTGAAAAAAAGGTATATTTTAACTAGATATAGTTATTAGCCCTATATAAAATACAACTTCATAAGATTAAAATATTAAATCATTAAATAACGCGGGGAATCTGGGCCGTTCCCTACGCCAGCTCGAGCGATTTGTCGCGGATTCATACAAACCCAATACTTTCTATCGTGTACTTGCTCTCGCTGTCGCTGTCCAAGATATTTAGATTTCATTTGGGTTAGTGACAATATCTAATTAAATTTGCTAATATTGAAGCTATGAATTCTAAACTTTAGTAAAAAGGTTTACCTTCAAAGCAATTTGTACACAAATCCCTATATCACGAATTTTCTTTATTACCTTTTCCTGTTGATAAAGGAGATATTGAGTTCAAAGATGAAGTTAATTTGTCATAAAAAATCCCTAATTGCTCATTATAATAAAGATTTTATAATAAATCCTATACCTTACCATTCAAAATACAACATAAATTGTAAACATCTTTCGAAATCATAATATTATAATTGGCTTATTATTTTGGATTACAATTCCGATAACATTGCCATTATTTGAATAAATGTATTCTGTTTCCCGTAACATATAATTTTGATGTTCATTTTATTCCCCTATTTTCTTTCGCAGTCACTTAAATAATGTAAACCATAATAAATATTCGTAGTCGTAGGTCTGCTACGATCTGCATACGATGCTACGGATTTACTACGAAGTAGCTAAAGTGATACATACTTAAAGTTCTAGAAGTATTCGATGTAGGCTGCTCAGAATAACGATATAAAAATTATTACATCGTCTATCTGGCTCTTTCTTTAATTTATCAATACTTACAATCAGGTTAAAAAGTTACAATAAATAAAATACCTCCTAAGGTAAGTATAATGTTATGAGGTTAAAAGCGGTGCATTATCGAACTTAGCAATTACTTCAACTGAACTTCTGCCACTTGTTTAAGCATATTCTTAAAAAACTAATAACGATTTAGAGGAAGTAGTCATAGTACAGAAACTAAGAGATATTGTTTAATTATTTAATTTTCTTCAAATTCTTCTTTTCAACGAACAGAAAAACAAGTGACTGTTAAAAAAAGAAAACTACATGTATACATTATCGTCAAAGTCACGATAATGGATGGCAGTTTTATTATCTGTGGTCGCTAGCTAGACGTACCTCGAAGTCCTGTCACAAAGCGAATGTCACTTGGACAGATGCCATTTGCGATCCAAGGTCAAATCCTAAGTACAAAACTTGGAGGGACGGTGTCCATTTTTCTTTCATTACTTTTTTACCGAATAGATTAGTTTCTGTTAAGCAGTAAAAATATTGTTCCAGTGAAGATAAAAAATCTTATTAATATTATAAATGTGGAAGTTTAGATGTATAAATGTTTGTTCCTCAATCACGGCAGAACGGCTGAACATATTTCGATGAAATTTAACATAGTGAAAGTGTAGAGTCTGGAATAGCATATAGCTATTTTATCCCGATATTTCCACGGGGTTTGAAATTGCGGGGGTAAAATCGCGCGAGAAACAGCTAGTAAGAAATATACTGTTGAAAGCATCAATTCCGTTCAAAATAATTATGAAAATAATAAATTATTTGTCCTGGTACTTTTAATTTTCGAGTGAATAGATTTCTCGTGGATGGACGTGTACCACCATAGTCTTCATGCGCACTTTCCATCAGGTGACATGGAAGACAAAGTCCTATCCCTATAATATAAAAAAATGGTGGAGACTATTGCGGTGACAGGGGGTTAGCCTTTGCTCCCAATATAATCCCAACTAAATTCAAGTTAATTTTTAATGATGAAGTAAGTTGTATGTAGGCGTCGCGCCGCCGCCGCGTCGCCGCCGTGTCGCGGCTCTGTCGTCACCCCGACGACGCCAGCGGGTTGACTCTGACCTGGTAACCTATAAATTTATCTAAAATATAGCTTTCTCTATAAACGCATTACTCTATAAATTTTTGAATACATTGCATAGATTGTCTTTGTTGGTGTTTTTGCTTGTTACTTATTTATTTATCAACCGACTTTGAAAAGGTGTTTTTTTTTAAATATTTTTGATAGGTGATTATTTCATGAACTATGAATCGTTTAAGACGTTTTTTCTAATTTAGTAGAAGTGGTCATAAAAGCGGACTAATAACTTTTCAACTAACTTGCTCATTTTAAAAAAAAAATAAAACAGATAATACACATGGAGTCATTATATAAAAATTTGAGTCACGATTTGATGTTTAGTGCTCTGCATTCATTTATTTATAATAAAGCCAGGTTTACATTCTTCGGCATGTACATGATTTAGTTTAGTAAACTTCCATTCTAGACTGAGAGCGAAAGAAAAACATAGAATGTACCAGCTGCTTCTCTTCCCGGGCATACTGTAAAAGTCGGTTAAGGGACAGAGTTTTTATTGACATTTTTGTGGGCGATAGGCTGACCCCCTGTCACTGCAATAGCCTCTCGACATCATTATAATACCTAATTAGTCAACATTACATCATATGGTCTTATAACCTCTGGTATTCTGCCTGCCTCATAAGGGATACATGCGTGAAGTTATGTATGTATGTATGTATATAATCTTAAAACCAATAAACCTTTCGTTGTGACACAGAAGAACGCGCCGATTCTACTTATACGAGTAATGCCTGTCTTTACATGAATGAAATAAAAACTAAATTACTCGACTTCACACACCAAAGGGTACAAACACTCAATTATTGTCCAATCACGATAAACAGATTCTAGCGCTCGTATGTTTGATGAAAATTTTGTAATCAGCAAGCTTATTTTCTACCCGCATTTATTATTATACGAAAGCTTACGCCTGGATTATCCCGTAACCCACTTTTCTAACGACCTTTCAATAATCTCTGGAGTTTTCAAGATTACGATATAAATATTAAAGGAAATATTGAGATAAACGTAATAAAACAAATAATTGTCATCCGCGTTACCTTTATTGTTTTTCAACACACTTGCTCGTAAAGTGAGCCTTATTCTATTGAATTTAGAACTATAAACTGGGCTTTAAGTCACGCGTGCATAATATATTATACCCTATGTAGTGCATAATATAATGAATCCTACAAAGTTGAATTGTACCTTTGTGCAAATTAAATGCAAGTAAACAGAGCATATTTTATTGATCCGGGTTATACATTAAATATTTTTCAGAAACAACAAAAAGGTTTTATACCACTTCAAATCCATATACATTTTTAAATGTTTGCGCCTTATATTAGTAAAACAAATATGTATATCAAACAAATTGTTCACAATTTACAATAACTTGTTATAAAATATTAAAATATTTGCATTTACCACTCCAAATTAAACATTTTCACGTAAAATAGGCTGTATATGCTATACAGACATTGACACATTTGGCAGAAAAAAAAAACCTACGCGCATGCGCGAGGTTCGGCGCCATTTTTCAATCACAATTCACAGCTTTGTTATCAAGTGTGTTTGTTATTTTATGACCACGTATGTCTGTCTTTTACTCACAAGTATGTTGAAAAACGTCGTATGTAACTCGTGAGCGTTGCTAATTACAGTCTCGGCTCACTTGTTACATAATATACTATTAATTGGTTGTGTTTCATGTCACTTCGTCAACAAAGGCTTCGTAGACGTGGTGGATAGTAAACAAGGTTATAAAGAAATGAGTTTAAAAAGAATAAATGTAAGATAAGAAGATTGTTGTGACTCTTCTTTTATAGATTAACTAACTTTTGCCCGCGACTTCCTTCTCGCATAAACATTGTTTATATTTAAAACAACTAGTCACTTATAGAAGAACCCTTATGCCAAGTATCACATCCATGCACTCAAGGAATAATATTGTCAAACTAAAAAGTCCAACCCCTTCCCGTGGGAATTTCGGGATTTCTTTCCATAATACAAACAGACACTTATTGAGGAACCTTTATACCAAGTATCACATCCGTGCACAAACTTCGTTCATACGAACTAAAACATCATATATTTCTCGTTCCCGTGAGAATTTCGGGAATTCCTTTCATACCACAACCAGTTACTATTTTGAAAAACCTTTATGCCAAGTATCATATTCGTGCACTCACGGAATAAGATTTTTCATACAAACTAAAAAGTGTCATAATTTCCGTTCCCATGGGAATTTCAAGGATTCCTTCCTTAGTGCTCCCCCACCACCTCTAAGGATTTTATGTTCCAAATTTCAGCTCTCTACGGCCAGTAAATTTGGCTGTGCGTTGTCTGTCAGTCACTCAGTCAGTAACGGAAGAGTTTTATACATTAAGAAGATTTAATCTTTATTGCATATAACAAAAAAAAAATACTTACAGAAAAACTAGAATATAAATACATAAATAGATAAACACCCAGATATGGAACATTTTTTTATTCTTGTTCCGTGCGGGAATCAATCCCTCGACTACTGGCGTCTAAGGCAGACAGTTACCCCAGCGCCAAAGTGGTCGTTAAAATAAATTCTAATAATAATACTGTAAGTAAATTCTAAATTAAATAATATTGTTTTGCCGACACTACCTAACCGGTTCGGATTGACAGCTATGACGTCACAATATGGCGCTAAACCAGTCCTATTCTCATTTGAAACGCATTATAAATACAGATAAAATCATAAAAACAAAATTTTTTTTCGATACCATGACTTCAGTATTATTGTAACGGGATACAGTCCGATAAAAAACGTCTTTCTTAATACAATAAATCACAAAAACCGTCAAAAATCTTCGAACTATATTCAAGCACGAAAATTAATTTCTACTAATTACTAAACAAAAGAAAAATTCAAGGGTTTCTTCTTTATTCAGATAAAATAAATAAATAAATAAAATCCCCAGACAATCACACCAACTACATGGCCCTAAAGTAAGCATAGCTTGTGTTATGGGATGCCATGTAGCGAACTAGGGGGGAACCTAGAATATAAATACATAAATAGATAAACACCCAGACTCGGAACATTTTTTTTTATGATTCCGTGCGGGGATCGAACCCGCAACCACTGGCGTCTGAGGCAGATAAGTTTACCCCAACGCCAAAGTGGTCGTCTTAAATTAATAAAATTATGAACTAATTAATAAACTTCAAATCAAAGCAAGAGTATATGATTGTAACATGGCCGTTCTCGAGAAGATCTTCTGTAGACTAAGACATTACAGAAATCTCTTTGTATAGTTATTGAATTTTTAGTAATAACAAAGGTTAGTATACTTGCATAAGAGTTTTTTTTTAATAATCACAATAATAGCGCCTGGAGAGTTTTTTTAGAAATAAATCAGAAATCTTTAAAGGCTTTCTAATTCATCCAATATCCGTTCTACGTAAGAACAATATTTTAAGAAGCATTTCTGAATTTAAGGTAGGTTGTTGAAGAAAAACTATAAGAAATATTAAACAGACAATCGATCGTGATTGCTAATACTAGGCAGCCACTGGGAAACCATCCTAAAATTGGTAACAAATGAGTATAAATCAACCAATATTATTTTTCAATGATTCTCAATTATTTTTCTCTTCTGCTATATTTTCTGAAGAAACTTTCTTCAGATAATTTTTGGTAAAGAAAAATTGTTAATAAAATCCAAAATTGAAAAGACAATTGATTGGTGTTCGAACAATCGATAATTGAAGAAGTAAAATAAAGGAAAATCAAATACTATAAAAATGATTGACTTTCGGACTTCATTAAAATAAATAAATATTTCTGACACTCACACAACATTATCTAGCCCAAATTAAGTTTCTTAAAGAACTTGTGTTATGGATACTAGATAACTGATATACTTAAGAAATATATAAACATACATATTGAATAAATACATATTTTTTAATAGAATAAACTTAAATAAACATCCATGACTTGACGGCTAATAACTGTGCTCATCACACCGATATCCGCCACCGCCGGGATTCGAACCCAGGACCTCTGGCATAGAAGGCAATGTATGTTACCACTACACCAGCCGGTCGCCAAAATTTTGGCAGATGATTGAAAATGACATATCCTACGTTTCCTCAAATTATTCTGATCTAATTACGAATAACCGATTTGTTCCACTAAGTTCAACTATAAGTTCAAGCACCTTGGTCGTTTCGCCCCGAAAGAAAAGAAAGTTGAACTAATTGGATCAATGGTGTCCAGCAAGTTCAACTATTCTTAAGTAAATGATAAGAAATCGGTCTCGGGTGGTCTTAGCTGCAAAGCTTATACCATTAGATGGAGCTACGTTAGCAATATAACGTAAAACAAAAATGTGGTAGGTAATTTCGAGGGTACCGCCAAGCCCCGGTAGCTCAGTGGAAGAGCACTCGTCCGGCAAACGAGGGGTCCCAGGTTCGAGTCCTGGTCGGGTAGTTTTTATTTATCACATTTTTTCATTTACTTAAGAATAATTGAGCATTTTAAATGCAAAAACTTAAAAAAACATTATTTAAGTTTAACTATTATAAAAAATATCAAAGTTTAAATAATTATACTCTTTGTCCAATAATTTCAACTGATGGAACGTAGTGGTATAAATCTGAATAACCATTTCATTTCATTTCATTTAATATCAACCTTAAACTGATCTAGATTGCCTCACTTTGTGTCATATTGCGATTCCCATAAATGCGGTTCAATAATTATAAATGTGGGAGAAACTGATTGTATCCTCTGACAGAAAAAGGGGTGTGGGTGCGACCAATGTAGAGTAACTAGTGTGTTAAAAAAATAAATGTGTTTATTTCAGACAGAGTCCATAGCGTATTAGTAAAAAGAAAAGAAAATCTTAGTGCCTATGTTAGTAAAACAAAATAATAAAATAATAATAATAATGTAAATGAAATCATCCCGGTTGCAATACCCGCAAACGGTTTGACCCCAGCCACTTTGGTCAGAAACCTTGAAAGGCTGGGATTCGGCGGCGGTTCGCTCCCAGCACACATGCAAAAAGCGGTTTTGCTCGAGACTGCCCGATTCGGTTTCTGTCTCTATTGCCCTGATCCCCGACTGACTGGTCCGATTGTCGGGTCTTTCCCGCCGAAAGGCGTGTAGCTGTAAGCATACATAATAATAATGTTGATATAGTTTTTCAGACAAAGGTTATGTCTTCATTGTTGTTGCCTTAAACATCATACCAACCTGGACCAGTTTTTACTGAAGGTTCTTTAAGGATAAAATTACAAAATGACTTCAGACAAAACCTATGGTTCACTGTATCCACCACCTTTTTTGTTAAATTAAAATAAGATATTTAACAGTAGCTATTTGTCTTACATTTTATCTCAACGTTTTAATCACAGGATTGTCTGATCGTTGTAATTACTTAAAAATCAGTGTTAACCTACCCTTATTTCAATTGCTTGTGGTACGAAAAATCCCAGCGCGGACAGGGAAAACGAGCACCTTAAATAATTGCATTAAAAGCTCACATTTAAAAGATTAGATGGAAGTAGATCAAAGCTCAGCTAAACAACCACAGGCAATAAAATTATGTTAAAAAATATTCAAATAGAAAAACATATGATTCATTCCTTTTTTATAGCTTTGTTTATACAGCTTCTCTGAAATTAAAAAGTGTTTACACGATCCGCAATAAAACTAAATTCTTATTACGCATCATTCAATTGGAAGTTAATATTGTCTTAAGTTTTCGCGATTCATACTAAATAAAACACTTTTTAACCGGATTTATCGCGTATATTTACATTTTAAATTTTGACTCGCAGTTTCGGTGTCTTCGCAGACCCCGTGGTCACGAGCGAGTCGCTATAAATCCGGTTAAAAAGTGTTTTATTTATCGAAGTTCCTGAGAAGAGTGCGCTCAAGCAACCACACCTTTATATAGTCTCTTTAAAACTTCTCCAACAAAAACATAAAACTTAAATCACACAGCAGAATGAATTGTCTAAGTTTTTTATAGAGTAAGCATGGGACGTTTGTCTTCCATGACACCTAATGGTAAGTGAACATGAAGACTAAGGTGGTACATATCCATCCACGAGAAACCTATTTCACTCGACGCTTAAAAATACCAGGACTATACTAGTCCGGGAAAATAGACGCAGGCAGTTCATTCCAAACCTTGGCGACCCGTATCAAAAAGGACCTGTCAAAGCGCTTAGTTCGACTATTTGTAATATCCACAACATACGAATTGAAGTTCTGTCTGCGTCTAGTAGTTCGATGGTAAAAGGGTGTGGGTTCAATTTGTTCAAAAAGAGCGCTCGCATACTTTCCAAAATGTATCCTGTAGTACACGGTTAAACAAGCGACCTTACGACTAATGAAGTAAGGTTAGTACATATACCAATAGTAAAGTAAGCAACATTGTTATATACGGTCTTTTTTATGAAGATCAAAATAATTTAGGAGTCGGTTAAGAATGATGTGTAGATTCAATTCATGAAAAAAAATAGATTTATATTTTATAATTCTCATATGGTTGTCTGGTAGAGATCGCTTCACAGCGATAAGGCCGCCAATTGTATATCTTTTTTTATGTGTTTCAATTTTTTGTATTTTTTGTAAGGCATACAATAAAGTGTAAATAAATAAATAAATAAATAAATATGTTAACAACATTTTAGTAAAATTGTTATTTACGACTACATAGCAAGAGATATAGGCCTTTGCACCGATTTTATTTATTGCTATGAAATAACAGATTAAATTAAAATTTAGTCACTTAAAGGAATTATAAAATTTCAATTAAAAAAAAGTTAGTTAGTTACCTATACAGTTTTTCTCTTAAAATGTTTTCATCTTCAAAAATATGACCCTGTATAAGAAATCAAACCTAACATATTTTCTTCGACCAAAAAACACAACTGGTAAATACTGTGATGACCAAAAGTGTTATTCCAACCCAGTCAACCAATCAGTTTTCCTTAATTGGTCACAAAATTCACGTTTGAGTCTCACTCAATGGCAAGCGACAATGAGATAGAAGATTTAAGGAAACTGGTTTAGGAAGGAATTATAATCAAATTAAGGGATCAACCAGTGATTACTTACGATATCTGTGTATTCGATGTATTCGAATCTGCAAATAAAGACACTGAATAGCAAAAATGCTTTCGGTAGGAATGTAACTTTCATTTGTTATTTATGTTTTATGGCAACACATAAAACGAGAGGGCTCGTTGCTTTTACTGCTTTTGTGCAACTTTTTAACTTTTGCTTTTGGTTCTATGTCGTCGTTATTACGAAGGAAAATCTGTTTAATTTCGAAATGAGTCATAGAATTATTAATAAATTGTTAAGGTGAAATGTTTAAAATATTTTATATAAGTGAATTTAAGAATGACACGTTTTAAATTAAACATACTGTTTTAAAAATCCATATAATATAATTAATTATGCACATGAAAGTACATTTTTGCAGTTAAAGTTTATTGATATTGGAAATATTATCTACTAGCCACCGCGCGCGGTTTTACCCGCGTAACTTTTGATCCCGTGGGAATTTCGGGATAAAATATAGCCTATAACCTTCCTCAAGAGTTGAGTTGCATTTGATAATGCAAAAAGAATTTTTCAAATCCCACTTGTAGTTTCTGAGATTAGTGCGTTCAAACAAACAAACAAAAAACCAAACTCTTCAGCTTTATATATTAGTATAGATTAAATTATCGACAAAGTAAAATTCAAAAGTATTTGCTTCTATGCTGGACTGGGAGCGAAAGAAAAACATAGGATGTGCCAGCTGCGTCTCTTCCCGGGCATACTGTAAAAGTCAGTTAAGGGACAGAGGTGTTATGGGAGGCTTTTTTGTGGGCGATAGGCTGACCCCCTGTCACTGCAATAGTCTCTCTTCACTATTATAATGCCTCCTAATTTGTCAAACGTGACATCAGATGGTTTTATTACCTCTGGTGTTCTGCCTACCCCATACGGGATACAGGCGTGAAGTTGTGTGTGTGTGTGTGTAAAATTGAAATGTTCAGTCGAATTCCTTTCTGTGAATAATACAATTTTATGGTTGGAAACTTTTTTAACAACGTCTCACTTTTATAGAACGCATTAGCATACTCTAGAATGGTACTTGAAATATTGAGATCATAGCACTAACACTCTGTTTTTACCTTAGCTATGTTTATTCAAATTTATGGCATTCCAATAGTCTTCCAATAGTGATTTTCACAAATACAAGCATATATTATGTATGTATAAACATACTGTAGTGGCTTCAACACTGTTCCAAATCTATAGATTCCTTTACAGAACAAATCAAAACTTTTTGAACAAATTATATTTTACGAGCTTTTCACGCAACTTCACTAAAAGCACTCAAAGAAAATATTTTTCATACAAATTAAAAAGTCCTATATTTCTTGTTCCGGTGGGAATTCCGGAAATTCCTTTCATTACACAACTAGTCACTCATTGTAGAATCTTTATACCAAGTACCTATCACATCCGTGCATTCAAGGAATAAGATTTTTCATAGAAACTAAAAAGTCCAATATTTGCCGTTCCCGTGGGAATTCCAGGAATTCCTTTCCTAGTGCTCCTCTACAGTCCCTAAGGAATGTTTGTTCCAAATTTCAGATCTCTACGCCCCGTGGTTATGGCTGTACGTTGACTGTCATTTACTCAGCCAGTAACGGAACAGTTTTAACTATTATATTAAGATTTTATTCTTTGTTCTCTTGTCTCTGCCTACCCCATAGGGAGAAAGGCGTGAGGTTATGTATGTATGTATTTATTTTTTATGTAAACATAGGAAACTTTATAACAAATGCTTAATAGTTTTAGCATAGATTTAGTATAGCAGAAAATAAAAATATCGCCAATGCTTTGTGTCATTATTAGCACTTTCGGTGATTAGCCAGGTCGGCAAAAAATATATTCTAACAAGAAAACTTTTAGACAATAAGATTAAATATTACATGCAAAGGCAATATATTTGAAGCAAATTAAGCGTCGAACTAACGAAGCAAGTCCTATGGAAAGATATGGATTTAATCAATTTAAATAATGTTTAACTCATAATAATCATAGCACTAATAAAAATCACTTCATCGACACGATGAGAAGAAGATGTTGTAAGTACTCAAACGGTACTTCAAGTAATTTTTTCCGTTTATACTATACTTTTAACGTGACAAAAACAGCTTATTTAAAATGTACGGTAAATAATTGTGTTCACAACATCTTTTGCTAAACTAAACTTAACTACTTTTGTTTTTAATTTCACTTAGCGGAAAGTAACAAGTTGAAGATAAAACACAATTGACACATCACCGCCATAGCGATGATATTGGCGGCAGATTTATATTAAATTAGCGCATCTTCTTCACATCAATCCAAACAACATTTATTCTACATTTTTTTTAAATTTAAGTATTCCCATACAATTTTTTTATTTATTGCCTCTAAACTGGCGTTACTCTATTTACTCTGGGCGTAGGTATGACACGCATTTTGCGTAGGTAAAATATCGCCACGTGCAGAGGGCAGACAACGTTTTTTCATATATTTTCATTTTTTCAAAGGAGCAAAAATTTTTTTGGTTTTCTTGTTAAGTGTTATTTATCAGATTTGTAAAAAGACGTATTACGAATGTTTCTGGAATTGATGTAGAGAAACTGCAAGAGATGATGCGTTAATTAAAATTAACCCTCTACAATTTAATCATAGCTGTATATAATACTAGTCTTAAACACTTTTGTAATAGGTACCTATGATTATGAATAAATTATTGATTGATTGATTTGATTGATAAGGTATACGCGAGCTAGAAAGCTGCTGAAGATAAAACGAAGCTAGGCTCACTTACAAGTTGCCTTTTATGTACAACATACATGTGAAACCTGGGACAGAAAGGTTTTTAATAATTGTTTTAAACTATCGCGGTTATTTTCAATATGATTAATTGAATATACGGGATTCTTACCACGATTTCTGATTTTCATTTCGCGCGTCCGATATTTCTATGCTGTTACAAGCACCATGATCGCGGACTGGCTGATGTAGGTAGGTGGCGATGACAGAGGCAGATTAAACGATCTACCCCCTGTCTCTTTCGTTTTGATCATTAATGTAATTAATGTGAGTTCCACTAGTAGTACGTAATGTAATTTAATTAATGTAAGAAAATCGTGGTAAGAATCCCGTAAATTCATCAAATCATAGAGAAAGGTTTCTGTAAGCTGTCTGTACATGAAAACTAATTTGAACTTTACATGTAAAATAAACCTCTACCGGTCGTCTTTGTTGTCCTGTGACTTTAAAAATATTTCTCTATATGTTAATTTTATCTTGTTAGAGAACAAACATCGGCATTATCTACACTCTATTTCACGATGAAAGAGTTTTTTTGTAAACAAAGGTGATACCGGGTGAAAAAAATAAGAAATACGTGGTATAAGCCGTTTTATTTTTATTTGCCTGGAAATATTGTTTTATTTCATATTATAGAAGATACTTTAGAGTTGGTTCCATATAAATTTCATCGAAATCGATTGAGTGCTTCATGGATAATTTCAAATTTTTGAAAAAATATGTGTGAGTTCGGAGAATGTTTACATTAACGACATTATACTCGTAATTCAACCAATGTTTTGACGTGAAGTCGGTTTTTTTAATGCTTTGCATTCGTTGATTATTAATTTTATCGGTTGTAGTCCTTTTTATAAACAGCATAAAAATAAATATAAAATTTGTGAGTATATAAGTATCTGAATGTATTATATAATGTATCAATGTTTAGTGGAATGTGCTCGCAACGAATCAATTCGATCTAATATGCTAAGACAATTTAACTTAAATAGTTTTGATGTTGGGGTATTCCAGTGTATTCTCGCTGAACCATATTCGGACGTAGTCAAATACATGTGTCTACTACCATTCTTTAGAGTATCTAAATTAGTATTATGTATTCGAGCAGAAACTGTTATTATATTTTAAAGTTTATATATTATTATTATTACTAGCCCTGGGTGTCCCAAAATTGGGCAAAGGCCTCCCTTTTCTCTTTCCATTTTAGGCGATCGGCTGTTTCCGCGGGCCAGTTTGGGCTAAATGCGTCCAGATCATCTTTCCACCGACGGCGTGGTCGTCCGCGACGTCGTTTGGTGTCAGGATGCCACGCGGTTGTTGTTTTAGCCCAAAGATCTTCTGACATTCAACAAACATGACCTGCCCAATCCCATTTAAGCCTATATTTAAAGTTTATATATGCCATGTAAATTTTAGAACAGGGTATAATGGGGCTGACATAGTCGATTACGACTCTAAGCTCCTTAGACAACGAATACAGATTTAAAAAAAAACAATGTTTGTTTAATTGAAAATTAATAGTCTCTGCCTTTACAAATGTGACTAGATTTAGCTTTGAGTTGGCAACACATGATTTATCCCACCATCGATTAAAAGCTTTTATTTAATTTTATTTCGATAGGAAGACCAACAAAATGAAACACCTTTAGACAACAACCATAATAGGGCCAATTATAATTATCACAAATGTTCAAGAAAGTAAGACTAATTCACAAACACACCTTTCAAAACATATAGAAACCTTATCCTAAAGGTGTCCCTTATTTCCCTGATCACATTATATTTATTTAATTTCGCAACCTCCAACCTCACGGAAGGGAAAATCATGATTACCTTTGACTCGTGAAAGAAAATGGCGGCGTTACCAACATGTAGTATCTTGTTACTGTAAGGGGATATATTTTGAAAATTAGGACGTATTATGAAATTACATGGAAAAATTAATTTCACATTTTCAATGTTGTAAATAAAAAAATAAATTATTTATGGTGTGCACACGAGGCGATAATACATCGTACTATGATTTAAGCTAATAAAACCTATGCTATTTACATATATCTAGGTCTGCTCAATTTTTACCCGACTTCGGCGAAGCAAAAAGGAAGGATATGATTTTTATCTATATGTATGTAAGTATGTACACCACCCAGACTCCCGCACACATACAATATGCATTCTGTTGCAGACTGTACGTGGTTTGGATGTTCATCTGTTCCCTCACAGCTTCTAATCTAGTTATCATAATTGTAGTCGTATGACACCATTTGAAGGAAAACAGATTCATTAAAATAATAAAATAAAATCTTAGTGGCATACGCTCACGACTAACCTTTCAACATTTCTCAATAAGTATGACGTAAATATTTCAGCGGAGACTATTTTCTTGTTTCGTACTTTTTGGAGCGTGTTTTTAGCAGGCAGGTTTTGTGAATATAGGGTGTTTAAACATTTTTTTATAAAATATATATGACATATAGTAAACAGTGTGTAGGCAGTAATTATAAAATACAAGGCACAGCAATATAGCCGAAAACGAATACTACTAGAATCGTGTACTATTATACCTACCTATTCAGGACTAACGATCACAAATAACGATTTACTCGCATCCCAGAATGGTCTTTTTTAACAATAATTCGTTTATAATCCCAATCTATTCGCAACTAACCTTAGCAGTGTCACCAACCTAGAATGACCTATTTCACGCGAAATGTAATGAACACTTGCCCTCCGAAGGTCTCCAGCTATGAGGTCAAATAGTATTGGTTATAGATGAACTATTTCAATCCTTGGTACATTTTACTTAATGATATTGTGGTTCCATTTTACTAAATTGTACTCTCGGCTATATTTTGATGAATTATTAGTTTTGGTCACCCTGACTTGTAATATACAAGATGTTCTTTTTGAGATCCCATAACTTTGAGGTTTTGTTCCTTTCTAAAAAATAATACTTTTTGCCAAAAAAATTGTGGTTCAAAAGTGCATACTTTCCAAGATATCATCAATCTTAATATAATGAGTTCATAAATGATCACCCTTGTAAAATCTCTTTAACATTCATTCAATAGACGCGTGTCACTAAAGCCTCACAATAAACAGCAAAAACATTTTAAACGTTGAGGAACGTTGCATACAATGTACAATGCAAAACGTTGCGAACTGTACCTGTGCATAGCGATAAAAAAGGGATAGAAAATGACTCCTTGTCTTACTTCGCATAAAGTGTTTTACATTAGATGTTTTGACTTAATTTGATTATTTTGTATAAAAAAATAAAAAAGAAATAAAAAAATGAAAAATTATTCACAACTTATTTGATTCTATTACATGGTCCTATTAATACCCTAGAGTTCTGCGAAAGAAAGCGGAACACCTTGTATATAATGCACTGTTTATGCCGGTATGGTAAATGTTTTTATTCTTTAGATAAAGAAGAACAAAGATCGGTTGAGAAAAATATGCTTTATGAAAACCAGTAGAAAAAACTCTACATTTATTTGTAAGCTTTGGTCTAAGCAACTTCACAAATAAAATGTAGTTTAAAAAAATACTATGTAGTTTTATTAGACATTAGTGCAAGGTAAGTAAACAAATGGTTTTTACAGTACATGTTGGTATGTCCAAAATTTATTATCACATTTAGTTTAAATTCAACTTAACAAATTTATGAGGGTAACAATTAATTTCATATAGCCAACCACAACAAATATGTAAGTAGAATTTAAAATGTTCAATTCATATGTCGCTAGTTACAAAAGTGAATAAAATATGCATTTAGCAGAAGACCTATCATATGTAATGACAATATAATCTTTAAATGAATATAGAGCTTTTGCCCAGGACTTCATTCGCGAAATCTCACATTTTGAAAATCAATTGCAAAGTTTGCAATAAAAGAAAGCGTGAAATAAAATTCCTTTATGGAGCAAATCTAACCAGGAAGAAACCAATATTATTCCGGTTTAAAAAGAAGCATATGTACTATTCCAGATTATGAACTAATTGTATATAGAATATAGAACATTATAGAATATATGTATAGAACATTTCATCGAGATTCGTTCAGCCATATTGCCGTGATTGAAGAGAAAACATATATCCATCCATCCAAACTTACACATTTAGTAGGATTAAAATTACAAATAAATAAATAAAATCCTCAGATAATCACACCAACTACATGGCCCCAAAGTAAACATAGCTCGTGTTATGTGATACCATGTAGAGAACTTTAGTGGGAACCCTACGTGGGGGACCTAGAATATAAATACATAAATAGAGAAACACCCAGACACGGAACATTTCTTTCTTCTTGTTCCGTGCGGGAATCGATCCCGCATTCACTAGCGTCTGAGGTAAACAGGTTTACCTCATCGCCAAAGTGGTCAATTGATTAAAATATTGCTATCTATTTAGGTCCAAACCAGTCAAGTAGCTAAAAATTATAAATATAGACATAGATTTCAATGAATTCATAAGATACCACAAAGGAGATTAAAAACAGACTTTAGTAATTTATACATTAAACTCAAAGTGCTGTGAAACGGAGTGGAAAATTGTTACGTCGCGTAGTGCACTTAAGCCATATTAGCATCGGGTAAAAAACTATTAGATTCTCTTTAATTTAATAAACTGCTTTCTCCGTCTTTGTACTCTCGACTATTTTACTTCTTATTTCCTAGAGGTTGATTAAAAAGACTAACTGGATCTAAGAATTTTCAAAACAACGTTAAAATTTCTCTGATTAAATTTATTTTGTGATTTTAAACCTAAATTTAACATTATATTATACTAGCTGTTTCGTGCGGTTTTACCCGCGCCATTTCAAATCCCGCAGGAATATCGAGATAAAAAGAAGACTATGCCAAATTTCATCCAAATCCATTGATCCATCATCCAAACTGTCACATTTATAATATACAAAATTTTAGTTTGCTTTTATTCGATAGATGTCGCTGTACGTCGATTAAATTGCGCAAGAAGAGTTATAAATGACTTAGCTATATTTACTTTGTAGACTACCTTTATCCATCCTCACTAGTATGATTCACGTACTTTGATTAGTTTTACAGCAAAACAAATTAACACAAATCTTTGTATACGCAATGGACAGCAAACTCACTAATAGGATACAATTTTTGGATCTATTATTTGCAATCGTTTTCACCATAATTGTTTTCATGTTTGTTCTATTTTGTATCGTCAATTTTATTATTTGTTCATTCAAAATCTATTGTCTATAACTGTTGTCTTTCTCTGCTGTAATTTTCTTAAAAAATATTTATTTTGTATCTCCTATTGTGTGATATGTTAATACTTTATAAAGTATTACTATATAACCTATTACACCGTGCTGCCCGATCTTAAGTTTTAGATTCCCTTAACTTTCTTAACAAAATAAGAAGTTGTGTTAAAAAGAATAATGAAATTTTATTTAATAAAGAGTGATGTTCATAGCTGACCTGTCAGATTTTTGATAACTCATGAAATGTATTAAAACAACATATAGTGCAAATAATAGCTCATGTTCGGTTAACTCCAAATCATTTACTTATATTAGAAACCGCAGCAAGGATTTTAATATTTTATCCTCTCAAGTTACTCAATAGACTACCTACACGTATATTTCACTTGAAATGAAAATCCCTATATCGTTTCTAAGAAATTAAATCAAGTCTGCACCAATAGTTTAGATGTAAACAGGCAGCATTTCAATTAAAATATCATCTCTATATTCACATGCCTAACAAAAAGTAGTTTGACAGGTCAGAGAATGTATGGACCGTGAACATTACTCTTTATATTTCTCAAATTAGTTCATCTAATTTTAAAACCGTATGAAAACCATGAAATACGTTGAATAGTTTTCGACTTCATCGCATTCAGATAGAGATGATGGCAAATAACTCTGTTTTTTTTTTAAACAATATCTAAAATTTACACGATGCCTTCCATAAAATTAAACACGCTTTAACACGTGGTCTATAAAGACACCGAAACGTCGAGTTTTAATGTTACATAGACGCGATAAATCAGTTTGAAAAGTGTATTATTTTGTTTTACATCTTCCATTTCCGATAGTTATTTTACAAAATGGCTACACATAAACTATAGAACTAAACATATTCATACAAGCTGTCGGCATTAGACCCAGCTTCTATTTGATTACATATAGGACCCTATAACAGCCCTTAATGTCACAATGTGCCTGAATTCAGACATCCACGCTTAATTGAGCGAAATGGCAGTCAAACCCAGGACTGTCAGGTTACAGATAACAGTTTCTCCTCAATTAAGCATGTCGGGATTGCAACGACGGTCTTGATTTATTTGACGAGTTGTCGAGAAATCGTATTTCAATTTCAGAACTGGTTTATGGTTTAATTTAGGGGAAAGACTCATAGCCCTGCAGTGGGCTCATTACAAGGATTTCTGATTATGCTGCAGGTGGAGCTATAATAATCAACCTTTATTTTAGGCAACTTAAAATGTATGTCGGAGCTAACGATAGGACTTCGTGTTAATTAATAAATAATAAAATCCCCAGACGATCACACCAACTATATGGCTTTGGGGCCATATCTGTACTGTGACCTTACCAACAAAGTAGAAGCTTTATTTTCAGAACATTTCGCACCAAGCTATTAGCATTAGTATTATCACATTTCTAGATAATCTGAGTTCAGAAAACCAAGACCAAGAACTGTCTAACTCCACGCCAAGCTCGTTGCAAAGTACCCACATTTTATATTTAAACTTCCGTGCGCCGGCGACCTACATACACAGACTGCACATTTATAGAGTTTCAAGAGCAACCAATCGAGCTGTGAACTCCAAATTTATATTATTGGATTAGTTAACTATAGCTAAAGTTGCTTAGCGATTTTATATCCTACTTAGGTGTACCATAAACTCGAAAGTTTGTATTTACTCGTTCACGCAATAAACGATTTGACAGATCTGGATACGATTTAATATACAGGGTCCGCTTATAATAGTCAATTATATTTTAATAGCAGATTATGAATGACGAGTGGGTTTGAATTTTGAAAAAAAAAAATTCTTTAAATATTTTTCATAAATTAAAATTTCAAAATTCATCTCTGTTAGTAAAATTTAAGACACACAATTAAATGGAAACGTTTTTAGTACCTGCTGTGTAGTCATAAACTACTGATCAAATCTAAATTTTGATCACATAGAACAATTTTGAAATTTTAATTTATGAAAAAAAATGTAAAAATGATAGAAATCTTAATCTTAATCTGCTAATAAAATATTATAGACATATAATATTAAAATATAAAGCGACCCTATAGATATAGCTCTGGAATAAAATACTTATACTTACTTATAGGGCACTTTTTATCCCGCAGGATTAGTCAGGTAAAACCGTGAAACAGCTAGAAATTAATACAAACACACTTTTATTACTTGGATTAAAATACCTAAAGCCGTGCCTTACGTAAATATTTTCAAGCAAAATCTTATTAATCCTTTGAAAGGTTTAAAGAGAGAGGGTTGTAATACAAACATCTGCATTGTTTTGGATTCCATAATAAGATAATTCTTGTTTTACGTATCGGAATATGCCTACTATCATAGTACTTATTTTCTTCAGTTTTCACTATTCAATATGATAAAACATCTTTAAGCAAATAATACCGTGTAAGTTAAGGTTAATATTTTAAGCTTAATAATGCAACTATGGCTTTTAAGCATAATATGTTGAAAGGCAGAGTTTTAATTGGCACTTTCTTCCGATCAAAGAAAGTTCTTTAAACCAAAAACATTAGCTTGAGAAAAACTTTTCATCGGTTCTCTACGTTTAAGAAGTTCAATTTTAAAAACAGTGATTCTCTTAATCCGTGTTGTTTGGGTTTTCTTGTAATAACCAAGATAAAAGGTATCTATATAATCTGCATCTTTTTGATTCGAAAACTAAATACAGAAATAGACGAACAGAAACAGTTTCTTTATTCGTCGCATAAAAATAAAACGCTATCTACGAGTTGGTGTTTTAATTTTTTATGAATCCTTCGCAAGGATCTATCTTTATAGCCTGTCGCGTACTGCACGTCTCTGTTTCTTTAATTCACTATTCACTAAATCTATAAAAAAAATATTAATTATATATGAGAATGTGCCAGCTGCTCCTCTTCCCAGGCATACTGTAAAAGTCAGTTAAAGGGCAAAGGTTTTAAAGGCGTTTTTGTGGGCGATAGGCTGACCCCCTGTCACTACAATAGACTCTCTCCATCTTTATAATACCTCCAAATTTGTCCAGCTTGACATCAAATGGTCTTGTAACCTCTGGTGTTCTGCCTACCCCATAAGGGATACAGGCGTGACGTTATGTATCTATGTATGTATGTATTAGACATCTTCTAAATTGTGTATCGTTTTAATAAAATTGTTAAGGTAATCTTTGAATAATCAGTATACTCTTGACAATTTATAATGCAGGGATAACTTTTCTCGCCTGGTGTCTGTCATAATGTAACAGGAACATAATATACTTGACAAATATTTTTTTAATTTGAATCGAGTCTAGAGTACACTTGGCGTGAAAGAGTAATAAACAATCTTTACTTTCAAACTCAGAATCTTCATGGAATGTAGGTGTACCAACATAATAAAGATCTAGAGAAGTGACATCTGACATACTGACATTATATTATAGATGTGTGGAATGGAACGCTTGTACGAGGCGGCGGATGTGTCGCGGCGTCCGCCAGAGGAATCACATCCGGATTCTAGTAGCTGCCTTTACTCGCTGCTATTTTCTTACTCGACTTAGATAAAATAAATCACACGGCAGAAAACTTCGCCAAAGATGTAGAAGTTATTGACAGCTTTTGTTTTGTGCTTTTATTGAGATGAGTTGATGAGTTTTGAATGTGGAATGAGTAAAATTGATTGAGTTAGAACATAAGGGCCTCAATTTGGTAAGTAACAGATTTTTTTTCGTACGCTCTTTACAAAACGTCTAATACGTACAAGTCTCTTATATCAATAAATCTTGGAGTGCGAGTATGTTTAAAAATAAATGGATTTTACAAATATTCTAGATGAACACTTGCTAAACGCATCTTACGAAGATATCCCGTCTCCCAGCAAGACTCTATCACTCTATTTACTTAGTAATTAGATAGATTACATCTTCATTTTGTCTCAGAAGAACGAAAGGAAACCTTGACACATTTTCGCGGTTAGTTACTCACTGACACTCGAAATATTAATGGTCAGCCGGGCCCTAATCCAAACAAACATAACCTCGCGATCTTAAATTATTGCTATGCTATTTATAATGAAACCTTTAATGTTGGAAATTCGAAGCTCGCAACGAGAAACTCAAAGAAAAAACAAAGAAAGAAAACCGGTGCTCTTACAAAAATAGTAATAGTTGTGTATGTATATTTAAAAGTACTTACAGTGAGTATGAGAGCCGGGATTGGCACTTATCACACTAGAACACAGTTGTCGGGGCGGTCTGCGCGATGGTAATTAGAGCTCCCGTGACGTGCGCTCGGTCCGGCGGCTCGGGAGCGACTGGCGTCTGCTCGGCGGCATCTCCCCCCACCATTCCTTATCACACCAATAAAATATATTTAATGGATAATCGCTCTGCCGATGGAAGTTTCATTGAAAATCTCTTCTTTACGAGCCGCTGTTAATGTTTGGCGACATATTTTGCATTTAAGGAATAGCATTAGAGAGTTTTATACGTAGCTGCTATTTTTCTGGAGTCTTTCATGTTTTCGGAACTGCGTTTTATCACTGAATACTCCGGTTTTGTTATCAATAAACTTTTAAAATAGTAAATTTTGAGTCTACGGCCCGCCCGCCCAGATTTCCCGCACTACGTAGCAAGTAGTAAGATAAATAGTTGCTACGAACTTATTGACTCTTGTTTATTTTATCTATATCTATACTAATATTATAAAGCTGAATAGTTAGTTTGTTTGGTTGAACTCGCTAATCTCAGGAACTACTGGTTTGAATTGAAAAAGTCTTGTTTTGTTCGATAGTCCATTTATCGAAGAAGGCTTTAGGCTATATAACATCACGCTGTAGCTAATAAGAGCGAAGGTACAAAGGAAAATGTTGCGAAAACGGGGAAAATTATTCAGTTTTGAGAGCTTTCATTGCGTATGTTACGTAAACGGTTTGAGTCACGCGAAAATTATGTATGACGGAATTGTTCCTAGTACAATCTATGATTTTCTGTTTCGTCTTGATATTGAAACGAAGCATTAGTAGTTTTGATGTGAAAGCGTTCAGACAGTCAGAAAAAAAAAACTAAATTACGGTAAAAGTAAACATGGGATTAGGAGTTCTAAGGGGCTTATAAAATGTGGGTAATATTATTATAAATCCGAAAGACAGTTGTTAAGTTGAAAAGTTTGCTATGTTTAATATAGGTAGGTACCGTATGTATATATGTATGATTTAGGAGAATGTTTACGTGGATGAAATTCTAAGTCGGCTAAAGTTTTGACGTGAAGTCGGTTTTTTTAATGCTCTGCATTCGTTGATTATTTAATAATAATATTGTAATGTATGGAAGAAAAAATATTTAGGCTCACAAGACATTTCTTTTTTCATGGTGCTGTTAGCAAAAGGCAACTATTCTTGAATATTAATTTTTAACGACAAAACGAGTTTAAAAATTAAGAACTAACCAAGTCGATTTTGCCTCTACTGTAACCTTTTTAAAGCACTAGGTATGTTTGGTGCCTAATTAATTATTTTCATTAAAGTAACTTTGAAGATTTTTCCTCTATAACCATGTTGGTGTATAATAAAGAGTTTATTATTATTATTCGGCATCTCAAAATCAACACGCCTTTCGGCGGAAAAGACCCGACACTAAGACACCTCAAATTCAATAATTTATAAATTGCTTTAAAATTTTATGCAAAACGAATGACAAAGACTCGTACATTTTCAATAATTCTGATTCAGTACTTAAACTACGAAGTTTTTAACTGGTATCATTATTTTTCTATTTGATATTTCGAACTGTCAGTTTACTGCATTGAATTATTTTCCAGAGTAGAGGTGAAATTGCGGACCACAACTTTGTTGTAACAGTATTTTAAGTAGCTCTGTTTGTTTATCTATCAGTAACGCTTTCACAGCTAAACTACTCAATCGATTTTGACGAAATTTAGAATAGTGTAAGTTTGAACTTTAAGGAGGAACTATAATATTATTTATTCAACTCCGATAACCGGTATTCACGCGGACGAAGTCGCGAGCAATAGCTAGTAAGTACATACTATAAGTACTTATTCGTAAAATGTTTATCGATTAAGCAAATGCGCTTAAAATAGGATTTAAATGCACTATTTTGAAACAAACATAAAGTAGTCGACGTCTGTCTGTGAGCACTCTATTTTAATGACCTTCTGGGCTGTTCTCTGCATATTGAATCTACGTCAAGGCCATGTCCATATAAATGCAAATTGATATTTCTAATTAATAAATGTCGTATAGAAAATCTTTTATTTTATTGTATATCAATATTCTAATATACATATAATAATTTATTTATGGTGGAGAGTATGTTTGTTTGTCTATTTTTTTGTATAAATGTACTAATTTAAGAAACAAACAGTTCAAAAAAAAAAATTAATCTAGCTCCTAAGAAGGGTCACATTTCAAACAAATATATTGTTTTTAAGTTTAAATACCATTTTATAGATAAAAATACTTGAAATAATCAATCATGGCTGAGACTCAAACCTGTACTCCCGCATTCCGGGCGGGAAAAAGCTGCAAAGCATCTCATGTCATGTAAAACAATGCGCACCCAAATAAAATATTATATGATATTTATTAAAAGTACATAATTTCTCAGGAAATCACAATTCAAGTATAAATATTGAACAGTAGAACAAATTTATTTACTACTATAATTATTAGGTATCTGGTTTAATTACAGTTATAATAGAGAACTTTAATTAAAAGGTTTGATTAAAGTTGATGTAATTACCATGCGTGCTGGCCACAAATCGAGATTTTATAGTTGATATAATATAATATCATTTCATTTGAAAATCACACCCCGAAAAAAAAATCTATTTTGATATTGAGCTTAATGGCACGTTGCGTTGGAAACTCCAATAAAGCTAGTCTGCTCAATATTTCTTTCCAACATCTTCGATAATAATTAATAATCCCACGCCAAGATTTTCCATGTCACTCGGCCCCGTGTCGCCCATATGACGCGTTTACAATGTACCTAAATATAATATAACAAAAATAAATACATACATAACTTCACGCCTGTATCTCTTAGATATGGGGTAGGCAGAACACAAGAGGCTTTAGAGGTAGGCATAAACCATCTGATGTCACGTTTGACAGGTTTTGAGGAATTATAAAGATGGAGAAAGACTATTATAGCGACAGCGAGTCAGTCTATTGCCCACAAAAACGCCAATAAAACCTCTGTCCCTTAACTGACTTTTACAGTATGCCCGGGAAGAGAAGCAGCTGGCACATTCTATGTTTTTCTTTCGCTCCCAGTCCAAATATCACTGTTTATGTATAACTCGTGTGCAAAATTGCATGCCGCCAAATCGTTCCATCCGGTTATAACTACAAGCATCCATGGACCGGCTCTCACAAAGTTTAATTTAATATAATAATAGGAAATATAAACGAAGGTAATCGGCAAGTTTCTGTATGCTTACCGACATTAATAAAAGTTTCTGAAATATAATGCTAATACTGGGTCTGTTAACTGCCTCAAACTTTCACTCCATGTAGCTTTTTGGTAATAACTTTGCAACATATACTTGCTTTTTGTTTCTTTTCACCCGACTTCTAAAAGGTTCTCAATTTGTGTGTATGTTTTCTTCTTTGTTACACGATTTTACGGACAATTATGAGTTGATTATTAATATTCTTGTTTCATATGATAGAAAATACTTTAGCGACGGTCCGTATAAATTTTATCTAAATCGATAGAGTACCTTTTGAAAAATTTGGAACTTTCGGAAAAAATATGTATCAATAGGGTGAACTGTACGTTGATAACCTACTTCAGCCAAAGTTTTGACTAGGATTTACTTAAAAATGTTAGTGAAGTCGGTTTTTTAATGCTCTGCATTCGTTGATTATCTTGTTGTTTTTTTCTCAAATGACCTATCAACCAATATATAAGTAGGGTCATCGTGTAAGGTAGGCTCAGCCTTGAGGCTGCAAACTGGACGGCAGCGACAGCGACAGCGAGAGCGACAACGGCACGGGCAGCGATTTCCACGGCACGATAGAAAGTATTGAGTTTGTATGAAACCGCGACAAATGGCTCTCTCTTTGCCGCTGGCGGCGTCGAGAACGGCCCAGATTCCCCGCGTCGCTGCCCGCGCCGCTATCGCTGCCGTCCAGTTTGCAGCCTCTAGGGTATGCGTGTCATAAGGCGACCCCCACTTGCTAGGTTCTCATGAGGGTCCGTCTCGCTGGTAACTACCTCTCATATAAATTCTGCCGCCAAATATCACCTCTCTGACGCTGATGTGTTTTGGCAATCATTTTACGAAGAGCCAGTTCTTTCCCAAGCGCGCGTGCTCATCATGGACCTCATCATCACTTCACCATCAGATGAAGTTAAGGTCAAAAGCTGGTTTTGTGTCCAGTAAAATAATAAGTCCAGCAATCAAAAGGGTTCTCTGACGAAAAACAAACTGATTATTACTGAAATAAATGAAAAATGTGATAAATAAAAATTACCAGGTTCGAATCCTGGTCGGGTAATTTTTATTTATCACATTTTTCATTTATTTAAGAATAATTTAGCATTTTAAATGCAAAAACTTAAAAACATGATTATTACTGATTCACTAGTTTTTGCCCTTACAGATTGATCGAAAACGTCATTATGATCATACATTTAAAACTAAATAAATGTTTAAAATTGCTTCAAACTTAAATACAATTATGTCGATTGAGTTATTTGCAGTCTCAGAAGCAGTATCGTACGTGTATTCAAAGCGTCTTAATTATGTTGTTATATTAACTGACAGTAAAAATGCACTTCAACACTTAGCTCGATGTGCCTCTGGAAAAAGAGGTGCATCGATAGCTTACGCCACTTTAATTAAAATTCATGCAATGATAAACAGCGGCACAGATATGAGACTGCAATGGATTCCATCACATATAGACATATTCGGTAACGAAGAAGCTGATCGCTTTGCAAAAGAAGCAATTGAGTCAGGTAATACAGTTCACATATTGCCAGAAGTTTCGGAAGTTATTTTTCAACACACTTGCTCGTAAAGTGAGCGTTATTCTATTGAATTTAGAACTATGAACTGGGCTATAAGTCACGCGTGCATAATATATTATACCCTAGTGCACAATATAATGAATCCTACAAAGTTGAATTGTACCTTTGTGCAAATAACATGCGAGAAAACAGAGCATATTTTATTGGTCCGGGTTATACACTAAATATTTTCAGAAACAACAAAGAGGTTTTATACCACTTCAAATCCATATACATTTTTAAATGTTTGCGCCTTATATTAGTAAAATAAATTTGTATATTAAACAAATTATTCACAATTTACAAGCAATAATAAATTAATAATAATAATAATATGACTACATTTACTTGGTGTAACCCGTAAATGTAGTCATAACCAGCCTCGAGCTGAGAAGACAAAACGTCCCCAAGAAAAATAATAATATAATATATAAAATAATAATATAATAATAATAAAATATTTGCATTTACCACTCCAAATTAAACATTTTCACTTAAAATAGGCTATATATGCTATACAGACATTGACACATTTGACGGAAAAAAAAAACTACGCGCATGCGCGAGGTTCGGCGCCATTTTTCAATCACAATTCACAGCTTTGTTATCAAGTGTGTTTGTTATTTTATGACCACGTGTGTCTGTCTTTTACTCACAAGTGTGTTGAAAAACGTCGTATGTAACTCGTGAGCGTTGCTAATTACAGTCGAGGCTGTGATTTGAGACCGAGCCGCAGGCGAGGACTTAATAATGAGCCGAGAACTTAGCTCACTTGTTACATAATATACTATTATAATATAATATTGAATTTTTCAACGAATGGAACACGTCGACTGAAAAAGGGATATGGTATAGAACTATTCAGGACGGACCTCTTCGAGTGCCGTGGTTTGTTAACGCGGCTTTAAACAGAAAACGTTTAGTACTGTCTTTTAGATTACGATAAGGGCACGTGCCATTAAATAATTTAAACACATTATGAGGAAGTCCGAATCTCCCAACTGCCCTTCATGTGGCATTATAGAAGATGTGTATCACTGTTTGGTGGAATGTGCTCGCAATGAATCAATTCGATCTAATATGCTAAGACAATTTAACCTCAATACTTTTTAAGTTTATTTATTTATTTTAATGTTTATAATTATCTTGAATTGTTAAATTGACAAGTGGACAAAAATTTTCACACCGATATTGACGGTTGAATATGTTGTACAATACATTTAGATCTAAGAACTTTTTTTCTACCATATTCTGCGAATAAATGACATTCTATTCTATTTAATTCTCAAAACAGAATACAACTATAAAATACAACTCTAACAAACTTAAAACTATTCTAGTCTAGGTTGCATTCCACAAGAATGAGTATAGAAAAAAATATAAAATAACACTATTAGATAAGTATATAAAAATAATAGATGCGACAATATCATAACACAGAACAATATTATTTCTAGGCTCAGTTGTAAACTCTTAAAGATAGACAATATCTTTAAGGGTTTTAGCAAACAGTTCTACTTAAGGTAATAGAATATCGAATGTTGAGGTATTCCAGTGTGTTCTGGCTGAACCATATTCGGACGCAGCCAAATACATTTGTCTACTACTTCACCATTCTTTCGAGTATCCAAATTAGTATTATGTATTCGAGAAGAAACTATTTTTATCTGGTATGTAAATTTTGTATGTAAAGTTGTTATATTTTATTAAGTTTTATATTTGTCATGTTTTTACGACAGGGTATAAAGGGGCTGACATAGTCGATTACGACTCTAAACTCCTTAAACATCGAAAACAGATTTAAAAATATATAGTTTTTGCCCGCGACTTTGTTTATGTTTAACGCAACCAGTCACTCATTGAAGAACCTTTATGCCAAGTATAACATCCGTGCACTCAACGAATGAGATTTTTCATACAAACTAAAAAGTCGAATACTTCTCGTTCCCGTGAGAATTTCGGGAATTCCTTCCTTAGTGCTCTCGCACAACCCCTAAAAATAATATGTTTTAAATTTCAGCTCTCTACGGCCAATGGTTATGGCTATACGTTGTCTGTCAGTCACTCAGTCAGTAACGGAACAGTTTTATATATTAAAGTTACAATGATTTTACAAAAAATACCACCTCCGTCGCTCAGAAGGAAAAATATTTCTGCTATATCTGCAAGTAAAAGGGTTGCAAGGAAAGGTAATAGTCCAAATAGGATATTATATCAAAGGGCGAGATTTTCGCTATTTAAAGGTAAAAGGCTTTTATTTCTGTTAAGGCACAAAGCCTTGATAGATCTTAAATAAAAAAAAATGAAAATTATTTGAAAAGTGTTGTGTATAGTTTCTGTAGGGTAGTCAACATTAAATATTAATATAATTTATTTGATTATAATTGAGGGTATTTTTGTATTTGACTGTGAATTCAGCATTAAACATTTTCCTAAAAGTATTCTGTGTTAAATTATTATTATATATAGCTAGAACTTAATATTGGCGACGAAAAGTAAATTAAAATGGCTTGTGCAAACATTGCAAGTGTTTTTATGCCCGAGAAGTTTGATCCTGACAAAGATAAATGGGAGAACTATAGAGAGCAACTATTTTATGCATTAGAAGCTACTGGACAGTTACAAAGTGTACAAAAACGTGCCTTGTTTTTGTCACAGTGTGGGAAGGAAACATTTGCCTTAATTGTTTCACTATTATCACCAAAAAAGACAAGTGAAGTGTCATTTGAAGAAATAGTTGAGATTTTAAATAATTTTTTTGTGCCAATACCCCACCCAATCTTAGAAACTGAAAATTTTTATAGAAGGAGACAAAAACCTAATGAAACAGTAACAAGCTTTGTGGCTGCACTACATGATATTAGTTCTAGATGCCAGTTTCAAGATGACTTACAAAGAAGAATTATAGAACAAGTCATTCTCGGAGCAAAGGAAGAAAACATGAAAAGAGAGTTACTTAAGATAAAAATCAAAGACATGACTTATGATGTAGTAATACAAACGGCATTAAACTATGAATCAATACAAGAAAATCAGAATGAAGGAAACAAAATATTGCTGAAGACCCATTGTGAAGCCACTCAGAATCAAAGTGGTAAAGGCGAACCGATGGAGGTGAACACAGTCAGTACCAAAATGAATTTCAGTTTACCAAGGCCATGTGTGCACTGTGCAAAAAGCCACATAAGCAAAATATGTCGATTTCGTAATGCTACATGTTACAAGTGTCATAAAAAAGGCCATACAAAAGCAGCTTGCAATGAAGGCAAGAATAAAATAAATAAGTCTCATGTGCATGCATGTTGTGATAGTGATATGTCATCAGAAAGTGACAAAGCTATAGAAGATAATTTTGGAGTTCATGAGGTTTCTGACACGGCCAAAGTTAAACCTTTTATGTTGGAAGTGAAATTGAATGGAGTACCGCTTGTGATGGAAGTAGACTCAGGCTCGGCTCGATCTATTCTGCCTCATAGTGTTTATAAGGAACATAAAAGTGTCTTCAAGCCTTTGTCTCCATTTAACCGGAAGCTAGTTACATGGACAAATGAAGAATTAAAAAGAAAAGGGGAAACCATGGTAGATGTTACATACAAAGGAAAGAGTAGCACATTGCCCCTTATAGTTAGCTGTGGAAAGGGGCCGGCCTTGCTTGGCTGCGCATGGTTTAGTGCATTAGGAATTTCTCTGGAAGGTATATATGAATTGTCAGAAGATGCTACCCCAAAATATGTGATGAGATTTCCAGAGTTATTTAGTGAAGAAATGGATAGGTACTGTGGACCATTGGTACAAATTGATTGTAGAGAGGGTGCTACACCAGTTTTTCTACGTTCTCGGCCCGTACCATTTCCACTTAAAGAAAAAGTAAATGAAGAACTGAAGAGAATGGTAGCAGATAAAATCATCACTCCGGTAAAGCATTCACGCTGGGCCACACCACTCAGAATTGTTATTAAACCTGACGGGTCATTGAGATTATGTGGAGATTACAGGAGTACAGTGAATGCAGCATGTTTAGCTGATAAATATCCTTTACCTACAGCAAATGAGAAAAAAAAGTGGAAAAATATTTACAAAATTGGACCTTAAACATGCGTATAATCAGCTAAAAGTAACGGACAATACAGCAGAGCTCCTAACACTAAATACACCCCTGGGATTGATGAAAATGAATCGTCTAGCTTATGGTGTGAATGCAGCTCCAGGAATATTTCAAAGGTTGATGAGTTCTCTACTAGCAGGTATTGAGGGTGTAGCTTGCCTGATTGATGATGTTGTAATTAGTGGATGTACAATGCAAGAAAACGATCAGAGAGTAGAAGCTGTAATGCAAAGATTAGATGAGATTGGTTTAAAATTAAATAAGTCTAAGTGTGTATTTGCGGCTGAAAGAGTTACGTTTTTAGGATATGAAATTGATGAAGCGGGGATCCACCCATCTAAAGAAAAAGTTAAAGAAATATCAGAGAAACTAGCACCCAGAAGCAAAAGAGAACTAAAAGTTTTTTTAGGACTTTATAATTTTTATGAACGTTTTTTAAAAGATAAGACAGTGGTATTGGAACCTTTATACAAATTATTAAAAGAAAAAGCGAAGTGGCAGTGGGGCAAAGTAGAACAGCTATCTTTTGATAAGGCTAAGGCTTTACTAACATGTGATTTGACATTAGTGCATTACAACTTGGAAAGAGACTTATACATGACATGTGATGCGTCTGAGTATGGTGTTGGTGCTGTTTTAGTACATAAAATGGATGATGGTGCTGAGAGACCTGTGATTATGGGTTCAAGGACTCTTCAACCTCAGTGAACTTACGTCCTAATAAGTATTGTCGAAATTTTTTCAACCCAAACATAATTGTCAAGGCTTCTTTATCAATTTGAGCGTCCGGTACATTTATTAAAAAATTTCGACAATACTTATTAGGACGTAAGTTCACTATATTTACAGACCACAAACCATTGCTGGGAATACTAGGACGTGACAAACCCATCCCAGAGTTAGTGTCACCTAGAATGCTGAGATGGGCACTATCATTAAATTCATTTGATTATGTATTACAGTATAGACCGGGTAAACAGATGGGGGATGCAGATAGTTTGAGCAGATGGCCTACTGAGTGTCTTGAAGATGACTGTGTAGAAGACATGGATGTGTTTTTACTTGAACAGACAGACTCCTTTGGTATAACTTCAAGAAAAATTGCCATTGAAACTGATAAAGATGAACACCTAAAAAAAATCAAGATGTACTTATTACATGGCTGGCCAAAAACAATAGATCCTGAATTATTACCATATCAAAGAAGAAAGGAATGTCTTTCACTGAGTAAGGATTGTATTTACGGTCTAATAGAGTAGTAATTCCTAAGAAGTTGCAAGCAGACATATTGAATAAATTACATGAAGGCCACAATGGTATAGTTCAAACAAAAATGCTGGCCCGAGCATACCTGTGGTACCCTTTTCTAGATGCTGACATAGAAAAAGTAGTAGCAGAGTGTGAACCATGCCAGTTGAATAGAAATAACCCACCAATTACTGAACATAGTTGGTTGAAATCTACAAAATCATGGTCAAGAGTGCATATAGATTTTATGGGACCATTCATGGGAAAGACTTTTTTAGTATTGGTGGATTCTTACAGCAAGTGGCCGGTGGTAAAACCCATGAATTCTCTTTCAAGTAAAGTGGTAATTGTAGTGCTAAAAGATGTATTTGCTGATTTTGGACTGCCTGAAATTATTGTTTCAGATAATGGTTTGGCATTCACATCTGCCGAATTCCAGGATTTTATGAAAATAAATCATATTAAACATATTACTGGGGCTCCTTACCATCCGTCCACCAATGGTCAAGTAGAGAGAACGATACAAACAATAAAACTTAAACTAAAAAAACAATCTGATTTGCCTTGGTCAGAGCGAGTAGCAAAGATGTTATTTCACATGCGAACTGCATCAAGTACTGTGACTGGGAAGACTCCGGCTGAAATGTTACAAGGTCGGAAGTTTAGAACAGCTCTCACAGTATTGCATCCTGAATTGGATGCATCTAATAATGAATTAGACGAAAACAAGAGTGACGGAACATCTGAGAAGGGAGGAAATGTTGCGAATAAGAAAAGTTTTAAGATTGGTGATCATGTTTTATTTAGATTGTATAATATGAATTCTAAGTGGGAGCGAGGAGTGATAAACGCTTTGTTAGCCCCAGCTCTTTATGAAGTCATCACTGATACCGGTGCAAAGCATCGTCGACATGTTGACCAACTCTTGAAGACCAGACCTCCTACTGAAGCAGCACAGAGGTATCAAGGGTATAATAATGATAATGAGGAGGAAATAATTATACCACCACCAGAAGAATGGCCAGATATCATTGGATAGATTTGATTTGATAGATTATGATGATTTCTTAAGATAGGTTTTCAATATTTTACTGTGTAGATTACAATTAGTAGGTACCCAATCATTATAATAATTGATTTCTTAGTTAGGGGTTTGATTGTAACTTAAGGGGAAGGTGTTGTGTATAGTTTCTGTAGGGTAGTCAACATTAAATATTAATATAATTTATCTGATTATAATTGAGGGTATTTTTGTATTTGACTGTGAATTCAGCATTAAACATTTTCCTAAAAGTATTCTGTGTTAAATTATTATTATATATAGCTAGAACTTAATAAAAAGTATAATAAGTATTTAGACGTATAAAGTTAGAAAGTATAAAGTTTATTTTTCCCATTGAAAAAAAGAAGCTTCCATGCTGGACTGAGAGCGAAATAAAAACATATAATTAACCAGCTGCTTCTCTTCCCGGGCATACTGTAAAAGTCAGTTAAGGGATAGAGGTTTTAGTGGCATTTTTGTGGGCGATAGGATGACCGTCACTGCAATTGTCTTTCTCCATCATTATAGTACCTCCCATATTGTCAAACGTGACTCAGATGTTCTTATAGCTGTTCACACCTTTCCTATAAGGAATACAAGCGTAAAGTTATGTATGTATGAAAAAAACTATGAGGATCAAACTCATAAATAAATATTTAAGTAATATAAGTACTTAATTAAGGAAATCTTACTTACACATGAATTTTTTTTCACGAAGACTGAAAACTTTTCGATACACCTTTGAGAAATTTGTAGAATATTTTTGTGCTGTTTAGTATTTTTGATATTATTTTGTTAGTACCTACAGTTGTTATTTATACACATACACATAACTTCACGCCTGTATCCCTTATGGGGCTGCCATTGAATGTTCGTTTTGTAGTTTTATATTGAAATTTAAAATATTGATGGCAGCCCTCGACGGATTTTCTTGCTCTTCTTATAAAGTTCATAGGGAGTTGAATACCTATGTTACTGCAACATCTACATCTTCGAGAACCGAGTAGGTAAGCGTAGGGAAGTGCTATGAAAACGAATAGTATGTTGTTCATAATATGACCGACTCTGTGTGAGATCAAGTGAACTTTTAAAAAAGCTTTTCAGGTTAATTATCTCTCGTCACATAAATCATTTCAATCGGGGATTTTAAATTATTTTATTCTTTTTCAATTACTAACCTTTTTCAGTTAAAAACCGTCGCGTCGTGGGTTTTTCAAAATTTTTATTTTGTTTTTTATTTCTAACTTTTTAAACAGCATAATATAGGTACCATAAATTACATTACACAACACCTCGCTCCTCATCAGCCCTCTAATGTCCCCACCACCGCTGGGAAACCCATGTAGTTTATTTAAATACATAGTGAAGTATTATAATAAGTATTTACAACTCAACTTTGCTGGTGGCTCAACTTTGCTGGGGCTTTGTTGTAACGTAACTCGATATCATATTACTTAGAATGGTTTGTGTTAAACCTATTTAAGAACATTATACCATTTGATTGGTATCAAAGCGATAATTGAAAACGGCATTCAAATCGGACCAATGGTTTGCAAACAAATATTTACTGCAGCGCTCCCTGGTGAGTTGTTACCGTAACACCTATCTCAGAACATGCGCTAATCAAATCCAAAGCGATCACTGAAAACAGCATTTAAATCAGACCAATGCAATGGTTTTGCAGATAAACGGTAACATTGGCTATTACAAACATATGTTTACTGCAGCGCCCCCTGGTGAGTTGTTACCGCTACACCTATCTAAGAACATGCACCAATCAAATCCAAAGCGATTACTGAAAACCGCATTAAAATCGGACCAGTGGTTCTGGAGATAAATGGTAATGGTTTGCACAAACACCCTCTCACCCCAAACGCATATACCGTCTCCGTTCCGTCGTGGGTAAAAATCATAACCCTTATGTTTGGTTCACTATAGGCGGATAAAAATAAATTAGTTTAAATAATAAACACTTAATAATATGTAATAAAAAACTTGAGAGAGAGCCAGTTTTAACCTTTTAATAAATAACTCTGAAAAAATCTGGATCTAGGAGCTAAAGAGATTTCATGTCTTCCTAATGATTTCTCCTTTAATTTTCTCTGCACAAATATTCTTTTAAGAGTTTAAATGAATAGCTTAGTTCCGTTTTGATAAATATTTCCAGTATCAGGATCCATATCATCACATAGCCTAAAGTTAAGAGCTATATTGCACTACGTGAAAATAAATATGTATCTATCCAGACAATGGGTTTTTAAAGACATTAAAAAAAGCTTAGACAAAGCCTTAACAAATACATTAAAATAAATCAATCGCAATTTTTTTATTGTACATACACACGTACATAACTTCACACCTGTATCCCTAATGGGGAGGCAGAACACCAGAGGCTATAAAACCATCTGATGTCACGTTTGACAAATTTGGAGGTATTATTATGATGGAAGAGAGACTATTGCAGTGACAGGGGGTCAGCCTATCGCCTGCAAAAACGCCAATAAAACCTCCGTCCTTTAACTGACTTTTACAGGTTTTTCTTTTTATAAAATATGGATGGGACGTTTGTCTTCCATGACACCCAATGTTGAGTGAAGAGTGAAAAGAAGAGAAGCATCTGGCACATTCTATGTTTTTCTTTCGGTCCCAGTCCAGCATGGGATTTTTTTTATTGTCTATTCCATTTTGCGGCATGGTGAAAACTAAATTCATCTTAATATTAGAATCTTTCTTTGAACTCTTCAACTGCCACGGGGGTTTGAAAAATCCCGTATTTGATAACCTAACTTTTGAAGAAAGTTAGAGGCCATTATTTTATAAAGAAATTTCCACGTTGTCAATAGTAACTACTACCTAATTAAAACTATCGTTATTAGAATCAAATCAAAATTTTAATCTGTGCAAAGCCTTTCAAAGAATTTCCTACAAATTTTATCTCTTTTTATAACCTCTCCACTAATCATTCTAAATTAAAATTAAAGGCAAAAACAAACGGTATCACATCCTAAGTCCAAATGAAACGCTTGCAAATAAAGGTTAGTATTAGAGTAACCAGAGGAAAAACAGGCATCGAAATATTCCTGCAACCGCAAGATCCTGCGAGGATTCGCAGCTAGGACGCCGGTCGCCGTGCATTGACCCACGTGACCTCGTGACCTTTTTCTGATCTGGACTACGGACTATGAGATTAATAAACGTAATTGCTTTAGTAAATATGCTTAGTATATGTTATTAGAGTTTATGAAATAGGGTTTCGTAAGGGATTATTTATCATAGTAGTAAACTAAATTGTATTATACGAGGGTGGATTGAAAAGTTCGCGGCCTAGTCAAGAAAACAGAATAAAGTACATACAAAAATATTTTTATTTTTCGACGTAATCTCCATTTAGCTCTATGCACTTCTTCCATCTGCTTTCCAGAGCTTCCATACCTGTTTTAAAAAAAGATTCCTCAAGGTCTTCAAAATACAGGTTAACAGCGGCTTCGACCTCTTCATTCGTTAAAAATTTCTGCCCACCGAGGTGTTTTTTCAGGTTTGGAAACAGATGAAAGTCCGAAGGTGCCAAATCAGGAGAATAAGCTGGATTTGGCAACAATTCGAAACCACAATCACGAATTTGAGCCATAGAGTCGACAGACGTGTGGACTCGGGCGTTGTCACTTTCTTTCTCAGTAATCCTGGGCGTTTCTGTTTAATTTCTTCACGTAAACGGCGCAGAAGGGTGCTATAGTACGCAGAGTTTATTGTTTCGCCTTTTGGAAGGTAGTCCACCATAATGACACCCTTAGCATCCCAAAAAACCGATGCCATCACCTTGCCAGCCGACAGAATTGCCTTTGCTTTTTTCGGAGTTGGTTCACCTGATTTTTTCCATTGTTTGGATTGTTGTTTTGATTCTGGGGTATAGTGGTGAACCCAGGTTTCATCCATTTTCACAAATCTGTCAAGAAAACCTTGTGGATCAGCCTCGAACATCTCCAAACAGTCGCGAGAAATCGTGAGTCGAATTCGCTTTTGCTCTACTGAAAGCAATCTGGGGACCCACCTAGCCGAAACCTTAGAAAAGCCGAGTTCATGGACAATGATGTTTTGCGTTCGTTCATATGAGATGCCTATAGTGTCTGCAATTTCTCTGATAGTCAATCTACGGTCTTTCAATATGAGATCACACACTTTATTGATGTTTTCTTCGGTCGTAGACGTCATTGGCCTGCCGGAGCGAGGGCCATCTTCGATGTTCTCTCGTCCACGTTTAAATTCTGCAACCCATTTTTTCACAGTGGTATAAGACGGGGCAGATTCCCCTAATGTTGTTTGCATGTCATCATGGATCTCCTTTGGTGTTAATCTTTTTTTAAACAAATATTTAATTACAGCACGTTGTTCAAATTTCTCCATTAATGAAAATTTGTTCTACACACGTATTTATATTGTTCGTAAAATTTTATTTAAACAAGATATCAAATTGAAAATTCGCGGGCTGACAATTGAATAATGACAGTTCAAAATGACGGCAGAAAAAATAACAAAAGTTTTTTTTTAATGGCCAGGCCGCGAACTTTTCAACCAATGTAGTATTTAATTACTAGCTGACCTGGCAAACGTTGTTTTGCCATATAAAAAAAAAATAGATGTTGGCCGATTCTCATAGATACCGGATAAGCACAAAAAATTTCATCAAAATCGGTCAAGCCGTTTCGGAGGAGTATGGCAACGAAAACTGTGACACGAGAATTTTATATATTAGATGATATTAATGTATGAGAACTATCTTATAAGTCAAATTTAATAAAGCAATGGACCTAAAGCAGTATGGTGCAATTGAAATATTGTGCAGCCATCAACAACGTGGTTACAGTAGATCAATGCGATGGGACACTATTTGTGTCATACGGTCTAGTGCCAGGCGCACCTTTCCCAACGCGGCCAGTGCCGGGGTGGAACTACCGTTGGAACCGATTCCGGATTTCCACCAAAAGCTGTAGTGATATATGTGTATGGAAAAGAATTAAGTGAGCACGACGACTTGGAGTTTACTCTACTATCGGTGCATCTAGTATATCCCAAGTACCTGCCTAGCTTGTGTTTATGCTTACATATCTACCTATAGGTACTTTATGGAAAGCATACTTAAAGCTAAGAACCGTCTCAGAGGAACATATCACTTAAAACTACGAAGTCAAAGAAAATACCAACACGTGAATAAATGAAAAAATGTGTTAAATAAAAATCACCCGACCAGGACACGAACCTGGGACCTCTCGTTTGCCGGACGAGTGCTCTCCCACTGAGCTACCGGGGCCTGGCGATACGCCTGAAATTACTTAACACATTTTTTTGTTTTATTGCTAACGTAGCTCCATCTACTGGTATAGCTTTGCAGCTTAGACCACCCGAGACCAATTTCTTTACAGAAATTGTGAATCTCAGTTAAAGTGAAGCATTGCAATGTTTAATAATATTTTAAAGTTTTTTCATTTAAAATGCTTAATAACTCTTGAAAAAATTTTTATTTAACACATTTTTTCATTTATTCAAGAGTTATTAAGCATTTTAAATGCAAAAACTTTAAAATATTAACACCAACACTGGATACTATGTATTAAAAAAGTATTTCATTTAAAAGTTACCTTCAGGTTATTTTTTTTATCGTTCTTCTATTCAACAGAATACCATGACGTATCTACCGCTTACATCCACACAAGGACAACCGAATATTTTGGTTAACCAATAAAATTTCCTAAACCAAAGCCCTAGCAAACTCGGCAATAAAGTGTCTTTTACTATAAATATTACTTCCCACTGTCCCACCTACGCAACAAAAAATCGATGACAATGAACTAAAGGACTGTAAGTAATATTATCTTGAGAAGGAGTCGTGATATCGGAAACGGATGTCACAAAAAGTGGGCTAATGTATCTCGCATCTTGACGAAGGTTTGAACTTCAAATCAATTTATTACCAGGCTTACAAGGCCGCCTGATGATGATTCTAACCTTAGTACGTATTCATTATTTTCCAACCTGAGTGAGCTCGATGTTACTTCAATAACTAATTTACTCAACTATTAAGTACTTTCAGTAGCGTAAGAAAATGTATTAGTAAAAAATATGTGTTCTTCAAATAACCATCGAGTGTTTAAATTTTTTTATTTTCTGATGAAAGTACCTAACAGTAGTAATATACAATATTTTAAAGTTTTTTGCATTTAAAATGCTTAATTACTCTTAAATAAATGAAAAAATGTATTATATAAAAATCACCCGACCACTTTGGCGTTGGGATAAACCTATCTGCCTCAGACGCCAGTGGTTGCGGGTTCGATCCCCGCACGGAACCAGAAAAAAAAATGTTCCGTGTCTGGGTGTTTATCTATTTATGTATTTATATTCTAGGTTCCCCCCTAGTTCGCTATATGGTATCCCATAACACAAACTGTGCTTACTTCGGGGCCATGTAGTTGGTGTGATTGTCTGGGGATTTTATTTAATTATTGTGACAAACGTTAAATAGATCTGGTTGCCATTTCATCCAAAAAATTGAATTTAATTGAAAGTTAACTAGACACTTTTTTACTTGTCAGTCAAGTAACAGTGACTGTTTTTGGGCTTCTTCAAATGAGTTAACAACATTCTGAAAAAGTCAAACTAGTTCTATTAACCAAAGACCTTTAACTCATAAAAAGATCTTTTGTACAGAAAGCAGCAGATCAAGCATTACAATACCTGTCAAATTTCCCCAACCAATTTTAACTTAATGTCGTGGGCATAGAGTTCAGTTTCAAGTAATATTTTTAACGGCTTTGTAACGCTTGATGTCGCCTTCTATACATACTTTAACATTCTACATTTAAAAAAAAAATATTGTCACCGACATTTACTGTCAGATGTGTCAAAATGTGAAAGTTAATGTTCAACAAATTTTTATATAAAAAGCTTTATTGTTAATCTATTGCATAGCTTCTATCGCGGGCCTTGAGCGTGGGGACCGAACCCAGAAATTCCGTAACGAAAAAAACCTAACACCCCCCACTCCGACCGGCACAGCGGTGATACTTTGATTTCATACTTTACATGCGGGCTTTAATAAACGATCAGCGCCATCTACTAGGAACTTGCGGAACTTCATATTAGATAAAACATTACTGCATTAATAAAATAAATAAATAATTATAATTGCATAAGTTGATAAAAATGCTATGCAATAGCTTTACCGTGGCAGTCTCCTAGTGCCACACGTCTTTTTTTTATTGTTGTAGAGATATACCATGTTGTATTTTATGTTCATCATTTAAGTCAAATGAATTGGCTAAATTTTCAATATCCTACACAAAATAAGGTCACAAGACGGTACCACCACTTCAAAACTTTCTTCCTATACTCTTTATAACATATTTAACATACTACACATTTATTTAACAGAATCAGGATTCCAAGCAAACAAAGCAATTCCAAAAGAGGCCAAACATACAAAAAAAAAACAAAGAATCATAACGGCATTATTATACTTAACAAAAACGAAAACTACCCTACGGGCACATTATTTTCAAAGCACCTACGCGCTTACGTGACTTCAGAGTGAAATCTTGTATTTGCGTCGCACCCTGTAAATAGAATATAAAATATACGGCAACTTGTTAAAGCTGAGCGAGGCTATAAAAAGATCATTTATTTTTGTCTCCGCCTAAAAATAAAAAGCAAAGGGAGCGAAGTAAAAGTTTTGGAGATTAAAAACCATAACCCGATACGGAGAATACATAGAACGCCATCCGTGCGTCAATTATAAAAGTTATAATGTAGGTACATGACAGTATTTTTGAAAATAACTTACTGTGCAGATAGACTGGGCTCTTTTAAGTTTATAATAGCTTTATCTTAAAATGTATATTAGTAAATAGTTTTTTTCCAACACAAAGAAAGTAAACCGCTAAGATAGAAGTTAAGTAGATAGAATAGAAAAGTGTTAAGCTTTATAATTTTTAAGCTATTGCATACTTCTATCGCGGGCCTTGAGCGTAGGGACCGAATCCAGAAATTCCGTAACGAAAAAAAACCTAACACCCCCCACTCCGACCGGCACAGCGGTGATACTTTGATTTCATAACTTTACATGCGGGCTTTAATAAACAATCAGCGCCATCTACTAGGAACTTGTGGAACTTCATATTAGATCAAACATTACTGCATTAATAAAATAAATAAATAATTATAATTGCATAAGTTGATAAAAAATGCTATGCAATAGCTTTACCGCGGCAGTCTCCGAGTGCCACACGTCTTTTTGTTTCATATTATTTGTATACTTATTTATTTAATTAACAATTTATGTACACATGATAAAATATAAATGATAATAAAGATAGAAGAAAGTTGCAAATGTCAGCTTAGTTAATTTAAGTTACTAGCTATTTGTCGGATAGGATAAGATAGTTATTTGTAAAATCTCAAACAGTTTTGATAGAGGAATTACCATCGTTCAATGCTCTGCCAAATGGTCAGAATATCTGTCTCATAAAATGTCTAAAACCAATTTAGAGTTCTTATATCATAGAACAACATAATATGTTTTCCGATAAATGGCTATAGACAGTTTTAAACAAAAATTTATATTTATAAATACTATATTAAAGTTATAATTCACAACCAGAAGGTTTGCCCGGTCGTCTCCAAGGAACATTTGAATCTTAGGAGTTTCCTAATCCTCTATTAAATGGGCTATCAAAGGGTAAACATTTTGTTTAAACTGGTAGCGTTGAGCGCATTCAAAAAAACAGATTCTGCAGTTTATTCGCTATTGTTATAACATTGTTATCATTGCTCAACATTGTTATATTCAGTTATATCACTATTGATCTTAGCCAAAGAGTAAAGTATAGGGTCTTTCAATAAGGACGGGTCGATTTCATGATGGAATAAAATAGGCTATGTGTGACATGTTAACGAAATTATTCCTTTATTTAAAAGGCCCATTCTCGCCTTTTGAACATAACATTCAAATGAATATAACATTCAAATGTCCGCCGCGGCTCCGCACTGAGTCCGCTGCATTAATTCTACAGAAACTGAGTGATAGCCTAGGTTATGCCGACTTGCAGGGTATGAGTTTATTGCGGCTTATTGGTGATTTCAATTGGTCATTGGAGACTTCAGAAAACCCGACTAGAAAATATCATATTCATATGGTTCAATTTAGGCTACAAAATTGGATTAAAATGGATCGGCCTATTGATTGTTGTCTGTCTGTTGAAAATTTTAACCTCCCAGATTTGTGCCACCATTCGAAGACGAGGCGGACAGTTGAATGACGTCATATTCAAAACAAAATGGCATGAATGGATCTTTCAAATAACAGAAAAAAATCGTTAATAACTTATACACATCCTGTTTTACAGGTCGATTTCCATTTTGAAATCGACCTGTCCTTGTTGAAAGACCTTATATACATATATGTCATGGACCAAGTGATAATAAACAAATTTAATTAGTATTTATAATAGATGATCAAACGATCTTCAGAAAGTGAAGGCTTTATTCGAAGATAAAAACACAATGTAGTTCCTTTTATTTCACTGGCAACATTCGCACTTTTAGATAGCCACTCTTTAATTTTGAAGGTTACTTACCTGACTGGATGAGTCGTACCAGCTCACCGCAACTAGACTAGATCTCATTTTTTGGAGAGATAGATAACAAAAAAAATTTTGGGCGTTTCATATAGGCCATAGACATAGATAGATAGAGTATAGTAGATATACGGTGTGGTTTTAAATAGCCCCACAGAAAATAATAAAGTGGATTTAAATCCGGCGAGCGCCGTGGCGTACCACCGCGTCCTATCCATCGGTTCGGGTACGACTCGTTGAAGTAATTTCTTAATTGCCGTGAATAGTGAGCGGGTGCACCATCATGCTGTAGCCACATCCTATTGCGAACTTCTTCTGGTACATCGTTTAACAAATTACCAAACTCTAAACTTGAAAAAAATTAATAATGAGTTCCATTCAGTCTTGGTGGGAGTTCAAATGGACCGATGGTTTGTCTGTTTAGTATCCCAGCCCATAAATTAACTCCAAACTGGTGCCAAATACGCGTTACTGACGCGGAGAAAACTCGATGATCGGGATAGCGTTCGCGATTTGGATACCCTAAACGATATCTAACGTGCGGCCTCCCGAGCATTTACCGTCATATAAACCGTAAATAAAATACATTTCTGCGTATTCACGAGCAGTAAAAACAGCGGGCATTTTCAGATATTGAGAATAATCTAATACTATTTATTTGTGATAACTGAACAATATGAACCATAAAGAAAAGTACGTTTCTTTTATTTACTTGAATTAATCGAACTGTTATTTTTTTAAGTGCCTGGTTTAAAATAAAGTGTTCTATTTTCTATCCAGCCAGCATCTTTTCATGGATCTTAAAATAAGAAATTAAATCATTAAAGGTATTTTCAACACACTTGCTCGTAAAGTGAGCGTTATTCTATTGAGTTTAGAACTATAAACTGGGCTATAAGTCACGCGTGCATTAATATATTATACCCTAGTGCATAATATAATGAATCCTACAAAGTTGAATTGTACCTTTGTGCAAATAACATGCGAGAACACAGAGCATATTTTATTGGTCCGGGTTATACACTAAATATTTTCAGAAACAACAAAGAGGTTTTATACCACTTCAAATCCATATACATTTTTAAATGTTTGCGCCTTATATTAGTAAAATAAATTTGTATATTAAACAAATTATTCACAATTTACAATCATTTGTCATAAAATATTAAAATATTTGCATTTACCACTCCAAATTAAACATTTTCACTTAAAATAGGCTGTATATGCTATACACACATTGACACATTTGACGGAAAAAAAACCTACGCGCATGCGCGAGGTTCGGCGCCATTTTTCAATCACAATTCACAGCTTTGCTATCAAGTGTGTTTGTTATTTTATGATCACGTATGTCTGTCTTTTACTCACAAGTGTGTTGAAAAACGTCGTATGTAACTCGTGAGCGTTGCTAATTACAGTCTCGGCTCATTATTAAGCCCTCGCCTGCGGCTCGGGCTCAAATCACAGCTTCGACTGTAATTAGCAACTTCGCTCACTTGTTGTTGTACCTAATAAATAAATTATGAGATACAATGGGTTGCTAATATGAGATAGTACCCCATATTGGATTCCTTAAAATTTTAGGGAAAAACAAACAAAAAAATCAATACAAATGTCATTATAATCACATTTTATTGTAAATTATTAATTAATATTATATTAAAACATCAGTCTTAATATTAATAAGATCTTCTGCATGGTTATCTATCACATAGCGCTAAACATATGAGATAGGTATCTCATTTTACGAACCCCAGCATATCTCATATTAGGAAAAACAACAGCTTTACAAAATGGGTGCCTCTTTTTTTATTTCAAAAAGAAAACACAATCAAACTGCGCTAACATCTGAAAATGGATTATATAAGCTACAAACTAAAAATATATTAAGAGCTTTGAACGTAAAAATAAAGTTCTTACGTACTTTGTAAAAATTTGACAAAATTTTTTGGTTTTACAATAATGTAATAAATGACGCGCTCAACTTTTTAGATCTTTTTAGATTTGATTGCTAAATAGAAAAAAGTAGGTTCGATCGTCGGAACAGATTGAAGGAGAGATGTCCTCGCTGATCAATCAGATCCAATCTCTCTCAGCGGTAATATCTACTCCTAGATTTTTATAAGGAAAACGACTGCAGATTACAGTTAGCCGTATAATATATCCCTGACAAATAAGGAAAAGCACGCAAAGATATTTATTTTCAGAATGCTTACTAATTGGATGGAATGAGCTTTATTATTGAATGTCTGTATAAAATTATCTCCTAGCGAATTTAATATAGAAAATAATCCAAACCGGTGTACTTTCATACAATTATAGCCGGGAGTAGGTTTAAGTTAGTTATTAAAACAGTACCTACCTATTTACCTACTTGTATTCAGATGTATCTTAAATGTACATATAAATATATAAACCTATTATTATATCTTTACAAAAAAATCTTATATTTAATTTTCGTCTCATATATTTTTACGACTCTGACCTTTCTCTGAATAAATTGTTGCGAAAGGCAGTTCATTTTTAATCGAGTTTGAAGGTTCCTTTAAATATTAAATTGCAATAGTTCTGCCACAAAGATTTGCTCAGCAATTTTAACTTCTACAGGGAATTTTGAATTCACGTCTGCCGTGCTTGTCACAGATGTGAAACGATTTCCCAATTCAATAGAATTATTTCGTCGCCGATATCACCATGGCTACAGACATTGTGCACGTTACTCTAATGATTTTACTTATCCCTACCTAGGTAGGTACCTATTTGTATAGAGGAGGAGCTTACAATAACATGAATCATTTTAGATAAAAAAAAATCAACAACAGAGTGAATTTTTTTTTACGAAAAAAGCATGAAATAGTAACTTCAAATAAAATCCTTGAAAAGGAGCCCACTTCGTATGTTTTCTTTTAGCAGGTACATAGTTGTATTTTTCGAACATTATGAAGATGTCATTTGCTCTATTTGCCAACATATAGAGCCAATCACACTTTCAATATTTTCAACGAAAACAATAAGTCATTAAAAACACATGTCGTGGGCCCACGAGATTATATTTGAAGTAAATATTCCATACTCTATTCGTCGACCACCAGATGAAATCAAATTCTCAAATTCCTTTAAAACGTACATCTGCATAAAACATTGCCGGCGCACATCACCGCCGAAGCGATCAAAGTCGACTGACTTTATGAAGAGTGGTCGTTCGCCAGACGATCCCACCAAGCGATTATCGCTCGGATTAGTCGCCCATTTACCACGCATTTTCAAGGACAGTACAGCTATAATAAACTGACTCCATCAAGCAAATTTTTGTCATCAACCCGATGAAAATGATGCCGTAGATACTAAGACCGCGCTCTCTTCTATTTTTTTTTTTTTATAAATTATGGATGGGCCGTTTGTCTTCCATGCCACCTGATGTTAAGTGAACATGAAGACTAAGGTGGTACACGTCCATCCACGAGAAACCTATTCACTCGACGCTTAAAAGTACTAGGACTATACTGGTCAGGGAAAATAGACGAAATTACGCGAAATTACAATTAGTCAGGGAAATTCACGCGCTACTCTTATATTTTGACAAAACGCAACTTTTTCTATTTTTAATTTGAAGTAAATATGATGAGTATTTTAATTGGCGCTCAAGCCAAAAAAAAAAATGTGCCACCGTAAACTATTTTACAAATAGCCGCTGTTGATGAACATAGCTACTACGACGCGGCATTTCATTGATAATACTACGACGTAGTACCGCAAGACGTTTTGTTGTAGCGCGTAGTCGTCTTTTGTTCAATGGTATTCATTCATAGTTTCGAAGGACCATGCTGTCCTTAGTATGTTAGCGAATAATTTTAATTTCCTTGTAAAAAATACTTCCCTTCTTTTGCAAAAAACGGTTTTTATAAATGATACTTATTACGTAAAAAAAATTGGCCGTTGACTATAAATCAACCCTGTATTGTATCAGCAATAAAATATGCTTTCTGTTTCAACAGAATTCCTTTAAAATAAAATTATTTTTCAACACACTTGCTCGTAAAGTGAGCGTTATTCTATTGAATTTAGAACTATAAACTGGGCTATAAGTCACGCGTGCATAATATATTATACCCTGGTGCATAATATAATGAATCCTACAAAGTTGAATTGTACCTTTGTGCAAATTACATGCGAGTAAACAGAGCATATTTTATTGATCCGGGTTATACATTAAATATTTTCAGAAACAACAAAGAGATTTTATACCACTTCAAATCCATATACATTTTTAAATGTTTGCGCCTCATATTGGTAAAACAAATTTGTATATCAAACAAATTATTCACAATTTACAATAATTTGTTATAAAATATTTAAATACTTGCATTTACCACTCCAAATTAAACATTTTCACTTAAAATAGGCTGTATATGCTATGCAGACATTGACACATTTGGCGGAAAAAGAAACCTACGCGCATGCGCGAGGTTCAGCGCCATTTTTCAATCACAATTCACAGCTTTGTTATCAAATGTGTTTGTTACTTTATGACCACGTATGTCTGTCTTTTACTCACTAGTGTCAAAAACTTCGTATGTAACTCGTGAGCATTGCTAATTACTGTCTCGGCTCATTATTATTATAACAGCCTCGACTGTAATTAGCAACTGAGCTCACTTGTTACATAATATACTATTTCAACACACTTGCTCGTAAAGTGAGCGTTATTCTATTGAATTTAGAACTATAAACTGGGCTATAAGTCACGCGTGCATAATATATTATACCCTAGTGCATTATATAATGAGTCCTACAAAGTTGAATTGTACCTTTGTGCAAATTACATGCGAGTAAACAGAGCATATTTTATTGATCCGGGTTATACATTAAATATTTTCAGAAACAACAAAGAGATTTTATACCACTTCAAATCCATATACATTTTTAAATGTTTGCGCATTACATAAGTAAAACAAATTTGTATATCAAAAGAATTATTCACAATTTACAATAATTTGTTATAAAATATTTAAATACTTGCATTTACCACTCCAAATTAAACATTTTCACTTAAAATAGGCTGTATATGCTATACAGACATTGACACATTTGGCGGAAAAAAAACCTACGCGCATGCGCGAGGTTCGGCGCCATTTTTCAATCACAATTCACAGCTTTGTTACCAAGTGTGTTTGTTATTTTATGACCACGTATGTCTGTCTTTTACTCACAAGTGTGTTGAAAAACGTCGTATGTAACTCGTGAGCGTTGCTAATTACAGTCTCGGCTCATTAGTAAGCCCTCGCCTGCGGCTCGGGCTCAAATCACAGCCTCGACTGTAATTAGCAACTTAGCTCACTTGTTACATAATATATTATTATTAAACCGGATTTATCGGATACAATTTATACTTTACGTTTTAACTTGACGCCGATTGCGTGTCTTTGCAGACACGCGCAGTCATTCGCTCGTGACTCTTGAAAACTTAAGAGAGTGTTAGATTTTCCTTGATTTGATTTTCCTTGTTCTGTTTGAATTGAATACAAAATTACAGACAACTTTAATAATCTTTGGATGGTTATAATAAAAATGAATAAATAAATAAAAATAAAATGAATCTTTATTTTTTTTGTTCACAACATTTCAAAATTGATAACGTTCAAAGTATTGGTGTGATTGTTTGGGGTTTTCTTTTTATTTTTTTTTTTCATAGATTCAATACATAATAACTTAGTATTTTAAATTCGCCAGTCCGCGATCATGTTTCTTGTAACAGACTCGAAATGTCGGACGCGCGAAATTAAAATCTGAAATCATTGTAATAATCCCGTAAATTCATTAAATCATAGTGAAAATAATCGCGATTGCTTAAAACAATTATAGTTTGACCTGTTCATAAAACATCTACTTTAAAGAAATGTATTCTAAAACCTTTACTTGTGAGTAACTTTGATATCATAATATCGAATGACTTTTCATTACGCAACCAATCCATACGATCCATCGTATTATCGATATTAAAATCGAAATTATCTGAATTTGGATATCAGCAGTTTCATTTCAGCTTATTGTGGCATTTATTAAGTAGGTTCAGTATAACAAATAATGAAAGTTGAGAAATATTTTGAATTAAATAGCATGTTTCTGTTTCCCTGGCTACTAGTATTGAGTTTGCATTCAATTGTTATTTAAGCAGTTAGTGTGTATTTTATAGCTGCGAAAATGGAAGTCTTAAAAACCATGTTTTGTCACATACCTAAACAAACTCTCTGATTGACCCTTGAAAATTTAAACTTTCTTTACTTAACCTGAACTGAACTCTTCTTTGTTAAATGGATTGGGAGCGAAAGAAAAACATAGAATGTGCCAGCTGCTTCTCTTCCCGGGCAAACTGTAAAAGTCAGTTAAGGGACGGAGGTTTTGTTGGCGTTCTTGCGGGCGATAGGCTGACCCCCTGTCACTGCAACAGTCTCTCTCTATCATAATAATACCTCCAAATTTGTCAAACGTGACATCAGATGGTTTGATAGCCTCTGGTGTTCTGCCTACCCCGTTAGGGATACAGGCGTTAAGTTATGTATGTATGTATTTAATAGCAAATGGTATGGTTAAAGTCGCGATCGACTCATGAAAAATCATTCTTCGACAGTTCCAACTCTTATTATGAGGCCACGTTCCGCCACACGCGCCCGCCCTAAAGTTAAAGCCGGCTTTATTCTAAATAGTGCCATAGTAAAGGCTGCCATGTGTTAAAAACGAGCGACGACACGCGCGACACGCCGCCTGTCCTTAGGCTGCAGACTGTTCGGCAGCGGCAGCGAGAGCGACAGCGGCGCGGGCAGCGACGCGGGGAATCTGGGCCGTTATCGACGCCAGCGGGCTAGAGAGTGATTTGTCACGGTTTCATACAAACTCAATACTTTCTATCGTGTCGCGGAAATCGCTGCCCTCGTCTCTGTCCGCGCCGCTGTCGCGCTCGCTGTCGCTGCCGTCCAGTTTGCAGCCTTAGGCGTGCCCTAAACGTTTCCTCACCTGCGTCCAACACGCTTTGCAATTTGTTCTGTATAATTTGAGTCTTATTTAACACATCAATAGATTCCAAATCTCGTGTGCCGCGTTTGATCATTGAAATTTGAGATGATTTTTTGTGAAAAATAAAACTCAAGTTATGTACAAAAGGCAGCATATGAAGCTTTCCAAACCTGACAAAAACTTGTAATTGAATTTGAAGTCTATGTCCTGGACATTAAATAAAAAAATTGTTTGGAGTTTGACAGGTTTGTAACGCTTGAATTGCTGCTTGAAATTTCTAGTCTGCCACCGGGCGCGTGTGGTCTGGACGTGGCCTTATACCTAATCTCGTTATCAAATATCTACAAATATTAATTTTGTTTCTCAATGTCAAGATTTATATGGGGCAACATGAAGTCTTGAATGTCTACAATTTGCTAAACGAGTACCTACTTACCTGCGCACTGAAAGTACTACCAGATCACTACTAAAAAGGAACCTATAAAGTTTTCGTTAATATACGGATATAGAACAATCTTTATTAAACTTTAAATCCCATCTTAGAACCTTGCTACTTACCAACTTTATGAAAAAAATCTTAATACCGTATATTTGAAACCGTCGTCTCTAGCGCCAGCTTTGATAAGAGTTACAAGGAAAGCGTCTCAGCGTTTGTTGACACACATACACATTATTAGGGTAATATTTATGGGTTCCTTCAGAATATCAGCGTTAAAGTGCTTTCCTGACTGCACTTTAGCTCCACTGAGAGAGACCCTTTTTCTGCATCTCAGTGTAAATTTAGATAAAGCTTAAAATTGAAATTGCCTAAGATTGAATTGAAATTTGCGCTATGTATTATGTTGCTCGCTAATGTCGTATAAAAAGTTACATATAGAAACCTATGAACATTTTAAATAACTGAATAAAATGTGTTAAATAAAACTCACCCGACCAGGACTCGGTAGCTTAGTGGAAGAGCACTCGTCCGGCAAACGAGAGGTCCCAGGTTCAAGTCTTGGTCGGGTTATTTTTATTGAATTTTTTTTTTCAGTTATTTTAGAGTAATTAGGCATTATAAATGCAAAAACTTGAAAATATTATGAAAATTTTTTCTGTGAACACCCTTCTACCCTATAAATTATGACTGTTAGACAATTTATGTTTAAAAAACATACAGCTACAGTTAAAAAGTACCTACTTGATAACAATATTATATTACCCAATAAATCATTTATCCATAAATTTACCCTAAACTAGATTCAAAGCCGATATTTTCATCAGATTAATTTCCAACGTTACTCTAATAAATGTCTGAATCCCTCATCAACGGCATTAAACCACATAATTTAATTATTAATTTAGTTCACTCATAACGCCATATAGCTATTGTAAAGGTGTATTCAATAAGCACCTTTATTCACTAAACTTAAAACCATTACTGCCTGAGGGCGTGGATCCTTCTCTAAGCATGCAAATCAATGCTTTTCTATAATGAACCATAATGGAGATAACTTTAAGAGCAAATATGGAACGTTGAGCGGTTCGCCGTGCACGACGCCGTGGAACAGTGCGGCGCCACGCCGTGCTGTTACACGGCATACGGCGCCATACCGTAGAGATTTTCTCCATCATAATTTCATCACGTTAATGTTTTTTTTTTATAAAATATGGATGAGACGTTTGTCTTCCATGACACCTGATGTTAAGTAAACATGAAGACTAAGGTGGTACACGTCCACGAGAAACCTATTCACTCGACGCTTAAAAGTACTAGGACTATACTGGTTAGGGAATATAGACACAGGCAGTACATTCCAAACCTTGGCGACCCGTATCAAAAAGGAACTGTCAAAGCGCTTAGTTCGACTTTTCGGAATAGCTACATACGGATGGAAGTTCTGTCTGCGTCTAGTAGTTAAATTATTACATCTTAACGAGCTTAAAATGGTCCTACAGTTCTTGGATAAGCGAGTTGTCAAAGGCGACTAATTCGCTTATGGTGGACCCCTTCAGTGTTCGCCTGGCTAGCAACCACCCTTCATATAAAGTCTGTTGGCAATGTAATGTAAGCAACCTGTTATTCTCTACCTAACCTATGTGCTGTCATTTTTGAACTCACCTCGTGAGATGGAGGTGAAACTCCGAATGTTTATAATAAAGAAAACGACATAAAACAATTGAGTATTATGACCGGTAATCAATATGAGGTGTTTATATTGTCTTCATTATTACCAAATGGGTTATGTTTGTCGATGAAATTGTGCGTGCGTCCGGCTGTCTGGACATTTTCTCGCAGAGCGTTGCTGCTTATCTAGGTGGCTAAGTCATCGTTTGTGACGACGATCTGTAAAGGTTTCATCGTTTGTGACGCTATTGTTTCCTCAAAAAATCGAAAAAACTTTGGCCAGCCAGCCAGAAATTCGCATTTTCCAGCATTCCAGATCATAGCCCCCAGAGGGTTTTGAGGATCCAGCTGGTATATAAAGGTATGTGACGCGATATGTGACAGCAACTAAAGTGGTTTTATCAAGTAAAACGCCATAATTTTCGAGTTAACACGAAAAACAAGTGGCCAGCCAGCCGGACGCTTATGGCTGAGCCACTTTGTATTTTCCTTATATCTCAGTAACTAAAGCAATTAGAACTGAGTTTTAAGTTGAAAAGGAATGTGACGCGATATGTGACAGACCTCATATAGTTTAAAACATACCTGACGCATGTGTTTAGGAGTTATTTCGATAAAGATTTTGATGACAGATGACAAATGTCCGGCTGGCTGAGCCACCCATTCCAGCGCTTGCAGACGGTCTAGAAAGCTAGATTCTTATCAAAAGGAATGTGACGGCGACGAAGACAACAAATCGTCGTATGTGACAGCTCTAAATACTGCCAAACAAAAAATATAAGCGATTGTTTATTCTTTCATACAAAGTCAATTAGGGTGACCATATTTTACCCCTGTACATTGTCATCCTTATAAAATACTTCCGCCAAATTTGTCAAACATGACAAACAACTTGATCCTTACGTTGCTCTAATTAAGTGGGTAAATAAAAATATTATTTCATAATGCATCATGTATTTATTTTTTCTTAATTTACTTTTTGTTTGTGTTTACCAATTAATAAAATCAGTCTGGGATTAATGTATGTTGAAAAAGTATACCCTTCTCGTATACAAACTCTTGAACTAAAACTTAATATTGCTATTTTAGCACCATCATTTCAATAAAGTTGTTTAACTATTGTTGAATTGTTTTCAAATGATTCCTATGACACTGACAGTAATTTCCACAACATAACCTTGTAGTGCCGCCACCGTTACATAAGAATCGTATCGGAGGCTTCTAAAGATGACATTTATTTATTTTACGTAGCTATATTCCAATAAAATGATATTCCGTTGGAATTATAAAAATTCATAACATTTGTAAGAAATTATCTCAATCACACTTTACGTTTACGTTCTGCAAAAGTCACTTCGTAAGGTATGATTTAAGAAATACCCTGACTGAGACGAGGTCGCTAACTATGGGCCTTATAAATAAGCTTAGAGTCGCTCAGCGGGCAATGGAAAGGGCCATGCTCGGAGTTTCCCTGCGGGATCGAATGGGCAGGGCACATAGCTCGCAGAACAGATGGCCGGTGGGGCAGAAAAGTTCTCGAGTGGCGGCCACGTACTGGGAGACGCAGCGTAGGCAGGCCCCCCGCACAATGGACCGATTAGTATGTGTCATCATTTGGAGGATATTTTAAAACTTAAAACTTGGTAAGTAATACTTATATTATTTTTCTTAAGTAAGTAGTTGTTTCTGAATGAATTTTAAGTTTTAGTATATTTTTTATTTAATTTCAGTAACAAACAGTTCCAGTTTTGATTTTTGAACTACAGAAACTCAAACTTTTAAGGAGTACAAAGAAGAGAAAAGTAATCATAGCAAAAAATGCCACAAAAACACAAACAAAAAGTAAATTAATAAAAAATAAATACATGATGCATTATGAAATAATATTTTTATTTACCCACTTAATTAGAGCAACGTAAGGATCAAGTTGTTTGTCATGTTTGACAAATTTGGCGGAAGTATTTTATAAGGATGACAATATACAGGGGTAAAATATGGTCACCCTAATCGACTTTGTATGGAAGAATAAACAATCGTTTATATTTTTTGTTTGGCAGTATTTAGAGCTGTCACATACGACGATTTGTTGTCTTCGTCGCCGTCACATTCCTTTTTAAGAATCTAGCTTTCTAGACCGTCTGCAAGCGCTGGAATGGGTGGCTCAGCCAGCCGCACATTTGTCATCTGTCATCAAAATCTTTATCGAAATAACTCCTAAACACATGCGTCAGGTATGTTTTAAACTATATGAGGTCTGTCACATATCGCGTCACATTCCTTTTCAACTTAAAACTCAGTTCTAATTGCTTTAATTACTGAGATATAAGGAAAAAACAAAGTGGCTCAGCCAGAAGCGTCCGGCTGGCTGGCCACTTGTTTTTCGTGTTAACTCGAAAATTATGGCGTTTTACTTGATAAAACCACTTTAGTTGCTGTCACATATCGCGTCACATACCTTTATATACCAGCTGGATCCTCAAAACCCTCTGGGGGCTGAGATCTGGAATGCTGGAAAATGCGAAATTCTGGCTGGCTGGCCAAAGTTTTTTCGATTTTTTGAGGAAACTATAGCGTCACAAACGATGAAACCTTTACAGATCGTCGTCACAAACGATGACTTAGCCACCTAGATAAGCAGCAACGCTCTGCGAGAAAATGTCCAGACAGCCGGACGCACGCGAAATTGTGCATAGTTACTACTCCTAAAATCCTATTACTACTTATGTCAGAAAGCAAACAAAACGAAAAGAAGCGTTACTCGCAAAACACGATAGAATTGATCGCTGGTCAGTTACTTAGTACCGAGTCTGTGGGCTTGGGTATAACCCTGGCTTAATTACAACAAAATCTTAATTCGAGAGTCCGTTCCGTCAGTTACTTTACAGTTACAATGCCAACTCAATTAATACCGAGCTACTATCGACCGTCAGTCCGAGATACGTCCGCGCACCTAGCCGTCCTAACCGTATCTGTGTCACTTGCCATCATCCTACTTCAAGATACTCGGCCACTCCTGACAATGAAGTCAGGCAAATTCTCAAAAGAAAAAACACAAGTTTGAATTCTTTACATTATGAATCTTTTAGAATACTCAACAACAAAAATACCGTTTTAGTTAACAAAGTTTCAAGCACCATTGAGTAACAATTATCTCCAAATCAAACATTGAAATCCATTAATTTCATTATTAACAAGGTATATCGTTCGTGGTTAACAGCAATTACATCATTTCCCCACGGGAAACCTGAGTCAACCAATGACTCCCTCAACACACTACCCAGAATCATTCTGGCGTAGTCACAAAACCAACGAACGAGAACCTGTATCCACAACACATTAAATCTCTTCCAAACACCAAAAATAACATCTTTCTTTACAACTGCAATGGATACTTGTACTTTTGGCAACTTCAAAACTTTAACCGCTACAGATTTTTTTAAATTTTACTTCAATTTAATATTGCCATCAAAATTCTAAATCCACGATTTAACAATTTACGTAAAGCTACCACTGGTTCGGAAGATCCATCTACTGAGAAGAACCAGCAAGAAACTCAGTAGGAATCGGCTAACGTCAACGCATTGTACGAACCACAATACTTTCGATAAGAAAACCGCACATTAAACAATGAAATTTACTTTGAATGTAACATCAAACAATTTGACAGCGGTCGAACAATACACAAAGCAAGCATAAGCTGCTAGAATAAACCAATTAATTAGCAAACAATGCAAAGCTCTTCTGCAGTGACGTCCATCCCGTCACAAAACGTAATGCAACCTCCACTAGGTTACATCACCGCACACTCATAACCTCTATCCGGTTATATTAACTCACACTCATAACCTCCATCCGGTTGTGGCGTATATCAAACCAATAAGAGCATTGCATTGTACTTCATAATTCACAACAACAAAGTATTAAAATTGTTCGACAACCGCAAACAGTTCGACAGTAAAATCTAGCTCTTTTGTCAATCGCAACAAATTCAAAGTATTATTTAAACGCATTTTTAATCTCGACGTTATTACCTATCTCCGTGATCCATTAAACACACACTATCGTAATATTACGTTTCAATTGCCAAAATAATAACAAATTTACTGTTACCAAAACATAAGAAAACGTGTCTCCTAAGAATCGTAGCAAAATAATCGAAGATCGGCAAGATACAAAGCGATTTCTACCGAGCCACGGATACACGATAATCAGAAAGAAAATCTACAACTTCAATATTCAGACTACCTATTTAAAAAGGCATTATGAATGCCGCTTAACCACAAAATTTCACCCGCTCAACCGTGATATCATTACTATCTACCAAGTAGGTACTAAAGGTTCAAAAAACGCATTAAGCCACAATAAAGGTTTCAAGATCGCGCAGTATACAATACTATACAAACACGGGTAACCTCCATCCGGTAGACACCAAAAGGGCATCTCCATCCGGCAGGCACCATCACACATCACATTGCCTTTCCGGCAAGCACACCACGATTACTTACATCCTCAAAGTGCTAAACGCACGCCACTCACAGTCGTGGCCGCACTGAGACGGGAAATGAAGCCCGATTTTACACCTACGTCTACGAATGCACCGAGGATGTAACAATCTGAGCGACTTGTATACTGCCAATCCACACAAACCAATTACAGCAAAAACCTTTAGTTTTGTCAATCCTAATCAACGGAACGCAAAACGAGATTTGAATTCCTTTTTTTGACCAAAATAATAAGAACGAATATAAGATCAAACGAACTTCTTAAGTGAAGTTCGATCGATATTATATGAGTCGCTTCATTCTTCAATATAATTAGTGATTAAACGAACTTACCTGAAGTGAAGTTCAATCATAATTATACGAAGACTTCGTCCGAAGAGATTAGCATATCACAACTTGTAGTATCGCCTAGCGGGTCGCCTTGTACGCACTATTTGAGGGTACTTAAAAAAATAAAAAGTCATCATTTTTATTAATTTGAGAGGGAGTAATGGATACTTACCTCCGCTCCCTCACCACAACCTCCTGTCATTTAGTTTAGAGCTCATATTTTGCGACATCTTTTGGGTTGGGAGGGTGGGATGCTAATCTCTTCGGACGAAGTCTTCGTATAATTATGATTGAACTTCACTTCAGGTAAGTTCGTTTAATCACTAATTATACTCGCTTCGTCCTCGAGATTAGCATATCACAACTTGTAGACTTTGAGAGCCATGTCGCAAAATGTTAAAAGTGTTTGCGGGAGATAATAGAGATTAAGTGCAATGAAAAGTTGCCTTAAGCTTAAATTGTTTATTTGAAAAGTATGTAATCAATAGATTATTTTCCATACATTAACTAATTAAATTTTTATACATTGTAATTGACTTATATGTAGGCATTATGTAACTCAATTAACAAACATCATCATTAGAATTAGTAATTATAGCTCTAGCAAAAGAATCATTACTTTGATTTACTATAGGCCGGTTATAGTACCTGAAGAATGTGCTGGAGGAACCATTCCAACCAGCTGTTCTCCTAATAGTATCCAAATTTATACCCATCCTGTGCGCAGCAGACGTAGACGCGTGTCGCGTGCTGTGCGCACAGAACAATGAAACGTCAATCCCACTTGCGGCTAAAACATTTTTTATCCAGCGGCTCAATGTTTGAGTCGTGATTTCTTTATGTGGTTTTTTAAAACTTATGAAGAGGGTTCTAATGTCCTTACGTAATGGCAATGTTTTGTCTAAGTATGTGACAAGAGCTTTTCCTGGACATATCTGTAAACGATCGGTAAAAAACGGTAATATTAAAACGGGCTGCATTGACCCTACACGAGAAGATTTTATTAGATCTGGTATTTTAATGATTATTTTATCTGAAAGGAATTCTATATTTTGTATTTGTATTTTTGAAAAAGTCTGTACTCTATGGGCCGTGGCCAAGGCTAATAACGTAATTATTTTTTTTAGATATAATTTCTAATGACATATCTTCATTAGGATACCAATTTCCTAAGAAATCCAAAACAATCGACGTATCCCATGTGATATTATACCTAGGTAAGGGCGGCCGAAGGCGAAAAACGCCTTTAAGAAATCTTTTGACTCTGTCATCGTTATTATTAAGATTACTTAAAATGAGGGCCAATGCAGATCGGCAGGCATTCAGCGTGCTATACTGTGCACCATCGCTATATAATTTGTTTAGAAAATAAATAACATTAGGGATTGACGCTTCATAAAGATTGATATTATTATTATGGCAAAACAAAAACCATTGCTTTAGATAAACATCGTACTGTTTAAAAGAATTATTAGATAAAGAAGCTAACATTACATCTATAGCTGACGGGGGAATGCTTCTTTTCAGCCACGCTGTCCTGATAAGATTCCTACCACCAGGGTAAGTTTGGTGTGGATGTTGCGGTGACTGGAAGGACAATTAATCAAGTCATTTTTAGGTTTAAATATTAACGGCTCAGATAACAAAAGTTTTTGAAACACTGGGTACCAGGGTTGGGTAGGCCAGAGGGGCACAACCATAATACCTGTCGCCTTATCGGCTATGATTTTGCGTAATGTCTTTAAAACCATTGAAAAGGGTGGAAAGGCATAAAATTTAAAATTTGTCCAAGGTACTGTAAAGGCATCGATTGCATAGCAATCTGGATCTCGATGCCAGGAAATATATCTATCACATTTTTTGTTAATTCTAGTAGCAAAAAGATCTATGTCTGGTTTATCAAATTTAGAAATAATTTTTTGATAGTATTTATTTGCGAGTTCCCATTCGATATCGGGATGTACACGTCTGGACTCAGCATCAGCAGTTTTGTTATCTAATGAGCGGATGTATGAAGCAAAAACATGCAATCCGCGACCTTCACACCACTGCCATAACTGTTTTGTAACGTCGGTAAGGTGCGGAAACTGTATTCCTCCCATTCGGTTTATGTATGAGATTGCAGTTGTATTGTCAATACGCAATAATATGGAACAGTTTTTAAGTTGTTTTGCAAAAATTTTAAGGCCTATGAAGGCGGCTAATATTTCTAAAAAATTTATGTGTCGGCTTTGTTCGCTCTCGCTCCATAGTCCGCTTGCCGTCTCATTCCCGCACGCTACGCCCCACCCCGTTGTTGAGGCATCCGAGAAAATTTCCAGGAAGTAATCGACTGTTTTAATTTTGTTGACCGAGTTTTGAACGGCATTACGCCACCATTGAAAGTCCGATTGTACTTGATCAGGTATATTCATATAGCTGTCATAGTTATTGTACTTTTGCAAATTTAAAAATTTTAGACGTTCAAGACTTTTAGTATAAAGCCACCCGTAATCAATTGCTGGACAACAAGATACTAAAATACCCACAATCCTTGCAAATTCTCTAATTTTGCATCGTTTCAATTTACTGATTTTATCAATTTCATTTTTTACTTTAATTCTTTTATCGTCGGTTAAACTGACCTGGAAGTTTTCCGAATCTAATTGAAAACCTAAAAAGGTACACAACTTACTAGGCGTGAGACAACTTTTAGTTTCGTTAATTATGAAACCAAGCGCAGTGAGTAACTTTTGAGTAATATTAACGTTATATTGACAAGTATTATAAGACTGACCGATCAATAAATAATCGTCCAAATAAATCGTAGATACCTGCCCTGCAAAGCGCAGTAATCTGGCAACCGGCTTCATGATTTTCGTAAATATGTAAGGTGCCGTGTTGAGACCAAACGGTAGGACGTTAAATTCATAAATTTTTTGATCCCATTAAAAACGTAAATACTTTTTCGAGTCCGAATGTATTTTTATTAAGAAATAAGCATCTTTAAGGTCGAGTTTAGCCATGTAACAATTTACTGAAATCAGTTTCAAAGCGGTTCTTAAGTCTTCAAGTTTAAAATGCTGTGTGTTAATAAATTTGTTAAGGCTTTTTAAATTTAGTATGAATCTCATCCTACCATTCGGTTTTGGAGTTAAAAATATACTCGATAGAAATTGACCCTCACAAGGGACGCATTCTGATATTGCGCCAATAGACAATAAATCATTTATGGCTTGGTTAAAGTGAACTTTTTCTGAATTTGAGTAGTTTGAAGTTTTAGGTAGACTAGTCTGGTAAATAGGACAGTTAATAGGTATTTTATAACCATGTACATATGACAAAATAATAGGATCTTGGGTTATCATAGCCCATTGATCGTAAAATAAAGATAATCTGCCAGCGTACATTACCGGGTCTATCGCAGACTGTTGTTGTAGCTGTGCCGAGGCTGCGACGGCTTGTATGAGGTTGATGGCCGATTCTTGACTGTAGGGCCTTCCTTCGTCTTCTGAGTTGCTAATGGCGGTGGTTTCCTGTTCATAGGGGCTTTCCAGTTTTTTGATGGGCCCGGTATTGGCTTCCTGGAGTTGAAATTTCTCGATGGCGGATTAGCTTTGAGCTCTGCTCCTGACTTACTAATTGCTCGAGCGGTTTTTATCTTCTCTAGCAAGTTTTCTCCAAAAAGAAAAGTGTCAACTTTAGTATTCTGCAGCTGTTCTTTCATGTCTTTTTTTAAGGAAGAAAGAATGAAGCTGCGTCTCGTCATAGAATCACTGTATTGACAATCGCATAAAATACGACTTGTATCCATAAGAGCACGGATTAGGTTGGTATCTTTATTTTGGGATGAAAATAAAGATGTCAGCGCATCACTCAGGCATGATAAAGCATTCGCCACCTGCTTTTGTCGCAACTCGATGTGTTTATCCCTTTTAGCTACTTGATCAGTAAGGGCAGCCTTGATTTCTGGGTTAAGTTGCGGAGCGTCAATAAACTTACAGTTGTCGGGAGTGAGGTATCTTTCACTCAGCTCTTTGCGCATATCTTTTGTCAATCCAACGGTTGAATAATGTTGCAGTCGAATCGCTAAGTCATTATTGATGTCTTTGCCGAATTTTGTATTTGTTGTTGGGTCAGTTCCCAAAATTTCCATTATGTCGCTGTCTAATGTCAGCTCTGGAGGCTCTACTACAGTGTCAGTGGAACCACTAGGGCCCGCAACAGGATCTGTATTATCGAAGTCAGAAAATTGGGGTATTACAACTTCTGATTGTAGCCTATTGTCCTCGGTATCGACTGGTATTTCGGTTGACAAGTCCAAATCTGCGAACGTTACCACGCCTGAAAAGACAGACAGAGTAAGTCACAGTGAGTACCACATTTAGTTATAAAACAGTCCTCCATACTGTTCGCCAAACTAAATTATAGGGTAGTAACAACTCCACAGAGAAGTACGCAAACCCAGGTACATGTAACAGGTGCACATAATTTGTGAAAGTAAGAGACAGCCCCTCGAACTGCTCGCAATACTTTATATTGGTAAGAGACAGCCCCTCGAACTGCTCGCAATACCATATTGTTGCGTTTAAGCAAACAACTATGTGACTTTAGTTTAGTTAAATACAAATAACACCTCACTAACCTTCGTTTTCTGAATGGTTTGGTGTTAAGGAATCCCGTGATGAAGATGACGCATAACGCGTCCTACGTCGAATCTTTTTCTCCAGTTTACGTAGTTTTCTACTTAAATGTTCATAGTCGTCCTTATGCTTGCGTTTAGGCATTGTCAAACACTTTTATTATAATTATTTAAAATTTTAAACAGAGACTTTAAGGCACGTACGTACAGGCGAAGCACTAAAACGCGAATGACAGGAGGTTGTGGTGAGGGAGCGGAGGTAAGTATCCATTACTCCCTCTCAAATTAATAAAAATGATGACTTTTTATTTTTTTAAGTACCCTCAAATAGTGCGTACAAGGCGACCCGCTAGGCGATACTACAAGTTGTGATATGCTAATCTCGAGGACGAAGCGAGTATAATTAGTAACATATGTAGGTAGTTTCTTTTAACTTACTGGCAACATTACGCATTTTTTAGAGAAACAGTGGAAAAGACTGGACACCCTGGATTCATTCGTCTCTGCTCTCCTGTAATATTCTTGTCATTCTTTTCAGAGTCTAGAAAACAAAACTAACCTAGGGCTTACGGCAGCATATGTGCTGACAGTATTCGGGAGGGCGGGAGATTATATCTTCGAATGAAGCGACTCATATAATATCGATCGAACTTCACTTAAGAAGTTCGTTTGATCTTATATTATATTTCGTCGCTTCATTCTTCAATATAATTAGTAACATATGTAGGTAGATATTTAGAGCAATCTAAGTTTTGTTTTCATGATGTAGGTATGCGATATTAAAATAACTGGGTATTTTTTAATCAACTTTTTTATTAACAAAATTACTTAACCTATTACATAACAATCCTGACAATTCTGATTCACAAAATAAATCAGTTTTAAATAGAACAGACAGATCTTGCAAAACCTCCCTCATCATTATCATAGATAGGCCTGTTGTAAAAACGCGCGAATACCGAGGAGGAATCGGTCCATCCTGCGGTTTTCCGTATAGTTTCGACGCTGACGCCAGCAGCACTCGCGGCGGACACAGCTGCGTGCCGGGTGCTGTGGGCGCTGAATATCGAAACGTCTACTCCACTCTCTGATAACACCTGCTTTATCCATCTACTGATGGTTTGTGTGGTAGCTGGCTTGTGTGGTGGTCTATGAGTTAGCAATAGCGTGTCGGAATGAACACTTCTCAAGTTATTAGTAACAGTAATATAATCTCGAAGAACGGAGGCAGGACATATGTTAAGGTTTTGTGCAAAATAAGGCAAAAACAATATGGGTTGCTCACGACCAGGTGCAGATGTTTTGATTGGTTCCTCTATTGTTATTTTTATACCGGTTTCAAATACCTTTATGTTTTTTAATTTTTTCAATAGATAGGTTAGTATTAGGATACCATTGTGAGATCAAATTAAGAACTATTTGAGGATTCCATGTGTAAGTGTATTTAGGGACATTGGGTTTCAATCGGTATGCTCCTTTAAGCAAACGCTTTATATTATCATTATTACAGATACTACTTCCCAACAATAGAGATAAAGCAGACCGGTGACTATTCAATGTACTGTGTGAGCAACCCTTATTGAATTGCTCAACAAGAAATGACATAACTGATGCACCTGATGGGCTTAAGCTATTGATTTTAGAAATGTTACAAAAATCCCACCAAGCCTTAAGAGTGACGTTGTACTGCTTCATAGTGTTGTCAGAGAGGGAGGCCATCATTAGTGGGAGCGCATCAAGTGGGGCACCACGTTTGGTGAAGGCCGAGCGGATAGCGTCGCTGCAGCCAGGGTAAGCTTCGAGTGCAGCGAGGGATGTTCCCTGGAATGAGGTATCAGTGGTGATTTATTTGGCTCAAAATAAATAATATCTGAGGTTAACATATGTTTAAGTAGGTGAAGGTTGTGAAGGCCAGTATGGAAATACCACTATCCCATGAGCTTGATCATCAATAATCTTTTTAAGACACCTTAGGATCATTGAGAATGGTGGAAAGGCGTAGAAAAACTTTCCATTCCAGTTTAAAGTGAAAGCGTTTACAACCGTTGCTTCTGGGTCTTGGAACCAGGACACATAAACGTCACATTTAGCGTTGGCGCGAGACGCAAAAAGATCAATTTCAGGTTGACCAAATTTTTCAACTATTTGTTGAAAGGCCGTTTCGGATAACTCCCATTCAGTATCGGGATTGGTTTTCCTAGACTCGATGTCCGCACGATTTTCTTTCGTGTTGACATATGACGCGAACAGTGAGATATTACACGTTTCGCACCACTGCCAAATTGACCTAGTGAGGTTATTTAGGTGTGGAAATTGTATGCCTCCCATTCTATTTATGTAGCTAATAGCTGTTGTATTATCTACGCGCAATAAAATGGTGCAGTTCAACTCATTTTTAGCAAAGCTTTTGAGTCCTAAGAAAACTGCAAGGAGCTCTAAATAATTTATATGAAAATCCTTTTCAGTAATTTTCCAGAAACCATTAATAGTTAGATTACCACAAACTGCGCCCCAACCCGTTCGGGACGCATCAGTGTAAATTTCGAGTTTAAAACATTGGCTTTTAATATGGGTAAATGTAGGAAATATATTTTTAACCCACCAATTTAGACCTTGCAAAATCTCTTCACTTAGTTTTATTTTTGAATCGTAATTTCCATCATTTGCTTGAAGAGCCAAAAATTTATGTCGTTCTAATATTTTTGTATAAAGCCAACCATATTTGGTTGCAGGGCAAGCAGAAATAAGAATACCTATCAGGTGGGCAAAATCACGGATTTTGCATTTCTGCATTTTTGAGAAAGCCTTAACTAATTTTGAAATTTTAATTTCTTTTTCTATAGGTAATGACATTGTTAAATTTGTACTATCAAAAACAAATCCGAGAAATTTGCATATTTGAGCTGGCTGTAATGAACTTTTTTCGTAATTTATAACAAATCCTAGACATTTTAAAATTGACAATGTTTTATTAACATTTGCTAGGCATTCATCATAATTAGAACCAATACAACAAATATCATCTAAATATATTACAGATTGGTAACCCTGGCGTCTTAAATATGTAACAACTTCTTTCATGACCTTAGTAAATACTCTAGGTGCTACAGATAATCCATACGGTAAGGCAGTGAACTCATATGTTATGATATCGTTGGATCCTAATGGCTGAAATTGAAAACTTAAGTATTTTCGGTCAGCTTTTTTTATCGGTAAAATTAAATAAGCTTCTTTTAAATCAATTGTAGCTAAAAATCCATCTTTAGGTATAAGTTTCGCCGCAGTTCGGAAATCCTCCATTTTAAAATGGGATTTAGCGATAAACTTATTTAAGTACTTAAGGTTAAGTATAAAACGGTAATCCCCATTAGGTTTAGGGGTAAGAAAAATACTTGATATAAATCGGTCACTTGAGGCCATACATGGTCTTATAGCACCTAAATTAATTAATTTTAAAATTTCATTTGACATACATTGACTTTCTTTTTGAGATAGCTTAGAATGTGGCATATGTAATTGTTGTACTTTACTACAGAATGGTATTGAATATCCATGTTTAATCCAAGAAAGAACTGTTACGTTATTTGTAATTTTCAACCAACAATTAAAGAAAGCTTGGACTCTGCCAGCATGTACCTGGTTTAACGGTGCTGAAGATTCGCACGTGGTTTGCCCTGGTTGCTGGGTCTGGACTGCGTCGGAAGGAACTGATGTCGCGGCGGAAATGAGTTCATCTTCCTGTTCGTTCCGCGCCCCCCCCTCCTCGACGAGAAACGAGGAGGGCCCTGCCAGTTTCCCTGAAGCGGCATGGGACGAGGTATTGGTGGCCCTTGGTATTTCACAGCATTTGCGTTCTTTTTTATTAGCTGTCCTTGTTTTTCGATGGCCTTACTAGCCTTTATCTTGTCAGGCAAATTTTTACCAAACAGGGTTTCATCCCTTTCAGAATCACTAATAATATGCATAAATTTTTTATCAAGGCCTGGTGTTATCAACTTAGTTCGGTCTTTAGACATTGAAAAATGTAAGTCTGATAATATCCGACAACTATCGCTTAAGTATTTAAGCGATTGCAATTTATTTTCATTTTTCAGCAATAAGTCCATGGCCCGATTTGCAGCAGTAATGCCATGTCCAAGTTGTTGTTGAAAAACAGCATACTTTTTGTCGCGAAATCGGGCAGATTCTGCAATAGCGGATGAGATTTCGGCATTCAGCTTTGGTGCTTGTAATAGACGGCAATTATCAGGAATTTAATATTCTTTATTTAATTTATCTCTCTCTTCCTTAGAAAGCCCTCTTTTGAGTAATGGGGTCCACAATTTGGCAAGATTATCGTGAATAATGTCTCCAAATTCTACAGAATCAGATAAGCAATCACCCAGTGCCGACAAAACCTCAGGATCTAAGGGATCCAACAACGGTTCTGGGACGGGACTATTAGTTTGTTCTACCTGCGACGCATCTTGGTGCGAAGGGCCTGCTTGGTTTTCCTCGCTATCAGAACTATCCGATATTATACTACGGGCTTGCCGTTTTTCAAGTCTTCTTATTTTCTTTTTATAATGTTCAATTTTACTTGAATTACTATGCTTTGGCATTGTTGAAAATAAAAATTATAATTAAGAATGGTTAAATACGTACTTTCGTTGCCACGCAAAGAAAAAGAATGACAAGAATATTACAGGAGAGCAGAGACGAATGAATCCAGGGTGTCCAGTCTTTTCCACTGTTTCTCTAAAAAATGCGTAATGTTGCCAGTAAGTTAAAAGAAACTACCTACATATGTTACTAATTATAATGAAGAATGAAGCGACGAAATATAATTCATTACTAATTCTCACACGTTACCATTAAATCGATACCACGTTAAATTTACTTTCATCATCATTAGGTACTTAAAACGCAATATCAAAACTTTTGAATATTATCTTTCGCCTAAAATTGAACTTCATCTATATCAACTAAAGTTTCCACTTTACTTCAATTAATTTCAAATCAAACCCAGTCCAAGAAAACTTTTACTAAGCAACACCATATTGTTATTTCAAAACAGCTAAGCTTTACTTTAACATGAATTTTGACAAGATAAATCGAAACTCAAATAAATTTTAAACCTGGGCCGATACGAAAAACCATTTGATACTTGACAAACCGTACGTTCTTTCAAAACAATTTTACCTTGTCACATCTGTGCAAACTATACAAAAATAACAAAATGATGAACTATCTAAGGCACGTGAATTTACTCTAATCACAAACGAAAGTTAAGCTTGGGCAGATCCGAGAAGACTATTCGCAAAAATAAATCGAAACACTAATTAATATTAGGATTTAGGCTTATCCCACTTCTGATGTCAGAAAACAAACAAAACGAAAAGAAGCGTTACTCGCAAAACACGATAGAATTGATCGCTGGACAGTTACTTAGTACCGAGTCTATGGGCTTGGGTATAACCCTGGCTTAATTACAACAAAATCTTAATTCGCGAGTCCGTTCCGTCAGTTACTTTACAGTTACAATGCCAACTCAATTAATACCGAGCTACTATCGACCGTCAGTCCAAGATACGTCCGCGCACCTAGCCGTTCTAACCGTATCTGTGTCACTTGCCATCATCCTACTTCAACATATAACCAATGGCACTGCAATCGAATGTCAGTCATTCATTGCATTTAGCGCCCTCTTTAACAGTGCTACCAACATTTTTTTTTTTTTTTATAAATTACTAAACCCGCGTTTGACCTCAATCTCACCTGATGGTAAGTGACGATGAGGTCGAAGATGAAAGCACACGGGTTTAGGAAGGAACTGGCTCTTTATACAATATTGCCGGAACACATTACCGCCGGAGCGGTAACATTTGGCGGCAGACTTTATATAAAGGGTGGTGGCTAGCCAGGCGGACCCAGAAGGGATCCTACCACCAAGCAAAACATACTTCCGTTACCATAAAGTCATACTAACATCTTAATATCGCCAACTTATCTTTAGCTCCAACAACTACATTTATATGGCGTGTTTTAGACCGGAGGCATCGGTTGACCTGAAGTGATGCTGACCGCGCGCTCTCAGCCCTCTATCTCAAAAATGGTTAACTACACTACACTGTTGAGACTTTTCTATCCTACAATATTTTTAACTTATCTTCTGAAATGAGATATTACAAAAAATGCGCAAAAAAAACGATTTTTGTGACCTTTGACCTTGAAATTTAATAGTTGCGTACACCCAACCAATGTAGGTTGTGAAACAACTTTAAGAATGTCAATACACAAGTATGCTGACAGCCACTTTGGCGATGGGGGGTCCATATCGGCTCACATAAAATTCTAATTCATATTTTTTGTCTTACTACCGATTTTTGTTCATAATAATCAGTCTTCATAATTTTATTTTTCATACTTTTTTTATTCATACATTTTTATTCCTACCAACGGTTGTCATAACAGTTAGTGATCATATTTTTTTTATTAATAATGTTACTACCAAGAACCAGTTTAAAATCATAATTTTCTTTTTCAGATCTTTTTTCTTCATAACATTCAATGATCATATTGCTCTTATTAATAATTTTGTTACTAAGAAAATACTTCAACTCATAACGTCGTTGTTCAGAATTTTTTATTTCATAAAAGACAATTATCATAATTTTTATTTTAATAAAGTTAATACTAAGAAAACATTTTAACTCATTATGTCATTTTTCATAATAGTTAATATTGAAAATAATTTAAATTCATTTGTTAGTAGCAGGTAGTTTTGTAAAGTACCTAGTAGATAAAAATGGCTACCATCAGTCTTTGCGGTAGCTATTTAGATGTGGAACGTCTCCGGCACTACGGGAAGTGCAGCCCCAACGCCCAGCCTCGGCCGCTCCGGCTCGCACGCTGTGTGCGCTTTGTCACGGCGGGCGAGGGCTGCTCTCCCTCCGCGCCTCCGGCTTTACAAAAACACTCTAGGGTCGATCCAATAAGACTACGTGGTTAAGGGGTCGACAAATAAGGTTTTGAACAAATTTGAAGCTAAGTATGAGTTGTATGATAAAAATAGTTTAGTTACATATATCTACAGGTACACGCGTAATTTTTATAATTATGCATAAAATTAAATCTAAATAAAAAAATGTATGAATTTTAATAATAGTGATAAAGACGATTGATTGTGTTGAGAAAATATACAAAACAAATAGATGTTTATCACTACCAGTATTATGAATTTGAGTGATTCGGAACGATGAACATTAGGAACTTAGTATTTAGGAATAAAGATATTTAGAATGAAAAATGTTATGATTTTCAATAATATGGATAAAAACACTTATGATTAAGAAATTTATAAAAAAAATATTAGAATAAAACACATTTATGAATATTAAAGTTATTTATTCGAATGATTATGAGTTTCGATCATTAGTATAAGCAAATATATTAAAACAAATATTAGTTAAAACAAAGTGTATAATTAGTGATATTATGAATTTCAATGATTATGTTTTTTGATATTTAGTTTTTAAAATTATTATGAAGAATGATCATTATGACTTTAAATGGTATGAGAAAAAATTTCGGACCTCCGATGATAGGAATAGAAAAGTTATGTGAGAAAATGCGCACCCGGCGATGGGGTAAACCTGTCTGCCTCAAACGCCAGTGGTTGCGGGTTCGTTTCCCGCACGGAACAAGAAAGAAAAACAAATGTTCCATGTCTGGGTGTTTATCTATCTATGTAGGTATTTATATTCTAGGTTCCCTCCTATTTCGCTGCGTGGTATCCCATTACAGAAGCTATGTTTATTTTTGGAGCCAGGTGTTAGTGTGATTGTCTCTGGATTTTATTTTATTTTTATCTACAAACTTACAGCTGGGTATCTCGAATTCCGAGATTCTTTTAAGCTTAAATGACTGGGCTATTGAAACTAATTACAGTTCTCAAAATAGAGAGTGAATAAAGGTGATGGGAATCTATACTCCGGCAGTCCATCCATCTGGCTAATTCAGTTACAAACGGGGCAAATGCATCAGAGGCTCAGCCGCAGTTGTACGCCCGCTTCGAATGCACTAGGTGATGTTGAAAGTATTGATATGTATTTTATCATACTTATATTTACAGTTTGCGTGGATTCAATGAGAAACATGATTAATATTCATAGCAAATAATGTTAGCATTAAAAACCGACTTCACGTCAAAACTTTAAAAAGGGTATAAGGTCGTCAATGTATAAATGAGCTCCGACTCATACATAATTTTCCAAAAAAAAATTTTTTCTGGAACTACTCTATCGATTTCGATAAAATTTATATGGGACCTCTGAGGTATTCTCAATCACATAAAAGAAGAATATTCAACATCGATTCAAAATTGACCAAAAACTCGTGTACCAAAGATACAAAAAATAAGTACAAAACATACACACGAATTGAGACCTCCTCCTTCTGGAAGTCGGTTGAAAATCATAAAAAATAACACTGACAATCACACCAACAACTACATGTATTATATATTGGACACTATGTAGATATCTAGGGGGAACCTGGAATCTCAATATCCTGATAAACCACCCAAATCCGACTTTTTTTTTATCTTGGTCTGTGCGGGTACACGAACCCGGAACCTAAAGAACCACTTCGCCAAGGAGGCCGTCAGAGTGATTAACAGTTCATCATCATCACCATCACAACTCTGTGTGATGAGCTGCAGGGCTATGAGTCTCTCCTCTGGGTGACGCGGAGATTTAGGCTGTAATCCACCAAGCTGGCCTAGTGCTGGTTGGTGGATGTCAAAATTTTCAGGGCACCGAAATGGCTTCTGACAAACCCTAAAGACTACTGTATACAAGTAAACATCATCCAGGACCGACTGCTTAACGTGCCCTCCAAAGCACGGAAGTCCTCGTTAGAAATAAATGATCGGCGGTAACCTATCCTTTTACCGACCGCGCCTAACGTTGCTTAACCTGTGATATCGTATGATATGCACAGTAACTACGGCACCACAGAGACCCCCGTTAAATGTGATTCAAGTGATGCTATCCCACAAACTTTTTACTAGCATCACTAAAATGCACATCTGGATAACCTTATCGCCTTGTTTTTTAGTTTAAATAATAACATTTCAAAGCATTGGCAACACAAACTTAGAAACTGGTCAATATTATCACATTCATTTCATGTTGTGGCCTAGTGCGACTTTATTCGAATGACTTTACCATCGGGTTCATCGTGCAAACCACTTGAAACAACCAATCACGTTCTTAAAAAATCGAAAACAAAATCTTTTTCTTGCAGGCGGTGTCCCCAGTAGGCAAACTGTTAACGGCCGACTGAGTGAGCCGCAAAGTGGCGAACTGAAATTTGAGTTAGCCGCAAACTCAGATCAATGAGGAGTTTCATGACAGCTCATAAAGATTAGTTCAAAAAACTTCTATAGATGGCACTTTTAAAAAGCCGAAGGGGTTGAGTCTGTAAACTATAATGTAGGTAAGTGGTATCTACCGTCTATGGTTATTTCTAAGTTAAATTTCTGATACAGATGTCAATTAATTTATTTTTCAACACACTTGCTCGTAAAGTAAGCTTTATTCTATTGAATTTAGAACTATAAACTGGGCTATAAGTCACGCGTGCATAATATATTATGCCCTAGTGCATAATATAATGAATCCTACAAATTTGAATTGTACCTTTGTGCAAATTAAATGCGAGTACAGAGTAACAGAGCATATTTTATTGGTCCGGTTATACAATTATATAATAATTTGTCGAGGCGCGCTCGGAAACGGACGTGTCTCGCTAAATTGCAGTCTGAATTCAATTCAATTCGCGATACGCGCGGCATCAGCCGCTGCACGTCACTATGGCTATGAGTTCCGAAAAACTCATAGCCAATGAGTTGTTGGCGTTCATCCAACACGCCATCGACACGATGGATGAAGTCAGTATCTTGCAAATCTGCAAGTCTGGCTTCACACAGGACGAGATCTGTAGCGGTAAGGCGCTGCTGTACCAGACGCTCGGCAAGACCGCGCAGATGCCTTCCCGCAGGAGGGATGGGGGTGAACGAAGTCTCCAAGATATCATCACCCTACTGAAGGAGACAGACCCGGACGAGGTGCCCGCATTCGTAGCGAAGGATCTGAATAAGCTACCAAGCATTGGATTCGACCACGTCGACGTAAGCAGGTTACTGAAGGACATTACGTTCCTGAAGTCAAGCCTAGCTGATGTTCAGAGGAAGCTGGAAGCATCAGATTCTACAATCGGTGAACTTCGTACAGAATTATTACAATTGAAAAGTAATAACTTCATATGTAGGTCACCGGAGTTCGACGATTCTAATGTCAACACGAGGCGTCGCGGAGCGCAAGTTGCATCCGTCAGCAGTCCGGCGGCGTCGGCGTTGCCGATGACGCAAGTCGCCGCGTTCGACACCCCGCGCCCCGCCGCCACCGGCTCCCCCGCGTGCAGCGCCCCGCACCCCGCCGCTCGCTCCCTCGCAATGACGGAGCCGATGACTCAACGCGCACCGACTTCCCGCGCGTATGCTACCGCCGCCGCTGCCGTTACATCACAGCGGGCGATAACGGAGAAGAGGAAGGGTTGTAGCGGGTCCGCTCGCAATATTGAACCTCCGCGTCCTACGCAGGACAAGAAGTGCGATGAGGAAGGCTTCATCAAAGTTGAGAGGAGGCAGAAGAAGCCTACCGTCCGCAACCACCGCGGCACCGCACCGCCCGTGTTAGGTCAGCTGATGCGCGGTGAAGTACCGTCGACGCAGCTGTACGTATCCAGAGTACACTGGTCTACGAAGGTCGAGGAGGTCGTAGATTACGTACGAAAGAAAACCTCCTTTACTCTGAGGGTTGAGCGTTTGGAACCTCGACATAAAGTGAGTTTCAGCTCTTTTGTGGTGAGAGTGCCGACCCAACATCTGCCAACCTTCATGAAGGAGGATTTCTGGCCGCAGGGAGTCGTCTTCCGGAAATTTCGAGGACGACTGTCTTACGACTCACGACACACGTCGCCGACTTTACGACAACCTCAAGTGTAGTTTTTAAGTATTTTTATATATTCTAGTTTAAGGTATGTATCTGTTTATCTTATATGTATGTTAGACTGTAAGGTATTTATTCTATGGGCCTCTGTTTTCAATTGTTAAGATCTCATTGTAAATATTGCCTGAAATAAATGAATTTATTTATTATTATTATATACACTAAATATTTTCAGAAACAACAAAGAGGTTTTATACCACTTCAAATCCATATACATTTTTAAATGTTTACGCCTTATATTAGTTAAACAAAATTGTATATCAAACAAATTATTCACAATTTACAATAATTTGTTACAAAATATTAAAATATTTGGATTTACCACTCCAAATGAAATATTTTCATGTAAAATAGGCTGTATATGCTATACAGCCATTGACACATTTGGCGGAAAAAAAAACCTACGCGCATGCGCGAAGTTCGGCGCCATTTTTCAATCACAATTCACAGCTTTGTTATCAAGTGTGTTTGTTATTTTATGACCACGTATGTCTGTCTTTTACTCACAAGTGTGTTGAAAAACGTCGTATGTAACAAGTGAGCGAAGTTGCTAATTACAGTCGAGGCTGTGATTTGAGCCCGAGCCGCAGGCGAGGGCTTAATAATGAGCCGAGACTGTAATTAGCAACGCTCACGAGTTATATACTATTACTTTTAAAAACACAGTGTGGAATAAGTGGCTATATGACAGACAAGACTTCGCCTTTTGTAAAGCGTTTTGTACCATTTTTGTACCGTTTTGTTTTTTTAATGAGCTGTCAGAAAACCTCTCATTGTCGTGCGACGCGTGGGAGTCGGCTGCTCACTGAGGGGGCTACCACACCAAGCGAAAGACGGTGATCGACGGTCGACCGGTTTTTTTGGCCTAGCAAAAACTCCTTGACTATTCCATTCTGCCATCGATCAACTGCCTAACTTTTGTTGTAACAGTTCAACCGCTATCGTCAGTTGGTAGACGCCGATACAGTGGGTAACCATCGTTGCCTTTAATAGTCTTCGAAGTAATTTTATGTCAAAAATATTCAAATCTGTCGAAGTAGCTTAGCCATCAGTCACCCATAAGTGTATACTTATTAGCAAAAATACCTATAAGTTTTTGTTGTCATGAAAATACACTAAATATGTACTTATATATACTTCTCTAATCCAAATGTATAAATTCGTGTCGAGAAATTAAACATTTTAGTAAGATAATTGTTACCTTTTATTATAACTAAACATTTACAATAATAATCACAATACGTCTGACAATTTATGAAGCTAAACATATTCTACTATTTTCGTGGTAATCTTCAATTTTAGTTGCAACTAGTGTTTAATGAACACCCTGAATGCAATCTGTATTTTCATTTAGTATGAACACCGACATGATTCGTGTTTATTCTGCGAAAATTGTGTTGCCAGCTCATTCGCAAGAGAGAGTCGTGTGAGAGGGTAATAAAATGCTGGAACACAGCAAAAGCTTCAAAGATTTATCATGTTTACTGATAGACTTTCAGATATTGAAGACTGGTCTTTAGCTAAGTTATTCAAAGTCATAAGCTCTATTCACGGTTCTTTCACAAACATTGCTTTTGAGAACAAGCTACGATTAAATTTATCCTAGGTCGCAACTGATTCAACTGATTCGCTTTGGAAATACGCGTTTTACCTAGTCAGAATTAGTTTTAACTTAATATTGTCTTAAATTTTCGCGATTCATACTATTAAATAAAACACTTTTCGTCACGAGCGACCACGGGGTCTGCAAAGACACCGAAACGTCGAGTCAAAATTTAAAATGTAAATATACGCGATAAATCCGGTTAAAAAGTGTTTTATTTAATAGTTTTAACTTATATTTTATTTAATTCAATAAAAGCATTTAGTGAAACATAGTTTTAAATAGGGATAACGCATTTTTCCTAGAAACAGCTTTTAACTGTATCATATACCTACAAGTATACTTAGGATGTCGGAGTAAATACAAATTAAGCTTTTTAACAATCTTTCTACATCCCGGCAAACATTTTTTTAAATTTTTGGTCATATCGTCTGCGGAAAGGTCATTTACGAAGGCCACGCTACAAAAAAGCCTCCACGAACGCATATAACGTTTATCAATATGTCATCCCTATTCGTTGAATCAGTCGCCTTATTGAATGGCTTGCCAAATAATAAGAATAATATTCGTTTATTGTGGCATCTTAGCGCACTTGTTAGTGTTACAACTTAAAATAATTATAAGACTAATTCAGACACAAAGTGCTCCCATATAGAAAGCTCTAGCTTATTACCAAATATTTTCAATATTCTATTTATACTAGATTTCAGCCTGTTCATGAGCGAAGCGTTCTTTTTGCGTATTATGGCGAAGTAATCGTCGATTCCCATAGATGGCGCTACAATATCGCTGTAAACCTAAGAGAACCCTGAGACCATTATTGTATTGCACCCGAAGTGCATTTAGTGCGGTTTTTGAGCCGCGCCCATGAAACCACAGTCCCACTGTGTAAAATGATTGGCAGAAGGCCTTTAAAAGTGTGATTTTTGCCTCAACACTACAGTGTGCGAACCTATGTGCAAACATATTGCACCTAGCTGCAAGCGATCTTCGCTCCCTTTCTATATCTACCTGATCCTTAAGATCCGCACTCAGAAAGTGTCCCAAGTACTTAAATTTTGTTACTCTTGCGAGTAATGAGCCATTGAGTTTGATTGCGGGCTCATTGGGAACCATTTTGCCTGTTGGCCTAAAAATCAGGTATTCCGTCTGTTTGAAGTTGTACACAAGACCATGTAGCCTTGCATACTCCTCACAGGGGAATGCAAAAGGGTACTAATTAATCCAGCCGTTGGGCCCAGCAGCACCAAATCGTCGGCATAGCTTATACTATTTACGCTTACTGAGCTGAGTTTCTGAGCTCAGCGATGCAACTCCACCTTGTCGTACACCACATTGCAACCCGTACTCACCAGAAGACGAATTTCCCCAACGTACACAGTTTGTCTGCCTGTCGTATCAGTGCCTGAAAAGTTGTACAATTTCCCATTGAACGCCCGCTCTCTCCAGCTTCTGCCACAGAATGTCATACACCACCAGGTCAAAGGCCCTGGTGAGGTCGAGGAAGCGGGCGTACACGAGAGTGTGCCGGTCTGTGTAGTAGCGGTCCGTTCGCTTCAGGCAGAGTATCGCGCTTTCGGAACTGTGCACTGTGGAGTTCAACATACCTTACCAGCTCGGTGTCTATTAACCTATCCAAAACCTTCGCTATAACCGTTGCTAACGAGATTTTATCCTTTATCACATCTGTGTAAAATCTGGTAAGTGTGTCTTGCTTCTTGCTTGCGGGAGGGAGGGCGGTGAACCTACGCATGAAAATCCTGCATCACTAGTGCAAGAACAAGTCGCGGAATTAGCATAGTAACTTTTTATAGTAGTTGGAAGCAAATGTTTTATAGATAAAACGGAAATATAATAAGCCAATTTCGAAAGAGAGCTGCTTCGCTATTGGCCCGGGTGCGAAGCAGCACCAACACTCTCTTGAAGGTAATAGCGGCAAGGACGGACAGTCCTTTAAATGAACATTGGATGTCAGTACATGTGCAGTGAAATGAACATTTTAAATTTTACTAACATAGTTGTTTAAGTTGTGTTTTTTACTAATATAAAGTGTATGGATAATCTTTGTCTAAAATAAACTTTTTTCATTTCATTTCATTTCATTTCAATAAAACCTGAACTTCAATAGGCCTTCTTTTCTCACAAGAGAGCAAAAAAACTAGGAAAACTGAATAACTAAACATAGATGAACCAATTCGTATTATAAGTAGGTATAATTTGATACAATTTTTATCATGTAGTTTTTCATATCGAAAAATGTTTCAGTTTTCCATTGAATATAACTTATTCTAAAGTTAACTTCTATAAACTCCATGTGTAGTACAAACAATTGTTTAGTTGTACTTAAATGTAGTATTTATTAAGCTAGCTTAAGGCATTTACTAGAGTGTTTGTTAAGTACCTATCTAGGCTGCTAATTAAGCAGATGATCCTACCACTTAGCAGAGGTAAGTGCATTAGGAAACTGTTTTATATTAAGTGGTTTCAGGAGATCAGAAAGTACATCACACGCCATAGCAAACTTCTGCTATAAGTTTAAGTACCCTCGTTGTTTACTTATTTTTTTTTACTTTACATAGGTACCCTATTTTTACGACTTTTTAACCGGATTTGTCGCTTGTGACCAAATACACCGAAGTAAAAATGTATAATCAATAAACGCAGAGTATTAAAAAAACCGACTTCACGTCAAAACTTCAACGTAAACATTCTCCGAAATCACACATTTTTTTTTTCAAAATTTGAAATTTTCTATAAAGTACTCAACCGATTTCGATGAAATTTATATGGGACCAACGATGAAGTATTCTCTATCGAATTTTGAAAATCGATTCATAATTGTCCGAAATATCGTGTAACAAACACACAAAAAGAACATTCGTACGAATTGAGAACCTCCTCCTTTTTTGGAAGTAGGTTGAAAATATAAAGTGTGCCCGATTAATCCGGTTAAAAAGTATTTTATTTTAGGTTATGAATCTTAAAAGCTTAGACAATTTCATTTTCTTCAATTGGTTTTTGGATTTCAACATCTTAAGTGAATTATAGCAAAAATATAGTTCATATCATTGTCAAGGATCTCGCTTTATAGGTTAACTTGGGAGAAGGTCAACAAATATTTTCTCATGCGATATTTCGGCAACGCTGTAATTTGAGCCTAGCACTTTACTTCGCCAACAAAATAGGTTGCTTTTTCACATTGTTCATATCGCCTTCGTTAAGAGCTTTCGCAAAATAATGGCCACTGTTTTGGTAAAACAGATAAAATATTATAGCGACTTAACTAAAAAATATCAACGAAAATGTGGGTTTTATTATAAGCGATTCGTCTGTAAAACGATTTTTCTATAAGCGAGTTGGGAAATTTAATTATTCTTGACATATATTTTTGTTTTCTACAAATATTAATTTTACAATGAACGATTTTGTTTGAAATTAAATATTCTAAAAATACCGCTTCTATGCTGGACTGGGAGCGAAAGAAAAACATAGAATGTGCCAGCAGCTCTTCCCGGGCATACTGTAAAAGTCAGTTAAGGGACCGAGGTGTTATGGGAGGCTTTTTTGTGGGCGATAGGCTGACCGCCTGTCACTGCAATAATCTCTCTCCACTATTATAATGCCTCCAAATTTATCAAACGTGACATCAGATGGTTTAACTACGTCTACTGTTCTGCCTACCCCAGGCGTTAAGTTATGTATGTTATAAAAAAATCTAAAAGTTATAACTTGTACGATATTTTTTTTATCATCTATTCGTAGATAGATGTTTTATTCTAAAAAGACTATTACTATCAATAAACAGACAAAAAAATATATTATTAAAAAAGTCAACATTGTGTTAATTGATTTAAAACACATTCCAATTATTTAGTTTTGAAAGAATGTTTCACCTCTTTTTAATCGTAATCCGGTAACTTATCACCCAGTTAAAAGGTTTACATCGAATCTTTAAAAATTAAACCAGTTTAATATCAAAAGCCATAAAGACTAATTCAGCTTAACTTTGAGCCGTTTTAGCTTTGCTAAAACTCGATCGTTTCCAATTTAGCTCGCGTCTTGAGCTTTAAGCTTGCAAGAGCTTTGAGTTTATTTAAACATTGACATTGATGAAAATTAAAAGGCAAGTTTTTAATTAATATTAATTTGAAGGAAGTATTTTACCTGTCCAGTAGGTTTGTGGATGTTGTGATAAATTAATTACCTAATGTTTTTTGACATCGACGCCCAACTGGAGGAGCAGCCACATGGTACGTTCACGTGTAATGTTTAATCATAATTTACATTTCAACTTGCCGTTTTAAGTTGTCCTTTTGCATCTCAGACTGGTAGGTTGCTTGAAAGCAAAACCCATAAATTGGTGCTACTTACCTTGCGAAACTTACAACACAAAAGAATATGTTTGAACTTAAGAAAAGGTACAATGCACGTTATCGCATTTTGAAAAGTCGAGAAAACAAATCTCTTTGCGCAATACTTCTGAAGTTCCATAATAGATTCTGTTAAGTTCATGTTTTGCTGATACTTACTTGATCGAAATGTCCATTGAATTTCATGTCGTTTAAAACTGCTTCAGCAGCAAAGCATGCGTGATAGCAGAAATTAAAATTCTTATATTGACGGAATAACATCATTTTATTTATATTTAACGTTTATTTATTGCATGCGCAAAGCGTCCGTCAACTCCACAGGCTTGAACTGAAAATCAGCGCTGAAATTTGTAATTTACAAATTGCGGCATAACGCTGAGTTCAAGCCTTTTCGGCGTCAAAATTAGTGTTTTTTTCTCCTTTTGTCTGTTTTATGTTCTTGTTTATTTATTTTGTTTTTCTAAATGTTGTTAACTTTGTTTGTTTGTCTATTTTGGGTCGAATAAATGATTTTATTATTATTATTATTTATTATTTTCGTTGTGTCATCATCATCATCACAACTCCGTGTAATGAGCCCACTGCAGGGCTATGAGTCTCTCCTCTGGGTGACGAGGAGGTTTAGGCCGTAATCCACCAAGCTGGCCCAGTACTAGTTGATGGATGTCAGATATTTCAGGGTGCCGAAATGGCTTCTGACAAACCCTAACGACTACTGTATACAAGTATACAGCACCCGGGACCGACTGCTTAACGAGCCCTCCGAAGCACGGAAGTCGTTGTGAGAAATGAATGGTCGGCAGTCACCCATCCTAATACCGGCCGCACCGAGCGTGCTTAACCTGCGATATCGTTTGATATGCACAGTAACCACGGCGCCACGACGACTTCGATTTCGTAGAATAAACTTTTTGTAAAAACAATATGGCAATTGCCGACAATTTGTACTACAAGTCTGGAAATTGTCAGCGTATGTCTTGCACGAACTAGCCGGCTTATGACAAAGAGTAAAATATACAGGTGGGTCACTTTCGAAATTCAAGGAAGTGATAGTTTGACATGACATGACATGAAGAGAAAAAATAAATATTAATTATTTGCTGAGTAAACTTAGCCAAAAGTTGAAGAATTTATTACGCAACGCATCGTTACATAAGCGTAATGCAATACATACTTTGATTGCGTGTGGCGGGAACACTACTGTGTGCGTGTTGACTGAGGCGGCGCGTCGGGAAAAGTGTAGTTACATAAATATGATCAGAATCGGGTACAGAGTGCTCTCCTTAAATATCTAGAATTTGTCGCCAGTCACCCTGTAAAATGGGTCAGTGTTTTACGCTTTTATAAAAGGTTTCTAAAATGTTTTAGATCCACTCTAACATGAACTATTCAAATATATTTTATTTTAATTCAAGTTCTTGGGAGAAAATCGTTTTGAAAAGTTGAGTCTATTGCCAGTTTTTCTCAAAGTACTTATGTTTCTCTAAAAAATATAAAGGTCCTTTTTATTTCCGCAATGAAATAAAAGCTGAGTACAACAATCTAATCCAATCAGGTCAATATTGCTAAAAAAGTTACCATAGTTCTATTTATTAATCAAAGTAGCAAAAATTACGATTCAATTTTATATTCGTCAATAACTTATTCAGATTTATAATTAAACTGTATAAGTACTTAACAATTATTGAATAATAAATTTGTTGAATATCGTGTTCATGAATACGGTATTCGGCTGCGGTTTGCACACTCCATCAATAACATAATTTAAATGATTGGCCTCTCTCTCTGTTTGTGTTCAATTGTATTTAATCGACTTATGAATTAGGAATTTAAGTAAATTTGATACGGAAGTAATATAGACATTTTACCATTATTTTATAGAATATTTCTTGACATATTTCTCTAAAAAAAGATATAATAAGTAGGTTCTACTTCAAAGACTAGTTCACCCGCTGCAAACCTACATGACAAGTTGGACATGAAGCAAGGTATTAGAAGTAGACCTTAGCCCGGCAGTGGGGCATATCAAATAATAAACCCATAAGATGATAAAGTTGTTACAATATGTAATGGAAAATACCACAGGATAAATCGTAATAGGGTATAACTAAGATACCTTGTTAATTCCGCGACTCGTAATTGCACTAGTGATGCAAGATTTTCGTGCGTTGGTTCACCGCCCTCCCTCCCTCAAGCAAGAAGATGCTTCTGGTTGAAGCGACGCGTGTCGGTGGCAGCTTGTGGTGTGGGTTACAGTATTCCAAGTGTGTGTTTATTGCATTGCTTCTTGCTTGAGGTAACTTTGTTGTAGTACTAGGGTTATAAGTCTATCCTACACGTAACCAATGTTTAAGACTATGCTAAGTATATTTAAAAAAATCTATGATTTGCCTTGTTCCGTGTTAATGGTCAAAGTCAAAAGAAAAAACAAGATAATGAAATTTTGTATTAACCGCAAAAGAAATGAAAACACTGTACTTCTACATTCCATACACAATTATGAACAGTTGATTTACTGGCCACTATAAGAAAAAGAAGAAAAAATACTTTCTAATTAAAACAACTGAAACGCCTAGTCGTCAGTAAACAAATAGTCCCCGAAATTCCTTCTAAATTGTCTCTTTCTTTGGTGTACCTACTTGTGATATTTTCTTCGAGAACTTAATTTCTTCGTAGATACCTAATTTTTATAATCAACGAATGCAGAGCATTAAAAAACCGAAGTCACGTCCAAAACTTAGTCTGAAGTATAAGGTCTTAAATGTAAATATTCTCCGTACTCATATTTAAAATGGATTCATAAATGTCCAAAAAATCGTGTAACAAAGATACAAAAAATACACACGAACTGAGAACCTCCTCCTTTTGAAAGTCGGTTGAAAAGGTGTTTAGTGTTATTTATTGTATTTAGTATGAGTTGACCACAGGTAAAAGTCGTATTCGATGTGTAATGGGAGGTTTTCGGACAGCTCATTAAAAAAACAAAACGGCACAAAAATGGTACAAAAGGCTTCGATAGGTGGCGCTTTACAAAAGGCGAAGTCTTGTCTGAGATATAGCCATTTATTCCACACTGCGTTTTTAAAAGTAAAATAAATTAATTGACGTCTGTATCAGAAATTGAACTTATAAATTACCATAGATGTTAGATACCACTTACCTTTATTATAGTATAAAGACTTGACGCCTTCGGCTTTTTAAAAGTGCCATCTATAGAGGTGTTTTGAACTAATCTTTATGAGCTGTCAGAAAACTCCTCATTGAATTAAATCGAACTTTCGTTGTGCTGAAGTTCTTAATTTACAATTTACACTTAATTTTTAAATAAAATCTGGAATACTACAAATGGAATGTGACGAAATGTATGTTATTTTATACTGTTAGTGACACTGCATCGTACAGCTAGATTTTGACATGATTGATTGATTGCTGACGAGGGTTACAGTACATGGTATGGTTAGCAGAAACAGCTGCATCGTGATGTTTACTAATATCCAGCTAATGAGCTTGTCTGTACTGTCTTGGACGTGTTATACTAATATAGGGTGTTAAGTTGTAAACAGAAATATATAACATAGGTACGTGAAATATGTAACATGCCTATGTCAATAACTAATCTCAAAATAATCAATCGAAACCCCTTTGTAAACAACGCTTCCAAAAACCAGATTATGATGCAACATCTTGTAGGCTGCACGGGATTTGTTTAAACCACGACGACGTTGATTGACGACCATTTTGGTGATGGGGTAAACCTGTCTGCCTCAGACGCCAGTGGTCGCGGGTTCAATACCTGCACGGAACAAGAAAAATAAATTTATTTATTTAACAAGATATGCCAACAGAGAACATATTATTACATATTAAAAGAAATATAGTTCAAACCAGAGATTCTGATATGTACTCCATTAACAGGCATATACAACATTTGAAAATTAATAAAATAATAAATAAATATTTCTGACACTCACACAACATTATCTAGCCCAAATTAAGTTTCTTAAAGAACTTGTGTTATGGATACTAGACAACTGATATACTTAAGAAATATATAAACATACATATTGAATAAATACATATTTTTAATTAGAATAAACTTAAATAAACATATAAACATCCACTTGACGGCTAATATCTGTGTTCATCACACAAATATCCGCCGACGCAGGGATTCGAACCCAGGACCTCTGGCATAGAAGGCAATGATGTTACCACTACACCAGCCGGTCGTCAATTAAGTGGTGTTCAATAATAAAATTTTAATTGGAAGTATAATGCATATTATACCTAACATTCAGAATATTCGGTAAAAAAAGATAATAATTAAAATAAAAGTAGTTAAGAACAACACTCAGTTACAATTTAGCACAATCAGACACACCAGCAGTGCTAGCACGGATCTTTTCACGATCGTGTATTTGACATAAACGACGGTTATTTATCGTGATAGCTGTTAACTGTAGCATAGACAACACGATTCCTCACGATTGGTAATGTATCTCGAATCTATCACGAAATTACCGAGTAAACCGAATTCAGTAGCATGGAACTCATAGAAGACGACTGGTGGCGACTGTCAAAAAGTTTGTAGAGTAAAAATCGTGAAGCCGCCATTTGACTCGCGCTCATATTTTAGTGAAATAATGGATTTTGGATTCGTATTAATTGCCGAGGAAGAGAGGAGGAGATACATTAATTCACAAATGATGTCCAGAAGATTAATACGGGACGCTAACAATCCCTTTGAGCTTGCCGACCATGTCTTTTGTAAGGACTTTGGATTCGCATTAATTGCCGAGGAAGAGAGGCGGAGATATATTACTATGCAAATGATATCCAGAAGATTGATACGGGACGCCAATAATCCAAATAATAAGCTATTTCGCATTAATGAAGACATCGCCCCTGTCCTTGTTTTAAATTTACAACAAGATTTGCAGCGGAGACGATCTAATGGATTGCCTGTTCATATAATGGTAAGTTCCTACGTGTATTTTAACTAATATCATTTGAAGAGTTTTGCAGCACCAATACTAAGGTGTGGTTTATTAATTTGGGGAAAAACGACGGACATTGAAAATTTTTTTGTTGCTTAAAAATCGTGTGTGAGAACTATTTTAGGCAAGGCTACCTTACGAACCCTGCAAACCACTATTTATCTCTGAGTTTATTGACACTGCCTTCAAATTACATATTGGAAGCTAAAGCTAGGAATGAACAAGAGTTACTGGACATGCAGAAAGATTGATTTATAAAGATTTCCCATATCTGTAGGTAGCTATATCGCAGGCTATGTTAAACAATCTCTGTTAAACTCCACAATGCTATTCCTAAATCATATAAAATTTTATCATCTATAGGTTACCTACTATAAAAAAATTAAGGTTTAGTAAAAAGTTAACAATTGACCAATACACTTTAATAAGTATATGACACATAATACAAATCCTAATCATTTTGTTATGTTTTGTTTCAGATATAAGGAGAAACTTTAAAACTTAAGAGAAATGCCTATTACAAATATAAATAAGAAAATAAAGAAACTAGCATAATGGAATAAACATAATATCTTACAAGGATAAGAATGAAGTTTAAAATGTGAGAGAAATAAGTGTGAACAGTGATTTTAGTGTACACAATAATTCTTTTAAAGCTAATACAAAGTGAATAAGGACTTGTGATGTTGCGATTTTGAAAAAAATAATAAATACTTTGATCATTGCATGTTTTCATTATGCCGCAATAAGCAAACTTTTAAATTTAAGTGAACCAAAGAGTTTGCTGGGTTTGGAAACATCATATAACATATATGCAAGCTTTAATTTGCAATCCCCATACCAATCACATATTGAGTTGAGAGGGTTTATTTCATATTGTGTGCCAGGACCGTACTTTGTCATAACTTGTTTACTAAAAGTTTGTGCCCAACTGTATATCACTCAGTCCAGTCTTACTTTTATTGTTCCAATTTGCATAGCTAGAGTATTTTACAAATATTAAGGTTTCAAAAACCATTCAATGCTCCGTAAACTAGACTACTGCCATACAGAATCTATCATGTACTCCGGACAGTATGAAACTAAATAAATTAATGTATAAATAATAATACCGTTATATAAAGCAATAAGTTAAGACCTCTTAAGGCTATGTTTTGTCTTATGTATACTTGTGTATTTTATCATGTATTGTTTACTAAACTTATTGTATTACTATTAGGTAGCATATTTCAAATTACCTTAATAATTGAACAACTATGCAATGCTCTCGTATTAATAAAGATTATAGATTATTATCGAAAATGTTTTTTATTTGTACAATACACTCATGGAGACCCAGGTCTAAACTTATAGTAAACATGTTTTATGTTCAACCATACACCCAAACCTGCCTTATAAATGTTATTATTTGTTTGGAACCTACTTGCATCAGGAATTTCAAATACTAACCATTCAATTATAAAGTGACCAGGTTTATTTAAGTGTGAAGTAATCCTATAAATTGTTTACTAAGATTTTACCTCACTGAAATGTAACGGTCTGTATTGTCGAAGGTTTTAATTTTAGCATAGAGTTTTATAGCATTTTCAGACAGATTTAAAAGTAAATTAATATGTGAAGTAAGTTGAAATGTGAATGACAATGCCTTTTTATATGATTTCAAATTGTTTTTCGCAGTTCAGTCATTGAGAAGCTAAGTGTATTTAATTTTTAGATATCTTGTAAAATATTAAAATAAAAAAACTATTAAAATTGAAAACCTTGTACCCGTTTAATTTATCACAATAAATTCCCCTCAAAGTGGCCAGACCTTACTTACAGAAAAGTAATACTGTACATGTATATCACTTAGTTCAGTATTACTTTTATCGTTCCATTCAGAAAAACACAACATACCTAGTGTATTTCAGATACATTTAATTTTCATAAATATTCACTGCTCCTTATAAGGCTTTAACACTATAAGGTTACTAAACTTAACCATGCTTGTTTTGTTTATAATACTGTATGTATATCTGCGAAAACCTTGTAGTGGCTTTTGACCCATACAATACATCATATTTTAGTTAAGTTTTTCAAAAACAAATAAATAGGATTTGCAGTAATGACAAAACTTCATAAAAGTGGGTATCAGATTTTATTAATATAAACAAAATACAGTTTAAATAAAATGTTCAAACTATAGACATAAAGCTGCTTTATTTATATTATTCATTGGTCCTTTTCAATCGGCTCGATCCAGTAATTATGCCCCGAAAGTATAGTATCTAGTTTAAAGCATAAGCATCTAGTCTTATTGATACCGAGTAGGATTTTTATTGAATGGTGTCTTCTTCAAAAACGAAACTTTCTATTACATTCGTATCGCAGAAGAAGTACTATAAATCACATATTTCTTGTGTTGGAAGAACCGTGTTATGCGCTTTAATGTTTTCTCTTGAACAAGTGGATCGAAGTCAATATTCTTTTCCTCATTTGGAAGAAAAGCAAGTTGCAGTATATTTATCGCTTCCTGTATAAATTGGATCTTCACATATATTACGCATATTATTTATTTGATATTATTCATTTTTAATAAATAATTCCCTTCTTCTTCTTCTTTTGGTTAATTGGCAACCAACCAGCCGTTTACATACATATTTTATTTCCCAAATTAACAAACAACAACAATGGAGGCAACATGACATTTAAGTTTTTAATTTAGTCCCTAATTCAGTTTTTTGTTGCTAGGATACTCGTGAATTAGATTGAAAACCATCATTGATAATTGAAAAACCGTATGGCAACATTGAAATTATGTTTTTATGAAACCGGACCTTTGTTTACTTAAATACACGACATCACGATCGTGATGGAGAACCGTGCTACCGATCATAGACAATAATCGCTTAAATTCGGAAGCGTAAACACGATCGTGATAGAAGAACCGTGCTCGCACTGCAGATCACACAATAGATCATAACATTAAGTAAAAGAGACATAATCTGGCATGTTAATTATTAAATGATACGCTATATATGTGACAAAACATCAAGTGGTTATTTTTGAATTAGAGATTTTAATAATTTAGTCTTGAAAACACTAATGGGATCGCTGAAAATATCGAGATCACTTATAGAAGTATTAAAAGTATTGTACGATCGACACATTCTCGATATAGGCGAATAAAAGCAGAGGTTTGTCTTGGCGGTCTGCACCCTAGAAGTTTGGGGATACGTTGACGTGGATAATTATGGGGTACATTCAAGATGACGTTTTCTAAAATTGAGGAACAGTCTAGCGACCCGTGGAGTATTTTGTGGAGAAAAGTAAGATCTCTTATTTTTCTTCTATCCCTTAGCTAATGCATCTTAAAAAAGTTAAGGTTAAATAAGTTAAGTTAATTTCTGTGTCTGGGTGTTTATCTATTTATGTATTTATATTCTAGTTCGCTACATGGTATCCCATAATACAAGCGACGCTTACTTTGGGGCCATGTAGTTGGTGTGCCATGTATTTAAGGATTTAAAAAATCAAACACATGTTATTGTTTTGGTAGTTCCAGTTAGTAGACCTTTTCTTAATCGTTTAATTAACTAAGCTATACTTAAAACTGCTATGTTGCATTCCTCGCGTGTATTACGATTTAGCATCTCATGTTACAGACACTTTATTAATATCGGCTATTACAATTGTCTCAAAGACTGTGGTACTTAGTAAAATTTGTGGTGCATTGGTTGAGTATTACTGCAGTGTGAGAGATCCTGTGTTTGAGGCTCAGCAGGGCCCTTTATGTAATCATTTATACAGGGTGACTGGTGACAAATCTTAGATACTGAAGGAGAGCACCCTGTACTCGATTCTGATCATAATTATGTAATAAAAGTAGGTACTTAATTTTTCGCTGGAATTCCCTAAAAATATATACTACTATGTCACTATTTACTTTACTTATGCCTGAATTAATCGCGACACGTGACCTGGCACGTGGATCGCTGCCAACGCTAGCGTAACCATGCGTTGCGTAATCAATTCTTTAACTTTCGGTTAAGTTTCTTTAGTCTGCCGCCAAATGTTACCGCTCCGGCGGTAACGTGTTCCGGCAATATTGTATAAAGAGCCAGTTCCTTCCTAAACCCGTGTGCTTTCATCTTCGACCTCATCGTCACTTACCATCAGGTGAGATTGAGGTCAAACGCGGGTTTAGTCACTTATAAAAAAAAAAAAAAAAAAAAAAAAAGTTTACTCAGTAAATAAATATTATTTATTTTATTTTTCCTCTTCATGTATGATCTCAAACTATCACGTCCTTGAATTTCTAAAGTGACCCACCAGTCACCCCGTACCCATAAAAAATTCTACAACACTACACTTACTTTCGCTGTTTAATTTCCATTTAAGCTTTCTTTAAGCCAAATGTATGTAAGTTTTGGGTAATTTTTTCAATGACTTAACTCGATGGTAAATGACAATTAAGCTAAGGAAGGACTAGTTTTTCAGAAAACATTGCTGAAACACCGACAAAGCGAATTTTGGTGGCACGTCACTTGAAATTAAAAAAAGAGATACAATAGAAGTGTGTCAACAGCAAACTGTTGAATCGCATTTAGTGTAAATATGCCTTTAGAACTGTCTAATATCTCTGTAGATAGCCACGGTGTGACCACCTTTAAAACATTAGCTTTAAGTTTTCCTACATATATGTGTTATGGATTATTATTATCTGAAATAAATTATCTTCCATGATGGACTGCGAGCAAAGGAAAAACAGAGTTTTCCAGCTGCTTCTTTTCCCGGGCACATACGACGTTATCCAGGGCCTATTCTAAGGCAACCTTTATCTATCATCTTTATTTACTTGATCAAACTTCAGCTCTGACAGCGAAAGGTATTCCAATACATCATTTTGAATTAGGTGCCAAATATTGTCGTTGTGGGGTAGAGAACCAAATGATTATAGGTTTATATACCTAGCACACAGCTACGAGTATTTCCTTCGAGATTTAGCGGACCACTGCGTTTGACGTAGACAATTATATTTAATGTGATTTTATTAGATGTCGATGGGAACTTGCAGAGAATCACAAGGACAGCAAAGAATAAGCATCTACTCACCTCCATACACAGCAACGCCTCAGATTGGTCAGTCAGCAAGCGGGCACCGCAGATTCTCAGCAGGGACGATTTTGGGAGAAAGAAGAACGTCTTCTCGCTCCTACTACTAATGGCTGGAAACGTTCCAGACTACACAGCACAATATAAGAGTTATTTGAAAGCACCCTTAAGGACGAACAGCAGAGCATAGGTTGCATCTGTCTTAAGCGTCGAGGCCTCAGGCAATACTACTTAGCATCGCTAAGAGCGCGGCCAGCGTAGTCGATGAGCGCACGGCAATATTCAAAACTACACAAGTAACAAGTATTGAACAGTCGTCAACAATCAGTAACAAAATAAACTTTTATCATTTATAAATAATAATTATATAAACTCATAATTTACAGTTCATCCTTCGTTATGACATCATTTACATCGAAAAACTCGTTTTTTAGTCCTTCCCAGAATTCCATTCGTTTTTCCTCAGGAAACCTAATCATCTTAAATCTTTTCTTCATATTAAGTCCGCGCATTCCGTCTTGGTAATTCAATGGGTCCCATTTTAAATTACCTAAGATGTCATCTTCTTTATTAGGTGTTGGATTTCTGTAATAAAATAAATTAATTTATAATTTAATAAGTTAAAGTCAAATACTCAAATCAAACGAAGAATCTTTCGAACGTACCCTTCTTTAGCGAAATTTGACAATAATCGTACAGTTTTCTTTATGAAGTGTCTATCATTAGAGCTCTCGGCGTTGTAATTGTATACGGCGTCAAGTGATTTGCATTTGAATAGATAGCAGATTTCATCGCCCGCCGTCGCTCCCGACCAATTTAAATTCAGCTCCGAAGACAACCAGCCTAAATTCAAGGAGCTCCGGAATGGAAATCTATACAAATAGACATTGCTACACGACGACTCCGCCTGCCACCTCGCTTGCCGCCATATCGGGTAAATTACTTGGTCTGATACGTACTTTATATACCTCCTCAAACTTCGTTCAGTAATCGTTCCATTTACAAAATAAAAATCCTTAATTGTTTGTCTTATCTTTTTGTAACGTTTCGATTTGTATTCATCGACTCTACCCTCAAACGGTAGCAAGTATTGAAAATTGTAGTTCAAATCACGCAAAAGTTTTAAATTCTTTGCGATTCCAGCCAATTTATAAGCTGATTCCAAACTTGTAAATCCCAGGATTATTTCTACATTGTTATGATTCAATTTGCTTTTATAAGTTTCGATAGGATGTCGACTAACAAAAGCGTTTTCTCCGTTTTTTTCTATTGACAATCCGAATGAGTTTATCAATCTTTGTCTGTCCCTGACTTCGGAACTGTCGGTAATGTCCTGTGAAGCGTTTACCAGTTCATCGACGGAGGCATTTCGAAGGGTCGCGTAAAGTTTGAAACGATTAAACTCCACAAAGGGCCCGTGAAGTTTCAAGTGTAATTTAGTCGCAACTTCAAAATGATAATGTGTATAATCCGCTGGAGAGAAAGCGCTTCCACTTAAAATTATAAGTCTTTTGTATAAATCAGTAGAAGTCTTTGATACTAACAGTGATGCAGCTAAATTAGCTGCCTTTCCACCTCCCATAACGGTAATTTTATCTGGATTACCACCGAAATGAGATATGTTTTCCCTGATCCATCTCAGAGCTGTCAATACATCCTTTGCTCCCATGTTTCCTCGAGCAAATACATCATCAGTGTTAAGAAACCCAAATATACCTGTGCGGAATGAAACATATACAACTACTATATTTTCCTCGATGAAAAAGTCAGGTTCATGAAGATTAGAACTTTCGTGCAGCCAAACAAGAACTGTTAGATTTTCAGTTTCTTCTTCTGAATTTGGCACAAACACTGAAAGATATAAACAATCTTCTTTGTGGGCAGTTTCACACGTGTCAATATAGTCATGGCTGTGATCGTAAGACATCGCCTCCTCAATCCAGAGATGTTTTGGTTTCGGATCCTGTGTAAAAAATTCAAAAGTATTGAAATTAAACTGTTATAAAATTTTGTCGCGAAGCGCCGATTCCCTGAAGGGGGTCCGTCGCTCGCAGTTCAATAGGGTGCTGAAGTGGAAGAAAACTATTAACTAACACTTAAAAAACTTTAATTTTAATTTACAAAACGAGAAAGGCACTTAAAGTCACTAAAGCACTGTAGGGAAAATGTTAAATTTTAGACGTTTGGAGCTAGCGGCCCTCGGCCGCAGTTGACGCCGTAGGAGACCGCGGCTCACAGCCGCGGTAGTGGTGGAGGCAGCCACCAACAACCGCTAAGTTAGCGGCAGGGAGGCCGCTCACAGCGGTAGGAACCACCGCGAGGGTTGTAGCGCACGGCCGCAGCCGTGAAGAGCGCCGAGCAGAGCAGGGCGCCTCAGGTAGAGCCAGGACGTCGTCGCCGGGGAGGGCCGGCGGCTTTTCCCGGATCGGTCAGCCGTCCTCCAGCGTTCTCTCCTGATCTTTTTTTTCTCTTCAGAATCCTCACATCTCTCCTCAGCGGACCTTTTTCTTCCTCCTCACTGACGTTGTCAAAATGCTTGACATGTCATTTCTTTTTTTTATGACACATCGGCCAGTATTGAGTAAATTGAGTATTGCAGTAAGGAGTTCCAATATATTATATATTCTATTATATTATTATATATATTTCTATATTTACAAACTAAATATATAACTTAAGGAAAAATATAAAACGAATCTGCTAAAAAGTAATTACAGTAAGTAAGTATAACATTATATTTCCCCGTGACCCCATGAAAAAAAAAAAAATTGCTATTCAATTTTTTTTTTTGTGTGAAACTAGAATTTGGTGGTTAGGAACAGTCGTGCATCATTTCATACATCTCTTTCATACATCAGAATAACCATCAACTTACATACATAGAGGTGGAGCTCACATTCCATGGCTTCCACTCCAGCACCGACGGTTCGACTGCTGTGGCAGCTGGCATTAACGATGGCTTATTTAAGGAGTCGTCACCCGCTCCTGTTTAAGACCCTTATACGACGCTGAGGCTTTTTTATAGAGTAGTCAACCGCTCCATCTAGAGTCCCACATGTATGTAGTACAGTGTAGAAGAGTGTGAGAGAGGTGTAGATATGAGTTATTGTAGATAACTCATAATTGAGAAGAAGTGAGTTATTTTAGATAACTCGTGTTAAGATAAGGATGTGGTTATTGTAGATAACCCATGTTAGGGAAGTTTAGTAAATATTTACAATTATTGTTCATTTCAGGTTCCTCGTTACTACGAGAGATGATGGATAAAAAAGGTGAAAATATCAAGCTGAAGAACTCGAATAATCAGCTGATATAAATTATTGTGACGTGTACTCACAATGTTATATATATATATATATATATATATAATATGTACAGAAAAATAAAAACAAAAAAAAGGAATACAAAGATAAATTATGCAATGTACTTTTTAGAGAAAAAAAAAATAAAGACATTGTTATTTAATGTCCTTAATATGCCATTTAACTCTAATGCCGTCGGTATCTTCTAATATATACACTAAAGGTGAGAGTTTCTGTATGACTCTACATTTTATGTATTTAGGGGCGAGTTTAGCGGAATAGTAACGTTCAGCGTTACTTTGGGTATAGTTTTTACGCCATACCGTCTCGCCAACTTGTAATTCTTTTATAGAACGGCGAAGGTTATACCGCTCAGAGTTTTTGGTGTGTGCGTTGTAGAGAGCTACCTGAACTTTGTTGAAATTATTGGAAAAAGAATCGTTTATACTAGAGGTATAGTTGTTTTACATTTAAATATACGTAATTTGCCAAAGTAAATTCAGGAAAAAGAAAAATTATTTATACTCTAGAGATAGAGTTGTTTTAGAATTTGGAAAATATCAGCAGGTGTAGTGTAGTAATAGTGTTGGGACTTTAGATAAAGCAAATGACTAACTATAAATACCTTGAGGGTCTTCTTTCGTTGGGCGCCAAACTGTCGCGAAGCGCCGATTCTCTGAAGGGGGTCCGTCGCTCGCAGTTCAATAGGGTGCTGAAGTGGAAGAAAACTATTAACTAACACTTAAAAAACTTTAATTTTAATTTACAAAACGAGAAAGGCACTTAAAGTCACTAAAGCACTGTAGGGAAAATGTTAAATTTTAGACGTTTGGAGCTAGCGGCCCTCGGCCGCAGTTGACGCCGTAGGAGACCGCGGCTCACAGCCGCGGTAGTGGTGGAGGCAGCCACCAACAACCGCTAAGTTAGCGGCAGGGAGGCCGCTCACAGCGGTAGGAACCACCGCGAGGGTTGTAGCGCACGGCCGCAGCCGTGAAGAGCGCCGAGCAGAGCAGGGCGCCTCAGGTAGAGCCAGGACGTCGTCGCCGGGGAGGGCCGGCGGCTTTTCCCGGATCGGTCAGCCGTCCTCCAGCGTTCTCTCCTGATCTTTTTTTTCTCTTCAGAATCCTCACATCTCTCCTCAGCGGACCTTTTTCTTCCTCCTCACTGACGTTGTCAAAATGCTTGACATGTCATTTCTTTTTTTTATGACACATCGGCCAGTATTGAGTAAATTGAGTATTGCAGTAAGGAGTTCCAATATATTATATATTCTATTATATTATTATATATATTTCTATATTTACAAACTAAATATATAACTTAAGGAAAAATATAAAACGAATCTGCTAAAAAGTAATTACAGTAAGTAAGTATAACATTATAATTTATTTTATTTACAAGAAACTTAAAATTTAAACCTCATTGCTAGAATGAACGCATGGTTAAAATCGCTTTAAAAACTCTTTTTGCCTAGAAACTTAAACAATCGATTTTCAAATTCATATTATTGTAACCTCACTGCAGCATGCATCTCATATTTGCATTATTTAAAATAACAATTTTATTCAAATTAATGTCAAGGGTCGTTTTGTAATAAAAACCAAACAATAGCTGTCAAAACGAATGAATAAATTATTCTATAATAATTGTTTTAAACTATCGCGGTTATTTTCACTATGATTTAATGTATTTACGGGATTCTTACCACGATTTTCGATTTTATTTTCGCACGTCCGATATTTCGATGCTGTTACAAGCACCGCGATCATGGTGCTTGTAACAGCATCGAAATATCGGACGTGCGAAAATAAAATCGAAAATCGTGGTAAGAATCCCGTAAATACATTAAATCATAATTATTCTATAGTTTAACGTTGGTATATTATTTTCATAGTTTTCCGAGTTCGATGCCCATGTTTTTTAAAAACGTCTGTATGCCTGTGATGGTATAATTATCATCGCGGTAAACTTAAAAGGGAGGTTGCAGCAAACAGAAAAAGCTACTACCTATATTAAAAGTAAAAAAAATATTTAGGTACCTGAAATCTTAGCCCTGACAATGGAGGTTCAGCGTAAGGAATCTTCCAGTACGCAACATATTCTCTATTGTCAAATATAGTGTACATTGTTTTCCCCACTAACACTGTACTATTTATTTTCATCTCCACTTTTCCTTGCAAATCACAATCCACTATGTATATCATGTTAAATATACAAATCCAGGAAGTCAAATTATTTTTCATTTTAGATTTTATGTGCGTCGGTAAGTACATGATTTATCTCACTAGTTCGGTATTATACTAAAATATTATGTGGAAATACACGGATGACCAACTTTTATATAATGTTTTCAAAATATTTTTAACTGTTGATAATTAATTCGTAACAATTGTAACTCTTTTCACATTTACGGAACAGTGTCGATTTTTTTTATGAAATAGTCAAAGATTATTGATAAAAGTCGTTTTTTTTTACATTTTAAGTCCAAGTTAAGTCATTTTCACAGACATCGTAGGAAGAAGTTATGGGTAATTCACCGTCATCATCATTATCATCATCACAACTCCGTGTAATGAGCCCACTGCAGCGCATGAGTCTCTCCCCTGGGTGACGAGGAGGTATACTCAATGAAAATAAAACTAAATTTTTAAAATTCTCTTTGCCTAATGTCCGGCATGTAAATACTAACTTAATTGTAAAAGGACAAGAATTAAGCCCTGTAAATTCAAAAGTGTTTCTTGGCATAACCCTAGATGCACAACTACAATGGGGACCACATATAGAAAGGTTGGCGAAGAGACTTAGTTCTGCAGCATATGCCGTCAAAAAGATGCGAAATATATCTAATGAAGCTACTGCGCGATTGGTATATTTGGGTTACTTTCATAGCTCAATGACATACAGCATTCTCCTGTGGGGAAATGCTGCCGATATTAAAACCATCTTTGTGCTGCAGAAACGGGCTATTCGCTCAATCTACAAACTTAATTCCAGAGCGACACTTAGAAAAAAGTTTAAAGAAATTAATATTCTTACGTTCGCCTCAAAATATATCTTTGAAAATCTTATGTTCGTAAAAAAGAACTTAAACATGTTCCATAGAAAATGTGACTTGCATAATGTTAATACTAGAAATAAGTACAAGCTAGCCGGCTATGATAGTAGACTTCATAAAGTCACTAACTCATTTATGGGTCAATGCATACGTTTTTATAATAAGGTTCCCACAAATATTCAAGACTTACCACTTGATAAATTTAAAGAAACTATTAAACAAAAATTGTATAGTAAAAGCTTTTATACAATTTCTGAATATATGGACGATAAAAGTCCTTGGTTGTAAATTGTTTTTCAAATATTCTCAATCTCCAACTCCATCTCCAACACCATCTTCATTTCCTTCTCATCCAACGCCATCTCCATCTCCTTCTTATCCATACAACAGCAAGAACGTCATGCTCCCTCAGGCGGCATGGCTAGCGGTAGCGTCGGGTGTCGGGTCACCCTCTTCCCTAAAATATGGTTGAGGAGAGTGATGGCTGGTACTTGCGTTATACTCGTGAACGGGTGCTGCTAGCGGTGCCAGGTCGTTTTGCTGAAGACTTTATGACTATGTTACTTTTTTGAATTTGACTCTGACTTCCCCATCTCCATCCCATTCCCCCATGTTCACGTCCGTGTTAGTGTCCAGTCTCTGTCCACGACTATCCTCATCTCCATCCACATTATCTGTAATATCTCTCACCTCTATCGCTACATCTATCTTTACCTCTATATCTATGTCTACGTTTCTGTCTAGTACTTGATTGCCTAATGTATAAATATAATAATAGAGTCCAGAAGATCACCAACTCGTTCATGGGTCAATGTGTACGCTTTTATAATAAAATTCCAAAATATTTAAGATTAACCCTTCGATAGATTTAAGGATAAGTATAAAGTTCTATTATAAGATATCCGGATGCAAGAAGATTGTAAATTGTTATTGTTATTGTGTATTTTTAAAAGATGATTGCTGTTGAGTTTCTTGCCACTTCTTCTCAACAGATCGACTTTCCGAAGTGGTGGTAGATTCAAATGTAAAAAAATGTGATTATTTCAAATGTATTTAAATACTTACGAAATAAAGATTTTTTTGACTTTGACTTTGACTTTATAGGCCATAATCCACCAAGCTGGCCCAGTGCTGGGAGGTGGATGCCAGAATTTTCAGGGCGCCGAAATGGCTTCTGACAAACCCTAACGACTACTGTATACAAGTATACAGCACCCGGGACCGACTGCTTAACGTGCCCTCCGAAGCACGGAAGTCGTCGAGAGAAATGAATGGTCGGCGGGCACCCATCCTTGAACCGACCGCGCCGAACGTTGCTTAACATGTGATATCGTATGATACACACATTAACCATGGCGCCACGACGACTTCATACATAATTCACCGTAGAACACAAAAATACTGAATGCGCTTATATCCGGAAAAAACGTCTTAACTGCACATATTGAATAGGAAATACTTAAAACAACCAAATATTTTGTAGATACTACAAACACAAAGATTAAATACATACATACATAACTTCACGCCTGTATCCCGTATGGGGTAGGCAGAACACCAGAGGTAATAAAACCATCTTATGTCACGTTTGACAAATTTGGAGGCATTAAAATAGTGGAGAGAGACTATTGCAGTGACAGGGGGTCAGCCTATCGCCCACAAAAAAGCCTCCCATAACACCTCGGTCCCTTAACTGACTTTTACAGAATGCCCGGGAAGAGAAGCAGCTGGCACATTCTATGTTTTTCTTTCGCTCTCAGTCCAGCATAGAAGCTGGACTGGGAGCGAAAAAATTTAATAAAAATTTAATTAATTAAATAATAAATAAATTCCATGCCTTGCCATTGGACAAATATATTTAAGTACATCTATCTATAGGGTGACTGGTGAGTCACATTTGAAATTGAAGGACGTGATAGTTTGAGATCATACAAGAAGAGAAAAAATATATTAAAAAATAAATATCATAAATAAATGAAAAATGTGATAAATAAAAATTACCCGACCAGGATTCGAACCTGGGACCTCTCGTTTGCCGGACGAGTGCTCTTCCAACTGAGCTATCGGGGCCTGGCGCTACGCCTCGAAATTACGTATCACATTTTTGTTTTTACGTTATATTGCTAACGTAGCTCCATCTAATGGTATAAGCTTTGCAGCTAAGACCACCCGAGATCTTTGGAAGAGCACTCGTCCGGCAAACGAGAGGTCCCAGGTTCGAATCCTGGTCGGGTAATTTTTATTTATCACATTTTTCATTTATTTAAGAATAATTGAGCATTTTAAATGCAAAAAACTTAAAAAACATTATTAAAAACATTGCAATGCTTCACTTTAACTGGGATTCACAATTTCTGTAAAGAAATTGATCTCGGGTGGTCTTAGCTGCAAAGCTTATACCATTAGATGGAGCTACGTTAGCAATATAACGTAAAAACAAAAATGTGATACGTAATATACGTAAGATACGGCCCCGATAGCTCAGTTGGAAGAGCACTCGTCCGGCAAACGAGAGGTCCCAGGTTCGAATCCTGGTCGGGTAATTTTTATTTATCACATTTTTCATTTATTTAAGAATAATTGAGCATTTTAAATGCAAAAAACTTAAAAAACATTATTAAAAATAAATATCAATTATTTACTGAGTAAACTTAACCGAAAGTTAAAGAATTGATTACGCATTAATTGAAATGCCAGGTCACGTGCCGCGATTAACTCAGTTGTATGTAAAGTCAATAGTAACATAGTAGTATTTATTTATAGGGAATTCTAGTGAAAAATTAAGTATCTACTTTTATTACATAATTATGATCGGATTCGAGTACAGAGTGCTCTCCTTCAGTATGTATAACTCCCTATGTATCACGGACTTACATGTTCTTAGGTTAGCAAGGTTTGAATTGTTTTTAATATTATCTAGCAATAGTAAATTTTTAAGAATGTGAAACCCTGGATAGGTTTTTAGTTTATCACGATCATCGTTACAATTTATACCAAGACAGCGACTCAGATCCCTTAAAAAAACATGTGTGATGCTCAAACATGTGTGATAGTCAACAAAAGAAGAATAACATAGGAAGGCAACATACAACAAACACACACACACATAACTTCACGCCTGTATCCCTTATGGGGTAGGCAGAACACCAGAGGTTACAAGACCATCTGATGTCACGTTTGATAAATTTGGAGGTATTATAAAGATGGAGAGAGACTATTGTAAACTAAAGTGCTTCTAGGAGTTATGTACAGCCCGCCAAAAATAGATTACTTCTCTACTTTAGAGCATGTTTTGGAGGACTTGGTACCTTCTTACGGTCACACCATCTTAATGGGCGACTTTAACACGTGTCTTCTTAAAAGTGATCCTCGATCTACAAAACTTCGCTCTTTAATAAGGTCAACCAATCTTAATATTGTCCCGTCTAAGGCCACACACTATTATCCCAATAGTTCTCCCTCTCTTATTGACTTAGCTATTGTCTCCTCCTTAGATCACTTATCCCACTTTGGTCAATTAGACGCGGACGCTTTTTCTTATCACGACTTATTATTACTTTCATATAAAGTTCGCCCTCCCAAAGCAAAGCCGAGAACCCTTCTGCGGCGTAATTTTAATGGCATTGATTTAGAAAAACTTCTTGACGATGCTTATCATACTGATTGGTCAGCTGCTGTCAATAAGTTATCGGTCAACGACCAAATTATGACATTTAATTCACTTCTTACTGACCTGTATGACAGACATGCACCATTGCGCCCTGTCAAGATTAAACATCTTCCTGCTCCTTGGTTGACGGACGACATTAAGAAGTTAATGAAAAAAAGAAACCGTGCAAAAGCTAAAATGAAAAGATATCCATCTGACGAAAACTCACTGGTGTATAAAAATTTGAGGAATCGCTGCAATACGATGTGTAGGGATGCACAACGACGCCATATTCACAAATCAGTCTCAAACGGCGATTCAGCTAAAGTTTGGAAATTTCTTAGAACTTTGGGTATCGGTAAATCTAAGAGTGACAGTTCTCTCAAAAATGTTAATCTTAACTCATTAAATGGTCATTTCACTTCTTCTAGCTTTATAGATGCTGCCATAAAAATACGCACTCTGAATCACATATCTAGTTTACCGATTCCAAATATTCCATCCTTTTCAATAAGTCAATTTTCGGAATGTGGTGTCAAAAGGACGATGCTGTCTATTGCCTCCAACGCCATCGGCTCTGACTGCATTAGTCGTAAGATGCTCATACCTATCCTCGACATAATCCTTCCTGTAATTACTTGTATCCTTAACAATTGTATTGTTAATGCTGTCTTTCCTGATGCATGGAAGGACGCAATCATTACACCTCTCCCTAAAAAAACTAATCCTTCTTCCTTTTCTGATTATCGCCCTATTTCCATCCTACCTTTCCTTTCCAAAGTACTCGAAGGCCTCGTTCATCAGCAGCTCAATACTTTCTTGCAAGAACACAAGCTACTGAACCCCCTGCAATCTGGCTTCCGTCCTGGGCATAGTACGACTACTGCACTGCTTAATATCACAGAAGATATTCGTAGAGGCATGGAGGAGAAGAAGCTTACTGTACTAACACTGTTGGATTTCAGTAATGCCTTCAATACAGTAGATTTTGACATACTTTTGCAAATGCTTCGTTCTTTTAACATATCTCCATCGACTATTGATTGGTTTCATTCTTACTTGCATGGGCGCCGGCAACGTATATCTACTGAGACGGAATTCTCTGATTGGTGTGATATTAAAACCGGTGTGCCGCAAGGTGGCGTGTTGTCTCCTCTCCTGTTTGCTCTTTTCATCAATTCGATAACTCTCAATATATCTTCTTCTTACCATCTATATGCAGACGATCTTCAAATCTACACACAAAACAGTCTTGAGAATCTACCAAACTCTATTCGACAACACAATGCTGACTTAAAGCGGATATCAGACTGGAGCAATAACCATGGTCTCACAGTGAACCCTCTTAAGACGCAATCTATTATTATTGGAAGCAACAAAATGATTTCTCGGGTCAACTGGAGCTCAATTCCTCTAGTAGTGTTTAACGGTATCTCCATACCATACAGCGAGACTGTAAAAAACTTAGGAATTATCTTTGACCGCACGTTATCATGGAAACCACAAGTCACCGAGCTGAGCAGGAAAATGTTTGCCGCGGCGAATTCGCTCAAGCGTCTTCGTAATTTCCTCCCTACTGCCACTAAAATTATGCTTGCACAATCTCTCTTACTTCCTATTCTCGACTATGCTGATGCCAGCTATCTAGATTTAACTGAAGAACTTCTTAACAAACTTGAGCGGCTACAAAATCTCTGCATAAGGTTTGTATTTGGATTACGCAAATACGACCACATATCTGATTTCCGCAATAACCTCAAGTGGCTTCCCATTCGCCTTCGCCGGAATACTCACATTCTTTCTCTTGTCTACCGTATTCTGTACGATAAAGCGATACCTTCGTACCTAAAAGACCGTTTAAATTATCTGTATACCAATAACGACCGACACTTGCGTTCTTCATCAAATTTGCTCCTGGCGACACCACCGCACACATCTACATTTTTAGGTAAATCCTTTTTTATTCGATCGGTGTCGTTATGGAACGATCTCCCGATTGAGATCCGCTTGGCGCGCACACCGCGCATTTTTAAACGAATGCTGAAACGGTATTACCTGGCAAAACACTGTCCATCTTAACTATCTTTATATATTTATGTGATGTATATTATTATGTATTTTATTTATATGTACTTAGGTATATGTATATGTAAATATGTATGCTATCATTATGTATGTGTATGTAATTATTCGTATGTAGTTTATTTTACGAGCCGTACACCTCGCCCACATTCTTCTCCATCAATGCCTGGGTTGCCTGGCAGAAATCGCGTTTCGGCGATAAGGCCGCCCTTTGTATGTAAATTATAATTATTGTTTCGTTGAATCTATGTAACCATGTTTGTGTACAATAAAGAGTATTATTATTATTATTATTATTGTAGTGACAGGAGGTCAGCCTATTGCCCACAAAAACGCCTTTACAACCCCTGTCCCTTAACTGACTTTTACAGTATGCCTGGGAAGAGAAACAGCTGGCACATTCTACGTTTTTCTTTCGCTTCCAGTCCAGCAACATATAAATTAAGATTAAGTAATTTAAAAGTAAAGTCTCAATTTAATTTTTACCAAATCATTTGCGTGTCAAACATCGAACCTGTTTCATTAAAAAGAAAAACATAAAAGATGAAAGAAGAAACACTTACCTGCATGAACCGACTTGAGTGAAGGTAAAGAGGCATTCAATGAATCCTCAATTAAATAATAGTATATTATAATATAGTATAATATATTATGCACGCGTGACTTATAGCCCAGTTTATAGTTCTAAATTCAATAGAATAAGGCTCACTTTACGAGCAAGTGTGTTGAAATAGTATATTATGTAACAAGTGAGCTAAGTTGCTAATTACAGTCGAGGCTGTGATTTGAGCCCGAGCCGCAGGCGAGGGCTTAATAATGAGCCGAGACTATAATCAGCAACGCTCACGAGTTACATACGACGTTTTTCAATACACTTGTGAGTAAAAGACAGACATACGTGGTCATAAAATAACAAACACACTTGATAACAAAGCTGTGAATTGTGATTGAAAAATGGCGCCGAACCTCGCGCATGCGCGTAGGTTTTTTTTTCTGCCAAATGTGTCAATGTCTGTATAGCATATACAGCCTATTTTACGTGAATTTTTTTAATTTGGAGTGGTAAATGCAAATAATTTAATATTTTATAACAAATTATTGTAAATTGTGAACAATTTGTTTGATATACATATTTGTTTTACTAATATAAGGCGCAAACATTTAAAAATGTATATGGATTTGAAGTGGTATAAAACCTCTTTGTTGTTTCTGAAAAAAATTAATGTATAACCCGGATCAATAAAATATGCTCTGTTTACTCGCATGTAATTTGCACAAAGGTACAATTCAACTTTGTAGGATTCATTATATTATGCACTAGGGTATAATATATTATGCACGCGTGACTTATAGCCCAGTTTATAGTTCTAAATTCAATAGAATAAGGCTCACTTTACGAGCAAGTGTGTTGAAATAGTATATTATGTAACAAGTGAGCTAAGTTGCTAATTACAGTCGAGGCTGTGATTTGAGCCCGAGCCGCAGGCGAGGGTTTAATAATGAGCCGAGACTATAATCAGCAACGCTCACGAGTTACATACGACGTTTTTCAACACACTTGTGAGTAAAAGACAGACATACGTGGTCATAAAATAACAAACACACTTGATAACAAAGCTGTGAATTGTGATTGAAAAATGGCGCCGAACCTCGCGCATGCGCGTAGGTTTTTTTTTCCGTCAAATGTGTCAATGTCTGTATAGCATATACAGCCTATTTTAAGTGAAAATGTTTAATTTGGAGTGGTAAATGCAAATATTTTAATATTTTATGACAAATGATTGTAAATTGTGAATAATTCGTTTAATATATAAATTTATTTTACTAATATACGGCGGAAACATTTAAAAATGTATATGGATTTGAAGTGGTATAAAACCTCTTTGCTGTTTCTGAAAATATTTAGTCTATAACCCGGACCAATAAAATATGCTCTGTTTTCTCGCATGTTATTTGCACAAAGGTACAATTAAACTTTGTAGGATTCATTATATTATGCACTAGGGTATAATATATTATGCACGCGTGACTTATAGCCCAGTTTATAGTTCTAAATTCAATAGAATAACGCTCACTTTACGAGCAAGTGTGTTGAAAATACCGTTACAGCACAGGAAACAAGAACTCTGACCTTGACTGAACCTTAGAAATGGCGTGTACTGCTGTGGTTAAAAATGAGAATGACCGGTAAATCTCCACAAATGAAGGTGAAAAATTTTAATGATTTTTCACAATAATTTCTAAAACTTCTCGTCGGATTTGAAAAAAAACAATTTGCATTTGATAGAACTCAAATAGAATTTCATATTTTACATTTTAGCTCGACGTTTGGTTGTCTTTACAAATTACGAGAGACTAAGGTGGTAGTTGTATGGTGCGTACAGATTGCTGTAAAGGAACTAGTAATGTAATATCCAGCGCATGATGCCTGCGCTCGCTGCTTTTGGACATGTATTGCGCATGAAGCATTCAATACGGGCATCCTGAGAAAGACTTTTTCCGTATTTCGTCGCGAGCACGGTCCGTCGCCGCACACGTTCTTTTCAACCGACTTCCAAAAGGAAGAGGTTTTCAAATCGTGTGTATGTTTGTTACTTGATTAATTCTTCAATTATGAATCGATTTTGATGATTCTTGTTTCATTTGATAGATCAAAATAAGTCAGAGGTGGTCCATATAAATTTAATGTAAATCGATTCAGTGCCTACTTAAAAAAAATGTATGAAAGCGGAGGATATATACCTACGTAGATGACATTTCACTTCAGCCAAAGTTTTGACAAGGATTTTAAAATGTTAGTGAAGTCGGTTTTTTAATGCTCTGCATTTGATAATACCCCTCTCCGCGACACTTCACAAAATTAATAGATCACACGAGGTATACAGTCCGAAGACCTCATTCGTGCTCTAATTTTTATCAGAGCTTCATCAGTATCATACATACATATATTAAAACTCGCCTGAGTGACTGACAGACAACTTATGTACAGCCATAACTACTAGGCGTAGGAGTGCACCAAGGAAAGTAACCCGAAATTCTCACTGGAACAGAAAACATATGACTTTTAGTTTGTATGAAAAACTTGTTCACTGAATGCACCGATATGAAACTTGGTAAGAAAGTTTGTCAATGGGTGTCTGGTTAGGTATATTAAAAAAAATTCTAACATTCACACCACATTATCTAGGCCAAATAAAGTTTTCTTAAGAACTTATGCTATGGATACGAGATAGAATGTTTTGACGACCGGCTGTTGTAGTGGTAACATACATTGCCTTCTATACCAGAGGTCCTGGGTTCGAATCCCGGCTGCGGCGGATATCGGTGTGATGAACACAGATATTAGCCGTCAAGTCATGGATGTTTATATGTTTATTTAAGTTTATTCCAATAAAAAATATGTATTTATTCAATACGTATGTTTATATATTTCTTAAGTATTGTATATCAATTATCTAGTATCCATAACACAAGTTCTTTAAGAAACTTAATTTGGGCTAGATAATGCTGTGTGAGTGTCAGAATTATTTATTTATTTATTTAATGTTATTGTATTATTTAGTCATGAGCAAATGCCAATCAATGTATCAACAATGTACGGTACAGATATCTACAGTAATACGACTCAGCAGCATCTTTTTGTGTTTACTTCCATTTAAAAAAAACACCTAAACACAACAATAATTACACAAATACATCGCTTTTGAACACATAATTCCATCATTCTTGTACAAAACAAGTTATCATAAAGCGCAGCTTTACATTAACCCAGCTAGCTCACTTTCATACATTTTACATTTCTCATTTCACGAATTTTGAACAGTTTATACACAGCTAGTTTTCCATGTTTTAGGAAATGCTAGTTAAAAATATTTTATTGCTGACACAGTCAGGCTTATGATCTGTAATAATAATCTGTTATTGTCTGAATGTATCTTTTGTGAGCGTATGTGTTTTAAAAGCATTCTTTTGTGATAGATACGGTATCGGGTGATCGAATGAAATGATTTTTGTTATAGTGCAGGACAGATGCTAAGCTTTTTTTTTGACGACCGGCTGGTGTAGCTGTAAAATACATCGCCTTCTATGCCAGAGGTCCTGGGTTCGAATCCCGGCGGCGGCGGGTATTTGTGTGATGAACACAGATATTAGTCGTCAAGTCATGGATGTTCATATGTTTATTTAAGTTTATTCTAATAAAAAATATGTATTTATTAAATATGTATGTGTATATATTTCTTAAGTATATCAGTTATCTAGTATCCATAACACAAGTTCTTTAAGAAACTTAATTTGGGCTAGATAATGTTGTGTGAGTGTCAGAAATATTTATTTATTATTATTATATTTATTATTTATTTATTTCAGTATAGAAGCCTATGTGCTATTCCAGACTGTACACTATCACTATGCCAAATTTTATCAAAATCCATTAAGCCGTTCTCCCGTGATTGAGGAACAAATATCCATCCAAACTTTAACTTTTATAAAATTAAGTAAGATTTATTTCTGTAGTAGTTGTATCTAATTATGCCGTCGAAGTATGAACTGCTTAGAGTCGGCTTTGAATAACCATTGGCTAAGCGTGTCGTAAAAAGCGACTAAACCGACTGAATCCCGGTGTTCAGGGTTCGTCTGGTTAGCGACCATATCTGCCGCCAAATGTTAACGCTCCAAAGATGAATTATTTAGGCAATATGTTATAAAGTGCATTCCTAAACCTGTGTTCTGACATCTTCGCCCTTATCGTGATTAATACATATTGTCGCGAAGCGCCGATTCCCTGAAGGGGGTCCGTCGCTCGCAGTTCAATAGGGTGCTGAAGTGGAAGAAAACTATTAACTAACACTTAAAAAACTTTAATTTTAATTTACAAAACGAGAAAGGCACTTAAAGTCACTATAGCACTGTAGGGAAAATGTTAAATTTTAGACGTTTGGAGCTAGCGGCCCTCGGCCGCAGTTGACGCCGTAGGAGACCGCGGCTCACAGCCGCGGTAGTGGTGGCGGCAGCCACCAACAACCGCTAAGTTAGCGGCAGGGAGGCCGCTCACAGCGGTAGGAACCACCGCGAGGGTTGTAGCGCACGGCCGCAGCCGTGAAGAGCGCCGAGCAGAGCAGGGCGCCTCAGGTAGAGCCAGGACGTCGTCGCCGGGGAGGGCCGGCGGCTTTTCCCGGATCGGTCAGCCGTCCTCCAGCGTTCTCTCCCGATCTTTTTTTTCTCTTCAGAATCCTCACATCTCTCCTCAGCGGACCTTTTTTCTCCTCCTCTCACTGACGTTGTCAAAATGCTTGCATGTCATTTCTTTTTTTTATGACACATCGGCCAGTATTGAGTAAATTGAGTATTGCAGTAAGGAGTTCCAATATATTATATATTCTATTATATTATTATATATATTTCTATATTTACAAACTAAATATATAACTTAAGGAAAAATATAAAACGAATCTGCTAAAAAGTAATTACAGTAAGTAAGTATAACATTATAATATACCTTCAACCTTCAATAAGTCGATCTACATGGTATCCCATAACACACGCTATGCTTACTTGAGGGCCATGTAGTTATTGTGATTGTCTGAAGATTTTATTAAAAAAAAGACATAAGATAACTCCGAAGCACGGAAGTCGCCGTGAGAAATGAATTGTCGGCGGTCACCCATCCTAATACCAGCCGCACCGAGCGCGCTTAACCTGCGATATCGTTTGATATGCACAGTAACCACGGCGCCACGACGACTTCAATTTATTATTTATTAGATTATGATAGATTTAAATCTTCTATTTATAACTTCCATGCTGGACTGGGTGTGAAAGAAAAACACAGAATGTGCCAGCTGCTTCTCTTCCCGAGCAAACTTTAAAAGTCGGTTAAGGGACAGAGGTTTTATTGGCGTTTTTGTGGGCGATAGGCTGGCCACCCGTCACTGCAATAGCCTCTCGCCATCATTATAATACCTCATTAGTCAATCGTGACATCAGATGGTCTTATAACCTCTGATGTTCTGCCTACCCCATAAGGGATACAGGCGTGAAGTTATGTATGTATGTATGTACTAGATTTAAATCTAAAATAACAACATAGGAATGTTGTAAAAATAGGCAATTTGAGCACTTTGAACACTATTTTTTTTTTCCGTGTACGGTCAGCCTAAAATATCCCTCCCACCTCTGGATAAGCGTATCTTAAAAGGCGACTAAATCGAGTGACCACGCTTGGTGCTTTATTATGAGCGTAGCAAGAGTGAAGTTGCCCAGATATTAACAGCATGCAAGCAATCCTGTTATTATGCAATACCGCATATCGCCTAAACACACTGGGTTATTGTAAGTTCGTCATAATTGTTAGTTTGTCATAGAAAAAAGTATGTGTATGTTCGTCACAGTGTTATTTTTTTATTGTAAATTTGTCGAGCAGAAAAATCACATAAGATATTTATCATTTTTTCTTAATCGAAGCAATATTTCTAATTTTACTTTATATCTATTCAAAAATTACAGATCTTGAATATGAGCGAAGCATATCGCGGCAAAAAAAAACTTAATACTAAATTAATAATAATAAAATAAATATTTAACATTTCTCTAAAATGCTCCATGACAAAGTTTTTTTAAAATATTAGAAAGATAAATTTTATTATAATTGTCCAATATGGTTTTTAATTCTCTATCAAACGCAATAGATCTTCTCGATCTCATGTTTGATTTAATAACTAATGTTTAATTATTTCTATATGCTCAGCTTTTCTTAAGTACGCTTAAGAAGTGAAGCATTTTTGGTTATTTTCCCATATTATTGTTCAGTCAGCAAATGAAAGAAGATAATTAATTGGTGTTCCCTTGTCTCTGACTACCCCAAGGGGAGACAGGCGTAAGGTTATGTATGTATTTATGTATAATTAATTGTCATATTTTGCAGATTAATAAATAGTAAGATCGTATCAGTAATATCAGAATTTTATAAAGTCTTTACATAAAAAAATGTTTTGCTATCGCTACTTTTAGCCGAAACAATGGAAAATAAAAACGTATTACGAATTTACAATAAACCTCCCCTACCTATGACGAATTTACAATCAATATATGGAGTTTACACATTATGACGAACTAAAAATTATGATGAACTTACAACAACCCAAGACACTGCTTTCCAAACTGCTACCATCTGTAATATAGAAATCTATAATCAAAGAATGCAGAGCATTAAAAAAACCGACTTCAAGCCAAAACTTAAGCTGAGTTGAGAATGTCATCAACGTAAACATTCTCCGAAACCATACATATTCTTTCAAAAATTTGAAATTTTCAATGAAGTACTAAACCGATTTCGATGTAATTTATATGGGACCAACCATGAAGTATTTTTTATCATATGAAACAACAATTTTCAAAATCCATTCATAATTGTCCGAAATATCGTGTAACAAAGACAAAAAAAAAAACAATCAGACGAATTGAGAACCTCCTCCTTTTTTGGAAGTCTGTTGAAAATTGGGACTATTACCATTTATTTAGAGTCTATGAAAACACTTATTTTAGAGACTTAAAATTTTAAAATTTAAAAAAAGTTCTAACGTAGTGAGTAAAAGGATTTTTTTTAATTTACACTTTTTAAAACAGTAGATAAAATACTATTAATACAATCTGTAAAATATGATATTAATGGTCGGTATGAATACACGTAAACTAGAGCTGTGTAATTCATTATACTCTAATTTAAATTCATAATAAATAATAACCTTCCTCAGTAGTCTTCAGTAATATCAGAATGCCACTGATAAAATCAAAGATAAGCGTGGCCAAATAAACAAATAATTCCTCCAGTTTACTAATCACCGCTCCACTATCACCAAGTTAACACTCTATTTCTTTTATTTAAAAAACGATTGGTCTAACAAAATGCAGGATAAAAATTTACAAAATGATTTTTATATATTATAAGCCCCGCCATAAAGATAACCCGATAGATCTAATCAACGTGCCATTTTAAACAAAAATGTCAGTAGATTAACAGCACAAGAAATATTATCAAAATGGTGTCATTCAAAATATATATTTTCACTTTGTTTCTATTAGATTTATCATTATATATCAACTGTAATAATATTGTTGAAACAACACATGGAAAAGTCGCGGGAAAGAAGATGAAAACTTTGATAGAAAAAAGGGATTATTTCGGGTTCATGGGTATTCCTTATGCAATGCCGCCTGTTGGAGAAAACCGATTTTTGGTAAGTACAAGTTTTTTTTTAAATTAAATAAATGGAATTGTCCGGAGTTAGCTCCGTTAAGTTGTATGATTGGCTGGCCAGTTGAGGATAAATACATTAAATTCCTTACCTTCTTTTACAAAAACAAAAGTTACATTAAATATTTTATGCATTAAATGTCTTACTTAAGAAGTTATTTTTTACGATACATAAAATACATACGTTTAGGCCCTTATTCTTCGCGACACAAGCAAATTACTTATACATGGAAATACAGTGTATTAAGTTACTTCACTCCGTTATTTAACTAACGAAGTCCTACAAGTATTTTTTTAATTTTTTTTTTCGTGAAAGCGCACCTGGAGTTCAACTTGGTTCATCAAAGAAAGTAATCATGGCGGCATGTACTTACGTCGACAGATAATACAGTCAGCAAAATATTTTTTTTTTCTGACTTTTACTAAAAAAAAATATCTTCACGCTTGTATACCTTATGGAATAGGCATAACCACGGCATAACACAGAGACTATAAAACAATTTGATGTCACGTTTGAATTTGGAGCCATATGATCTAAGGACATTGGGTCCATTTCAACAATTTCTTTTTATTTACATATGTGACTATCTTAATAAGTATTAATTAAATGAAAATTAAAAAAAATTTAAGCACCAATGAAATAAACGTTTTTATTTTTTCATGCCACCAATATGATAAAACTATTCACCAAATGAATAATTGAGAAAAAAATTAGCAACCTGTATAAAATATATGTAAAAGATACAGAAAGGTATTGAATGTGTGATAAGAACTTTAGGTACTTTAATTATTTAGATGTGATAGTAAGTAAAATATTGGATAACATCTGTTGGATTCCACCAAAATGAAAAAATCAATCACCGTAATGATAAAAATGTACACCAAAATGAGATTCAAACCACCATGATGACATTTCTCATAAATATGGAGAAAAATTCACCAGAATGACAAAATGTTTCCAGGATGAGGTTCCAGACAAATATACTCTATCAAAAAAATATCGAAAGGTGTGGGACCTAAAATATTTCCGTCAAGTAATCTGAAGACTTACTATTATAGCATCACTACCCTTCACATGCATAAGACAAAAAAAAATACTATAAAATTTGAGCCAAATTAATCCAATAATTAATTTGTAAAAAAACATAGACCCCGGGTACTCAACCGGTAACCAAAATAATAAATATTTCTGACACTCACACAACATTATCTAGCCCAAATTAAGTTTCTTAAAGAACTTGTGTTATGGATACTAGATAACTGATATACTTAAGAAATATATACACATACATATTTTTTATTAGAATAAACTTAAATAAACATACATCCATGACTTGACGACTAATATCTGTGTTCATCACACAAATATCCGCCGCCGCCGCCAGGATTCGAACCCAGGACCTCTAGCATAGAAGGCAATGTATGTTACCGCTACAATAGCCGGTCGTCAAAAATGATATACATATTTACTTTTTTTGAGGAAACACGGAGCAAGGGGTTACCCTTTCTGTCCCATAAAATACTCGACTCAACTGATACTAAACGCGTGCTCTTGTCGGAAGCAAATAAAAACTTGTTTGTGTAAAACTATTGGCACCTAATTACGATCCACCATGATGACAAATTTTCTCGGGACAATTATCTTTCAAAATTTGAAAACGCGTTTTACCAATAGTACAACTAATGAATTTGTAAATATAATAAATCGGTTATCATCCTACACTTAGTTTTTCAGATGCTAGATATTATAATTTTACCAATAGTACAACTAATGAATTTATAAATATAATGATTCGGTTATCATCCTACACTTAGTTTTTCAGATGCTAGATATTATAATGATGCGATACTGGTCCACCAAAATGAACAAATATGACACAAAATATTATTCTTTGCTTTCGCTCCAGGTTGACAGTTGTTAACTCTAAAAAAAAATATTTAAATTTAAATTGAACCCTCCACACCCACATTTTGATCGCGGACACTTTTTTTGTGCTTAGGAAAATCACCCACTATTGAAGTGAGAGGGGGTCAGCCTGTCGACCACAAAAACGCCACTAAAACCTCTGTCCCTTAACTGATTTTTACAGTATGCTCGGGAAGAGAAGCAGCTGGCACATTCTATGTTTGTTTTTCGCTCCCAGTCCAGTACTTAGACACTCTGAATGAAAACGTAATTATTTTTAACCAGTAACCTTTTTCCTTTACACTCACTAAAGGAAGGAGGGTATCTAATTCTACACAATTACCTTTCAGACAAATACATGATTTATTGAAAAACTAGTGAAATAAATCAAACTTAATTTAGATTAATTACCTCGTCGAACACCCTTCATTTTCGGCAATTTCCGGCCTTCAGAGCTTACTAAAGGTGAACGGAATTCAGAAATTGAGAAGTTCAATGATGTTGTTCACGTTAATTAAGAACTAAAGCGGTCAATTAGGGTAGTGCTTTACGTATTGGTGTTCATAGAAAACAATAATTCAAGCTTCGAAATACCTAACTATTTTTATTCTTTCATGGATATAATATCAGGGGGCAAGGATTAACAATATAACATAGTGAGCATAGCATTACTTCTCCAATTGGAAAAGGCCCATATTTTATTTATATATTTATTTATAGGTTAGTGGTATCAATTAGTTTAAAAAAAATACCACGTGCAAGTCTAAATATTTTACGGTAACACTCTACCATTCAGATTAACAAGTAATTTTATATGTTTAAAACTATTAAATATCTGTCAAAATCCCTATTTACATACATACATACACATACACAACTTCACGCCTGTATCCCGTATGGGGTAGGCAGAACACCAGAGGTAATAAAACCATCTGATGTCACGTTTGACAAATTAGGAGGCATTATAATAGTGAAGAGAGACTATTGCAGTGACAGGGGGTCAGCCTATCGCCCACAAAAAAGCCTCCCATAACTCCTCGGTCCCTTAACTGACTTTTACAGTATGCCCGGGAAGAGAAGCAGCTGGCACATTCTATGTTTTTCTTTCGCTCCCAGTCCAGCATAGAAGCATCCCTATTTATACGGGGTTAAACCGTTTGATCATAATAATCTACCCAAACCTGTATTTAATTAATATCTGGTTACCGACAGTACGTTAATATGGATTTGTGGCTGTAATTTTACTAGCTACTATTAGTTGTTTTCGATTACAAGGGTATTATTTAAAAAAGAATTGTGGAAAATTCAAACAATTTTTTTTTTACAATACTAGTGATAAAAAATTCCTTTATTGTTGTTCTATAGCAAACAACAATACAGGTATTTTTACCCCAGATTTATCACGATTTCTTACATTTTACACTGGCAAAATAAAACCAAATTATTTAAAATGAGTCATTTATTATATATACCATCCAATTAATAAATCATGTCATGTTTTCAGGATCCTCGACCTTCAGAACCGTGGGATGACGTACTTTCGACGACAAAGGAAAAACAAGCATGCATGCAGTTTAATGTCAACATCAAGAAAGGCCAGCCTTTTGGCATTTATGGAGTAGAAGACTGCTTATACCTTGACATTTTCACTCCTGCCATTGATGAACAAAAGCGGGCTACTATTGTACTAGTCTATAACGACTTTTTTAGAAATTCTCACAATCAAACTAAATACTATGGTCCTGATTTTATGATAGAAGAAGACGTCATACTAGTTCATATAAGTCATCGTTTATCGTCCTTTGGTTTTATGTCCTTAGAAGATGACATTTTACCGGGAAATGCTGGGCTCAAAGATATCACACTTGCTTTACAATGGATTAACAAAAACATTATTTATTTCGGTGGAGATCCTAGTAAAGTTACGATGATGGGAGTGAGTGGTGGGGCTGCAGCTGTAGACCTTCTCATTCACTCCAGGACAAGAAATTTATTTCAAGCCGCCATTTTGCAAAGTGGTAGTTCATTAAGTCCAGCTTATTTGCAAGAAGATGTAAAAGATCGAGCTTTTAAATTAGGTGAGCTTTTAGATATTAAAACCAAGAATTACAAAACGTTATTACAACAGATGCAAAATATTGAGCCTGAAAAAATATTCAAGCAAGAATTTGTCGCAATTGGGGATGACTACACCAAGGAAACACAGCGAAATTCCCTTAGTTTTGCACCGATCGTTGAGAAATCAGCAAATGGCTTAATAACAAAGTATCCTGAGGATTTTTCTGATGAGGTTCACATTCCCGTCATGATTGGATTTAACTCCCGCGAGGGTTTAGAGGCGTCCTTACAGTACCTCATCGAGCCGAGATATCTTACGTTTTTAGAGAAAGATTTTGGCTTCTTAACGCCTAGACGAGTTAACTTTAAATTAGATCCTTGGAAAGAAACTTATTATGATGCGATTGAAGATATAAAGAAATTTTATTTCCCAAAAGGTCGCGTCACGGTTAATAACTGGCCGGAGTATATAACTTACGCCGGGGATTTGTCCACTAGTTACGTTGTGGATTATACTGCTAAAATGTATGCTAACAGAAGCAGTAATGTGTTTTATTACCATTTTGATTATTACAGTGAACTTAACGAGAATAAAGATCATATTTTGAAATTATCCACCGTTACCGAGGGTACCTGGGGAGCGGCTTCGGGCGATGAGCTTTGCTATTTATTAAAATGTCCAAAGTTGAAACAGAAATATTTAAAATTGCACGAATCATCCGCAGAAGTAATGAAAATTCAGAGAGTTATGGTTAAATTATGGACAAACTTTGCAAAATATGGGTAAGATGAATTATTATTACACTTTTTGAAACAATTGTAGCCTGTAAGATGCAAATTTGTTCTTTTTTCATGTGTAAAATTAGAACAATTCAAAAATTTTTTCAGGAATCCAACGCCAGAAAATAACAATCCTCTTAAAGATTTCATCTGGCCTCTCTTTGACAGTAGCAAAAAATTATATTTGAATATACATGATACAATTGAAGTAAAGAGTGATCTGAATACGAAAAGTATTGAATTCTGGGATTCGTGGCTGCTCAAATACCGGAATAAATCAATTAATTTGCAGAAGAAGCACGAAGAATTATGAACCTTATTTCTAGTGCCACAATGTAGTATAAATTTGTTCACGATTTGAACTGATATTTTATTCTTTCCTTATCTAAAGAACCCTTATCAATACAAAATGATAACAATAAGTTCTGTAATATCGATTCACAACTAATCATTTTATTATTACTAAGTACACGTCAGTGTTAAATGATATCTTAATTTAGCATGTGTTAATCTCATAATGAACGGTTAGTAATCCGTCAAAATGTACAGATATATTACATTTGTTGTGTTACTTTTATTTAATGTATTTAATATAAAGTGTGATGTGGTTTTGGAAACCAAATTAGGCAAAGTTGCCGGTGTGAAAGTGTCGTCTGTATTAGAAAATGAAAACTTTTATTCATTTATGGGCATTCCATATGCTTTGCCACCAATAGATGATCTTAGATTTATGGTAAATAAATTCTACTGATATTACAATTGTACGAATTCGTGAGAAATAATAAATTTAGGGTTGTAATTGTTATAGTGTGTTAATCGGAACAAGTCATATTCAATTTCGTATTGGCAAATTCCATTTCCACATAAAAATCAGTTCAGTATTTTAAGATAACTTCAGTTTACTTTCAAGTAAAAGTTTAAACTGGTTTATGTTTTACTTAGTAGCAATTTAAGAAATGTTTTCGTATTTTAGTGATGTGATTTTAGCTATGTATGTGATCTTTCTATAGATCATATGTCATTTAATATAAATAAATAAACTAGCTAAAGATAAGGGTTAAAATATAGTTCTATTCACACAATAAAAAATAGATGACTAGATCAAATATGTAGGCAAACTTACAAAATGTTTCATAATTCTACTTAAATTTCTTGTGCCAATTTTCAGCCACCTAAACCTCATACTGGATGGAGTGACGTTTTACAAGCAGATACAGAACGAAAGCCATGTGCACAGTTTAATCATCCCATTCGACAAATTAAAAATGTTGGGTTCTGTGGTGAAGAAGACTGCTTGTACCTTAGCGTCCACACGCCGAAACTACCAGCCGAGAGTAACCCGAAACTGCCTGTCATGGTCTTTCTATACAATGAATTATTTAGACTCACTCATAACGCTTCCAAGGTATACGGTCCTGATTTTTTCATGAAAGAAGATGTAATTGTTGTTTACATTCAACATAGAGTCGGGTCATTAGGCTTTATTTCATTTGAAGATGACCTGCTACCTGGTAATAATGGCCTCAGAGATGTTATCCAAGCACTTAATTGGATCCAAGAAAATATAGAAAGCTTTGGTGGCGACACTGAAAGAGTCACGTTAATGGGTAACCAAGGAGGAGCAGTCATAGCTGATTTGTTGTTGCAATCACCAAAAGCAAAAGGATTGTTTCATAATGTTATTTTACAGAGTGGTACAGCGTTTCAGCCGTATATGTTGGGCAAGAACTCAAAACAAAGTGCTATTTCACTTAGTAAATTGCTTGAACGACAAGCAACATCTAGTGAATCTCTGATTGAGCGTCTATCATCCATCCCTGCAATGGAAATATCAACGCGCGAGGCCGATACAGTAGGAACTGATGATGCACGCCAAACACAAAAAGGAGTGCACCCATTTTCACCTGTAGTAGAACATGACCACCCAGAAGCAGTAGTTACTGAGTATCCAGAGACCGCAAAACTAGATATAGAAATCCCTGTAATGATAGGATATAACTCTAGAGAAGGAATTGATTTCTGCGAACGTCTTTTACGCAAGCCTGAATACCTGACCTTTGCTGACAGAGACTTTTTATTTGTATTCCCAATCAGACAAGACTATCAATTCGACATATTAAGCTCTCATTACGAAGCAGCGATAACTGAGATTAAAGATTTTTATTTCGATGAGAGTTACATCAAAGTAGGTAAACCAGGCGAGTATCTAGGGTATATTGGAGACATATTTTCGTTTTATCCTATAGATTACGCAGTTCGCAGATACGTGAATGAATCTAAGGCTCCCATATATTACTACAGCTTTGATTATGGGGGAGATTTAAATATGAGAAAGAATGCTATTATTGACGACGCGACGCTTATTGATGGGACGTGGGGAGCAACGACAACGGATGAACTCTGCTACCTATTTCTGTGCAAACCTATTAAAAAGAAATACAAAACAGTTTTGAACAACCAAGACTCTGAGGAATATAAAGTTTTAACAACTATGGTACGCTTATGGACAAACTTTGCTAAGTACGGGTAAGTTCATTAATTCTTTATAACGCCTCAACTTTTTCTCTTAAAGTACACTATATTATAACAACTATTTTTATTAAGACTACGTCACAGCTTATATTTTAAGTAAATCCATTTCTATTCTTCAATCTCTTACTCTAGGTACTATTATTTTTTATTTAAAATGCGGATTATTTCTCGTGCCTTTGCCTTTATGCGTGCCTACGTTATTTTTTTTTTCGAGAAAATATAGCAAAATTTCAATGATTTCAGGCCCATTTGTAATCGTGGTCAAACTTCGAAGAACAAAGCGTTTTATTCTGTCTTGTTGTAAAATAAAAATGAATAGGTTATTTTTTGCAGTGTTTGCTTAATCTTCTTTTATAGTATATTTTAAAACACATGATTATAAAGGGTTAATTTTAATTAACGCATCACCTCTTGCAGGCATCCTCTCCACATCAATTTCAACAACATTTGTTCTTCGACTTTTTATAAATCTTTATAAATAATACAAAAAAAATTAAATAAAAAAATGTTTCCTTCTATGCTGGACTGGAAGCGAAAGAAAAACATAGAATGTGCCAGCTGCTTCTCTTCCCGGGCATACTGTAAAAGTCAGTTAAGGGACCGAGGTGTTATGGGAGGCTTTTTTGTGGGCGATAGGCTGACCCCCTGTCACTGCAATAGTCTCTCTTCACTATTATAATGCCTCCTAATTTGTCAAACGTGACATCAGATGGTTTTATTACCTCTGGTGTTCTGCCTACCCCATACGGGATACAGCCGTGTAGTTATGTATGTATGTATTTGCTCCTTACTTTTGAAATAATTTTGTAAGAAGTACCTATTATTATTATGAAGCGATATTTTACTTCGCAAGGTGCGTGGCATACCTACGCTCATAGTAAATAGAGTTATGCCTCTAAACAGAGACTATAAATATTTTGTGTATGGGAAAATTAAAATTCTAAAAACTATTAATTTTAAAAAGTTGTAGAAAAAATGAATTTTATTGGGATTGATGTGGAGAGGCTGCCTGCAAGAGGTGATTCGCTAATTAAAATTAACACTGTATAGTTTTATTTTATTGTAAATTCAACAAAATTCTTCTTCGACTGGGCGAGTGTTGAGGTTTCATCTGAATTTTATTCACATACCTAGAAGGTTATCTGAAGATATAACACAAGCTGTAAACTTATGCTCTCAGATTAAAAAATCAATTAGATACATTTTATAATATATGACAACAAATACAACATAAATAGAACAATATTTATCTTGCTTCCAAATGCTTTGTGTAGTATGTAAAATAAATGTTTTTGTTACATTCAAACTCTGTCGAAGATATAAATCTAGACAAAGATATAAAGCCCCTACTATTCTATAAACAACGATGGATAAAGGTTCGATTGTTTTACTGTATTTTTATAGACAGGGAATTCTATGTGGGTATTCAAACGCTTTATCTACTAATCCACACGTTATATTCTAAATAGCTATTTAAATGAATGATAACTTAGTTCGCAAACTAGGCTAACTGAGCTACAACTATAATGAAATAAATAACGAACTTTTTCTAACATAAGCCGGTTCATAATTCTCTTTACCTGATTCGTACGATATTTGTTTTGTTTTTATAAAACTTTAGAGAACCTAAACCATTTCAGCAAAAGAAATATAACCAATAACTCAAAACAATGAACTCTACCATTTCAATGTACCGAAGCCAGCAGATCAAGCGTTACATTAACTGTCAAATTTCCCCAACCAATTTTAACTTAATGTTAAAATTAAAAAGGCTTAGAGTTCAGATTCAAGTAAAAATTTTTGATATTTATGTAACGCTTGATGCCTTCTGTACCATTCTAAGTTTTAATGGGAAATCGCCAAAAATGGTCACTGCGGAAGATCAGCGCTAGTTGTTTACAGCTAGCACATTGCTGAGCAGAGATCTTCTTGTTACAAAGCCCGCGCCACTTTTCAAATCGATTATTTTTTATTGTATGTGGTAATGTTAATTATTTCAATTATGTTTTTTTTGTTATAATATTGTTGTGGGTTTTTTGTTTGGTTTTTTTTCTTGGTGCACATAGCTCGCAGAACGGTTGGCCGTTTGACGCAATGGTCCGCTGGTGAATCGACCATCTGCCGGGCTAGCATGCGACCATCGATAAATACTCGAATCGACAAGATAAATATTACCCATGGATTTTATCCTATCATGCTAGCTAATTTGCGCACCTTAATAGATAAAACTACTTGATTCGATACCATGATTAAGCCCACAGAACCAAAGCTGTCATATTTATTAAAAAAACACATTATTATTATTATTACTGGGGGTTTTGGGACTATTTGAGCAGTCTTGTCCGCTCGTCACACTGCGACCTAAAAGATCTATTGTGTGAGTCCCAATTTATAACTAGCCGCACACTCCAATGGAGTCCAGGAAATTTAGGATTTTTCCTTACGGCGATGCTCCCAATCTCTTTTGGATCCAGCTCGTGCTTATCCAGGTGAGCGGAGCGCTTGTGCATAACTGCGGGGCAGTGGCACAGTAGGTGTAGAGGGGTTTCCTCTGCGCTTTCGCAGTATCTGCAGAGCGCCGTGTCAGTGAGACCCAGGTTGGACATATGCTTGTTTAGTTTGCAGTGTCCCGTTAGTGATCTTGCCACTGCGCGTAGTTGGGGTTTGTTAAGAGATACTACCGATTCTGTGTATGACTTGGAGTATCCCTCTATCAGTTCCCTTGAGTGTCTCATGCCTAGTGAAAGTTCCCAGAGGCTTTTGCTTTCTGAGAGGCACTGGGTGGTGAGTATTAAACGCGTCAGGCTCTTCGGGATGCCGCAGTATGGTTCTGGACCGTATCGGCAACCCATTGCTCCTGCCCTCGCGAATTAAAAAGCACATACTCTAATTGCTATATTCTAAGAAAATGTCGATAAAAGGCCCGATTTATCATTGTCGATGGTCGCATACTCAAAGTCACCGATAAACGATAAATGCGGGCAACGCAGGACCGATCGGTGTGGAGAACTTTGGGGGATGGCTTTGTCCAGGAGTCAGCGTCTCCTGGCTGAATTATGACCTCTAATAATAAACTCCATCTAAAACTAATCTCAACTATCATAAAAAAAACTCCAAAAATACTAAATGGATTATCATACAGCTTTAACCAATGGACTGTATAAAGGTTATTTTGTTTACATTTTCTATTGAATGAATTTAGACCAGTTGCAGACGATGATTGCTGAAAATATTGAAATGAAACATACTGACTGGATGTTTTACTTTGCTGTCCGCGAGAATAATATGACCCACATTATTCTCACGTTAGCTTCAATACAAGCTTTCCACCAAATCTTTCCACCTTAGACCACATCTAAATACTTTTAGGATCGATATAATCTACAGCGTTAAAATAAAAGATCGCGTATACGTAAACTCGACATTCGGTGTCTGTAGAGACCTCATATCGAATCTTTTTTTTTTTTTATAAGTGACTAAACCCGCGTTTGACCTCAATCTCACCTGATGGTAAGTGACGATGAGGTCGAAGATGAAAGCACACGGGTTTAGGAAGGAACTGGCTCTTTATACAATATTGCCGGAACACATTACCGCCGGAGCGGTAACATTTGGCGGCAGACTTTATATAAATTTATATATTATATCAAGTATATATAAAGGCTAGCCAGGCGGACCCAGAAGGGATCCTACCACCAAGTTGAAAATCTTTTGTTGATCATTATGAATCGTAAAACTTTAGACACTAATGGTGAGTACAGATTGCTGTGGAACTAGTAATGTAACATTCTGCGCACAACACGTCCTAATGGTGCGTACAGTACGCACCAATATACGCAACTTGCACAGAATGTTACATTACTAGTTCCATTACTGCAATCTGTACGCACCGTAACAAAATTAAGGATCGTTGCCGTGGGTTTCGTATACAAATAGCCAAGCTTAATACCAAAAGTTCCATAAAATTTACTTAAAATTTTCAAAAACAAAGTTCTTATTCGATTACCTTCATCTTGAATTTTAACACCGTTATACAATCTATTGCCTATCCCGCACTATTGTAGGTAGGCACTTAAGTTTTTAGCTTATATTTACCAAGAATCTGTTTATGATTTCAGGAACCCAACTCCTAAAGATGAGGAGTTCGTATGGAAACCAGCTACTAAAGAAAACAAGGAGTGCCTCGTGATCAGTGATAACCCACAAATGCGCAACAATCTTCATGAAGATAAAGTTAGGTTTTGGGACGACTTCATGGCTAAGTACCGGGAACTTGCCATAGATGGCGTGGTCAAAGATATAAAGGATGAACTGTGAAAAATATAAAATAATTTAAGTTTGTTTTTCTTCTTTCTCACTCACGTGGTCTCAACGGCGTAAATTTTTATAAAATTGGGTTTCTGGATAAACATAGTCATAGTCTCAAGATTTAAACTAAAAAATGGAATAGGTATATTCAGAGATAAATTCTTATTGCCATTAACCTTAAAATAATGATGTTAAGATATTAAAAATAATCGTAAATTTGGGCGGTCGCTTTAAGCGATTTCTTCCAGGCATCCCGAGATGACTGCCATCAAACAAAAAACAAACTCATACATACATATATAACTTCACGACTGTATCCCTAGTAGGCAGAACGCCACAGGCTATTAAACAATCCGATGTCAAGTTTGACTAAGGAGGTATTGGTATGCTCATGGAGAGAGACTATTGCAGTGACAGGGGGCCAGCCTGTCGCCCAAACTGTCAATAAAACCTGTCCCTTAACAGTTTGCTCGGGGAGAGAAGCAGCTAACACATTCTATGTTTTTCTTTTGCTCCCAATCCAGCATGGAATATAATATACCTATATACCCAGTAACCCTGTATAAAGGGTTAATTTTAATTAACGCTCACCTCTTGCGAGCAGCCTCTCCACATCAATCCCAACAACATTTGTTCTACCACTGGGAAGAGGTGATGCGCTAATTAAAATTAACCCTGTATATGTATTATTATTCCTTGTAATTAATCCAATTCTGATTTCTCCTATTGCGGTTAAAACCCTGATAATATATAATCTTGTATTCAAAAAGATTATCATGCTGATAACCAAGATTTTTCGTTAGACCTGGCAAATTATCTTGCTATTTCACTTAGTCATCCGCGTAGGTTGACATGTCTGACGAGACTCACGATGCATTGTAATAGTATATTATGTAACAAGTGAGCTAAGTTGCTAATTACAGTCGAGGCTGTGATTTGAGCCTGAGCTGCAGGCGAGGGCTTAATAATGAGCCGAGACTGTAATTAGCAACGCTCACGAGTTACATACGACGTTTTTCAACACACTTGTGAGTAAAAGACAGACATACGTGATCATAAAATTTATTTGAAGCAGCTGTTAGCTGCTGCGCGTCAGTAGCCCTGCCCCATTACACGTACACACGCTATTGTTGCTTGGAGGCGCTGTGCGGCGACCGCGGGCCGCTGCTGCTGCACGCGCGCCGCCTGTCCGCGCGCCGCCTGGCCGCTGTGCCTGCTGTGCCGCCTGTCATCACGCCGCGCCGCCTGGACGCGCGCGCTCATACATTTAATGTATAACCCGGATCAATAAAATATGCTCTGTTTACTCGCATGTAATTTGCACTAAGGTACAATTCAACTTTGTAGGATTCATTATATTATGCACTAGGGTATAATATATTATGCACGCGTGACTTATAGCCCAGTTTATAGTTCTAAAATCAATAGAATAAGGCTCACTTTACGAGCAAGTGTGTTGAAAATTATTTAAACAACATGGGTTCTAGTAACTAATAAATAAACTATAGGTACTGATTGTTAAATACACCTTTATTATGTTTCAAAGAGTTCAGTTAAAGTACGGATTTTCCAAAGAATCTTGTAATGGGTCATATAATTCAAAAAGTCAAAATAATTCTGTTGACTTACTTAGCTTAAATTATGACTGAAAAAAATCTGTACGCAAAACGCATATTTTCCGTTTTGATCAGTATGATTTCCTTTACGATTTCAGTTCATTTTCCTTCTTCGTAGAAGTTACAGCCGACACATTCATAGGGGTACTGATTTCAAAAGAGAGTTTTCAATTTAAGATAAAACAAGAATAACCTGTTCCATTTATTCACATTAGATAGCGCTCATGCCAGAGCATTTTCTCAAAAAAGGGGAAAGAAAATATACACACCGGCACAATTAGCGGAACACAAAAAAGCAGGATTTTAAAATCTTTTACTTGAGGAACTGGCCAGTTATGATATTTTTTTAATTTATTGTCAAATTTGAAAATAGAAAATTAGATGACATACACTTTTTTCATTCATTTGTTTTATTTTCCCGAACAATACGTGTTGTCAACTTGTTCGAGTAATAACTACGTAATTGTAATTTTTTTGAAAAATTGCACTTAATGGTTTTTTATAAATTTGTTATTCTATAGGCAATTTTGTTTATTAAAAGCTCTTTATTATGCCAGACTTAACATCACTGGAAATCATTAGGGCTGATGAAATGGCCATACCTACAGATCGATTGCCTCAAGGCTTCGTCGACCATTATCAACGATTCATCGCAGGAGGAGAGGTTAAGGTAGAAAAAGATGTACGAGATGACAGTTTTTTACAACTTGGAGTTCGTAGGAATACGCGATTAACGGCTGTACAAGCTCGAAATGAACTGGAAGACGTTCGAGGAGTACGAGTAAGTGAGCGTACAGTTCGCAGGAGATTTGAAGAAGTTGGTTCAGGGTCGTATATACCTGCCAAAGGCCCAAAACTTGAGAGACGTCACCGCGTAAACCGATTAAGCTATGCGCGAGAACATCGTCATTGGGATTTGAACGAATGGCAGCAGGTTCTCTTTACTGATGAGTGCAGAGTTCTTTTAACTTTTTTTTATTTTTTGTGATGGTTCATAATCATCTAAAAATTTCACTTATTTCAAATTTCTTTATTTTTCAATAAAATATAACGAAGACTTTTCAAAGTCGTTGTTAAAAGATTTTAATCAATTTGTTATTTTGTGTCTAATTACATTTTCGTCAATAATATGCGTTATTATCTCATAGTCTCACTTTTTTTTCTGTTCCGCTAATTGTGCCGGTGTGTATATAAGAAAAAGCTACACGACAAGAGTCATCTTCGCTCGTTAAAGTTAACGTATTAGTCCGTGTAGGGTGGGCTTTGAATAGCCTTACCACCCCTGTGTAACCTTGTCACAAAAGGGGGGTTATCCGGATGGCGAATATACAAAGGCTATACTATTTGAGTCACGAGTCAGACTCTAATAGAGGAGCTTTTGTTTATGCTTGTTTATGCTTTTTTACTCGACAATACCTAATCGAACTCAGTAAAAAAAATTACTGAAATGGATTAGCTTTTTGTTCTATATGCGAATTATGACAGGACAAGTGAAACGACCAATAGCTGGCTAAACACTGATTTATTGTACGATTGACCTTAGCTCTTATATGGCGGTACGCACACATACATAACATACCTCCCCTTAGTACAATAATTAAATTAACACCTTATCACTAAACTATAAATAAACTATTATTTAAAAATACTTTTTATAATTGACCGTAGGACGATCACGTAATAATCTCTGTGGCACCTGTGCGGTGGCACCGCTGACCTGAGTCTCACTCTGAACATCGGGCTGGGTTTCTGCTTCTTGGAACTCATCCCCGGAGTCATCATTGTCCGCATCGCTCATGTAGCTTGAACTAGCTAGCTGTTCGTTCTGCAATTCCTGTTGAGGAATACTCTCAACCTCTCCCTCCCTTGTCAGTGGCGGCGTGTTTGGTTCGAAGATTTCAGCTCTCCGAGCTTTAATTGGAAGCACGCGATCACATATGGAGAGTTCAGGGTCACATTCTTGGGGGAGCTCAAGTGGTTCAAGCATGTCCGTGACAGCAGGCCCTTGAGAGACCGTTGACGAGGTAGGCGGCGTTTGTAGCGCGGTTGATCGCGTCGTCATCGGCGGCGGCGGCGGCGGCGGCGGCTCAGGTGACAGCGGCGGCACACAATCTAGCAGGGCTGCACTTGATTGTTGCAACTGAGTTTGATTATTGTGTGATGGCCCCTTATACATCATTAGTTGGTTTATGTGTCTCTTATGACACTCTGAGTTTTCTAAATCTTTAATTAAATATAAAACTTTTCCAATTTTATTTAGCACAATGCCTTTACCCCATGAATAACTATTTTTATTAACATATCGTTTGTAAAGTATACGATCATTAATGTTCAGTTTTCTTTCTAATTTTCTTTTTTTAGATTGCATACACTGTTGATTTTGTACAAATTCGGTAATAGAAAACGGTGACGAGGGTGACGATGGCTTTGGGTTAATTAGATCTAACCGTGACCTCAACTTGCGGCCATACACTAACTGCGCAGGGGACAGCCCCGTAGCGGAGTGAACTGAGTTACGATAGTCCATCAAATATTTTAATAACTGTAATGAAGCATTTTTCGCGGTTTGAGTAGACAGAAGACAAGATTTAATTCCTTTTTTGACAACTTTTACAAAACTTTCGGCTTGGCCGTTACTAGCTGCATGATAAACCGGTGATGTTAAATGTGCAATCCCGTTTGATTCACAAAACAATTCAAACTCTCGAGAACAAAAAGCTGTGCCATTATCACTTACTATTGTTTTCGGAATTCCGAACCTAGCAATAAAGTCACATAGCTTTGCAATAACAGCGGCAGACGACGTAGCCGTATTCATGTTATAAACTTCTACCCATTTAGTATGGGCGTCTACTGCCACCATATAAACACAACCCTTGATCGGACCTAGGAAGTCGATATGTATCCTACTGAAAGGGCTAAATGGATACTGCCAATGAGCGACTGAAACTCGCGGGGGCGAGGTACGTAATTGTATACAAATATCACATGAACCTATCATATTTTCTATGGCTTGATCGATTCCGGGAAACCAAAATCTCGAACGCGCTTCGGCCTTGGTTTTAACTATGCCTAAATGTGAGGTATGCAGTTCTCGTAAAACTATTTTGTATAAGTTTACTGGAATAACAACCTTGTGGCCTCTCATAACGCATCCATTTTCGAAAGATAACTGTGATCTGCATAGGAAAAATGGTTTTAATCTCGAGTCATTAACTTTCGGCGGCCATCCATTAGTAATATATTCAGTGACTTTCCTTAAGATATAGTCGTTTTTGGTCTCCTCGCGTAACTTATCGAGTGTCACTGGCATACTACCGTCGACTATAAAACACACATAAGTCGCGCGGTCGTAGGCTACCTCGCAATCGCAGCAAGTGCACTGTTCGGTGCACGCGCACTCATGCACCGCGCGCGGCAGGCTGGCGCGAGATAAATAATCAGCGCAGTTGTCCGCGCTACGCACATATTCTATTTTATAATTATAACTACTTAAAAACAAAGCATACCTTTGCAATCTATTTGCCGACATTGCTGGTATCCCTTTATGTGGTCCAAAAATAGACAGCAAAGGTTTGTGATCCGTTCGTAGTATAAAAGGTATGGAACGGCCGTACAAATATTGATGAAACCTTCGCACGCCATAAATAATGGCGGTTGCTTCTTTTTGTATCTGAGCATACCGCTTCTCGGCTGTGTTCAAGGTACGCGACACAAAGGAAATAGGCCTTTCTAGCCCATCTTTACCTACTTGTGAAAGGATAGCCCCTAGTCCGCTTGGGGACGCATCTACAGTTAATATTATCGTTGCGTTTGGATCAAAATGAGCAAGAACCTGATCCGAAGTAATTATTTTTTTTATTGATAAGAAAGCCGCATCATGGTCTTTGGTCCAATTCCAAGAATTATTCTTTTTGAGTAACTCATAGAAGGGACTGAGAACAGTAGATGCGTTTGGAATGAAATTTCTATAATAGTTAATTAGTCCTAAAAATGACTGTAACTGATTAACATTGTTAGGAACAGGTGCCTCAACCATCGCTTTTACTTTTTCTGGAGCTTTCTTTAAACCATATTTTGTTATGATATAACCTAAATATGCAACTTCATCCTGAAAGAAACTGCACTTTTCTTTTTGCAAGGTTAAGCCTGCGTCCTGTAGCCGGGTCAGTACAGCGTCCAGTCTTTCCAGGTGTTCCTGCCTATCCTTTCCAGTTACTAAAATATCGTCCAACAGACATAAAACTCCATCTATTCCCGACAACACACACTCGATAGCGCGTTGAAATATTGAAGGCGCGCTGGCTAGGCCAAAAACTAAACGTGTGTACCTATATAATCCACGGCTAGTATTATTGGAAGTAATGTTTTTCGACTGTTCCTCTAAAATTAATTGGTTATAAGCCATAGATAAATCAAGTTTGCTATACTGTTCGCCCCCGTGAAGCTTAGAAAACAGATCGTCGGTGGTCGGTAGCGGGTACTGTTCGACTAATAACTGTTTGTTAATACTAACGGAGTAATCCGCACAAAGTCTGATAGAACCATTTCGTTTTAAAACTGGAACTATAGGAGAAGCGTAGTCAGAGTACTCGATCGGTTCTAAAATACCTAAATCGACCAACCTATCGATTTCTTTCTCCACCTGTTTACGTAACGCAAACGCTACCGGGCGTGCCTTACAAAAAACCGGTTTGACATCGTCCTTTAGTAATAATTTTATTTTGTATTTGTTAAATGTACCTAGCTTGTCTGAAAATAGATTCGAATATTTTTTTTGAATGTTTTTAGTAATAAGATTCGAATCCGCCAAATAATTTATGGGCATTAACTGTAAATTAAACAGGGATATAAAATCTCTTCCTAGTAGCGGCGGGCCACCGTCGCGAACGACGTAAATACGCAATAAGTGAGTTTGTTCCAAATATTGCACTGGTACCCGTATAGTTCCTAAGCAAAGAATATTTCTTCCATTGTATGTCTTTAGCTGTTTATAAGTACTTGATAATGGCACAGTTTTAAAATTTGTTTTATAAAACAGATCCGATACAACTGTAACCGCCGAGCCGCTATCAATTTCAAACTTTAATGGTAAATTATTAATCACAACCGTTTCTATCATGGGTTCTCCCTTCAACGAACGTATATAAAAGAGCTTACCGTCATCATCTGCATCATCCTCACCCTTGTCACCGTAATCCACCTGCACATAATTCACCTTTGAACACATTTTTCGCAGGTGGCCTTTCACATGACACTTTTTACAAGTAAAATTTGCATATTTACAATCGGCCGCTCTGTGATTAGTATAACCACATACACTACACTTCACTTTCTTAGCACTATCACTTTTGCTATTCTTCGTGATGCTGAATAGTTGATTCCCCGACGTAGACAAGCTGGTGCCTGGCACGGTCGCGGCGGCTGCGGCGGCGCGCGCGCAGCTCATGCTCTCCGCCAACTCCACGACCTTGGCCAGCGTGAGGTCAGCCAGGTCGTGCGTATACAGCTTTTCCTTCTCTCGTCCAGGGAGCATGCCCATTATAAACTTATCGCGTAGCGCTTCTTCAACATTCAGGAAACCACAGTTCTCAGTCAAGCCGCGAAGTCTTGCGGCCCACTGAGGGTAGGTTTCTCCAGCTAGTTGAGCGGCTGCGTAGAAGTTGTGGCGCTCACCAAATCCCACACTTTTAGGGCTAAAGTGTTTGTCCAGGAGTAGTAGAAGTTCTTCATAGGGTACTTCGTTAACGTCTTTAGGCAGCGATAAGTCCGTTGCCAGTTTATAAGTACCCTCCGAGAGTGCGCTGAGTAGGATCGCTTTTCGCTTTGTTCCCGTCTTATCCGTCGACACATTGATGTCATTCGCAATAAAATATTGATTTATGCGGCCTTTGTAGGTTTTCCATGTCTGGATGTTATGGTCGAAACTATTTAATATACCAAATTGAGACATTTTATATTATTTTAAATAGCACACGCGGGTAACTCGTCGCCAAAATGTTCTATATGCGAATTATGACAGGACAAGTGAAACGACCAATAGCTGGCTAAACACTGATTTATTGTACGATTGACCTTAGCTCTTATATGGCGGTACGCACACATACATAACACTTTTGCTCTTGTAATTTTCAAAGAAATGCAAAGACAAAACCTAGTACTGTATAATACATATTCACTCAAATAGATAAGCTTTTGTCAAGAAGAAAAGTAGGTATATCTTTGTTTGATATACATTGCGATGAAAGAGATAAGCTACGAGAAGGGCTCCCGCACCGGAAGGCGGAGACGGTACGATTAGGTGCGACGAGGAGCGCAGCGAGGAGGAGCATGTTAGGTTGCATATAGTTACACACGTGCGCGAGCCGAGCGAGCGAAGCGAGCGGTGCCGCGGCAGCGGCCGGCGAAGCGCCATAAACCTGGTCAGCTATTATAGTCAACCCTGGACAATCCCGACATGGTCAAAAATCAAAAGCTAAGTCATCAAAATAACGATGGTCATAATGCATGCACATTTTATTCCTATCTTTAAAATCAGCCATTTAAGTATAAAACTGAAGTTAACGATCGGTAAATATTGGTATCAAATGGTATAGCATTTGTTGCTGCAATGTTACATTGAAGTTCTCTCACAAAGTCTACACGACTTCGGTCAATTTCTGTACTAGAATAGATTAGGGTTTGGGCAAGTTTTTGTCATACAAAAGCTAATCCAGTTCAGTTCGCACTTTTACTCTAATGGTATAGACTTTGTAAATACGCATCCGGATGACGCCCCCTTGGTGGAAAGTCCACTGACCAGCGACAACGCCGACAACCATTCATATAAAATCAACTGCCAAATATAATCACCATCGGTGATGTGTTCCAGCAATCCTACTAATATTATAATTGTGAAAGTGTGGATGAACAAAAGTAGTCTACTAAATAAATATGGCTAAGTCATTTATAACTCTTCTTGCACGATTTAATCGACGTACAACGACATCTATCGAACAAAAGCAAACTAAAATTTTGTATATTATAAATGTGAAAGTTTCGATGGATGGATGTATGCAAGTCTGGATGTTTGTTCCTCTATCACGGCAAAACGGCTTAGTGGATTTGGATGAAATTTGGCATAGTTTGAAAGTTTAAAGTCTGGAAGTAAATAGGCTACTTTTTTCTCGAAATTCCCGAAGTAATATAAAACGAAACCGAATTACAAACTACGGCCCGGGGCGGCTGATTGTGGGAAAAAAGCGTCGGCCGACATCACCAAATATTTTAAGCGAATATTCATGCATCCGTTAACTCCAATTAAAAACAATTAATATATATATTTTTTTAATTTTATATAAACAATGTGAAAAAAATACATTCAATATAAGCAAAATCAAAATACATTTTGAGACAAAATTACCTATAACGAGTGTAATATTTCGAGTGTAAGTGATGAAAATATTTCAGTTATTATATACTGGCTTATTTTTTTCTAGCTGTGCCCGCGGCTCCGCTCGCGATAATTTCGGGATAAAAAGTATCCTAAGTTACTTCTAGTACCTCTCATGATTCGTCGAGTAGTTTTTGCGTGAAAGCTGAACCACGCTTTCATATTTATAATATTAGTAAGGATAAGGATTGACATTTTATAATATTTGACAATTAATTGTTTAGATCACTTTCACATGAGGCTTAAGTATCTAAAGAACGAAAATACTTCAGCGCAAAGCTTCCGAGTAAACTATATTGAAAGTCGACCCGTCCGGCACGTGAACATGAAGATTTCTAGAACTGCTAACCCGGGAAAGAGCGACGTATAACTGACCATGCGAGAAACAACTGACACCGAGATCTAGTCCAGCAACACGAAAAGTCTGCCCTTGAGCCTTATTAATTATCATTGCAAAACACAGCGATACTGGGAATTGCGTTCTTTTAAATTGTAATGGAAAATTATTTGTTATTATGGGAATTCTGGGAATAAAGACAGTTTCTCCTGCACCGCAACCTGTTAAAATTTGAGATATCCAAATAGAATTATACCCAGAAATATGTACAACTTACAACACAAAAAGAAATGAAAATAAAGCTGAAACGCCTGTGCAATGCTATCTACCTATACCTACTTCACTTAAAAATAAATACCTATAACTACAATAATTAATAAAAGTACCTACGCTTTTACTTAAAAAATACAAAAAAAACTGTACATAAATTAGCCAAAATTTGGAATTTGGCCGAATATTTAACACTACCAAAACAACTAATACCTATTTTATAAAATAACAACGAAAGAAATTCAAAAATTTAAAGACTAAAAGTCGCGCTGATAAGCACTGTTTATAATATCAATTATTGTCTGTCAATAAAGTCGAACGCTCTGAACGCATCAACAGTAGCGATGCGCAATCCAGATCTTCGATCCGATTGTAGGGATCGGATCGGATCGTAATACGACGATCCGATCCGCAGATTGGATCGCATGCCAACGATCCGATATCAAGAAAATCGCATGCAAAAAAGCAAGACACCATTACATTTTTACTAATTTATATATAAACTAAGCATGCCCTTGTAAATATTAACAATCAGGGTTCGAAAAAATCGAATTTTTATACTAATCGAATAAATCATGATAATTATCAAGGAAAAAATCCATTGATAAATCGGATAAGTATCTTAACCAATCCTATCAGTTTTTATTAACAAAACGTCCGCACATCTGAGATTATCGGAGACAATGAAATAGAAACTAATCAACTCGTACTTATGTTTTCTTACTTACCTACCTACACAGTCAGATTATAATAAAATGTAATAAGATGCTCGTATATCTACCCGCAATAGACGCCACCGCCGCCGCCAAATTTGGAACGAAACGTAAACAAAAGATCAAGTTCGGTCCTAACAAAATCGTGAGTGGTATATGTAGGTAGGTATAAACCGCCTTAATTCATACACGATCCAAGCGATTCGATTTTCGAACTTTTGTATCGATACGCCAAAAAATCGCATGGTCTCGATCCGATCCAAAAACCGTTAGATCGTATGGCTTCGATCCGATTTTCCAAAAGATCGGATCGGATCGGATCGGCGCATCCCTAATCAACAGCCAAATACCTATTGAATGAATTATAAAGCTTGCGCTCGGCTCCCGTCTTTTTATACCCTACCGCCGGCGGCGCCGCGAGCCGCGTCGAGCGCGGCAACCGTTACGCAAAAATAATCCTTATATCATTCAGTATTCACGCGCGATGGGTTATTAGCGTATTTCATGTATAAGTTTGGTGTTTCTATACCGATTTCTATGATTCTTTTTTTATTGAATAGGTAATAATGTTATTTTTTTTTAATTAGGGATCAGTGAGAGTATTTTAAACGTAAGAGTAAACAAATATAATCAGAAAGCTCCAAACTGCTTAACTATCGGCATTTACACGTGTTATTGTGAGCCAACCATAAAATATAGACATATACTGTTGTGGAATATTTTTTATATAATTTTATGAAGAATATTTCTGCCATACATGATTTCTATGTAGCTTTAACCATTAAGGCTGCACACGCGACGGAAGCTTAAAAAATGAAGTAATTTCTCCCGTTTTCCCAACATTTCCCTTCACTGCTCTGCTCCTATTGATTGTAGCGTGATAATAAGTATACTATAACCTGCCCAGGAGTATGAAGAATAATTTTACCAAGTTTCGTTAGAATCCGTCGAGTAGTTTTTGTTTCTATAAGGAACATATTACATATAAGCTTATTGCTTATTACGCCTATATATTAACATATAAGCTTATTACGCCTACACCCACTCGCGACTTAGTTATGGGGTGACCTTGTGGGGAAACAGCACTGATGCACATGAGCTTTTTATAATTCAAAAAAAATGCAATTAGAATAATTACCAACATAGGACAAACTGAAAGCTGTAAGCCACACTTCCAGAAACTAGGAATTCTAACTCTGACCGGTATTTATATATTGGAAATGTGCAAATTCGTACGAAAACATCCCTCCCTATATTCTATATTGAAAGAAACGCCTCGACAGTATTCACTAAGACCTAGTAGAGCAGCAAGACTAGTGTGTCCATCATCAAAATTGACAATGCATAATACAAGCCCATTTATAATGACAATAAAAATATTTAATCATATTCCACCTTACATAAGAAATGAACAAATATATAAAAAATTTGTAAATTCACTGAAATTATTTTTAGTAAATAAATCATATTATAATCTAAACGAATTTTTTAACGATAAACAAACATTGACATAATACAATATAAAGTTGAACATTAATATTAAAATAAAAATAATAAATAATACCACATATGACTACATATAAACAATAAAAATAACATTACTACAAGACTATCAAATTAAAGGTTAATCTATCTATCTTCTATCTATCTATCTATATCTATATCTATCTATCTATATCTATCTATCTATACTTATAATAAATCTGTAGAGAGGTCAATTCTGTACATGAAATATTTTTTCAAAATAACTATCAGGGGGTGATTAGTGATCGATACTGATGCCAAAAATGCAATCAGTAAAATTTTTGTCTGTCTGTCTGTCTGTATGTTCCTTATAGAAACAAAAACTACTCGACGGATTTTGACGAAACTTGGTAAAATTATTCTTCATACTCCTGGGCAGGTTATAGAATACTTATTATCACGCTACAATCAATAAGAGAAGAGCAGTGAAGGGAAATGTTGAAAAACGGGAGAAGTTACTTCATTTTTTAAGCTTCCGTCGCGTGTGCAGCCTTAATGGTTAAAGCTACATAGAAATCATGTATGACAGAAATATTCTTCATAAAATTATATAAAAAATATCTCACAACAGTATATATCTATATTTTATGGTTGACTCACAATAACACGTGTAAATCCCGATAGCTTAGCAGTTCGGAGCTTTCTGATTATATTTGTTTACTCTTACGTTTATAATACTCTGACTCATCCCTAATTAAAAAAAATTAACATTATTACCTATTGAATAAAAAAAGAATCATAGAAATCGGTATAGAAATACAAAACTTATACATTAAATACGCTAATAACCCATCGCGCGTGAATACCAGGCCTGGCTCACTCCGCGCGGTACATCCGTTATTTACCTACAGCGAAGAGCTTCACCGGCGCATTTCGAATGGGTCGTGTGTCACGCGCGCTCCCGTCGTCGGGACGTTGTAGATACCTACCTACCTAATAGCATTTACAGTAATTCTATGATCGAGGTCGCAAATAGTATTTAAAAATGGACATAAAAAGAAACAAATATTCAATTAGGTTATATTTAAATTTGATTATGTTCAATTTAGCAAACAAAACATAGTTAGTATTACTAACTATTCGTCGTAACTTTTTTTTCATTTTGTACTTTAGGTAAGTAAGTTGAAACAATATTTTTTACAAAGGTAGAATAACAGTAATATCTACATCGGTAGATAGTACTTAATTACAAATAAGGAGATTAATTATTCTTCACTAGGCAGCAACCCTAACAGGGTAAGAAAAGATAAGAGGCATGCGATAGAAAGAGACAAAACTTCTAGGTATATAAATTTGCAGGTACGTAATGCTGTGCGAGCTGAATTCCACCGTATCGCGTCGTAGCAAGACTCGAATTTATTTAGATCTTCTTGCGTAGTAATTCTTCTGTACCAACTATTACTTATTCTGTGGTGAATACTGAATGATATAGGGATTATTTTTGCGTAACGGTTGCCGCGCTCGACGCGGTTCGCGGCGGTAGGGTATAAAAAGGAACAAGCGTTACATTACCTGTCAAATTTCCCCAACCAATTTTAACTTATTATCGAGGGCATAGAGTTCAAATTCAAGTAAAAAATTTTGACAGATTTGTAACGCTTGATGTACTGCCTTCTGTACATACAGAGATAAAATGGAAATCAAGGTTTTGTTCATTTCATGATCGTTTCTGCCTGTTGGAAGTCAGAAACCGTAGATTTCTTCGGAATAAAAAGTAACGTATGTGTTAACTACTATACCAAATTACATTAATATTGGCTTAGCCGTTTGGCAGTGAAAAGCAGCCATACATAACTATAGGTAGTATTGTATGTACAGTGATAATGGCAGAATGGATGGATTTTGCTATTCTTTCACACAAAAACTACTTAGCTTTACCTAGAATAACAATAAGCTAAGTATAATTAATGAAGATATTGCATGAATTAAGTAAAATTGAAGGCATTAAATAAAACACTTTTTAACCGGATTAATGGCGTATAATTTATATTTTACATTTTAACTCGACGTTTCGTGTCTTTGCAGACCCCGTGGTCACGAGCGACTGTTAAAATTTAAAATGTAAATATACGCGGTAAATCCGGTTAAAAAGTGTTTTGTTTAATAGTCATACATAATAGTTATCGCGAAAACTTAAGGCGACATATTGAAAAAATGCATTGACTTTCATCGCAAACTATGAGGATAAGACAAGACGAGTGGATCTGACATTTTGATATGTGTAAATTCATATCTTTATCTATACTTTGCTTGCTCAAAAACATGATTTGATGATTTTGACTCGATAGTTTTATTTTTCGAAAACACGTCTAAAAACATACTTTTGTTAAAATTACTACGTAAGTTATGCAATCCATATGCTTAGAATTTACTTAAATTCAATCTTCACATTATTGTTCGGACTTTGGTTGCTCAAAATTTACATAGCATTTACCGTTATTTTTTTATCGATCTTTGAAACGATTTCAGTGTCTGAGCGGTGTCGATGGTGGCGATTTCTATGCAATACGCGACCTTATGTCGGCGTGTTAAGGTGCTAAGATTTCAAGAAAAAACATTTTGACGTGTCGTCTTAAGACAATATTAAAATTTAAGGCTCTTCGGCACCCGATTTGTTTATAACGCTATGTGCCTTTGTAATGTACCTAATAGATAGTTACCTACCTATATTTGTGGTAAGGAGTTATACATATTATATAGGCGAAGATTCTTCATTTTTATTTTTGTTATTAAAGATAGTTAGGACCTTGGAAAAGAAAATAACCTACTCGAAATACTAATTCAATACAGACGAATTCGTGGGCATCATCTATGTAATACCTACCTACCTACCTGTACATTTTCACAAAACCTAGGTGAAACTGCGGATCACTGCTTTGTTGTAAGTTGCATGTGCGGATCACAGTTTTTGAAGTAATTCTGTCTGTTTACCTATCAGTAACGCTTTCACAGCTAAACTACTGAGTCGATTTTGACGAAATTTAGAATAAGGTAAGTTTTAACTTCAAAGAGGATATAATAATAGTATTTATCCAACTCTAATAAACGGTATCCACGCGGGCGAAGTCGCGGGTCACAGCTAGTTAAATATAAATAGTGAAATCTTAATAATTATTTATAAAAAAAAAGTAAATACTACAAATATATTATTGACTTAATAATAAAATCAGTAAAAATAATACATTTATTAAATTAATCTAGCCACAATATTTAATTAACAACTCTTACTTGTACTTTTGTTTAATCGCGAATTAAATGTTTTGATTTTTATTTAAAATCCAAGATTAAGTAAAAACCAAGGGAATCCTACTCTTTCATTGCCATACCTAAACTAGGTTCATAATTTTACATGTTACTATTGTATAAACTCCGATCATTGTAACTCTGTACCTACCACCTGTATTATTATGGAAAGCAATAAATAAATAAATAAATAAACATACAGACAGACAGACAGACAAAAATTTTACTGATTGCATTTTTGGCATCAGTATCGATCACTCCCCTGATAGTTATTTTGAAAATATGTTTAATGTACAGAATTGACATCTCTACAGATTTATAATAAGTATAGATAGATAGATAGATAGAAGATAGATATAGATAGATAGATTGGACCTGCATCTACTGAGAGGTTATAGAGTAGGCAAAAACAAAAGGTTATTACAATAGTACAAACCCCCAAAAAATTGCCGTTTTTCAGTTCTTCACTTTTCAACCGACTTCCAGTATTAGGAGGATCTCAATTCGTCTGTATGTTTTTTTGTGTCTTTGTTACACGATATTTCGGACAATTATGAATCGATTTTGAAAATTCTTATTTCATATGATAGAGGATACTTCATAGTTGGTCTCATATAAATTTCATCGAAATCGATTTAGTACTTCATGGAAAATTTCAAAATATGTCTGAATTCGGAGACGTTATACTTCAGCCAAAGTTTTAACGTGAAGTCGGTTTTTAATGCTCTGCATTCGTTAATTATTAGAATTTTGAAGTAGACACCTATTTTTTACTAGTTTTAGTATGAAATTTAAAAAAATCGCTGTCTACATAACTGTTTTTTGACGTTACCATGTACCTACATGAATAATTGATGAATTCATGAAATGAAGCACAATAGCCTAAAATAACGTCAAAGGACCGCATGTTATGGTCTTACAAGCACTATTCTCATTTAAAGTTAAACTAAAATTTAATTTTAGTTTAACTTTAATTTAATCTGTGTAACTATGTTGGTGTACAATAAAGAGTTTTATTATTATTATTATTATGTATGCTTACAGCTACACGCCTTTCGGCGGAAAGACCCGACAATTTGACCAGTCGGTCGGGGATCAGGGCAAGAGGGACAGAAACCGGCGAACTATTCGGGCAGTATCCAGCAAAACCGCTCTTTGCATGCGTGCTGGAAGCGAACCACCGCCGAATCCCAGCCTTTCAAGGTTTCTGCCCAAAGTGGCTGGGGTCAAACCGTTTGCGGATATTACAACCGGGATGATTTCGGTGGACACAACTTCCCACATTTCGGTCACCTCGTGTGCAAGGTCCAAGTACTTGCGTTGCTTTTCGGTCTCGGCCTTCACGAGGTTCTCGTCATGTGGTATAGTTATGTCCACCAAAAACACCTTAGACGACGATCGGTCCATTAACACGATATCAGGTTTATTCGCTAGAATAGTCCTGTCCGTGATAATGGGCCGATCCCAGTAGAGTTATTATTATTATTATTATTATTAAAACTTCGTACCTAAAATGTGTCTCCTGAAAAAAGTCCTAGTAACTTATTGTGCGTATATCATAATGAAGGAAATTATTCAAACTATCCAGCAAGGTATAATACTTGGATATAAACTTAACTATTGTAAGGAAAAATGCTGGTTGACAAATAATAATAAATAATAAATAAATATTTCTGACACACAACATTATCTAGCCCAAATTAAGTTTCTTATAGAACTTGTGTTATGGATACTAGATAACTGATATACTTAAGAAATAAATAAACATACATATTGAATAAATACATGTTTTTTATTAGAATAAACTTAAATAAACATATAAACATCCATGACTTAACGACTAATATCTGTTTTCATCACACAAATATCCGCCGCCGCCGGGATTCGAACCCAGGACCTCTGGCATAGAAGGCAATTTACGTTACCGCTACACCAGCCGGTCGTCTACAAATGATAGCAGATTGGAAGTAATTATTTAGAAGTAATTAATTTTGCATGCCCTAAAAAGGTAAAATATGTATAACCTATTTTTTTATATGTTAAGACCTGAATCTGTACCATATTTTATGCAAATAAATAATTGATTGATTGATTGATTGATTGGGGAAAATTTGTTTGTTTTAAATTTTTTACATAGCCTGTGACCTGGCTATGTAAAAAATTACATAGCCAGGTCACAGGTTCAAGGAAATAGTCATTCCAGAATACAAACCAAGTCACTATTTTACGGGATTTGTTTCAATAAATGTATGTTCAAATAAAAAAAAATTAAAGAAAATTCTTAAAGAAATTCTATACACGGATGCCAAAAACACCTTCAATAATACCCGAGTCTAGGCTAGACTTGTCCTTCGCAACCTTTTGTTAATTTCGTGCCATTGTTTTTTCATAATGGTAACATAACCTTTAAAGTTAAACTTTTTTTTCATGAGACGCATTTTTCGAATTTAAATACAAATCTGAATCAGCAGTTCAGAAGAACATATCGATTTTATAGTGAAAAATGGTTTAAAAATGCTTTTTTTGTTTAATTTACTATCATATTTTTTAGATACAACGGCTTTATTCATGCTATATGTTCTTACGGAATATAGATTACACCGAGATTTAGGGTTACCGAAGTAGGCATATTAAAACTTCATAACGTCCAAAAGTCATACATATGGAATTAAATCTGATTAATATTACAACAGATAATACCTTAAGCAAACGGTATTTTTAAGGTATGTTATTTTTAAGGTACCTATGCTTAAACTTTAAGCACGAAGCATCTTCGGATCGTTAGTTTTTACCTGTGGTTTTTACAGTCTGCTGGATTCAAGGTTACCGATAATAAAAATCATTTACTAGCAATTTAATTGTAAAATGATTATTATATCTTAGATAAGATCAAAGCTAAAACATATTACGTGTACTTTTGTTATCAACTACTTGAAGTTGCTGGTTTTATTACACGTTTTCACATCAGTATAAATATTTATATTATACTGAAAATGAAGCCGCTGTTTTACAATATAATTATTTGGCAATTTATATCAATATATCTGTTTAATTTTATCCATTGCAATGACTTACCTCAAGTAAGAACCGTCAACGGAATTGTATCTGGAAATACAGTGAAAACGTTTCTGAATAATGTAAATTATTATAGTTTTAAAGGCATACCATTTGCACAACCACCTCTTCAAGAATTAAGATTTAAGGTAAGTTAATTATTTCAACTCTACTTCTTTGTGTTATGAATGCTTTGTAAACTAAATTGAATGTTGCAATGTTTTTTATTACAGCCTCCGAAACCAAACCGCGGTTGGGATGGTGTATATGAAGCTAAAACAAACAAACCAACTTGCTACCAATTTAATACGAGAATGCGAATGAAGGAGGAGTTTGGAATATCAGGAAGTGAAGATTGCCTATATCTTAGTGTATACACACCAGATTTAGAAGGATCAAAACCAATAGTAGTGTTTGACTACAATGACAATTTTAAATCAGGTTTTAATGGAACCGACACGTACTCGCCCGACTTTTTCATCGAAGAAGATGTAATTGTCATTACTATTAGCCACAGGTTAAGTGTTTTAGGATATTTAACAACTGGAGACGACGTAATCCAACCTAATGCTGGACTTAAAGACTTCATACTAGGTCTAGAATGGATTCAACAAAATATAAAATATTTCGGGGGAGATCCTAGCAAAGTTACTTTGATGGGAAGCAAAGGCGGTGCAGCTTTAGTGGAATTAATGTTATATACTAAGAAAGCGCAAGGTTTGTTTAGTGGTGTTATCATACAAACTGGATCGGCAATGGAGCCAATATACTTCACAAGTGACCCTAAAAAAGATATTTATGAACTTGCAACCAACTTGAATATAACATATGAAGACTCATCGTCACTTTTAAATACATTACAAGATGTTGAAGCCGAAGCGCTTCTTGAAAAGCAGGCATTAGTAGTGGATGATGAAATATATAGTGAGTACCAAATAAGTGCGGCGGCGTTTACCCCTGTGATTGAATCTCCTGGAGCTGACGCGGTGCTTACAGCTGTACCAGATAAAATGAAGGTTGTCAATGACGTTCCTGTATTAATCGGGCTTAATTCCCGTGATGGATTAGATTTAGTTGCCCCAGTACTTTATGAGCCTAAAGTCATGTCGGAAACTAACCATGAAACTTTTTTTGTGAATTTTCCAATAAGACCCGACTTTAGATTTGATAGAAACAGTTCAGATTTTGGAAAAGTATTACAAGAAATAATAGACTTTTACTTTGAAGACGGTATTGTTTATGAAAAAAATGTTTTAGAATATTCTCAATATGTTGATGATATATTGCAGAACTATGCGATAAACTATGCCGCTAAAAAGCTAGCGAAGGAGTTGGAATCTTCTGTGTATTACTATATGTTTGATTTTAGAGGTTCTTTAAATGAAAACAGTGATATAATTGCTAGAAGAGCAAGAGGAAAACTTGGGAACTGGGGGGCGACTATAGGGGATGAACTGTGTTACTTACACCTTTGCAGTAGGATACGCAAAAATTACGATCAGTTAGTTCAATTGGTCACTGAACAGAACGAGTTGAAGGTGTTGAAGAAGATGGTGCGGATGTGGACAAACTTCATTAAGTCAGGGTTAGTATTTGATCTACTTAGAAACTCCATTCCACTAATACTAAGTCCATTTTATAGAATATCTCTATCATTATTATTTTTATTTTTGAAGTTACAGCCCGTTCACACATGATACGTTTTACTGGATACCTTTTTTGTATCGAAAATACGTATACTGAATACTGTGCCATATGTGAAGTCGCCCATACAACTCCATGCGCCATCGATGAAAAAACAACGTATCCGGTAAAACGTACCATGTGTGAACGGGGGGTAACATGACTTATCTCTTGTTAGAGATCTTGATAAACAAAACATCTTGATAAACAATTGATGCTTCAAGCTAAAGTACGTAACACATTGCTCTAAAATCTTGATCTAGGGCATGTAAGGGCAGGTATACTTACTTTGATCTACATATTGTACTTTTAACGCCGATATCACCAAGGCCTTGAGATTTTCGTGGGTGAAGCTACGAGGTTAGCCAGTTAATATTAATGTGACTCTTCAAAACAGTGACAAATTGTAAAATTTTAGTTGTGGTCACCAGGAGTGCAATTTTAGAAAAAAACCTTTATTTATGTAATTGATTGAATCAGGCGTTACTTTGCGGAAATCCATGACAACTACTATAAAAAGTTATGTATTACAAGTCGCGGAATTAGCAAAATAACTTTTTATAGTAGTTGCCTTTATTTATGTCCTACAATATGCAGTAGCTATTACTATATGTATACGGTAAGGCTGCCAACTGGACGGCAGCGACAGCGACAGCGACAACAACAGCAAGAGCGACACCGGCGCGGGCAGCGGCGCGTGCAGCGATTTCCGCGACACGTAGTATTTAGTTTGTATGAAACCGCAACAATACGCTCGAGCGCCCAAGGGCGTCGAGAACGGCCCAGATTCCCCGCTGTCGCTCTCGCTGTGGCTGCCGTCCAGTTTGCAGCCTAAGTGCCAACGCTGCGTATCAGAAAATAACTTCGTGTCAAAGTCGTGCAAAATCCAAAAGATCGACGAAAATCCTGAGGTTTTAACGGAAAAGAGTGACAAATACGTTATACATTAATCTAAGCAAACCTTAAATAAAGTAGGACCAGCGTGCAACTAAAGCTTAGCGAGCACAAAATAATTTTATGACAAAATTAGTTAACTCTATGCGGTGGCTAGAGAAACTGCTTTACTGGAATCTCTGGATTCAGCCCCACTGCAACATAATGTTATTAAAACGTTCGCTTCTACCAAAGAGGTTTTGTTAAATTAAGAGACCACCTCCATGCCTTGAGCAAGATTGCAAAGCTTTGCGCGAATCCTACTCATATTATAATTGTGAAAGTGAGGATGAATAAAAGTAGTCTACTAAGTAAATATGGCTAAGTCGTTTACAACTCTTCTTGCCCGAATTAATCGACGTACAAATCGACAAAATTTTAGTTTTCTTTTATTCGGTAGAGGTCGCCGAATAAAAGAAAACTAAAATTTTGTATATTATACAGGGTGACTGGTACCAAACCCGCCATAGCAAATTAGCATATAGAGGAGGTCATTTGCTAATTATTGGACCTTACTTTCCCTAACTAAAGTTTTATACTTTAGGAGATATGTCAATTTTTATACATTATTGAGATTTTTCCAAAATTTGACCTTAAAGCATTCGTAACTTTATTTTTCGTCATTAGTTTAGAGTTTTTTTATTATTTCTTGGTAGTCATTAACATTTGTGAATAAAATACGTCGGAACTTCCCTCAAACTAGGGTTAAAAAATAAGACGCTTATGCTTTTAAAAAAAATCAATAAAGAAAAATTACTTTGCGATCAAATTCAACCGGAAATAATAAAAAAACTACGGCGTTTTAATAATTTATTCTACTCTAAATTAGTTCTCTAGTTCGTCACCTTACCAACGGTACTAAATTTGCAACGGAAAGTTTGATTCGCTAAACATCGGTAGGATTTTCAGGTCAACCAGTCAAATTGATCAAAAATAGTGAAGGTCCCAACGACAGGATAAAGCTAATTTAGCAAAGTAGTTTTTGCAAATTTATGAGTAGGTATTAGATAATAGAAATTGAGTGCTTAGTGTACTTAATTTTTTTTTTTTACTTTTACCATGTAAAGCAAGAAATCAGGAAAAGATATCGAGCATCAAAAGAAAAATTTAAATAGAGTTGAAACTAAAAATTCTGCTCGAATTGCTGCCCGCAATTTCTGATACATGCCCGATATCTTTTCCTAATTTCTGTGGTGGTAAGACTGAGCCTAATTTCTTCTTTCATAACAGAAAACGCATTATTAATTTTTTGAATTAACTCATCTTTTGTAGTTACTTCTTCATTGTAGACCAACTCTTTTCATTTGCAATGACAGTTTCAATGACTTTTAGACGTCAAATGAAAAAGATGAGGTCGGACCCATCTCTATATCTCTATGACATTTAAGTTGTTGTCATATATGCTTTTCCTTTCCGTTTCGTGTGCTTTCACAAATAGTTGAGTAGACACAGGTATAAATAAATAAGACATTTCGTTTTAAAATGCCGGGATACACAAGGGAAGAATACGCCGACATGCTGCTGGCGTATGGTGCTGCACACAGTAACGCCCGCAAAGCGCGGCGAATTTACCAGGAGCGATATCCAAATAGACGCTTACCTGACCGTGACACATTTCCTACCACATATCGTCGGTTTAGAGAAACGGGTAACTTGAACGTCAGGGTACCCCAAGCAGCTGTGCGACAATTACCTGTTGAAATTGATCAGCAGATTTTGGCAGCTTTTGAAGAAGATCCCACGACTAGCACCAGAGTGGTAGCTGCCGCTTTGGGCGTCAGCCAGTGGAAAGTCTGGTCAGTGATGCATGGGGACCATCAACACCCGTATCATTACACGCCAGTTCAAGGTAATTTTGAGTTTATTTATGTACCTACTTACACTAAAGCGACCAGTGTTATCTTTAGAATTAAAGAAATTATTAATATTACGACGAGCTTCGATGTAACATAATCCAAATCAAATTTTGTCTTTAGAATAACATTTACGTAAATAATTAACAAATGGAGTGTTGGCAGGGCTTGAAAATGGCGACTACGAAAGGAGGTTGAATTTCTGTCGCCTCGTTCTTCACACCGATGTCGACGACCCAACATTTCTGGAGCGTATCCTTTGGACCGACGAGTCACAGTTCACCCGAGAAGGCATCACCAATTTCCACAATCTGCACCACTGGTCCCATGATAACCCCCATAAAAAGAGGGTTACATCGGTCCAGCGGAAATTTTCTGTTAATGTGTGGGCCTGCGTTATTGGTCGTAATATCTTTGGACCCTATTTCCTACCAGACATTTTAAATGGGGGAAATTATTTAGAATTTTTAAGGGACGTCTTGCCTGATCTGCTGTTGGATGGAATAACCGACGACACGCCCATTGTGTTTCAACACGATGGGTGCCCGGCGCATTTCAGGCTGGACGTCCGAGAACTTTTAAATAGTTCATTCCCCGATTCATGGATCGGTAGAGGTGGGCCAATTGAATGGCCAGCTCGGTCGCCAGACTTGACACCTCTCGATTTCTACGTTTGGGGCCGGGCCAAAGAGTTGGTCTACAATGAAGAAGTAACCACAAAAGATGAGTTAATTCAAAAAATTAATAATGCATTTTCTGTTATGAAACAAGAAATTAGACTCAGTCTTACCACCACGGAAATTAGGAAAAGATATCGGGCATGTATCAGAAATCGCGGGCAGCAATTCGAGCAGAATTTTTAGTTTTAACTCTATTTAAATTTTTCTTTTGATGCTCGATATCTTTTCCTGATTTCTTGCTTTACATGGTAAAAGTAAAAAAAAAAATTAAGTACACTAAGCACTCAATTTCTATTATCTAATACCTACTCATAAATTTGCAAAAACTACTTTGCTAAATTAGCTTTATCCTGTCGTTGGGACCTTCACTATTTTTGATCAAAATGACTGGTTGACCTGAAAATCCTACCGATGTTTAGCGAATCAAACTTTCCGTTGCAAATTTAGTACCGTTGGTAAGGTGACAAACTAGAGAACTAATTTAGAGTAGAATAAATTATTAAAACGCCGTAGTTTTTTTATTATTTCCGGTTGAATTTGATCGCAAAGTAATTTTTCTTTATTGATTTTTTTTAAAAGCATAAGCGTCTTATTTTTTAACCCTAGTTTGAGGGAAGTTCCGACGTATTTTATTCACAAATGTTAATGACTACCAAGAAATAATAAAAAAACTCTAAACTAATGACGAAAAATAAAGTTACGAATGCTTTAAGGTCAAATTTTGGAAAAATCTCAATAATGTATAAAAATTGACATATCTCCTAAAGTATAAAACTTTAGTTAGGGAAAGTAAGGTCCAATAATTAGCAAATGACCTCCTCTATATGCTAATTTGCTATGGCGGGTTTGGTACCAGTCACCCTGTATATGTGAAAGTTTGATGGATGGATGTATGCATGTCTGCATGTTTGTTCCTCTATCACGGCAAAATGGCTTAATGGATTTGGATGAAATTTGGCATCGTGATAGTTTCCAGTCTGGAATAGCAAATAGGCTACTTTTTATCTCGATATTCCCGCGGGATTTGAAATGGCGTGGGTAAAACTATGCGAAACAGCTAGTACTACATGCTGTATATAAAAGGTCAGGCCTGAAAATCAGCGCTGCCATAAATTTTATACATTTCTGGCAGCTATTGCTGAGGTCTGCCCCATTATCACAAAATACTTTTTTTTATTATTTTATGTCTTATATAATAATGTAACTTTTATTTTTAAATGTAATTTTTTTCCTATGTAACTGTATTATTATTTTTTTTGTGTTATAAAACTTTTTTTCTTTCTTTACATAAACGTAGTGCTCTATCTCTTTTTAATTGAGCGAGAATCCATCCCTGCATTTACGACAAACTGTGCCGTTTAGTACATCTCAGTTCCTGCGAGAATCTCTTTCACTATTTACTAGACTGATTCTGAATAATTCATCTTTTGAAATTTGTTTGTGTTCTAATCAGTGTCAAAATGCTAACCAAATTCGGTAGATATTTAGTACAAATAAAGAACTTTTTTTCTACATGTCTTTTTTCCTTTTGAGTTTATATTGAAAATAATTAATTGTGATATAGGTACCTACTTATTTCGGTTTTATTGAATGTAATATAATGTGATAACTTGTCTTTTACCAGGAACCCGACACCACCAAACAATGATCCTGTTTTAAAAAAGTTAAAATGGTCACCAATAAATGTGCAAGATCAAGACATCAGTTACTTACACATTAACAAAGTGCCTCAGATGAGATCGAACCCTCTTGGAGACAGAGAAAAATTCTGGGACAAATTCTTCGAGAAATACGGCAAGATGGCCGACGACGGCGTTGTAAGAAATATCGTTAAAGACGAACTGTAATTAAAAGACTGGTTTCTTGTGATTTTGTGTACTCTTTCTTTCTATAAAATATAAGTAATCAACGAATGCGCATCATTAAAAAAACCAACTTCACGTCAAAACTTGATTTGATTTATAATGTCATCAACGTGAACATTCTCCGAAATCTTACATATTTTTTCAAAAACTTGAAATTTTCATGAATTACTCAACTGATTTCAATGAAATTTATATGGGACCTACTATGAAGTATTCTCTATCATATGTATCATATGTAAATCATACATAAAAATATAAAAAATCGATCAATAATTATCCGAAATATCGTGTAACAAAGACACACACAAAAAATAGTAGATTATGCATCAAGGGGATAAAGCAGTGTATTATGTCACGGGCATCATATTGAATCCTGAGCGAAATGAAGGATTCTGTAGATAATTCCCGAACGCAGTGAGGGAATTAAGATGTTAATTCCCGAACGAAGTGAGGGAATTATGGTAAGAATCCTGAATGAAGCGAGGGATTCAAGACTGCCCAAGACTTAGACACTGTTATCCCCGAGGAGCATACTCTACTTTATACACCACCTTGTAAGATAATTAGGTAATGAAACGCAAGTATTAAATCAAGTACTTAGGTATTTAATATTTAGAAATTAAAGATAATATTAAAGTCAAAGTCAAAGTCAAAGTCAAAAGAATCTTTATTTCGTAAGTATTTGAATACATTTGAAATAAGTCATAAAATTTACAAATTGAACTGAATCTACCGCCACTTCGGAAAGTCGATCTGTTGAGAAGAAGTGGCAAGAAACTCAACAGCAATCATCTTTTAAAAATACACAATAACAATTAACAATCTTCTTGCATCCGGATAACTTATAGTAAAACTTTATATAACACTTATCCTTAAATCTATCGAAGGGTTAATCTTAAATATTTTGGAATTATATTATAAAAGCGTACACATATTGACCCATGAACGAGTTGGTGATCTTCTGGAGTTTACTATTATATTTATACAATAGGCAATCAAATATTAGACAGAAACATAAGACATAGATATAGAGGTAAGGATAGAAGTAGATAGATGTAGCGATAGAGGTGAGAGATAATACAGATAATGTGCATGGAGATGGGAATAGTCGTGGAAAGAGACGGGACACAGACACGGACGTGGACATGGAGATGGGGAAGTCAGAGTCAAATTCAAAAAAGTAACATAGTCATAAAGTCTTCAGCAAAACGACCTGGCACCGCTAGCAGCACCCGTTCACGAGTATAACGCAAGCACCAGCCATCACCCTCCTCAACCATATTTTAGGGAAGAGGGTGACCCGACACCCGACGCTACCGCTAGCCATGCCGCCTGAGGGAGCATGACGTTCTTGCTGTTGTATGGATTGGAAGGAGATGGAGATGGCGTTGGATAAGAAGGAGATGGAGATGGAGTTGGAGTTGGAGATGGAGTTGGAGATGGAGTTGGAGATGGAGTTGAAGGTGGAGTTGGAGATTGAGCACTTTAGAAAAACAATTACAACCAAGGACTTTTATCGTCCATATATTCAGATATTGTATAAAAGCCTTTATTACACAATTTTTGTTTAATAGTTTCTTTAAATTTATCAAGTGGTAAGTCTTGAATATTTGTGGGAACCTTATTATAAAAACGTATGCATTGACCCATAAATGAGTTAGTGACTTTATGAAGTCTACTATCATAGCCGGCTAGCTTGTACTTATTTCTAGTATTAATATTATGCAAGTCACATTTTCTACGGAACATGTTTAAGTTCTTTTTTACGAACATAAGATTTTCAAAGATATATTGTGATGCAAACGTAAGAATATTTATTTCTTTAAACTTATTTCTTAATGTCGCTCTGGAATTAAGTTTGTAGATTGCGCGAATAGCCCGTTTCTGCAGCACAAAGATGGTTTTAATATCGGCAGCATTTCCCCACAGGAGAATGCCGTATGTCATTAAGCTATGAAAATAACCAAAATAAACCAACCGCGCAGTAGCTTCATTAGAGATATTTCGCATCTTTTTGACGGCATATGCTGCAGAACTAAGTCTCTTCGCCAACCTTTCTATATGTGGACCCCACTGTAGTTGTGCATCTAGGGTTATGCCAAGGAACACTGTAGAATTTACAGGTCTCAATTCTTGTCCCTTTACAATTAAGTTAGTATCAACATACCGGACATTAGGCAATGAGAATTTTAAAAATTTTGTTTTAGTTTCATTGAGGAGTAGGTTATTGGCTGAAAACCATTTCTCCACAGTTTCAATACAACTGTTTACTTCAAAGCAGTGCTTCAATTGCCTACTCACTTTAAATAGAAAAGAGGTATCATCAGCAAACAATATGACCTCACACTTGTCTTTTACCACAAATGGCAAATCATTTATATAAACTAAGAATAAGAAAGGCCCAAGAATCGAGCCCTGGGGCACTCCCATATGAACTGCTGATCCCGATGATCTCTTTCCATTAATATCAACTCTTTGAATTCTATTGCATAAATAGGATTTCATAAAATCAAGTGCCCTATCATTGATTCCATAGTGGTGTAGCTTCATGAGGAGTGTATCGTAGTGAACACAGTCAAAAGCCTTGGACAGATCACAAAAGACACCGAAGGCATCACGTGACTCCTCCCAGGCATCAAATATATGTTTGATAAGCTCAACACTGGCATCAGTTGTTGAGCGACCCCGTGTGAAACCGAACTGATTTGGATTCATCAAATTATTGCTGTAGAAGTGTACCACTAGTTGGTTTAAAATAAGCTTTTCAAAAATTTTACTAAGTGTTGGTAATATAGAGATTGGTCTAAAGTTACTGGGGTCGATTATGCTTCCAGCTTTAAATACAGGAATAATTTTACTAAGTTTCATTAAATCAGGAAACACACCACTATCAACACAATTATTAAATATACTAGCTAAATTAGGTGTAATAATATCAATGATGGATTGGATGATTTTAACGGAAATGCCATCCAAATCAGCAGTGTTTTTAACTGTAATACTATTAAAAGCTTTCAATACCTCACTTTCAGTAACATGCCTGAAAGTAAAGGTGGTTTTGCACTTATTTACATTTTTTTCAAGAAAAGACTGTGCAATTTTGACTGATGAATTTAATATCTTGGTGGTCGAAACTGGAATGTCTGCAAAGAATTTTTCAAAAGCTTCAGCAACTTCTGTATCTGATGTCAACAGTCGATCACCAATTTTCAGTTTATATTCCGCGTTTCTAATGTTTGACTTTCCAGTTTCGCTGTTTATAATTTGCCAAGTAGTTTTAGGTATATTTACACTATTTTGAATTTTATTATTAATAAAATTTGATTTTGCAATACTACACACACTTTTGAACATTTTAGAGTATTTTTTAACATATTCCTTAAAGGTTTCACTATGATTATATGATTTTTCATCATATAATTCATATAATCTGTCTCTGCTTTTGAATATTCCTACTGTTGCCCAGTCACTAAACTTAAATGAGTTATCATTTATTTTAATTGTTTTAGATTTAAATACTGTATCATACTCACATTTAATTAAATTAAAAATACAATTATATTCCTTAACAGGATCATCATAACATTTAAGTTCCCACAACTTATCCAAGACATTACTTCTGAATCTCTCCAGCCGACCCTCGTTCATGGGTACAAACTTAATCTCTCTTCTTAATGCCTTGTTTGTGTTAATGTCAAAAGATGCTAATTGTCCACTGTGATCCGATTTTAATTTATTAAATATATATTGACTGTTGGGTGATGCATCTGTGAAAATGTTATCAATACATGTAGCTGAAGTGGCTGTAACTCGTGTAGGCTCTAAAAAGAGATTTTTAAGTCCATAACAAAGAAACAAATTTGTTACCCTTTTACTCAGCGATGATTGTATAAGTAAGTCCCTAAATACTCTCCGCATGTGAACACAGTTGAGAGATATAATAAAACTATTATGACTGCCATATCGTCATTTATATCAAATGATCAGCGTATCTGGGATCAACTAGTACCCAAAATACAATTTGCTATTAATAGTTCGGTGAATGAGGTTACTGGCTACACTCCTTCATTCTTAGTCTATGGACGTGAGTTAGTAACATGTGGATCATACTACCTTGGCAAGGAAAGCGATGACCATCCTGTTTTTCAACCGCGCGATTGTTATGCTGATAACATAGGTGTACTATCTAGCATCTTCAATAAGGTGCAAGCTTCCTTATTGCACGCTCACAGCAGAAACTGTCAACAATATAACCTACGTAGGAGACCTGCAGAATTTAATATTGGTGATGTGATTTGGAGAAAAACATTTTACCAAAGCGATAAGGACAAATATTTTAACAAAAAACTCGCACCAAAATTTATTAAATGTAAAATCATTAAAAAACTATCTCCACTTGTTTATGAACTAGCCGACATGTCTGGGAAACCACTAGGATCATACCACATCAAAGATTTCAAACTCACTAATTATAAAGAATAATGAATTTTATTAACTACTCAATTTAAACCTCCTAAAGTAAAGACTTAGCTATCTATCTGATCTTATTAACTATTAAATCATTGTTCCCTATAGAATACATTTTTTTTAAGGACTAAACATTGAAATCTACTAAACTAAAGACTTGCTGTTCGAGCACAATCTGACCTAAAAGGATTGTTCTCTATTAAATATTATTCTCTTAAAGAGTAATAATTTTTTAAATGCCTACACATTTAAATCTACTAAAACAGAGTCTTGCTGTTTGAGCTCAATCTGACCTAAAAGGATTGTTCTTTTTCAATAACTATTCCCTAAAAGAATAATGATTTGTTAAATGACTATTTAAATCTACCAAATAAAGACTTGCTGTTTGAGCACAATCTTGTTCTAAAAGGATTGTTCTCTGTCTGAAAGGGTCTCAAATCATCCTAATATGATATGATGACAGTATGGCTATGAATGAATGTTGCGTGAAGTATGAAAGATGTATGAGAGAAACAATAGTAGGTCCAAATAGTAGTATTAGTCGGATTTTGCATACAAGTACGCCAAATCCTTCGCTTTGTCGGGGGGTACTGTAGCAATCTGCATACTTAATAGCTTAATTCTTTGCCTGTTGAATAACTTTAAAATACATAACATTCACTATGGTGAATGAACGCAACGCTGCCTGAGAACCAACTCGTTCTTTTCCCTCCCTGCGGGCGCCTCAGCCTCGGCCATTTCGTTTCGTGTTCAACTGAGAGCGGACGCGCTTAAAAAAACAATTTAACTCAACTTATATATCTTGAAGTTTTCCCGTCTACCGGGTGAGTTGCCTTACTGTTCTATAACGTTTATTTTTATGGTGTTCTAACTTAAATTATAAAGTCACTATGTGTAACCCTAGAATACCCTTCCTAACTTCCTTATGGAGACACTGCGACCTTTGTGCCGTGAGCGTCGTGTCGGCCATTTTGTTAACGCGACTAACGCCCTTTCTATTCGCCGTGCATTCCAGGTTCAAGGAGAGGACTAAGTTGTAAAGTTCAAGGAGAGGACTAAAATCTAAAGCGGAATATATAATCCGGCATATATATAATCCTAACAAGCACGTGAGGAACAACTACTACCCTAAAAGTCCTACGTGCAGAATACTACCGAGAAGAACCTGCATTGTTGGAATTTGATTAAAAAGGGACGCGCCTGGAGCAGAACACCGGCACGAGGACCACAACTTCAAACAACAGGCCAGTGCTCCACTAACATTGTTACCTTATAACAATTGACCAGTTATGTAAAGATAAAGTGATATTTCTATTTGGTATATTCATTGTTTACTGTTGTCTTCAACATTGAATAAAAAGTCTATAGGCTGCTAGGTTTCTTTGTAGCAGACAACTGTTGAAAATACACTAAAAGCAATGACTCCGAAATAATTTTCACGGCTTTTTTAGTTTTCCAAGCAAAGAAATCTTCGTAAAATTTCATGTACAAATGCTTCGATTTACACGGCAAAATATTATCGACGATACTATTTGCTTCATTTCTAATATCTTCTGGTGTTAATCGAGCTCGACATATTTTATTTATTTGAATACTATTGAAATAAAAATTCTGAAAAAATTTTGTTTTCAAAAACCGCGCAATTTTATTTCTCATTTGTAAATTAAATAAATAAATAAAATTTGTTTATTTTCCCAAAATACATATACAGAGTTTTATAACATCAACAATTGTACAACAGTATGGGGGACAGGAGCCCAAACTAGGTTAACCTGTAATATGGGTCTCCTGCTCTCCACTCGTCTCATTAAACATTATATAGGTATATAATCTAAGTGCAATCCAGAGAAACATTTAACAATATTTATCTTTAAAAAGTTATTGTAATTGTATGTGTGTGTGTGTGAGGGTGTATGTGTAGATGTGTGGTTGTGTTAGTGATAGGGGTTTAAGAGCTACTTTTGAATGGTAAAAAGATCTTCTGTTTTTTCATAATCGAGGTTTGAAAGCCATGTGGTAACGATCTTTTTACATTCATATTTAGTTTTGGGGTAAATGTTGCTATCCTTATTTATTAAATTATATAACCTAGGACCAACACGACATATAAATCTATCACAGAAAGTTGTATTTGCCCTGAACTCATCACAAACCATGTGCGATCTTCGTTTGTCAGCATTTTTATGGTTTTTATCATATTTTGTGAGTTTGTGCAATCTCAATATGACACTCAGAACAAAAAGTTGCCTAACAGTTAGAACCTCCGCATCTTTATATAATTGTGAGGTGGGGTATGACATGGGTTTGAAGAGACTAATTTTAAGTATAAGGCGTTGTGCTCTTTCGAGTTTTATTAAATGACTTTTTGGACTGCCTCCCCAGACCGATACACCATAACACAGGATGGACTGTGCTAGAGCAAAATAAACACAACGCAAAACCTCTCTATCAGCAGCATGTCTTAAATTTTTAAAAACATAAATAAGCTTTCGCATCCTTTTAGAGAGAGTTTCAATATGCTTTCCAAAAGATAGATTATTATCAATTATGATCCCTAAATATTTAATGTCATTAGCTCTTTCAAGTGCTGGGCAGTTACAGGCATCCTGAGCATTACAATTATGTGCTCTAAGCTTGAAGTCCAAAGCACTATCTGAGGCAAAATTTCTAATGGAGAACATTATGTATTTCGTTTTGTCGGCATTAAGTGTTAAAGTATTAGATGCCAGCCAAGAGCAGGCAGTATCAAAACCTAATTGGGCTACGTTGAAAACATCTTTCCACGTGTCGCCATAGAAAGTCAGTGCCGTATCGTCTGCATATGAGGTAATTTTGCAGTTTTGTAGTTGCATGTCACAAAGCTCGTTTAAATAACAAAGAAACAACGTTGGACCAAGGATGCTTCCTTGGGGAACGCCGAAAGTTACTGCAATTTCGTCACTTACTACACCGTTATCCATTTTTACCCGCTGTGTCCTGTTTGTCAGGTAGTTCTCAAAAAGTTGCAACGGATTTCCACGAACGCCAAGGCTATCCAGCTTCTTAATTAGCTTAGAGAGAGAGACTGTGTCAAATGCTTTGGCCAGATCGAGGAAAATCGTGAGGCACTTCTTACTGTCATCAAGTTGCCTAACGATCAAGTCTACCAGAGAAAGTATAGCATCATCCGTTGATTTTTCTTTCCTAAAACCGAATTGGTTGTCCGAGAGAATGTTTTTACTTTCTAAAAATTTAACAAGTCGACCATTTAGGACTTTTTCAAAGATCTTGGATAATGATGGCAATATAGAAATGGGGCGGTAATTTGTAACACAGTCTCTCTTCCCGGCTTTATAGATGGGGGTAACAACTGACTTTTTTAGAGCATCAGGGAAAACTCCCTCATTTATACAACGATTTAAAATGTGCGTAACAGGGGGAACAATGCAATCCTTTAACAACTTCAATACTTCACCTGTTATCCCATCCCACCCCGCTGAACAATTTGGTTTAAGACCCATAATAATTTTCTCTACTTCCTCCGCGCTGGATTCCAATAAGACAAACGAATCTGAAATAGATCTCTCCGGGAGATTCTGAACTGGTGCATTGCATGTTGGAATTTTGCTAGCTAAATATGCTCCTACATTTGCAAAATAGTTATTAACCAAGTTAGCGGATTTATTGGCCGAGATGTCTAGGGTCAACAACTCCTGAGTATTGTCTTTTGGTTTTTTAGTATTTATGATGTTATTTATTGTTGTCCAAAGTTTTTTACTATTTCTTTTATTCTCTGAAAGTTGTCCTTTTTCATATAAGCGTTTACATTTCTTTAATATATTATTACAATAATTTCTATATCTTTTGTAAGTAGTTCTTAAAATCTGATTTTCACTGTCCTCTTTAAGTTTTGCATGTAGCCGATCTCTATTTCTCATACACTTGAGTAACCCGATTGTAATCCACGGTTTAAATGTTAATTTATTTCTAGGTAATTTAATAGTAATTGTATTGTTTATTATTGATTTCTGTATTATATTTATCAAAGTATTCATTGCAGTATTAATGTTTTCAATTTTATAGATCTCATCAAAGGTTACATTCTTAATTTCATCTAATAGTTTGTCATAATTTATTTTATTTATTGTCCTTTCTCTTGAAATAGACTCAATTGATTTTAGTTCTAGACTAAAGAAAGTTGCACTATGATCTGTAACCGTTGTTTGTAGGACAAATGCTGATAATGGTAGTTTTGTCTTAACAATAACGTGATCTAGGCAATTTTTGTTTCTAGTTGGTATATCAAATGCCGGAAGCAGCCCAAAGAAAGCTAGAGTTTCAAGGTAAGTTGTTGTCATTGCGCTTGAATCCCGGATGTTAATGTTCATGTCACCGATCATAATGACATTTTTAAAAGTTTTTAAACTGGCCATTAAGTTTGTAAGTGAGGACATAAAGTTATCTATATTTGTGTAACACGGTGGCCTATATATAGCTACGACTGCTGTTTCATTTCCTATTTTAATAACTAAGCAATTTGCATCTTGAAAATTTGGCTCTTCAATTTTAAATTTTAGGTGATTTTTTATTAAAACAACAACTCCATCATTTTGGTTATGTTGTTTAGTTGTTCGGTAGCTTACATAGCCATCCAGCTGCGGTAAGTTAGTTACATAAGAAAGCCAGCATTCAGACATTACCACAATATCACATTTTATATTTAGTCTATTTAGCAGTAAACATACTCCATCAAAGTTTTTATTTAAACTGCAGATATTTTGGTGCAAAACATTAAGGTTTGAATTTGAATTTGGGGACTTCAGAAAAGAACTACAGCTTTCCGGTTCACAACAAAATGCATCAGCAATAGTAAAATTATCTAAATTGTTTAAGATATTATTTATGCCTTCCATTTATAGACAGTAAAGATATGCAATTACTGAGAGTGTCTTCATGTAAGATTTTATTAACAAGAAGACCCCATTTTCAAAAGGCAAAAAAAACTGTCGCATACAGCTTTTTTACGAGGGTTTTTAATTTTTTCTTGGTAGTCGTTCCAAATGCAAAGGTACACAAACTAATACAGCCAAATTTAAAGTCCATATATTTTTAATTATGCAAAGCAACTAGTCATACAGCCATGTCCATGTAGGTATTATTAAATTTCGCTCCAATTGACATTCCAAAATCAATTTTGGAATGTCAACTGGATTAAAGTTTTGTTTATTCCCTGTAAGAAACCTTTTTTATACTTAAGGGATTAATATCTTGTTTTAGGTGGAGTTTATCTCATACATAATGCGAATTTGAAACAAAGGTGGTGTATAAAAATACATACAGACGAATTGAGAAACTTAGAAAATGAAATTATAGTATTGCTTATTATTGTATATCTTTGCATACGATTTTACTATGTACTTAGCGTCCATAATGGACTGGGAGCGAAACAAAAACAGAATATACCAGCTAATTCTCTTTCCGGGCATAGACAAGGAACAGACGTTTATTGACGTTTTGTAAGGCTGACCCCCTGTCACTGCAACAGTCTCTCTTCATCATTATAATACCTCCAAATTTTGTCAAACGTGACATCAGATGGCTTTGCAGCCTCTGAGGTGTTCTGCCTACCTCATAAAGGGTACAGGCGTGAAGCTATGTATTCATACAACGTTGATACAAGCGAGAGGCATTAAATGAAACCACATATACTATAAGTGTCTACTGTTAATTCGAAACTATTAAAAAACAGTTTACGAAAAACTTTTTTCAAAGAAAGTAAGTAGGAAGCTGAATAATTAAGTTAAAATGTAAGCATCCTTTGTAAAGATTTGGGCTAACGTTTTGACATTTCGCGGTAAATCTATACTACTTAATATATAAAGCTGAAGAGTTTGTTTTTTTGTTTGTTTGTTTGTTAGTTTGTTTGTTTGTTTGAACGCGCTAATCTCAGAATCTACAAGTGGGATTTGAAAAATTCTTATTGCATTTGATAGCCCAACTCTTGAGGAAGGTTATAGGCTATATTTTATCTCGAAATTCCCACGGGATGAAAAGTTACGCGGGTAAAACCGCGCGCGGTGGCTAGTGATAACTATGCTTATAGTACTTACGATCAGGTGATCGGGAAGATACAAGGTGCTTAAATTAAACTAACAAAAAACTAAAAAAACATTCCTGTGACTAAACTATTGCTAACATTGATCTGATTTTTGTTGTGTAGTCTGATAATGATACACACAATATGTGGTTTCATTGAATGCCTCTCGCTTGAATCAACGTTGTACAGGGTTAATAGTTTTTAAAATTTTATTTTTCCCATACAAAAATATTTACAGCACAGTACAAATATATACAGTAATTCAACTCGGCCGCATCTTTGGAATAAATGCCTACAGAGCGCCGCGGTCCGTTCACATGAGATAGGGCTGCCCGCCTTCAGCGTTTAAATTACATTTGCCTACTTTGTGTTTACTTCCATTTTGTTTTGTGACTGCAAATATACTTTCTTTATATAAGCAAATAAAGCACACTGTAAATTGAATAGGACGTTGTTTGTCAAAAAACTATGTTTACGTATAAATAAATTATAATTATTTATAGGTTATTACTAATTATTTATAATTAGTATAAATTAGCAACCAAAAAATACTTACGCCTCGACTGAGCTCCACGAATAGATGCATTATTACATTTTAAAGTAGAAACAATCCGTATATTAACGTAAAACGCAATGAACAATTGTTTCGGCATGCGAACACTCGCGACTGGACGCATGCCCAGCGCATGCCGAGATCGAGCCGCGTAGGTATAGCTCTCGTTTCGTTCGTTTGTATGAAGTTGAGTTACTGTAGATATCTGTACTGTGTTTATAGCCTCTGTTTAGAGGCGTAACTCTATTTACTCTGAGCGTAGATATGCTACGCTCCTTGCGCAGTAAAATATCGCTTCATTATAATAATATGTACTTTTTACACTTACTTTTACATACTGTCGAAGTCAGTTAAGGAACAGAGCTATTATTGGCGTGTTTTGTGGGCGATAGGCTGACCCCCTGTGACTGCAATAGTCTCTATCCATCATTATAATACCTCCTAAGTCAAACATGACATCAGATGGTCTTACATGCTCTGGTGTTCTGCCTACCCCATAAGGGATACAGGCGTGAAGTTATGTATGTACTTTTTACAAAATGTAGAGTAAGGAGCCAATTCTTTTGTTCTTATTTTTTGTGTTATTTGTCAAGATTCGTAAAAAGTCGTAGAACAAATGTTGTTGGGATTGATATGGAGAGGCTGCCCGCAAGAGGTGATTGAACCCTGTATACTAACTTAATTTTATGTCTCTCTAATGTTAAACTAAGAGGCCTTCAAATGTTAGCAACTGTTGAGTTTCACGTCCTCAAATTCGACATGTAGACAATTCTAAAATTAGAGAGTGATTGAACTCTAGTTCATTTAAGTTATGTAATAGGGCCATTTTGTTATTCATGTTATATTAAGCCATCATCTTCGCTTTTAACCTCAAGCACAATGGTTAATGAAATAACCAGCCCATCATCTATCTATACTTATAATAAATCTGTAGAGAGGTCAATTCTGACATGAAATATATTTTCAAAATAACTATCAGGGGGTGATTAGTGATCGATACTGATGCCAAAAATGCAGTCAGTAAAATTTTTGTCTGTCTGTCTGTATGTTCCTTATAGAAACAAAAACTACTCGACGAATGTTAACGAAACTTGGTAAAATTATTCTTCATACTCCTGGGCAGGTTATAGTATACTTATTATCACGCTACAATCAATAGGAGCAGAGCAGTGAAGGGAAATGTTGGGAAAACGGGAGAAACATTTATAATAGTCTCACTGATACCTAATTAAAATAAATTAACATTATTACCTATACAACAAAAAAAAAATCATAGAAATCGGTATAGAAACACCAAACTTATACATGAAATTGCTAATAACCCATCGCGCGTCAATCTGAATGATATAAGGATTATTTTTGCGTAACGGTTGCCGCGCTCGACGCGGCTCGCGGCGCGGCGGTAGGGTATAAAAAGGCGGGAGGCGAGCGCAAGCTTTAGGCCGGCGCCAGACTTAGCTTCAAATGTTTGAACAAATGTTTGAACAAATATTTGAAAAAATGTGTAGCGCTGGACTTTGCATATGTAGGACGGCGCCAGACTTAGCTTCAAATGTTTGAACAAATGTGTGGAGCGAAGTCTGGCGCCCGGGTTATAATTCATTCAATATTTGGCTGTTGATGCGTTCAGAGCGTTCTACTTTATTGACAGACAATAATTGATATTATAAACCGTGCTTATCAGCGCGAATTTTAGTCTTTAAATAGTTTATTTGAATTTCTTTCGTTGTTATTTTATAAAATAGGTATTAGTTGTTTTGGTAGTGTTTAAATATTCGGTCAAATTCCAAATTTTGGCTAATTTATGTTCAGTTTTTTTTTTGTTTTTTTTAGGTAAAAGCGTAGGAACTTTTATTAATTATTGTAGTTATAGCTATTTATTTTTAAGTGAAGTAGGTATAGGTAGATAGCATTGCACAGGCGTTTCAGCTTTAATTTCATTTCTTTTTCTGTTGTAAGTTGTACATATTTTTGGGTATAATTCTATTTGGATATCTCAAATTTTAACAGGTTGCGGTGCAAGAGAAACCGTCTTTATTCTCAGAATTCCCATAATACCAAATAATTTTCCATTCCAATTTAAAAGAACGCGATTCCCAGTATCGGTGTGTTTTGCAATGACAATTAATAAGGCTCAAGGGCAGACTTTTCGTGTTGCTGGAGTAGATCTCGGTGTCAGTTGTTTCTCGCATGGTCACTTATACGTCGCTCTTTCCCGGGTTAGCAGTTATAGAAATCTTCATGTTCACGTGCCGGACGGGTCAACTTTCAATATAGTTTACTCGGAAGCTTTGCGCTGAAGTATTTTCGTTCCATAGATACTTATTCAATTCAATTCAATTCAATCCTTATCCTTACTAATATTATAAATATGAAAGCGTGGATATTTGTTCAGCTTTCACGCAAAAACTACTCGACGAATCATGAGAGGTACTAGAAGTAACATAAGATACTTTTTATCCCGAAATTATCGCGAGCGGAGCCGCGGGCACAGCTAGTAAAAAATAGACTTGTATGACATAAACAATGTGCGGTAGGTAGCCTTCTCTGCTGAGGAAGTATTTCTGCTGTTTTTTCTAGATAATTTGTGTGTGACAAAGCCCAAACTCGCAGCTTCAGAGAAAAATGATATTAGGTTATATTCGACATTACAATCTCTAAGTTTAAGTTTCTGTAATGTCAAACTTAAAAACTTGACAATCAGTTTTTGTTAGCAGTTTTTGAATTTGAAGTCTCCTTATTTGACATTAGAGAGAATGGCTGCAAACTGGACGGTAGCAATAGCGACAGCGAGAGCGACAGCGGCGCGGGCAGCGATTTCTGCGACACGATAGAAAGTATTGAGTTTATATGAAACCGCGGCAAATCGCTCCGCTTTCCGCTGGCGTCGAGAACGGCCCAGATTCCCCACGTCCCTGCCGCTGGCGTCGAGAACGGCCCAGATTCCCTGCGTCGCTGGCCGCGCCGCTGTCGCTCTCGCTGTCGCTGCCGTCCATTTTGCAGCCTAAAATTAGCGAAACTAATGTCGAATTAAACCCAGTCAATGCTAAAATACATATTTAATACTAGCTGTTTTGCGCGGTTTCAACCGCGTATTTTAGAATCCCGCACCGATTCCCCACTGTTCTAGACTATGTGCTATTCCAGGCTGTAGGTACCCATCATTGCATCCGAATCTGTTGAGCCATTCTGCCGTGATTAAGAAACAAACATCCAACCAAACTTTCACATTTATTATATTAGTAAGAGTAGAAAGCGTTACAAATAAGATGATTTGGTTATAGATATGGTTAAAAAACTTCAGCAATAACTGCCTAAACTACTTGTAATGGTTCAGTAGTTTGGCTTGAAATTAATATAAAATAAATGAATGGCAATATACACAGTGTATTCGCGTAATGAGTACTCTTAATAAAACACATAAAAAAACCAAACTAACGCTAGTCATTTAATGATAACATTAAATGAACGTATTTATAACTTTTTAATATAGCTTGCTAATATTAAAAAGGAACATTTTGTACGGATAGACGGATATTAGTTGCTCTCCCACGCTAAGCCCACCTGATGGATTAAACTGAAATTTGGGCGCACTCAGGTAGGAAAAAACCTTGAACAACAAAGGGATTTTGTATCTTCATATTCTCATAAGGATATCAGGAAAAATATTCGAGCGAGTAAGCATTAAAAACCTGCTGCCAAAATAATCGTTGCTTCTATTCTATGTATTCAGAGAAATTTTTAAAAATAAATAAAAGATATAATTCGATATGGAATACCATGTCATGTACTAGAGGGAACCTAGAATAAACATAAAACATAAACATAACTTCACGCCTGTATCCCATATGGGGTAGGCAGAACACCAGAGGTAATAAAACCATCTGATGTCACGTTTGACGAATTTGGAGGCATTATAATAGTGGAGAGAGACTATTGCAGTGACAGGGCCAGTGACAGCCTATCGCCCACAAAAAAACCTCCCATAACACCTCGGTCCCTTAACGGACTTTTACAGTATGCCCGGGAAGAGAAGCAGCTGGCACATTCTATTTTTTTCTTTCGCTCCCAGTCCAGCATAGAAGCTAGGAACCTAGAATAAATACATACCTATACATATGTAGATAAACACCTAGACACGAAACATTTTTTTTCTTCATTTTGCAATTGACCTTACGATTGGCGCAGTAGCATCTGTACCCCTGTGCCACGGCAGGAGACCGTCAGAAGTTGTAGGTAGTAAGAACTGAGAACTGTTCAAATGTCTTGGGTTGGAAACGGTTAAATAATCCTTCTAAATATAATAAGGTAGTCCATGGGCCCAGAAGTCATTAACCATCAGGCGGTTTCCATGCGTAATACGCGTAATACCTACTTAATTCCAACGGTGCGGTGCGTCACGTGTTCATACAAAACTGCAACGTCCGGGCGTCCGTACCATACGCGCATTCGATACGGACGTTCGGAATGCACCAAGCGCCGCGTATTGTACGCGCGTACGGTACGGAAAATGTTATGAAAGTTTGTATGTTTGAATCTCTCTTAGTAGGTGTTATATAAATCTATGGGTAGGTGTGCCCATTTTGAAGATAAGGACTTACGGTACGCGCGTTTGAACGCGTGACGCAGCGTTGGCACTAAGTAGGTATAACGCATGGAAACCGCCTGATGGGCCCATGGCACATTTCTGACTCTGCCACAGCCCATAAAATATGGCTATTGGTCTTGACATATTATATTCAGCCTGCTGGCAAATATAATAATTATTAGTGATAAAATTTTCTAGCTATGTAATCCATCAGAGATATGCTACTTGCTACATTGGTAGTTTGTGTTATTTACCATCAGGGACTGAAGTAGAACGCGGGTTTTAAAAAAACATCTTTTCATTACAAATAAACGGCTCATCACTCTAAATTTGCTTATATTGCTACAATTGTAAAATTCATCTCAATATCATAAACATTACTGAGGAAACTGAATAACACTAACAGAATTCAGCTGGCTTGTTTTTAACAACTAAATATAGTGACATCTATTGAGTTATTAAGGAACTAAATGCGTTAAGAACGCAAGCTTAACTGGTATTCTTTTGCAATTAGAACAGAAAAGCAAATATAGATGGCACAGTCATCAATTTTGTTTTTCATGGAAACATTTATTTTTTAATAAGTTCTTACATAATCAACGAATGCAGAGTATTAAAAAAACCGACTTCACGTCAAAACTTTGGCTGAGTTATAATGTCATCCATGTAAATATTCTCCGAAATCATACATATTTTTTCAAAATTTTGAAATTTTCTATGAAGTACCTACTCAACCGATTTCGATGAAATTTATATGGGGCCAACTATGAAGTATAAAACAATGAAACAAGAATTTTCAAAATCGATTCATAGTTGTTCGAAATATCGTGTAAAAAAGACACAAAAAAAAACACTAATTGAGAACCTCCTCCCTTTTTGGAAGTCGGTTAAAAATAGAGTGCGACAAGGGTTGAATGATTTTTAATGCCTCATTTTAGTAAATTTATTGGAAGACGGCTCTGACGAACTCTTTTTTTACTACAAAACACACCTAAACTGCGCTAGTTTATTAAATAATTCTCCAAACCCAAACAACAAAATAAGCTTGAATAATCTTGTGTTATGCTTATGGATATAAAATGGCGGCACTAAGGCTGCAAACTTGACGGCAGCGGCAGCGAGAGCGACAGCGACGCGGGGAATCTGGCCCGTTTTCGACGCCGCGCCGGCGGAAGAGTGAGCGATTTGTCGCGGTGCAAAACAAACACAATACTTTCTATCGTGTCGCGGAAATCGCTGCCCGCGCCGCTGTTGCTCTCGCTGTTGCTGTCGCTGCTGTCCAGTTTGCAGCATAGAGGGTAGCTTAGAACTCAATAGGTACTTTGTACGTGTGAGTACTTTAATAAGTCCACTGCAGGGTTAAGAGTAGGTATAGGAGATTAACTACAAAGCTAGTTCTGTGCTACTTGATGGATTTATTAATTTAATTAAATTAAATTTACCTATATTATTATAAGATTATATGTGAGGCAAGTAAAATTATACAAGGTGACTGGTGACAAATTTTAGATAGGTATTGAAGGAGAGTACTCTGCACTCGATTCTGATCAAAATAATGTAATAACAGTAGTTACTTAATTTTTTACCAGAATTCCTAATCTATTTCTATCTATCTTCTATACTTGTAATAAATCTGTAGAGAGGTCAATTCTGTACATGAAATATATTTTCAAAATAACTATCAGGGGGTGATTAGTGATCGATACTGATGCCAAAAATGCAATCAGTAAAATTTTTGTCTGTCTGTCTGTCTGTCTGTCTGTATGTTCCTTATAGAAACAAAAACTACTCGACGGATTATAAAGAAACTTAGTAAAATTATTCTTCATACTCCTGGGCAGGTTATAGTATACTTATTCTCACGCTACAATCAATAGGAGCAGAGCAGTGAAGGAAAATGTTGGGAAAACGGGAGAAATTACTTCATTTTTTAAGCTTCCGTCGCGTGTGCAGCCTTAATGGTTAAAGCTACATAGAAATCATGTATGACAGAAATATTCTTCATAAAATTATATAAAAAATATTCCCCAATAGTATATGTCTATATTTTATGGTTGGCTCACAATAACACGTGTAAATCCCGACAGCTTAGCAGTTCGGAGCTTTCTTGTTTACTCTTACGTTTATAATACTCTCAATTTTTTCTTAATTAGGGATGATTACCTATTCTATAAAAAAATAATCATAGAAATCGGTATAGAAACACCAAACTTATACATGAAATACGCTAATAACCCATCGCGCGTGAATACTGAATGATATAAGGATTATATTTGCGTAACGGTTGCCGCGCTCGACGCGGCTCGCGGCTCGCGGCGGCGCCGCCGCCGGCAGTAGGGTATAAAAAGGCGGGAGGCGAGCGCAAGCAATTCATTCAATAGGTATTTGGCTGTTGATTAGGGATGCGCCGATCCGATCCGATCTTTTGGAAAATCGGATCGAAGCCATACGATCTAACGATTTTTGGATCGGATCGAGACTATGCGATTTTTTGGCGTATCGATACAAAAGTTCAAAAATCAAATCGCTTGGATCGTGTATGAATTGAAAGGTGGTTTATACCTACCTACATATACCACTCACGATTTTGTTAGGACCGAACTTGATCTTTTGTTTACGTTTCGTTCCAAATTTGGCGGCGGCGACGGTGGCGTCTTTTGCGGGTACGAGCATCTTATTACATTTTATTATAATCTGACTGTGTAGGTAGGTAAGTAAGAAAACATAAGTACGAGTTCATTAGTTTCTATTTCATTGTCTCCGATAATCTCAGATGTGCGGACGTTTTGTTAATAAAAACTGATAGGATTGGTTAAGATACTTATCCGATAATTATCAATGGATTTTTTCCTTGATTATTATCATGATTTATTCGATTATTATAAAAATTCGATTTTTTCGAACCCTGGTTGTTAGTATTTACAAGTACATGCTTAGTTTATTTTTAAATAATAAATTAGTAAAAATGTAATGGTGTCTTGCTTTTTTGCATCCGATTTTTTGATATCGGATCGTCGGCATGAGATCCAATCAGCGGATCGGATCGACGTATTACGATCCGATCCGACCCTTAAAATCGGATCGAAGATCTGGATCGCGCATCGCTACTGTTGATGCGTTCAGAGCGTTCGACTTTATTGACAGACAATAATCAATCAATATATATAAAACTGTTCCGTTACTGAGTGACTGAGGTACTGAGTGACTGAGTGACTGACAGACAACGTACAGCCGTAACTACTGGGCGTAGAGAGCTGAAACTTGAAACATACATTCTTTAGGGGATGTAGAGGTGCATTAAGGAAGGAATTCCCGAAATTCCCACGGGAACGGGAAATATAGGACTTTTTAGTTTGTATGAAAAATCTTATTCCTTGAGTGCACCGATGTGAAACTTGGTGTAAAGGTTTTTCAATGTGTGTCTGGTTGTGTCATGAAAGGAATTCCCGAAATTCCCACGGGAACGGGAAATATATGATGTTTTAGTTTGTATGAAAAAATCCCATCCCTTGAGTGCACGGATGTGATACTTGATATAAAGGTTCCTCAATAAGTGTCTGTTTGTATTATGGAAGGAATTCCCGAAATTCCTACGGGAAGGGGTTGGACTTTTTAGTTTGTACGAATAAAACTTATTCCTTGAGTGCATGGGTGTGATACTTGGTATAAAGGTTCTTTCAGTGGGTGTCTGGTTGTATAGTTTCTGAAATTTCCACGAGAAGGGTAGTTAAGCGCATACGAAGTTGCGGGATAAATCATCATCATCATCATCATTATAGTATGTATGAACTTGTAATAAAATCTCTTTGGCTATAGTATTTTTATCTGACTGGTTTTGGTATCATAGAAAGTTAAAATTTTAAAGAACATAATTCAAATTTAAATTAAATTAGGAAAATGTGTGATTTTCATTTGTTTTTCGTACTGTCAAGATGAGTGAATCTAATGAAGAAATTCGATACATTTTAAAATTTTACTACATAAAAGGCAAAAATGCAACGCAAACCGCGAAAAAATTTGCGATGTTTATGGACCTAGTGCAGTGTCTGTGAGAGTAGCACAAATTTGGTTTAAGCGTTTTCAATCTGGAAATTTTGATGTCAAAGATGCACCTCGCTCTGGTCGCCCTATTACGGATAAAATGGATGCCCTTTTTGAAAAAGTGGAGCAAGATCGATATATCAGTAGTTACAACGTAGCTGAAGAACTGGGAATTGACCACAAAACAGTTTTGGCGCATTTGAAAAAAGCTGGGTACACAAAAAAGCTCGATATTTGGGTACCTCACGAGCTCACTGAAAGAAACCTAATGAACCGTGTACTCATTTGTGTTTCTTTATTACGACGTAACGAAACCGAATCAATTTTGAAGAAGCTGATAACTGGTGATGAAAAGTGGATCACGTACGACAAGAACGTGCGAAAAAGGTCGTGGTCAAAGGCCGGTCAGGCTTCACAGACTGTGGCGAAACCCGGGTTAACTCGCAATAAGGTGATGTTGTGTGCGGTGGGATTGGAAGGGCATTATTCATTATGAGCTGTTACCACCAGGCAGGACTATCGATTCTGAACTCTACTGTGAACAACTTATGAGATTAAAACAAGAAGTTGAGAGAAAGCGGCCGGAATTGATCAACAGAAGGGGTGTGGTGTTTCATCATGATAACGCTAGACCTCACACACCTAAAGCCACCCAGCAAAAATTAAGAGAGTTTGGCGGGAAGGTGTTAATGCATCCGCTGTATAGTCCTGACCTTGCACCTTCAGATTTCCACCTGTTTCGGTCTCTTCAGAATTCTTTAGGCAGTGTTAGGACGACATCACGACATCACGACGACATCACGACATCACGAGAGGAATGCCAAATCCACTTGTCGCGGTATTTTGATGAGGGGTCCCAAAATTTTTATAGCAATGGGATCATGTCGTTACCTACAAGATGGCAAAAGGATATCGAACAAAATGGTACATACATACTTTAGTTAAATGTCAATAAACGATATTAAAATTTTTTGAATTTTCTTAAAAAATGCGAAGAAACTTTTTCCCCAACCCAATATAATCTCAAACTATCACGTCCTTGAATTTCGAAAGTGACCCACCAGTCACCTTGTATGTATGCCTAAGCTCGTGTGCTTCCATCTGCGACCTCGTCTTCGCTTACCATCAGGTGATATTGAGGGCAAACACAGGATTAGTCCTTAATAAAAAAAAGACGTGTGGCACTCGGAGTCTGCCGCGGTAAAGCTATTGCATAGCATTTTTTATCAACTTATGCAATTATAATTATTTATTTATTTTATTAATGCAGTACTGTTTGATCTAATATCAAGTTCCACAAGTTCCTAGTAGATGGCGCTGATTGTTTATTAAAGCCCGCATGTAAAGTTATGAAATCAAAGTATCACCGCAGTGCCGGTCGGAGTGGGGGGGTGTTAGGTTTTTTTCGTTACGGAATTTCTGGATTCAGTCCCCACGCTCAAGGCCCGCGATAGAAGCTATGCAATAGCTTAAAAATCAGGAGATATCTCTCCCGAGCTTACCCGAGGTCGACCTAGGGTAGAAATCGAATAGGGTCGGCATTGCATGAAAGGATGAACCCTAGCCGCGCTGTGTGGATTCCACATCACAAGCTCATATCAACTCACTGACTAAACTATTGCTTACATTGACCTGATAAATAAATCAATATTAATGACACTCACACAACATTATCTACCCCAAATTAAATTTCTTAAAGTAGGTACTTGTGTTATGGATACTAGTTCACTGATATACTTAAGAAATATGTAAACATACATATTGAATAAATACATATTTTTATTAGATACCTAATAAACTTAAATAAACATATAAACTTCCATGACTTGACGACTAATATCTGTGTTCATCACACAAGTATCCGTCGCCGCCGGGATTCGAACCCAAGACCTCTGGCATAGAAGGCAATGTACGTTACCCCTACACCAGCCGCTTGATTTTTGTTTTGTAGCCTACATTGTCCGTTTGTACTTAGTTGTCCTATATGATTATGCATATTTTGTTAAAAAGTTAAAAGATACTTTCTACCCATATAAAGGTTTGAAATTTTGTTTTAACATTATTGTCAAATGTTTTTCATTAAAAATAAATGAAGACGTTGACTGTATATGCACAGTACAGATATATACAGTAATTCAACTCGGCTTCATCTTTGAAATAAATGCCTACAGCGCCGCGGTCCGTTCACATGTGATAGGTATTTTGTTTTGTGACTGCAAATATACTTTCTTTATATAAACAAATAAAAGCACTTTGTAAATTGAATAGGAAGTGTTCAAAAAAAATACGTTTTGTGCCAAAATACCATGTTTACGTTTGAATAACAAATCGGTGTTATAAATTAGCGACCAAAAAATACTTGCACCTCGATTGAGATCCACGAAAAGATGTATTATTACATTTTAAAGTATAAACAATCCGCATATTAACGTAAAGCTCAATCAACAATTGTTTCGCTATGCAGATACTCGCGACTGGCCGCATGCCGAGCGCATGCCGAGATCGAGCTGCGTAGGTATAGCTCGCGTTTCGTCCGTTTGTATGAAGTTGAATTACTGTAGATAGCTGTACTGTGGTATAGGATAAGGAAGATAAGTTATTTACATTACTTATCTTATCTATAACAAGATAGTAATTTATTTACCTTTTAATCTTTATACCTTCCAGTCAGATTCAGCTGTTGGGCAGTTGGCGAACGAACGAAATGAACGAGCAGCGAGTGAACTATAAACTAGAAACCCGTGAGCTAAATTTTTGATAGGACGAGTAAAAACCACTTATCTTCTTTGCCCTTATTACCCAATTATCTCTTCATGTCTTATCGACGAAAGTACTCATTTAATAATATTACTAAATCAAAACTGATATATGAATTAGTATACAAAAACTAAACAGCTCAGTTATTTCTGATTTAACTGCTTAGGTTCAGTAGGGATTGTATACAGGGTTTCGAGCATGTGTTACTAGAGACCATACATGAAGGGAAAAAAATAAAATAAAAATTAATTATTGACTGAGTAAACTTAACCGAAAGAATTAATTCCGCAACGCATGATTACATAAGCGTAATACAATAGATACTTAGCGGGTGGTGGTGTGCGTGTGGCGGGAACACTACTGTGTGCGTGTTGACTGAGGCAGCGCGTCGGGAAATAGTATATTATGTAACAAGTGAGCTAAGTCGGCTCAGCCTCGACTGTAATTAGCAAAGCTCACGAGTTACATACGACGTTTTTCAACACACTAGTGAGTAAAAGACAGACATACGTGGTCATAAAATTTATTTGAAGCAGCTGTTAGCTGCTGCGCGTCAGTAACCCTGTCCCATTACACGTACACACGCTATTGTTGCTTGGAGGCGCTGCGCGGGCTGCTGCTGCTGCACGTGCGCCGCCTGGACGCGCGCGCCTGCAGCAGGCGCGGCCCCACAGCATATATTTAATGTATAACCCGGATCAATAAAATATGCTCTGTTTACTCGCATGTAATTTGCACTAAGGCACAATTCAACTTTGTAGGATTCATTATTTATTTATTTATTTATTTATTTATTACATCAAAACACTTATATCTATCATTACAGGAGACCTAATGCGACAGTAAAGTGCAACAAATTAACTAAGAGTCTTACACATCTTAAACTTATTATAGGTAATAGAAAATTATAAAATCTTAAAGAGCATCTCACATAAATAATAAAAAAAAAAAAAAAATTAAATTAAATTAAAATAAATAAACTCTCTTAAAAACCATCTTCCATAAATAAAAACAAATTATAAACTATCTTATACATACAATAAAAAAAATAAAAACACAAGCTCTAAACAATAGGAAGGCATTCATTTTAACTTACATATTACCAACATAGTAATTCTAGTGAACTCGCTCAGTGAACACGTAAAAATATCTATTCTATCTGCAACAGTGTTGAGCGTGCGCAGGGCGTGAGTGAAAGGCGCGTCGCGCAGCAGGTTGGTGCGCGCTCGCGGCACGGCCAGCAGCGGTGCGCGCCGCCGCCGCCACAGGTATTCGTCAGGCACACACAGCTGCAGCTGCTGCAGGATGTCAGGGTTATGTATCCTGCCTCGTAATACTTTAAATAAATACAAAGCAAGAGACATATCCCTACGTATCTCTAACCTAATTATATTATGCACTAGGGTATAATATATTTTATACACCACCTTTGTTTAAAATTCGCATTATGTATGAGATAAACTCCACCTAAAGCAAGATATTAATCCCTTAAGATTAAAAAGGTATCTTACAGGGAATAAAAAATACTTTAATCCTAAGGGTTATAATGTCATTTGATTTTGGAATGTCAATTGGAGCGAAATTTAATAATACCTACATGGACATGGCTGTATGACTAGTTGCTTTGCCTAATTAAAAAATATATGGACTTTAAATTTGGCTGTATAAGTTTGTGTACCTTTGCATTTGGAACGACTACCAAGAAAAATTAAAAATCCTCGTAAAAAACCTGTATGCGACGGTTTCTTTTGCCTTTTGAAAAAAGACAAATAAGAAGTAAAATTGCGCGGTTTTTGAAAAGAAAATTTTTTCAGTGTTTTTATTTCAATAGTTTTCAAATAAATAAAATATGTCGAGCTCGAGTGACGATTTAACACCAGAAGATGTTAGAAATGAAGCAAATAGTATCGTCGATAATATTTTGCCGTGTAAATCAAAGCATACATGAAATTTTACGAAGATTTCTTTGCTTGGAAAACTAAAAAAGCCGTGAAAATTATTTCGGACTCATTGCTTTTAGTATATTTTCAACAGTTCTCTGCTACAAAGAAACCTAGCAGCCTATGGACTGTTTATTCAATGTTGAAGACAACAGTAAACAATGAATATACCAAATAGAAATATCACTTTATCTTTACATAACTGGTCAATTGTTTCTAATATTATCTTTAATTTCTAAATTATTAAATACCTAAGTACTTGATTTAATTCCTGCGTTTCATTACCTGATTATCTTACAAGGTGGTGTATAAAGTAGAGTAAGCTCCTCGGGTATAACAGTGTCTTAGTCTTGGGCAGTCTTGAATCCCTCGCTTCATTCAGGATTCTTACCATAATTCCCTCACTTCGTTCGGGAATTAACATCTTAATTCCCTCACTGCGTTCGGGAATTATCTACAGAATCCTGCATTTCGCTCAGGATTCAATATGATGCCCGTGACATAATACACTGCTTTATCCCCTTGTTGCATAATCTACTAATGCACGCGTGACTTATAGCCCAGTTTAAAGTTCTAAATTCAATAGAATAAGGCTCACTTTACGAGCAAGTGTGTTGAAAAATGTAGTTATTTCTCTTTATTTATTTATAGGGAATTCTGGTAAAATATTAAGTACCTACTTTTATTACATATTTATGATCAAAATGGAGTACAGAATGCTTTTCTTCAATATCTATATATAAATTTGTGACCTGTATATACTGTGACTTGGTTCTAACATTTGTGTTGTAAATAATTTAATTGTGTTAATAGTAAGGTATCCTATGAATAATCTTTAATATTAATAAAAATATCCTGCAATGAGACTTTTACAAAGTTTGATCTAAGTCATAGCAAAGTAAAGAAAAACAATTCCTACTTTATCTTTTATAAGTCGGTGCATATAATTGTAGCGCTGAGGTAAAGTGGGATTGCGAAAACTCAAAATTGGGTCTCTCAGCGAGACTACAGGGACGAGGGTTTACAGGTACCGATGCGCCGATATCTCTTCCACTCCCCTCTTTCATGTACACCTTCCCCTACTCTAACTTAGTGATAAGATCTAAAATCTCTTTTTTGTTGTTAAACCTGAAAATATTTTCCTTAAAATTCAAAAAATTCAAAATTCAAAAAGTTTTATTAATCTTAGGAATTTCACAAAACACTTGATGAAGTCAGTCATCACATACTTCGGCTTTAACTAGTTGTTGATAGTTGTTAAATAAGATATTACAGTAGACCATGAGACAAAAAAAGCCGGCGGAAAAAAACTCTTGGTACTCTTTTTCAGTCAGAATTATCAAATTAATACAAATAGGTACAGTACAAATTGACCGTGACAAGAAAAAAAACAAATACAAGACAGCTAATTGTGAGAGCCAATGTCATGTCACAACCAAATTGCTTACATAGTAGGTGCAATGAGCTATGGATGCACAATACGAATTATTACGGAATTATACCAGAATTATTTAAAATCGCTTTTAAATCTCAATTTCTGTAGTGTTATGCACAACCCCTACTCCTCATTCGAGCTGCAGTTTTAATTAAAGGCAGTACAATTTTCCGATATGTCAAGTTCCTTAATAACTTAACATATAATTTTCCCTATAATTTTCTTGTATTTGCATTTGAAATGTTACTTCAATAATTCATAGAAAATTGACAACCTTTATTGAGCTGAACGGATAATAGTTGTTTAAGTTAAGTAGTTAATTTTTTGTGGCTTAGAATAGCCTCCTGGATAAACGTGTCGTCTAAGGCTAATCCGGACCCCCCTTGGTGCTACAACCCTTGCAGGGTTTTCTTGCCTAGGACCCTCTGGCGCCCTTCATACAAAATCACCTAATATCATATTTCGACCCGGTTATTGGCCATAGCCCACCGCTTACCCCTCCAGCATCCCGCCCGTAGGCTTCACTTGACTCCCTAGAGAAAACTGGATAGGGCAGCTCCTCTTATATTTCCTCCGTGATGTGGGGTGTCAAATAAAAGAACTTCCTTAGCATATTTCAAATATGTTAACACTATTACTCCAAAATAAGTTGAAAAAAATAAAGTTTAAACAGATCACGGCTAGCCTTTGAACATATCTCTATCAATATGACGTAAATACATAAATATTTCAGCGGACACTATATTCTTGTTTCATACTTTTTAGAGCGTGTCTTCAGTAGTCGGGTTTTAGCTTTTAAACTTTATTTTTTCTTCCTATGTGCTGTCATCTTCGACCTCATCTTCACCCACAAAGTTCTTTGTTGATCCCACGGCTGCGAAGCTCTGGTGATGCAGCATTTTTCTATGTTAGTGCACCGCCCTTCCTCCGTCAAGAAAAAAGCATTGAAATCAACAAACACTCACTCAGAATACTACTTACAACCACAAGCCAATATCTATAAATGTTCGCTTCAACCGGAAGCAATTTCAGGATGCAATCTAATCTAATCTAAAAATCTAAGGCTTCGTTATACAGGGCGTGTCAAGGCTATGGGGCATCAAGGGAAAGTACCTTAAATATCGTAGATGGAGTATTTTTATATATTAGAAATTCTGCATTTAAAGATTTCCTAAGAATTTCTTGAGTCGTTTTGGAATCGAACCGACTTCAATACTTATTTAAAAGAGCAGCCCCCCCCCCCCCCCTTTTTATAATGCCAATCGAAAGAATTGACAAAACATAATAATTCTTCTTAAGTAGTATAGTATTTTAAACGGGAAATTAATAATTTTAATCAAATTAAAAACATACATGGAAATGCTGAATTCAAAAAGGGAAAATACACGTGAAATAAAGATTTCAATGCAGAATTAGTAATATTTTAATCATGTAAAATGTTTTTTCAGGAAAATACCCTATCTGCGTTATTTAGTGTCCCTTCGATGACCCATAGCCTTGGCATGCCCTGTATATTGTAAATAATGAAATATTAAGTCTTGTGTGTTTCACTTAGATCCGCTTCGCTGCACTCTATCTTAAGGCTAATTGTCTGTCTATGGCAATATGGGTTTTTGTATGATGACTTTATTATTTCTAACAAAGACTCAGAACTTGAGTACATGTGTATACTTTTTAAATAATTTAACATACATACAACAAATTAAGTTAGGATGTACCTTTCCTTGAGTTTAATATAAAAAAGGTTGGCTTTAATCGTCTTAAAAAAAAATTACTGGACAAAGGCTTCCCCAAGGTATTCCACGTCGCTCGGTCCCGCGCCGCCCTCATCCAGCGTTTACCGGCAACCGCAGCCGTCGTCAGTTCACCTAGCGCAGGGCCTGCCGTTGTTGCGTCTCCAATACGTAGCCGCCAAGTCGCCATTTGTTCGGAGAACTTGGTGCTCTGCCCATTGCCACTTCAGCTTTGCAAATAATAATATAATTTATTGAAACAACAAACACTTTACAAGAGAAGTTATTAACTAGTAATTAAATAGTCATGTGTCAAAAGGGCAATTTCAGCAGAATGTTGCCTCAGTGTGAGGCAACGCTGGTTTTCAAAGCACCCCTTAACTAGATATCCAGATTTAAAGCGGTGGGTTACATTTTATTCAATAAAATACATTTCAATTAAAAGCAGAAACATAAATTTAACATTGGTACACACATCAAAAAAGACACAAAAAATACAATGAATTTAAATGCCAAAATTAGAATCATAAATTCTCAAAAATGAAAGAAAACACACTTATATACTTAACTAGTTATAAACAGAATACCTACCTACATAGGATTATGAACTGTATTAAAATTACTAAATTTACACACATATTACTCAGAAAAGCAGAACAGAGTCAATTAATTAATTAAAAGCAAAAACTAACAGAACAAAAACACAGTCCAACATTACACAATTAGTAGACAAACAGGAGCAGGCTCTTCAGGCTATATCGTACGGTGAGTGGTTCACTCCCGCAGGGAAACTCTGAGAATAGCCATTTCCATTGCCCGCTAAGCGACTTTTAATCTGTTTAAAAGGCCCATACTTAGCGGTAACGTCTCAGTGCTATAAGTCATCACTGGCAACGCTGGTCAAAAACTTTTATCTTCAGACACTGCGGTATTTGGGATGAGCCTAGATCGACGGATTCGACGACTTTCTCAAAGTTGGACCTACCTTAATGGATTTTATGTTTATGTTTTAGCTTCCATGCTGGACTGGGAGCGATAGAAAAGCAGAGAATTTACCAGCTGCTTCTCTTCCCGGGCATACTGTAAAAGTCAGTTAAGGGACAGAGGTTTTATTGGCATTTTTGTGGGTGATAGGCTGACCCCCTGTCACTGCAGTAGCCTCTCTTCATCATTATAATACCTCATTTGTCAAACGTGACATCAGACGGTCTTATAACCACTGGTGTTCTACCTACCCCATAAGGGATACAGGCGTGAAGTTATGTATGTATGTCCTAATTAAAGAGAACTTCAAGCATGGTGCCTCCTACTACAAGGCTGTTCACCGACTTATTAATAAAAGTGCCAATACTTAGCGATTGAAAGCATGTTAAAAGCATTTTCTTTTATCCATTGTTTATATGCATTTAGTTGAGGTCTCAATAATTGAAAATTTTATCAAAATACATACATACATACATACGTAACGTCACGCCTGTATACCTTATGGGGTAGGCAGAACACCAGAGGTTACAAGACCATCTGATGTCACTTTGGACAAATTTGGAGGTATGATAAAGATGGAGAGAGACTATTGTAGTGACAGGGGGTCAGCCTATCGCCCAAAACGCCTCTAAAATCTCTTTCCCTTAACTGAATTTTACAGTATGCCCGGGAAGAGAAGCAGCTGGCACATTCTATGGTTTTTCTTTCGCTCCCAGTCCAGCATGGAAGATATATCAAATAATATCATGTGTTCTTTTTATATTATTTATCAAAATAATATAAAAAGAACATATGACATTATTTTATGATATTATTATCTATATTTATACTTATAATGAATCTGTAGAAATAAAAATTATGTACATTGAAAATATCAAAAAAATAAATGGCAGGGGGTGTTATCAGACCGACACCGAACCCAAAAATGTTATTTAAATTTTTTTTGGCTCTTTGTTTAGGCATCACGCAAAAACTACCGGTTCGATTACGATGAAACTTGGTATAATTATTCTTTAATATCCTGGGCATTACACTGGGTACTTTTTATCCCGGAAAAGTATATACAATAAGAAACAAACTTAATTTTGCGGCTAGACCCGATCACTGTACCAACCGCAAATAATAAATAATTCTATAAATTGTATGTTTTAACTGCTAGGTACTTGCAATTCTAAACCGTGCTTTTCACTGCGACCTTTTTATTCCTTTTTGTTTTTAAATTAAATCCTAAAGTCCATGCTGGACTGGGAGCGAAAGAAAAACATAGAATGTGCCAGCTGCTTCTCTTTCCGGGCATACTTTAAAAGTCAGCTATGGAACAGAGGTTTAAAAGGCGTTTTTGTGTGCGATAGGCTAACCCGCTTTCACTACAATAGTCTCTCTCCATCTTTATGAAACGTCCAAATTTGTCAAACGTGACATCAGATGGTCTTGTAACCTCTGGTGTTCTCCCTACCCCATAAGGGACACAGGCGTGAAGTTATGAATGTATGTATGTTATGTATGTTTTTACTAAGTACAGTTTAAGGTAGAGTTATTTAGTTTTATTTCTATAAGTCGTAGGTATAGATTTTAATTTTAAATTAGGTATAGGTAGTATTTATGTGATATTGTGCGTAGTGACCGTGGGTTATTTTATAGGTCATTCGTATAAATATTAGCTTTTAGGGATTTTGCTTATTTATTAAGTTTAGATAGTTATCACCAGTAATAGGTTTATTTAGGTAGGTAGGTTTTTATTTTCTGTTATTGACTTTTTTTATGAGGTATATACTAAGGTTTACTTTTATAAGGAATAGACCGTGTAGATTTTATATTTGAGCTTAGCCGTGAGGGCGTGGAAGCATCTCTATGGCGTCGTGCACGGCGCACCGCACAGCGTTTCATATTAGCTCTTAAAATTATCTCCATCATGGTTCATTATAGAAAAGTAGGCCGTATAACGGTGCAAATCAAAGCTTTTCTATAATGAACCATGATGGAGATAATTTTAAGAGCTAATATGAAACGCTGAGCGGTGCGCCGTGCACGACGCCGTAGAGATGGATCCGAGCCCTAAATCAGTGTTGATAGCTATCCGAACGTATTAATAGGGAGTACGCTGCAGAAACTAACTATACATACATACATAACTTCACGCCTATATCCCTAATAGGGGTAGGCAGAACACCAGAGGTTATACAACCATCTGATGTCACGTTTGACAAATTTGGAGGTATTATTATGATGGAGAGAGGCTATTGCAGTGACAGGGGGTCAGCCTATCGCCCGTAAAAAAACGCCAATAAAACCTCCGTCCCTTAACTGACTTTTACAGTATGCCCGGGAAGAGAAGCAGCTGCTACATTCTATGTTTTTCTTTCGCCCCCAGTCCAGCATGGAAGCCTATAATCCTGCAGAACTATTAGAAACTTTGGAAAATAGAGTTTGAAATGTGTCACCCGTGATTAGTCAAACGCAATCCAAGAAAATTGTGAACTATTCAGCGCAGAATATAGTTACGTAAGCAAGTTACTAATGGTAAATAAATAGCAATATAAACCGGTTTATGTAACATTATATAATCATGCAACTATGTACCTACTTCACTAGGTAATTCGAGATCAAGTGTAGCAGCGGTTCACCTTGATGCCCTTACACAGGTTGACCTTAGATTTAGGGTCAACAAGCCCTATATTTGCTTGTGCCGTAAAATTTAAATTGTTTACGAAGTTAACATTTCTTATAGTTTTTGTATCAATGAAATTGGACTTTAATGTTTTGAATAAGATAAAATGAATATATTTATAAATACTCTGTCTGTCGTGTTCAGACCGTATAAACACAAAAAAAAATATTTCATAGCATACCTACTTAGGTAAGTACTGTTCCACTTAATGAAAAAGTTTTAAATGCAACAATCATACATTTTTTGTTTGTGTAAGTAGACTGAAATATAATAACGATTTTGAAGTTATTGGAAAATTTATATCCAATCATAATCCTAACCCTTTGTAGTAAGCCCACTGCAGGGTCATGGGTGACGAGGAGGTTTAGGCCATAATCCGCCAAGCTGGCCCCGTGCTGGTTGGTGGATGTCAGAATCTTCAGGGCTCCGAAATGGCTCCTGCCTAACCGTCACGCCTAGGTACTGTATTCAAGTATACAGCATGCGGGACTGACTATAGCTGAATTCTTTTCTAATTATTTTCATGACAGGTCAAAATCGTCAATCATAGTGAAGTTGCCTTAATGAAATTGTTCGATTTTAAAATCGATTGTTTCAAAATACCGATTCAGTTTTTAAAAGAAATGGGATAAACGATTATAGATTTTAGTTTTCTTTTTAATAAATGGGTAGGTACTTAAAATTGTAATAAATGATATAATAAAGACTATTGGTTTCAAATCATTAATTTAATTCGTCACTCTTTCAACCGCTCATATTCATCGATTTGGTGTCGATTCAATTGCGTCAATCCCTATTAGACAGGTTTCGGTCCCTTGCACCTGACAGTTTAAAAATGACAGTTTTAAAATTTTATTACCTTTACTTATTTTATTAAGAGTTAATAATAATAACATGTGCTAAATAGTATACTTTATACTATTTGAATTAAAATTTTATTTAAATACGTTTTTATTTTTATCCCTTTACTAGGAATATGAGAACTGTCACGAAAATCATTTAAAAAGAATTCAACTATACTTAACGTGTCCTCCGAAGCACTGAACTGACTTATTTTTCTTTTTGTAAACAGTCACTGAGCTGCGATTGAACTCATTCTCACCTGATAAGTGATGATGAAGTCAGAAGCATGCACACGGGATGAAGGAACCGGCTCTTTATAAAAATAAAAGCCGGAATGCTATGCAAATATCTCCAAAACTTCAAGTTAAAATATGAATTGATAAACACGACAAGAGTTTGTGAATAATGTTTTTTTTACTTTAAGCTTTACTTTAAAATAAAATGAAGCTTTCGGAAATATTAAGAATGATCTCCATTTTAAAGGTTCTATCCCTTAACAGTAATTTTACCACATCTTGCGAAGTTTTTCTTACTTCTTTGCCGGCAGGCATAAGTATCATAATTTGTACTCTCAATTAAAAAACTTTGGCAAAGTAGTGAGAAATTCACGAAAACTGTAACATATGTAATGTACATAAAATAGACTGGACTCAAACTTTGTACCTTCAGAAGGTATAATTGTTTAACACCCGTCTCTATGGACCATAAAAATGTATGAAAAAACCAATATCCTTTAAATATTTACAGTTGTGACAGCGGACAATTGATATAAGCTCGTGTGAATGGCTCAATAAAAGAAATAAATGTTTAAAAATATTCGTTCCAATACCACCTATGCACTTGTATATCGAACGTAAAAACCGTGGTAAAAACACAGTTATTATAAATTCAGTGTCACTCGCGCGATCCTCTTGTGCTGCCGTTTTTGCGGGAAAGCCAACAAACGATAATTCTTTTGAAACCAATTCTTTTTTCAAATAGGTATTTGATTGGTAACCCAATTTTCGACTCCGCCCGTTCTAAAGTTAAACTACATTTTTCGAATTTTAAATAGCATTCTCAAAAAAGTATACCTATAACTTAATTTGTTTAAATTTAGAATTCGTCAAAATTGTGTCTCTTTTTTAAATAAGTATGAACATATATCTATTTTCGAAAGCTGATAAGAACTAAACCTTTAGGTTAATAATGATATTTTTAGCTTAATTTTTACGTTTTCTTAAAATCGAGTTTAGTGAAGAAAACGGCCGCACGCTTAACTTGTAATATAACATACTTACCGACTTATTACTTTAAATTAAAAGTATTTTTTTACATAACAGAAAATTGTACTACAACTAATTATCTAATTAACGATAATTAAAAATTATGCTGCCCCGTAATTTCTCGTATTACGTTTACATACGTAACACAGTATAACTATACCGGCTGATAAAGTTACGTGGTGCAACTGTTCCTGCTTCCTGATAGACACAATTTTACGCTTACTGCTTCACGTTACGCTAATATAATCTAGATTTACTCACTTATAAAATTTAAATCAACCACGAGGATTTTAAATCTATAAATTGTTGAAAAAGATCCTTTTTTTTTAAATATTTAGGTTGGAATATTTTCCTAATATTAATATTGACGACTGGCTGGGTGTAGTGGTAACATACATTGCCTTCTGTGCCAGAGGTCCTGGGTTCGACTCCCGGCGGCGGCGGATATTTGTGTGATGAACACAGATATTAGCCGTCATGTCATGGATGTTTATTCTAATAAAAAATATGTATTTATTCACTATGTATGTTTATATATTTCTTAAGTATAATATCAGTTATCTAGTATCCATAACACAAGTTCTTTAAGAAACTTAATTTGGGCTAGATAATGTTGTGTGATTGTCAGCAATATTTATTTAATATTATAAATCTGGATAGATTTGGATGAAATTTGACATAGTGATAGTGTACAGTCTGGAATAGCTCATAGGCTACTTTTTATCCCGATATTCCCACGGGATTCGAAATTGCGCGGGAAAAACCGCGGGAAACAGCTATCCTTATAAGTTGCATTTTTATTACATCACCCAGGTTTAATTTTAACAAAAATATGCTTTAATTAAATAATTCAACCTCACAGTGAACCTATTTTTTGTTTATTTTAATTTAAGCTTTCAAGCAAACTGTGAAATAAAAGATATTGCTATTGTTCAAAAAAACATAGCAAGAAGTTTTACTTTAAGTTGTTGCATTTATTTATATTATTTAATTAAAAAGACAAAATATAGTAACGTAAGTAAACTATTTAAACTGTAAAATAAAATTTTCCTTGCTTGTTGGATAGTAGATAAGCGTTTAAAACTACTTTGTATTTTTAAGGAAACTGTAGGTCGATTCTAAGAAAATTTTTGATATTTATTACTGTGAAAGACCGTTTGTTTCTATTATAAATAAATTAATAATATCTAAATGTTATTTTTCCATTAAAGTCTAGTAAAACTTTTCAATTACAATACCTATAAATCTATCCGGTTGAGTGGCTCAATTTCAACTCGATCCATATCTAATTCTTATAGACTTTTCCTTTGCAATTAATCAGCTAGGAGGTATGCGAAATTAAATTTTCTAAAATTAAATCTCGCAAAATTTAAATAATCATTAACGGCCAGCTACTGTTACTGAATTTCTTTTCTCTAAAATTACAATGACTACTAATAGGTACAGGGTGACTGGAGACAAATTTTAGATACTGAAAATTTTGAGTAGGTACTCGATTCGGATCATAATTATGTAAAAAAGTAGGTATTTAACTTTTCACTAGAATTCCCTATAAATAAATACTACTATTTACTATACCTACAAATGAGTGAATTGCGGCACGTGACCTGGCACGCGGCACGCTGTTAACGCTAGCGTAACCATGCGTTGGGTAATGAATTCTTTAAGTTTATTCAGTAAATAATTAATATTTAGTTTTAATTGTATTTTTACTCTTCATGTATGATCTCAAACTATCACGTTCTTGAATTTCAAGTCACCCTGTATAGTTTATATACCTACTAGTATGGCGTACCTAATTATATTTTGTCCTAAAATTCACCAATTAAATGTCAAGTATACTTATATTAAATCGAATATTCAATAAGAATTCCAATTAATTAAAACTACATTAAACCCGATAGCCACAAAATTAATAAGTATATCAATCATTAACCTACTTGATAAGATTCCTAAATAACTTGTCGAAATTAGTGCAAATTTTAACCAAATTTTTTGTTTTTATAGTTGACTTTATGAAACCAAAAAGTTTTTAATATAATGGTAGGAATAGTGGGAATAACAAACGACATACACGTCGTTGATATGGATGGAGACGTCTTCGAAAATTATTTGAATAAAGAAAAGTTGCCAACGGACGAAATAAATATCGAAGTAGGAGAAGAATACAGAAACTACATGGATGAAAAGGGTAAGTATGATTTTTAGAAAAGTTCCTTAAAGCTTGTATTAGAGACTAACATACAGTAGGACCTCGATTATCCGGACTAATTGTTGTCGGTAGGCATCCGGATAATTGAAAGTTCGGATAATCCAATATATGAAGAAAAACGGGCTTTTTGCATATGTACATATGTAGTCTGTACCATACATATGTAATGTTAGGTGTTTATTTAAAACAACAAATACATATGAGCGAAAATCAACGTTTATTAAGAAATTGTACATAATGTACCTACGTATAATTTGCTTACAATAATTATGTATGTATTTGGCATATTTGTATATTTAACATTAGCTTATTTATATCCTCCATTATAGAATCATCAGTATTGGATATTGAATTTTCATTCTCCTGATTAAGTACTTTGTTCCAAGCCTTGCTTAAAGTCTTCCTTTCAATCAAATCCCATGCATCTACAACCATGTAACAACACTCCTTTAAATTCATTTTCTTAAAAAATGATAAAACGACCTCTACATTATCTTCATCAATAGATAACAACCTACGTAAAAGTTGTTTTCTATAAAGTCGTTTTAAAGTTTCATTAACACTTTGATCCATTGGTTGTAGCAAGGATGTCACATTAGGAGGCAAAAATTTTACTTTAAACTTTCCATTTTCTCTCTCTAGCAGTTCAGCCGAAGAATGGGTTGGCGCATTATCCAGTAAAAGTACATAAAACATTTCCTTGTTTGCCAATTTCGTTTTGTCTCCTTTTTACTTCAGGGATAAAAGTGTTGTCATACCAGTCAGTGAATATTTCAGAGTTCATCCATGCGCTTTTCTGATTTTTATAAATTAAAGGCACCCTGATATTTTTAAAACATCTGGGGTATTTTGATTTTCCGATGAGGAGCAAAGGTATTTTATGGGTCCCGGTAGCGTTAGTGCAAACTAATATGTATTGTTACTTGCTCTTTGCTAGTACGCGGGTGGGGCGACGGGCGCGGACGGCACGAGTGGCGTGGCGTGCAAGTTCTGACATGTTAATGTTAGAATAAACTCGTCGCGATTGGCAGTCCGGATAATCGCGAATTCGGATAACCGAGGTCCGGATAATCGAGGTCCTACTGTAATTAAAAGTAGAAATAAGGCTGCAAACTGGAGAAACACGACACGATAGAAAGCATTGAGCTTGTATGAAACCACGACAAATCGCTCGGGCACCTGCTGGTGTCGAGAACGGCCCAGATTCCCCGCGCCGCTGTCGCTCTCGCTGTCACTGGCGTCCAGTTTATAGCCTTACAGTCCGTTCACACATGATCCTTTTACTGGAAATCTTTTTTGTATAGTAAATACAACTCCATGCGCCATCGATGAAAAAAAAACGTGTCCGACCATGTGTGAACGGGCTGTTTGATGGTTTATACACGTGCTTCTATTTTTTTTTCTGAAGATGTGATCTGATTTTTTTACCTTCTTATACCATCAACCAGAACAAACATTAAAGTGTGATTGTATTTTTTTAATAGCGTATAGTGTGCAGTTCTAATTTATTTTAAATAAAATCTCCTGTGAGAGTCATTTTTCTTCTTAACCTGGTGGATACTAAAGATAAACAAAGATTTAGTATGTTAACTTATTCAAAACGATACCATGCGATTGTCATGCTTGTATCAACAAGAGTCATATTGCGCAGAAATGTCAGGTGGTAACCCATTTCACGCCCTGACAAATCGTATTAAAAAGGGCCACCAAAACATTTTATGCGACTTTGAGATACGCCCACCTGGCAATTGTAAACTCCTTGCCTTGTAAATCGATGGCTAAAAAGTAAGGGTTTGCTACTTGAAACATTGCAAACTCACCAAAATGTATTCCGTTAACCATAGTTAAACAAGCGAGTTTAACAAGAAGCTCAAGACTTGCAGAAAGTTATTCGTAAGGGCTGTACACCTGTACACTAGTATACAGTAGTCTTCGGCCCCCTGAAATTCTGACATCCGCCTTCCAGCACTGGGCCAGTTTGGTGAATTACGGCCTTAACCTCCTCGTTACCCAGAGGAGAGAATCCATAGCCCCGCAGAGGACTCATTACATAGAGTTGTGATTATGATTCGTAAGGGCAACATTGTTAATCAACTAACAAGCTCTACTGATTCCTATGATGTGGACACTGGGTGCACACTCATGTCCACTTACCTGGCAGGGCAAACATTCAGTGCAGATATCAAAACTAAGCTTGGTATTGTTGTTGTTCGTTTTGTTTGTTTATTTATAATTTCTTTTGCCAACATAGGCACTAAGACTTTCTTTTCTTTTTTACCACACTATGGAATCTGTCTGAACTAAACACATTTTTTTTAATTGAACATGCATTTGTCCTTAGTATGTTTTTATGTCGTCTAAACAACGGAATGTTCTAGTAATATCCCAAGCTGTGCTTACTAGTAAAACTAATCAACCCAAATAACTTTCCTAGTTGCATTAAGTACAATTTGCGTAAGACATCTATCACTTATTACCAAGAAACCCTGCGTAGCGTAGGAAAGTAATTTATCAGAAAGTGGGCTAACTTCACACTATTTATACCTCACAGGAATAAATAGTTGCTCATAATAACTCTTTATTGCACATTTGTATTCCAGAAACGTGTTGTAAAGCATAATGATAGGTTGCTTCAGACAATAATCCTTGTTGTTTTAGTACCGTGTAGCGCTAGTTCTTATTGTATTTTTATATAAATTATAAAAATACTGGGGATTTTATTATTATGTATATGTTTTTTGATTTTCTCCTTTTTCAAGGGCTTTGCTTTATCATGCGGGTTTAAACCAAGCAAGATAAAGATAAGGATTATTTTTTACTGCGGATTGCTTGTGATTACTGCTGATGTAAGAAATTTCCTAGTGATGCGGCAAGTATGATTTTGTTTTATTACTCACTAGCTGTTGCGCGCGGTTTTACCCGCGCAATTTCGATTCCCGCGGGATTTTCGGGATAAAAAGTAGCCTATACGGATTCGGAACAATCCCTCTAAGTAATGGTAAAAGAAATTTTGAAATCGGTCTAGTAGTTTTGAGCCTATTCAATACAAACATACAAAAATACAAAGGTTTCCTCTTTATAATATTAGTATAGACAACTTATTCTGCTTATTTATGTGACTTGAGGTTCAGTGTTTAGGAGTATAAATTATTACGGTTTTTGTAATTACTTAAAGAAAAAAATCATGCAGATACGTAGACACAAAATATGCTCTGACGCATATACCTGCTTGTGCGAGGCCGAGGTTGGTCGCTTGTTGTTGTCGACCTTATGTAAGGTCATTAAGGTTCATAAGGTTAAAGTTTGAGCTTGTCATGAGCGTGTCACAGAGGATTTTAATAGCACAAACGAGTACAGCCTCTATACAGAAATCTGCCAGCCTAAAACGATATGTAAAATAGGTGGGTATCCTGCACGATAGAAAAAAAAAACAAATTACTAATATGTTCAGTCCTATGTTCTTTTGCACTTCATGTGTGTTAGCTTCTGGCCACACCGGCAGGAAACTTGAAATTCTAAGTTATACATATAAGCATATCATAGATGGAGATTGCCACGGTTTCGTAAAGCATCGGACATTTTCACACTCGTCGTTGATTTTCATGCTATTTGCGGAATTGTGTGACCGCGGTAATCTGTCACAAAACGTACGATAAAGATCACAGTAAGACCTAATGGAATTTTTCGAAAGTAGAAAAAGTTTCATGTTTCTTAAATATATTTCAATAGACCCAATTCAAAACTGCATTTTTTATTTTTATGTCTCTTGCATGTCAAAATTTCAAGACTTCAAAATCAGCATAAAAACATATGAATTTCAAATCCCCATATAGCACAGCAGTAATAATTAAAATTGTTGTATTTAATTTAAAGTGGCACTGGGCTAATTGTGCGGTTAAAGTAGTTTAACGAGTGGGCCATAATTACGAAAAACTATTTTTTTTAAATATTTTTCATAAATTAAAATTTCAAAATTCTTCTAAGTGATCAAAATTAAAGTTTGATCTGTAGTTTATGACTACACAGCAAGTAATAAAAACGTTTCCATATAATTATATGTAGTCATAAAATGTAGATTAATCTTAAATTTTACCCACAGAGAAGAATTTTGGAATTTTAATTTATGTTTTTTTTTTTTTTTTTTATAAATTCGGACCCTCTCGTCATTCCTAGTCTGCTATTAAAATATTATTGACTATTATAAGCGGACCCGTATACTTAGTAATATCTTAAGAAAGTAGCTTGTTATACCGAATATTAGCTTAAGTTAGGTCAAGGCCACCCGGCGTCTACTGCGTTAAGTTGCTTCCTCTCAGTTCAAGATCACGATTGTTTACATTTTGTATTAGGTAAGTAAGAAGTTACATCAACTTCAAGTTTGGTTATATTACTTGATCGTCATAGCTACATAACTTAGATGCTGAGTTTATCGATAACATTCATGTTTGCCTGCTATGTTTAAAGTTAACAAGTTTTATTTGTTACTATAGGCACATTAAAAGTAAGTTAATTGAAATACTCGTTTCTCCATATATTTTTTTTTTTAGAATTTTAAGGCTTATCCCTCAGATGATAAACATCTGTTAGGCATATAATCAACGAAATCAGAGGATTAGGTAATAAAACCGACTTCACGTCAGAACTTTGGCTGAGTTATAATGTCATCAACGTAAACATTCTCCGATATCATACATATTTATTTTCCATGAAGTATCCAACCAATTTCAATGAAATTTATATGGAACCAATTATGAAGTGTCTTCTATCATATGAATCAAAAATTTTCAAAATCGATTCATAACTGTCCGAAATATCGTGTAACAAAGACACAAAAAAAAACATACAGATGAATTGGGAACCTCCTCCTTTTTGGACGTCGGTTTAAAAGATTTTTTACCCGATTGGCCCAGTTGTTGTGTTTCGGGCATATTATATTATATCGTCGTCGTGGTGCCATGGTTACCATGACGTATCATACGATATCACAGGTTAAGCAACAACGTTTGGCGCGGTCGGTTCTTGGATGGGTGACCGCCGACCATACATTTCTCACGGCGACTTCCGTGCTTCGGAGGGCACGTTAAGCAGTCGGTCCCGAGTGCTGTATACTTGTATACAGTAGTGGTTAGGGTTTGTCAGAAGTCATTTCGGTGCCCTGAAAATTCTGACATCCACCAACCAGTACTGGGCCAGCTTGGTGGGAGAGACACATAGCCCTGCAGTGGGCTCATTACAAAGAGTTGCGATGATGATAGACTAGTAATATTGTAGGCTCATCGTTGGGTCATCATTGAAGTCAAAGGCGGGCTTAGAGATAAATCTTTTTGAACTAAAACTATGTTTCCATGTACAGTTTTATCACACGCTCCGTGTTCCAAACGGATGATAGATTTTAACCAGAGATATGTCATTGTACACGCTATTTAACTATGAATATTAAATTGTGTCCTAATTATAAAATAGTAACCGTATCAAACTGAATCATATTTGTTTTATATGGGCACTCATATGCGTAACTGAGCCTAAGGCAATTTCAGTGATATAAAAACTTTCTTTGAAAATAAACAAATGCAAGAAAAACAGGAATATCCTTCCTCCTTCGGAGCTTTGTTTGAATTCAATACGCACAGCTAATGACATTGATTATGTACTCAAGGATCACTCAAAAATATGTTTTTGTTTTATTTTACAATGCTTTTACAGCACACGCAAATCCTCAAAATGTCCGCTATAAATTTTGGGTCGGATCATCTAGTAATTTAACTTTGGCGATGGAGTAAACCTGTCTGCCTCAGACGCCAGTGGTTGCGGGTTCGATTCCCGCACGGAACAAGAAAAAAAAATGTTCCGTGTCTGGGTGTTTATCTATTTATATTCTAGGTTTCCCCCTAGTTTGCTACATAGTATTCCATAACGAACTATGCTTACTTTGGGGCCATGTAGTTGGTGTGATTGTCTGGGGATTTTTTTAATTTTTAATTAAAACTTCAAACTGTTAAAACCTTGAAATAATTTTGAATGTTATGCTTTACTAAAATAGATAAATATTTAAAGAACTCTATTAATAACAGTCCTCGAAAGGCGCGAAACCTGGGATTTTTTTCGCTGACCTTATTTTGTTATGAGGCGCGAATGCAATGTACGGTGAAACAACCTTTAGACGGAAAATAACGTAATCTTAATGTTTTTAAGTACCTAGCTGCATATTTTTTAGGTTAAATTTTGCATTATTTTGAAACGTTCTTACACCCCAAACTGTCGCAGCTGTTAAGATGAAAAGGTTGTGGTTGGTTTTTGGTTGTCATGGCAAAACTCATAGCCAGAAGTAGATTTTGATATATTGTGGTGTTTTAGATAGTTCAATAACCAAGATTAAATTCTGAATTTGACTGTAAAAGCATGTTCAACCGCGGACGAACCTTATTTATATCCAATGTCCTGTAATAGTGTGATGACACGCCAGTTCGTTCCTAAACCGTTGTCATTCTCTATGTCTTGTAGGTATCATTTGTTTTTTTTTCTTTTTATTTGTTACCTAAGTTACGTATAATAATTTAGTGTGATTCAAGAATGAAACCTGTTTCCCTTGCCAATCTGCTAAAAATAAAAAGTAATCTACTGACTTCCAAAGCAGGTCCTCAAATTCATCTGTTTGCTTTTTTGTTTTTGTGACGCTATTACTTGGTCAGTTTTGACTCGAAATACTCGAAAATACTCCAGAATTAGTTCTATAGAAAATACAACAAAATCGATGAAGTTCTATTTGAAAAATTTGTACCTATCGAAAAAAACTATTAGGTATGTATAATTACGTAGATTTCATTTCTGCCAAAGGTTTTGGGAACGTTATTTGTTGTTTAATAACCATGCAATTTGGAAAATCGGTAGTGTAAGGGACATTCACTTCAATAGAGAGATTTATCACAGAGGAACGCACAGATATAGATACCTTGGTTAGTATCGCTACACAACCACAATTAATAGTTACACTACAATTATAAATATAATTAATAAATCCCCAGACAATCACACCAACTACATGGCCTCAAAGTAAGGAAAGCTTGTGTTATGAGATACCATGTAGCGAACTAGGGGGTCACCTAGAATATAAATACATGTGTAGATAGACGCTCACACCCGGACCTTTTTTTCCGTGCAGGAATCGAACCCGCAACCACTGGCGTCTGAGGTAGATAGGTTTAAGTGCCCCATCGCCAAAGTGGTCGTCGGATAATAAATCATTTACTGCGAGCGTAAGCTCAACAGATCCTAATTGCGTAAAATTTCTCGTGACACATTGTGTAAATGGCAATGTCCCAACTTGTTACCAAATCCATTTTTAATAAAATATTAATGAAAATCCAAACCATTCTTTGATTGCCACAGCTCTTGCAATGCAACCAACATTACTGAAGATTTTTAAACGCTGAATTTAATTGGCTGAGATTGTATTGGAACCTTACCTTAATTTGAGGATTACTTTAATTGTATTGTAAATGTATGTATCTAAATAATAAATCTGCAATCATTCTTTCGAGCTAATCTTAGTGTATTAAGAAAATAATATTCTTTTTTGATTCTTTGTTTTTTAAATAAACTTGTCGTCAAATTCCACTTTTTCATTTTCAATGAAACATAAATTCTACGAATTTTCATTTTTGTTATACGAAAACACTAATAAAATAATAAAAATAATCAATTTGGTCCAATATCTCCGCGTAAATATATTACTAACTATATCGCTAACCAAATGGATATGTGGGGTATTGCGTAGGTGTGCGTACTACATATGTGTGAGTGCACGTTCGTATTTTATATTATGTTTTAATGAAATATAAAACAGGTGGCTTTTAACATCTGAGCATTTCACTTGTCTCCTCATACTCCCTACTTACTAAGGATAGTGACGTCATACGCCCATGTCACATACATCACAGATTAATATATCGATAAGGCGCAGCGCAGACGACAGACTATCCGTGACGCACTTTTTAGTCTGTGAAAATCGAACCTATGCAATTATATGCAGTAACGCACACGACGCGCAAAAAGTCCGGCGCACAATAATTTGACAAACGTTTGTATAAAAGTTTTAAAAACTAAAGTATCCGGCTCCTTTCGGGTGCAAATTGACATCAAGTTACAAAATTTGAGAATAAAAAGAAAATCGAGAATCGAGATCGAGTCTGCGGTCCGGCGCCGCAGACTCGATCGCACAAAAAGTGTGCCGTCTGTGCTGCACCTAAAGACACAAAACGTGTTCAAAAATATCTGACAAATCTATTTATATCATAATTCCATAGCAGAACAGCCAAAAATAGTCAGCAGGAGTTTCAAGGTTCAAGATAATATAACTATATAACTACGGCTTGTAAATTCCGAACCTATATAAATGTTTTTTTGCAAACCTCCAAAACAAGTTTTGATTATCCAACTGTTCTGGTCTACCTCTTTAATTTAGCAAACCAGTCAAAAAAGTTGCAGAATACATTTTTGAGCTAACTCGAATTGAATTTTTTTCTTTACTTTTCGTGAACGTCTAACGATGTGAAGGACAGTTGGTTTGATGTGAAATAAATAAAATCAAAGGCAAATAATCAATACGAGACCTTTATACACGGAAGAATGTGTCATGGCAATTATATGAAAACGCCTTCTTATGGCGGAAGGAAATGCATGCATGTTCTTTTTTCAATTGGAACCGTGTCACTAACTTTATCAAAAAAACGCTTTTGTCATCTCTATGCTGCATAAAAAGCTAGTGCTTCTAAGTTACTGCACCATACCATCATACGTATGACGGTATGATACAGCTGTACCTACCTTCCAGGATTGCCTCTATACTCGTTTACATAGTGGAACTTTAATTTTTTTTCAGCATAAAACCTATTTAAAGATTTTTTTTTATATTGTAAGGATAAGACGTTTGTCTTCCATGCCACCTGATGAAAAGTGCGCATGAAGACTATGGTGTTACACGTCTATCCACGAGAAACCTATTCACTCGACACTTAAAAGTTCCAGGACTGTAGTGGTCAGGAAAAACAGAAAAATACTAAAGAGAAACACAAACCATAGGATTACCACCAAACTTGTATCAAAAATTTACCGTGATAAACGAAGATTAGGTGAGGTAATTTTGTAACCTGGTCTAGAACTAGTTTTTCAAATTACGAACATATTTTGGCTCATTTAAGCTTGTTTTGGGGCTTAACGGCTGATGTTTTGCAAATAAAGGATATTTGCTTTATGCGGCCAGCGCATCGGTGACCTCAACGCTGCAGAGGTCATTGCAATATTATAATCATACTTCTTTATATTCATGAGAAGATGACGTTATTAATTAAATAAAATAAAATACTTTTTTAAAGTATGAAAATTTGTCTTGAAAATTCAGACAAAATGAAAATATCCTTTGAAATTGTGTTACGGGTATCTGCAAACAGTACTTGGTGAATTTTCTGCGATTCTTATGACCTTTTCTCAAACCTTTCAATAGTCAAAACTCTACAAAAGGTCCCATCATTTAAGATTTGATAAATTGTAATCCATGGTTAATATACATAAAAAAACTATACGTAAAAGTAATTGATATTCAAACCAAGAGTATTCTAAAAAACGGCTATTATTAAAAGTTGATGGAAAAATACTAAATATCATACCTTTAGGAAACATTATTCAGAATGATAGTATCATTTCAAACAATGGTTGTAAAGGCACATTAAACACGGTGCTTGTTTTTCCGGGTGCAAATAACACTTTATTGAGGCGGAAAATTGAAAAATTATAGTTAGGTTGAGGCTATACACCAGGATAATTTTATAAATATACATAATAATAATAATTAGCATTTATTTCGTTAGAAAATACATTTTCAACACACTTGCTCGTAAAGTGAGCCTTATTCTATTGAATTTAGAACTATAAACTGGGCTATAAGTCACGCGTGCATAATATATTATGCCCTAGTGCATAATATAATGAATCCTACAAAGCATATTTTATTGATCCGGGTTATACATTAAATATATGAGCGCGCGCGTCCAGCCGGCGCGCGGACAGGCGGCGCGCGTGCAGCAGCAGCGGCACGTACAGCGCCTCCAAGCAACAATAGCGTGTATACAGGGACGCGCAGCAGCTAACAGCTGCTTCAAATAAATTTTATGACCACGTATGTCTGTCTTTTACTCACAAGTGTGTATGTAACTCGTCGTCGTGTAAAAACGTCGTATGTAACTCGTGAGCGTTGCTAATTACAGTCGAGGCTGTGATTTGAGCCCGAGCCGCAGGCGAGGGCTTAATAATGAGCCGAGACTTAGCTCACTTGTTACATAATATACTATTTTACAATAATTATTGATAAGAGCCTTCTTTTAAGCACAAGGTGCCTGTATCAGAAGAATCTTATCTTCCATTTCTGAAGGAATTCTCTATGCTAGTAACATATTAAACTTAAAAAAACATACACATTTGATTCGCTTTTTTTACTTTAAACGAAATATATAATTTACTGTATATGTGTGAGTGTGTGTATGTTGCGAGTGTGTTAGTGGGTATGCGTGTGTGGTACGGTGGTATGGAAGTATGTATGTCTGGAACTTTTTTATTGGTATTTTAATTTTATATTGGTTTAATTAATCAAGAGGGCCTCTGTCTCTTCATATGTCATATGTGATATTATGTGATATATTTAATCCATTTGATTATATATTTTTTTTACATATTGAATAAATTTGACTTACATAGTTGATGTGTTTGTTCCACTTATTATACAGTTTAGCGGAGCGTGTGTCATATTAAATACTACAATAATACATAATACAGGGCGATTTATAATAGTCATAAGTCGTAAAGAAATATGTTTTTCTTATTGGTTAATTTTAGTTTTAACATGTGACCGTATAGACGGGCAAGACTATGCAAACGTTTTTTGATAATTTGTTCATTATAAAGTACTGACTAACGTTGCAATTAGGGTGAGTAGGTACTAATTGCTACGATTAACTGTGATTGACCTATGGCATGTTGCTAAGATTAATTAGGGTGACCAAAAGGTTTGTGTATTGGCTATTTTAGTTATCAACAATAAAACTTAATTGAAAAGAGAAGAAGCCTTAAAATATTGCTAAAGAAATAAAAAGTCTGCTAAAGACTTAAATCGGTAAACTCATAGCAACGTCTCGTAGTGTAGGCCTTCTGTCTTATGTCAACCAAAATGATGGGTTGAGCACAAAGTAAAAAAGGAAAAATACAACAAAAAAAGCAATGTTAAAAATGGTGCCTTCGGTATCTCTGTAAAGCGATCTCTACCAGAAAACCTAAAGAGATTAAGGCCAAACGGGTTTGGTCACCAATAAAAAAAGCCTTAAGTCCAAGGGTTTTATTTAATAAGAAGTAATATGATCCGAATACAAACATGTATACCTTTGATACAATATTTGTTAGTTTATCAGAACAAGACCAAATTTGAAACACTGTATTTTAGATAAATACTTTTTAGCCCATTTACTCGTATATGCTCCCGAAGACGTTTTCGAGATTTTACAGGAGTGCCTACGTAAATCCGTGGTTTACAAAGTTGTGCAAAAAATATTATGTTAAGGAATTATAAATTTGAACAAATGTAACAAGTAAAAGGAATATTGAGATGCTCAAAGATAACGAGTGGCTAAAGACAAATATCTTATCTTACTAATATTATAAATGTGAAAGTTTGGATGTATGGAGGTCTGGATGTATGGATTGTTCCTCAATCACGGGAGAACGGTTCAGCGGATTCGGATGAAATTTGGCATAGTGATAGTGTACAGTCCGGAATAGCACAAAGGCTACTTTTATCCAGAAAGTCCTGCGGGATTCGAAATTGCGCGCAACAGCTAGTTAACTAATAATTATGACTAATGCCTTACTACTACATGCCACGAGCATTCGGATTACTAGCCTTTTGCCTCAAATTAACCTTAATTCAATTATTTTTAGAATCGGCTAATGAACGTCCAATAATTTATTATGTAATGATGATTATATTTCCAGCAATTCGTCCATATTTCTACACTACCCTTAATTTTCTTCAATACCTTCAAAAAAAAAAAATATATTCGAAAATTAATTTTCTAACATCAATAATTATATTATCCAAATTCAACAATTTCAGCTGACTGCAACTATTTAAGAGTCTAATAAGTATTTATTTACATGTACGTACTGTGACGGTACCCACATCAACAGATAGTGTTTATTAATAGTGCTCAAAAACAATTAAGTTTGAAGTTGGTGACCGTATAACACGTACCACGCAGTAAGTATGAGCCCGCCAGCGCTGCAAGACGCAAGCGCTTCAGATTTCGCGCCGAAGTCGAACGCGCTAATTTTAAATATCGAATCGGAAATAGGTGTTAGTGAAAAAGAAAATTATACAGTGATTGATATTGAAGCAACGGAAACGGATCACATTCAAAATATGAACAACGGTAATTATTTTTTTGTTTTTGGACCGATTTTGTTATTAGCTTTTAATCCGTTGATAACAACGTAAATGTTTATTTTTATTAATAAGGAAACCTTGACAAACAATGCTTACCTACTTATTTTAATGAACTGATACTTTTTATCAATAATGTACCTACTTAATCTATGCTGGTGATAAAACATTCCTGCCTAATTTTCCTAATACATTTTATTTTAAAATTATATTATCTAAATTTTTTTTAAAACCGATTTTGAAAAGGAAGTTGTTCTGAATTCGTGTGTAGGTATGTTTATTTTTTCAACCGACTTCTAAAAGCAGGAGGTTATCAATCTTGAAGAATCAATTTTTGAAGTTCAATTTGTTAGAACATACTTAAGAGCTGCCTGGTCCCATATACTACCGAAACAGCTTGAGAACGTTTTGAAATATTTGAAATTGCTGATTAAATATTTATGAAAACAGAAAATTTATACGATGATGACCTTAAACTTGAGTCAAACGTGACAAGTACCTACTTAAAAATGTTACTGAAGTCGGTTTTTTAATACTCTGAATTCGTATGTTCGTTGACATACTAAATTGACTTGATGGATTTTCGTGGCCATTCAAAAGAATATTTTTTTGTAATCTGAACTTCTGTCATCAATAAGGTATATTTATCCTCTCGTTTGTGGTATTAAAAGTGTAGTTCTGAATCGTTTCAAATTCACTGTAAAAAAACAAGATAGGTACCTGGTAAAACAGAAGTTAGGATGTCGTACAGTCACGTAAAATAAGATGTATACATTTTCATCGGAATTTAAACCTAATTGCAACCGAATAAGTTGCCAAGTGTGTACATATCTTACTAGACGAGACTGTACATCATGATGCTTGTAGCCTCGGTCACCCCAACAATGAGATAAAGACTATTCATATTTAAAAGGTATACCTACAGACAGTTTAGAGACTAGGCTTTTATTATTATCAACCGACATCCAAAAAAGGTTCGCAATTCGACTGTATGTTTTTTTTTGTTTTTTTTTTTTGTGTCTTTGTTACACGATAATTCGGACAAAAGTTGTTGTTTCATGTGATAGAGGATACTTCATAGTTGGTCCCATTCAAATTTCATCGAAATCGGTTGGAAACTTCATTGAAAATTTCAAACTTTTCGAAAAATTATGTATGATTTCGGAGAATGTTTACGTTGATGACATCCTCAACTCAGCCAAAGTTTTGACGTGAAGTCGGTTTTTTTAATGCTCTGCATTCGTTGATTACTCCGGATATAGGGTTATAATAAACAATAATATTTTAATAACAGATTAAGACTGATGAGTGGATCATAATTACGAAAAAATTTTTTTATTCATATTTTTCAATATTTTTCGTGAATTAAAATTTCAAAATTCTTTGATCTGTAGTTTATGAAAACACAGCAAATAATAAAAACGTTTCCATCTAACTGTAAGTAGTCAAAAAATGTAGATTAATCTTCAATTTTACTCAAAGAGAAGAATTTTGAAATTTAAATTTATCGAAAAAAACATTTTTTTTTCGAAAATTGGACCCACCCATAATTCCTAATCTGCTATTAAAATATAATTGACTATTATAGGCGGACCTTTATTTAAATCTGCACGCCTTTTTTGCGGATAAGACCCGAAATTTCTGACCAGTCGGCCGGGGATCAGCAGGGCTATTCTTCTAAAAAACAGCGTCGAATTCAGCGACGAGAGACTATTGGTATTCACGAGAGATAATTGGTATTCACTTCTACTTAAACACTTAAACTCGAGTCCAGCGCTCGTCACTGATTACGGCGTGAGTAAGAACTTATTCGTCGAACTGTTTGACAATTTTCTCTTGGTTTTGGTATTCTGCTAAATGTTACGTCTGTGAGCTCTTTCCCATCTTTCCCATCTCTTCGACGAGCTCGTCTTCGTGCACAGCGCTGTTATTTTAGTTACGCGAATAGCCTTACAGAACAAAAGAGACAGAAACCGGCAAATTCTATACTATACAGGGTCCGCTTATAATAGTCAATTATATTTTAACAGCAGATTAGTAATGACGAGTGGTTCTGAATTTGGAATTTTTTTTTTTTTTTTAATATTTTTCATATACTTATTAAAATTTCAAAATTCTTCTCTGTGAGTAAAATTTAAGATTAATCTAAATTTTATGACTACATGTTTTTATTACTTGCTGTGTAGTCATAAACTACAGATTTTAGTCACTTAGAAGAATTTTGGAATTCTTATTTACGAAAAATATATTTTTTTTTTCTTTTTGTAATTATGACCTACTCATCAGTCTTAATCTGCTATTAAAATATTATTGACTATTATAAGGCGACTCTATATGTACTTTTTACAGTAACATGTTTTAAATTTAAAAGTAGGTATACTATTGATATTCTGATTTTACGTCATGTCGTGTAGGTCACAAATATCATCCGAACTGAAGGTTATCTAGATTATGATTAGAAGGTCTAATCCACTTTTCCAGTCAGGTTATCCTTTATTGCTTATATAATAAATATTAAATTGTGTATGATAAAAACTTAGAAATAATAATTATATCGTCTCTGCAAGGAGGAAAAATTATAGCTCTTATGCATACTTAACGAAATGTTATTTATTTATTAGATTCCATCTTTGAATATTTGGAAAAATACCCGAAGGTATTGAATAAATTGGTATTGTTTTTTGACAGCAAAAAATTTAAAGGCAATTTAATTTGAATATTACTTAATTTGAATATTACTACGTTTTGTGTAGAATGCACAGTGGAAACTATCGGTATACTACACAATCAGGAACACATAGCTCCCGTGGGAAAGGAACCCAAGTCTTCAAGCTAGTTGTGAAAAAAAACATGTATTTATGATAGCTGTCAAAATTTTCATGTATACTTTTTAAATCATCATCCGTAGCCTGTAGACGTCCACTGCTGGACATAGGCCTCCCCCAAGGTCTTCATGTTTTGGGGGGAAATGCCGTAATCGCCTCGCTTGACAGGCCGGTTGTCGATCACAGTGTGATGTTAATATACAGAAAAGGACGCTGCTGCCCGTCCTCTGGTTTGTCCCTTAGTCGCCTCTTTCCACACCCACGGGAAGAGATGGGGTAGCGCTATTCTTAAGACGACGCCACACGCCAGCTCATGAAGCTTTTTAAAATTTTCATTAGATATTCAATAAAGTGAAATAAAAAACTAATTAGTACTAAATTCCCGGTGTGCCTCAGGGTCAAACGTCTCTAGAATACTGAATTGCAATGATGACAAGGCTAGAATAACGTCTACTATGTCTGTACAATAACAAGCGCAACTTGCCACTTAATTTTAAGCTAAGTCATGTTTTTTAACAAATACAAGGTGTTCTTTTTAATATCCAAAGAATATGTGGTTTAAAAGTGCATATTTTCCAATATAACATCAATCTTAATATAATGAGTTCATAAATCATAAACCTCGTAAGTTCTCTTTAACATTCATTCAATAGACGCGTGTCACTGAAGCCTGTATGTATAAACAATAAAAAAAATTAAACGTTCCTCACGTTGCATACAATATACAGCGCAAAACATTGCGAACTGTACCTGTGCATAGCGATTAAAAAGGGATAGAAAATGCCACGTTGTCATGCTTCACATAAAGTGTTTTACATAAGATATTTTGACTTAATCTATTTTGTTTTTATACACAATAATAACTACATATTACACCACTAGATAAATAGACTCAGGCAAGCGCTTACAGTTGCAATTAAGGTGGGAACTAAGGCAACCCCAATAGACCAAGGTCTGTGCGAGGGTTAGCCAGGTTTTAAGGAGCATAGTTTTTGACCAGAGCAGAATAAGGTGTATATTACTAAAATCTTGAAGTGTGTAAAAATAAAATAACAGTTATTTAAAATTTAATAACTCATAGATAGATTTGTTATATTGCTATAGTTGATACATACATACATATACGTATATGAAATATAGTGTTCATTTTAAATAGATACAAATTAGTACAACTAGTTATATAAGTTTATTATTTGATTTTTGATTTTTATTTGAATTTAATGAAATTCAATTTTTTTATGTGGGTATTTTATTGTTTGAAAAATAAAAAATAAAAAAAAATTGAAAAATTAATCACATGAATATGTCCCAATAATATCCTAGAGTTGTGGGAAATCAAGCGGAACACCTTGTATAATAACTATAAAACTGATCAAGTATGAATTGAACTCGTGAGAGAGTCCAGAAACTCGCATCTTACCTCATCTCAACTGATACAAAGTGATGATGAAGCCAAACCCTACAGGTTCAGGGAAGAACAGTTTCTTCATCAAAACCTTCCGTAGCACATCATCACCAAGATAAGGTTATTTGGCGACAGTTTTCATGTGAAGTCCGGTCGCTAGATAATCGTATTCTCTGGATGGAAGCCGCTTGGTTGTCTTCTACGACAAGCTTATTTGAGGAAGTTACAATTGCAATGTGTGACGAGGGATCCAAATAATACACGCTAGTGTAGGTTCAAAGTTGACAGTATATTGATTAAATAACGAATACATAATGGGAAGGTGCGTCACACACTACAGAATATATGTATATAGTTGATCATACACGCACAAATAACTACTAAACAATTATTGATCTTTTTGTTTATTTTGTGCATGCGATGAGAGTATGATACTCTCTGGACCAATTTTTACAGTGTGTTTTTAATGTTGAAATGTTCGCTGTTAACGTTTGGTACTTTTCGTTTTTTGGCGATAAGCGGAACAAAAAATTTTCGGAATAATAAGTACTAAGACCAATAAATTGGAATTTGTCTTAGCAGCTATCAAAACGAAATCACTCCCGACAAATCCTTAGAACAACTGTAAACAAATACATATAAAGGACCCGGGACTACTTTTTAACGAACTCTCGGAATTACGGAAGTTGATAATGTTTTTAAGTTTTTGCATTTATAATGCTCAATTATTCTTAAATAGCCGAAAAAATGTGATAAATAAATATTACCCGGCCAGGACTCGAACCTGGGACCCCTCGTTTGCCGGACGAGTGCACTTCCACTGAGCTACCGGGGCCTGGCGTACGCCTCGAAATTACTTACCTTTTATTTACATTTTATATTTTATTTTATATCTTACATTTTTATTTTTACGTTATATTGCTAACGTAGCTCCATCTAATGGCTTTGCAGCTAAGACCACCCGAGACCAATTTCTTTTCAGAAATTGTGAATTCCAGTTAAAGTGAAGCATTGCAACGTTTAATAATGTTCTTAAGTTTTTGCATTTATAATGCTCAATAATTCTTAAATAACGGAAAAAAAAATATTTATCACATTTTTCGGTTATTTAATCACGGAAGTTGTCTTCATAAATGCACGGTCGGCGGTCACCCATCTTTGTAGTCACGTCTAATAAGATACTTATTCCGTTGTGATAAGGTCCAAATTCCGATGAAAATGCATACATCTTATTACACGCGACTGTACCAATTCCGCCGAACGTTGCTTAATCTCCTGTATGGAATGATATATGCAAGAGAGTCTCACGATGCCTTGGACACCTTCTTATAAAATCTATACGCTTTTTATTGACGCGCATTGGCCCATAAATAAGAGATATACAATTACATATGATTGCAATTTTCTCGTTACTGACCAGCACGCATAGCTGCGCAGTGACACCCCGGTTGTTATGTAAACATCGATGTTATTCATACTTGGCGAGGAATGTATGGTCGTAAGTAAGTGGGTTAAAATTCTTACAAGACTTTAGAACAAAGCACACGAAGTATGTAGATCATAAATAAACTTGTTTTGGTGAATTCCTCACAATGGAACCAAGTATGTCGAAGTCCTTAAAGGATAGGTTACACAGTGCGAGCAGCTGATATGACAGTAGACAGCTACTGTGCATGTGTACTCGTATGACAGTAGCTCGACTCGCCTCGCTCGGTCACACTATGCGAACTGCTGGCGTCGCAGGAAGACAGCTACTGCACCAGTGTACTCGCATAGTTCGTCTGTATCATGTCTCGTGCAATGTTGTCGCAAAATACACGTTTAATCACAGTGCATACCACTATAAAAGCAGTTACGAAAATACTTTGTGTTGAAATTGAAAGAGCTATACAAAAAAAGAAGAAGAAGAGAAGTGTTTGGGTCAGGACTTGGCTGCAAAGAAAAGGGGCAACGAATTCAATATTTAAAGAGCTATATGATGAAGATCCCCGAGAATATAAAGCGGTTATGAGATTGACAACTGAACAAGTGGAAATACTTTTAAATTTGATTGCTCCAAAAATTCAACGTGATGATACACTAATGAGGGATGCGATACCTGCGAGGGTGAAGTTGGAAATAACCCTAGTATACCTTTCTTCTGGGATATCGTATAGACTGTTGTCGGTATTTTTCAGAGTGTCAAAAGCATCCATCATTAAAATAATACCAGAAGTGTGTGCTGCTATCAATGAAAGTCTAAAAGATTATATCAAAGTAAGTATTTTTTTTTATTCATAATCAAATTCACAATGGTTTTGTAAAGTTTTTGTACATATTAAACGTGAACTTTACATATTAATACTTAATAACTACAGTACTACATAGCTTAGTTCGTTATTTTTTAATATTAGAGATTGATATTGCTGCAGCAAGTACATCATTAGATTGGGGTATAGATTCAAATTGATCCAGCAGTGGCGCAGAGAATGCAGATGTTGTAGGTTCAACAGGTTGATAAGCTTCAGTAGCGACCTCTACAAGCTGGTAGGCTACAGGCTGTGGTGATAGCGTACATTCATTATGGAGTATAGATTGTGAAGATTGTTCCACTTGCATAGAGAGTGCAGACATTTCATAATTTACTGTAGGCTGTGGTGATGGCGTACATTCGGAACTGTAATTAGAAGGTGTGTACACAATTCTACCACAGAGGGCTCTCTTACGGTATCTAGAGAGTATCGCCTGTATTTCATCTGTCGCATCAATTCTATCAATCGAAGATAACTGTTTCAGCTGCAGTGCTACATGTCTTCCAATAACATCACATTCATCTTCTAATTCTCTTGTAATCGGGGCAGACACGTTTACTAAACTACTATTTAGTTCTTTGAGTTCATTTACGGCTGCTTGAATGTCAGACCGTTCTGATGATAATTTCGTCTTTAACTTTAGAGTTTTTGGTGGCTTTACCACTTTTATATGAGCAGCTTTGTTGCTATTGTCACTAGCATCAAGGTCCACGTTATTCGTGGCCTCCTCGCTTCCTGACGCTGATGCGACGTTGCTTCCTGACGTTGATGGATGATATGGTTCCTGAAATTAATATTACTCTTTTATTTTTCAGATACCGAATGTGGAAGAATGGCAAGATATCCAAATAGGATTCGCTTCGAGGTGGAATTTCCCTAATTGTTGTGGCTCTATCGATGGGAAGCATATAACAATTCAAGCACCACCAAATTGTGGCAGTGAATATTATAACTACAAAGGAACAAATAGTATAGTGCTCATGGCTGTTGTGGATCACGATTATACTTTCAGATATGTAGATATAGGCTCATATGGTCGTAACGCAGATGGTGGGGTATTCCAAAACTGCTCTTTGTATCCTTATCTAGAAAACAATTTATTGTTGCCTGAAAATGGTATTCTAGTTGGAGATGATGCCTTCCCTTTAAAACCGTATTTACTAAAGCCCTACAAAAATACATTGACTACCGCAGAAAAGATTTTTAATTATAGGTTGAGCAGAGCAAGAAGGATTGTGGAGAATGGGTTCGGCATTCTAGCATCTCGTTTTCGTGTTTTGGGAAAGCCAATTCAAGTTACAGAGGAAACTACGATAAAGATCGTCTTATGTGCTTGTACATTACACAACTGGTTACGTACTACTGCATCAAATACTTATACACCACCAGGAACTACAGATTATGAAGACATCATAAACTTTCAAATCATTCAGGGCCAGTGGAGGTCCGAAATTAATGAATTACCGAGTATTCGTCGCTCGAGAATTAATAATAGATCGAAATTAATAGCAGAGAAAATGCGTGATAAATATAAAAATTATTTCAATGACGACGGAGCAGTTGCATGGCAAAATTATATGATTAGGTAATTATAATTACCTAGTAGTAATAAGAATATAAAAGGGAAGAGAAAAATAAAAGATAGTAAATTTTGTGGACCCTGACTGGTTTGGAATGTGCCTTGTGCCTTTGTAATTATAATTTGTAATAAAATACTTACCAAATTACTTGATGTTTCCTTTTCTTTAAGATTAATTATTTTCATAATATAATCCATAGAATCGAACCATTTGATAGATGGTTTATAGATCTCATCAGTGCCAGATCCACTTTTTTTGCTCTTTTCAATTTTCAATAACTCCTGGTTATACGTTGAGCGTAAATTTTTGTTTTTTTTTGTAACTTCATTCATGTTTTGTAAAATTCAAATTTCACATTCCAAGCGGATGTGTTCTAACGACGCTTTACGCAAATCTCTGTTCTTGTAATTAGGATCCAAACAATTCCATAAGTTCGTTTGATTCTTGTATAGCTCCACAAACTTTATATTTTGATCGGATGTCCACCTTTCCGCCATTTTGATGTCAACGCAAGAAACCTACAAAAACACTGCACCGGCGGCGTGGGCCCGAGCGTACGAGCTACTGTCATTTCGCGAAATCATGCGAGTTGACGACCGAGCGACGTGCGAGTGGCGTGGTGGGGGAAGGCCAGTTGCGAGTAAAAACAAAAAATGTTGAAGTAACTCGCTTGCGAGCAACTGTCCCACTCGCACATAACAGTTACTCGTATGATGCGGTCACGGTCAGCTCGCATGCTAGCTCGCACCGTGTAACCTAGGCATTAGGCTGCAAACTGGACGGCAGCGACAGCGAGAGCGACAGCGGCGCGGGCAGCGACGCGACGACGCGGGGAATCTGGGCCGTTCTCGACGCCAGCGGGCAGCGGAGCGATTTGTCGCGGTTTCATACAAACTAAATACTTTCTATCGTGTCGCGGAAATCCCTGCCCGCGCCGCTGCTCGCTGTCGCTGTCGCTGCCATCCAGTTTGCAGCATTACATGTATCGCGACATTATCTTCCTAGAAAATAAATCCGATAGTCTGGAAAAGAAAATGACATAGCCTATAGTACCTTCTTTATCGGTCATGTTATGCTTTATACTATATTTTACAGGTATCTAGTATAACAAAGTGTAAAATAACCCAATAACCCAGAAAAATGTTTTACGCAAGCAAAAAATAAATCATATCATTTAAGCAAATTTATTCTAAAGATATAACTTATTTCTTGAAGAAATATGTTCAAACACACCCTGTGCCTGGATCATATTTATACCGTTTTACAAATTAGGCGCAGAACAATTTATAGGTAGCTCTTCACGATAATAAAGATATATATAACGTATGTATTTTAAATAATAATAATTAAATCTTTATTGCCAACAAAACAAGTACAGGAAAATTAAAAAATAACACAAATTTCGACAATTTGGGCGGCCTTACCAGGCAACCCGGTAGAAATCGCTTGAAGCGATAAGCTAAGAAGAAAGATTTTAATTATTTACGTAAACTTATAAATATATACGACCCTCTTTAATAATGTTATTTTTTTTTAATCTATGAACACTATAAACAGTGAGTTTCTTTGAAAATATCACAATTACAAAATAGTTTACAAAAAGGACTGTCGTTTTCCTCGTATTTGTACCTATCGCTTTTACATAAATGATAAGTGCAGAGCATTAAAAAACCGACTTCACGTCAAAACTTTGGCAGAATATACTAAGGTTAGTCTACAAGGTTAGGTAATATACTCCATCGTCAAGAGGTATATGGGTAATTGTGAAGTATCCTCTATCATATGAAACAAGAATCATCAAAATAGGTTTACCCAGTCACAAGTTATGAGGTAAAAAACATTTAAAAACACATACAGGCGAAGTGAGAACCTCCTTCTTTTTTGAAGGCTGTTGAAAAACAACAATAATGCACAAGAAAACAAATAAGGGATCAATCCTTTTTTTATTGATGACTCCCGCACTCGACCTCAACCTCACTTGATGGCAAGTAGAGATGAGGTCGAAGATGACAGCACACAGGTGTAGGAAGGGTATATACTAACAACAGATTTTTTTTATTTGAAATGAAATAAAAAAAGTTTATTTAAAGTTAACTAAGTTTATTTAAAAAAGTTAAGGAAGTTAACAACAGCTGGTCTTCCGTTGCAACCGTCGTTGTCGAGTGTCGTCACGACAGCAAAATTGCATTAGTTAAATATGCACAGATGACGACCGGCTGGTGTAGGGGTAACGTACATTGCCTTCTATGCCAGAGGTCCTGGGTTTGAATCCCGGCGGCGACGGATATTTGTGTGATGAACACAGATATAAGTCGTCAAGTCATGGATGTTTATATGTTTATTTAAGTTTATTTTCTTATAAAAAATATGTATTTATTCAATATGTATGTTTATATATTTCTTAAGTATATCAGTTAATACTAAGAAATTTATAAACATACATTATAGTATCCATAACACAAGTTCTTTAAGAAACTTAATTTGGGCTAGATAATGTTGTGTGTAAGAAATATTTATTTAAAAAAAAAAAGTTTGTCTATGAATTACACATTTTGTTGAGTATCATAAGATAATATCCATACGGTTTTTCAGCAACACCACTTCACCAAATGCCGTACGTAAAATATCGAATTGTTTTAAAATTAAGGTGTAAAACCACTTAATTTTCTGTTTTAAATACATAAACCACGCTTCAATTGGTTCTTAAATTATGTAATCTAACTTAACGGTCAATAACATCCATTGTTAACCAAAGACAAAAGGTTATTCATCTTTATTGTATTTATTGTATTGGAGTAGGTGTCGCTCGTGACCGCGGGGTCTGTTTTATTTTTTTATTTAGTCTGTTTTATTTAATCTTACTAATATTATAAATGTGAAAGTTTAGATGTATGGATGTTTGTTCCTCAATCACAACAGAACGGCTCAACGGATTTCGATGAAATTTGGTATAGTGATAGTGTAGAGTCTGGAATAGCACATAGGCTACTTTTATCCCGATACTCTCACGGGATTCGAAATTCCGCAAACCAGCTAGTTTGTAATATTAGTGAGACTTTATTCACGTAGTATCAGTAATTTAAGCTTAGCTTGATAGCCGATTTTTCCCGAATTTTCCAAACAATCGGAAAATCGGATTTTAGACAGTGTATACAGGGTTAATTTTTATTAGCCCATCCCCTCTTGCTGGCAGCCTCTCCATATCAATCCCAATAATTTATTTTACAACCTATTAAAATTAATAGTTTTAAAAAATAAATGTTTTTCCATACAAAAAATATTTATAGCCTCGGTTTAGTGACGTAGCTCTATTAACTCTGAGCGTAGTATGCCTCGCAGCTTGCGTAGTAAAATATCGCTTCAAAATAATAATAGGTACTTCTTACAAAATGTACAGTTAGGAGAAAACGCTTTTCTTTTTTTTCTTTTTGTATTATTTATCAAGATTTGTAAAAAGTCGTAGAATAAATGTTGTTGAAATTGATGTGGAGAGGCTGCCTGCAAGAGGTGATGGGTTAATTAAACTTAACCTTATATAAACCTAATTAACTTATACATCTTCCATTCAAAAAAATACTGGATCTTTTATCCTGTTTCAGTTAGAAGATTCCATATCTATAAAGTATAGATAAAATAATAGTTAGTATTTCTATTCCTCATACGAGACCACAAAAATATTTTGAATAAGTCTAAGCGCATTGTTAACTTAAAGTACCGACTAACGACCTCAACTGTTAACGGTATTTAAGTAGGTAATTACTAGTATAAAAGGAATTTAAATATTCGTTCATTACGAACCGATTCAAGACAAACATTGAATACCTTTATGTCCGATAGCGATGGTGATAGTTGAATCGCAAATAATCAACGAATGCAGAGCTTTTAAAAACCGACTTCAAATTCAAAACTTTGGGTGAGGTATAAGGTCGTCAATGTGAATATTCTCCGTACTCATACATACATATTTTCAAAAATAAAAATTTATCTAGAAGTACTCAATCAATTTCGTTAAAATTTATATGGGACCACCTCTGATGTATCTATCAAGTGAATATTTGAAATCCATTCATAATTTTCCAAAAAATCGTGTAACAAAGACACAAAAAAACATACACACGAATTGAGAACCTCCTCCTTTTCGAAGTCGGTTGATAGATATAAGTTCGAGCACTACCGCAAATGGTTTACTTTTGGAAGGACGATATATATTGCACTCTCTGGAAGTTTGTAATATACAGTGTATACCCGCATGTAATAGGACTTTAGAAGGAGTAACTATGCACAATTTCATCGACAAAATACCCCATATGATAGGTCAATTCCAAAATTCCGCCATTCTGTAGCAACTTTTATTTTCAATTTCAAAGAATTCACCTTATTTGTAAAACAGCGGAATTTAAGTTGTGGGTCTTGCAGGGGCTCAAAATTGAATGTTATTTGAAAGGAAAATGTGTAAAATACCTAATGACATGATAAAAATTAGCATACAACTGATTTTATTGCAATTGCCGAAGGGACAAAGTTTATTTTTTACAGTATTTTAGGGCGTCAGGGCGCTTTATTTTAAAATTTTGCGTAAACTACACAGTTAACCTATCTTTTTTTCTTATCATGTTATAATGTTTAAGTTGCTAGACAGGTAGATGTAAAAAATCATTGCTCTAGGTCTTACAGATTAAGAGTTATTGTCGGTCAAAAAGCATCGCGATGGCAAATTAAACAGCCGTTGTTTTACAAATCAAGGTGAATTCTACGAAAGTAAAAATTATAATTGCTACAGAATGGTAGAGTTTAGAAATTGACCTATCATATGGGGTACTTTTGTCGATGAAATTGTGCATAGTCACTGCTCCTAAGGTCCTATCACTAGAATTACAGTAGGAGAGAAGAAATATTTGGGATCACTAAAAATCATTAAACTCAAAAAAACCTTACTAATATAATAAATGTGAAACTTTGGATGTATGGATGTTTGTTCCTTAATCACGGGAGAACGGCTCAACGGATTTGGATGAAATTTCGCATAGTGATATTGCACAGTATGGAATAGCACATAAGCTACTTTTTATCCCGATAATTATAAAATTAAAATGTTTTATACCAGTTAAGACCATTTTTGGTACGAATCCACATCCTAACCGACCAAGAGACGCAAAACAAGAATTCGTTGCCACAGCACCAGTTTTGCTTTGTTTTTTTCTAAATGGCGCTAATATTTTAAAACATCTAAGTCCACCGCGAACTAATTAACACCTTTGTCTGGTGTATATAAAACAAAAAAGATTTACTTCCTCCAAGGTTAAATTAGCATATATTTTTTTAATCGAGATTTATTGTAGCGAACGATTATTTGGAATCAATTAGCTTCGATATGTAGATATAGATTCGATGTTCGATTAGATATGTACAGAAGGCAGCAGGTCAAGTGTAAAAAACCTGTCAAATTTCCCCAACCGATTTTTAACTGAATGTCGAGGGCATATAGGTAGTTCAGATTTAATTACAATTTTTCGACAGGTTTGGAACGTTTGATCTTCTGAGCCTTTTGTAATAAAATTAATGAACAATTAACATTCTTGTCATATTCTAACAAAAGGAATATTGTTAGTGTCTGTTAGTGATAACCTTCACTTTTAAAGGAAGTAATAACAACCCAATTGTTCAAGTTGTTATACCTATAATGTTACTCGTGTATGAATACCACATTTTTTTACGATCATTCTTGGAAAATAATGTAATCAACGAATGCAGAGCAATAAAAAACCGACTACATCACCATTTAAAGTCCTTGTACTTAAACGCTTTGACTGAAATGAAACGACGTCTACTTATAAATTATTTCAGTATTCATAATCATTTTTTCAAGTAATTTACTAATTTACTTATCAAATGAAATTTTATATTTAACCTCTGAATTATCTCCTATCAATTGAAGCACAAAATCGATTCATAACTAACCATATATCGCATCACTAACTTACAAAAAAAACATACACACAATCAGAACCTTCTCCTTTTGAAAGTCGGTTGAAAACTCAATCTATGTCGTGGTATTCCGTTAAATTAAACGCGGCAGCTTCTAAGATAAGAGCTCCTAAACAGATTAAATTTAATTAATAAGTTTCTGAAAATATAAACTAGCTCTTACTAGTAGGATATTTAAATATTTGATCCCATTATTTCTACGGAATCAAAACCTGCCCAGGCGAAACCGCGCGTAAATTCTAGTGTAAAATAAAAACCGTTCATTAGCGCCTCTATGCTACCGTAAATAAAAATCTTCCGTAGACTTTTGTTTTTCATATGTGACCTTTTTGAGTAGATTTTTTCTTGCTATTATAGTTCTATTTGGTAAACAATATTTTGACAGCAGGTTCTTCGTTCCTAACTAAAAAGATAAATAAGACAACCTGTGGCGGATTTTGTAATGTAGGTAATGTTTCAATATGAAAGTCATTTATTTTGTTTTAAGAGTTAGGCACTTAATTACATCTTACAATTACGCAGTAGCTTCTGAGATAAGAGCTCATGAACAGATTAAAGAGTGATGTTCACGGTCCATACAGTCTCTGATCTGTCAAACTACTTTTTGTTAGGTATGTTAGTGTATAAATATAATATTGCTATTAAAATGCTGCCTGTTTATATCTAAACTAATCGGTGCAGACTTGATTTCATTTCTTTGAAACGATATCGGGATTTTCATTTCAAGTGGATGATACGTGTTGTCTATTGAGTAACTTGAGAGGGTAAAATATTTAAATCCTTGCTGCGGTTTCTAATATAAGTAAATGGTTTGGTATTAATGAAAATGAGCTATATTTGCACTATATGTTGTTTTAATACATTTCATGAGTTGTCAAAAATCTGACAGGTCAGCTATGAACATTACTTTTTAATTAATAAGTTGCTAAAAATATAAACTAGCATTAGTAGAGATAGGTAGATAGAACATTTATTTATTTTATGCAATAATTCCTAGTAAATAATTCCAATAACCTTGGCGAAACCGCGCGTAAATTCTAGTGTAAAATTAATACCACTTCTTTGTGCGTCTACGCTTCCGTAAATAAAAAATATTGCGTCTATGTTTGTTATTTAGGTATATGTGACCTTTTTGTGTAGTAAATAGAGTTTTTTTTTGATTTTCTCCTTGCTAGTTCTATTTGGTATACAATATTTTTAGAGCAGGTTTTCTTCGTTCCCAACTTAATTATAATATTACCTATAGATAGTTAAGACAACCTATGGCGGATTTTTTAATGTAATGTTTTACTAATAATGTCAATTTATATTTCTGACACTCACACAACATTATCTAGCCCAAATTAAGTTTCTTAAAGAAGTTGTGTTATGGATACTAGATAGCTGATATACTTAAGAAATATATAAACATACACATTGAATGAATACATATTTTTTATTATAATATAATAAACTTAAATAAACACATAAACATCCATGACTTGACGGCTAATATCTGTATTCGTAACGGCTGTATTCATCACACAAATATCCGCCGCCGCCGGGATTCGAACCCAGGACCTCTGGCATAGAATGCAATGTATGTTACCACTACACCAGCCGATCGTCTTAATTTAATTACATCTTACAAATTAAAATATAATAAATGTGAAATTTTATGGGGATACCTATGTTATTTCCTCCATCACGCTGATGCAGCTCGAGGGATTGATGGTACAGAAGCAGGTGACGGCCGATCGCGTTACATCAAATCATATTGTACTTATGTTAAAAGTAAGTAGACGGTAGTATTAGAGGCCAATAGATTTTCATCAAGAAGAAAGTCACCAAGTTTAATTCTAAATAAACCAATTGTTAATAAAAATTATAGAAACTGCCATTACTTGAGAGCATAAGTCTGTGTTTATCACACAAGTATCCACCACTACCAAAATTCGAACGCGAGAAATGTACCTTACTGATAAATTTGGAATAGTATATCGTCTCTTCTGCTTTGTTTACTACATTTCACTTTCCTTAAAATGCGTTCAGTTATTGTATGAGATGTATGAATTATATGGCTACGAAAACGAAGTCGTAGGCAAAGTTAGAGAGCGTTCATAGCACACGCTCCCGTCCAGCGCACGTCATCCAACCCATCATCGCTTTGCAATATCTATGTCGCAGTCATCTGGTTGAATTAGCCACTCAATTGGACGCTTAGGCCAAATCAACGGCCTAGGCCGATAGTTGATTGAACACGATACACTCAACGTTTAACAACTTGGCGTGTTGAAAGTTAGCCCTTTGAAGATGGCTGACCAAAATTCAGCCAAGTGATTTAAATTTGGTACAGTTTTGGATAAAGTTATAAAACAAGTAGGTCATGGTAAAATTATCTGTCATGACGGAAAAACCAGTCAAGCAAAACTTTTTTTTATTAGATTTTCTTTTTATTTATTTCAATTACAAGGAAATAAAATCCATTGTGGCGCATCGTCGAGTGCTGCCGCACCACGCTCGCTTCGCTTGCTCGGCTCGAGCGTAAATATAAATATAATAAAATAAGTTCCGTTTTAATGTTTTAATATTTAAACCAAACATCATAAATTAAACAATATCCAATTTAACTAAATGGCTAAATAACAACTGCCAACTGGTTAAACGTTGCGATCAACGACTTGACTAATTGTCCTTAAGCCAGTTGAAACGGCCTAGGCGTCCAATTGAGTGGCTAATTCAACCAGATGACTGCGACATCTACGTTGTAAATAATTAGAGTGTTATTTACACACCAAAACGTTTCAAATTGCAAATTTTAATACATATAGCGCTCCGACTTCAAATTGATAAAAACAAATCGATCGACTTCGATTCAAACATCTTTGACATTTCTATTTATACAGGGTTAATTTTAATCAGCGCATCACCTCTTGCAGGCGGCTTCTCCATTTCAATCCCAAAAATATTTATTCCACGACTAAATTACACAAAATATAAAAACAAAATTTTTTTTGCTTCGTACGCTATATTTTGTAAGTGCCTATTATCATTATTATGCGATGTTTTGCCTATGATATAGCAAAGTGCGTAGCATACCCAAGTTCTGAGTAAATAGAATCACGATGCTAAATAGAGGCGATAATAGTATATTATGTAACAAGTGAGCGAAGTTGCTAATTACAGTCGAGGCTGTGATTTGAGCCCGAGCCGCAGGCGAGGGCTTAATAATGAGCCGAGACTGTAATTAGCAACGCTCACGAGTTACATACGACGTTTTTCAACACACTTGTGAGTAAAAGACAGACATACGAGGTCATAAAATAACAAATACATTTGATAACAAAGCTGTGAATTGTGATTGAAAAATGGCGCCGAACCTCGCGCATGCGCGTAGGTTTTTTTTTCTGCCAAATGTGTCAATGTCTGTATAGCATATACAGCCTATTTTAAGTGAAAATGTTTAATTTGGAGTGGTAAATGCAAATATTTTAATATTTTATAACAAATTATTGTAAATTGTGAATAATTTGTTTGATATACTTACAAATTTGTTTTACTAATATAAGGCGCAAACATCTAAAAATGTATATGGATTTGAAGTGGTATAAAACCTCTTTGTTGTTTCTGAAAATATTTAATGTATAACCCGGACCAATAAAATATGCTCTGTTTACTCGCATGTAATTTGCACAAAGGTACAATTCAACTTTGTAGGATTCATTATATTATGCACTAGGGTATAATATATTATTGCACGCGTGACTTATAGCCCAGTTTATAGTTCTAAATTCAATAGAATAACGCTCACTTTACGAGCAAGTGTGTTGAAAATATTTTTTTAATGAGAAAACTTAAATTTTAAAAACTACGTACATACGTACGTAAGTAACGTCACGCCCGTAAAATTCCACTCCATAAAGATGGAGAGAGACTATTGTAGTGACAGGGGATCAGCCTATCGCCCACAAAAACGCCTTTAAAACCTCTGTCCCTTAACTGACTTTTACAGTATGCCCGGGAAGAGAAGCAGCTGGTACATTCTATGTTGTTCTTTCGCTCCCAGTCCAGCATGGAAGTATATAAAAACTATGAATTTTAAAAAGTCTTACAACAAATGTTGTCGGTATTGATGTGGAGAAGCTGCCTGCAAGGGGCGCTAATTAAAATTAACCTTAACGTACTACAAAACCTAAATGCTTTCAACTTTATTCGAATATGCCTTGTGGAAATCATTTTCCTCGTCGCTAATACTATAAGTACTTATAGTAAGTAAACAAATATAGTCTCGTATTAGTGTTTACAGCAATTTACTATGACAGTCATGGTTATGTTCGTATATTTCACATGTTTCTTCATGTGATTTAGCAGGTTAATTCAAAAAGGTATTGACATTAAGTTAACATTAGAAAACGTAAATTAAGAATGCACCTGACCCTAATCAATTAGCGTGAATCACAGGCCGATTGAATCGACTCGATTGAAGGACAACGCTATTCACGTTCCTAGCAACAGAAAGAGATCGACGGATCTAGTACGCGTTCCCATAAATTTGACGTAAGCGACAAAATGAAAATTGTGAATAAAAGACAAAGTACAATGATTATTAAAAAAGTATTTTGAGCAAATTTAGGTTTAGTCAATACCTATTTATATATTAAAAAATATTATAGAAAAGTCAGCAAACTCCAAAGATCCAAGCAAAAATGAGATTAAAACGAAGTTTTTTGTAAAAAAAAAACTATCGAGATTTTTTTCAGTAATCGTGTTTTCGTCTTGAGCATTAAATCTTCATAAATTGAAGTTACTTGTGTAAAAAAATCAGTTTCCTAGACCTTATAGATTTTGAGATCTAGGTCATTGTAAGTAGTCAAGTTAGGGTCAGGTGGATTCTTAAGGTTATATTGCTTGAAGGGTGAAGTAATGTAATTTCATCATAATTTGTCTTATGTTTTCACTGCTCATTATTATAAAATAGATGCGGACAAATAAGATCAATTAAAATCACTCGTGAACTTGGCGCCAAATCAAGCATCACTGATTTTTTTTCAATTGTTTTTTAATTTAAACATTATACATATCTATGTATTTAAATAACATCTTTTTACTGTGTCTTCACGCTCTCCAGTCCCAACATAAATATATGTCATTAGTTTAATCGCATATAAAAACACAACTGGAAAATGCAGTGCAGTTTCTTTTGTTCTTTCTGGTACTTTTCTTGGTACCAGGTACGGTACGACTTATTGTATTATCTGCCTGTAGTTATTATATGACGCAAATGTTTTATTGCATTTTTATGTAGATGAACTTTACCTTTCTCATATACCTACTACTAGGTCCTATTCGTTCGGTCCTGCTAATATCATGTGCATGCTTAAAATTCATCTTCTACGATTATTATAGTGGCAACATATGCGATAACGGTGATGATGAGAATAGAAACCTTTACCTGACTGATGTCAAAGATCAGTGAAAATAGAACTGGCTTTTCATTTAAGAATGCCGAAACACATCATCGTTGGAGCGATGATATTTGGCTGTACGTAGTTTACTTCGAAGTCGTCGTGGCGCGCCGCCGTGGTTACTGAAGTTGTCGTGGCGCCGTGGTTACTGTTTGTATCATACGTTATCACAGATTAAGCAACCTTCTTCGTGGTCGGTACTTGGAAGGATGACCGCCGACCTTTCATTTCTCACGACGACTTCCGTGCTTCAGAGGGCACGTCAAGCAGTCGGTCCCGGGTGCTGTATACTTGTATACAGTAATCGTTAGTGTTAATCAGAAGCCATTTCGGCGCCTTGAAAATTCCGACATACCTGGTGACATACCACGAGGTGCGTCATACACCTCCTCGTCACCCAGGGGAGAGACTCATGACTTATGAGAGAATTTACTTCAATTTATTTTCTTAGCATCGTCAGTAAATCAAATGTAAATTTGCCTTCAATGGGTGGCCCAATAGTTGAACGTAAGAATATACCTACTCATAATTATGGTATACGGAAATCTTAGTATGATTGATGCAACTGACAAAAAAATTAACATTCAATAACTTTTAGTTAAGTATAAAAAAACTAGACAAATTCTACAAAGAATGGAAATATACTATACACTTCCTGCATTATGAATATAACAATTTGATTTCTAAAAAACAAGTTCAATAAAAAATATGCAGTTGACCTTCTGATGGTCAAAATATAATACTCGGATCACATTCTCGGTTGAGCAATTTGGGGCAATTAAGTATGTTCAAATAGTTTGCCATATTGAGAAGAAACTTGCTCTTTATAAAATGTTGCCAGAACACATAACCGCCGCGAAGATGATGTTTAGTAGTAGATCTTATACGAAGATAAACCCTGAGATGGTCTTACCACTAAGCAGGGAAACAAAGGGCTGTAGAGATTTGCGACTGAACTAAGATTAGAACCAAAACCTTAAACCTAAGATTCTCTGCGTTCTATGTACATAAATATAAGAAATCTTCCCCGATTCTTTGAATTTTACATCATTGTAAACCTTTTACATCATACGAACGCCATGCTGGCCACGCTAGCTGACAGGTTCGACTCTCCGTAGGTACATCTCTCATTTGTTATCAACTACATGACAGCGGCAGCCTTAAATTAATTATTATTACTAGTTATTGAGTATTTTGTACAATTTTATTGACATTTATTAATTTCTGACATTCTTGTTTGATAATATTTTAATTAATTTTATTTTTGTGACCAATTCTAATTATTTTATGTTGTATTGATATGGATGATTAATGTCCGGAAATAAATGCTTATTATTATCATACCTATATTATTGTTAAAATCTACCCTTCTTGCTCTACAGAGGAAAAATATCCTTTCTTTAATTAAGATTTTTCTGCAGAAGGCAAGTTAGCTGCCCCTTGTTTACAGTATGAGCAAAAGCATACAAAACACAACATTGCTAATGAAAAATATTCATACAATCATGAAGTTTAATAGTATTATTATTAAGTATTAAAAGCAGAATTTATACTTACCTGAGTACTTTTAGAGCTAAATATAGAATCATAATGTCCATTAAGACATTGCTGTTAATTTTACGGCATAATTGCTTAACTACCTCACAGTACTTAAGGTAGGTATAATAATAAACATGGAACCTTGACTGACAGACAAGTTAATAATTATGAAGGAAACGTGACAGACAGCAAACTTGTCTGAGTCGGTGGGGAAAATTGGAACTAAGATTTATCCTTACTAGAACAAGAGTTGTGGACTCAATAGCAAAGACGCCAGCGCCCCAGTTTCTGGGTCAAATAATTTTGTTATGCTTTAACTTAAATGCAGAGATTGAGGCAAGTTTTCTGAACATTAATGGATTCGCAGAGTCGCATTAGTAAATTATAATAGGCAATAGGTGTTACAATTTCGCAATATTTTTTTTCCAGAATTTATTGCTTTAACTTCTGTACCTACTGACAGTTATCAACCGAAAAATTAAAATAGCGACGCTATATTTTGCTTAGGAGCCGGTAAGAGATATTTAGGATATTTAAATTAATTTCCTGTAGGATCAATTATCATTATGTATGTAACCTGTATGTGTATGGGAATAGTGGGAATAGCAACGTACCTATTTTAAATGTATGTCGATACTGCATTATTATGAATAAAGTTTGGTATAGAAACAGTAAAATATTTTTGGTGTGTACCTATTGTATAAGTAAGCAGAAATATGGATCAAAAATGTCAAACGAAGACTAAGAATCTAAATAAACATTTTAAACTCTACTCAATGCATTCAACAAAAACCAGCGTTACACTCCAAGTTGAATTAAGTAGGTAATAGAATTTAATAATTTATGATTACCTATACATACATATACCGACCTACCGACATACCTACATCTACAGTAGTTACATCCCTATACATATAGTAAATCTAGGGTAGCTTGATGGATTTGGCTGCAAACTGCAAAAAGGCAGCGACGGCGACAGCGAGAGCCACAGCGGCGCGGGCAGCGATTTCCGCGACAAGAAAGAGAGTATTGAGTTTGTATGAAATCGCGACAAATCGCTCGAGCGCACGCAGGCGTCGAGAACGACCCAGATTCCCCGCGTCCGTCGCTGCCCGCGCCGCTGTCGTTGCCGTCTAGTTTACAGCCTTATGGTTTAAACTTCCTGATCACCAACGGAAGAGAGACGCATTCCCTTCAATGGGCTCATAACATAGTTTTGTGATGAAATAGTCATACTCGAACGATCGACGATCGATCGATCGATCGACCCTTAATTGGTAGTATTTTAGCAGTAGCAACCATCAGCAGTGTATCGCATCCAATCGGATTCATGGACCTTTTACTAATAACATAATGTCCATGATCGCATCACACTTATATACATATAAGTCAAATTAAAAAAAAACGGTCAATCTGTCAGTGTCTTGTGTCACTGTCATCAGATGTACAGTTAAAAAGCAATGGTGTATTGGTGTCCGCTGTCAGTTCTGTCAGTGATACATTCTGTCTGTCAATTATTTTATTTAGTCGAGTTAAACGAGTCTTCTGGTTAGACGTGTTATTCAGTTTGTGTATTTATTTTGTTGTTATTACTAGCCGAAACAACTCATTTTTATTTAAAAATTTATCAGTTGTGTAAAAAATACATTCAAAATGACACTTGGTAAGTTAATATTTATGCGAATTACTAAACAAATTATTTAATTTGAAACTAATACTTGTTGCCTCACACAATTTATTATTTTAGCTATGCAGTTGCTCTTGTTCTTAAGACTTGTATTTCAACGGCTTTTTTGTTTAATTCTTATATCGATGAGAAATATTTTATTTCCGAAGTTCCTTGGAACTATTTGTGAGTAGTATTTGCGATTTAATTTCTATAACCTATCAAGCCGGTTTTTAAATTATTTCTAACGTATGATGCAAACACATCTCTATATTTGGCAGTAACATTACCTTCCTGCGTGTTTACATCTAATGTTTATAATGAACCAGTTTGAATGACATAATACAAACAGGGGCAAACAAATATGTGGGTTACCTGCTGTTAAGTAATCACTACTGCCTATGGAAACCACAGGTGGATTAATAACTAATTGTTTTAAACTCAATTATGAGTTAGTAAATAAAATTATCTATATGTATCACAAGGTTTCGTGGAGATGTTGTCATAATTGAAGTCATAATCAATTGTTTACAAAGCTGCTTTTTTCTCACATTATTAATGATTGGAGTTTAGAAAAATTTATTTTGTTAGATAAAAGCCACTTTATAAACAAAGAATCTACTCCAGCTGTACTTCATTATTAAATTCAAATAAAAATCTCTTCAAATGTTCATAGCTAACATAAGCCAATTTTCCCATTCAACAAATTTTGTCCAAGCTTAACATTATTAACTTAAAGTTAACATTAAAAAAAATGATCATTACACTACTGAGATAAAATTTAAGCCTAGTTTAAAATTTGTTTTTTTTTTTTTATGTCCTACTTTTCTTTGTAATGAGAATGTTGTAAGATAATTATTTTTGTTTAATTTCAGGTACCACTTTGAGTTCCAAACCTAAGCCACTTGATGTAGTTGAGGTAAATAGATCATTTTTTTATTAAGACGGTATGAATCATACACAATAAATTGCACCTTCAGAATAGTAGTGATGTATTTCAAAAACATGTGTTTTTGGAAAACCAAGAATGAAGTTTTGAAACTGCAAACTTTCAACTTAGAAATGATTCAATTTACTTATAATGTATGAAACTTGTTAGTTACTTGATATCTATATAAAGTTAATTTTGTCTTTCGTGAAATAAGAGCAAAAAAATACTTCTATGATGGTAACTCAATTTCTTGGAATTTTTAATTGAGTGTGTTATAATTCTGAAGGTGCAAAATAATTGTTGGACATAATCCTATTTACAAAGCATCATTTAGCCCCAAAGTAAGCACATAGCTTGTAAACAAGAGAGAGTCTTAAAATCAAATTATTAATTGAGGCTGTTTTCTTGGAATGTAAATCATAGAGCATTGATACCATTCAGTCATGCCAATTTTCAAAGGTCTGTAGGCAAAGGGTAAGTTGTAACCTGTTTTGGGATTACAAAACTAAATTGAAAATGAATTGGATGAGAATGCTTATTAAAAAAATCATATATCATCGTCTGGTGAGCTGTTAGTACGCTCACCGTAGTAGTTGCTGTAAAAAAATATGTAAGTATGTAAAATATATACTAAAGTACGTAAGTAAAGTAAACATACTTCCATGCTGGACTGGGAGTAAAAGGAAAGCATAGAATGTGCCAGAAGCGACTTCCCGGGCATACTGTAAAAATCTATCAGGGACAGAGGTTTCATTGATGTTTTTGTGGGCGATAGGCTGATCCCCTCTCACTGTAATAGTCTCTCTCCATCATTATAATACCTCAAAATTAACGTGACATCAGATGGTTTTATAGCCTCTGGTGTTCTGCCTACCCCATGTTTAATACATACATACATAACTTCACACCTGTATGTGTGAAGTTATGTATGTATGTATTAAACATTCAGGCAAGCTCAATCCATTTTTGTAATCATCTAAAAGTTTCGTAATATACATATAATACTGTCTATTAATCATTGTTACATTGCATTGAAGAGACTATACAATTCTATTGAAATAATCTATTTTTATCTATGTTATCACATTATTGTTTTTAAAGTAAGCTCAAAGTCCTTTCCAAAATATGTATGTGAAATTGTAAATTGTCACTTTGAAAGAGAAATTGTTATTATGCAGAAATATGTATAATTTTACAATTTTGACAATTTTTGACTATGGTGCACTTTTAAGTTGTATTTTTATTCAACAGAATCAGATCAAGAGCAGATCAAGAGTTACATTACCTGTCAAGTTTCCCCAACCAATTTTAACTTAATGACAAGGGCATAGAGTTTTCTTTTTTATTTGTATTATTTTTTATTATCGAATTTGTTTTTCTTTTTATTATAACTATTATTGTTGTATTGCTTCTGTCAATAAATATATTTCCATTCTATTCTATTCTAGACTCAAGTAAATTTTTTTTGACAGATTTGTAATGCTTGATTTGCTGCCTTCTGAACAATAACAATTTACAATTTGTAACAGGGCCCAAATAAGCTGTTTAGAGTATTAGTTTCAGATAGGTCCATACAAAAAAGTACATACTTTTTGGAACTTTAAATAGTGCATGCTGGCATTAGGCTGCTTAAAATTTTAGACTTCACATGAAAACACGTTTGTGTTTCTTTCTTAGTCCTGCTAAACCTAAAATACGCCACTCTGACATATCGCATATGTATCCTGATAGTTTAAGCACGGTAATGCTATCTACAGTAATTATCTTTTGACAGTAATTCAACTTCATACAAACGGACGAAACGCGAGCAATTACTACATGGCTCGATCTCGGCGTGCGCTCAGCATGCGGCTAGTCGCTACTGTCTGCATGCCGAAACAATTTTTGATTGAGCTTTATTGTAAAATTTGCATTTAATAAATCATTTCGTACGTCTCAGTCGAGGAGCAAGTATTTTTTAGTCGCTAATTTATTAGACCAATTTGTTATTCAAACGTAAACATTGGTTTTTTGACACGAAACACATTTTTGTTGAATTGAATTATACTTATTCACAAAGTATTTTATTACAATCACAAAATTCAATGAAAGCTAACACAAAGTAGGAAAATGTTATTTAAATGCCAAAGGCGGGCAGCGGGCAGCCCCATCGCGCATGTGGACAGACCGCCCGCGGCGCTGTAGGCATTTATTTCAAAGATGCGGCCGAGTTGAATTACTGTTAGATAACATTACCGTGGCTAAAGTGACTCTACAGGGTGTATTAATTAATTAAAGTTTTGTTATCGAACAGGTAGTACAAAAAGCACGGGACACATTCAACCGAGGTGTTACCAAACCAATAGAATGGCGCCGAAAACAACTAAAGAGTCTTCTGCGAATGTACGAGGAAAACAAAAGCGAGATGATCGAAGTGCTTAAGAAGGACCTGAGACGAAGCAAGATGGAAGCTGTGCTCCTTGAAGTTGACTACCTCATCAACGATCTGAAGAATACTCTGTATTATCTCGATGAGTGGGCTAAGCCGGAAAGGGTAAGTTCATTTTAATACTCTTTTATTACTTGCGGGCTCTCCAACATGTCTTGCTAAAATAGAAAGAAAGAAAAAAAGTTTCGCCTTTATAAAAAAGGCGCCTTTAAAAATCGCCTTTATACTTTAGAAGATACAAACCTTGACAACTTAGTCCTGTTGATATTGTCATGCTTTCTCTCTGAGAAGTAGTGGGTTCGAATTTAGAACTCGTTGGTGGTGAATATTTATCTGATAAACGCAGATATTATCTGTCAGGTCATAATTATATGTCAGGTTTATATGTTTATTTCTAATGTTTATACAAGTTTATATTCAAGATATACGTTTATTAACTGTAGGTATGTTGGTACTAGGGATGCAACGATATGGCTATTACAATACCGATACGAATGACGAATGTATCGTAGTAGCGAATACGATAACGAATGCATTACGATTATTTAATCTAATGTGCTTATCCGGTATCTATGAGAATCGGCCAACATCTATTTTTTTTTTAATTATTAATATGGCAAAACAACGTTTGCCGGGTCAGCTAGTTTCTAATAAAACAAGTCAATTGAGTAAAATGTCGTAATTAAAATCAATTTCTTTTCAGTTCTTGTTGAGAAAACATAAAATTTTTAAATTATCTGGTTTGAGTCTGTTTCTTATATCCGTATGGATTAAACCGGCTGTGGAAAACAATCTTTCTGAATCCACTGTTGCTGGTTTGATGGACAAATACTTGTGGGCCATTTTTTTCAAATTAGGAAATTTATACAGTATTTTTTCTCCAATAACTTGAATAGCTTGTATATCCATCTCTGCATTGGGTGCATTTAAATAAGCATTAATTTCAGCCATATAGTTTTGATATGAAACAACAAATAAATAAATAATAAAATAAATAAATATCAATATTATGTAGGCACATTATTTCATTTCATTAAAATAATATCTGTTCACTAAGCAGTACTTAGTAAGTATTGTATTAGAGTCTACTTCATATCAGATTGTTTTTGTTTCATTTCAGTTTAAAAAAATCAATTCTGTATGTAAAAATTTCACTGATTTATTAATTAGTTATAGGTAAGTAGTACTAGTATCTAAAATTTATTTATTTATTTTTCTGTTATGTATGTAGCAGCTTTTATCTTTTTTATTAGGTAGGTAGTGTAGTATCTAGTTTTAAGAATCGTTATAAATCGTAATACTTTTTACGATACCGATGATCGTCAAAAATAACGATAACCTGCGGTTTACGATTATCGGCATCGGTATCGTTGCATCCCCAGTTGGTACCTTTATCTGGTATGCATAACACGACTTCTTTAAAAAACTTAATTTGGGCTAAATAATGAGGTGTGAATGTCAGGAATATACACCTTTATATTTTATGTATATCTTACATATCCTGCACCTGTTGTGCTTCAACTACGACCGCAGTTTAACTTCTCCGCCCCCTTGCCTTATTGAGTTTCATAATCCCTAAACAGGCTACCAAAATGGCAATAATTTCTATAAAACAATCACTAGTTTGAAACCTTTTTAGATCAAAAACATCGTAGTCATAACAATGGAATGTGTCACGTTCCAACTGCATTGACGATTTTAATGTGGTCATGTCAATTCGTTTTATGAACTCATTTTATTTATAACTTGGTGATTAAAATACAATCGTGCAGGTATCACTCACTGATAAGATCCTCAAAATAGTTTCGAGGTCACAAGTTCATTCTTCATTATCGATTTGTTTCATTTAATTGTTGGTATGAATCATGTTTTTTCAGCCGACTTCAAAAAAGGAGGAGGTTCTCAAATCTTCTGTCCATATGTTTTTTTTTATGTTAGCTACCTCATAACTTTTGACTGGGTGAACCGATTTTGATGATTCTTGTTTCATATGATAGAGGATATTTCACAGTCCCATATCAATTCCCATATAAATCATCGAAATCGACTGAGTACCTACTTCATATTTTTTTTTTCAAAATATGTATGAATTCGGAGATCGTTTACCTTGACGACCTTATACTTCAGCCAAAGTTATGACGTGAAGTCGGTTTTTAATGCTCTGCATTCGTTGGTTGATTATTTTGTTTATTCCTTTCGTGGCTAATGGAGCTTACAGAACTCCTATAGAAACCCCCTTAATTTGAAAAGGGATGGTCTTGCAAGCCTATTTTGTAGTAGGAAACTTCTAGCTAATTTTCCCCTCTAATTTATTTAATTTTAACTCTATCAAACTCGAGTCTTTGGTCCGTATTAATAAAATGTGGAAATTCTGAGAGCGATCTTAAGCTGCTCTTAATACGAGTGTAATTCAAACATTTTACTTCGCCTTCCAAGTTTAAAGCGTTTTCTTAATAAATGGACCTTAGACTGGACGTTGATACAAAATGTCGCTTGCTCACTCAGTAGGTAATTTTTATTAATCGTTTATTAATCGCCTACTGAATAATGGAGCTTCTTAATGGTAAAAGAATTTTTAAAATCGACCTTATAGGTATTATTTGATTTTATTCAATGCTAATAAACAAAACTTCGAATCTTTCTTTGAATAGGTACCTATTACAAAACTTGCTCACCGTAAAAACCGTAAAATAATTCCTTGAGTAGGTAGTGCTACTTCTTAAGTTTATAGCGATCGTAATTGGTAGTGATAGATTTATTATGTTTATATCTACATCTATAGGTACTAATATATAAAGCTGAAGAGTTTGTTTTTTTGTTTGTTTGTTTGTTTGAACGCGCTAATCTCAGAAACTACAAGTGGGATTTGAAAAATTCTTTTTGCATTTGATAGACCAACTCTTGAGGAAGGTTATAGGCTATATTTTATCCCGAAATTCCGGGATCAAAAGTTACGCGGGTAAAACCGCGCGCGGTGGCTAGTTCTACATGTTTTGCTACCTACCAAAGCGATCTTACATAAAATTTGGATGGACTAAAAATTCTGTAGTGCATCTGAAATGTCGATCGAATCAAAGGCTTTCAACGTCCACAAACGCCGATCATAATGGCTGGTAACGCTCTCCCCGTTAATAACATTTTTGAAATTTAAACGGTTTGTCTGTTTTATTGTTTAGTATTTGAAACTTGCATCCAGTTTATGCACAAATAAAATTAATTATTATTCAGCTCATTTAATTCAACGATCTCTTATGACCTCGCAAAGGTCGACGACGTTCATTTACCGACTGGCGCCGTCGCTAGTATTTTGACGATTGCGGCTAAAATTTACATACCTTTATCCTCACCAACTATAATTGTACTTATAAACACAGTACTTTTAATACATGTCACATAACTATTAATATATTTAATATCTTCTAAATATCTTCACGTTGTCGGTCGAATTGAAGACGTCTAACACCTTATATAGGATATTTACTTCAAGTATTCAATTATTTCGTATCGTGTCGATAACAATGGGATATTGTTTACAGTTTCACGACTTATTGTGTTAAATAATTGGAGTTTCACGCGATTTCACGCATGGCAATTGTCGCCGTGGGAAAGCAAAGGAGCTGTATTTTAACTTTGAGGTTGCAAACTGGATGGCAGCGACGTGGGGAATCTGGGCCGTTCTGACGCCAGCGGGCGCTCGAGTGATTTTTCGCGGTTTCATGCTAACTTAATGCTTTCTATCGTGTCGCGGAAATCGCTGCCCACGGTCGCTGTCGCTGCCTGACATGCTTTTCTACGTAGAAGTCGTCGTGGCGCAGTAGCTCTTTCGTATGTCAACCGATACTAAAGGTTTAACAACGATCGACCAGGTACAAGGATAGGTGACCGCCGACCATGACTTACTCACAGCGACTTCCGTGCTTCGGAGGGCACGTTAAGCAAATCAGACACGAGTGCTGCATACTTATACAACGGTAGTTGTTAAGGTTTGCTAGAAGCCATTTCGGCGCCCTGTAAATTCTGACATTCAATCAGCACTGACTTAGATGTCATAATGTCATGGTGTACGACCTAAACCTCCTCGACACCCATGAGAGAGACTCATAACCCTGCCACGGTACAGATATCTACAGTAATTCAACTTCATACAAACGGACGAAACGCGAGCTATACCTACGCGGCTCGTTCTCGGCATGCGGCCAGTCCCGAGTGTCTGCGTACCGAAACAATTGTTGATTGAGCTTTACGTTAATATGCGGTTTATACTTTAAAATGTAATTATTCATCTTTTCGTGCGTCTCAGTCGAGGCACATGTATTTGTCGATCTCTAATTTATAAGACCGATTTGTTATTCAAACGTAAACATGGTTTTTTGACACAAAACTTATTTTTGTTGAACACTTCCTATTCGAACACAATACAAAGTATTTTATTTGTTTACATAAAAAAGTATATTAGCAGTCACAAAACTAAATGGAAGTAAACACAAAGTAGTCAAAAGTAATTTAAACGCTGAAGGCGGGCAGCCCTATCACATGTGAACATGCGCTGTAGACATTTATTTCAAAGATGCGGCCGAGTTGAATTACTGTAGATATCTGTACTGTGACCCTGCAGTGAGCTTATTACAAAGAGTTGTGATGATGATGAACGAGTATAGTCTTGTTTGTGACATCGTAGATCCCAAGATGAACCTATACAAATGTATCATCATCATCACAACTCCGTGTAATGAACACACTGCAGGGCTATGAGTCTCTCCTCTGGGTAGCGAGGAGGTTTAGGCCGTAATCCACCAATCTGGCCCACTGCTGGTTGGTGGATGTCAGATATTTCAGGATGCCGAAATGACTTCTGACAAACCCTATCGACTACTGTATACAAGTATACAGCACCCGGAACCGACTGCTTAACGTCTCCGAAGCACGGAAGTCGTCGTGAGAAATGAATGGTCGGCGGTCACCCATCCTAATACCGGCCGCCCCGAGCGCGCTAAACCTGCGATATCGTTTGATATGTACAGTATCCACGGCGCCACGACGACCTCAATACAAATGTATGGTTTAATGAAATTTAGAGTCTCGTTTGTCGAGCTGGTTCTTGGCTTAAAATTCAACCTGCTGTTGTAGTGTAAATTATATTTCTTTGTAATGAAGGCATACAAAAAATTAAACGCAAGCCATGAGAATAAAAGTAAGCGGAGAATGCCGCACAAGGCGCAAAATGAAACGCAATATTAGCTGGTTTTTACGTGTATATATTTACTGGAAAACTAAAATTGTATAAAAATGTGATGCTAATTAAATTTGTAAGATATTATATGTAAACGTAGCAATTTACAGTTATTGGGACCAAAGTCATACATACAGGATATAATGCATAATGTTCTTGAACATTTCGAACTTCAAATCCGACTTTAAATCTAAAAATTTACTTAATTATTCGCAAAGGTCACAGTAATGCTCGTGGCATATTAATCACTAACAAATTAGTGCTTATTAAGTAGGTACTTGTACATATTTAAAACGCATTTTTTTACGTTTCTTTAGCCTAAAAAAACAATGTCATCTACCTACTGAAAACACCACAGACATACATCTACATAGACAACGCAAGTGTCTCGATTTGTATTGAAACCGAGCGTGCCGACTTTTTAACACCTTTTGTGACTTTACATCAAATTGTATTGCTGGGAAATACATACCGATTCAAATACAACGATGCCGCCAATGAAATCGATTATTAAGAGCGATATCGATATTGTGAAATCGATTTTCTAACGACATACATACGCGGGAACTGAACTTGACGCTTGGTCGGGGTTCGGACACGCAAAGTACATGCATTTGCGTTGTCTATGTAGAACAAAAGAAATTACTGTAATTGACAATTCAACATTCACCAATTTTTCATAAATTGGTAGGCTAAGTTTGAATACCGATTTTTCCTTCTACTGTATAGAATGCCATAACACCCCGCCTCACTGCACGAGATATGCCTTAAATAAACATACATATCAGTGAACTATGATATAAAGTACAATACATCTAACACTCAGAAATATGTTCATTGAACCCATAAACTGCAATCTCGTGTCCGCAATAAACTTGATACATACTTGTGCCCGCAGATTTGCCTGCGAAATTCACCGATCTATAAGAAATATCAAATTACAGACTATTTCGTACCTATATGTAAATGACATTGTTAGTAACATGTAAAATTTCCCCAACCAATTTTTAACTTAATGTTCAAGGCATAGAGTTTATATACAACTACAAATTTTTTTACAGTTTTGGAACGCTTGATATGCTGCCTTCTGTACCTACCCTCATTTATCCATACTAATAATAAGGGTTTTATTTGTTTGCTTTAACGCGTCTATCTCGGAAAGTCCCAGTTGACTTTGAAAAAATATTTTTGCATTCCATAGCCTAGCAATTGAGGAAGATTATAGAATATTTTATCAAGATATTCCGAAAACTGGATAAATATAACGGTGGTAAAACCTTGTTATTTTAACTGAGTGAGAACCTGCACGACACGAATGATGTCATTTTGGCTCAATTCTGAGCGGGTTGAGTTATCGTGGAGTAACAAACTCACGCGCACAAACTTTGGACTTTATAATACAGTGGAACTACGCATTAAAACGATGCGTCATTCAACAAATACGTTTATTTAATATTTGCAAGCCATCACATAAGTGCAACTTACATATACATAAGTAGAAATCCACATTTCATGCTTCATTTGCTACTCAAATTCTAATTCAAATTCAAAATTTCTTTATTGGCAAATTTCGAAGTACAAATGTTGAAGTACACTCCTTTTAGGTACGCAGACCTGTATTAGGAGTGAACACTCTTCCCGAATTACATTATGTTACCAATAACAAGTAGGTATTACTTATTCATAAAGTAAAACTAAAATAACAATTTAGCATAGGTAACTAAAAACAACACAACATTTATTTCCCTAGATTTATTTTTAAAGAAATAATTTATTACAATCATTTATACATTAATTGAATACATACAGTTGCCATGGATGGAACGTATGTTGGCTTTAGCTGAAAATCAGCGTTTTGTTCATGGAACAATAATGTCGCTGAGCTATGGCCCTTTGCACTGCTACAGCAAACATACTAAATCTGTTATTATTGTTCTATTTTGTGTTTCTTGTATTTGCTTTGTGTATGTGTTTGTTGTAGTTGTCAATAAATTTATTCTGATTCTGATTCTGAATTGAAATTATTTTTATTGTAATACATAAATTTTTGCTCGAAACAAGTCATACCCAAACGCTGTATACTTATTAGCAGAGTTGTTAGGGTTCATCAACTCTTTGAAAATTCTCATATCTATCAACAAGTAATAGACTCACTATTATTGCTTGCCAATGGTCTGCAGGAAGAAATTAAATTAGAAATTTCATGTACCTTTGTAGGTAATAACGTCATATTTAATGTATCAATATTTTATTTAACAGTGTGCAAATAAAGTGTGAGACTTGGTGTACCACAAGGCAACGTGCTAGGAACATTATAAAAAAGAAAAGTAAACACAACACCCAAAGTAATTTCAATAGACTCTTCGCATGCTTATGTGCCCTCGATTGGTTAAATGCATCGTTTTAGGTCAATTGCAGACTGCACTGAACCAGAACGGCGCTTGCGACGCATTTGCCTGCTAATAAGCGTTTTGCAACCAAATGCGGCAATCAAAAGCCTTTGTGATTTCTCCTTTTTTGGATCCTTACCTTGGACAGTGAATATACCTTGTAAACGATTATAGTGTTGATGTTTTTAATTTAAATCTGTTACAAATACTAAGAAGGTAGTGCTTTTGTCTAGCATTTACAATAAGTAGTGCCCTTTAGGTATAGACATTATTTTTCCATTGGCTTTTTGGTAAAGAAATATTTAGTGAACATTTGCATGCCTACTGTATAAAGGCAAAATTGATTCCTAAATTTAATATCAACTCCAACTTGACATGAATGTGAACATAATATTTTGCAAATACAATTTCATTAATTCATTCTTTATCATTTGCCAACATTGACCCCGGTTAATAACATAAATATTTGCCTCCAGTGTATACCCACTGGTTCCACTGAAAACCAGCGCCGGAGCATACTTGTGATGCTATGGCAACAAAGCTGAGTGGCAACCATTTGGTAGCATATATCCCAGATTATTAGGTACCCTTTTCTTTTTTTTTTTTTTTTATAAGTGACTAAACCCGCGTTTGACCTAAATCGCACCTGTTGGTAAGTGACGATGAGGTCGAAGATGAAGATGATTCAACCACATATTATATTATATAGCATACTTTGTTATACGATTTATATTTATTTTAATCTTTTTTTTCTTAATAATTGCTTGTATTAGGTACTTATAATTTGATGTAATGCACCAATAAATTATTTTTCTTTCTTTCTTTCTTTTCATTCGCTATAAATTTTGGTTGGAATGATTCAAAGAGGTATATTCCCACGGGTCCCTGATTAAGGTACCAGCCGGGTCCAAATTAAGGTACCAGTCCCGGGCAAATTTTAAAACTTCATACAAGTAGTTACACGGGTCTAAGAAAACGTTGATATGTACAGTAGGCAGTGGATTAAAAATAAACATTTTTCTTTATATGAAATTTAGTTTCGTTCATAAGTCTTAAGGGTATCAAATTGGCAAGCCATCATAAGAACTTACAACGTTTTAGATTAAGAATTGGCATAAAAGCCTCAATAAAAAATCAAAAAAGAAACCTTGGTTATTAGAGTGCTTAGATGTTTTAAAAATTCAAGCTGACTATTTTTTAAAATATCATCTTTGCAAAGAAAACTGAAGCAGAAATTCAATTAATAAAGATTTCAAAATTGAAATAATTTCTGAACAATATAGAACCAAGATCATCAGCACCTTAGAAGTTCTTAACCAATTTGCACAGCTTAACAGTGTTTTACTTAATTTGTAATTATTTTAGCAGACCATTTACAAATTTTAAAATGTTATTTGATTATAGGTATTCAAAGCTTTTTTAAATTATTTTCACTTTACTAGGTAGTAGGTAATCAGAGAAAATCATTCCTCTATTTGTAAGTAATTATTTATTTAAAAAAGTTAATTGTTTATATGATTTCATATTTTCTCTATTTCAAAGACTCCCTTTGGTTTTTAATATCTTGAAAATGAACGTAATAAATACACTTTGCCTTTTTTAATACTTAACAGTTATTTTCATTAACTCTCAGATATAAATAATTAAAAACTACTTATTTATTATGCACTTATTGTGTTTTATTGAAATCGTATTGAAGTAAAGAATCCTTTTATACTAATAAAACCTCATACAAACAAGTGTAGCTGAATGTTCTTTTTAAAGCTGAAAATGAATTTTAATTCCTGTGGACCCGCTTGGGAATAGTTTTATGGGCGGCATTTTTTTGAGAACAAAGGATCTGTGGACCCCTGGGAACTTGCCTTCAAAGATCAAGATGCATCATTCTGTCTATTAGATAACCCACGCGGCTGAGGAACGTTTATAATGTTTTATTTTTGATTTTATTAACCTTATTTTTATACAAAAGTAAAATTACTTATGTAGTGACATAACTCTTATAAATGCTCCCATTTTATTTTCAAGTTAATTTAAACATATAAAATCATTAATGACAAAAATAGAAAAAGGCAATGAAAGACATTTTCATCGCCTTTTTACACACTCTTGATAAAACATAATGTACGTGAAGTCAGTACTTTGGTTTAAATCCAATAATGATTACGTAAACTAACTGGTTCCAGTATTATGTTTGCAGAGTAAGTAATACTCATATAGATTGTAAATTCAGTACTTTCTAAAAATACTCAAAACGCACCAATTACTCGGCGAAAGTTATGTATTACTTTTATAACTGCTGCAAGCCTACGTCACATTTGCTTTCAACAGAAGGCTTAAAAATGTGTATTTATTTTGACATAACTAAATAAATATTTTCTAATAAATCACTCCACAAGAATTCTCACGGGAACTGAAAATATAGGGCTTTTTAATTTATGCGTGTACGAAGTCGCGTGCAAAAGCTCGTCAAGAAATAAATCAACTAATGACACGTTTCCCTTACAGCCTTCAAAAGGCCTGGTAAACATATTGGATGACGTCGTAATCTACAACGATCCCTATGGCGTGGCGCTCGTCATCGGCGCTTGGAACTACCCGCTGCAACTGTCGCTGCTGCCCATGTCGGGAGCGATTGCAGCTGGTAACACCGTCATACTGAAGCCCAGCGAACTGGCTGAGGCCAGCGCCAAGTTCATCGCGGAAATGGTGCCCAAGTACTTGGATAACGTAAGTACTTTAGATATAATTTTGCATTTTTTTTGTGCTGCGCGAAAGATATCGCGTAGATTTAGCGTTAGGGCCTCCCATAGTGACCATATTTGTACTATATTATGAGATATGCTTGATTTCTGTTTGACTATAGAGCCTTTTTATTGTTATTACAGCTTTTAAGTTAAAAGCACGGTTTTCTCTAATTGTTAAACGTATATAAATAGGTTTAGGCTGCAAACTGGACGGGAGCGACAGCAACACGATAGAAAGTATTGAGTTTGTATTGCACCGCGACAAATCGCTCTCTCGGCCGCTGGGGCGCGTCGAGAACGGGCCAGATTCCCCGTGTCGTCGCTGCGCGCGCGCCGTCCAGTTTGCAGCCTTATTATACCCTTATTATATTATACAGGGTCATTTTTTTAAAGATGGAAACATTTTAAGAGGAAGTTTTAAGAGAAAATTTAATGTGGATTCAATTTATGACAAAAAAAAATCATATATATTTCGAAAATCGGGGCTTATCTAACGTATTTCTTAATAGAAACGCTTTTATTGCTAGCTATTCAGTCGTAAATAACCGATTAAACTAAAATGTTGTTAACTCATGAGAATTATAAATTTTAAAAAAAATCTTACAAAAAAAATTTTTTTATGAATCCACACATCATAATATTGTCTTAATTTTTCGCGATTCATACAATTAAATACAACACTTTTTAACCGGATTTATCGCGTAGGTATATAGATGCCAGTCGCTCGTGACCACGGGGTCTGCAAAGACACCGAAACGTCGAGTCAAAATTTAAAATGTAAATATACGTAATTAAAATGTAATAAATCCGGTTAAAAAGTGTTAGCCTTCTCCTAAAATATTTAAACCTTCATAAAAAGACTATATTATCCGTTTATATCCTACTTACATTATTAAAAACACCTTATATAAATACGTGTACTAGAAATATAAATATTTGCGAATTGAAATGTATCCACTGTCGAAGATTGATTTCAATTCATCTAATATAGGTACCTGTAAGAAGAAACTCTAAACTGCAATCGCATTTCGAAAAAACAACCAAGGATGCCTCAATCATGATTTAATACATGCAGGTATTATTATAAAACCCGATATTTTTTGTCCTATTTGGTAATCAACCTTGTGAGATCAAATTATGTATTTTTATTGAAATACCTCATAGATGAACAAGTTTTTGATTGATTGCAGTTTTTTGTGTTATTTCTGATATTCATTTCAATTTTTATTTAAAAGAAATGCAAAGGTTGTTCTCCAAGATAGGACTCGTAAATATAGCATGTGTAAACGCGGAGTACACAAATATGTTTATCCGCTAATCTTCTAGACACTGAGTCATCATGATTTACTCGTGCTATGAAAAATTGATTTTAGAATTAAACTTTCAAGGTTGTACTTAACTCTGAACCCATCCTATAAAATAGGATTTTTGCCGATATTATCTATCTTGCTTGATTGACTTGCACATGTAGACTGAATGTTATAGATAAATATACCTAAATGTTTCATATTGAAAACAATGTCTGAAAGTATCACCCAAAGCTTTTGAAAAATAGACAGAAAGACATTTAAATAAATAAATAAATAATAAATAATCCCCAGACAATCACACCAACTACATGGACCCAAAGTAAGCATAGCTTGTGTTATGGGATACCATGTAGCGAACTAGGGGTGAACCTAGAATATAAATACATAAATAGATAAACACCCAGACACAGATTTTTTTTTTTTGTTCCTTGCGGGGTTCGAACCCGCAACCACTGGCGTCTGAGGCAGATAGGTTTACCCCAACGCCAAAATGCAGGTCGTCATAAGCTTTTGAAAAATAGGCATAAAGACATATTATTATCTACACTTAAATAAAATCAATAGAACAGTTTCATACCTAAGTCACTCAAGAAACGTTAGCGGCTACATTGTGTGAAAACACCAAGCGTATTCAAAATAAAATTGAAATGGTTAAGATATTTACTATCTACTATTAAAAGGATAAAGTGAAAATTAATAATACTAAAAATGCCATTGTTTTTCATGACTAAACGGGGATACGGATAAACAAACGGTGCCGTTAAATCCTTGGTCACGTTTCCTTATAATCGTTAATTTAAGTTATAACTTGGTTTTTTGTCTTAAGAGTATACTATCAAACTCATAATTAAGACTTAAGCTGTGTCATCTGATGCCAAAGCGGCATCGTTCGTCATGGCAATTTTCTACAGCAACATTCGGTCTGCTCAGGACAAAGGTGGACGCTCATAAAAGCCTTTTTTGGCATTTAGCTGAGGGACTCTCTGGGGAAATAAAGTCATTATAATAACAATGAAGCACAACGTACAGTCAAGTCTAATGAGATGTATACATTTTCATTGGAATTTGAACTTTATCACAACCTAATAATTTACCAAGAGTATAGATCTTATTACATGTGACTGTACAGTATCGGCTTGCGCGGACCATTAATTGGCCAAGTGTCCGCCTGCGGAAGTTCAGGGAACGTGTCCCAGGCGTTCGTTATAGCGTGTCTTAACAGGGCCTGTTGTGCGTTTATAAAAATCCATTTGAATAAACAGATATATCACAATAATGATAATTATACACTAATTATAACAAAATCATTTTTGCCAACGTATAGATTGTAGGTACCTACTACGAGTACCTACCGCCTCCGTGTGATTTACATACGAGAAGATAATTTAAATTTGTGTTTGTTTGTGTATTTTAAAACTATCTTGAAACGTTTATGGATATAATTTTAGACTCTACAATTCGTAAACAACGCTATACTAATAACATGACATCATAGATATTAGAATAGAATCACATGTACGATGAGAAGTTACGTTCGAATTCTGTAAACATATTACGTTCTTTCGAACCGCGACTGCAAATGCATTGGTTTAATTATTTTCATAAAGGTAATTAAACAATGCAAATCACAAAAAACGACTTACTTCATTGTCTCACCTTCCTATCAAGGTTCATCAAACAATCACATAATTAAAATCAGTTTACAATGGGGCATCGCAATATGTATAAATACCAAAAGGATAACTACCTGAGATATAGGTTAGTTAGGAAAAAACCTTAAAAACTGGTCCTTTTTTAGTCAATCAAAAACCCAACGAAATATTACGGATTAAGGGTTCCGCACCACGATCTATAAATACGGCCAAAATCATGTCTATTGTTTGAGAGCCCCCTTAAATATTAGTTTTATTCAATTAAAGTACATAGTCTGTGGAAATTTAAACTGCCTTACTATAGCTATTGATGAAATACATCGGCCCTGTTTAACAAACGTTACCATTCAAAAATTTTGTGAGTAAGTGTCGGCATCGATATTTGTTAAGTTGTACGACAAGTGCTGTATAAATAGACTTTTACGGAAAATAATCTTAAACAAATATTACTATTTAATAATGCTGTTTAATAAACGTTTACATGTAAAGAAATAATTTCGATTAATCTACTTTGCAGTACTAAATAACAAATAACATAAAATGTAAAGGCGACATTGAAAAGCGGTAGGTACTGGCTGAACAATATGTGACTGGTGGGTTCTTTCGAAATTCAAGGACGTGATAGTTTGAGATCACACACAAAGTTAAAGAATTCATTACGCAACACATTATGTATTACATAAAACGATGTAACCCGGGATGCAGTGTTTTGTCATAACAGGGTCGCACTGGCGATGACAGTTGACGATAGTCATTTTACCTAAGAGGTGTCGCCGCGTGCCAGACAGAACTAACTTATGCATCCAAGACTATAAAGCTCATCTTAGCCTGCGCTACACAGAAAGTAGGTAATACAAAAGTGTTCACCAACTTGATTCGGAACCACACCGCAGATATATTCGACAATTTGCTATTAATAAAGAAAATTAAGCAAATTTCCTTCATTAAGTATCTTAACTAATTGTTTATTTTTAAATTTCAAGCGGCCAAAGTACAAAGTAGCGAGGTCATTTAAAAATTAATGTCACAAAGTCACCTTAGAACGTTTATCCGATGACGTGGTTTTCCTTAACTTGTTTTGTACTTTAATATCAACTAGCAAATTTTATATATTGTATGATTAGTGTAATAGGCGATGGACAACAACCTCAATATTTTTTGTGTTTATTAGTGACTAAACACGCGTTTGACCGCCATTTCACCTGATAGTAAGAGAAGATGACGTGGTAGAAGCACTCGGGTTGAGGAAGGGCAATGTTGATTAGTGTTCCAGGGTACATAACAGTTACACGGCAGAAATGTTATATTCGGTAATACAAACATTTCTTTATTATGTTATTCAATCAAATAACAGTCAAATAACAGTGAGCGACGTTGCATGCAGTCATCAAAGCGCGCGATAATCATTATGTTATAAGTAATATCGAATAGAATGAATATAGTACATTTTACGAACTAGATTAGACTGTTACCCAGTAACATCTACATCCCTCATCTACCGTTTAACATTCATAAAGTGTTTCTTTTGTAAACCTATTATGAATAAAAGTTTTTTTGATTTTTGATTTTAACAGTTATGACACCATGTTATTGATAAAGCGTTATATTAGTTAACAGGCATATGATAATTCGATCCGAATATAACATCTCTATTTCAACGTGATATGTTACGACGATGTTTCTGCCGCCAAATATCACCGCTCTGGAGATTTTATATGAAAGGCGGTTGCTAGCCAGGCGAGTCCTGAAGGGTCCAAGCGGGCATCACTCGGATTAGTCGCCTTATCCGGAACCAGGGGCAATAGGGCTATTCTTAGGCGACCCTTTTACGGATATTGTCTTAAGTACTTATGCCCGTCTGCACTAAACTTTGATAGCTCTTTAGTACTTATGCCCGTCTGCACTAAACTTTGATAGCTCTTTAGTTGATACTTAAGTCTCTTGGACGTGCTTAGGAACAAAAATTGCGTTGCACTAAACTTAGGTCAATGCCTAAATGCTTAAGAAAATGCAGAGTAAGTCAATGATTATTATGTGTGACGTAGTTTAGGCATGTCATTACTAAGTTTATGCTAAGTAGAGTTTAGTGCAGACGGGAATTAGAGTCTTGCGAAGTTTCTCGCATACTCCTGATACAAGGGAAATTTATGATAAAATAACTATGACACTTCTGAATAATATAGCATTCTTTGTAGTGACAGAATTTTAAAATCAGTCTCATCGTTTTTTATTTATTTAATCCATACACTAAAACGTAACTACTACTATAACTAAATTACGTTCCGCGTTCACCGCCCTCTCTCGGATAGTGTCCGAGTGTGTGTTCATTGCATTCCTTGCTTCTTGAGGGAGGGTGGTGAACCAACGAAAATCTTGCATCACTAGTGCAAGTGTGAGTCGCGGAATTAGCAAGGTAACTTAGTTACAATAGTTGTCATGGATTTCCGCAAAGTTACGCCTGATACAATCAATTATACAAACTATTTAAAATTGATATATTTTATCTTCCCTCAGGATGCTGTAATCGTAGTAGAAGGCGGCCCGCAAGAAACCACAGAACTGTTGAAGCAGAAGTTTGACTACATATTCTACACGGGAGGCACCAATGTCGGTAAAATCGTGTATGCTGCTGCCACCAGCAACCTCACCCCCGTCACTTTGGAATTAGGCGGGAAAAGGTAACGATTGTGAAGCTTACCAGGGTGACTGGTGACAAATTTTAGATACTGAAGGAGAGCACTCTGTTATCGATTCTGTTCATATTCATGTAATGAAAGTAGGTTTTTAGTAATAGTCTCTTTCCATCTTTGTAATACCTCCAAATTTGTCAAACGTGACATCAGATGGTCTTGTAACCTCTGGTGTTCTGCCTACCCCATAAGGGATACAGGCGTGACGTTATCTATGTATGTAAGTAGGTTATTATTTTTTCACTAGAATTCCCTATAAATAAATACGACTATGTTACTATTTACTTTACATACAACTGAGTCAATCGCGGCACGAGACCTGGAACGCGGATCGCTGCCAACGCAAGCGTAACCATGCGTTGCGTAATCAATTCTTTAACTTTCGGTTAAGTTTACTCAGTAAATAATTAATACTTATTTTTCATTATATTTTCTCTCTCCATTTATGACCTCAAACAATCACGTCCTTGAATTTCAAAAGTTACCCAATAGTCACCTTGTAGATACAAATATCCATGAAGTAACGGATATCTGTGTTCATCTCACCTATTAGTTACTTCTAGATTGTTAATGGGTACCGTAGTTTTAGCTAATTTTTAAGTGTGTGTTACAAAAAAAGTGTTATTATTATTTTGCACTCTAAACGCTACACGCTTTCCTAGGCGGAACCGGTAATTTGACCAGTCAAGTGGGCAGGAGACACAGAATTCGGCCAACGATCGTCAAGTCTACTTTTTTTTATTCTGTTGTTCTGAGAGAAGGTGATAGTTAGGGATACTTCGATAAATCGCTCACTCGTAATGTCGTTACTTGGTTTGGACATATTCAACGGATAATACTCAACAGTAATAGATAACCTTAAAGTGAAACCCAACAACGTTATCTATAAGAATTAAATAATTATCTGTTAAAGCTATGATTTCGAAATAAATGTAGAGGAGAGTCACCAAATATGGGTTACCATTTTGTTTTTACCTCAAAAATAAAAAACTATTAAAAAATTAACCATTTATTGACGTCAAAATAACCACACATACATTTTGGGCTAAGCAAAGACTAACAATCTTATGTTCTTTATATTACAATATATTATTAAAATATGTAATTTTTTTATTTACCTTTTAAGAGATCAAATTACTTCAGAAGATAGAAGAAATCGTATAATTTACTTACAAAAATCACATATCCAGGTGTCAAACTCTGGCCAGACCTGAGTCATACCTACATACCTACATATAGTCATAGCCCGTATTTGAAATTCTTTACTAAAATCAACTTGATCGTGTGCTTAAAAAAACATATATAGAAAGCAATAAATCGACCGAAAATCTTAAAAATAAACTAATATTCTGCAATAAAACACATACTTTCAGTATTTTGACCTAATTTTCTTTAAATAATAACACATTTATAGGTACTGCAGAAAATTTTTCGATAGCGGCAAAACAAGTACCATCCACACTGGCGACACCTGGCGCGCGACAGACAAGAATGAGTGATAGCGATGTTAGAGCGAATGAATGCAATAGACAATGGCCTTTTTTGCGTTTTTCCATTGCAGGTTTCCGAGAATCGTTGCTAGCCCATACTAAGCCCACATTTAGTTACTTTCCTCTATGAAATATTATGTCCTATAATTATTGACATTAATTGTAACCTAGCATTAAGTGTTTCATTAACTAATTGTGTAATCGCTATCGTGTTTATCTTGTTGTTTTATATGATAACCACTCCTGTATCGCATATTTTTAATATATTGACAGCCGCTCATGAAGAAATATTTTAAATGCAACGAGATTTTAAATAAATAAATATATCTTATAGAAACACTAAGAATTATTCATTGTTTTAAAATAAATCTGCATATTATTTTAAGTTTCTTCCTATCAAAGCTAATTTCGTGAAAATATAAATATGTTTGTCACTATAAAAGTAGCGGGGTGACCTTCCGACCTATATGGAATAAATTTTGAATATAAAACAGCCTATGGCAATGGAATCTTATTAAATTTTGTGTTGACCTTGACACTATAGGGCCTTTTACACTACGCGATATTCAGGCAGTCAGTAAGACTGTCTTAAAATCTTACTACTTACTAGCAAAGTTAGCATGCGGTATTCAGTCCAATGCAATAGCGATCTTACCTAGTTGGATTTTAAGTTCTAACTCATTTGCAAGGCGTACGTAGTCGGTGACGGTTGTCGCGCTTTCAAAACAACAGACAATCGCCATAGCTCTTGCCGCGTCTATTAATTTAAATATAAAAAAGAAAAGAAAAATGTCTATGGGTGAAAGAGTATTTACTTTTGCGAGAAAAAATATCAAATATGCAAATACTGAGTGTTTTGGACCCATGTGACTTAAAAAACTACCTTGGAGTAGGGAGTTGCTGAGTTTGAATGTCTATTGAATTTTTAATGTTTTTCTTAGTAAGACTGTCTGAATACCGCATAGTGTAATAAGCCTTTATGTTAAGGAAACTGCTCTCAATATTACTAAGATTTAAGATACTGTCAGTTTTGTGATCAGTTATGACAAAATTCAAAAGACTTGTAAAAATAACAACCCTAGAAATTACTTACGTGACTTATGTCTTTCATAACTTGCAATCAAATGCATATATCCCAAATCTCTTGTTGCATTATACAGGCCGTAGTACCGGCTTTAAAGTAAATTGAATTGATTGTTAATAATAGTAAGGATTTATTTATTTATGCCACAAAAAGTAAAGTTTCAGTATGTAAAATTTATATTAAGGCTCAAGGTAATAGCAAGCAGCTTTACTTGATGCCCTAACTAGGTTGTTATATGTTTCTGTGACACACAGATGACTTTCGAAATTCGAAGACGTGATAGTTTGCGATCATACATAAAGAGAAAAAATTAAATAAAAATTAATTATTTACTGTGTAAACTTCACCGATAGTTAAAGAATTCATTACGCAACGCATGGTAACACTGGTACGGACGTACGCACGGCGCTATCAACACAAAATAGGTAGGTAGGTATAGACGGCTTCACGAATGGTCGTCGACCTAGTAAAACTTAATTTTTATAGGGAATTCTGCTGAAAAATTAAGTACCTACTTTTATTACACAATTATGATCAGAATCAAGTACAGAGTGCTCTCCTTCAGTATCTAAAATTTGTCACCAGTCACCCTGTGTAGTTGTGTCAGTATCAATGTAATAGCCAGACTAATGACACGGTAATATTATCTATACAGCAGTGCGAGCACAGAACTTTATCGAATCGTATATTAACGAATGTTTACGAATGCTCGTATAGTATGGAGTCGGTTGCAAGCTTTTAGTAACATTGTAATTTTTTATTTTACAGATATTTATGAGTACAACATGTTTACAAACATTCAAAATTAACAAGGCACACATTTATTTAAGCTGGCCGTGCGGCAATGGATAGATTTCAACTTTTTCTTAAAAACCGTCTCCATACTATACGAACATTCGTTAACAAACGATTCGATAAAGTTCTGTGATCGCACTGCAGTATTGTAACTCGGCCGCATCTTCGAAGTAAATGCCTACAGCTGCGCGATACGTAAACATGCGATAGGGCTGCGCGCCTCCAGCATTTTAATTACATTTTATACTTCCATTTAGCTTTGTGATTGTAAATATGTATACTTTTTATATAAACAAATTAAATACTATGTGAATTCAATAGGAAGCATTCGATAAAAAATAGTTTTATGTCAAAAAACCATGTTACAAAACCATATATTTCGCGCTTTGTCCGTTTGTATGAAGTTGGAATACTGTATAGATAGGATTACCGTCCTAATGGCCTATACTTTAGTTTTAAAAGAGTTACATAATATATTGGCACATAGTTGTTTATTCTTATTTGAAAATAATGACGAAGATGGAGACTATGTAAGGTATAGTAAATTATGTACCGTTGAAAGAAAGGTTTAAAAAAAAGTGTTATAAGCTGTTCAATTTCATCATTTAATGTTTAAACATCGAATATAACGGTAACTAATCGCTAGATGCTTTATTCAAACAGATATTAAATTTTAAATCTATCCTATTACAGCCCAGTTTACATTGACAACACAGTGGACATCGTTGTCACAGCAAAGCGCATCCTCTGGGGCAAGCTTATCAACGCTGGACAAACTTGCATAGCTCCTGACTACATCCTGTGCTCCCGAGAAGTCCAGGATAAATTCGTGGAAGCTTCGAGAAAGATCATCCAGGAATGGTATGGCAGTGACGTGCAGAAGTCCCCGGATTTGTGCAGGATCATCAACAGTAGGCATTTTAGGTAAGTTTGCGATGAGGCGAATTGAAATACGACTATTAAATGTTTTTGTACATATATTTTTTATACATTACGCTGGATATTTTCAAAAATAGTCCATTTAAACTCATATCTTTACTGGTAACCTGAGATACACATAAAAAAATCAATCTTTAATTTAAAAAGGCATTTATGCAATCTAAACTTTAAACTTTTTCAGTTATTTTAAAAATTATATTTATTTTCTTTATAAGAAGGACATGGTATATAAAATCAGTTATTGAAGTTATACCTCAATAAAAAAACTTTCAAATTTTACCAGTTACCACTTTATTATTTTTTCATTTTATGTAAATGGCAATCAAGTGTTTGAATTGAATTACTGCTATATAAATATTCATAATATTTTATACGATTTGGTTTCAGCCGACTCCAAGCTTTACTAGACGCCAGCAAGGATAAAGTTGCCATTGGCGGTAGTTATGACCCTAAGGACAAATTTATTGAACCCACAATACTAACAAATGTGACGGGTAATGACCCAATCATGAACGACGAGATATTTGGCCCCATTTTACCCATTGTCCCAGTTGAAAATGCTTATGAAGCTATCAAATTTATTAACGCAAGGTAAGTTTGTTCTTCGATTTATAAAAAAAATAGGGAATATTAAGTTGTGTTTTGTTATTGTGTTAAAGGTTTTTTTTTATATTCAGGGTTAAATTTAATAAGGGCATCACCTCTTGCAGGCAGCCTCTCCATATCAATCCCGAAAACATTTGTTCTACGACTTTTTAAAATAATACTATAATTTTTCCCACACAAAAATATTTACTGTCTCTAAACTGGCGTTACTCTATTTACACTGATGCCACGCACCTTGCGTCACGCCACGTGCAGCGGGGCGCGGGGTTGCGGGGTGACGCAGCAAAATACAGAGTAATAAATAACAGAGGATGCAAAATTTTGTTTGTTTTTCTTTTTTTTGTGTTATTTATCAGGATTTATTAAAAGTCGTAGAACAAATGTCGTAGAGCAAGATGCGGTGATGCGCTAATTAAAATTAAACCTGTATACAACTTTTTTTTTTTGTTTATGCGAATACATGGGTCAAATATTTTCGTTCAAGGATTCGTTATACTAAAAATACATATAACCTTAAAAATCATCAAGTTTCAAGCCTTGTGGCCACTACCACTTCACTTCATGCGACGTGGGTTACTTGCATCTTAGGATTGCGTATGATACGCGCCCGTGGGTTTTTAAATTATTTTAGGTTCTGAAGAATTTATTTATACATAACGTGTTATAAAAACTATAAGACTTGTTTTTAAATTTCGTATAAATAAAAAAATAACGTTGTATATTTATATTTTTTATATGGTTTTCACGTTAGCGCACATTTGAAGATGGTAAGCACCGTGTGCTCTGTGTTCTCTAAATGTAAATGTTAACTATGTCCTTTTGCAAACATTGTTGTCGTTATGTCATGGATGTGGAGAATTTATTTGTTTGTAAGTTTTGACTCGTACCCGTTATTGTTTTTTTTACATTTCTGTATATTGAGTTAAGATAAGAGTTAAACCACGTGAGCTCTTAGTTTCATAATATGCGCCCAAGTTACAAAAGTCGTAAATATACAAAATGCGGGAAAATTTAAGAGTCTTCCATATGAACTCATCGCTTTCTTTCATAATGGGCAAGGCAAACTAAAAAACTTTAATGCTTTTGCTGTGAATCCAGTGATCAAAACAACTTGTATAGAGAATAAAACAGCGATGTTTTCTTGACCGCTTGTCTTGTCTTAAGACATTTTTTTAATGCTCATGAAGCTGCCATTGAAAATAAGATTGTGTTCTCATTTTCAGTGCAGCAACATTTATTGGATATCTCACTTGTGTGTACTTGTGTGTGTTGGTAGCACTTTTGTGATGTTTTATAGGAAATTGTTATCACGAGTCCATTGTCCTCTTGCATAAAATCATATTTTATTTTGTATGTTTATTAAACCAATTGATCAAAAATTAAAAAAAAGAAATCAAAAATTATATCAAAAACAAGTTACGGTCATCATAAATGCGCAGGAGTTCTCGTCATATCTTGGTTAATGCACAAGTGGTCAATCCAAAACAATTTATTAAAAAAAACATGCGTTCATTCTTCATTTCATTTTAACTTCATATTTAATTAGCAATCCAATTATCATTTTTCTAACCTGTCATATCGAAGCATGTTTCTGACAAACAACACTGGCATTGAACGAAGATAGTGTTTTTTTTTTTTTTATTTTGCACTGAAAATAAAAGATTAATTAATTTTGAAAGGTCATCCTTTCCTTTATATGATAGTCTGTGAAGGTCAAGGAAGAATACTAATTGGTACCTACTGCCGCTGAAAAATGCGACTAAGGGTGCGTTTAAGTTTGTTTCTACTACATCGCCGGCTTTACTATGGAACTATCTATGGCTTTACTATGGTTTAGTAACGAAAACGACGCGCCGCCTGCGCCTAAAGGTGCCCTAATCTGAGTGATTCTTGCTTGATAGTCGGACCAATTTAAGGTCCGCCCCTCTAGCTATCACCCTGCATAAAAAGTCTGCCGATAAATATCAGTGTCACGATTATTATGAGATGTTTAAATTATTCATGAAAAGCTAGGTCTTTCCTCGATCTTCCACCTCATTGCTCATTTAAAACGACATTTTAAATATAATCATGTCTTTCATCATTTATTATATTGCACTTTGAAATAATCTAATATTACTCCACAAAATGACAATATGGAGGCAAAAAAAACAACGAAAACTAAAACGATTTCAGGGAACATCCATTAGTACTTTACGTGTTTACGAAGCAAAGCAGCACGCATAAGTTGTTTAATGAGCAGACTCGGTCTGGAAACGTCTGCGTCAACGACACTATAATGTTCTATGGCGGTAAGGAAACAAAATGGCGGACGGTGGCCATTTGCAAAAAGCTTAGCTTATGTAATGGGACTCTACTCAAAAATAAATATTTTTTTTTTATTCTTGACTTTGTGTTGTATATTTTCAGCAATTTAAAGATGTAAGCTTTATTGCAAAAAGGCTATTTTGTTCCACCATCGGTGGTGGTTTATGGTTGTGGAAAGGATGTTGGTGATGGCGACTAATAATCATTGTTAGTTTCTGAACGGTAAAAGTTTAGGTAGCTATGTGTATTTGTGCTTAGTTTTTCTCGGATTTTGGGTTTTCCTTAGATTCTAGAATTTGTAGATTATAAGCTATATCTAATTTTATGTACTTCAACATTAATTTAAGTAAAGTAATAATGCCTTGCTATTTTTTTATCTCCAAATCCATTTTCAGAAATGTCCTTTATTCTTATGTAACAAAAAATTAAATTGCTATTCCTGTACCATCCTTTTATACCACTTTTTCAATCCCATTTATTCTATTCGAATTACCTTATACCTCTTTTATTAATTGGGTGTAGCCAGAATATAAATTAATTATAAATAACTCCCTTATCCATTTCACGTCACCCTATTTACTACAAGAAATATATGGAATGGACTTTCTCGATGATGGACTTCGCGATCAGTTAGTATGGATAAGACACTGCCAATAAATTGATTTTTCTTTAGAGATCTGACTACACCCATTTCCTATCACTGTAAATATATCACGGTGACGGTCTAACCCTATAATTGACGTATTGTAGAGACAAGCCGTTGGTTTTTTACATCTTCGCAAAGGACAAACGCACGGTTGCCAATTTAACTGAGAATACAAGCAGCGGAACCATGTGTGTAAACGATACCATCATGCACATGGGAGGTTTGGATCTTTTCTTTATTTTTATATGACATAAGGGTGCTTTTGTTGTATTCTAGGCCTTATTTAGAACTACTTTGGAGCTATAATTAGAAGTTTTTTATAAATGGAAATATCTTTTAGACTGTGTTATAAGTTCTATTCTAGTTATTTAAAATAATTTCACTACGTTTTCATAAATAGCTTGAATGATTTTTCATTATGGGTTGGATATGTTCTTAAGAAGTTACTTTATCGCCCAATGATATGTTATATTGATATTGCATCAACAAAAATAAATACATTGAGAAAATATTTTGAATATTTTTTATATTTCATACACACACTTATTATGGCCTTTTTCTGATTCTTTTTGGTAATTTATTTTATTTTTATTCCTCGCCTATCTTTGTAATTTAACTGCATTTATGGTTTTTGTTTTTTTAACCATCGATGTTGCATCTGTATCTCTTTTTCTTTAACCGTAGTAGGTAAGTAACCGCAGAAGCTATATTAACGTTGCATGCATATTTTTTTATGAAGCATGCTTTTTTACAAATTTAGTTTGGAAAAATATTAGATAGACAAGCAGAAATTTATAAAGCGAGGTTAAACTATACAACGTGTAACAAAATGGAGAGATAAAACTTAAGGGTTATCTTCTATACCATACGTAGAATATACAGTAAAAGAATTAGCTTGATCAGTGCTGGTATAGACTTCCATACAAATGTATTTCATTATTTTACAACAAAATATTTTGACAACCCTAGTCAACCTAGTAAGCTAAAACAATACTTGTGCCGCATTCAGTGACTTTATGACCTTTCCCGCACCGGCTGAACTTTGTAGTATCTGTCTTAGTTACCCACCACTTTATTTTTACGCCATCTGTTATCGAATAGATTTCATTAAAAGCTAACAGATGTTTTTAGGGTTGATACTTAGATATTTTGATCTAAACTTTGAACTTGTTTTTCGGCCGAATCGTATGGATAACAAATTAATTTTACTGTTACTTATAAACTACATCACCGAACATGCAATCCCCTTAAGTATTATCTCTTCATTATGTTACACGTTGTATAAGCAAGAATACAAGGTGTTCCGCTTGATTTCCCATAACTCTAGGTTATTAATGGAACCATGTAATAGAATCAAATATCATGTGAATAATTTTTCAATTATCTGTTAAATTGATCGCTTTGCACAGGTACAGTTTGCAACGCTTTGCGTTGTACATTATATGAAACGTTCCTCAACGTTTAATTATTTTTTTGTTTATTGTGTGACTTGAGTGACACGAGTCTTTTGAATTAATGTTAAAGAGATTTTACAAAGCTGATAATTTATAAACTCATTATATCAAGATTGATATCTTGGAAAGTATGCACTTGTAAACCACATATTCTGTGGACAAAAGTATTATTTTTTAGCAAGGAACAAAACCTCTAAAGTTATGAGGAATCAACAGGAACACCTTGCATAAGCAAGTATATGCAGCAGAAGGGAGGAAATAATTTACTTCGTGATGTTTTTTGTGTAATTTGTTAGTACTTTTTAATTGGTCTCTACTGATAGTAACTGCCAATGAGTCCGATATTAAATCAAGCAGGTTCTATAGGTGTGGCTTGTTTACTATTTAGCTACCTGCGTACCAGAAATAAAAAAAGTTCAACCCCTTTTTTGACCGAATGTAATTGATGCTAATTCACTAGCTCTACACTCATACTTTTGTATTAAGTGAATCGTAGTTGCTGTGACGAAATCAATACACTAGAAGTAGGGCCATATTGAGAGGTCACATTTGGCGTTTCCTTATGTCAACCAAATAAAGTTCATTTTTGGTTGTGTTGCAAGAAAATGTATAAGACGGACACTTGTCAAATGTGACCTATTAAAATGACTCCAGTATAAATACAATAAAATCTCAACGATGTATTTCTAAACCTCATTAGTTGACACGCTCCCCTTCGGTGGCGTTGGGCATAGTGGCATGGGAGCATACCACGGGAAGAAAACCTTCGACACTTTCACACATAAGAAGAGTTGCCTCGTCAAGAACTTTGCGTCCATCGGAGAAAAACTTGCGTCGTAAGTACTGGCTATTAAATAATTTAAAGTAAGCAGTTAGAATATTGTCCGAAACTAAGATTATGGTACAGAAGGCAGCAGATCAAGTGTTACAAACCTGTCATTTCATAATAAAACGTTTATTTTCAGACCAGTGATCCATAGTTTGTTAGTAAAACATTGTAGAAACTTTAAGACTAGTGTTAGTAGGCATAATAATAATAACATTAATTTAATTTAAGATACATTTACAAAATTACAAATTATATTCAAATTAATACTTATTAAAATAATACTACACAAAATTAAAATCGAATCCTACAAAGTCAAAATCAAAATTGTACATCATTGAAATTAAATTTACTAAACGAATATTTTGAATTCAAAATTGCATTAAATAAATTTATCAAATTCCTATTTAAGCGCATGTAGCCCAATCCATCGCTGCAGGATGGGTGAGTCCCACCTGCTCATAACTGCACAAAGCAGGGTGTTGCGGGAGTCGCGCGAGCGAGTTAGCAAGGAGGCGCTGCGTGCGCGGATAATGGCGGCAAACTCGGAGAGGGCATTGAGTTCAGATTCAATTACAATTTTTTGTCATGTTTGGAACGCTTGATCTGTAGCCTTCTGTACTGTAACACACAATTTATTTGACGACCACTTTGGCGCTGGGGTAAACCTATCTGCCTCAGACGTTGCTTGCGGGTTCGATACCCGCACGGAACAAGAAAAAAAACTGTTTCGTGTCTGTGCGTTTAGATATTTATGTATTTATATTCTAGGTTTCCCCCTAGTTCACTACGTGGTATCGCATATCACAAGCTTCGCTTAATTTGGGGCCATGTAGTTGATGTGATTGTCTGGGGATTTTATTTATATAAAACTAGCTGACCCGGCAAACGTTGTTTTGCCATATAAATAAAAAATTGATGTTGGCCGATTCTCATAAGCACAAAAAATTTGCTCAAAATCAGTCAAGCCGTTTCGGAGGAGTATGGCAACGAAAACTGTGACACGAGAATTTTATACAATGTGTTAATTTTATACTTGATCAAACGAAATGTGCGGATATAACATTAAAAATTATCGACAAAACGCGAAAAAAAAATTTTTTTTCGTACACCATTTAGAAATTAAAGCCAATGAAATTTTTTTTTTTATTCAATTCTCATTTTTCGTTGTTAATTTTTTTCCTAACTAAGTAGACCATGGATTTTTTTTAAATTAGTGCTATTTTGAAGGTAAAGCCATGAACTAGTAATAAAAATTAAAAAAGATCACAATATCAAGCCGGAAAGTTGTAAAAACATTAATTCATTTTTATTTTTTCATAAAAAAAATGTTTTTTTTAAATTTTTTACCTTTTACTCCGAAACTAGCACGTCAAGGTAACTTTTTTAGCATGTTTTATCAAATTTCATAACATACCCTACAAGTTCACCAAAATAACATAGGTGCTATCTCTCTTCGTTGTTAAGATAGGTACTATCCGAATTAAGTAGGTAATTTTAACAAAATTAAATAAGTACTTCGATTACATCAATAGTGCAATAAAAACACAATTAAACTAAATCATTTATTTAAATCAAGTTTTCAAAGTGTCCACCATTCTCATCCATGCAAACAATGGCACGCATTTCCACACTACGCACAGTTTTTTTTAAAACATTGCGTTTTTCTCTTATTATGGTTTTCTCTTAGAAAACCCTTTAGCAGTTCGACCAGCATCGTTCCAAGAGATGTGGATCTTCAACACGGAGAAGGATGTGGTTCCAACATGACGGCGCTCCAGCTCACTTCAGCACAATCGTACGTGAGTACGTAAATGAACGTTATGGACCTAGATGGATTGGACGAGGCGGACCAGTGGCATGGCCGCCGCGCAGCCCAGATTTGACACCACTTGATTTTTATCTGTGGGGTCATATGAAGCAGATGGTGTACAGTACTCCAGTTGCAACGCGAGAAGAGCTTTTGCAAAAAATAATGCCTGCAGCTTATGAAATAAGAGAAAAACGCAATGTTTTAAAAAAACTGTACGTAGTGTGGCAATGCGTGCCATTGTTTGCATGGATGAGAATGGTGGACACTTTGAAAATTTGATTTAAATAAATGATTTAGTTTAATTGTGATTTTTATTGCACTATTGATGTAATCGAAGTACTTATTTAATTTTGTTAAAATTACCTACTTAATTCGGATAGTACCTATTTATTTTATTTATTTATTTATTTATTATTTATTTATTTATTAAGAAAACCAACAGCGTAATTTTATAATACATCTTAAACTAGTACTTATATCTATAAAAGGCAAATAACAGGTTTCCCTTAAAAATCATTAATAGTAGACATGTTCTCTCTGATACTTACATTCAATTTACACGGTACAGTATAATAATAAATATAATATAATAATACATATATTAGAATACATAAATAGACATTTACTAAAAGAAACACAAAATAATACATATACCTACTTATATAATTATCTACACCAAAAATTTGTAATTTAAGTTTTAGACAATAATTGTACACTATTATTTTAACTAAATTTGCATGCTCAGAATTTCAATAGCTTTACTTTTGATTGTATTTTTTGAGTGAGTAAATAAATCTATTTCATGAAATAATGCATTATAGGTTTGCGGTAAACGGGACGAGGGAGCATTGCGCGCATAGTTAGTATACGTTGCTGGGGCAACGAATACTGGCAAGAGCCGGCGGCGGGCACGACGACGGTCTTGTGCGTTGAACCTTACACCTTCCACCAGCTCATTGCAATCCACGTTACCCCTAACAATGTCGTAAAACAAACATAAATCCATTAACTTACGTCGATCTTCGAGTGTTAATAAATTAAACTTCTTACATCTTTCCCTGTAGGTACCTAACTCTGATCTAGCAAAACGGTAATTCAGGTGCCTCACGAATATCTTTTGAAGTCGCTCCAGTCGGTCCGTGTAGACAGCGTATTGAGGATTCCATATAGGACTAGCATATTCAACAATACTCCGAACATAGGTGCAATACACAGTTTTAACAGTATGGATATTATTGAATGGCTTGCAGGTTCTAATTACAAATCCAAGGTTCTTGTAACCCTTATCCGCTATTTTATCTATATGTTCCCTTAGAAGCATTTTGTCGTCGAAATGCACGCCAAGGTCACGTATAAGTGATGTTTTGCGAATTGGAACGCCATTGAAATTGTATGAGTAAGTTACAGGTCTGGTCCTGCGAGTGAAGGTGATATATTCGCATTTGTCAATATTAACCGTTATTTTATTATTTAAGTAGTAATCAGATAATCTGTCTAAATCTGCTTGCAGCTTTATGCAGTCTTGATCGTTATTTATTCTCATAAATATTTTTTTGTCATCGGCGTACATTAGATGTCGTGTTGATGTGAAGCAGGACGTTATGTCTGATACGTAAACATTATAAAATAACGGTCCCAGGTGGGATCCTTGAGGGATTCCCGTCGGAATATTGACAAAATCAGACCTGTAACCTCCCATAACAACAGCCTGAGAGCGATTACTCAGATAGGATTTGATCCATCTTAGCAGATCGCCGTGTATTCCTGCTTCATATAGTTTGGAAACCAGAATTTCGTGATCCACACGGTCGAACGCTTTTTCGAAATCCGTGTAGACCACGTCAACCTGGCCCCCTCTTTCCATGTTAGAAAGAACAAAATTTGTGAATGACGCCAGATTCGTGACTGTGGAGCGGCGCCTCAAAAATCCGTGCTGACTATCAGGCAGTGCCTTACTCAAAATAGGATATATTGCATCGAAAACTATTTTTTCCAATTCTTTAGCTATGGTATTTAGAATTGAAATTCCTCTATAATTGATAATGCTACATTTTGAACCCTTCTTATGTATAGGCACAATGTGTGCTCTTTTCCAAATGTCAGGAAACACTCCTTCTGTTAAAGATTTGTTAAATATCATGGAAATTGGCAGACTTAGTGTTTCAGCGCAGTTTCGCCAGAAAAAAGGTGGCACTCCGTCACAACCAGCCCCTTTAGCAGGGTCTAGAAGCTTTAGGTGTCTTTTAACCGTCGCTACCGGAACATAAATTTTACTAATATTATCAATGCTTACTTTCTTGGGATTAGTATTCCTAGTTTCAGTAGATGGTGTACCGAAAACACTTTTGAAGAAATCGTTGAAGGCACTGCATATTTTTTCACCCTCTGTAAGCGTCTTATCACCGTATTTGAATGTTTTTGGATAGCTTGAACCCCCTCGCATTGATTTAATGTAAGTCCAGATAGTTTTAGGTTGCTTTACTATCGATTCCTCTGCTAGCTTAGTATATTTTACAAAACATTGTTCATGTACACGCTTTTGCCTCTTACGTAAAAGTGAAAATTCATCATAGTCTAGTAAGTTACCAAATTTTTTCCACCTCTTGTGGGCCTTTGATTTTTCTTTTATTATTTTTATTAAAGCCTGACTATACCAAACTGGATATTTATGATGACCTTGAGCTTTTTTGAGAGGAATGTGTTTTTCGATCGTGCTGTTGACTACGTCATAAAAAGTGGTAATTGCCTGCTCAGTTGTACATGGATCCAAGATAGCTTGCCAGTTTGTATTATGGAATGCTTCATTTATAATGCTATAGTCACCTTTCCTGAAGTTTAGTTTTGGCGTTGATGATTCCACAAAAGGTGTGATTGTGAGGTCTAACACTTTTAATACGAGGGCAGGGTGAGCTCGGTCGAGGTTCACTAGGGGTAAAGAGCTGTTTTTAATTTCGAGGGGAAGGTTTGAAAAGGCTAGGTCTAATGTATTACCGGCGTAATTCTTTATGTTATTATATTGTTTTAACCCAAGGAAGCTTAACTCATCGGTCAGTTTCAAAGCGGCGTTTTGTACCTCTGTAGTGCCTGTATTTATATGCATGGGCCCAGTGGCGCTCCATGATATACATGGTAAATTAAAATCCCCTATGAGCAAAAAATTATTCTGAGATGTATCCCTTAAATACCTAACAACATCCAGTACGCAGTCTATATGACAAGGAATGAGGTCGGGTTCAGGCGGAATGTAAACAACGGTAAGGCAGAGACCAGCCGTGGCCGCGAGCGCACGCGCCGGTATGCTCACCGTCAACATTTCAATACTCGGCGGCTGCGCGGGAACAGCACACTGTGATGCTCCGAGGTCACTGCGTACCAAAACCATTACCCCACCCCCTGTCTTTTTACGGCTCAGAGTTAGATCTCGGTCGTATCGAAAGACATCATAACGCGAATCACAGAATTCCCTATCAAAAATTCCAGAGTGTAACCAGCTTTCGGTAATCACTATAATATCATATTCGTTACATAATATTTGCTGTCTTAGCTGTAAACATTTAGTCCGAAGGCCGCGCACGTTTTGATAGTAAATATTCAAATCAGGGTCATGACTATAATCGAGCATTTTTAATACAAACTAATAACTTTTGTATTTCGTTAAAACGGACAAATTTACTCAATAAATTGTTCATTAATATGTCACCTTTGTATAAGGCAGTATTAAAGATAAAAAGTAGGTAACAAAATGTAAGATTTAGTAACTCACTTCGTTGTAAAACCAACAATTTAAGATTAAGTAACTCGCCATTACGTAGTAGAATGTAAAATATTATATTTCTCTGTGTATAAAGTATATAATAATTAAAATCTATCATATCAATATCATAAATGAGAAAGTTTTTAAGTATAAATGTATGGATGCTTGTTACTCCCTCAAGCAAAAACGGTTGAACGGGCCTGGATGAAATTTGGCACCTAGATAGATTGCAGTCTGGTCTTCCATATACACATAGGCTACCCTTTATCAAGTCATTCCCTCGAGATTTGGAATATCGTGGGTAAAATCGCGTTAAACAGCTAGTCATATATGAATTCATAAAAAATAAAAATCTAAAACCTACTAAATCCATTGTACAAAGAAATGCATTAACTAAATGCCATAATTGATCATAATACAACTTCTTATTACGTCGAGTGACATAAAATAATATTTTATTTTGTGTAAACAACATACAATAATTTAAATTCCCCCAATGTTCATTTTTCATACGCACGCAATGTTTCAAACATAGTACGTCTGTTGTGCACAAGAAAGTAGTACTATTGAATGAGAAAAAACAAATCAAATATAATAAACATAATCTCATAAATACAAACCTTTTAATCTTCCGTAAATACCACAATTTATTATCAGCTAACTCCATCCTACAACATAGAAAGATGCAAAAAATCTCATTCACTGGTGCTAATGGGCTAAAAGTGCTAAAACTAGCATGAGTAAAATATAACGCAAGACTTAACAATAGCGACAAAAGTGTTTCATTGGGAGGGTAATTTGAGAAAAAATCCCGATCGTCCTCGCCCGTGTCACCGCAACAAATACTTTTAGTTATAATGTGCTGATTGAAAGTAGATGCGATATTTAATTTTCTCAACTCAAAAAATACTAAGCCGTTTCCTATATAAAAATAAATACATACAAATACAAAATAAGATGCAATATATTTATTCATAATAAAAATATTTATACTGTAGTTTAGAAACAATGAGTACTGGCGGAATAAATTTCATTTTTCCATTATTACTTTCCAAACATAATAGTTGACTTGATTTGATAAATATAACAAACTTATTTGCATATGAGAAACAATAAAAATAATAAAATAACTAATTTCAGTACATTGGATTAGAAAGGCGAGAGCGACAAATTGCCGCACAAACAAATAGCGTGTGACCATTACTTCATTCTGTGTCCCGTTGTTCGCCATAGAGCTTATAAGCACGTTAGAATAGACATTGAAGAATAATATTACGAAATTTAGGGCAATGGTACTCAACATATAATACATTTTATTTGTAGTGTAAATAACTTTAGTAAACGCTTTATGAAAATGTAAAAAATAAAAACAACTATATTTTAACCTAAATAAAATAATGTAAAAAATTAACCTGAATAAGGTCCACACACTGATTACTTCAAAGCACGAGCAGTTTTTATCTTTAGGTCCTCTTCGTCGAATATCTGGAGCGCTGGAGATGTGTCGTTTTGTCGCATAAATATCCTGCCGTTTTTTACCCAAACAAACTGGTATTCCTTCTTCTTCGCAAGTTCCTTGGATTTTTTTAAAAGATTCTTATTAAAGGATGTCAGGTGCTCGTTTATGTAAATTGGTTTTGGTTCCCCTGCAATGCCAATATCTTTAGTAGTTAGGCGTTTTTTCCGTCCAAGAGAAATTATATTATCCTTTAGAAGCCTGGTTTTCATTTTTGCGACAACTACTCTAGGGCGTCCTTGAAGTTTAATTTTGGGGGAGACGCGGTTCACTTGAAGAATGTCACCTGCCAAGATGTCCACTCCGATATCCTTACAGATTATCGATATTAGTTCGCTTAAGTCCTCATTTTTCACTTCAGGCAAGCCTACAATTTCAATATTCAATAACCTTTCTCTTTGCTCGTTGGAGTTTATTAATGAGGAGAAAAGTTTGTTTTGTTTTTTCAAATTTTGAATTTCTGTTTGTAGGTCGCCTATGTTTTTAACATCCTTAGAGAAAGATTCTACCTTATTATTAAGTGTATCATTTAGGTCGGATGTATATTGCGAGGACTTCTGTAGTTCTATAATTTCTTTTTTCATTTCTGATTGCTCCTTATCCAATTTTTCAATGTGCATTTTAATATCTCTATTTTCCTTTCTCATGTTACTTATCTCTATTTTTAGCGCCGCCGACTCCTCTTTTAATTTAGCTAGGTCTTCCTTTATGACATCATTAAGAGTATTGTTAATCTGACTTAAACTATTATTCACCTCCATTTTCCAGGTATCCATTTTTGATAAAATGTTTTCTGAAAACGTCCTCAGCGATTCGTTGATGTCATGATCATTTTTTCTTTTGCGTGCCGTAATGTTTGATAAATCCGGGTCTGAATCATGACGTCTATGTGATGAAGACGGTGAACTTTGCATTTCTGTCACTTCTGCACAGTAGTAGTTCTATGAACGTGGTAAACGAGACAACAAACCCTGTCGTCCGAGCGTTAGCGAACTGAGCCGACCGTTGAACATTCACAGTTCCAAACGTAATATGTTTACTGTCACAGTTAATGAAAAACAAACTCTCGCGTTGTGAACTTAAGATTGATTTTAGAATAGTAAGAAACAATTAAGAATTTATTATATTTTGTTAAAATATTAAGACACGTCCGTCTGCCAGCGATGGACTGCCTTTGATCTTGATCTATCTTAACAACGAAGAGAGATAGCACCTATGTTATTTTGGTGAACTTGTAGGGTATGTTATGAAATTTGATAAAACATGCTAAAAAAGTTACCTTGACGTGCTAGTTTCGGAGTAAAAGGTAAAAAATTTAAAAAAGAACATTTTTTTTATGAAAAAATAAAAATGAATTAATGTTTTTACAACTTTCCGGCTTGATATTGTAATCTTTTTTAATTTTTATTACTAGTTCATGGCTTTACCTTCAAAATAAGACTAATTAAAAAAAAATCCATGGTCTACTTAGTTAGGAAAACAATTTACAACGAAAAATGGGAATTGAATAAAAAAAAATTTTCATTGGCTTTAATTTCAAAATGGTGTAAAAAAAAAATTTTTTTTTTCGCGTTTTGTCGATAATTTTTAATGTTATATCCGCACATTTCGTTTGATCAAGTATAAAATTAACACATTGTATATTAGATTGTGAAGCACAATAATATGCTATACCACTGTGTTAGAAATATTGTGTTTCTTAAATTATTAAACCAACATATTTTTGACTTTTAATTATTAGTTTACACAGATCAATAAAATCTAAATAATATTTAAAAACCTATCTTTTGTGAAATTAAAATTTTTACAATGTTTCTTTTTTGTGTTTCTTTTAAACAATGAACCCTTTTACAACCATTCAGTTGTTGCACTCCTTACGAGGTACACTTTGTGTGAATTATGCTCTATTTTGTTGAAATATTAAGTTTTATTACAGTGCATTTTCAGTTTGCTTATTATTTTTATATTATAGTTCCAATATTTTATTTTCCAGCGGACGCTACCCACCATACACAGACTCAAAATTGAGTATGATCGCCGGTCTGATGCGCAAGCGCCACGGGCCTTCTCTCAAGTTGGTCCCGTACTTGCTCGTGTTCGGACTAGGCTTCGGACTGTCCTACGGATTGTTCGCACTGAGAAAGGTACAGAAGTAACGGCTAAAGATACCATATTTTTTCTTAGATACGACATCGCTCGCAATACGGCTCAATGGAACATCACACACGACGAAGACAATGTAAATTACACACTTTCGTATCGAAGGATAAAGAGCGATATAATAATTTATCGTAATATATAATATAATAATATTATTAATTTTTGTCATTTTATAAGTAACTGCTTTAATATTTATATTTTTTTAATATTTTAAATAATTATCTGTTAAGTAGATTTCAAGTTGGTAGGTAAGTTCATTGTATGCGACATTTTGCTTTTAAACTATAACATTAATATTGTATTAAAAGATTATATCGCTTGTTATCCGCTGTCCATACATCATGATAGAGTACATCTGTATGACTGTAACAGTATTTATACAAATGGGAGTAAGTTTCACATTTCACTTTATTATGTCTGAATATTTAAATATATTTTATAAGTTTAATTAGTAGTTGCAGGCGCGGTCACAGGGGACATGACCCCCCCCCCCCCCAAAATCATGAAAAGATGAACATCTTATAAGAAAAGAAGCTAAAAAGATACTTCTGATTAAAAAAAATGGTTGTGACCCCCCAAAATTTCAGTCTGCGACCGCGCCTCAGTAGTTGTGGTGCTACGCCCTCTAACTTTATTAGCTGTATTTGAATTTCCTAATTAAAAAATACTCTTTGAAATTGGTTAATGATTATATTATTTATATGTAACACTAAATGAAAAGTTTTCTTTTAAATGTAAGCTCACGGGTACTCTTAACAATCCAGATACGTACAAAAGTAATGAAAAAAGTTAAGTTACGATAAAAAAGTTTATCTATTTTGATTTGGTGCAAGTTACATGTGCTATTCTTGCCAGTATGAAAATAACGTTCTACATACCTGCACTAAATGTAAATGGTTCGTTAAAAAGTGCTAGTGAGTAAGATGCCTTATCTCTAATGTTGTAAAAAATATAGTTAATGTTCCGATAATATTGAAAATATGTCTGTATAGCACATAAACGTGTAATTAACACATAGTAAAATTAAATTTAAAGCCTAACTTTTGTTTCATTTCGTAGTTTTACGGCGCGATATATTGCACCTTTTGCTTTAATGTGTACTTCAGTATCAAGACGAGAGCCATATTTTATTCGTCGTTAAAAACCGATCAAAATAGATAAACAGTTTTAATTACACTTTTAGCAAAGTTTTGTCCTGGAATTACGACTTTTATAAAGGCTGATTAAGCAGTTGCCTCGAATAACCAATCAGCATATTCAGCATAATCAATTTGCTAATGGAACTATGAGAAATAAGAATCCCCTCTTCGTTTCGGATTGGTAACAGCTATTAGGATTAGGAACGATTACGAAAACCTAAAACACTACAATCTCCTGTTATGTTATGTGTTCCTGGTACATTAACATAGTTTTTAAGATTTCGAAGACAGGATTGATTTTAATTAGCGCATCAGCTATTGCAGGCAGCCTTTGCAAATCCATCCCAACAACATTTGTTCTACTGTTTGTTCAGTAAAAGAAAGACAAACAAAATTTTGCTTGTTGGGATCGATGTGGAGAGGCTGCCTTCAAGAGGTGATGCGCTAATTAAAATTAACCCTGTATAAAACAAAAACAAAGTTTTTTTTCTATTGATATTTTTGCACACGTAAAATTTCGCAACTTTTCCGATAAGCTTTCATGATGCAGATTGTTTAAGTGCCCGAAGGAATTAATGACATTTACATTCCGACTGTATATTGCACGAAATGATGAGTTAAGAAAAATAAATAATTAAAGATTTTGTTGCCATTGACGACTAAAGAAACTGACAAGTTAACGAAAATGATCAGTGATAACCCAATTCACTTAGATAAATATTAGTCACAACAACCCATCCCAAAACACCAATTAAGGGTCAACGATCGCATTTAGACTTACGATTTAAATTTCGGTAGTAATGATTTTTTTTTTACTTTTATTGCCATTTGCAGATAATGCTGAAATATTTAAAAACATACAGTAATATAGTAACTTGAAATGGTGCAATATGGGCGGCCTTATCACTTCAAAGTGATCTCTTCCAGGCAACCTTAAAATTAATCTTAGAATTTAAAAAGAAACAAAACATGGCGTCATTATTTTATAAATAGTATCAATATATATATAAATAGGTATAGGTAAATAATATAATTTAAAATAATATATTTACAATATAATGAATATATATAGACATATACTTGAATACATAAAAGTAGGGATAAATACAATAATTTAAATAGATAGACCAAAATATACTATACATAAACACTTATTCTATACTAGGCACCGCGCGCGGTTTTACCCGCGTAACTTTTGATTCCGTGGGAATTTCGGGATAAAATAACCTATAACCTTCCTTAAGAGTTGGGCTATCAAACGCAAAAAGATTTTTTCAAAGCCCACTTGTAGTTTCTGAGATTAGCGCGTTCAAACAAACGAACATAAAAAAACAAACTCTTCAGCTTTATATCTTAGTATAGATAATATGTGATAAGTGTGAGAGATAGAAGTTTTTCAAATACTATTTGAAGGAAGCTATTGTTTTGGCTTGGTGGAGAATCTGTAATTGATGATGATGATGATTTAATGACGGCCTGTCTTGTCAGCTTTACAAAATATACCAGTGATACAAAGGGAAAAAAGACTTCACTTTCATAATAATGATAATGATAAAGACTCTTTACTTTAGTTTTAAAAATAACAAACGAATTAAAGTTTTAAGAATAAAGAATTTCAATAAAAAATTCAATTTCGGCGACCTTATTGCTCTAAGCAACTTTCAGCGCTAGTCCTTTCCACTGTGCTATAGTTAAGCCAGTTCACCAGTTAAATTATGTTTTATGGCCGTAATTTTCTTATTATAAGCTGGTTATCACGTAGTTCACCATGCAACTATTGAGAGTGGTTAAAACACAGTATTTCTAATAGAATTTGTGTTTATTATCAGCCTGACTGCACTTAAATCGTTACTTTAATTAATTTACAGAAGATAGCGGATCAACGATTCCAAATTTGTCAAAAAATTGTAATCGAATTTGAACTCTATGCCCTTGACATAATATTAAAAATTGTTTGGGAATTTTTATAGGTTTCTAACGCCCGATCTGCGGCCTTTTGTGCCTACAGGTTGTTTTGTGACACTTCGAAGACAGCACAGATATTTTTGCCATGAGTGTTGTAAGCACCAAGCTAACGATTAATAAATCCATGAATAAGTCCCAACGCTGCGTCACGCGTTCGAACGCGCATTTCATACAAAACTGCAACGTCCGTACCATACGCGCGTTTGATACGGACGTTTGGAATGCGCCAAGTGCCGGAAAATGATATGAAAGTTTGTATGTTTGAATCTCTCTTAGTGGGTGTTATATAAGTCTATGGGTAGGTGTGCCTTTTTGAAGATACGGACGTACGGTACGCGCGCTCGAACGCGTAACGCAGCATTGGCACTAAGCAACAGTATTGAGATGTTTATTGTAGAAAACCATTATACTGCGATCGCTGAGCATTTCGAATACAGTCACTAATTTAGGTATTAGCCACAGGTTTTTTAATTTCGGAAACATTTAAGGTATATTCAACCTTACGTCAATGGTAACAGAGAAGAAAATGTTAGACTTCTACAATACAGGTATCTAATATGATCAGTGAAAGTGAAAAGTATAACCTAGCGATCTGGCGAAGGTCACAACATCAAATCCAGTACTTATTGGAAAGAATATGTTAGAGAACTGATTTTACCTAGAACGAATTATTCTAGGGAATCGCAACTAGAAGTAGCTCATTACCTTTATTTGAATTACATACATACATAACCTCACGCCTATCTCCCTTTGGGGTAGGCAGAGACAAGGGAACCTCAATTGCTTCGATCTAGACATACCTCTTTCGCTTCCTCCACGTTCATGAATCTTTTCATACATGATCGCCGGTTACGGGTACTTTTAACTAGGCCCTTTTTAAGAACGTCGCCAATTTGATCGGCGTACGTTCGCCTAGGGCGGCCCCTTCCGACAGCACCATCCATTCTTGCTCTGTACACCTCTTTCGTAAATCTACTTTCACTCATACATTTGAATTACTTGGTAATAATATCAATCATCAATCAATATATATAAAACTGTTCCGTTACTGAATGAGTGACTGAGGTACTGAGTGACTGACAGACAACGTACAGCCGTAACTATTGGGCGTAGAGAGCTGAAATTTGGAACATACATTCTTTAGGGGATGTAGGGGTGCACTAAGGAAGGAATTCCCGAAATTCCCACGGGAACGGGAAATATAGGACTTTTTAGTTTGTATGAAAAATCTTATTCCTTGAGTGCACCGATGTGAAACTTGATGTGAAGGTTTTTCAATGTGTGTCTGGTTGTGTTATGAAAGGAATTCCCGAAATTCCCACGGGAACGAGAAATATATGATGTTTTAGTTTGTATGAAAAAATCCCATCCCTTAAGTGCACGATGTGATACTTGATATAAAGGTTCCTCAATAAGTGTCTGTTTGTATTATGGAAGGAATTCCCGAAATTCCCACGGGAAGGGGTTGGACTTTTTAGTTTCTAGCTTGAGTGCATGGGTGTGATACTTGGTATAAAGGTTCTTTCAGTGGGTGTCTGGTTGTATAGTTTCTGAAATTTCCACGAGAAGGGTAGTTAAGCGCATACGAAGTTGCGGGATAAAGCTAGTAAGTAATAAAGTAATAAGGATTTATTACCAAGTAAGTAATTCAAATAAAGGTTATAATTATAGTAGGAGTAAATAAAAGGTGCTGGCGTCGCTTAGTTTAAAGGGGCAAAATAAAATTATGAATATGTAGAAATGTTTTTGGGCAATTTGGTCGCAATTTTGAATCTCACCCCAAAGTGAGATTCAATTATATAAGCCTGTATTAAAAAGACCATACAGAACAAATAGGCACTAGAGGATTTCCTAAAAATTATAGAAGGAATATCACACTTCCAGCGATAATATGTTCCGTCGATGTTTTGAGAAGTGCCTTCCAGAAACGTCCTAAACTATGAACTTACCTGACTTACCATCAGGTAAGATTGAGGTAAAACATAGTCACCGTTAAAAAAACAACAGAAATATACTACCCACGACCTCTCATACCCCAGCCAAATGCAATTACAATGTTCCAGGAGGACTTGCTTTAGCCACCATATTATCTATACAATACTTCAAGTTCATATAAACGGACGAAACGCGAGCTATACCTACGCGGCTCGTTCTCAATTTTTTATTGAATGCGGTATGATACGCGCGTTCGGTACGGACGTGCCCGCAATGCACCAATTCAGTCAGTCGACAAATTTCTGTGGAACGTGTCACACGCACGCATGAAAATGAGAAATTAAAATTTGATACAGAGCGACTGAATTTTAAAACGCCCAGCAACCTCGCACAGCAACAGCAACCTCGATTCCACAAACAGACATACTAGATGTCTTTTTTAAATTTTTAGCCAAATAGTAATAAATTATATTCCATGGACACGCCTGTACAAGCACACTTATGAAATTGTACTAGTGACGCTGGGTTCCGCGTTCGAACGCGCGTACCGTACGTACGTCCGTATGATACGGACGTACGGTATGCGCTAGAGGTGTGACTAATATATTCATATCAGTTATACGTAGCAGTTACACGCCAGAAATGTTATATTCGGTAATACGAACATTTCTTTATCATGTTACTCAATAGCAGTCAAGTAACAGTGAGCGACGTTGCATGCAGTCATCGTGTTCTAATGACGAGGGGCCCCGCCCGCGCGTCTCGCGTTTTGGAAAAATGCGACGTTGCCATACTTATCAATCATTCCTTGATTGATAAGTATGGATAAGAGATCCTTGCGAAGCGCAACGCTTGGCGATAATGTATATGTTACGGCTAAAGGAGGTAGTGAACATAAACTTAAGATTAGCCGGCTAAACTTAGGTTTTTCTTCGAGAAGCAGCTAAAGTTCCATATCATGTTAGTTTGCGTCATGATATTCCATCTTTAGCCGGCTAATGTGCACAGTAACCGAAACGATACGGCTTAAAATGTATTTGATGGGGCTGCGCATTACTTCACATAACTTTTCAACTCCTATAATCGGAAATCCGAAAATGTTTATCATACTCATTTAAAATCATAATGATAATTCTTCATACAAAAATTAAACACTTAATATTAAAACACATAATCATTGAAATTCATTATTATGAATTTAGTGATATTTCACTTATCATACACTTTGATTTTACTAATATTTGTAAATATATTCGTTGATACTTATGATCGAAACTCATAATCAATTGAATAAATAAATATGTATAAAATTCATTAGTAATATTCATTCTAAAAGGATTGCCGCACTGGAAGGCGTAGTCGGTACGGTTAGGTGCGACGACGAGCGTAGCGAGGAGGAGCAGTTAGGTTGCATATAGGCCACACGTGCGCGAGCCGAGAGTGCAAAGCGAGCGGTGCCGCGGCAGCGGTCGGCGATATATCCTAACCGCCGGCCGCTGCCGGCAATATATCCTGGGCCATAGTCCCTAAAGTGTGAGGTTGGCCACCACAACCCCGACATGGTCAATAGTCAAGCGATAACTCATCAAAACAATTTTTTTATTATATTTTCTGTTATAAAGCAAGCTATTCTGAACAACCACGTTATGAACTGACGTATGTTCTTAGTAACAACATTATTAATTAAAGCAATATGTTCATTAAATGTTATGAAGAAAAATGATCTGAAAAAGAAAATTTTGAAGTTTAACTGGTTTTTGGTAGTTTCAGTATAAATAAAAAATATATGATCACAAACTGCTAAGAGCTTCGTTGATAGTACTAAAAATTTATGAATAAGTACATAAAAAAATGTGTTATGGGAGTGTATATTTTTTTATAAAAGTTTTCTTGTCAAATTAAATATTATCACATTTTTTCTTTTTTCATTTCCTTCTACATTTTTTAGCCAAGGGCCTGTAGTTACAATTAAGTTTAGCCGACAAAAGACAGAACAAACTAACATTAGCACCTCCTAGAAGACAAACCTAGGCTTAAGTTTATGTTCACTTAACTTTAGCCGTAACATTTTTGATATGCACATCAAAGCACGCGACATTCAGTTGTTTTAATTTTATTGCTGGCATGAAAAAAGTATAAATGACTTTAAGGTACTAATTCGCCTCTTATCGGGGCCGTACACCATTGGTCTGAAGACCTTCAAACGGCTTAGGGTCCTGCTGGAAAGTAACTTATGATATCTTTGCAACCATTAAGGTACTATTTTTTTATTTATACTTTTTAGAAGGTACTAAATACTACGGACGTTAAACTGTAGCTGAAGATCGAATTAAATACAGGGTCCTGCTGCGTATACGGGCATCTTTTAAGTTTTTATGATAAATCTTATTTCTTGACTGCACGGATGTGATACTTGATATAAATGTTCTTCAATGAGTATCTGTGTATATTATAGAAGGGATTCCCAAAATTCCCACGGGAACGGGAATTATAGGCGTTTTTTAAATTTGTAGATAAATCTAGTTCCTTGAGTGAGTTGAATGAGTGTCTGGTTGTATCATTTTATTGTATTACATTATGTAGTTTAACTCGCACGAAGTAGCGGGAAAAGGCTCGTATTAATTATAAATATCAATCCGTAAATGACTAGCTATGCAATTAAAATTAGAAAATAAACGATACAGGTCGGCTTTAAAATAATTAGGATTCCTTGGTGGTAGGATCCCTTCTGGGTCCGCCTGGCTAGCGACCACCCTTTATATAAAGTCTGCCGCCAAAAGTTACCGCTCCGGCGGTAATGTGTTCCGGCAATATTGTATAAAGAAAGAGCCAGTTCCTTCCTAAACCCGTGTGCTTTCATCTTCGACCTCATCGTCACTTACCATCAGGTGAGATTGAGGTCAAACGCGGGTTTAGTCACTTATTAAAAATATTTAAAAAAAAATCCTTTTAAAAGTTCTGACGGTACTTTGGCCCTGAACAGCTGCTCAATTTGTTAAAAGCCTAAGCCGATCTTGCTTGATTGGATTGTTCTACCATTTATCGATTAACTGTATTATCTATGCAATTATCCGCTAGGCACGCTGAAGTCTAAAAAAACTGATAAAAAAATATAGAGACTTGATCATTGATACCGTATCATAAATAAGTATATCGATAACTATATCGATAGTTATTTTACTCCGAGTAATTTCTCCTTCTTTTACCAAATTGATTAGCACACCATTACCACAGTGATTTTTAACCTCATTGTAAACTGATTATTGGATTATTGCTATCAGCATCATGGTGTTGTTACGTGTTAAGTAACAAATCTATAATAAATTTTTATTTACCTATTTGTTTTTTTATTGTTTCAGATGAGCGATGACCAATAGGTTAGGGGAAAGAAACATCTGTGGTAAACGAATGTGATACAAATTTTTTATGTATATTTTATAAGTGATATAAATTGTTGATTATATTTTTAGCAAATATTTGAATGTAAATATGAACAACTTCGTTCCTTTATCAAATGATATAATATCATGCTATTTATTACTTTTAATTATACTAATTTAATGCATTTATTTTAAATACATAGCAAGCAAATACTTGCCAGGTAATAAATAAAGCCTTTAAAACTGATAAAGCCTTAATAAAATATTATTTGGAACAAAATTCCATTATAAAATAGCTTAAGTTGATGTGCCTATGATTAAAGTTCTCTTCACAGTACCTAAATAAAACGTATGAAATATTCAGTTATTATTATTTTATAAGAAAGCGTTGGGAAGGTTATTGTGTATGGTTTTTTTACAAATAAATAATTTTAATCAGTTTTGCGCTTTTGTCTTTTTACCCCTTACTTGTCCACTCATTTGCTACCTGTATACATAACGGGCTGCCTTTTAGTTGTGTCGATTGAAATAAATAAGCACAACTATACCTTGGTAAATAATTCAATGACAGTTCGAAATGTCAAAAAGATAAATAATGATACCAGTAAAAATCTTCGTAGTGTAATTAGTGTAGTGTACTGAATGACAATGCTTAAAATTGAATGTTTTTTTTCATTCGTTAAGAATAAATTTTTAAGCAAAGGTATAAATACATCAATTTGCAGCATGTACTATATCTTTACAGTAACTTTAAAGAAAATAGTTAACATAGCTAAACGCCTTACACTGCAGAAAAGGGCTATTCGTGGAATATATAAACTTGGAAATAGAGAATCTCTAAGAGAAAAGTTTAAAGAGATTGTATCTTGACTTTTGCATCACAATATATATAGTAAGAAATAAGAATAGTAACAAATTTAAAACCATGATAAAAATTATTCTGTAATGACAAGGAATGAGCATAAATTAGCGTTTCCCAAATTAAGGCTGGTTAAAAGCACCAAATCATTTATGGGAATTTCAATACGTATCTATACATATAATTAAATGGTAGGAAAGTCAAAACTGTACCTACATTGAATATTTTTTTAAAATAATACTATGATCTACAATCGAAACAGAAACAAAAAATATAGTTTTTAGAATTTTTGTCTGTTTGTATTTCCGGGATAAACTCAAAAAGTACTGCATGGATTTACTTCAAATTTGGCATGAAGATAGTTAAGAAGTCGGGTCAACATATAGGCTACATATTATCACGCTAGCAGTGTTATAATCGTAGGTGCGTTTGGTGCTGCATAGCGTTCACGCAGACGACGTCGCGGGCAGCAGCTAGTTTATAATAAAATACCAAAGTCAATTCAATCCCTAACGTTCAATAAATTTAAAAGAACTAAAAAACAAAGGAACATTATCCAAAAAAGGCTACTATAGATTTTTTAGATGACAAAAGAGCGTGGGATTGATTTCTTCACAGGTTATTTCCAAATATTAAACATTCATCACTATGTACCTAAGCAGCTTGGCTGTGACATGATATTGGCAAGCACGAATAGCTGTCTTCTGTTTGTTTGTTCATGTCATAGCAGAGCTGTATTTCTGCCAAATTGTACCTATAATAAGCACTTTTTAAAAAAGTTCCGAGAGCTTTTTTTCCGCCGGCTTTTTTCCTCTCGGTCTTCCTAAGGTTCTACTTACATTTCGTTTTTTTAAAGCCGAAGAAGTAGTAGTAGACAACACCAAGACATTGATGGATAATGGGCGATCATTATCTTCATGAGCCGAGAGACGCACACTTCTCGACGGAGGCCTCCCCCAGGATTCGTCCTGTCGTCCGGACTCCGGACCCGCGCCGCCCTCATCCAGCGTTAGACGTTCGTAAAGTGTATAAAAATACCTACTACGAATAAAAAAGTTTTCATTTTCATACCTACTTAGTGCTACTTAGTAAATCGGACACAGTAGAAGTCAAATTAGTTGTTTGAAATTTTTTAAAAACAACGAAAATGTAAGTATTTGGAACATCTCTACTCTAAGGCGATGGACCAAACACCCTGTATATAGCTTAAAATATCAGTGTGGGTACTTGTTGATACATTGGGTAAAAATATTGGCAACAATTCCAATTCATTACCTATTTTATACCTAAATCCTCCCCGTCAATATCAAATCTATTTTTAAATGTTAGTTTTTCTTGGAGCCGAAAACATTGAGATTTTTGTCATGCATCTCTAATTACCTCCAGCATGCAATGTTTGGGAAGATTGAAAGAACTGAATTGTGTTCCGTCAGCAAATCGAATTGTTTGTTGGGTCTAAAACCGGCTCATCTGCAGCATTGACATGCTCCAAATCTTTTTTTAACCAGATTAATCATTTTGGTAGCCTTTTTTTTGACTGCAGGAAAACGTGCAATGGGGAGCCAAGCCCCAAGGGGGAGCGGTGGGAAATGTGGGGATGATCCGGCAGAAGGCTGGACCCACCCACTAAAAACCTCCAGGTGTACCTCATCCGCCATAAGTGGAGCTCACTTATGGCGCACTTATTCCGCCATTGGCATTACCCGTGAGCCCCGGCGGGTTGCGCTCAGCCTCAGCCGAGCGCCCTCCGACGACGGAAATGGTCCAGTACACAAGACCATTTTCCCACCATAGCCCTAGTAGCCGCATCAGGTCCCCTCACCTGCTACGGCTGGCTATCGGGAGGAAGAAGGTGAGCGTATCTCCTTCTCCGTCCCCCCTCTGCCTACGGCGGATCGGTGCCGAGGAGGCGTCATCCTCCCGGCATCGCTCCGCCGCCTTCTTCTTCGACATTTCGTCCTCGCAGAAGGAGGTCATGGCCGCCCAAGCCTCTCGACTCCCCAACATGGCCTTTATCAGGCTGGGAAGCGAGAGGTCCCCTCCGACGATAGACGTCAACTCGTGCCGCCGCTGACCCCACGCCGGACACACCACTAAGGTGTGCTCCGCTGTGTCGTCGGCCGCCCCACAATGGTGACACTCTGTCGTCACCTCTCTCCGGGCGACCCTGTGCAGGTAGTGACCGAAACATCCATGACCGGTGAATACCTGCACAAGACGGAAGCTCAGAGTCCCTCACCTTCTCTGCACCCACTCAACGAGGACCGGACGAATCGCATCGATCGTCCAGGTTCCGTAAGCGGGCGCGATAATTCATTTTGATAGCCTAAGTAATAAGTTTGGTAATAATATTTATTTGAGCTTCTACATCATGAATGGTATGACAAGCGCCGAAAGCGCAATAAAAGGAAAACAACCTAATCTGTGGTAAAAAAACGATTATTGTTGATGACAATTTTTTTTATATTTCAGTTTGCGCATATGTAGGTATTTGTCGTAACAAGTACATGAAATTGTGCAGTGGCGGTAAGTTCAATAAAATACCTATCTAAATATTCACCGCTCGGCGGGCTCCGCACCCTTTGCACCCCCGTTTAAAAAGGGCCCTGATTTTATCAAAACTATATCTAAGATACACGTTTATAAATTTGAAATTTTAAGTTCTATCATAAATATAATAGCTTACCTTGTTAAAATATTTAACAACTGTATTACATACAAGTGAGGAGTTTCCTGATTTAATTAACCATAGTTGTGTAAAAAGCCCCAGACGGATTTTCTTGCTCTTCTTTTAAAGTTCATAGGGAGTTAAATACCTATGTTATTGCGACATCTACATCTTCGAGAACCGAATACGTAAGCGTAGGGAAGTGCTATGAAAACGAAATTGAAATGAAATTATATTTATTTGAAAGATTTTTCACAATATAAGGTCTTACAAAAGGGTTGTGTCTAGAAAAATCTGCCCTTAAGGCGTTCAAATATTACATTTAAATATCTTAATAGTAGGTAGGCACAGTTAATCTGGTCACTAGAAATAATTATTAAGATTAAATTAAACATTATATTATATACAATTGTTTACCTGTTTAATTCATTCTTCGTATTATATCATAAAATTAAAAAAAAACATCATTAAGAGATTACCATTTTCATTTGTCAATAAAATTGTGAATTGTTGTAAATAAATTAATAATTAGTCATATAAGATACATTATGGGGTTATTTCAATTATGTTATAATTCCTTAAATTAATTATAAAAGTTAGTAGGTATTACTCACACTCTTTATATAGAAAATATTCCCTTATTGTGTAGAAGCATTTATCCACAAGCCACATATGGATTCTGTGCTTAAATTTATTTACAGGCAGGTCTTTCAGGTCGTTAGGTAGTAAATTAAAGATTTTTACAGCCATTACCTGTACATTTTTTGTAGTGAGTGTGAGATTACATTTTGGTAAAAATAGCTTTTCATCAATTTTTCTCCTAAGCTGTCTTTCTCTTTGATCCTTGTGTTTAGGAAACATTTCGGGGTGCTGTTTAACAAATACGCATATATGTTTTATGTAAAGTCCCGTCAAAGTAAGTATTTTCAGGTCTTTAAACAATGGCCTACACGAATCAGTCACTTGTACGTTTGCAAGAGCTCTGATGCAACGTTTTTGAACTTTAAAGACAGTGTTTATATCTACTGAGTTTCCCCATAATATAAGTCCGTATTGTAAAACCGAAGCGACATATGCGTGATACGCTTTTTTTGCCGTTTCAAGTGAGACTACTTCTCGTAGACGACGAAGAGCAAACACAAAACGGTTTAGTCTGGAACATATAGACTCTATATGAAGTTTCCATTTGATTTTGGAATCTAGTGTGATGCCAAGAAATTTGTAAGAGTCAACCTCTTTTATTTCTTGGTTTTCATGTTTGATATTTAGTTTTAACGGCACAGATTTATCAGTGTGAAATTGCATAATTTTAGTTTTGTCTACGTTTACTTTTAAGTTATTTTTATCCAGCCAAATAATTACGTCGTTTACTATACTTATTATTAATTTTATTTTCGAAAGAATTTATGTCATCACATTTTATTAAAATTGTAGTGTCGTCAGCAAATAAAATTATGTCTTCATTAGTTACCTTAGGCAAGTCGTTAATATACGTCAGAAATAAAAATGGGGCGGCTATTCCACCTTGGGGGACACCGAAATTGTTTGCTCTATATTCGGATGAGTAGGTATTTTTATAATTAAGCTGCTGATATTTATAATTTTGTTTTGAACAAATTTTTGTCACTTCAGTTCTTTGGTATCTGTTTGAGAGGTAGCTCTGAAGTAATTTATGCGTGGTACCTCTAAAACCATACTTATCCAGTTTATCTAGCAATATATCATGGTGCACAAGATCGAAGGCTTTACTCATGTCAAAAAATAGAGCTACTTTAGGTGTCTTACAGTCTAAAGATGAGGTTATAGATCGGATTAGATTAAAACAGGCCAAGCTTGTAGATTTACTTTTCTGAAAACCATTTTGTTCTGGCGCTATTATTTTGTTTTTTGTCGAAAAACTCTCTAACCTAACTAAGAGAGCTTTTTCAATGACTTTTGATAGAATAGGAATTAAGCTAATTGGTCTGTAATTATTTATATTAAATTTTTCCCCTTTTTTATATATCGGCTTAACTATAACATATTTCAACCTCTGTGGAAAAACTCCCTCAGAAAATATTAAATTTATTATATGTGACAGTGGTTGCGCCAGAGTTTGACAACATAATTTTAATAGTTTAGTCGGTATTTCGTCATAACCAACCGCTTTAGAGCTATTTAGACCGTTAATAATACTTTTTATACACCACCTTTGTTTAAAATTCGCATTATGTATGAGATAAACTCCACCTAAAACAAGATATTAATCCCTTAAGATTAAAAAAGGTATCTTACAGGGAATAAACAAAATTTTAATCCTAAGGGTTATAATGTCATTTGATTTTGGAATGTCAATTGGAGCGAAATTTAATAATACCTACATGGACATGGCTGTATGACTAGTTGCTTTGCCTAATTAAAAATATATGGACTTTAAATTTGGCTGTATAAGTTTGTGTTAAGTATTGGTTAAGTATGGAACGACTACCCAGAAAAAATTAAAAACCCTCTTAAAAAACCTGTATGCGACAGTTTCTTTTGCCTTTTGAAAAAGACAAATAAGAAATAAAATTGCGCGGTTTTTGAAAAGAATTTTTTTTCAGAGTTTTTATTTCAATAGTATTCAAATAAATAAAATATGTCGAGCTCGAGTGACGATTTAACACCAGAAGATATTAGAAATGAAGCAAATAGTAGGTATCGTTGATAATATTTTGCCGTGTAAATCGAAGCATTTGTACATGAAATTTTACGAAGATTTCGCTTGGAAAACTAAAAAAGCCGTGAAAATTATTTCGGAGTCATTACTTTTAGTACATTTTCAACAGTTATCTGCTACAAAGAAACCTAGCAGCCTATGGAATGTTTATTCAATGTTGAAGACAACAGTAAACAATGAATATACCAAATAGAAATATCACTTTATCTTTACATAACTGGTCAATTGTTTCTAATATTATCTTTAATTTCTAAATTATTAAATACCTAAGTACTTGATTTAATTCCTGCGTTTCATTACCTAATTATCTTACAAGGTGGTGTATAAAGTAGAGTATGCTCCTCGGGGATAACAGTGTCTTAGTCTTGGGCAGTCTTGAATCCCTCGCTTCATTCAGGATTCTTATCATAATTCCCTCACTTCGTTCGGGAATTAACATCTTAATTCCCTCACTGCGTTCGGGAATTATCTACAGAATCCTTCATTTCGCTCAGGATTCAATATGATGCCCGTGACATAATACACTGCTTTATCCCCTTGATGCATAATCTACTATTATCTCATTTGGCGTCGTTGGGTGTAAAAATATTGTGTTGGGTATAGTTTTTATTTTGTTATTAATGTCAGTTTTTTTGTACATATTAGAATTCGTAGATTTTATAAAATTGTCATTAAATGCATTTGCGATGTCGATCGGATTATTTAATAATTTGTTGTCATATTTTATTGATTCAATATTTTTATTTAAGTTAGGATTACTATTATGAGATTTTATTATATTCCATACTGCTTTACCTACATGTATTTGATGATCGCTGTATATAATTTTTATTACAATTTTTTTGTAAGTCCATTATACAGCGGCGAAGTAGTTTTGAGTACTGTTTGTAATTTTCTCTTAATTTAATTTTATTTCTAGAGGATCTTATGTACTGAAAGTAGAGTCTCCTTTTTTTTGAGCAACTTTTGCGTACACCCTGCGAAATCCATCTAATTTTACCCGCTCTTGTCGAAATTTTAACAATAATCTTAGGAAAACACAGATTATGAAATAAAACAAGTGTTTCATGAAATGAAGAAAATGCATGTTCTGGATCGTTTTCCGATAAAACTTCTGAGAAAGATAATGCCTGCATGCAGTTTATGAATTTATTGACATTTTCACGACTGTATTCTCTTTTCTCTTCAAACCATTGATTTTTAGTGTAATTAAGTTGTGCTGTAAATTCAAGCACTTGCCCTGTCTCATGGTCAGATAGACCAAGATTGATTGTTTTTCCTAGTGATTCTGGCATATTGCTAATTATGAGGTCCAGACAACTATTTTTACGGGTAGGTACAACAATATGGGGTATTAAGTTGTAATTTTTTAATAAACTTTTAAGTGAATCTGAATGTTTGTTTTTTTTCAAAAGGTCAATGTTAAAGTCGCCCGTAATTATAATTTTGTTTTTTGTTTTTCTGGTTAATTTCATCAAAAGAAAATCTAGTTTAGTAAGAAATGTCACCACGTCTGAGCTTGGTGTACGATATATGCAGATTATTATAAGATTGCTAGACTTTATTTCAATCCCACAAGTTTCAAACACTTTCGGAGTAGACATTTGCTTTGTAATTTTTAACTCTTTGTGATCTATATTGTTTTTTACTAATATACAGACACCCCCTCTGCGTTTTTTTTCTCTACCAAAGGATGATCCTACAGTAAAATTTTTAAAATTAATGTTGAATTCCTCGCCCGCTGGAACAAATGTCTCTGTAAAACATAAAAAATGTACTGCCTGATTGTCGTTTTGAAGTTGTTGTAGGGTTATTTCAATTATATCCTGTTTGTTAAGGAGACCTGCTATGTTTTGATGTAGGAGAAAAGTTTTATTAAATGATTGTGTGTTTGGCGGAGACCTTACATTTGTTACATTAGGTACGAAAAAATGTTGTATTTGTGTTTATATTTTTTGCATTCATTTTTACCTTGCTGAAGTAATGTGTAATTTTTTTTTGTATAATTATACTATTTATTTTACGTACCTGTTTACCTTTTCTAAAGTTTAAATATTTGAGTTTGTAGTCACCGGTATCTATATCGAGGTTTATTAGTTTACTATAAATAAATAGGTTATTATAATGGTTTGAGTAATATTTTTTTTATTTCAATGAATGTTACATTTGTGAAAGCGTTACATAGAAGTTTTATATTTTCATTAAGTTTTATGTTATTAAGTGAGTTATTGTTAGTTTCTATGACAAATATATAGTATGTTGTTCATAATATGACCGACTCTGTGTGAGATCAAGTGAACTTTTAAAAAAGCTATTCACGTTAATTATCTCCCGTCACATAAATCATTTCAGTCGGAGGATTTTAAATTATTTTATTCTTTTTCAATTACGTTTTAACCGTCGCGTCGCGTCGTGGGTTTTTCAAATTTTTTTTTTTTTTTTGAAGTTGGTTTACAAATTAAAACCATTTTTTTTTCCCAACTGTCAGCATTCATATTTAATCTATTTATTAACGAATAATAGATGATTGTTATTATTTTTAACCGAATTCAAAAAAAGGAGGTTCTCAGTTTGACCTGTAAGTATGTATGTTTGTCCGCGATTTTCTCACGTTTGGCTGAACCGATTTGGATGCGGTTTTCAGAAAAAGATTTGTCATGTTTAGGAGAAGGTTTTAGTATATTGATCAACTTAAAAAAAATAAGGTTCTCAATTTATCTGTTTATTTTGTATCAGAGATGAGCCGAATGTTCGGCCGAACATTCGTATTTCGTGCAACATTTGTATTCAGCCGAATGTTTGATTGATTTGCCGAATAATTACCGAATACTAGCAGTTTCCCTCAGATTTACCTGCACAACTTCCAAAGTGGAGTTTACCCTGTATGTTAATTATGTTCGTCATCGATTATCTTGCGTTTGGCTGAACCGATGTTGATGCGGTTTTTAAAAGGATATTTGTCCCATTTTTTTCATAGTAAGTTAGTTTCCATATTTGTAGATATACGTGATAGATTTTTAGTGATAAGTTTTGGATAAGTTCTTAGCTGACTGTTCGCACGAAGATTGTTGCGAATCTCTATTCGTTTGTCAGTTTCTGCAGTACGAGCATGCTGGCGATACATAGACAAGACCATCTCGTGCTGCATCAAGTCGTCGTTATTTTTCGTTGGGATTTAATTCCTCTTCTTTCTTAAATTGTCATTCTCCATAGTTTTCTACGTAGGCCTACAGGTAAAACGTATATAACAATAGTAGGTAGATAAAAGTCATGCTTTTACAGTACCAAAACATAACATTACCAGAATAATAAGTAGGTACGTACTGATACCAGAAGTAGCCCAAAACTTATCACTAAAAAACTATCACTAATATCACTATATAGTTAGGTTCTACAACTGTAGAACCTAACTAACTATGAAAAAACTAATAACTAGCCCAAAACAAAAACCTAACACTTAAAAAGTATGAAATAAAAAATAAATAAAAAAAGTCATAAAACCAAAACCAAAATGAAAGCAAACTAATTATTTCTTTATAACCGCCATCCTATTCCTGTTTCTATTCCATCCATATTACTGCTCCGTATAGTAAATTTCTGCCAAAAATTAATTAATATTAATGAATGTAATAAGAACAATAACAATTTATCTGGGTAAGTATTTACATAGTTTTTGAAGTCGAAAATAATAAATAAATGGCATTTTTTGGTCATATTTTTCACCAAATGGTTTGATTTTAGTTTGAATACGACCAAGGGCAAATACAGTTGCCCGTGGTACTGTCGGTAGGACTATGGGTAATTTGATTTGCCTGAGGTTCTATTGATCCGACCACGGGCAAAAAAAATGCCCGTGGACCTAACAGTAGGACTATGCGATAGGACCACAGGCAACAAACGTGCGTTTCTAGATCAATGGGTCAAAAGAAAAAATATACCAGGCAGAGATTATCTTACTAGGCTTTCAAATAAGGTAAGTACTTAATAAGCGTTTTAGTGGTAGGTAAAACGCTGAAACGGTCAAGCTATAATCATTCAAAATAACCGAAATTATGGTTACGTTGGCATTACAATTTAATCAATAATTATCCTATGCAGCATCGACCGCGTCACATCACTACTCAACGTCTTACATTATAACTAGGTACAGACCGTTCACTATAAGATGTCCCCTGCCTGCTGATGTTGGCAGCATTGTGGCAGCAGTGTTACCAATAATATATGTCCATTTTAACCCCGTAATCTAACTTTGTTTATACCTACCACGAATAAATATATGTTTAATTTTCTGATTTGTAAATAATAAACAACCATAAGACTAGGAAGGCTTGAATGACGACACAATTTATATTATACGAGGACGAATCAAACAATTCTTAGAATTAATATAAAAAAAAAAATAAACAAAAATATTTTATTTTTCTACCTAATCTCCTTCTAATCTTATACACTTAGAATACCGCATCTCCAACTTTCTTATTCCTTCCGCAAAAAAATAATTTTCTCGACTATTAAAAAACTCCTCTACGGCAGTCATAGCCGCGTCATCTTCGTCAAATTTAGTTCCACGAATATGCTCCTTTAATTTTGGAAATAAGTGAAAATCACTCGGGGCTAAGTCAGGAGAATATAGTGCGTGATCAAGGACTTCGAAGCCAGCACTGCGGATTGCGGTGAGCGCAACTTCCGAACGATGAGGTGGAGCGTTATCCTGGAGAAACAACACGCCCAATGACAATTTCCCACGAAGTTTTTCTTTAAACGCTTCACGTAATTTCGGGATTAAGTTTGCATAATAGGATTCAGTTATCTTTTGCCCTTTTGGCAAGAAATCAATAAAAAGGATTCCTTCACTATCCCAGAATACCGACAACAGCTTGACAAGCAATAGTGCCAACATAAGGGCAGGGGACATCTTACGATGAACGGACAATATATTGTGTAATTATGCCACAGTAATGACGTAGAATAATTTTATTGAATATGCTTTGGTAGATTTTTCATAAATACTAGCAACACTTAAAAAAAGTTTCGCAATTTGACTCGTTACCTACCTATTTAATAAAAACGAATCAAATTATAATGGGGAGTTTTCTGACAGCTCATTAAAAAAACAAAACTGTACAAAATTGGTACAAAAGGCTTCGATAGATGGCGCTTTACAAAAGGCGAAGGCGAAGAATTTATGCCACACTGCGTTTTTAAAAGTAAAATAAATTAATTGACGTCTTTATCAGAAATTGAAAGTATAAATAACCATAGATGGTAGATACTACTTACTTACATTATAGTTTACAGACTTAACGCCTTCGGCTTTTTAAAAGTGCCATCTATAGAGGTTTTTTGAACTAATTTTTATGAGCTGTCAGAAAACTCCCCATTGCGCAATAGTAATACCTTGTACTACGAATTTCTGAAAATTTGAAAGTGGATGGGGCTGCATTCTAGGTTTGCTTGGTCAAAAAGGTTCCAGGAGTGGATACTGTATGGCGCTAAAGTGCAAAAATTGCGACACGGTCATCTATACTTTAGTCTTATATTCATCTATGACGACGACTACAGTAGTAACTAGTGCTTGCAGTGGGAACACAGCGTTGTTCTCACCCGTACCGACTTTCCCACTTGGTTTGGTGTGCTTTATACCAGAGACAAGTAAGTAAAATAGACTGATCATCTCCATAAAAGAAATCTTGTCTCGGAAAAAGTTAAAAACGCAAGCTATTTCTAGATGTCGCTAGTCACAGGCAAGCTAATTTATTCAAGGAAAAACATCTGTTGATGCAGGTTAATGACACTGTTGAATTAATACAGACTAAAGCGACTAGATGGCGCTATTCAATAATATTTTAGTAATTATTTATGAATTAAATTAAATAATGGAGTTGAAAAGTTTATAATATAAATATTATTTGACTAAATAAGATAAAATATTAATTGATTATATTTTATATTTCGATCTAAGTATATTCGATCCATATTCTATGCCACGAGAAAATCGTGGCGCCGTGATCGACTAGCCACTACGTCTCGAGCTAAGTTAAGTAACTTGCGGGCGGTCAGGCCATGCATAGGTGACCGCACAGTGACTTTCATTTCTGAGCAATTCCGTGCTTCGGAAGGCACGTGGTTCCCAATACTGTGAACGTATTCGTGAGTTAGAGGTTATTACATATCACTCTAACCCAGGGTTGGTCACTGGCCCCAATCTCCACACAACACGCATTGAGGCAGCGCTGGTGGAGTGTGCCCTAATTCTTTTCAAGTTTAGTGGAGGCCAGTGTTCTATAGTGAGTGAATGTAGGTAACTACACGGCTGGTACATACATTTCTTTTTTTATAAACCTCACACCTAATTCGTCCAACCCTACTAAATATTGTGTATGTCTAGTCCATATTCTCTCTACCATTCAATCAATTGGTCAAAATAAACAAATACATAAACATTGCATTTAAAGCTATTTTAAAAAGTTGTAATAGTATTTATAATCTATTCATACCATAGCAAGGTTTTGAATAGATTTTGAGAAAGTTTTTCATGTTTCTAAAAATATAGGTTATCCATCGCCATGAAATAACCTACAAATCTTTATACGTCAAATATTATGAAAAGTTACTGTAAATTATCCCTAAGCTACACAAAGCTGTATCCCTTAAACCTAGAGTAAAAATAAGTAGCAACTTTAAAAGCCTAATTGTTTAGTTTTTCAGAGACTAGTAAAATAATAATTTCACTGATTTTGTGCATGTTCCTACTAAATTGATAAATGACCCGAATTGAATACAACTTGAAAGAAAATGCTAAGTTGTTAAGGTTTTCTAACAAATACTTTCAACAAAAAAATTACTGAATAATGACCAGTTTTACAAGATTCTCTGGTTAAGTCTGGTATGACCTTGTATTTAAAATAGGTACTTTAAGACTGTAAAAAAATATAGTCAAGATACAGAAAGTATTTTCTGAGCCAATATAAGTCCTTAAAACTTAAATGAAGATGATAACTTCAAAGTTAAATAGAAATGGTTGAAAAAGAAAAAAAACATTATAAAGTTTTTAATTTCAATAAAGGTGTAAAATCACAGTCAGCTGAAAGCTAGGGTGTTACAAACTATGTTAAATAGTTCAACTAGCAGTGTATTGTAAATGTCTTCTTTGAATTAATAAAAAAAGACAAGTAAATCTCAGAATTTGTTGTTTTATTTATATTTTAAAATTTTAAATTGATAGATAAAAGTTTATTTAAGTGTTTCTGAATAGATTAAAGGAGCCTTTAGATTCTATTTTACAATTATGCAAAAGCATTAAGAATAGGTAGTTTTGAGTGCTTATAAATTATCATCTTTCTCAGAACAATAAATTCACCGTGAGCGAAGCCACGGGCAAAAGCTAGTGAATTTAAATTTTGAGATTAAACATTACAACGATCGGAAGAACTTGGAAATAAAGGGGACGGTACTTTGTGGGAAACAACGCCACCTTACAATTATTAGCATGTTATTTTTACAAAGTTATGATAAATATTCAATTTGCTACAACTAGCGACATCTCTCACCTCTAAGAGAACTATTTTCCGAATCACATTTGTTCGACGTTGTCAGTCTATTTTACTTACTTGTCTGTCTCTGTATATACCTTAATATTATTACTCTAAGCCTGAAGTTATTTTTGTATGCAAAGTTTGTATGTATGTATAACCCTTTAAAGGACCATATATAGCAACAACCTCTATACGAGACAAAGTCAGTCATGCAATACGCATGCTCTTTTTTCGCAGGAACGTTCGTCAATTAAGTATTTTTATTTAATTCAAAAAATACCTTTTCTTCCAACCTTCAAAAATAGGATGCGATTATTTAGCCATACATCAATTGTTTCCCTCGATGATTATTTTTTAATTGCTAAGTATTTAATGTTCTTTCTTAGACTTCCATTAATAGCAGAGGGTGCAATTTCAAATTTCGAAACTATAAAGTATATTGGTGGGATACAAATCCGAGAGCTAGTTTAATAATAATAATAATAATAATTTTTATTGTTCAAAAAGTTTTACATTTTTGCATAAACAAAATAAACTAGTACATTCATAATAATAAGAAAAAAAAATAACTTAAAGACTATTGTAATAAAGTGTGGGTTCCTAATGTATGTAATTGCTTATGCTTTCATTGCCAGGGGCTCTCAAACTAGGCTAAATAGCCTGTCACTTGAGAGACCAGTTGCATATTGTTTTACAGAATTAAATTAAAACCAGTGTGTTAAATAACTGTGACAATTTTGATGACGATGACAATCATAAGGGAAGCAAATCAAAAACAAAACAGAGCATAACAGTTTGCAGAACTAGTTAATTAATAATGACACGTGTATTGACAGCAAGTGTAGGGCACAGAAGTATAATGACAAATTCGACTTTATTAAATAAATAGGTAAACTGCCGGCTGTGCATTCGGTCGTGTATAGAATACCTAGGTAAAGTATGAAATAAATAATATTTCACACATTACTTGCCCGTTTTAGGTATTGTATAGAATACCCGAATTATACAGATTGCCGGTGACACATACATACTCTCAAGGCGAAAAATAGAACTATGAACATTAAAAACTAAATATTGTTGATAAGCTTTTCCAAATTTAAGGGAGACAGTTGCATAGAAACGCATCAATTGGTGCCATATCGAATTTGAGTGTAGTTCGACAAAATGTTGCTTGATGGCGCTCTTTTTTGACAGTACTCACCACTACTCTTTGATTGCCACCGCTGTTTTATTTAATTTTCGTCGTATTGTCCAAATATCGTCGTATTGTACGAAAAGGATTTCCGCTAAAATATTTATGTATTTTTGTACGTTATACTGATACTTTTACAAAATACTTGTACTTTTAAGAGCTTGTTTTTAATAGTGGGTTTTAGATTTTAAACTTTATATTTAACCCCACAAATACTTTCCTCTTTACTGTAGGCTATATAGTAGGCATTATATTTCCATTTCATCTTTTGAATCTGAACTCCTTTGGATAAATTAAAGTCACATCGAGAAACTGCATTTTCATCTGCAATTTTTAGTTCTGCAACTTTCCTATTACCTACTTGAACCAAAATTGAGAAGTAGATAACAGTTTTATACGTTTTGTGAAATACGTGCTTAAATTAAGACAATCTATCCTTACACAACTCTTTAAGCAGACCACATTTTTTAAGTTCATCTGCAAACCTCAAAACATAAATTTTAAAAGTACTTCATCATAAACCAATGTAACCCCGTAGTGATTACTTGCTCAGCGCAGTTTATAAAAGTTTATTTTTTCTCAGTTTATAAAAGTTACTTTATGGCTCAGTGTCCCGTACTATCAACCAACTATCAACTAGAATAAACATTTTAGTTTAGCTGACAGATAAACTAAAATGACTTTACTATTATCTGTGAAACACATGACTTTGCCATATTTAAAAATGTCAAATTTAGACAAAGTCATAAAGTCACAAAATTACATTGAAGTTAGTTTTAATTTATAATTCTCAAATAATTTATGAATTACAAGTTAAAAAGGTAAGTTTATGTTTTTACTTGATTTTCTTCGATCTGCGAGTTTTCAGGTATCGTAGAACGTTAATTTGTTTTTTTTTTTCAATGAATTCCTTAGATTTTTGAATATTGCAATACTACACACATTACAGACGAAAGTACTTGTGATGAGCAAAGACGACAAAAGTGTCGATAGTCCAATATTCTACAGAAATTAGCCAGAATCTTCAGGTATCTACAAACATAATAAATAAACACCCTCGCATGTGAGGGTACTATGTGGTGGTGCTGTTCTTCTTCCGATAGTTCAGGTGCTTATTTACAATTGCGAGCTTGTCTTGACTACTCCCTGTAATTTCTTTACGGCGGCCATATTTATAAGTCATGAAAGGCGTTGACGCTCACAAGTGTTAATTATTTGTGTTGTATTGTCCCGCAGGACCGATGGCAGCGATTCGCAAAAAGTTAGTAATCGTCGGTGACGGTGCGTGTGGTAAAACATGTCTTCTGATCGTGTTTAGCAAGGATCAATTCCCGGAAGTATACGTGCCGACAGTGTTTGAGAACTACGTCGCCGACATAGAAGTGGATGGCAAACAGGTGGAGTTGGCTCTTTGGGATACAGCTGGTCAAGAAGATTACGATCGACTAAGGCCGTTATCGTATCCAGATACAGATGTTATCCTAATGTGTTTTTCAGTTGATTCGCCTGATTCACTAGAAAACATCCCCGAAAAGTGGACGCCCGAAGTGAAACATTTTTGTCCTAATGTACCAATTATTTTAGTTGGAAATAAGAAAGATTTGCGCAATGATCCCGCGACTATCAATGAGCTTCGTAAAATGAAGCAAGAGCCAGTGAAACCGCAAGAAGGACGAGCAATGGCTGAAAAGATCAATGCATTTGCATACCTGGAGTGTTCTGCCAAAAGCAAGGAGGGTGTGCGTGAGGTGTTTGAAACTGCTACTAGAGCTGCACTTCAAGTTAAGAAGAAGAAGAAGACTAGGTGTTCTCTGCTGTAATATGTGCTGTTGTTGGGAGAACTCTGATTTATGAATGGTTTACATACTGCCTGAATACTTACGTTTGTACGAGCTGGCCAGCCTAGTGCTGCTGCCTGTATCGCACGCACACACATTTGGTATTCGTGTGGCTACACTTTCACAATTGGTACTTGTATATTTTATAGACTACCTATAAATAATAAGCGTAATTGCCTTAACAAATGTAGTGAGGGGCGTTTGTGGATCCTGATTCCAGGGACCCACTATAATTTTGTGCTATACTATGTTATATAACCAAGTAGCATTTCTTCAAATTATAGATTTATATTCCTCGACCGGTGTTGTTTCACCAATAGTTGATTGTTTAGTTTGATATTTTGTATTTTAATTTTTCAATAAAATAGTGATGTATAAATCTTGTAGGATGTTTATTTGACATGGATCACGAGCCTCACTGACTCGGCTAAGTGCCTGCCAGAGTGTCTATAAGACAAATCTTTTTATTCCTGAGCATAGGGCAGTTAAATATGTAATCTTTATTGTTTGTGTGAAATTTTAACTTCCATATTGATAATTGCATGCTAATATAATTTATTAGTAATAAAGGAACCCCATGTTTTAACTATTCTTTGCTGCATACTCTTTTTGACTTTTATAAAAATTTAATACAGCATTTATAAATCAAAGGTGTTTTAGGATGGGGATATTTAAGTGAAAATCATTCATCTATGTTATGTTTTATTAGTAATGTAAGTACAAAATTATCTTTCAAATATACATGAATTAACATACATTACTTCCTTTTGTACTTTAAGTTTATTTTTGGATTGATTCCAATTACAAATTTATTAACAAATAATTGCAGCTTTCAATTTAGGTATTCCTTGATTTAATTAGTTGTACTGGATTGAACCTTCTCTTTGGAGCAAGAATGAGTTGCCTTTGTTGATACTCCGTAGCAGTGCGGTATGGTATTTTTACACCTTCGGGCAAATAATTCTCTTGACCTCTTATTTCTGGCACCCAATCAGCGTAGACCAAGCAATTAACTTTAGCTAGTAAATTGATAGGAACAACTGTGACAATATACAGTTTGGATTTTTCTGTATCAATTCCACGAATAAGACCTGCAATTATTACAAAAATGAGTCATACTAATTTAAAGTTAACTTGTTGAATAAAAGTGCCTAATAATAATTTTTCAGTTTAATTAGACTTCATTTTTATTACTATATAGAAACCATTTAAAATAACTCATTCTTAAAGTGATACAATATGTGAGTCATCACATCATTGGTCATCGCGTCATCCGAGAATCCTGTTTTATTGTTGTTTGCAATTTTAGTTCCTTTTAAAAAGTGTACTTCTTTGGTAAACTTACAATGGAGGACGCATGGTTATTTACAAAACATACTTTATTACAATCCAAAGCGAAACTCGACGCCCTGCTTTACGTCATGGCTAAATACTCTCGTAACATTACGGCGCCCTGCCCTTGGATTATCTATCTCTATTTTTTGTGGCTAAGAAATATTTCGCTGACGAAATTAATTTGATGTGCATACTTAGATAAATATTGGAAAAGTGCAACCTTAAAGGTAAAGGTAAGTTTGAATTTTTTTTATAATTTTAATTAATTCTGACTTAAAGTAGGTAATTTCTTATAGAAGGCTTAAATGAATTTCCTAAAAATCAATTGATTTTATTGTAAGTTGGGTATGAAGTCATATTCTAAAGATAATTATTACGTAAATAATTTACCGTGGCCGTGACAGAGTAGCGGCTTATCATTCAAAGTAAACACATTGCCAGTTTTATGAAATAGTTTCTCCTCACACAGAGCTACCACTTTAGCATTCAGTACTTTGCAAACAGTTTCTTCGTCTATTTTTACGTTCAATAAGATATTGAAGTCCTTCAAATTCACTCTGAAAGAAAAAGGAAATAAATGTTCAAATTGAAACAGCTCATAGATAAAAAGTTGGTAAAGCTGTTAAAAATAAAGAGCTATGTTGGAAGTGACTAAATTTCCACTAAGTTATGATGACTAAGGCTCTACAAACTATCGTTCTACGGAAGCTCCTCTATTTGGAAGTATTTCCGAACGGGTTTATCATGAACTAAACTCTTGAGGCGGTTTTACCCGCGTCATTTTTTTTGTTCTTTTTTTTTAAATCTTTATTTAAAAAGCTAGACACCTATAAGGTTACGACAGCTTTTTTTAATTAATTTGACAATAGAAAAGACTTAGGTAGACATCATTGGACGCCCTAGTTTTTGGATATAATATTCCCCTTGATTTTTTCAAATCAGACTGCTTGTTTCAGACATTTGTGTGTTCAAACAAACAAATTGATCAGCTTTATAGTTTTGATATTTATATAGATGACACAACTGGGATGACCTTTCGACCTAGCTTTTACAAATGCTAGGCCTCCTTTACTTCCCTACACGAGATAATATTTCTAAATAAATAAATAACTGAAGTTCTTATAATAAGTTATCAATAGTTTATTTTATCTAGTACTGAAGTATGCATATTTTATCTATTGTTCTAATCTAAGCTTAAGTAGGTACCAATCTTGGTGCCACGAGGGTATAGGATCCTCCCTTCTACGAATATTGTAAACGTGAAAATGTTTGAAGGTTACAGGTGTTTGTCTTTCATGCTGATCAAAGATGGATCTGAAATTGTTCACACTGGCAAAACATAGCCATAACATATTGGATGCTGATATTCTGACAAGATATTTGCACCGCGGGTAACAGGTAATATTTTCTGAGCTTAATCTCTAGACTTGAAATTCGTATTTTTTTAAGGTCGACTAAGTGTTCTTTTCTTGTGATGCGGATACGGCACGCGTGCGGTTCTATTCCGCACGCATACTTCCGTATTGCTCATACGTGAAGTTCATCACAGAAAAAGGGTACTAAACCTCTGTTTCACGTGAATACGGATGAGGAACGAAATGTGCTTTTCATAAAATATGACTGCTACTGGACAGAGGCCTACGCCAAGATTCTTCGAGATTCTTCACGTCGTCGCCAGTTCCAGCGCCGCCCTCACCTACTGTTCGACATCGCTAAGTGTATAATGTACCTAAAGTGAATAACTTTTTTTATTTTATGCTGGTGATATATTTTTGGAGGCTATGAAGGGTGGGCGCTAGCCAAGACCTACCACCAAGCCGGAGTGGCCCTAAATCGCGGTATGGCTATTCTAAATCAAACATACGGCGACTGGACAAGTATTCGTTAGAAACGATTGATTTTTCGACATTGAATGTTTAATAAAAAGAAAGAAATTATCTATAAGGTGCATAAGGAAGATTGCGTCAAAATGAAACACTTGTATCTTATGGAATGACGAAGCGAACCTACCTCTTTGATAATATTGCACATTGATATGATAGAAACAAAACTATATCTAAGTTTAAATCCGTATACATACATATAATTAAATAACTGAAAAAATTTGAACCACCAGACCCCGGTAGCTCAGTGGAAGATCACTCGTCCCGCAAACGAGAGGTCTCAGGGTTTTATTTAAGAATACAAAAACTTAAAAATACTATAATTTACTATAATAATATATTGATTTGGTCCGAAATAAAGATTTATTACTATTCGGTATGTCAAAATCAACTCATTATTATTATAATTAGCTGTACTCGGATTATACCAGTAGTTAGGCATAGTTTATAAGTATTTTTTACAGTTACAGCAAACAGGACTGTGAAGCTAATTGTGATTGGATAACGATTCATTGTCTCTTAATTGTAATCACTTCTGAGTACGGAACTGCGGGGCATTGTTGTGTTAAGTAAAATGTTAGTGCTACAACCTTCCCTGAACTTATAGGTGGGTATTGGTATAATACGTCTCCTCTCCTATGAAGTTCCCTGAATATTTTGTATACAAAAATAATAAACAAACCTACACATAATAACACTTTATTTTCGTTAGGACTTCATCAATTTAGAATAAAATTAGAGCCCAAGTTACTTTATTTAACCCTTTCGCTGCTGTTGGCGCGTTAGCTCGTTCTGTTAAATATGTTCTGGGCCACACGGTGGGCGTCATACCTAATATGTCGCAACACAACAGCTTCTTAAACGCTTCTACAGACGAGCTCATCGTAGCATGTATCGACAGCCCAAGCTATACCAAATATATTGATTTAGTTATTAAATATAGCAATTTAATAATACGAGTTAATAATATTCGCCTCCCGTACTGAGAAGCAAAACCTATTTTTGTGTGTCCGTCTTTTACAGGACAAGTGTACGTAATCTACGGTGAGCCCGCAGCGAAAGGGTTAAATACTAATTTAGATTATTATTTAAGTTAGTAGTTTAGGGGTGGGACTGATTATACGAGTAGTTCTTCTGTGCTACGACATGACACAAATTTTTTGAGCCTCCGGTGCGTGATAGGAATACCATTTTGATTCTTAAATAACTGAAGAAATAGGTATGCTAAGTAAAATCACCCGGCCAGAACTGGAACCTGGGAACTCTCGCTTGCCGGACGAGTTCTCTTCCAATTGGACAGTGGCGACACGCCATCGAAATTACTTAGTATATTCTGTTTTTACGTTATATTGCTAACGTAGCTCCATCTATTCTAATCAAATCAAACTTTGCAGCTAAACCACCCGAGGCCAATTTATTTTCAGAAATTGTAAATCTCAATTAAAGTGAAGCATTGCAATTTTAATAATATTTGAAGCGTGTCGCCAGGGCCTGATAGCTCAGTCGGAAGAGCACTCGTCCGTTAAGAGGTTCGATTTCAGGTCGGGTGATTTTATTTATTAGCATATTTTTCAGTTGAGTATTTAACCTTCCATGCTGGACTGGGAGTAAAATAAAAACATAGAATGTGCCAACTGCTTATCTTCCCGGGCATACTGTAAAAGTCAGTTAAGGGTTTTATTGGCGTTTTTGCGGGCTATAGGCTGACCCCCTGTCACTGCAATAGTCTCTGTCCATCATTATAATACCTCCAAAGTCAAATGTGACATCAGATGGTCTAGCACCTCTGGTGACCATCTGCCTACCCCATAAGAGATAAAGGCGTGAAGTTATGTATGTTGTATTTAAGAATAATTGAGCATTATAAAATGCAAAAACTTAAAAATATCATCAACCATTTTGATTCGTCTAAAAGCGGTATTCCAGAACCATTTGTGAAACTTGTAAAAAATTATGTTGTTAAAAAATTATAAAAGGTCGTCAATGTAGGTAAATTATTTTCGTATTCATACATATTTTTTTAAAAATTAAAAATTATTCGTGAAGTTCTCAATCGATTTCGATGAAATTTATATGGTGTCACCTCTGAAGTATCTTCTATCATATTAAACAAGAATATTCCAAATCGAGTCATAATTGTCCAAAAAAAATCGTGTAAACAAAAACATACACACGAATTGAGAACATCCTCTTATTGGAAGTCGGTTAAAAATAAAAACATAGCTTCGACAACTGCCCTTCATTCAAAATCTAAATTTTGTTTGTAACATAACAAACCAACATTTTTGAGAAACCGTTAATAAAAACTGGATTATTTTATCTTTTTCGAGTTGATTATTAGATTATATGTAGATTATCTTAATGAGTAAATACTTACACATACGGTACAACTTCTAAAAGGCCTGCTTTGTTATCATTTGTAATAAGCTTACTAAAATATGCTAAGAAATTCAAATATCTTTCATCTCTGGCTGCTAAAGAGTTATTGTTCTTTATGGTTATTTCTGCATAGCTTGATAAAATAAACTTGTATCTAAGCTCTTCACATGCAACCATTCCAAACACTGGATCATGGTAATATTTATTTCTATATAATTCAACTATTTCCTTCGGAGCAAGGTGTACTTCAAACCTTTTCTTTGGATTCTTAGAGTCAATCTGCAGCACAAATGTTGGCATAGTCTTAAAAATAATATACGACATGAATTTCAGACCTATTGTATTAACCATTCCCATTGTGTTTACAATCCATGGCATTTCTTCTAGATTTTCCTTCATCAAACAATCATTAATCAGAGTATCGACAGCTGCTATGTATCTATCTGAATTATCCATTGGATTGATCATTCCTATATTATACATTCTGAAATAAAAATAACATTTGACACTTAAGTACAAGAAAAGTAGATGCCATGTATAATAACAACAAAATAAAATTTAAGGGCCAATAGTTTATTTGATGACCAGCTGATGTAGTGGTAACATACATTGCCTTCCATAGGCCAGTGATCCTGGGTTCAAATCCCGGCGGCGGCGGATATTTGTGCGAACACAGATACTTATGTTTGTTTGTCTCGTTAATTTAACATGTGTAGTAGTAAAAAAAATGTGAAACTATAGATTTCTTTTCTAACCAAGTAAATGTTGGTCACTTCCGAAATTCGAGGATGTGATAGTTTGAGATCACACATGAAAAGAAAAAATAAAATAAAACAATAAACATTAATTATTTACTGAGCGAACTTAACCGAAAGTTAAAGAATTCACTATGCAATGTATGGTTACATTAGTACAGACATATGGCCTGGCGCTATCAACACAGAAGAGGTAGGTAGGTATAAAGAGCTTCACAAATGGTCATTGACCTAGTGTTTTACTTTTCTTTATTTATAGGGAATTCTGCTGAAAAATGAAGTATGTACTTTTATTATTTAATTATGATCTGAATCAAGTACAGAGTGCTTTCAATATCTAAAATTTTTCACCAGTCACCATGTATACTTATTTATTATTTCCCTATTCAATAAGCTTATAGTCTGGTGTTCAGACTTTACCTACAGGTAACATTTCAAAAGAATACTTACATTTCTGGTGTTTTTAAATGAGTAAAAGCTGGGCCAAGAAGTGGTGCAGTGACTACTGTTGCAGAAATGTTTCCAGCGACAGTGAACTCTGCTTGTCCAGGATCCAGGTCAATTACAAGAACAGGGCCTTGAGAGAGCAGGTTATTAACATAATAGCGTAAAAAGTTTGATTTTCCAACATTCTTGCCACCACAAATTATTCCTCTGCTGCCTTTATCTGAGAAAATGTAAGTATTAAGAGTTTGAATATATATCTCTTTTAAGATATATTAAAAAATATATATCAGATATGTTTGATTTGAAGAAAACCATTCTCCTATTCATTAACTTTGTTAAGAAATTAGAAAGATCTATTTTTATAATAAATTCAAGTCATATATGAAATCTGACCAAAATTCCTCTCTTTTTGATACATTTATCTATGCACTTACTAAATCCACACTTAATTACTTCCGGCCAGCTCGGATTTTCCTCAAAACATCTCCAAGGTCTTGTTAAATATAAAGAACAACCCACAACCTCAGATGCCTTTTTAAAGCATTCATCAACAGTTTTATTTGTTTTTGAGAATAGATCAGCAGCATTAAAATTGTTTTCTACAAACTCTAATTTACTACTTTTAATTTTTTGAAGATAAAGGACCCCATCTTCAGGTCCAAGTGTTGTGAGAATTTCCTCTGCTGCAGCAACAGTTAAACCGGCCTTAGTCAATTTACCAAAGAGTCCATAGTATTCATTTTCACCTTTTACAGTTCTAACAGATTGCGCAAAGTTATATTTAGGAGCATAAACTTCGCAAGGTTTAGATTGAAGAGTATAACCAAATATTTCTACCTTGCCTCCCAAGGCTGTTACTTTAACTTTCCCATGAATAAAGAACTCTGATGGGTGACGCATGATTACTATAACAGAATCTTTGCCAAAATATAACATTACTGGACTCACAAATTCCGTTGGCATATCAACGGAATCAGGAGATATTACTCGTGCACTAGTCTCAGACTGCAAAGTATTTTCAATACTTGTACTTTCATCTAGCACCTGAGAGTTCAGAATTAAATTCTGATCTTCAGTATCCATTTCAGAGAATTCCCCATTTTCACTTGAATAAGTATTGTCCTCTACCATATTTAGTTCATTCATTTCAGCATTTGATGTTGTATCATCCTCTTCCAAATTTAGTTCATTTACCACAGCATTTGATGTTGTATCTATTGAAAACATAACTGAATCGTCTGTACATAATCCCAAATTTTCATAAGGTAAATTTCTTACTGTAGGGTTTTTATAGTCCCCAATAATAGCGCTTAGGCTTTCCATGGGCATATCACTAGCAGTAACTGACACATATTGCAGTGATGAATCTTCAATATTATTGTTTGCAACCTCATCTATATCAGGTTCTGGGCTTGAATTGCTTTCATTGGACGTTTGGGAGCTATCACCATTAACAGGTGATATAACTTTTGAGGAAGTTTGTTCAACCTTAATGGACTTAATGTTATTTTTATGCCTTTTGCTGGGCCCACCCTCATTTTGCTTTTTTACTTTTTCTAATTTTCTTAAAATAGTATATGCTAATTTTCCATCACCATCAAAAGTTTCAGGATCATTAGTATCTGTGATAAATGAAGAAGACGAAATAGAATCTTCAGAATCATATTCACAAAGACTATCTTCAGATAATGATTGCAATTCTTCATTACTTTCCGTTACTAAATCTATGGTAGATACATCATTTGCAATTTGTTCCATGCTTTTATCATCTACGGTCGAGTTGAGATCTTCATTACTAGAAGTGATTTCTAAATCTGAAAATCCACTTACGGACGAGGAAGTGTCTAAATCACTGGCAACTTTCGCACTGTTTTTAATTAAAACGTTGTCACTTTGCTTATAGCCAAATAACATTTGCTTTATTTGCTTTTTAAGGTTTTCTTGATTCCTATCGTCTTTGCTGGACTGTTTATCCTTGGCAACGTGGGCCTTTTCAAAGAATTCCATATCTTAAGTTTTTTAATCAATGGCAGTAATACGTTTTAGGTATATAATTACTTAATTTTGCTTTTCATATTGTGCTAAAAACTTGCTTTAGAATTCGAAATCTTTTAAATGTTCGTCAACTTCAGCAAACACGCACGCCGTTTTGTTGTGACTTTTATTTGACAATTGATTATTTGAAATGTTTTGACTTTTCGATATTTTCTACAAAATGTCAAAGTTCTCAATCAGTTTCTAGACAGTTGACCGATTGAATGGAAAAAATGTGCATAAAAAGGTGCGCGTTCACTGGGCCGCCCGCACCAGACGCACCCAGAGATGGGCAACCCGGAATCTTTCCGTGAATATACCGGGTAAATACCCGGGAATATTCCCAAAACGGGTATATACCCGGGAATGTTTCTAAATGATGGGTAGATTCATTTCATGTCTGTAGGATCACATAAATTAAAATATGGTTATGTGAAATAGATAAAAAAACGTTTTACCAATATTTTTTTTTATTGAAATTTAGCAAGCAATAACTATTCCACGTTCATATCATTTAAACTAAAATTTAAGCAGAAATTGGAGCAATCGTATAGTCACTTTCCGAGTCACTATTTACCTCAGAATATATGCTTGTATTTATGTTAATAAATTCTATTTCCCTAAAGCCTCTAGACGTTGATGGTTGCATTTCAATAAGGTTTGGCGTGGGACTCACTAATGGACTAGATAATGGACTTGAAAATAGTTCTTCTTCTTCTACTTCTACGTCGCTTTGCTTATGGAGCAAGTTCCAATTATAGGTATGCTATATACGCAAGTTTTGCAGCTCTGTCTGTAGTAAGCCTATTCCTTTTAAGACTATGTATATTTCCATGGACGCTAAATGAGCGTTCTGTAGCAGCTGAGGTGCATGGAGCAGTTAAAAGACAAGTTGCTACTTTGCTCAGAGGTTTATTTTTGCACATTCCTCTCCACCAGGTTAGGATACTATTTTTTTTCCAAATTCATCATCATCATCATCATCATCCGCGCTAGTCCACTGCTGGACGTAGGCCTCTCCCAACGCGCGCCACCGAATTCGGTCTCTAGCGCTGCGCATCCAGTCCCTGCCAGCCGTCTTCCGCAAATCGTCTTCCCAACACGTGCTGGGGGGCGTCCCACACTACGCTTGCCTTGACGTGGCCTCCATTCGAGAACCTTTGGACCCCAACGATTGTCAGTTCTTCGACATATATGGCCAGCCCAATGCCACTTTAGCGTGCTAATCCAGTGAGCTATGTCGGTTATTTTAGTTCTCCGTCGGATAACCTCGTTTCTGATCCGGTCTCTCAGAGAAACACCTAACATAGCTCTTTCTATAGCGCGCTGTGTGACTTTAAGTCGGTGAACTAGCCCTACTGTTAGGGTCCACGTCTCGGCTCTATACGTGAGCACAGGCAGGACGCACTGATTGAAGACTTTGGTCTTCAGGTTTTGCGGAATAGGCGACGAGAAGACGTGACGAAACTTCCGGAATGCTGCCCAACCCAACTGTATCCTCCTGTCGATTTCCCTCTCGAAGCTGTTTTTACCCAGACGTATAATCTGCCCTAAATAGGTGTATTCGGTAACAACTTCGAGAGGCGTATCTGCGACGGTTATCGGCATTGGGGCCGATTAAACATGATTTTTGTTTTATCTAAGTTCATTCCCAAGCCAATCCGCCGAGAAGACACAGCTAAATCGTGCAGCATTTCTTGGAGATCCTCCAGCGATTCTGCCAAAACGACAATATCGTCCGCGAAGCGGAGATGTGAGATGCGTTCGCCGTTGATGTTGATGCCACGTCCGTTCCAGCTGAGCGTCTTAAATGCGTTCTCCAATGCGTTAGTGAACAGTTTCGGTGAAATAATATCATCCTGCCTCACTCCTCTTCGCAATTGGATAGGACACGATCGCTGATTCTGTACTTGGACGGACATTGTGGCGTTCTCGTCCTTGGTTACCCAGGCTATATCCTGGAGTCTCTTTTCCGCCCGCACGCCGGGGTGTGCATGTATGCCAGTGACGCGATCTGTTATCAGCGTCTCCGTTACTTGGAAGTGCCGGAACTTTCAGTCATGTGGGTTCACATAGAAACTGGCCTAGACCAAGTGGTTTACACCTGTATCTATCGTTCACATAGCGGAGATCGGGAGACAACGAGGCTTATGGAATACCTTGGCAATACAGCAGATAAGATTCAGCAACGTTTTCCCACGGCGCAGTTGGTGTTTCTGGGGGATTTTAATGCTCACCACGGGCAGTGGTTATACCCGTATCAGGACACTGACCATGCTGGCAGAGAGGCCTTTAAGTTTTCGCTGACTTATGGTCTCTCACAGCTTGTTAACGAGCCTACGCGCATCCCCGACGTTGCTGGCCACATTGCGTATTGCTTGGACCTTCTGCTGACAACCGGTCCTGACAGATACTCGGTGTCCGTCACTGCACCTTTAGGGACATCCGATCACTGTATGGTGAAATCTGTATCGCTGTACTCGCCACCTGACACCCGCCCAAAAGGCTCCAGGCGAGTATGGCGTTACAAGTCAGCAGATTGGGATGAAATGCGACATTTCTTCGCATCTTATCCATGGCGGCAAACTTGTTTTACATCAACCGATCCATCGTGCTGCGCTGATGCAGTCTCAAGTGTGATAGTTCAAGCAATGGAGTATTTCATTCCCCACGCTGATCTATCCCTTGAAACCAAAGCTCGCCCATGGTTTAATACTGCTTGCCTTGCCGCTGAAAAGCGAAAGCGGGAAGCATACAAAGCCTGGGCAAATGCTCGCAGAAGCAACGCCCTGGATTCGCATGAACTTAAGAAAAGATACAATGCTGCCGCCAAGTCCTGCAAAAAGGTAATCAAAAGAGTTCGTTTTGCCCACATAGGCCGTATCGGAGACAGAATAGCAGCATACCCTTCGGGAAGTAAAGCTTTCTGGTCCCTTGCCAAGTCAGTCGAAACGAACTTTTGTCACCCGTCGCTGCCACCACTGAGGAAACCCGATGGTTCTCTGGCCCACACTGCTAAGGAGAAAGCAGATCTATTTGCTAGTATCTTCGCGAAAAATTCTCGCCTAGATTGCCAAGGAAAAATCCCACCCCAATTACCTCAGTTCGGACCTACCATGGGTACCGTTCACATTCGCCAAAAGGAGGTTATTAAATGCTTGCTGCACCTAGACGAGAACAAAGCTAGGTCCAGACGGTATTCCTGCAGTGGTCTTAAAACGCTGCGCAGCTGAGTTGTCTCCTGTTTTGACGCGTCTTTATCGACTTTCGTTGGAATCCGGTAAGGTTCCCAAGTCCTGGAAGCTTGCTAACGTACATGATGACAGCACTGTTGTAGAGAGATACGTATCCAATGCGCGAGCGAGCCCCCGTGAAATCCAGAGCTTAAGAAAGTCAATGATTGAGCGCGTTGATTTGACCTTATGGAAAGTATCCGATTGGGGTGAGTCGAATTTGGTCAAATTCAACGCGTCCAAAACTCAGGCGTGTCTATTCTCCGCAAAAAAGAGCACCTTCACATTAACGCCCACTTTCCAAAATGTATCTGTCCCCATCACTGACCATCTAGGGCTTTTAGGCGTAACTATAACATCTAGTTTAAACTTCGGTCAACAAATTGTGTCCATGGCTCAAGTAGCTTCGAAAAAGTTGGGAATCATCTCGAAGGTACGGCGGAACTTCAGCCCTGCACAGCTTCTTAACTTATATACAGCTCAAGTGCGATCAGGCATGGAGTACTGCAGTCATCTTTGGGATGGTTCAGCCAAATATCAACTAGAAGCGCTGGACTCCGTTGACCGAAGAGCCCGTAATCTAATTAACAACGTCGACCTTATTACCAAAAAACTACAGACCCTAGAGCATCGTCGTAAGATTGCTTGTTTAACCGTGTACTACAGGATACATTTTGGTGAGTGCGCGAGTGCTCTGTTTGAGCAAATTGAACCCTCACCCTTTTACCATCGGACTACTAGACGCAGACAGAACTTCCATTCGTATGTGGTTGATATTCCGAAAAGTCGAACTAAGCGCTTTGACAGTTCCTTTTTGATACGGGTCGCCAAGGTTTGGAATGAACTGCCTGCGTCTATTTTCCCTGACCAGTATAGTCCTAGTACTTTTAAGCGTCGAGTGAATAGGTTTCTCGTGGATGGACGTGTACCACCTTAGTATTCATGTTCACTTAACATCAGGTGTCACGGACGCCAAACGTCCCATACATATTTAAAAAAAAAAAAAAAAGGAATTCATCAAATACAATCCTTCGCTCTCCAGAAAGTTTACTAGCATCTGCCCCCTCTGGTTTCTGCTTCCATATCCGAAGGATCCCATACTGGATTCGGTGTGACTGTGTACTCCTACTTTGGCATTGAAATCTCCCATGACAACACTGTAGTGAGCCCTTGTGTTGTTGTGCAGTGCCTTAACGATATCTTCGTAGAGCAATTCTACGTCATCATCTGAGGATGTCGATGTCGGTGCGTATACTTGTACAATCTTAAGGTTGTACCTTTTGGTGAGCTAAAGTACAAGATACGCGACCCTGTTCGACCGCTCGAGATTTCTACGATGTTGTCAGCGCGAGATTTGTTGATGAGGAAACCGACACCGCCTTGGGAGAGTTGGTCGCCCTCTCGAAAGTAGAGAACATGACCCGATGGCAGAGTTATGGTATCCTCGCCCTCTCTTCGGACTTCACATAACCCAAGTATGTGCCACCGAATCTTTTCCAGTTCTACTTCGAGTTCCGTTACGCCTCAATGTTCGTCCGTCGAGCCTCAATGTTCGTCCGTTGTACGTCGCCAGGGTCAGTTGTTTTTGGTAGCCTGCCGTAGCCCGGGGATTCTTAGCACCCCGTGTTCCACCGTTACCTAAGCCGCTACCTTGGCTAGGAATAATGGAACTACCGTCTCTGGAATCCTGTCTCTTATATCGACGTCTACTAGGGACGAAAAGCTAGGTAGCATAAACGTCATTCCAGACTTTATGTCTTTAAATGCCATATAAAGATTGGAAAAATATGTACATAGTATTTTTTTAGGTATTATAAAAATTGTAGTTTTAGCATTAACTCAGATTACAAATATTGTTTAAAAAGTACCTAATTAACATTACATTTTTAAATACCCGAATAAATACCTAATGGGTGGGTTCAATGGGAATATTTTCGGGTATTTTCCCATTTTGGGTATTTACCCGGGTGGAATCCCATCACTAGACGCACCTCACACAACGGACTGAACGATTTGCCAATGGTAGCGTCCACTTTATCCAGATTTATAATTTATTTTAGAGTGATTTTTTCTTGTGAGTTGAGCGGCAGGGGCCGATGATAGCAGAAAACATATATGTGGCATTTATGAGTTCAAACAAATCAAACCAAAATGTGTCCTTCATGCTGTAATCCTCACTTTTGAAATCTCAATGGATAGGAGTTTTGACTATGCCAAAAAATAGTGATGTAATAGTCATAAATAGTGACGCATATAAAAAAAATAGTCGTATTATAGTTTCGGCAGTAAAGCTATAGGTTAGTGAGGATTACAGCTTGAATGTCAAGCTGTAATCCTCACCTCTCATGCACGTTAACGGTAAGGTCTATCAACTTAATTTAAGTTCCAAAAAAAAATGTCGTGAAATAGTGATAACGACATGCCAAATCTCATAAATAGTCGGCCAACGACTCCAGAGACATAAAGGATTACAGCTTGAATATTTGAAAACTTCGAATTTCTCCGGAACGTGCGTTTACGTGCACGAGAGGTGAGGATTGACGTTCAAGCTATAATCCTCACCATCCTATAGCTATACCAACGAAACTTTAATACGACATTTTTTTTTTATATGCGTCACTATTTATGACTATTTCATCACTATTTTTGGCCTAGTCAAAATTTCTTCCCATTGAGATTTCAGAAGTGAGGATTGCAACTTGAAGCACACACCAAAATCCGTTGCGGATCGTGCGTGCGGTCCGTCCGGCGCGGTGGTGCGGGCCAGTGAACGCGCACCTTAAGCAGATGCACTAAAGAAAGGAATCATAAATGGCGGCTTGTACTAGCAGTCGAAACCTGTGCATAAGCATCAGTATACTTCCGCATGAATTCATTTACCTACAACATAATACATACATACATAACTTCACGCCTGTATCCCTTATGGGGTAGGCAGAACACCAGTGGTTATATGACCATCTGATGTCACGTTTGACAAATGAGTTATTATAATGATGGAGAGAGGCTATTACAGTGACAGGGGGTCAGCCTATCGCCCACAAAAATGCCAATAAAACCTCTGTCCCTTAACTGACTTTTACAGTATGCCCGGGAAGAGAAGCAGCTAGTACATTCTATGTTTTTCGTTCGCTCCCAGTCCAGCATGGAAGCTGGTCTGGGAGCGAACTGTATTTACAATACAATACTTAATTTAGGTACTTTAATGCATTTAGAACAAATAAGGTAAGTACAATACAGAATGTTTCTTTTTTATGTGCAAAAAAATAAAAAAATACAACAGTTAGCGATCAATATGGGCTCATTTTTATCATAGTTTAGCCACTTAGCTACATATTTTTTGCAGGCAAAGTAGGTCTTGTGGTTTAGTCTGTGGACTTTATTAATTTTATTATAAATGAAGGAACCGAGGAAAAGATAAAATTATTGGGCAAATGATGTTTTGATTTTTTGTGAATACTCCAAGAGTGGTGGTCTACGAGATAAGTGTAGTTGTACTTCACGAGGTTCTCGTCATGTGGTATAGTTATGTCCACCAAAAATACCTTGGACGACGATCGGTCCATTAACACGATATCAGGTTTATTCGCTAGAATAGTCCTGTCCGTGATAATGGACCAATCCCAGTAGAGCTTGGCGCTGTCGTTTTCGAGAACTGGCTCCGGCGTGTACTGGTAATAAGGCAGTTTCTGATTGATGAGACCGTATTTCAGAGCGAGCTCTTGGTGGAGAATCTTGGCTGCTTGGTTGTGTCTATGCAGATACTCAGTGTTAGCAAGAACCGAACAACCCGAAACTACATGTCTGAGGGACTCGCCAGGTTGGCGGCACGCCCGACATACGTCCACTGTGCCGTCCCTCATAATGTATTTCCGGTAGTTGTTCGTCTTGATAACCTGATCCTGTATCGCAAAGACAAACCCTTCGGTTTCCCCAAAGAGGTCCCCGAAGCGCAGCCAATGCACGGAGGCTTTACGGTCCACGTGTGGCTCGTGTAGAGCCTTGTAAAACCTTCCGTGCAGCTCTTTCTCTTTCCATACGGTCTCACGATCAGAAATGCTTAGTACCGCTGGTGTCTGCCATGTCTCGAGGCCCAGATTGAGAGGGGTGAGTCCTTTGTCACACGCTACAACCTCTCTATGCATACCCACGTCTGCCTTCGCCACAAAATAGGCTCGGAGGCTATATATCTTCCGGTTGTGCAAGGTTTTGGCGCTAAGTAGGCCTCTTCCTCCACACTTCCGGGAGATACACAGCTTCATTACTGACGACCGAGGGTGATGCATTCTATGGAGGGTCATAGTAGTGCGGACCTTCCGATCCAGGGCGTCTAGTTCGGTCTGAGTCCATCTGAGTACGCCAAAGGTGTACGAAAGAACGGGCATAACCCATCCGTTAAACGCTCGGACTTTGTTGAGACCCGACAAAGAACTAGTTAGTACCTTTGTCATGCGCTCAAAAAAGACTTCGCATACAGACTGTTTTACGCTCGTTTCCTCGACACCGATGGTCTGTGACATACCCAGATATCGGCATGTTTCAGTTTCGGAAAGAGCTCTCAGGTTCACGGGACTTAAGTCTACCCTCTGAGAGCGAGTAATCCTTCCCCTTTCCACATGAATAACCGCACACTTGTCCACTCCAAACTCCATTTTGATGGAGCTGCTAAAATCTGTCACGATTTTTAGCAGTTCCCTCAATCGTGGAGCCGTTGGAGCTAACAGCTTGAGGTCATCCATGTAGAAAAGATGGGATAACCGCATGCCCCCTCTACGAAACTGAAAGCCCGTCTCTGATCCCTCCAGCAATGTGCTTAGAGGATTCAAAGCCAGACAAAAAAAGGGGGCTCAGACAATCACCCTGGAATATTCCCCTACCAATCTGGATTCGGTCTTCCGCAGCCGTCATTCGCTTGCCTTGGAGACTGAGCATTGTACTCCATTGTCTCATACATCGCTCGAGAAATATTCGAACTGTACCGTCGATTTTGTACAGTTCAAGAACTCTCAAGAGCCATGTATGAGGCACAGAGTCAAATGCTTTTCTGTAGTCAATCCAGGCTGCGGAGAAATTGCGACGGTTGCGCTTGACCAGTTTGTCAACGACAGCGTTCACGAGGAGTTCCTTTGATCCGCGGCTACCGGCCCTACATCCGTTCTGAGCATCAGATATAACGCGATTAGCATCTAAATGCTGGCGAATCTTGGTGCTCAGAACGGAGGCAAGTGTCTTGTAGGTGGTAGACAGACACGTAATGGGCCGGTATTTTGATGGATCCGCGGTATCGTTGGACTTAGGAACTAGATGAGTGACCCCAGTAGTGAGGAAGTTCGGGAGAGCTCCGGTGTCTAAGGCTTCCTGGAATTGACGGGCCAAAGTTGCATGGCACAGAGAAAATCCCTTGAGCCAATAGTTCTGCAATCCGTCAGGACCCGGACTTTTCCAGTTCGGGCTCCGGCGGATTGCAGCTCTTACGTCCTCCTCTGATATGAGGACTTGACTCATAGGGATCACCTCCGCACACGCTTGCAGTGTAAGTTAACATCACGAGAGGACTGCCAAATCCACTTGTCGCGGTATTTTGATGAGAGGTCCCAAAATATTTATAGCAATGGGATCATGTCCCTACCTACAAGATAGCAAAAGGTTATCGAACGTCACTGGCCAATTTTTTTTTACACATTAAGTATCATTTATAGAAACGATTTTTGCAAAACATAAGTATTTTTTTTTACAAGGAAATTAATTTATCCGCTAACATATTGGGTTTGGGAAAAAGTTTCTTCGCATTTTTTAAGAAAATTCAAAACATTTTTTAATAGTTTATTGACATTTAACTAAAGTGTGTATGTATAATGACTCGTTATTTGTCCAACTTTTTACCTTTTTCTTCCTTTTATTCGCACCTACAAACTAGCTCCGAATTGCCTGTACATGTTAACATACATAAAATAGTTTTCAATTGTCATAAATCAACAAATAAATATCAAAACCTCAAAAAAGATTAATGCTTCATAACTTTTATTATTCTTCAATTATTTATCACATGGCTTATCTAAAACAACCTACCTTTCTTTTGATATATTACACTCTAGTGTTCCTCTTTTAGTTAGTAATCAAAGGTAAACGCTACCGCAAGTGGCGGTTCGAGCGGCCAACTTATTTGGGTTTTATTTCAATCATTCTTGTTCCTACAAACTTCAGAAAAGAGATATGAATTTCTAAGATATGGTCAATTTTCATAGCATTTTAATTGTGGCCGCGCGGTTGAAATGTAGTTACTACAAATTAACCCTGCCTGTATGCTTGGTCGACTGTACAACTGTTCTAATTTTCAAAACTAAATGAATTATTCCCACTTTTATTTATATTTTTTTTACTATGAGCAAAAACCTAAAAAATAGGAACCTTCAACCCCTACACCCTTAGCAAAGCACTGCGCCCATTTTCCTATATGAATGATGGCTGCACCATGCAGAGGCCGCCAGTAGTAGCGGAGGACTCACGGAAATCTCGCATATCGCAAAAACCGAAATAAAAGACATAAAAATAGTATAATGATTTTATTTATATATAACCACATCTGACTTTCCATATGTTTAAATACCTTTCACATGATTTAATCCACTTCAATCATTACATACGAATGTTTAACTACTTTCATATCAATCACAGTGTAACCTGTGCTTGATTAATAACGAAATTATATTATAAAACTAGAATTGCTTTTTGATTAGGAATTAGCAGATAATCAGAAAGCAATTCTCGAGTAGTCTTCAGGCTAACCACTTCACTTGGATTGAGTGAAGGTAGCAAGGAAATCATTGACGATCTTCTTGAGGGAGGCATCTGATTCAGGGGAGATTGACCCTTCCTTGGCAATGGTGCTCAACAATCCTTGGTGGCTGGTCTTGATGTGCTGAGTGAAGTCCTTTTCAAAGGCAGTGATCTTAGTTGGGTCCAGTTTGTCTAAGTGACCACGGACACCACAGTAGATGATGGCGACCTATAAATAAAGCATTTATAAGAACAGTTTTTATGCATAAATTGCACAAGTGGGGATTAGATAGTATGTGTTCATGAGATTGGAGTCTTTTTTATAAGTCTTGGAACAACCTGGTAACTGCTTGAACTCAAACAAATGCTGGTAATAATAATAAGTTAAGCTTAATAATCTTAGATCTTTCTTACATATAGGGTCTTTTGTTTTGAAGAACAAAATATTTTAGGAGAATGTTAAGAATGATATATGATTTTTTTTTTTATTTAAGTTGTCATTTTATATTTCTCATAAGTTAACAACATTTTAATCTGTTATTTGCGACTGTAAATAGCAAGAAATAATAGCCTTTCCAACTATTTCTATTGCGAAAGCCACGATTTTATTTCCTGTATGTAGTCGCAAAAATCGATTAAACTAAAATTTGGTTACTTAAAATGATTGTAAAATTTCAACTTAAAAAAAATATAGCTACCTAAATTTTTTTTTTTTAAATTGAGTTCACATTTTATTCTTAACCTTCCCTTAAATTGTTTTCATCTTCAAAAAAATTACCCTGTATTGTGATTTTAACTACCGCAAGTTGGTATTGCGCATTAAATATATTGCCTTCTCACATTAATGTCCGCGTGATGTCAGTCAGAACAGTTTGTATACTTATAATTGCAGGTAGAGTCCTTTTCATGAAAGAAGTCCCGTGATTTGAGTGATAATAGACCCCATGTGTTTGACATAAGAGCAATGCACGGGACATCTTTTATGAAAACAACTTTTAAGACTTATTGTACCTGTTCTTCAATGGCCATGGGTACATATTGTCCTTGCTTGAGCAGCTCAGTAAGACGCATGCCTCTGTTCAACAGCTGCTGAGTAGCGGCATCAAGATCAGAACCGAACTGTGCGAAGGCAGCAACCTCACGGTACTGGGCCAACTCCAACTTCATGGAACCAGCCACCTGGAAAACAAATTAACATTTTTACTTCTTTGAAATTTTTTTTTATTTATTTAACTAGATTTTTGTGTTCAGTTTGAAGTATGTATTTCTTTTTAATATATTTTTTTCTTTTATAGTTAAATGTAATTTTTTTTATAAATCATAAGCAGATTGAGCTTCGGTTTAGCAATAAAGTGAAAGATTGTACCATGGTCACTCTAAATTACCATTAAAATAAAGACAACCACGCGCTACTACAAAACATCTTGTAGTACTACGTCGTAGTATTATCAAAGAAATGCCGCGTCGTAGCAGCTATGTTCACCAACACCGACTTTTTGCATAAAAGTTTGTGGTGTCATATCTTTATTTTTTGTACTGAGCTATACTAAAATAAATATGTAGGTACGTTTATATCGTATCAAAGAAACTAACATTTAAATTTGGCTGGTGACTACAAATCAACCCTGTATAACTTTTTTATACATGTCTAAATAAATTTTCTCGAATTGAGATTAGCGCCGTAGCTTTGGTTTCGGCTAAAAACCTAGTTTCAGTTGGACGCTATCAAGAATATATGCATGACATAGTCAAATATAAGTATCCAAATAGCATTCTCTATTATAAAATCATCAAACATCTATGTCATATAAAATTATGTAACATTGTGAATTTTGATCAGTTTATTTGCCTACCTGTTTCATGGCCTTGGTCTGGGCAGCTGATCCTACACGGGACACAGAGAGACCGACGTTGATGGCTGGCCGGATACCCTTGTAGAACAACTCAGTTTCCAAGAAGATTTGTCCGTCAGTGATGGAGATTACATTGGTTGGAATGTAGGCAGACACGTCACCAGCCTGGGTCTCAATTACGGGGAGAGCAGTGAGGGAACCGCCGCCCATTTTGTCGGACCTGGTGAAATGGAAGTTTAAATTTTTCGTTTTGCTTTTAGATAAATTTTCTTGATGAGAAAATTATGTAAATAGTAAATTTTTCTTGCCTAAGTTTTTTCTTGACTAGTTAATTTTCTATATGTAATACTAGTGGTTACAAATAATAGCTTACATCTTGGCGGCACGCTCAAGCAGACGGGAGTGAAGGTAGAACACATCACCAGGGTAGGCCTCACGACCGGGGGGACGACGCAGCAGTAGAGACATCTAAAAATCAGTAAATATTTTATTGTGTTAAGATTTCCAATATGTTAATAGGTACCTAGTTAGTTTTATAGATAAAAAATACCAAATAAAATTGATCCCAGCTGGGATTTCAACCCAGATCTCCCGGAAGATAGTAAGTTGCCTGGAGGCTTGTTTTAGAATGGTGTTTTAAATGAACTAATTACTACTTATATAATTAACGAATGCAGAGCATTAAAAAACCGACTTCAATCAAAACTTTGGCTGAAGTATAATGTTGTCAAGGTAAACATTATCCGAATCAATTTCAATGAAATTTTGAAAAATGAAAACTGATTCATAATAGTCTGAAATATTGTCAAAGATACAAAACAAAAACATACACACGAATTGAGAACCTCCTCCTTTTGGAAGTTGGTTGAAAATTATTTTAATTTGCAATTACTCTCAATACATATTTATTTGTTGAAACTGATTAGTGCTTATTTTGCTCTGCTTCATTTATTGAATTTAATTTTATATAAACTTAGAAAAGTTCATACCTGACGGTAGGCAACAGCCTGCTTGGACAGATCATCGTAGATGATGAGGGCGTGCTTGCCATTGTCTCTGAAGAATTCTCCCATGGCGCATCCGGAGTAAGGAGCCAAATACTGCAGGGGAGCGGCGTCGGAGGCAGTGGCTGACACAATGATGGTGTAGTTGATGGCACCTGAGGAACAAAAGAAGAATTGTATTTAACTTTATCACATGAGATTATATAGAGAAGTATATTGTTGCAACTCCCACATTTGCAACAATATTTATATTAGTTATTTTAACATCAAGGAGCTAAAATTCTATACAAAATTAAATTCCTTGTGGGTTTTCCTTATCGTTTATCAATTTGAGACCGTAAATTAAATAACATCTTTAATATCAGTATTATAAATACAGGTTGCAAACTAACCAGCATCAGTCAATCTCTTCACAATCTGGGCGACAGTGGATCTCTTCTGTCCAATGGCGACGTAGATGCAGTACAGCTTCTTCTTCTCATCATCACCTTTGTTGAATCTTTGCTGGTTGATAATGGTGTCAATGGCCAAGGCAGTTTTGCCAGTTTGACGATCACCAATGATCAACTCACGCTGACCACGGCCAATGGGTACAAGAGAGTCCACAGCCTTGATACCTAAATAAATAAATGATAGTTAAGAACTATAGATTAATTATAGATGTAACTTTTACACATTATGAAGAAAATTTTCTTTACAGTTTTTTTTGATTACAGATGAACTTATTAGGTAAAGTTATTTGAATAGAAATTATTCTTAAACTATAAGTATAATAAGAGCTGTTTTAAACTATTGTGATTCTGTTCACATTAAATTGTGAAATTGTAGTAAGAATCCCGTAAATTCATTAAATTATACAAATAATTTCACAATCAGAGAAAAAAACTGTTGAATTGAAAAAACACCTTGAATTGCTTCGATAGTTCCTTTTTAGTATGGATTGTCAAGGTATGGAACAATCTACCAGTGTCTGATTTTCCTGACCACTACAGTCTTGGAACTTTTAAGTGTCAAGTGAATAGGTTTCTCGTGGATGGACGTGTACCACCATAGTCTTCATGCGCACTTTCCATCAGGTGGCATGGAAGACAAAGTCTTATCCTTACAATATAAAAAAAAAAATTATTGGGTGTTGTAAGTTACATTTTCACAGTGATTTTAACTTACCAGTCTGCATAGGCTCACGCACAGACACACGGGGAATGATACCAGGGGCCTTGATACCGACTCGCATACGGGTCTTGGTGCCCAAGGGTCCTTTGCCGTCAATGGCATTACCCAGAGCATCTACTACACGTCCCAGCAACTGTTCACCGACAGGCACATCTACAATAGCACCGGTACGCTTGACAATGTCACCTTCCTTGATGAGCCTGTCATTACCGAATACGACAACACCAACATTGTCAGGCTCCAAGTTAAGGGCCATTCCCTACATGAAAATGAAAATTAGATTTTTTATAAGATCATGATTTTAACATTAAAGCTAGATCAAATTTCTCATTAATATAGCATTTGGTTATAATTAATTATAGTATTATATATTATAGTACTATATTATGTATCATATTAGTAATTTTATTTTAGTTATTAGGTATTTACTTTTTATTGTTTATTTTTTTTTATTATTAAATAAGTTTAAAATGACCAAAAGGGATTTCACAATAAAAAATCATTAAATATCAATGATAAATTATGGATATATAATTTATCATTGATATTTAATTAAACATTCCAATAAGAGTTGTTTAACAACTCCCAAGCATAGCTTTAGTTTCTGATAATATAATATTTTCATGTTACAAGTTTTATTCTAATTTTAATTCAGGTAGTTAATGAACAAATTTTTCAGCTACAAACCATTAGTTTTTTATTATTTAACATAATGTTATTATATTATTTAGCCATTACTTAATTATCTAGTTTAGAAATTATTTAGACAATCATCAATAACCAATGATAAATTATGGATGATAGTAGCTGTTAATCAACTCACAATACATCTTCATGCAATAAAGTTTCTATCAATTACAAAAGTTTTATTCTAATTAGAATTCTGGTAGTTAATGAACAAATTTTTCAGCTTCATACCATTAGCTTTTAATTATTTTACATAATATTATTATATTATTTAGCCCTTACTTACTATCTAGTTTAGAAAGTAAAATACCAACCTTAAGACCAGAGGAGAATTCCACCATCTCCTCAGCTTGGACATTCTTAAGTCCATATACACGGGCAATACCATCACCAATGCTCAGCACACGACCAGTCTCTTCTAAATCAGCCTGAAAATTTGGTAAACAAGAGAGATGTAAGTAGGTCATTATACATTTATATAATCTGAATATATTTATATAATCAGTTTTGATCCTTACATTCCAAAAATAAAGTTTTCCAATACAAATAAGATAATATGCACTACCTTTAGAATATTTTTATAAGAACCACTCTATTGACAGCTCTACAATGACTATTTCTATGAAGGATCCTGTATTTATAAGGAAAAATATTATTTACAAATCAGAGATATTACAATTTATATGGTTTTGTGTATGTTACAATCTGAAAAGTGAAGTTTACATAACATTTTTTTAACTGACCTTGGGTGCAGAACCTAGGATCCTCTCCTCCAGGATTGTGGAGATTTCGGCAGCCCGTTGTGGGGTCGACATATGAAGTTTGCGCGAGGCCACAGCCATCGCGGGCACTGCGGCCTTCGAAACCTGCAGACATAAAAGCAATATTTTTTAAAGTATTAGTTTAAGTTCCACTTCATAATTTATCTTAATCGAATACTTGAATTATACTCTACATTTCGGATCCTCAGACGTTTAGACTGATAGGTTATGAACAGCAAAAATAATCGACCTCTATTACATAACACCGATCATCTTGCACCACGACATACACTTGATTTACTATAAGGCTTAGGAGTTTTCACATCAAAACTAAAATATATTTCGGTGAATCGGTATAATAGCAGGTAAATTCACGTACATTCAAGATTTTATGTGAATTAGGCAGACATTTCATGAAAGATGACGGCCCGGTAACTAATCTTAAATATTTTACAGTTAATCATGAAAATACCTTGGTTGCGGCATTTGGTAGGCGCCTGGCTACGGAGCCAGCTAAACGAGCGGAGATCAGCGACATTTTTCACAAAACTTAATTTACGGCAGAACAAATTATTGGCCTCGTAGTTCTCCGCTCGCAACTCGTTGCGGTAGAACCGGAAATGACATGAATCGATAATCATCTGCAATTGTCTATGGAAAATAATACACTATTAGTCTATGAAAATATAAAGGCTGTTCTACACATTCTCCCACAAACCCACAAACATCAAACGAAAACCATTGACGAAAACGCTTTGTATTTGTGAGACTTACCCAGCTACATTTATGTGTCCTACCACTTTAGAAAGATGCAACACAAGCGTGTACGGGTAAATACTAATCAATACCCATGCTCCCTTGCGTAAGGTATGAAGAGTATTTGCCATTGCATTCATGCACAGACTTTGAATGTGTGGTATGCTTTTTGTGTATTCGTGATAAATCGCGTGTGTACTACACAACCAGCACAAAAAAACAAATTATAACATTATGCTGAAAATAATACGTTTTAACACAATTATCTTTAGTTTTATTTTCTATTATGAGTTTTATTCAATTATCTTAATGCATTTGATATTGCTTGAATCTTCATACAAAAATAAAATTGGTTACACTGGTTGTACCATTGATAGATTGATTGAATGGCCGTTAGAGATTGCTTTTACGATACGATATCGGTCATTCATTATTTGTTTCGTCGCGCGCGTTACGTTTACTTTGTGCCTAGAAATTAAATAATACTTCCAGATACTCCGTATTTGAGTGCATTGTGTGGGTGTTCATGGTTAACCAACTATTACGACAGGACGTTCTACTGCAAAAGTTCGGTTGCTGTATTACCATTATTTACGACATTCATTATTGGCTTCGTTCTCTGCCTGTCCTGACCAGGAAAAAAAATATTTAAAAAAAAAATTACCTATGACTGTGCCTGTGACAGCTGTCTGTCAGGTCAGTCCCATTGTAAATAATCGGTAAATAAATATGAAATCAGATGTTCGAAAATGTAATATTTATTCAAATGTTATTGTCATCGTAAAACTGGAAGATCTCATTATATTCTCGAGGTAATGGCTATATTCGAGAAAACATTTAGCAATAAATCGCTTTTTGATGATACTGAAAAGTTGATATGTGTTATTGAAAATGCTCGGAATACTAATAAACACACGGTAAGTGTTATAATAAATTTGAAACCAAGCAAATACCAAGTCAGCTTATAACCAAATGTTATTCTACATTCATAGGAGTACGTATTACGAGTACAAAGAGGTCCTAGCAAGGAAAACAAATGGAGCGTTTCCCGTCGGTATCGTGATTTCGCGGCCTTGCACACTAGTCTTCAACAGGCAAACATTGAGCTGCCATTACCACCCAAAAAATTAATTGGAAATATGCAACCACATTTTATTGCAGAAAGACAAATCGCTCTTCAGGTATGTCATTGTACAGACCTTGAGTAATATACATAAAGTGTTAATTGCATGTCTTAATACTATTTATTAATATTTACAGAGATATATAGATGAGGTACTGAAACATAGGATATTGGAGCTATCATTACCTGTAAGAATATTCTTAGACCCTAACAATTATTCTACAGCTATTGCAGGTAGTTTAAGCCTTAATCTCTTTTTAATAAGTATTATAGCTTTGTTGTAAGCAACTTAATAAGCTATGTTACGCATTAATTAAATAAGTTACATTGAGTATATTAAAATTCCAGAGCAGGCATTACAAACAGTTTCCATAGCATTGAGAGGCGATGGAAGATTTGAAATGAAAGAGCCCTTAACAAACATAGGATGGAGGATACGAAAACATCACTTTTTAGTAAGAATCACAATCAATATTATGTACTAAAACTCAAAGATTAAGCTATATATTGCATTAATTTATTAAAATAATATGTTTATATCCAGTCAAGACTTACAAAATGATTTATATATTGAAATGCTTTGTATTATTGTTCGCTATAGGTGTGTTGTTGCTACTTACAAATATCTATTGAGAAGTAAACTAGCATATTACACCTACCTAGCTCATGACCCTGCGCCAATTTATTAACCAAAACATTTGAAACTGCTGTATAATGTTACTTTATAAGGGTGAAATAATTTTTCAGTATAGTAATTTTCAGGTTATTCAAATCAAGGAAACTTTTGCAAAATCAAACCTCTGCTCTTATTATATAATAGTTGAATAAACCTATAAGCGGCCCTATGTTTTTGGTTTAAACTCATTGTTATTATTTGTTTCTATTCAGGTTAAAGATACTAATAGTGGAGCAAACTGCATATTATCGTGGCAGAATTATGGACTGGATCGCTACTTAAATGATAAAGACCTCCAACTGACATTAAAGAGTTTACAAAGTTTATCAGTAAGTCAATTACCCCTCTTTGTGATTTCATTATTTTTGAACAAAAGCTGATATTTTTGAGCAAAAAAACAAAGAAACTTATCATAATAATACACTTATTTATATATTTTTAAAATTACAAAAGTAGTTTCTAACAGAACTTGTGTTATGGATACTGGAAATAAAGGTACATACATACTTCATGCATGTTAGAAATAAACATAAATAACCACTCAAGACTCAACAGCTAATATCTGTTTTTATCTCAAAAATATCGGAAAAATATCTCAAAAATATTGGATTCGAAAATCTGGCTTTGGTTGCAATTTTATTACCACTACTGCTTTATTTATTTTTTTCTTTGAAAGTCAATATTCATAAAATAAAAGAGTATTAATGTATGTGATTGTTTATTCAATTATTTATGAAATATTAATGTATGTGATTGTTTAGCAACTAATGCATAAATGTTCTAAATAAACACTTATTACAGACTCAGAATCAGAATTCCATTTTTTCTAGCTGAATCCAATTTTGTTTGGTGTCTGTTAACATATTAACATAGTGTTTTTTATACAAATAACACAGAATTCTGGATGAAAGGTGCTTTTGGGGTATATTAGTAGATTTAAAAGAAGCCCATATTTTGATTTTTAACTAATTTCAATCCTATTAAGAGTATTGCGTTTTAGCTTACTGTTATACATAATAAATGTAAATCCATAAATGGCTGTTAGAGCTGTGGATTTTGTAAAAATAAATAGTTTTTGTACATTCAAGTAAGGACAATAGTATAACTTTATAACAATATATTACCCTTTTATATTCAATATTACAAATATGGGCAATATTTTAATTATTGAGTTTTTAACCTATTGAGCTAAGTTTTACTACATATGGCAAAAAAATGACTTACATGATCTAAATAAATAATCAATGAATGCAGAGCATTAAAAAAACCGACTTCACGTCAAAACTTTGGCTGAGTTGAGAATGACATCAACATTCTCCAAAATCATACACATTTTTTCAAAAGTTTGAAGTTTTCAATGAAGTACTCAACCAATTTCGATGAATTTATATATAGGACCAACTATTTAGTATCCTCTATCATATGAAACAACATTTTCAAAATAGATTCATAATTGTCCGAAATATCGTGTAACAAATACATAAATAAAAAACATACAGACAAATTGAGAACCTCCTCCTTTTTTGGAAGTTGGTTGAAAATGATCATTTTCTTATTTTTCTTCAACAAATTAATCTCGAATCACTTTTGTTTTAGCATCCACATATAGACCAAATATTAGCTGCACATAATTTAGAAACGGGTGCTTACATAGTCAGAGCAATACATGAAAGTGGCAGCCTAAGAGATTTATTATATGGAACCGAGTATACAAAATCCTATCTTAGTAAATATGGCAACCCTAAAGTAAGGAAAAATCTGACTTTGGGACAAATATCACATTATGGCCGTCAAATATTGCAAGCATTAGAATTTTTACATGAGAATGGCATGTTTCATGGTAAGAAACTTGAGAATACCTAAAAAATTTTTTGATTTGTAGTCACCGGCCAATTTTTTTTTCTACATAATAAGTACCATTAATAGAAACGATTTTTGCAAAACAAAAGTATTTTTTTTTACAAGAACACTTTATTTATCCGCTCACATATTAACCAAGGCATTGCCACTCTAAATTACCATTGCAATAAAGATGCCTACGTGCTACTACACACATTTTGTAGTACTAATTCGTAGTATCGTCAAGGAAATGCCGCGACGTAGTAGCTATGTTCATCATCAGTGACTTTTTTTTTAAGTTTGTGGTTCCATATTTCTACTTTTTTGTACTAAGCGACACTAAAATAAATATGCAGGTACGTTTATATCGTATCAAAGAAACTAACATTTAAATTTGGCTGGTGACGAAAAATCAACCCTGTATATCAATATGAATAAGTTATAATTTATAGTCATCTTCTAGCTCATTTAGGGTGTTCAAAATAGTACTGTGGAGAAAAATCTCTCAGATAAGGCTAGTCTTCACCATTCGTCTACAAAAACTCCGTTTTTTATTTGAACTTAAAGTTATTTCATAAAAAAATTTAAAAGAAAACGCGGGCGCCTTTTTTAGAATGAATGGAGAAGTCTAGCATGGAGATATTTTTCTCCAAAGTACTTTTTTGAATACATTGTATAATCCAGTTATCTATTTGTTAGACCGAAATAAAAAGGTTTTATCTACTTGTGTGACATATGTACTTGCTGAGTAACAGTTAAACGAAAAAACTACGTACAGGTAAAAAGTACAAGTTTAGTTTTTACTCACTGGCAATTTTTTTTTACACGATAAGTATCATTTATAGAAAAGATTTTTGCAAAAAAAAAATATGTTGTTGGTACAAGGAAATTAATATATTCGCTAACATATTAAACAAAGTATTGACACTCTTATAGTGCAGCCGGTAGGAGTTTGCGTTCCTGACAGCTGTCAAAATCATAGCTTTTTTACCCCTTCGTATTGGAAATAAACTTTATTCAGTTGACATAAGGAGCTGTCAGGAACGCATTCCCGCAACGGCCGCACTCTAATTATAATACCACTAAGAATAAAGAGGATGTCATAGTATTATCAAACGTAATCTTTGAAATGCATTTGAATTGTTTTGTAGTCATCGGCAAAATTTTTTTTACACAATAGGTATCGTTTATAGAAACGATTTTTGCAAAAAAAAGTATTTTTTTTTTAAGAAATAAATATATCCGCTAACATATTAAGCAAACCATGGTCACTCTAATTACTATTAAAATAAAGACAACTACGCGCTACTACAAAACATATTGTAGTACTACGTCATAGTATTATCAATGAAATGCCGCTTCGTAGTAGGTATGTTCATCAACAGCGACTATTTTTTTTAAAGTTTGTGTTTCCATATTTCTACTTTTTTGTACTGACCGACGTTAAAATAAATATGCAGGTACGTTTATATCGTATCAAAGAAACTAACATTTAAATTTGGCTGGTGACTACAAATCAACCCTTTAGTTATTATCTTAATTTTTAACTTGATTCAAGTTTTTTAAATGCAGGTCATGTCCACCCTGGCAACATAGCTATTGTAGACCACAGAGCAGTTTTGATGGATGTTGAGAATTTTGTAATTGGAGTTCCAAGCTTGCACCGGCGTTTTCTTCAAGAACTGAAACGATCCGACTTGAAAACACTGGATATATACTGCTTTGGAAGGACATTGTATGAAATGGCATTTGCAGAACCATTAGATGTGCATTTTTGTGATTATTTTCCATTTGAAACACCAGGAAATTTGGGTTAGTTCATAATTTGTAAGTGTAATCATTAAGAACTTAACAATGTGATACTTTACCTTTTTCAGAGTCATTTTTTTTGTTATACTAGTCAACAATGGATAAAAAATAGTTGCAATTGAGTTTAAATAAGTACATAAGAAATTTAAAAAATATATTTTGTTGGAATAGAAAACAGTTGCGAAAATCATAACTCCAACTTATGCTTTGTTATATTTGCGCTGATATTCCCCTTAGCCGGATATTAGATAAAAGATATCACGTATTGATTAATCCCACGTAAATTGTCAGTGCTATAGTAGTTTATATGATACTTTATATTTGTGGGAGTTTTTAAGACCAATACAGTTTAAAAAGGATTTACCTACTAATCAATACATTACAATAGATCCCTTATGGGGTAGGCAGAACACCAGAGGTTATAAAACCATCCGATGTCACGTTTTTCAAATCTGGAGGCAATACAATGGTGGAGTGTGGACTATTGGAGTGACAGGGGGTCAGCCTATCGCCCACAAAAAAAAAAACCTCCAATAAAACATCTGTTGCCAATAAAAGATCAATATTTTAGTAAATTTATGTAAAACTTAAATGGGTTATTATGCTCCTCAACTTTCTTAAATAAAACCCTATGAGGCTGAATTAGCAAACACGAATTCAAATAAATTCCATGTTCTAACCAACAAGGATAAACTTTTTTTTTATATTTTGATGATAGGACTTTTGTCTTCCATGATGGAAAGTGCGCATGAAGACTATGTATATTTTCATCCACGAGAAACCTATTCACTCGACACTTTAAAGTTCCAGGACTGATTAGGAATACTTATACAACATTAGTAAAACATGGAGTGCAAACTCCATGTCGTATATTCCTAATTTATTAACAGTTGTAGCCGCGCGCATTTTATCAGTGTTATTTTTCATCCTGTGGGATTTCTTGATAAATTATAACCTTCCAAAAGAGCTCAGCTATCAAATGCCAATTTTTTTATTCTGACTGATATGTACCTTGTTTTTGTGACAAGTGCGTTTAAATAAGAAAAAAACTCAAATATGTTTTAAGATTTAATTGAGTCACGTTTCCACTTTATATTATCTTCAGTGTCACCTCATTCTTTGAAAACCGTTATGCTTCCTAGGTATTGTTAAGGCTCCTCATTTTTTACCCGCTACCCCAACAACCCGCACGAATTGCGGATCCGTTACAAACTGTTTGTAAACTGAATAAACTAGGGATGTAACGATACATAATTTTGCCGATACGATACCGATTTTTATAGATAATGATCGGCGATTAATTAATTAATCAAATAATGCTTCCATGCTGAACTGGGAGCGAAAGAAAAACGTAGATGTGCCAGCAGCATCTCTTCCCGGGCATACTGTAAAAGTCAGTTAAGGGACAGAGGTTTTAAAGGCGTTTTTGTGGGCGATAGGCTGACCCCCTGTCACTACAATAGTCATTCTCCATCTTTATAATACCTCCTAATTTGTCAAACGTGACATTAGATGGTCTTGTAACGTCTGGTGTTCTGCCTACCCCATAAGGGATACAGGCGTGACGTTATGTATGTATGTATGCGTTCAAATAAACCCTTCACGTTGGTTGTTTTACCACACTCACCTAAGCTATTTATAACCGCAAGTTAGAGGTCGCGGCGATAACGCGCAACTGAAGCGACCGAAACGTGGGGGGATATTTGCGCATCGGTACCTGTAGCCCCTCGTCCCTGTTGTCCCCCTGAGAGACTCTTTTTTTGATTTCTGCGGAATCCCTTCCACTTTACCTCAGCGCTAGAGTTATATGCCGCGACTTTTAACTAAGCAGGGTTCAAGAAGATTGCTTAGCGAGTTGCGCCATCGGTGATTGAATTAAATAGATATTGCACAAAATGATAAATACCTACTTTACATATACACTTTATTGCCAGAATCAACAGGATACAAACATATTAAAATATTGTATATAGAAGGAAAACTGGATTCAAGACAATTTAGGCGGCCTTATCACTCATGAGCGATCTTTTCCAGGCAACCAATATTTACAAAAAAAAAGAACATACTAAAAATAATAATTTGGTAGGGTTTGCATTGCCATTATGATAATAAAATAAATAATACATATACAATATTAATGATAAAAACTTTAAATATAAACTTATATATAAATAGATACATATTTCTTAATACATATAAATAAATGACATAAGTACACAAATATATTTGGAGCGTAGTTAAATTTATGGAGAAGTAGTCTAAAAGTAATAATTCTTAACATTTTTCTTAAAGGAGTCTACAGATTTTGCATTGAGAAGTTAAAAAGGCAATGAGTTCCATAAGGATATGGCTTTTACCGTGAACGATTGCTGATCAAAATGGGTTTTATGACGTGGGGTTACTTACAAATAGTTGCTAGATGATCGCAAGTTACGTTCATGGTCTTGATGCCGAAATATAAATCTTTCCTTTAAATATGAAGGCAGGATAGGGTTGAACAGTATACCAAATAAAAGGGAGAGAGTGTGAGTAAAACATTGATTATTTACAGAATCGGTGCTGCGTTACTGTTTATCATCTACAACGTGTAAACACGGGGGTGTTAGTATATCTAACCTTTTGAAACATCCGCTGTTCGAAGTGGCCACTATCAACGGCGCTCCCACCACTAGAGTGCACTTCAAACTGCCTGCGAGCGTGAAGGAGGAATTGCAAAACGCTGTCACGGCCTCGGAAGAGCGGCTCAAATGTGATCAGAAATTGGTAAACGAAAGCTTTAATACGGTGACAAATAATTTTATAAGATAATTTACGTTCTTTTTTTTTTAATTTAATGTCGAAATAAGACCAGGGGGCCGAGTCTAACTTTGACGCACCATTGGTTTTACGCACCGATGATGGTAGACCATCGGGGCCATCGAGTGCATTTCGTTGGCAGTCTGTAACGCAACCAATGGTAAACCAGTGGTTCGAGGAACCAATGGGGCTTCGAGCCATTGGTATTGTGGGTTCATTCAGTGACTCATTACTTCATTCGCCTGTCTTTTTAAGAACTCGTCAATCATTCATAAATATTGACACAAAATTTATTTGTTAATTGTTTAAATCTTGCTTAAGTATTGTAAAGCAATATGTTTTTAATGCTTAACCATTAAAACAATGATAATTTATTTTTTACCGATAATTTTACGTGTTTGTCTACTAAAAGTTTGAAAAATAACATGTCAAGTACACTTCAGTTAGATTGACAAAGACGTTTGACTACCTGCTAACTTTAAAAATTCCCTCCACTTTCAGTTGTTGTGATAATTTCAAGTTTTTAACTATGATTTTGGCGCAACAAATCGACGTCCTCCTGGACTTCCTAGAGCAGCATCCAGAGCTGGCACTAGAGCACGTGAACCGCTCAGCGGAGGCACGAAGCCTTAGCACTAGGCTGTGTTACACTCAATGAACCATTAAACAACAAATAAAAAGTCACGCACCAACAAAACTGGTTCCTATCACGTGACCGAACATGTGTCAGAAATCCTTACAGACTACCAATATTTAGCACCGAACCAATGGCACGCCGATTGTTCGCGCTTACAGACTACGCAATTTAGGCAAAAGACCAGTGGTCACCAGTGGTGCGTATGACGTACGTGTGTGCGTTACAGACTGCCAAAATTGAACCATCGGTTCGGCGATTGGCCATTTTCGAACCGATGATGGCTTGTTTTAAAAGTTACAGACTTGGGGCCCAGTTTGTTGACGGGCTGGTGTAATGGTAACATATATTGCCTTCCACGCCAGAGGTCCTGGGTTCGAATCCCGGCGGCTGTGGATATTTGTGTGATATAAGTCGTGAATTCATGGATGTTTATATGTTTATTTAAGTATATATTCTAATAAAAAATATGAAGTTATACAATATGTAAGTATGTTCATACGCCAAAAAAGTTAACAAGTCACCGAGCATACATATCTAGGCTTAGTGATTGAAAACAGGCTATGTTGGGCAAAACACATTGATAAAACCTGCTCCAGGTTGCGTGTTATCATGACCAAATTCTACATTATTAAGAAACGTATTCCACTTGACGTCCTGATAACAATGTATAAGACTCCGGTGGAAAGTATAATCTCATACGGCTCAAGTAGTGGACCAACTTTCAAGACGTATCTTAATGAAATTTATAGTTTTTAACATAGGCTCCTTAAATTAATTGTACATCAAAAAATAAAAAATAAATACAGAGATGATCCAGTAGAACTCTTCAAGTTCTGTGGTATAATACCCGTACACAAAAAAGGAGAATACAGCTTGCTACTCGAACATTATTCCAAATAACCACTACATACTATGTTGCAAATACCTAAAGTCTATAGTGTTTGACCCGTCAGCTTGGTTTTTTAACGATAATATTGTAAGATAAACTATAATACAATATTTTTAAACACTGAAATCTTTTCCAAGACATTATAAGACGGCCTCAATGGCACAATTGGATTTAGGTCCCAAGTGTGTCTCTTTATAGGGTGTCCCGCCAGCCCTATATAATATCTTCACGAAGGTATTCTAATACCCATAAGGATTACAGAAAAAATATAAAAAAAAAAGAAAAATTCAAATTTATTTTTAAATTTTTGTATGAAAGCAATAAATATCGACTTTTTCTTTAAAACAAAAATTTAAAAATAAATTTCGTTTTTTTTTGTAATCCTTATGGGTACCTACTAGAATACTTCCGTGAAAGTATTATATAGGGTTGGCGGGACACCCTGTATAAAGAGAACGTAGTTTGTGCGTTTAATTCTGCTGAGTGATTTCAATTATACAAGTTCTATAACCGTGGTTGTCTAGAAGAAATCGCTTGCTGACTATAAGACCGTCAATCGTGTAATATCTTTTTTTAGGATCTATTTTTTTATATGATATGCAATGAAGTGTAGATAAATAAATAAAAATGCATTAACCTTACTTTAAAGCTGAATTATAAAACTGAATTATAATCTACTATTAGTCAAAAAGTCAAGAGTCAAAATAATCTTTATTTCGTAAGTATTTAAATACATTTGAAATAAGTCAAACAATTTACAAATTGAACTGAATCTACCACCACTTCGGAAAGTCGATCTGTTGAGAAGAAGTGGCAAGAAACTCAACAGCAATCATCTTTTAAAAATAAGAAAAAAAAATACACAATAACAATTTGGGCATTTTCACTTTCGGTTGCAGCGTGACGTATATGGAAGTGACGAAATAAAAAATCGTTTATTATGTCTTAAATAGATAGTAACGTAGAAGATATATGTAGGATTCATAATATATATATATGTCGGCATAAATATTTTAAAGTATTGAACAAAACTGTTTTTTTTGTGGAAAGTATGAAACCCACTGCTCCGTTACGTCACGAAATGTTTTAGGCTATAAATTGATAAGGCGAGTTTAAAGTAGGCAAAGAATTTATTATAAAAGAATGCAAACTTAAACATTATTTTAAAATAATAATCAAATGAAAGAAAACCATTTTAAGTACGAAAATATTACGTGCAATTGTTCCATAACGTCACTTTTCGATTCAAACCACTTCTTGTTTTTCTGTACGCTATTTATACGTCAAACTTTACACAAGCAATTACAATTTTTAAATATAAAGAATTAAAAGCAAATCCAGATAGAATAGAAACATTTAAAGTACCTGGAATACTCAAGCAATCACGTTAAATTTTCACTCCCTAAAATATTGGGACAGTGACGTTAATGGAATCTTATGTTACGTTAGTGGAAAGGTAAGGCACGTTCTACATAGTGGTCAAAATGTATAGGTATCGGAGTCTCACTAACAGTCTTAAAATATGATATTATAATGATAATGAGATGACGAATAACATGATAAATTATCAACAATTTAATGCTTCTTTGTGGGAAACTAATGTCGTCTGTGACGAGCTTAAACAGTCTTCTATACTAAAACAGTTTTACCTAAAATTATGTTATACATCTACACAAAGTAACAATATTAGGTTTCCTTTGGATACATCACATTATCAAAGAGATGTAAGCTACTTAGCTAATCAGTCTGAATCTTTTATCATGAGCTTAATAATTACACTTATTTCTTAAATCTAGTATAAAAATAACAAAATGAGATTTCCATAAGGCACTTATATCACTTTATAACACCAAATAACAAAATTAGGTTTCTTTGAGCTATCTAATCAGTCTGAATCATCTGTAACGTTAAATATATATATATATATATTTTATATCTAGGCAATGAGATCTTACAACATTTAAAAATAAAAAACAATAATAAATTGAGATTAACTAGCAATTGTAGATGAGAGCATTCGTTTTGTGAATTTAGAAAGCTAACATTTGTTGTGTAACAGTGACATTCATTATTTAAGCTAAAAGTTTTATGATCATATATCCGTTAGTTATATATATAACATCCTTTAGGATTTTTTTAACTAAGCATCTAAACAAACAGAGCAAATGTAGTCATTTGTTTCATATGACCCACTGCACACATTACAAACAAAGATCTTGCAAATCATACATTTCGTTCGCGAGTATAGTGAACTGTGCATATTGCAAACATAGCACAGGAATGTGTTGGAATTGGATGATTGAGTTGAACTTTGAGTAGTAGCTGTAAGTTTTGATAAGTTTTTAACGTTCTTAATCGGTAGTGGTTTTAAGATTTTAGAAGGCGAAGGTGATGCTGGTTGAAACACTTCGTCTTGTAATTTCGTATTTTGAACCGAGGTTTGAGTAAATGGGGAAGAGCTTATTGTGGAACTACTACGAATAACAACGTTACTTAAGATTTTAATTGGTGGTTCTGACACAGGTTTTAGAATTTTAAACTTTTTATCAGCAGAATGTTTAACATTTTCAACTTTCACTGGTTTTAGAATTTTGACTTTTTTGGCAGGAGATGGCTTTAAATTTTCCGCTTTTTTAGGAGAAAGAATGTCTTCAACATTAATTTTAGGCGATGGTGGTTCAAACTGTGTGATTGATAGTAGTTGTGTCTTTTGGTCTTGAGTTTGTGGAGAGATGGCAATTGTGGCATCGTTAGGGTAAGCAAGAGTGTTTTTTAGAGGCATTGAAGTTTCGACATTGCTAGCAAGAGATGATTTTAGAATTTTTACTTTTTTAGCAGGAGATGGACTGATTTTAGATGAAGCGATAGGTGATGATGGTTTTGACTGTTTATTTGGCTGAAAGTCTGTCTTTTGTTCCGAGCCTTGAATTACTGGAGAAGAACTATTCATGGTATCACTAATACTAACGATTGGCGCAATAGAACAAAAAGGTGGAGCCAATTTGATTTCCATTAAATCATCAATCTCACTCGAAAGAATACAGTCATCAGAGAATAGAGGTATTGACACATCAACTTGAGACAAAAAGGGATCATTTTGTGTTTCTAACTGGACGTTCGTTCGTTCGTTAGGCAAAGCAAGTTGTGATGTAAATGTGACAGTTTCTAAAGGTCTTGAATCATCATTATCACAGGTAGCGAAAGGTATTACGTGAAATTCTCTGTTTTCATGTATTTCCATTTTTGTATTTTGGGCAAAGTTGATATCAACCGGCAAATCTTGTACGTTTGGTGAAGGGTCGGGAACAAGTTTTTGTATTTTGGGATTGTAGCAATGGCACAAGCCACGCTCTTCGCCACAAAAGCAACCAAGTTGTCTGTGTTTTATTTTGTGTGGTCCGGCAGTAATTATCTGGTGAATTTGCATGGTGCCAGGCACAGCCAGAATGTTGTTTGGCAACAACGTTGACATATTTTCGATTTCTTCATTAGTAATCAAAAAACATGCAGATTTTATGCGACCTTTCAAATTTTTAAGAGCGTCGGCTGCATTGGTTATATCATTGCCATATCGGACTCTTTGGTCAAGCAATCTCTTAACTGCACCCCCAATGCCATCGGCCACACTCTTTCCATGGCCGGCTTCGGAGTACGACCAAGTAGAATATGACAACTTGAGTTTCGGTGTAAACAGACTCAGTAGATAGAAATTTTTCCTCTGGCGGTATTGACTACAAGGTCCATCCGAATAAAAATGAACAACACTGACATTTGGGTTGATGCGCTTCGCTAATTTTAAAACGGGAATTAGGTGCGCCCAAACCGCATGAGGTTCATGGCAATTGTTGTCAGATATTGTGACAAACGACTGGCTTTTGTCTTTGGTGTAGATAACTCCGCAGTGCAAAGTTATAGCTTGCTTTGAGGCTCCGAAGTGCATGGATTGTACTTCTTCTCCTAGCTTGCACTCAAAATTTTCAGAAAAGTCGACCAATATAAGCACTTCGTTGTCTTGTAAATTATTAACGCATAACTGATATTGCTGTTGCTGTCTTTTCCAATTGTAGTAATGAGTTTTGAATAATGGGATTTCCTTCTGAAGTTCTGAAATAAGATCGGCAACCTTACCTCGGTGTACTTGTTTTACAGTTTTTTTTGTCGTAACTTGCTTTTGTGCCCTTTCGTAAGTGTGGTCGACTCTACTCCATCTATACCACGTGATGTCGTCGTTTAATTTTTCTCTATTTACAGCTACAGCTGGTGTCCTGCATTTGTTACATTTGTTATACATGCATTCATAAGACTTGATGTCACAAGACGTCGCTATAAGCAATTCCTTGATATCTTTGAATTGTATGACCGAATAGCGTCTCAGTGCATTGAAGATGAATTCAAAATTGCTGTGTTTAATGCATAGACATGTGTTTCGCGACGCAGCTGTGGGTGAAAGGACGTAAAAAGGTTTGTATTTAAAAAAAGTTGTAAAACCGTAATTTCCGCCTTGTTTTTTGTAATTCTTGTACAGGTTCTGAAGAGTATCCACCAGGTATCTTCTCTGTTTCTTCTGTTTCTTCATGGTTTTACATTCTTTTTTCCCTGCGGTAATTCGACTTACATCATCTCTTAAATAGAATTTCTCTACTTCTGATTTGGCTTTTTGGTCGCATCTCTTGCCCTTACTACTGAACCGAATGCTCGATTTCAGACCCAACGTTTTGTAACCTGTTCCATGTTTTTTGGCGATTTCTTTAATGATGCGTTTTACTTTTTGTTGTTTAATAGCACTATATGCATCACGTGCAGTAACTTCTAAAACTTCATTTCGAGCTAGTAATTTAAGCTTCTCATCTTTAAGCAAATTAACTTCAGTTTTGTGACTATTTCCGAGTCTTTGTATTCTTTTTCGTAAAGATGCAATAGTCCTTTCAAGTTTTTGTATTTTATGTATAGCCTTATTGTATGCCTTACAAACTCTTCTGTGTTTAATTTTTAAGTTGCGTGATTTTTTGTCTACTTTTGGTGCATCATTTGAGGTAGATGGCTGTGCTAGCTGAGCATTTAACTTATTCTGTTTTTGTCTCCGTTTTTGTCGTCTCCATAGCTCTCTTGTTTTCTTTTGTTGCTCTTCAGTCATTTCTGTTATCTTTTTTGTATGTTTTTTAAGCCTTTCTAATGACTTCTTTTTCTGCGCTTCATATTTTTCCTTATTTTGTTTTACTTTTTCTCGGTACCGTTTCGCCCGTTCTGCTGGCGTGAGAGCCATAGTGTCCTAAAACAAAAATATATATTATGTATACGTAAACAAGAAAATCAAACAAGCTGAATTCATTAAAAAGAAAAAAACCCGACTGCTTTTTTATGTCAAAGTTGTGTTTTTTGCGTTTTTAATCCGCTATTTTGGATTTTTGAGATTTTGGTATAGTCAGTGTCACTCGCGCTGCTGAGACAAATCTAACGATACCCCACATGTTAACATCCAACAAGTCCTTTAGGCTGTAGCCCGTGAAAAAGAATTTATAGTCCACATACATACATACATACATACACTATATTGAGATCACTAAGAAATCCCTCAATATTTATGTCCCTGTCCAGAACATAATTTATGTGTCATATAAATAATCAAATTATTAATTTAATACGAAATCCATGTATGTGAACTATGCCTTACAATTCCAATACGTCACTTTTTGTTATCCGCATATAAGTGACGTGACGTTGTGGATGTGACGAAATAGTCCACATTATTTTGAAAAATGATTTAAATATATAAATCATGCAAATAGACAGTCAGCCTGCACAGTTTTGCATGCTGTATAGTGCAACATCGTAATAAAATATTGTATTACATGCATTAAGCACTACTTACTTTGAAGAACTGCGTAAATGCGTGGAATGTAGATTTTGACCCCGACGAAACACTAGCACTCTTCACCACATATTTTTGACACTGAACGCGCTAGAACAAAATGGCGGCTTGACTAGATCATATAAATGTTGCCATTATTATAAAACAACAATGTTTTGGTAGAAATCATAGAAGAAGTTGCAAAAATAGCCCGTGACGTTATTAAGGAATTCCACTTCATGCTATTTCGTGGGACAACGTATTTAAGTAATTTATTCTATTTTATAGCCTATTTTATGATGTTTAAGGTTCAGAATTGAATTTTTAAGCGTATAATCCTCCAAAAAAATGCTACCAACTTAGCCTATAAAATCGAAAATATTTTGAAACTCGCGCTGAAACTTTAAAAATATGGTTGGGACATAAAAAAAAAGCCAATCTTTAACACGAAAAACTGCATTTATTAATTGATTTTAAGATCAGAAACGATTAATTTTACTGAACAGTTAGAAAATTATACAAATTATCAGAAATATCTGATAATTAGTGCACAGGTTTAATAGTTTTACAACAACAGTTGATCAAAGTCATGGGACAGCTAGATTTTTGTCTTTGCAACCGAAAGTGAAAATGCCCATTTACAGCCAGGGAATCCCATCTTCTTGCATCCGGATATCTTATAGATATAAGGATAAGTGTTATGTGAAAAGGTTTACTTTCACATAATACTTATCCTTATATCTATCGAAGGGTTATTCTTTAATATTTTGGATTTTCATTGTAAAAGCTTACACATTGTCCCATGAACATGAACGGGTTGTTGATCTTCTGTAGTCTACTATTATATTTATACATGAGGCAATCAGGTACTAGGCAGAAACGTAGACATTGATATAGAGCTAAAGATAGAAGTAGAGATAGACGTAGCGATAGAGGTTATGTTTAAAAAGCCATCTACTTCATATACCTATTTATTATTGTTAAAGTTGAGGAGCACAAGGCGTGAGGAGCGCATCAAAGAAATACTCAGCTCGGAAGAGGAACTAAAGAAGCAAAAGAAAAGAACGGTAATCCTTTTTTTTTCACTTTTTTATCACTTTTAGACAGATGCTTTGTTGATACTTGATAATTACTCTTGGCTTAGTTTTTTAACGATAATATTGTAAGATAAACTATAATACAATATTTTTAAACACTGAAATCTTTTCCAAGACATTATAAGACGGCCTCAATGGCACAATTGGTTGAAATTTCTACTGCCGATGCGGGTTTCCCAAGTGTGTCTCCTTACAGGGTGGCCCGCAAGCCCTATATGATATCTTCACGAAGGTATTCCAATACCCATAAGGATTACAGAAAAATATAAAAAAAAGAAAAAATCTAAAATTATTTTTCGGAAAATATAGAACTTTTTATTTTGTATGAAAAATCTTATTCTTTGAGTGAACTTGGTATAAAGGTTCTTTCAATGGGTATCTGATTTTAAGTAGTAAGGTAGTTTAGCGCGCACGAAATTGCGGGAGAAACCTCGTGTTTAAATAAAGAACTCTGTGTATGTTTTGCAGAAGAAACGCGACAGTCTGTACAAGTCCACTTCATCGTTGGCGGAAACCGTGCGCTCGCACAGCATTAGTGCTGGATCGTCACCCACGCCGCAGGCCATGTGTACGTATTTATACATAACTTCACGCCTGTATCCCTTATGGGGTAAGCAGAACACCAGAGGCTAGAAAACCATCTGACGTCACGTTTGACAAATTTATTGGTATTATAATGGTGGAGAGTGACTATTGCAGTGAGGGGTCAGCCTATCGCCCGCAAAAACGCCAATAAAATCTCTGTCCCTTAACTGACTTTTACAGTATGTCTGGGAAGAGAAGCAGCTGGCACATTCTATGTTTTTTACTTCGCTCTCAGTACAGCATGTAGTGTATGTATTCATGTGATAAAAGTTTACATATTATATACGTTTTCTGTGTTATTGTGTGTATAAAGTATGTACAAATTCAACGAGCAAAAACAATGGTCATACTTGAAAAAAAAAATGATTACTATGTTCGATTATAATAACGATTTTAATTCTTCTGTAAAAATTTGAGTACCGATTGAAATAGTATATCGCCGATGAATATGCAATAAATAGTAACTACAAAAACGCAACTTTTCAGGAGGCGAAAAAAACGTACCACGTCCGTTTCAAAGGTTTTCTCTTATATATTATTCTTTAAAATGTTCATTTAAGTCAACTACCGTAGAACGACATTAACATTTTTATTAAATTATTACTGGTTTTTAAATAAATTGCAGATAGAAGGTATTGTTTCCTCGAATGAAATATAATGTTGGAATTTGAAGATATTCGGTATTGCTAGTGCAGATAGAAGAAATTGCTTCTAAATTTACACAAAAATATTAAAATACCAGGAAGATAACACAAATGCTGCTTGTATTTTAATGTCATTTTACTAAAATTTTATTCAAAAAATAAGGGGTATACTTACAAAAATAGTGAAGTAGAAATAAAAGATAAATATTTAAATAAAATCACTTAAATGAGCAGTTATTTGCACTGTGTAACAGTATCGCAAAGTAAATTTTCGTTATTTATCTTAATTATAAAATCAAGAGAATAAAAACACCAACGGTGCTTTTGAAAAATAAAATTAAACATCCAAAAATACAAAAGTAAAACTTAGATTACGTAAAAATTAACAACCTTTTTTAACTCTTTAGGTAGTTAGTAAATTAGATCAAAAAAGTAAATCAACTTGCAGTAGACATTTCGTTATGAAAGACCTTATTATAATCAAAATGGCACATTAATCGCTTAAAAGTACACGCAACAAGGAAAAACAATAATCAAGTCAAAATTTAGACAAAGAAAAACTCGGATCAGTTATATGAAATATTGATCAAGATAGGAATACTTATTCAAAAGGCGAAGAATCATAATAGGGATGACAATCACTAGGAATAACTGCTTTTAGTTGTTGTAAATGGTTAAATTTAGTGGCTTTTATTGGTAGTCTGGAATGTAATCGATTATATCGGACCAAAAATATGAATGACGAAGTAATCATACTTCGTCATTCATATTTTTGGTCCGCTGTGGTAAAGGCATCTTGATCGAAATTTTATTTTATTTCAATTGTAATATTTTCATATTTTATAGCCCTAATATCAACGACATGTGGATCTCCAACCTTACGACCTGGTCTAATACTTCTGGTCTAATACGCTGATCTATCCCTTGAAACCAAAGGTCACCCATGGTTAAGTGCTGAATGCGTTTCCGCTGAAAAGTGTAAGCGAGAAGCGTAGAAAGCCTGGGCAACCGCTCGCAGAAGCAAAGCCGTGGATTCGCATGAACACAAGAAAAGGTTCAATGCTGCCGCCAAGTCCTGCAAAAAGGTGATTAAAAGAGCTCGTTTTGCCCACATAGGCTGTATCGGAGACAGAATAGCCTCATACCCCTCGGGAAGTAAAGCTTTCTGTTCCCTCGCCAAGTCGGTCGAAACGAACTTTTGTCGCCCGTCGCTGCCACCTCTGCGGAAACCTAACGGTTCTCCGGCCCACACCGCTAAAGAAAAGGCGGATTTATTTGCCAGTATCTTTGCGGAACATTTTCGTCTAGATAGCCAAGGAAAAATCCCACCCCAATTACCTCAGTTTGGTCCTACAATGGGTACCGTTCATATTCGCCAAAAGAAGGTTCTTAAATGCTTGCTGCACCTAGACGAGAATAAGGCTAGCGATCCAGATGGTATTCCTGCTGTGGTCCTAATACACTGCGCACCTGAGTTGTCTCCCGTTTTGACGCGTCTCTATAGACTTTCTTTGGAATCTGGTAAAGTCCCTAAATCCTGGAAGCTGGCTAACGTACAACCAGTACCAAAGAAGGGAAGTCGTGCTGATCCTGTAAACTATCGACCAATTTCAATCACTTTTTTCTTGCTGCACATTAATGACCTCCTAACACCAGGCATTATTGGATATGCTGATGACAGCACTGTTGAGAGATATATATCCAAAGCGCGAACGAGCGCTCATGAAATCCAGGTTTTGAGAGAGTCTATGATTGAGCGCGTTGATTCGACCTTGCGGAATGTGTCCGATTGGGGCGAATCTAACCTGGTCAAATTCAACGCCTCCAAAACACAAGAGTGTCTATTCTCCGCAAAAAGAGCACCTTTACTTTTACGCCCACTTTCCAGAATGTATCTGTTACCATCACCGACCAACTAGGGCTTTTGGGCGTCACTATAACGTCCAAATTAAACTTCGGACAAAAAAATTGAGTCTATGGCTAAAACGGCTTCCAAAAAATTGGGTATCATCTCGAAGGTCCGGCGGTGCTTCAGTTCTGAACGGCTGCTCAACTTATACACATCAAAAGTGAGGTCGTTCATGGAGTACTGTAGTCACATTTGGGACGGTTCTGCCAAATACCAGCTCGAAACGCTGGACTCTGTTGACCGAAGAGCCCGTAAACTCATAAATAACAACCTTACAAATAAAAAATTGCAGACCCTGAAGCATCGTCGTAAGGTTGGTTGGTTGACAGTATTTTATCGGCTACATTTTGGTGAGTGCGCGAGTGCTCTTTTTGACCAAATTGAACCCACCCCTTTTTACCACCGGACTACCAGACGCAGACAGAACTTCTATCCCTATATAGTGGATTTACCAAGAAGTCCAACAAAACGCTTCGATAGTTCCTTTTTGGTACAGATTGCCAAGGTGTGGAACAATCTGCCTGCGTCTGTTTTTCCTGACCACTACAGTCCTGGAACTTGTGTTGAGTGGAAGCTAAGTAGCGGTCGTGTCATCGTCGTCATTTCGTATTTTGTATCCTCTCTTTCTCTCTCTCAGTAATGGCACCAAATCGAGAGGTCGCAAACAGTTAGTATGCCTGTTACAACGAACACGAGTGAACGTGATGAGTCGTAGATAGTATATATTGCCATCATAAAAGACGTAACAACACTTAGTATATATTGCAATTACTATTTTTCTTGGAAAATTAAAAAGAAATCGATCCAATACCTTTATCAACAATTGTATTATTATATTTAACAATGAATTATTCAATAAAACGAAAATGGCCAAAATGTCAGTTATTATGTATTGACTCTTCATCGGCGATATTTCATTACGAGTGCGGAAAGCCTGTCATTGCAAAGAGTTCCGACAAATGTCTACACGAGCCGAGGCGCAGCCGAAGGCGAGGTTTGACAGTCGGAACGAGTTGCAATGACGGTTCCGCACGTGTACTGAACGACTATTTTTAATACAGTTGCGAAAAAATTAAGCAATTTTATAAAATATACAAAATGGCGCCAGCCGTGAAAGATTATAAACAGAGATTTTTTTTGTTTACCCATTCTGGGTAGGCAAAGGGAACTATGCCCATACAGCCAAGTCTTTAGTAGATTTTTTGTATTGACATGAAATGAAAATGAATTTAATGAGATAAAATGAAATGAAACCGAACCTAACTCATTGCATCAAATCATTATATCTGATATTGAAACAAATTAGTAGCTTCTTTTCAGAAATATTTGCATGAATCGTAAAAACTTCTAAGAATTTTTTTTAGTAAAAACTTCGTGGTTGATTTTTTCTTTTTAATAGACATTATTTTGACAGTTGGGAAAGAGAACGCACGAGTGCGGAAAAGGTAAAGAAAAAGCACAAGTGTGTAATAGCCCACATCCCGAACGCTAAACGTCCCTGCAATACGTCACTTTTTGAGCAACTGTATTAAAAAAATCTTACTAATATTATAAATGTGAATGTTTGGATGTTTGTTCCTCAATTAACGCAAAACGGCCCAACTGATATGGATGAAATTTGGCATAGTGATAGAATACAACCTGGAATAGCACATAGGCTACTTTTTGTCCCGAAATTCCCGCAGGATTCAAAATTGCGCGGGTAAAACCGCGCGCAACAGCTAGTACCTCATATACGAAAAAAATGTGTGTCAATTTTGTGCTAAATTTAGAACTAGATGGCGCTGTGTGAATATAGAATTTAAAAATAAAATATTTAAACTTTTTATGTTATTAGGACAAAGTGGGCGACGCAGGCTTAACATCTAGTTAAATATTATTAAAAGTTACTTTTCTCATAACACATGTCTAATTTTAATTAGCGAATCACCTCTTGCAGGTAGCCCCTCCACACCAATCCCAACAACATTTGTTCTACGTCATGATCTAAATTGTTGCATTATTATTTTGTTTTATTTCCAGCGCCAGCGACGAGCGTAATGTCGTCCACTCCCGCGGCGTCTAGTCCCCAAGATGGCCGCTCCGCGCTACTCGACGCTATCTGCTCATTCGATAAAGGCAGGCTCGCTAGAATCAACTCTTCGTGAAGAAAATATCATATCAACTACCCACATTTACCAAAAGAGCTTATGGACTATGTAAACAAATTGATGTTTAATTTAATTCTTCAGTGGCAACTATATCGATACTAACTAGGCGATGGGCTCATTTTTTCAATGACACTATAACGTTATTTTATGCTGTTGTAATTCAGGCACTAAAAATATCGTAAATAAATATTAAGTTTCATTAAGTTTTAACCGTTTTTCGAGTTAGACATTAGGTTAGCGATTCGTCTTCACTTTTCATAAATTCCTAAAGTTTTGATTCCAATTAACATTTATTTACGCAATAGGCGTTAGGTCCATCTCGCATTTGACATGGTTCATGAAATCAAAATATTATTCTTTGCTATTGCACATGCTATTATTTCACATTTCCCAGCAATTATTTTAATTTTTTTAGAGGTATATTTTATTATATTTATTGTTATTAATTATTTTATACAGAGAGCAAATGATTAGTGTGCTCTTGTGATATTTCCGACAATTTTAAATTAATAAATATTTCATTTAATAATATTTTCGACGAATAAGCTACTAGACAAAGCAATAAATCAACTTGTTTACATAGTCCAAAAGTTCACCCGCATTGATATGCTACTGATACTTTTATTTCCGCACTTAGTCGTGTTGTAAAGAGCTGTAGTTTGGGATCTATATCCATTTAATATTCTTTAGCACTCGCGATGCAATAAGGATGAAATTTCCAGCTAAATTTCATGGTAGTTGCTACCCTAGCTATGTGTAAAGGGTGCAATAAATTGCTTGAAGATATTGCACCTTAAATAAGTCCCAAATATGCAGGGCTACTGGTTAAGTCGACCTGGATCCGTTAAAGGCTTGTAGTTCCCGTCTCTTCTAACTGATTTCACTATTAGTAGTTATTATTTTTACGTCCACTATCACCTATGAAACTAAGATTTTTTTCAATGAATTTAGATAAAAGCCTAGATTGTTATAGCTTGTGTGGTAGCAAAACGTAATGTTTTTTAGCACATCTGCCGAACGTCTGCCATAATAACTTTTTTAGATTTTAGATATTCTTAAAAGAATAGTAAAGTGTAAAAAAAATTTTTGATTATTTGAACTTTCAATCGTTTAATACTATTTATTTAGTAATCTTACGTAGAATTTTTTTATTCAGATCATAGGTCATCTTAATCTGCATGTAAAAAAATAAATAATAATAATAAATGAAAAAGTGCACCAGTTTCAAAATATTAACTTTAATGGCCAAAAATCGGCAATTTTTATAAAAGAAAATAAAAAAGTAGATAATCTCGAAAACGGTTAGTTTTGGGGTTGGATGTGTGATAGTGAAATCAGTTAGAAAAGACGGGTACTACAGGCCCTTAACGGATCTAGATCTATACCATTAGATCTATATTATATTAACCAGTAACCCCTATATTTAACATGTAACTATGTACAGAGCTCTATATACGTTGTGGGGAAATGCTTAGCCAAATGAGGATAGGCGCGGTTTATGAATGAAATGAATAATTTTGGGAAGAGATGTGATGTTGACTGTTGTGAGGATTTAATTAAATGCATTGAAAGTAAACTACAAGTACGTATCTTAAGTGGTGAACAATAATGGTGACTTTTAACTTTACGTAAATCCGTATTTGGCATGATATTCTCTTACGTTAATTCTAATGTCAAGCTTAAAGACTTTCGGAGTTCTCATTTAGTACGTTTTTCCGTACAAGCGTAGGAGCCTCATAGCATTACTACTTGTGTTAAATTTAAAAAAATAAGAATAAAATCGTTTGATATCGTCGATGTCTACGTTTGTTGCTAGTCCGCATAATCGTAAATAAACATGATGAGATTATAATCAATTTGAACTCCACTTTTAATAAATAAATAAAATCCCTGACAATCACACCAACTACGTGGCCCCAAACCAAGCAGAGCTTGTGAAATGGGATACCATGTAGCGAACTAGGGGGGTCCTTGAATATAAATACATATATGGATAAACGCCCAGACCCGGTTTTTTTTTTCTTATTCCGTGCGGAAAGCTAACCCGCGACCACTGACGTCTGAGGCAGACAGTGTTACCCCATCGCCAAAGTGTTCGTCTTTTGGCATAAATAATTCGTATTTATACATGAACGTAATAAACCTATATATTCTTCGGACCTAGTTTTTTATCACAAATAAAAAAAAAAGTATTTTTTTGGGCATGAATAAGCTAATTATGTCGTACGAACACAAGTCCCAAAAGCATTTTAAAATATTTTGTTTTTAGACTTCTGCAAGAATATAATTATCGTGTGTCTCGCCAAACTTGTCAACCTCCGTGTGAATCTGAGTGAAATAGCAATTTTTTGATGTTGGATGTTTTTGCCGAACCCAATGACGAATTTCGAATTTAATATAAGTATTAGTGGGCAAATGTGTGCGTTTGAAGAAAAACGTATTTGATGGGGCTCTTTATCTGGTTGCTACTTATTGTATAATGTATCGGATTGTAGTTCATTCATGATTTTATTAAATAATGCGCCAGTGTAACAAATGCGTTATGTTGGGTACATGATTACCTACCCATATTGAAATTATTAGTACTATCTTTATACAAATGTATATTTTATTCTAGACTCTTCTGCAGGGCTAGCATGCAACCATCGATAAATAATCGACTCGACAAGATAAATATTGTTCTGTTATTTTATCCTAATAAGTAAGCTAATATGCGCACTATAATAGATAGAATTAGACCACAGAACCAAAATATGTCATAATATTAATAAATTACATACACTAAATACCATATTCTAACAAATAAAAGGTCCGGTCTATCGTTGTCGCTGGTAGCATGCTAGCCCCGGTGCTGCAAATATCTGTAAAACGTTAATGTCATTGTGGTAGTTTTTGTGTGAGTGAGTCGCTAACATCGAAACAGTGATACACACCAATACGTTTATGATATTAACATCATATTCCTAAAAAGGAACCTATTAATATTGTAAATATTTTATTCACACGTGAGCCATTTTTAAACATTGTATGTGTAGATAATAATAAATAAAAATGGAATTGACTTATATCATCAATTTACATGAAGTATTGAATTAAGATTATTTACTTAAAACCCCTTATAGTAACATTGTGATATTTTATTTTTATTTTTATTACTGATAAAGCTTTAACACTTTGCTCTTCAGAATCCTTTGTGTTGTATGGAATAATAGTATATTGTGTAACAAGTGAGCGAAGTTGCTAACTACAGTCGAGGCTGTGATTTGAGCCCGAGCCGCAGGCGAGGGCTTAATAATGAGCCGAGACTGTAATTAGCAACGCTCACGAGTTACATACGACGTTTTTCAACACACTTGTGAGTAAAAGACAGACATACGTGGTCATAAAATAACAAACACACTTGGTAACAAAGCTGTGAATTGTGATTGAAAAATGGCGCCGAACCTCGCGCATGCGCGTAGGTTTTTTTTTTCTGTCAAATGTGTCTATGTCTGTATAGCATATACAGCCTATTTTAAGTGAAAATGTTTAATTTGGAGTGGTAAATGCAAATATTTTAATATTTTATGACAAGTGATTGTAAATTGTGAATAATTTGTTTAATATACAAATTTATTTTACTAATATAAGGCGCAAACATTTAAAAATGTATATGGATTTGAAGTGGTATAAAACCTCTTTGTTGTTTCTGAAAATATTTAGTGTATAACCCGGACCAATAAAATATGCTCTGTTTTCTCGCATGTTATTTGCACAAAGGTACAATTCAACTTTGTAGGATTCATTATATTATGCACTAGGGTATAATATATTATGCACGCGTGACTTATAGCCCAGTTTATAGTTCTAAACTCAATAGAATAACGCTCACTTTACGAGCAAGTGTGTTGAAAATAATCTTACATTGCTATAGCTCGTCTCGAACTTTCTCTAGAACTTTTTTTTACATGGTGAAATTTGATAACGAATATACTTATGTGATTTTTTCTGGTTCAACTTAAAATATGATATTCACCAAAATGAAGTATAGTTTGAACAAATAGACGTAATAAGAAATAGGTAGCCACTTGACATTGTAAATAGTAATAACCCGAACTATAAAACTGTATAGTTTGTCTAGGATTTTTTGTATGATCAGTTTTTAATCTATTCATAAGTCAGGATAATCAGTAATAACTTATAATTTGAACAAAACCGTGTATTTTTTACACAAATAAGTTAATGATATTGATTACATTTAGAATTTTTGCAACAGAATTCAGTTGCCGGACGGTATGGTGTCTACTCAATGAGATTTTGGTAATTTAAAATGTGCTGTAAAAACTTACATAGGTAGGTATTTATTTACCAATTATGTTAATCATATTATAGAACTTTGTATAAACCTCTGACGAAGACCCTCTGCAGTGCCAATGATCCTTAAAGTCCCGTGGTTCGATGTAGCCGTTCAAACTTTTTATTTTTTTAAAGGTTGTCACTAATCGAGCGTCCCTTAAATTATCACACGACGGTTACAGCGACAACCTATGTCGCCTTTAACGGCACTTTTATCCAGGGTGTTAGGGCCAAAGCTGCGGCACGCGTGAGCGATAAAGTATTCCATTGACACGACTGTATAAGCACACAAATTATATTTTACTAGCGAAATTTCGTCACTCGTGACGCAGCGATGGCCTTTAGACCTATTCTTAGTCAACCCTACGCAGTCGGAACCTATTATTGAATAAAACCTGAAAGATATTTTTAATATCCTTCAATAACTACATGCAAATATGAACAATGCTGTTGGTAATAGAAATAGTAACAAGTCTCACGAAATTAAGATAATGATAATCCCATGTGCGAGTAGTAACTGTCTTCGCAGCGAGATTTGAGATGTATGAATGAATTTATTATACACAACGGGTGGCCTATGGAAACCTTTCCCTTATTCTTTCTTTGACTATATCCAAAATGTTCGCCCTCTGCGGAATAAGACAGCAACTAAATACTACTAAAAATTACACAAACAAAACCAGAAATTTAAGTAGTATTTCTGTTATTACAAAAATTATTGAGACATGAATTTTATAAACCCTATACAATTATTTTACCTACACATAATTAGTAGTCGTTTTATACGACAATCTTGCAATTTTTGTTACTTTAGTTTTATATGTATACCTATGTATATCCTAAATAACTTTTATTGATTGTAAGTGACCCAAGTGATAGCTACGACTGTTTTTTGTTTATTCATTAAAATTAATCAGAAAATAATATACTTACTTACCTACATTATTTTTGTATTCTTAAAAGATATATTTAATATATTATGTTGTTAAGACTAGGTAATAATATAAATAAATGAATTAAGTTGCAAAAAATATAGTTTTATTTCTTAATCTCTTCAACGCCAAAGTCACGTATAGAAAAACCTGACACAAATGAAAATATTAAAAAATATTAATGGCATTATACAGGGTGTCCCGCTTACCCTATATAGTACCTTCTCGGAGGTATTCTATTACCCATACGGATTACAGAAAAAATATGAAAAAAAGAAAAATTCGAAATTTATTTTTAAATTTTTGTATGTCAGCATAAAATTTCGACATTTTCTTTCATACAAAAATTGAAAAATAAATTTTGAATTTTTCTTTTTTTTATATTTTTTCTGTTATCCTTATGGGTACTAGAATAACTCCGAGAAGGTATTATATAGGGTAAGCGGGACACCCTGTATAGGTTCTTTCAATAAGGACGGGTCGATTTCAAGATGGAATAAAACATGTGTGAGATATTAACGAAATTATTCTTTTATTTGAAAGGCCCATTCATGCCATTTTCATCCAGGAAGTCCAATTTTCAATGACTCCGCTGCATTAATTCTACAGAAACTGAGCGATGGCCTAGGTTATGTCGACTTTCAGGGTATCAGTTTATTGCTGCTTATTGGTCATTTCAATCGGTCATTGGAGATTTCAAAATCCCCCACAAGAAAATATCATATCCATATGGTTCAATTTAGGCTTAAAAATTGGATTAAAATGGATCTGCCTGTTGTCTGTCTGTTGAAAATTGAACCTCCCAGATTTGTGCCACCATTCGAAGACGCGGCGGAGAGTTGAATGATGTCATATTCAAAACAAAATGGCTTGAATGGATCTTTCAAATAACAGAAAAAAGTTGTTAATAAGTATCTCACACACAGGCTGTTTTATTCCATTTTTAAATCGACCCGTACTTATTGAAAGAACTTAAACTGCTTAAACTTCGGCACTCAAAATATGTCATAAGCGGTTGCAGGAAAAAATGTGAACTGCAAAATAAGCGATGTATCGGAAGGCATCGATGGTAATGAAGATTTTTCTTAAGTAAAAAGAAATAGGTAGGAGAATAGAATTGTGGATGTTTTCTGATTAATTTGTATATTTAAGGTTGTAAAGGGCGTATGTTTAAGGCGTGGATCCATCTCTACTTCAATTATTTTAAGAGCAAAAAAAAAGAGCGCTGAGCGGTGCGCCGTGCTGTTTGGCATACGTCACCGTACTATAGAGATGGATCCACGCCCTTAGAGCTAAAACAAGCCTTGCAAATTGTAGTCTATTCCATTTGTTATATATTTGTAATTATCATCCACTTTTTGTTTTTAATTTCATGCATTAAGAGCCAAACAATTTTTAGGGGTTTATAGTACCTGGGCCATTCTACTTTTCGATGCCCAAAACCAGGCATAGAATCAGATTAAAAGTAAAAATATAAAATTAATAATTTTGGTGATTTTATTGGTTGAAAATGTAGGAAATGTATTCCCATAATGGGTACTAATGTTAGCAGCGAAGTTTTATCGTCATTTGAGTTTGTATTTCAATTTATAAGAGAAAAAGACGGGGAAACAAAACCATTGCGTTACTGAATTCGTAACATATCTTTTTATTCAAAGAAAAATCAAAATGTGATCAATTCTCGTAATAACAGTCTGACTTAATGTTAAATATTACTTTCTTAAGTCAAGTCATAAAAAATATCACAAAAAATTGTACTTTTTTAATGAAAGTAGTCCCTGCGTTACCGAAGCTGAGCTTAAGAACAATAAAATTTATAATAAAATCAAAAGTAAAGTTATGAGAACTTTGTATTTATAGAATTACTTAAGATTTCAATTTTTTTTTAGATTCCAACCAGTTATAGTATTTTTCTAGAAAAAATAGCTCAGTTATCAAACAAAACATCCACTGAAACATGGGGACGACAAAGTAACGCAGTTGTAACTGCAGTAACACAGTTGTCTTAGTATCACATGTTATGTCCTTCTATGAAGTGACATTTATCTAAAAACTAGAATAAACCTTTAAATTATTATTATTTATGTCTTCAACTTAACAACGTAAACAATTAGTATATATGAAGTATAAAAATAAATTCGGTAGCCCATAAGAAATCCTAGCTAAATGTACTTAATTGATAAATGGACATTATTCAACGACATACATATAATGGCTGGCATTTGGTCGTCATGCACGCGCGGCTGTCTGCAGAACACACTGTGCCTTCAATAAAGTTGTTCATGTTAGACGTTGAAATGATCTTATGTCTAAAAAGTGCATTGATAAGGTATTGGGCGTTAGCATGTGTCTTACATAGACACGTATCTCTGCCATCAACAGAAGGAGTCCTCACATAAAATGGTCTATGTTTTGCAAAATAGGAATATGAGCAGTGCATGTTGGGATTCTCATTTTGAAATGCTCGATACAGGTTTCTCATTGAATCGAGCAAGTACCTCTTTTGCTTTTAAATAGTTTTATAAGTAACTATCTCCCGTTTCCCAGCTGTAGCTCTGGACACATCGTCACGATTAAAAAAGATTGAATAGTCGGTTTTAACACGGGTAGTTTAGTAGTGGTTTGTCTCACCTTAATTCGATCAATACCCAGTGAGTCCTGAATAATGGCAGTTTTCATTCGAGAATTGTGAATATGCTGTCCTTGGAATATCTCTTTTACGACTCCTTTTTCTTTGATATTTTTTATTTTTTTTTGTAATGGTCTTTGATAGCATTAGTTGGTATTTTCATCTTTTTTATCTCCTTTAAAAGGAGATTTCTTTATTCTTTGGTATTTCTTCTTATAGTTATTACATGTTTTCTTCAGTTCTTCTAGTTCTCCTTGTAATTTCATGTTTTGTCTATATAACGCAGACCTGTCACGTCTTACGTGCCTTCGCCCTCTGGATGCGGTAGAAATTGGTGTCACTGATCGTGGCGTTGAAGGTGGTTTCAACATTTTCAAGTGCATTACGGACAGCTTGTTGACGTTCTCTGCTCTTCTTATTAGCAGTTTTCCACTTACGTTTAGCGGATCTGTGTTCTCTTTCATTCATATCTTTAACTAATTTCTTACTAGCATGATATGTATCTCGATGTATTTTTTAGCTTCTGCATACTTTTCAGGTTCAAGCCTTAATTTTTGTCGATAACGTCGTTGTTTTTCAGCTGGTGTTAAAGCCATCTTGTGCAACAAATACCTTAAAGCAAACAAAATTGTAAAATTAAATTTACGCGTTTTAACAGTACTTAAAAAATCACAAAAAATATTTCTCACTCTGTCGTTTATTGGCAAATGCCTTTAGCCGTTTTATGTAGCCATAAAGAGTTCGTATTATTATAGGAATACTTTTAATATCAATAAATGCTTACAAATTACTGCTGCGTTACCAATATAACAACTGCGTTACCTTTTATAGTAACGCAGTATAGCGGTAACGCGGAGGTAAATCAAAGACGTTTTTAATAATTTACGATAGAATTTACATGATTACTTCAGAATAGTATGACTTTCAAGAAACAAAAACAATAATAAGTGATGGAATACATCAGAATCTAAATAAATCGTAATACTCACCGGCTCCCGATAGTAACTCAGTGGACACAGAATAAACACACGCTCACCTTACCACGCCTTGCGGCCAATTGAAGCGATCACAGCGCTTCCCTCCGCGCGGGTTCCGAGTGACACTTTCGATTCACAATACAACAAACCACCCAATGAAAACAGACTATTCATATGTTTAATTTAAAATTAATTTTCCTATGGTAACACTGGGTAGTAAACATTTTACTCGACGCCGAGGACAAAACTTTCGGAAATTCTTATAAAATACCTATCGTGCCGAATTGGATGTACGTTTCATAATAAGTACCTTATATTTCTATAGCTTTACCTAACTTTATTAAATATTATGTCGTCATGGGACTTTCTGTTCTTAAATGATAATGAAAAAGAAGACATCATACTGGGACATCTTTAATTTGTATGCAAAGCAACTGCGTTACTGAAGTATACAACTGAGTTACTCTAAATTTGATGATAATTGGCGAGATTGAATTAAAACCAAACTTGTGTACGGATACTTTAACAAATGTAGAATAGCAACATTACGTAGCTTTTCTATAAATCAATCATTTTTGTTTATGAGACAGTGTAGTTTATCGGAGACCAACTTTTGGGCACTAAAAAGTAGAATGGCCCACCTACAGGTAGGGCAAACAATTGTTAGTAGGTATACCTTCCACTCTGCAGTAACTGACTTTTGATCCTCTAAAAAAATGTCGCATAATGAATGACCGGTGTTTCCGATGAATGAGGACACCATTTTTTTCCTATACTTCGACTTCTCTTCAATTTTGTAAGCAAATCCTCGAAAGGAAACACCCACTGAGCAGATTGTCTTTTGATTTCCGGATCATAGCAATAGATAAAGCTTTCATCAACCGTAAGTATGTCGAACACAGCATTTGAGACACCAATTAAAAGGATGTAGTTTTTGGGCCTCGGTTAAACAATTATTCACACGTCAAAACCTTTCTAACGGCTACCTGTTCGGCAGATTTTGTGCATTTGACTCATACCGATTCCGAAGCTTGTCCGAATCTACTGATAGGTTACTCTTGGATCAGTCTTTATCATATTACGCCGCACAACACCGTCCTTCACGCATAGCATCCGTATCCGTGATATTAGTGCGACCACGTGTAAACTCATTCAAAATTCAAATTATAAATAAGAGAAACACGAGAAGGTGTGTGCGTGTGGATTGAGCGATCTTTTTTAAAGTTAGATAGTCTAAAAATTACAAAATCCAAGAGTCTTTTAGGAAAAAATTGTGAAAAGTATGGAGAGAAAGTTACGTTCGACTTACTAGAATAGTCAATCTTCTGAGCTGAGAAAAATACTGTATCGACGGTATATCGTTGTATGTTAATCGTTCGTAAAAATAGAAGATGTGTAAAAACAATTTCAAATCGTAATTTTCTCACCATATTTTTCATTTTTTTTTCTTCGATTCAACGAATGTAGAGCACTTAAAGCCGACTTCACTAATATTTCTAAATCCTTGATAAAACTTTGTCTGCAGGATAAGGTCAACGTCGTAAATATTCTCCGTCTTCATGAAATTTGTTTTCAAAAAGTACTCAATCGATTTCAATGACCACCTCTGAGGTTTCCTCTTTCAAATGAAATAATAATATTCAAAATCGATAGACCCGAAATGTTGTATTTATTTATTTATTTACTCTTTATTGTGTATTAAAAAAAATACAGATGAACATAAAAGGATAACAATGTACAAAAGGCGGTCTTATCGCTCTAGAGCGATCTCTACCAGACAACCTAAACAATACATAACAAAAACTTATAATAATTACAAACAAAAGAAAGTAGGTACATTTTATCATGAGTTAGTATGTGGGCTCAATAAAATACTTATGTAAATAAAAATAATATACAATAAAATAAAATAACTCGATATTCTTAATACGTAATTTACAATAATAACATATATAATAAATATAATACATTAATGACGAATACGTCTATTAATCTTGCGCTAAAGTTAAATAATGTTTTTTCAGTTTTGATTTAAACGAGTTCAGCGAAGAGGCAGATTTTATTTCATAAGAAAGCTTATTCCACAGGATCACGGCTCTTACAGAGAATGAGTTATTAAAGCATTGCGATTTATGAAGAGGAGTGCTAAGCATGTAATTATCAGTAGATCGTTATCTTCTGTCGTGGCCCTCGTGGCGGAATTGGAATAGGTCTCTAAGATAGCTCGGAGACGCGGAATTAAACAGCACCCGGTACAGTAAGGAAAGAATATGTGTATCCCGGCGAAGTCGGATTGGAAGCCACTTGAGTTTAGAACGGTATTCGGAGATATGGTCATATTTTCGGAGTCCAAATATGAAACGTATACAAAGGTTTTGGAACCGCTCAAGTTTATTTAGAAGTTCTTCAGAGAGTTGGACCCAACTCAGTTCCACTATCACTAATACTGAAGAAAACAAGTTTGTAAAGCTTACGTAAACAAGTAATAGATAGACGCCGTGCAGCCCGCCAGTAAGTACATCGTTCATGCTAAAACCTTGCCACGTTACTAAAGTAACGTTTAAAGAAGCATGATCCTTATCCCTTCATATTATTATTTATTGAACAAATATGATACAGTTAACAGAGCACAAACGGCGATCATATCATAAAAAGATGATCTCTTCCAGGCAACCATATTCATACTTAAATACAGGCTTAGAACAAGCAATAATACCTGGGTAGGTTATAAAATTACTTAATGAGTAATGGAAAGTGAAAAATGGAAGTGAATTATTGAATTAGGTTGTTATTTTTGGCTTATTAAAAAAGGGAATCATACTTGTTAATGCCATCTTCATGGAGTGTGACAGGGTAGGTATGACGTTCCTCCTTGTCCTTTAGCATGCAATGGTGAACTAAACCGTCCGGAGTTTTTTTGTTAAGACATTTGATTGTTAAGGTTTACGTAGGGAGTATGTACTTTCATTCGCTATACACATTAACGACACCTGCTAAACTCATTAGCAAACACATACGCACGTACCAGATCTAATTATTTTTCACTTGGTATTGAGTGTGACGGTTAAAGGGTGAAAATTAAAAATTTTCCTACTCCTTGCAAGGTAAAATAGCTTCTATGCTTGACTGGGAGCGAAAGAATATCATAGAATATGCCAGCTGCTTCTCTTCCCGGGTATACTTTAAAAGTCAGTTAAGGGACAGGTTTTATTTATTTTATTGATTTAGCGTTTTCTCTGACGATAGGCTGACCCCCAGTCACTTCAATAGTCTTTCTCCATCATTACAATACTTACAAATTTGAAAAACCTTTGGTGTTCTGTCTTTGCCATATACAGTTGTGAAGTTATGTATTTCACATCCCTAAAGTCACCGAAATTGATGATCATATATTAATCAATTTCAACGAAAAAGAGATTCTTAAATTGGCACTATGTAATAATCCTTGAGAACTCACGTTAAGGGACGATTAAACATAATAAAACCACCAATTCTAAAGTGAGATAGGTTTATTTTAACTTACAATCTAAGATACAAACATAAACCACCTTCCGGTCGATTGTTAAAGTGAAAAAGTAAAATATGTATTACATAAACAGCGCTCAACTTCAAAATAACACATCATTATGTTTGTGTAGCATAATTATGTTACAGAAAATGTCAATTAGTATTAATAATTTATTCCACATTAATAAATTGAATCAAGCAATATTTATCTTAGTGACAAGACACAATATGATCCACAATCAGCTTCTCAAAGAACAGAAATCTACAAATTTCTAGTAATTAATACTTTTTAAAAGCACAATAAGAACTACCTACCCATACACTTCACTAGAGTAAAGTTTACGAAGTTTTTAGAACTATTTTTTATAATTACTTAATCACACACTATATTTTTGCTCTGCTATATAATATTCTGTGTAGAGCTTATAGAGTTTTACTTAAAAACAAATATATAAAATAATAAGAATTAAGAATTAAAGATATCTTTATAGTTAACTATTTTAAACACGTTTCTGCATTATAAACTTTTAATATTTAGAAAACACAGTTGTAAAGAGTTTAAATCTTGGCCTAAAACTATTTTTTCAGGTTCTCAAAATTTTAAAAATTTATTGATCGACATGTTCTATATAAGAAATTTATGTATCACATAAGGAAAAGTCAGGGCTGACAGCCTGACGTGTACTTATAAAATAAAATAATATTATACCCAAAAATTGTCTGTAGTTCGCAAGTCACTGTAACATACAACACATAACATTCAAACTATATCTAAGTTATTATTTACATTTATTCCAACTCAATGATGTCGTCGAAATCGTCTATATTGAAATCCTTCAATGTCATCGGTTCTGAAAATATAGAAATAGGAACATATTAAAAGTTTTTCTCGATAACCTAATTAACTTTGACGACCACTTTGGCGAAGGGGTAAACCTTCACAGACGCCAGTGGTTGCGGGTTCGATTCCCGCATGGAACAAGAAAAAAAAAATGTTCCGTGTCTGGGTGTTTATCTATTTATTTATGTATTTATATTCTAGGTTCCCCCTAGTTCGCTACGTGGTATACCATAACACAAGGTATGCTTACTTTGGGGCCATGTAGTTGGTGTGATTGTATGGGGATTTATTTTATTTATTTATTTTTTATTAAAGTTTTTATAAGTTTCAACGAAGTTGCTTGAAGTTTATAATACAGGGTTGTTAGTAATTAGAACAGAATCTTTTAAGGTGACGTACGAGAGGTTATTTCCAATTATTAGAGCCCAAATCATGTGATCCTCATACCGTTTTTTTAGATATTTGGACAGTTCCTTTTATTTCTGAAAATTCAGTTTTGGATAGATTTTTAGTTAATACTTAAAAAATAATTTTACTGTTGTTTATTGATTACTAACCAAACAGCGACCTAAAACTGAAAAGAGAATTGAAATCGAGCAATTCATTTTTTTACACTCGATGTTTGAAGGAGTAAAACTGGATTTTCAGATAAAAATAAATGACCCAAATATTTGAACACTTTCGGATTACATGATTTGGGCTCAAATAATTGACAATATCCTCCCTAGTAACCTTAAAAAATCCGGTCTCACTACCAAGACCCTGTACACTAAACTCTTCACTACTAAATAACCTTAAGCAGTGAAGATGAAAATATAAAAAAAAAAAAAACAAATTTATGAAAACAAATATGGCGCAATTTGATAATTTAATCGCCCTTGTCAATTAGCCAAAGCAATGTTTTCAACATATTTGGTTTCAACGTTTCGGTCTCAATGAAGATCTAAATTAAATGGCAAATTTCAGAATGATGAATAAATATGTAAACAGAATGAAAATTTGTATAAACTACCTACACCTACAGTAACTATCGGCCTTGTTAGTTATATTTTGAGTTATTTCCGAAAATAAAGTTAACATGATAACTCTAAAAATAAACAAAATAGTCAGCTTGTTAATAATAAATAAATAGCTTGCCATAATTGGTTGAATAGGCTCACGAAATTGAGCTCAAACTACATCATTCTTATCAGTCATTATGCATTTTTTAGTGTGGCATCAATTACAGAACAAAAAATAAGAAATAATCGAATCACAATAAGAACTTTTTAGGTTACTTATTTAATATTATGTAAGTAAAATAACAACCAAGAATCTCAAATGTAGCAAACTTACTAATCATAGTATACTTAATTAAAATATAACGAAATGAGTAATAATATGGAAATAAAAAATAATATACAACTTTGAATGATAAAACTGTTCATATGTCTGACTGCGTAAGACATTTAAGTACCACTGATCATCTTTACTTTATCGTCTTGTATACATGTAACGTGCATGTAACAGTTTTTGAGTAAACAAATTATAGTTTCTTTGCGCCATTTAAACCAACGCTTGATTGAGGGCCGAACAGCCTACAATCAAACTACAATCAATTGTTATTTTAATATTTTTGGAGTTATATTGTCGACTATCACTTCAATCTGACATTGCAAGCTACTAATATAAAGTTCAGTGCTAAAGCTAAGCTTACAACTTAAATATACTCCGTTTTTTTACTTTGTCCTATTTAGTTAAAGAATATTGTCAAACGAAACTGTACATAAGAAATGGCTTAAAACTCTCCTCCTGTCATGTTAAAAAACTATGAGCGACAATTAAAAAGAACGTTACTAAACATTGAACAATTTTTATCTAGTAGGTACCATCGAACCAACCGAATCATGCATGACCCATTTTTCTGAAAATAACTTTTTAGATACTGTACGAATTCTGTAAGTACTCATTAAATGTCAGTGTCGAATGAAATAATAACAAGTTCGTCACCACGGAAACCTATCTTCAAGCAAATTTCGTCCTACTAGCATTTAGACGATTTGCCAAAATGAGCTTGTTGTGGGTCATGATTCAGTTGGTTCGATAGCACCACCAATAACTTAGATTTAAATAAAATGACACACATTTGATAGCATGAGAAGATCAACCAAAACGGACAAGAACGCAAAATTGCACTATACATATTTACCTATGAATGGAAATACTTACTTTTCGTCTTCTTAGGTGGGAATAAGTCAATGGTTGTGACGGTATGCGGGCGTTTCTTAGTCTCCAGTTTTACAATACTTGGTCCTGGCTTCGATGTTCCTGGCTTCATTGTTCCTGGTTTCACTGTTCCTGGCTTCACTGGTCCTGGCTTGGGCGCAATTGGCGCTAGCTTTTGCACTTTAGTGACTTGAATAGAAGGGTTACCTCTGAAAATAACATTTCGATTTAGTAACCTGATTAAATGGCCGTTTTCTCGGTTTAGTGGTAATCGCTGCCCACTTCACCAGAGACCTCGGGTTCGAATCTTTTTGTGCTAAGCAAATACATTATTGATCTATATTCATGGTTTTTATGTTTATATAGGTTCATTTCTAATATTTATAAATTTTTACAGTAAATTTATTCTTTAACTACAATCCATACCACAAGTTATAATTAATCTTAATTTGGTCTAAATAATGTTACTGTTAGAAATGAGTGATTTTGGGTATTAGCGTTAGACACATTTAAAGGTTTGGAACCATGTTGACAGAAAGTTAATATTTTAAGTAAAGGCGAGGTCTTAGCTTGCTACGTTTTCTGTAAGTACCTGTTCTGTTAAGTAAGCAATATTTTTTAAACCAAATAAAAAAATATTAATGAAAACTTTTTTTATTAGTAATTTGTTCATTATTTAAAAACGTTAAGGTATTGTTCATAGAAAAAGTAAGATAAAAACACTGCAGTCTATACAAATGAACATTGTATAGACTGCAGTAGACGTATATACTTGTTACGCTATTTCGAGTAATAAGTCATCGACTCCGTGGCGCAACGGTAGCGCGTCTGACTCCAGATCAGAAGGTTGCGTGTTCAAATCACGTCGGGGTCATAATCTTTTTTTTATTTTGCGAGACATTTTACTTATTTATTTTTCGCAAAAACAATTGTATACATAAGTTAATAAGATCCTTATTTTAAAAAGTATTCTATAAATAATATATAAAACTTAACATGATTATAAAAATAGGTTTAAACGATTTTTTTTTTGACTCCGCTGGCTAGTATAGACAAATTCAAAGTTTATGAAACAGAGGAAAACTTTTTTTCATAAAAATATATTTTATAAAGATTTTTTTTTGGCAAGTTTGAAATAACATTTAAATACTAGTTTATTTTTGTTGCGCTAGTTTATTTAAGTATGCTATAATGTTAATGTTCAAATTCGGAAGCCTAAATTGTTAACTGACAGTAACTATTTGCATATTTTATCGAGTTAGTTATACAGGGTGACTGATACATGACCCGCCATAGGAGCAGAGCGTGTAGATGGGATCATTTGCAAGTATTTAAACTTCTTTCTATGGGTCAAGTCTTATAGTTCTGGAGATTGGCATAATTTTGTACTTTTTGAAATTTTCCCAAAAGTTTGCATTTAGGCTCTCACAACTTTTTTATTTATAAATATTTTTTTATAAGTTATCGTTGATGAGTAACTTATACGTGCCTGTGTATAACTTACATCAAGTTTTGCCAAAAATAAATTCTCCGAAAAAAGATATTGACCTTTAAAATTCTCAAAAGGGTGACAAAAAATCTCGAACACAAAAATTTCAACACATTAAAAAAAACTGTATGTATGGTTTTGTACATTTATTCTGCTTTAAAAAACTTCTTTAGCAATGAGCTTTTCAAAAACACCAAATTTAAAACAAAAACATTTGATTTCAATGTAAAATACGTACTACGATACTTAGAGAAATAACAGCCGTCTGTAATTTTATGTAGATCGTTAACGTCCCTGAGCTTCTGGCTATGGTTAGTATTTGCGCTCATACTAAACTATACAGGAATCCGATACTTTTAAATACTCCCTTCGCAAATACTAACTATAGACAGAACTCCTTCATCGCACGAGCGTCTAGTTCAATTTATAAGTTAACCCGGGAGCTAGATAACTTTGATGTTTTCTACGACAGCATACCAAGCAACAGAGCCGCTGTAACAAAGCAATTCTATTCCAGCGCAGAGCGTCGTGAGTAAGCCCATGTCATACTCTTTTTTTCTTGATTTTTGTTTATCCATATGTTTTATTTATAAACTGGTGTATTAGTGTATAAAAATTTAATTTACAAGTGAAAGCTAAAGCGTGGTCTTCTGTTTGATAAATTCTTTAATTCTATACTTTTATTGTATGTGAAAACTTCTTCGTAACCTTCCTTCTTTATATACTATCATTATTTAATTGTAACTAGCACGTGTAAGTTTTCCTTTAAAAATAAAATAATATATATAAAAAAAAAAAACAAAATGTAGCAAATTGTCCGTTGCATAAATGATATATGGGACTATTTTAACAGTAATTTACAATGCAAAAAGTGTTTTTCCACCGTTCCAAAATCAATTTGGTTAGTTGGCGCCTTCAGTCAACATAATACGTTAACTCGTTTTTATAAATGAGATTAATTGTTTAAAAAAAATTGGCCGGTGAATAAAGGTAGCCCTGTATTGACTGGTTGATTGATGATGACATGGACAATAAAATGACACAACCGACCGAGAGACAGTCCTTAAGGCCCAAAAAAGATGCCTTAGATCTATGTTTGGTCTTAAGCAGGAAGACTCCGCAAGTATAAAATTCTCACAACAGTATCTATTTACATAAGTGAAATTGCAAATTTTGTGAGAAGCAATCCAAACTATTTCGAAAAATGTCCCGTTGGGAACCGACGTGAGGGTGCATTAAAACATAAACTTGCACGGAAACCCTATTACAAAGAGTTAGCATAGACAGCATGGCACCTATGATTTATAATAAAATACCGCGAACTATTCGGTCACTCCCTGACAAACGGTTTAAGACTGCACTCAATAGTTTTCTTGTTGAAAACGCATATTATGACCTAAAAGATTTTTTTTTAATTCTCAGACATAATATTCATTTAAAATGTGTACCTATATTGTTTTTGTTATTTTATTTTCTTTATTTTATTTGGTCATATAGATTTTGTTTTTATTTAATTCGTTGAGCTAAAATTGTACATTAAGCTAAAATATTTACTTATAATTTTCTTTTGATATAAAATTTTATTATTACTTATACCGATTCTGACACTGTTGTACCAATTTTGACATTACATTTTAATATTAGCTGACTTATTTCTAATATTCTATTATTATTATTATGACTTTTCTTTGAACTTTTAATTTATAATTTTAAACCTCTTGTCTATATATTTTTATTTTTGTATTATTTTACCTTATATTTATATTTACTAGCCACCGCGCGCGGTTTTACCCGCGTAACTTTTGATCCCTTGGGAATTCCGGGATAAAATATAGCCTATAACCTTCCTAAAGAGTTGGGCTATCAATTGCAAAAAGATTTTTTCAAATCCCAGTTGTAGTTTCTGAGATTAGCGCGTTCAAACAAACTCTTCAGTAGGTAAAGTAGGTATAGATATGCCAATGTAATGACGAATCATGGCTGCACATCATTACTAATTGTACCATATGTTTTGTTTTTTCCCTGTGATTTATGAATGAATTAATGATTTATGATTTTATAAAATTAACTAATAACGTAGATATTATAATTCAAATTTATTTTTTACAAATTATTTGTTTTCGAATTATTTGTGTTCAAAATTCCAGATTGAAATTTGTTGCCTGGTGATTATATATTCCGCGCTAAGGTTATATATAATAAGGTTATATATATATATAAGGTTAATTATTTTAGCGGTTTTTTCTGGCAGATTTGGTTCATAAAAAGATGTGTAAAATTAATAATATAGTATTTTATTTTTAATTTTGCATATTTTAACTAAAACTAATATTTTGTTAAGGAACCTTTTTGCTTTACAATTTATTTTTGAGTTTATAAGTGACTTAAATACGTTTACGCAATTCTATAATTAGTGTTCAATATCTCAATAATGTAATATTGTGAGTTATTTTCTGTTGTGGAATCATTGCGAACCGTTAATCAGAAAAAAAAATAAAAGAAAATTCTGACCTTTGAACCAACTATTTAGGGAGTTAACCCAAAGGATAAAGAAATAGTATCAACTAAAAATAAGAAATATCTGCTTGTGAATGTTTCCGGCAAAATTTAATAAACACCATGCCGAATTGGTGTGCAGTTACTCGTCTATTTCAACGTCACTTATTATCAGATAAGATTGCGGTTAAACAAACTAAAATATGGCTTTACTTACGTGAGATCAACTGACGGGAACGACTGAGTTTGCGCCTTGCCAGTCCCGCTAATAGTTATAGTTCGAGAATTGCCCACCACTTTCGGGGTATTCTTAAGAAGTGCAGCTTTGAACTTCGCAGCTGGCGAGATCGTTGAAGTCTTCATATCTTGTGCCTTTGCAGCGGCTATGTCTCTACTTTTTATCTCTTTTAGTAGATCCACTGCAGATTTGGTTGGGTTTTTAATAGGTGTCTTCGTGGGAAGTGGTTTGCTGGCGGTTTCAGAGGCTGGTTCTATGCGCACCACGTCACGGAAAATTGAGAGAGTGTCTGGTGAGGACGAGCGGGAATCATCGCTGCTCGAGTCGTTTGAGTGTTGCGGGCTTGATCTTTGTCCGAGCGTCTTTTCACGGTCCTTAGAAGCAGTTGAAGATTTTTCTGTTGGTTTTGATTGGGGCTTAGATTTGGGTTCCTGTGTAGAAACAGGCTGGCTGATTTCATTGGCTGCTACTGGTCTTTCTTTCCCTGTTTTCATTAGTTGTGGTGTCATTTTAGTTAAGTCGTGTACTGCCGAGGTAGTGTCTTTAACGGATTTAATGGCGTCCATATTGTTAAGGTCAACCTCCGTGATTTCATTATTTCGTGCCAATACTTCAACTCCGCCATCTTTGGTGATGCGCAATATATCTCCGGGTTTGCAAACTGTTTTCAGTTTCTGAGGTTCGGCTTTTGAATTTGCAGATGGTTGTGTCTTGGATGCTGGACCGGGTTTAGAATTAGCAGGATATATCGGTGCTTTTAGAGATTTATTACCTGAACTTTGACTCGCAGGTACCTCGTCGATAAATTCAATATCATCATTATCGACTTCTACCGTAGGAATAATTGTATTTTGCTTATTTACTGTGGTTGAAGGTTGGCTGTTAAAGTTTGGAGTTGTAGGAATAATTGTATTTTGCTTATTTACTGCGGTTGAAGGTTGGCTGTTAAAGTTTGGAGTTGTAGGAATAATTGTATTTTGCTTATTTACTGCGGTTGAAGGTTGGCTGTTAAAGTTTGGAGTTGTAGGAATAATTGTATTTTGCTGTTGAAGGTTGTTGAAGGTTGCTGTTGAAGGTTGGCTGTTAAAGTTTGGAGTTGTAGGAATAACTGTATTTTGCTTATTTACAGCTGTTGAAGGTTGGCTGTTAAAGTTTGGAGTTGTAGTAATAAATGTATTTTGCTTATTTATATCTGTAGAAGGTTGGTTGATGGGATTTGGAAGACTATTCAGTTTGTCTGGTGAAATCATTATCACTTTACCAGCCTTCTGCAATTGCTCTAACTGCTGACGGGATAACGGAATTGCTGACCGTTGAACGTTTTGTGGCAATATTCCCATCGCAGTCAAATCCATGGTAAGAGGCGGTGGATTGATTGCTGTCGGCTTCAAAGTTGGAATAACATTGTTAAATTGGACAGGTGTTAATTGTAAAGGTGTCAAGTGAGGTTGATTATTTAAAAGGGTTGGTTGTCCGAAGCCCGAGTTGTTTGGTATAGCTGCAAGAGCAGCAGGGTTCGCGGCCATCAATGAAATCGGTACTGGGCCAGCCGGGTTCCCAAAGCTGGTTGGCGTCGGCTGAGCTTTTGGCATAGACGGTTGAACGATGGACTCATCGTCATCATCACTGTCTAAGCAAATTGTGTCGGAGAGAATACTTTCTTGAGGTTCTGGTTTGGGGAACTGCTTACTACTACCTGGCGTCGCGGTGCCTGAAGTCACACTGCAAAGTGCATTTACTCCTTTAACTTTCAATGAAGGTGTCGAAGTAATATATGGTTTATATGTTTTGACTTTAACAGACTTTAATAAACTCCTGTCTGATTTAGTTTTAAACGTGTCTCCGCTTGAAATTTTTCTGACTAAGAGTTGATTGGCTCTCTTATTCTGATGAGCAAATATAGAGGACTGCGCGACGTTATCGTCGTCAAACTTAGACGGCGGCGCGACATTATCATCATCAGGTAAAATACTTTCAGATTCTTCGCCTACGGCATTTGATGTCGTATTTAAATTGCTTCTAGTTCTGTAAATAAAAAAAAATATACGTCAATAATGACAAATCGATCAAAAACATGTAAAAACAAAAGACGTGCGATATTTACAATTTTATTGGCACCACATTTGATGTTTTTGGCGGTTCTTTCGCGGCAGTCGAGGCATCCGAACTTATTGGTTTTGTTGGAGAAATTTGTTCATTTGGATTTTCGAGCAGCTTCTTTTTAGACAGGGGTCCTGGCTTTACTCTTTTAGGTTCCTCCGGTGTGTTGACAGGTATTGGCTCTTTGTGTTTTTCAGTTTCTTGCAGTTTCAATAAAACCGGTTTTCCTAAGACCTAAATTAAAATAAAATCTCATTACGTACTTTAAACAATACATAAGTTGTGGTTGATGGGGGTGTAGTGTATGTATGTACTAAGTAGGTCGTTAAGTTATAGCAAATAAGTTAGACTAAGCAATTATTTATTATAATATCGATTGCAAATCGATACACGGGGCATTCATGTAAAGTTCGCATTTACGTAAACATGTATTTAAATAATGGAATAAAAATATATTAATATAAAGTGAGTGCTATATTTCCATCTCAACGTCTACTCCTCACCAAAATCTCCACAGGGGTTATTCTACTGCAGAACTTTAGTTTCGTAAATTTGAATAAAAGTAAATTTGAAAAAACAAAAATTGAATGAAGCTGTATCCTAAGAAATCTGCCATCTGGAGACTAAACAGCAGTGCGAGCACAGAACTTTATCGAATCGTTTGTTAACGAATGTTCGTATAGTATGGAGATGGTTTTTAAGAAAAAAATTAAATCTATCCATTGCCGCAAGGCCAGCTTAAATAAATGTGTGCCTTGTTAATTTTGAATGTTTGTAAACATGTTGTACTCCTAAATATCTGTAAAATAAAAAATTACAATGTTACTCAAAACTTGCAACCGACTTCAAACTATACGAGCATTCGTAAACATTCGTTAATATACGATTCGATAAAGTTCTGTGATCGCACTGCAGGGTTGTTTTCTAGTCACCAGCCATATCCGAATATTATTTTCTTTGATACAATATAAAGTTTAGTGTAGTAAGTATAATATAAACGTACGTACATATTTATTTTAGTATCGCTCAGTGTAAAAAATAAAAAAAATATGGCACCACAAACTTTTTTACAAAAAGTCGCTGTTGATGAACATACTTACTATGAGCAGCATTTCATTGATAATACTACGACCTAGTACTAGAAGATGTAATGAAGTAGTGCGTAGTCATCTATTTTAATGGTATTTATTCATAATTTAGAGTGACCATGTTTTGCTTAATATATTAGCGAATATAAATATATTGTAATAAAATATAAATTACTCGTAAAAAATATATACCTTTTTTGCAAAAAAAGCGTTTCTATAAAAGATAATTTTTGTGTAAAAAAATTTGGCTGGTGACTAAAAAACAACCCTGTATAGCTTCAGGTTATTAAACGTTGATACAAGCGAGAGGCATTAAATGAAACCACATATACTATAAGTACCTAATATTAATCCAAAACTATTCAAAAAAAGTTTACGGGAAGTATGCGAAAACAATTTTTTCAAAGAAATTAAATAGCTTAATAATTAAGTTAAACTAAAAACATCCTTTGTATTTGGACTGATCTGCCGCCACCACCTTCATAATAAAACGGCAACATCGCATTTGAATCACGTGCACATGCGCCGGGTTCACATACCTACTCAGCAGCGGAGCCGGGTTTGATGTGGATGATAAGATTATGTAAACATGACATAGTGTATCAACTTTGATCAATGAACATAATAAACAATAACAATTCATTGTTACACTAACCTACACACTAAATCTTCGATTGTTCGAAATGTCCGCCGTTTGCAGTTATACACTAATTACAAAGCCATAAAATATTGTTATTTAACCGCGCAATAAAGTCATTTTGTAGTTAAAGTTTTTAATTTATCAAACGCTAAAATAATCCGGTTCCATTGGCAGTAAAAACGCCTGGCTGGCAAATCCCTCATTAAAAGAGCTTGAGCTTTTTTCCTTTACGGTCCTATGGCAAACTCTAAACTGGCGTGCGGCTCTTGGGGTTGTGTTCAAAATAATCGATAATCCGTTGCTTGCGCGCAGTAGGTATCTGCTCCCCCCTGTTGCGGTACGACGAGTGTTTGGTTTTCCCGTGCCCTTTGAAATGCCAATACTATGGTGCGTTCCTAGGGCATGTACGGCTGTCTCCATACCTTTCTCGGTTCGTAGAGCTAGAGCTGGGTTTCCGTGGGATTCCCCGTAGATAAGAATCATATCATCATCAAGGCATAGTGGATGTCTTACGTAGGTACTTACAAAATAATTAAAAACTACACACAAAACTAAACCTAAAATACTTAGTTACGTGTCCTGTCACAACCTAAAAATAAGCACTAGATAATACTAATGAAAAGTTTGAAGTCCTATCACAATAAAAACTTAGACAAAAGGACGCGTGAGCGACAATAATCTGTGCTGAATTGTGTAACGTGCACCCCGGATGTAACGCTTCTTCGCACTAAACAAAGTAAAAATTGTGTCCTTGACCTAATTAGCTGAGCCACCGCCGGCTTTTTTTTTGATCTGTTTGACTGATCTATTTCTCTGTTACGCTTATTACATTAGAGTGGGAAAACCGCGATTTGTACTTTCTTTTAAGGTAATAATGTATTCCTTGTTTGTATAGCAAACTTACGAAATGCGATGCGATGCGAGCGACGTTGCCACTGCGTGTATTTTATCGTTTCGCAGTGAAGGACCCTCAGATAACTATGTCTATAGCACGGTAATATCAATATTTCTGTATCTATTGTACTTAAGAAAAGGTGATATAGGGTGTTTAAATTAAACTAAGAAAAAACAAAAAAACGTTCCTGTGACTAAACTATTGCTTCAATTGATCTGATTTTTGTTGTGTAGTCTGATAATGATACACACAATATGTGGTTTCATAATTCTTTCGCTTGTATCAACGTTGTATACTAGAGAGGCGAGTATAACATTTTCAAGAGTTACCATCATATTTCGTTCAAATTAAGGAAAAAGTAGGTTTTACATATCACTTTGGCAAATTTCGTCGAAATTGAGCCGTTCTGCTGTGATTGAGGAACAAACATCAATACATCCATCCATCCAAACTTTCATATTTATAATATAGGGTCGCCTTATAATAGTTAATAATATTTTAATAGCAGTTTAAGAATGATGAGTGAATCATAATTACGAAAAAAAAATTTTTAAATACATTTTTCATAAATTCAAATTTGAAAATTCTTCTAAGTGATCAATATTTAAGTTTGATCTGTGGTTTATGACTACACAGCAAGTAATAAAAACGTTTCCATCTAATTGTATGTAGTCATAAAGTGTAGATTAATCTTAAATTTTATTCACAGAGAAGAATTTTGAAATATATAATGAAAAAAAAAAATATATTTTTTTTTTTAAGTTTAGACCCATTCCTCATTCCTAATCTGCTGATCTTTTCCCTGTAGTACGTAGGCGAGCTTTTGCCCATGACTTCGTACTCGCATAAACTAAAAATTCTCATATTTCCTATTCCCATGGCCAGTCACTTAATACCTCGATCAGTAACGGAACAGTTTTATACAGGGTTATTTGTGATTGAACCCGCATCTGTTGGGGGGTTACAGAGTAGATCAAAACGAACAACTTTCACTATAGACCCACCCCTCCTAAAAATTTCCGTTTTTGAAGTATTTCACTTTTAAGGATTTTACTGTAAACTCCTATTTTTTCACTAGTTTTTGTAAGAAATAAAAACAATCTTCGCTATCGAACTGTCTACTATAAAAAAGTGAAATAACTCAAAAACGGTCAATTTTTTGAGGCTTGGTTTCATAATGGTTCGTTTTGATCTACTCTACAAGGTGTTATTTTTGATATCCCAGACTTTGAGATTTTGTTCCTTAATAAAAATTACACTTTTTGTCATAGAATATGTGGGTCAAAAGTGCATACTTTCGAAGATATCATCAATCTTAATATAATGAGCTCATAAATTATCACCCTTGTAAAATCTCTTTCACATTCATCCATTAGACGTGTGTCACTGAAGCTATACAATAAAGAACAAAAACATTTTAAGCATTGAGGAACGTTGCATACAATGTGCAACGCGAAACGATGCGAAGTGCACCTGTGCGTAGCAATAAAACAGGGATAGAAAATGCCACGTTGTCATACTTCGTATTAAGGTGTTTTACATAAGATGTTTTGACTTAATTTGATTATTTTGTATGAATAATAAAAATAAAAGATTGAAAAATTATTCACTTGTTATTTGATTCTATTACATGGTCCTATTAATACCCTAGAGTTATAGGAAATCAAACTGAACACCTTGTATGACCCCTCAAGAAATCCAATAAAAAATAACGCTGTATATATACAGCGTTATTTATATAATAATATAATGTAAAAAAAGCTATGAAAATATAATTATTATAAATACACATGCACTTTACCTTCAAAGCGATATCATAAATAGGTCCGCTGCATAACTCTTTTCCCGTTGATTCTATTTCTTTAAGAGCCTTTAATGTGCTGTAACGAGCTGCTAAAGTGGCTGCATCTTCATCCAAACTCGGATTTCCGGTCAAATATGTGTGTGCAACAATTTTTATGAAGTTTTCGTTGCGTAGCAATGATGGGTGCAGAGGGACCAGGGGACCTTCGTCAACCGGTGTTGCATTGTCATCAGAAATACTAGGCTTTTCAATTGTGGGTTTATTTTCAATGGTGGGTAGGTTCTTTTCAATGGTGGGTAGGTTCTTTTCAATGGTGGGTAGGTTCTTTTCAATGGTAGATTCTTTTAATACAGGTTTTGGTGTTTCAGTCAAATTGTTTGGTAATCTGTCTCTTAATCTAGGAGACTTATAGGATGATTTTGCAACTGCAACGTCATATAATTGAGAAGAGCTATCCATTGTTTTTGGGCCACGTTTAACTTTTTTGGGTCTACCACGTTTTCTGGGGACCCTTTCTGTATCACTGTCATTTAATATTTCAACAATTTCATTTTTTGATGATTCTTCCCCGCCTGTAATTAGCGCAGTATTGGATATGTTTTGCGTTTCAATTTGCTTTTCACGACCGTCATTCCAGGTGTCATCATCGACACCAATATAGGCATCGACCATATTTCCAGATGTTTCGGATGCGGTTTCAGTTAAATCGCTTTCTCGTGCGGGCATCTTTTTCTTTTTACGAACTCTATAGGGTTGTCTACCACTTCTGTTAATTCTATTTGACAATGGTTCATCTTCGTCTGTTACTGATAAACCCTCGTCAGTATCTGCTAAGATTTGGTTTGACGTCAGTCCTCTAGTTATATGAGTATTATTAGAGTTTTTGTCACCTATAGGCTGCTTCACACTTTCAAGTTTGGTCTTTTTAGACCATATTTCGGAATCACTAATTTCATATTTAATCTCTGGCGGTGTGTTCGTTTCTTCTACCGTGTTTTCGGATCCATGTAAAAGTTTCCGTCTTTGCTTTGGAGCTGGTTTATTTGGACGTCTTCTGCCACGTCGTGAAATATTTTGGTCCGTTTGCTCATTCTGAGCAATATTTTCTGCAGAGGGTGGTGCAATATCAGTTAACGGTGGCATTGGTACTTGGATATTTTGAAACAGCGCGCTTACGACGGCTATAGCCACGCTGTCCAAATCTCTAGACACTTGAGTTAATTTGTTGAGGTTGATAACTTCTCGAACAAGCTCGACGATATCAGAGATCTTTTTCCTGGCAGCTTCATGGTATTTCTGTGCGATGAGTATATTCATGATTTTGCCTACTAGTATGTTAAACTGCAATTGACTGGAGGGTTCCTCTTCGGGATTGGTTATTTCGGCATGTTTAGTGATTTCGGCATGTTTAGTGGTTTCGGCATGTTTATTAGTTTCGGCATGTTTAGTGGTTTCGGCATGTTTGATAGTTTTTTTGCCTTGTCCTTTATTTTTTGCCGTCTGCGGCGGAGGATCTGGCGGTGTACCGAGTAATTGAGAATAGGCAGCTGGTAGGGCTTCATTCGGAATATCTGTGGGTAGGACGTGAATCGATAGACTAGACGATATGCCATTCTGCATTTCTGTAAACAAAAAAATATTTATTAATAATAACAAAGTATTTTTGACATTCCGTACTATTCTACTGACAGAGCTGACACTTATACAAGGTACGCAAGGTATACTTATAGTAAAGCAAATATTTCATGCGGTGTGACCCGCGCAATTTCAAATCCCGTGGGAATAACGGGGTAAAAGTAGCCTATGTATTCCAGACTGTGCACTATGACGGTCTCCATGGTGCAGAATCTAGACGCTACTGCGCCAATCGTGAGGTCGAAAGTTCGATTCCCGCACGGAACAAGAAAAAAAATGTCCGGGTCTGGGCGTTTATCTATACAGCGTGTCCAAAAAAGTAATGTGGAGAAAAATATTCTAGATAGAGCTAGTCTTCCCCATTCGACTAAAAGAAACGGTTTTTATTTGGACTTACAGATTTTCTATTAAAAAAATGAACATTTCTTTCACCTATCCAGGTAACGCGCGCGCCTTAAGATCTGCTCGGAGAAACTACTTTGGGGCCATTACAATTATAAGCAATATTATTAATAATATACCTTCTTTTTATCAAACCTAAACAATTAGATAAGGTTAAATACTAGAAAACCAATTATTTCCTCGTCTTATTCATAATAAAGACCTTAGTTCCGACCTCGGAAGAGTGGACTTACTATACTATACTATACTCTGGCAAATACTTCAATGCAGTAAACTGACAGTTCGAAATTTCAAATAGAAAAATAATGATACCAGTTAAAAACTTCGTAGTGTTAGTACTGAATGAGAATTGTTGAAAATAAACGAGTCTTTGTCATTCGTTTTACATATTTTAAAGCTATTTATAATTAATTGAATTTGAGGTTACATATCTCTTCATCTTCTATGTAACTTCAATGAAAATAATTAATTACCAAACATAACTAGTGCTTTAAAACGGTAACAGTAGAAGTAAAAATGACTTGATAACTTCTTTATTTTTAAACTCCTTTCGTCCTAAGAAACGAAATTTTAAGAAGAGTTGCCCTTTGCTAACAGAGTCATAAAAAAAGAAATATTTTGCGAGCCAAAATATTTGTTTTCCATACATTACGATAAGAATAATTACGTTCATTCACTTAAACCGCATCACTATTTTTTTCTTCCCTAAAGTGGGAACACTGGAACTGTCATTTTACTGCATTGAATTATTTGCCAGAGTAAAGAAGGCATCTCCTAGTACTACTCGACTGTATAGAGTTACGGAGATTCTTAAATCACACGACACTCTTACCACTGTTGGTGTTGAAGTACTAGTACCAAGCTTCGAGACATACCATCAGCTCACTCCGCAATATCCTTACGAAAAATTCAAGAAGAAGCAAGACTTGTCTTATCATTACGAATAAAAAGACCCTAAACTCAGAATGTTTATAGGTACAGGTGAAGCAGTTACCTTCGAGGTACATGTTCGACTGGGTCCGGTCATAAGGTGTCATAATTACGACATTATCTTACCACTCATCATCATCACAACTCTGTGTAATGAGCCCAGTGCAGGCTCTCCTCTGGGTGACGAGGAGGTTTAGGCCGCAATCCACCAGTGGTGAATGTAAGAATTTTCAGGGTGCCAAAATGGCTCCTGACAAACCCTAATGACGACTGCTTATCTTGCCCTCCGAAGCACGAAAGTTGTGAGAAATAAATGTTTGGCGGTCACCCATCCCATTACCGACCGCGTCTAACGTCGCTTAACCTGCGATATCGTATGATATGCACAGTAACCACGGTACTACAAAGACTTCTTGCTCCTGCTGGTGCCTAAATACTACTTTATTTTTACAGCTGGTGCAGAATTATCACAAGCAGGCTTCGAGGTGTACAGTTAACTCATTCAACTAAGATCGTTTGTAGGTGCGCGATGGAATTAAATATAGTAGAATTGTTTTCAAATGATATTCGTGATAGTTTTCATTTTACATTACGCGCAAAAATTACGTTGTACAATAAAATATAAATTAGTTAGATAAAAAAATTAAAATGTTTATTTTAAAATCATCAATAAAACTTAGAATCAGCTGTAATTATTTTTATTTTTTCACGCATGTCATCGGAAAATAATTGTACTATTAGTAAAGTGAATAGCGCTCGCTACTCACGCTTGCTGGCGTGCTCCTGCTGGAACTGCGTCCAGGCGGCGGCGCGCTCGGTCTCGTCCAGCGCCAGCTCCACCTGCGAGCCGCGCAGCAGCGAGTCGTGCTCGTGCACGGCGTGCACGGCGCCGCCCAGCGCCACGCGCAGCAGCACCACGTCGCGCACGCCCGCCGCCACGCCCGCCTGCACCGACGTGCCGTGCTCGTCGAACCTGCGGGGACCACACGCAACATCAGATGAAGCCAACCTTTGACGTCCCAATGTCGCGATATCGAGCCAGCGGGAAAGAAACCTCTGCATCCCGAAGACGTAATATCGAGTTCTGTGACTTTTTTACTTTAATAGTAATTAACGGAAGGCAAGAATACGAGCCATCAATTGATGTACGTTACTCTTCACAGTAGTAGAAAATCAAAGTTATAAACTGAAATGAAGCTATGAAAAGGAAATATAACTTCTAAAAGTTTTTGGAAGCTGTAAGTATGTTTTATGAAGCATCCCACCATATTGTGATTCTTCGCCAGCTTGAATACAATCAGTTCGAGGCGTAAGCCGTTTATATTGCAGCAAATAACTCATGATCGAATTTTTAGATCAATTATACAACGTTGATACAACCGAGAGGAGAAACAACATATACCTACTATAAATGCTTAACTGTTAATCAGAAACTATTAAAAAGTTCTCACACATTTTTTTCATTCAAACAATAATAAAGCAACTATATGATAAGGATGTCGTGGGATTGTCGGAGTTATATGAAGCGGGAATCTGTACTTTAGTTAAGATATTTTTTTAAACATGAAGAATCAAGGTACCATCCAACCAACTGAATCATGACCCATTTTGCTGAAAATTCGTTTAAAACTGTCAAACTTCTAAGGTCTATCGCGTATAATGCACTTATGACTTTTTAGATACTGTACGAATTCTGTACTCATTAAATGTGAGTGTCGAATGAAATGATAACAAGTTCGTCATCAAGGAAACCTATCTTCAAGCGAATTTCTAACTACTAGCATTTAGACGATTTGCCAAAATGAGCTTGTTGTTGTGGGTCATGATTCAGTTGGTTCCATCATGAATCTAAAGGATTTGAAATAATAAGGAAATCTGAAAATAACATTTACTGGTACCACAAAAACATTGTCTGTTTGTTGACAAATAATATTTCATTGTAACTTTTTTTTATTTTGACGTTTGTATTCATGTCAGGGATACCGACAATGAAAAGCAAAAAGCCTAAAAAAAAGTTATTGTTTGTATCGAAATATGTTTTCAATATTTATTAACAACAGTTATGTCTACAATATGCTTCTCATGATATTCTATATTCATTAAATAGAGGTTGTTTTCTTTATCCTGAATAAGAAAACCTAAGGGCACGTTTAAGCACAGACGGCGCGTCGCGCGGGGCTTCGCGCGTTTTCGTTACATCGCCGGCTTTACTCTAAACCAGCAGATCATCATCATCATCACAACTCCGTGTAATGAACCCACTGCAGGGTTATGAGTCTCTCCTCTGGGTGATGAGGTTTAGGCCGTAATCCACCGAGCTGGCCCGGTGCTGGTTGGTGGATGGCAGATATTTCAGGGTGCCGAAATGGCTTCTGACAAACCCTAACGACTACTGTATACAAGTATCCGACTGCTTAACGTGCCCTCCTAAGCACGGAAGTCGTGAGAAATGAATGGTCGGCGGTTACCATCGTTTACACATCATTTATCGGTCATCCATCCTAATACAGGCCGCACCGAGCGCGCTTAACCTGCGATATCGTTTGATATGCACAGTAACCCCGGCGCCACGACGACTTCAAACCAGCAGATAGTTCCATAGTAAAGCCGGCGATGTAGTAAAAATGCACAACGCCCCGCTCGACGCGCAGCCTGTCCTTAAACGTAACACGCAACGCTAGCGAAACTTAATAAATATTACAGCCGTATCCTTTCACACACACAAACACACACACATGCTCACACACACCACCCATGACACACAGTTTTACTGCTCTGGTTGTGTATTATATTTTTCAACACACTTGCTCGTAATGTGAGCGTTATTCTATTGAATTTAGAACTATAAACTGGGCTATAAGTCACGCGTGCATAATATATTATACCCTAGTGCATAATATAATGAATCCTACAAAGTTGAATTGTACCTTTGTGCAAATTAAATGCGAGTAAACAGAGCATATTTTATTGATCCGGGTTATACATTAAATTTTTTCAGAAACAACAAAGAGGTTTTATACCACTTCAAATCCATATATATTTTTAAATGTTTACGCATTATATTAGTTAAACAAAATTGTATATCAAACAAATTATTCACAATTTACAATAATTTGTTACAAAATATTAAAATATTTGGATTTACCACTCCAAATTAAATATTTTCATGTAAAACACATTTGGCGGAAAAAAAACCTACGCGCATGCGCGAAGTTCGGCGCCATTTTTCAATCACAATTCACAGCTTTGTTATCAAGTGTGTTTGTTATTTTATGACCACGTATGTCTGTCTTTTACTCACAAGTGTGTTGAAAAACGTCGTATATAACTCGTGAGCGTTGCTAATTACAGTCTCGGCTCATTATTAAGCCCTCGCCTGCGGCTCGGGCTCAAATCACAGCCTCGACTGTAATTAGCAACTTCGCTCACTTGTTACATAATATACTAATTTGATACAATTTATAAAATTGTTTATTTTTATTTGCATTTTGTAAATTCTGAACTTGTTCTTTTATATATATTTTTTTATCCTTTAAATATTGTTAAACTCTACTTTTATATGTATTATTTAAAAAATGTGAACCTGTTATTGTCAGTAAGTTTAATTTTAATTGTTGTTATTGTAAATGCTTATTAAGTGTTGTTGTTTCTGTGATAAATAAAAAGCGGAATATTGGAAATATTGGATAAACTAACTTGTACAATTCCGTCAAATCGGCGCTGTTGTAATGCCTGTCGATCTGTTGCTCGTCCACCACGCGACAAGACACCGCCTGCTTAGTGACGGCTCGTTCGTACATCTTTTGCTCCATCGTACCCTGTAAACAAACAATGAGGGTTTTACGCGAATTGTTATTTTATATATATTTTTGGTTCTTTATTCTTAAAATCATTACTGTAGGAATATAGTTTTAATAAATGCCAAAGTGTTGTGCAATGCCTATGTGTGCAAATAAAACAAAAAGGCATTAGTTCCCTACCAGATATAACCCGGCAAAATTTATATTTTTAAATTTATCTCTGCAATGGCTTGTAGCCATTTGCAGAGATAAATTTACTCCAACGATGTCCGTAATCCATAATAAAATCAATGACACTTCACAAATAAAATAATATTTCAATAACTTATGTTCAATTCCTGTTTGCTATTTGGACCTCACGCCTATGTAGCGCCGCCTGATGGCAGTTTTTTTTTCTAAAACCCCTATTAATTATTCATTATACATAGTTTCATTGAATAGCCGCAGCCCCTGGATAAACGTAGGACCTCCACTAGGATCGTTTGGCTAGAAACTACCCTTTATGATAAGTCTGTCGAAATATGTAGGCTCAAGCGGCGATTTGTGCCGGAAATGTTATTAGGACAAATAAAAATAAGCAAAGACTAACAGAGTATTTTAATATACTCCGTTACTTCAAGTTACCAGATTGATGTATTTAGTGTTATAAGATAAACGAGGAAATATATAGATCCATTTCCTAGTCTTCAACAAAACATGGAAAGGTTTGAAATGGTCGAAAAATAATTTATCAGTTTTTAAAACTGCGATGACAAGTTTGGAAAGTTTTATTTGAATTGCCAGCTAATATGCATTTTAAGGCTGTAAGGTTAAACAGTTTAAATATCTCTAACGTCACTTTTACCACAGCTAACTAAAACTTGCAATACTTGCATTAAAGTTCAAACTTACCAAGGCTACTAATCGATAAATGTAGCAATCCTTCTTCTGACCAAAGCGGTAGACTCTGAAGATGCTCTGTATGTCATGAGCCGGGTTCCACGAGGTATCCATGATGATGACGCGGTTTGCCGCCACCATGTTCAAACCGAGGCAGCCGGCTCGCGTTGATATTAGAAACAATCTGGAAATATAGCAAATAAATCGCTACGGGTTGCCTGGTAGAAATCGCTCGGAGCGATGAAGCCGGCCAAATTGTCCTAAATAAATAAATATATGTTTTGTTTCTTTCTTTATTTGTTTTGATGGCAATAAAGTGTAACGAATTTAATCATGACCCACTATAAGCTCATTTCGGTAAAACCGTCTAAATGCTAGAAGGTCGAAATTCGCTTGAGGTTTCCTTGGTGACGAACTTGTTATCATTTCATTCGACATTGACATTTAATGAGTACAGAATTCGTACAGTATCTTAAATATCCTAAGTGCATTGTACGCGATAGACCTTACATGCTTATTTATTTATTCTTCATTGTACACATGGAGTAAGACATAACTTTATTAACAATACTAGCTGCTGCCCGCGACGTCGTCTGCGTGAACGCTATGCAGCACCAAACGCACCTACGATTATAACAGTGCTAGCGTGATAATATGTAGCCTATATGTTGACCCGACTTCTTAACTGTCTTCATGCCAAATTTGAAGTAAATCCATGCAGTACTTTTTGAGTTTATCCCGGAAAGACAAACAGACAAAAATTCTAAAAACTATATTTTTTGTTTCTGTTTCGATTGTAGATCATACCCCAAGTATTCTTTTAAAAAAATATTCAATGTACAGTTTTGACTTTCCTACCATTTTATTATATGTATAGATAATAGGTAAAGTGCACAATAGGTGGCCTTATCATCTACAGACAATCTCTTCCAAACACCCCTAACAGTTTCAAATAAGTCATGATTCAGCTGGTTCGATAGCACCTACATTTAGTCCAAATCTCTGATAAAATGCCGATTACCGAATAATTTAAGATTCTTAATGTAGCCGTTACTACAATTTTTCCGTACGACTAAACCTCTAGGCCAACAAAAAAAAAATTAACAAAAAAAAATTAAACAAAAAAAATTTTGCCCTTTCAAAAGATGTTCCTTTGAAGTATATTTTTTAAATACGCCCACTTCCAAGATTAGTATATTCAAACAAACAAACCCTTTACTTTTATTATATTAGTATATAGAAAATATAATTACTGACCTTGATCTGCAAAGTAAAGTGAGTTTTTTTAATTACATTCTAAATAAACTTAGTATATTTTTTTTATGTTTACTGTATAACATGTTGTCTAGAAAAATATATTTTATAATAATCGAAGTTCAAATTATCACAGGAATTGTGTGAGAACTCTTGATTGCAGAAACTTTGATTTTAAGTTGTAGTGATTTCTTTCGGAAATTTGTGCATAGTTTTATAAGCGGGCATTGTTTCAGTTGCTGCAACATTTTGGTAAGTTTTCCTTTTAATATTGTCTGAAGTTTTCGCGATTCATACTATTAAATAAAACACTTTTTAACCGGATTTATCGCGTATATTTACATTTTAAATTTTAACTCGACATTCCGGTGTTTTTGCAGACCCCGTGGTCACATAATGTTATCATCGTACCCAGTAATATATCTAACTCCTATACTATTATAAACACTAAATCCTAAACGTATAATATGAGGACTAAAAGTTTGCCAACAATCATCAGGAATGCTGTATACTAGTCATACACTTCTGATTAAGGTAAAATGAGTACTAACTAAGAGTGGGATTCTATATTTTATCCATTACCTTCTATGCCAGAGGTCCTGGGTTCGAATCCCGGCGACGACGGATATTTGTGTGATGAACACAGTTATTAGTCGTCAAGTCATGGATGTCTATATGTTTATTTAAGTTTATTCTAATAAAAACTATGTATTTATTCAATATGTATGTTTATATATTTCTTTAGTATATCAGTTATCTAGTATTCATAACATGAGTTCTTTAAAAAACTTAATTTGGGCTAGATAATGTTGTGTGAGTGTCAGAAATATTTATTTATTATTATTTATTTATTTATACTCACCGAGTCCTATTGTTATTCTGAGCATTGAACTCGCGGCACCACTTCTGCCGGACCTCGACCGGCACTGAGCCATCGAGTCTGTAGTACTCCTGGCCTAAACTCCAGTTCTTTATCTTCTTTAGAAAATATTCTATCGTATCCATTGTGTAAAGCGACGTTGAGAATATCAATCTGGGGATAATATAGTTGTTCATGTATAACTGATTTATCTTACACAAAAAGATCAAAGCTATTTACGAACATTCACAGCTATCTGTCATTGATTCAGAACTTATTTTCGTTTTTTTTTATGTAGGTATCTGATTAAGTTAATTTCACCTGTAAGTGAAGACGTGGCCGAAAATTAAAATACACAGGTTTCAGAAAGAATGTATTCCAAAAACATTTCAGATATTTATATAAACGGATACCAAATTGAATACAATCACGGTTGAGTTCCCATTGAGTAGGACTAATCATACATACATAACTTCACGCCTGTATCCCTGATGGGGTAGGCAGAACACCAGAGGCTATAAAACCATCTGATGTCACGTTTGACAAATTTGGAGGTATTATTAAGATGGAGAGATACTATTGCAGTGACAGGGGGTCAGCCTGTCGACCGCAAAAACGCCAATAAAACACTAATAAATGAAGACCTTATTACATAAACAAAGTAAACGACGGTTTAAAATACCAACTGTTGAAAAAACTTACACTTTATCGTCGATATTGTTGCACTCGTCTAGTATTTTAAATGCAGCGTCCATTTTATGCGAGGATTGTAGAGTTTCCAGCATTTCTCCGTCAGCCAAGTACTGAAGCCACCAAGTTGGTACTTCCGCAGATTTAATGTCCTTCACGTCCTCGTGAGCTGTGAGATCTTCGTGAGCTAGATCGTCTTCTAACTTCTCAGCTGATGCAGAATTACAAAGTTCAAAAAAATATTTAAAATATGCTTGCTTTTTTTTTAAATGAAATGATCTAAAAATATCAATTCATCATTTCATCGTTAAGCAAGCGGAGGCTAGACCTAATAATTTAATAAATTCAATAAGAAACCACCATTGTCATTAAGTAGAATTTAATCTTAGAATCCCCGTCGAATCTGTGTAGTCGCACCGTTTAAAACCATTTTAACACTGTTTCCTTGAATTTCCACAGATTCAGACTTTTAGTATATTCTACACCTTATTAACTAAATCAAGCTAGCACATTACAACATTCATAATATTTTTATACACAGAGGATTACGCAAGTGAGATATAGAAACATGCATGGTAGTATATTTTTTATGAATTTAAAAGATTAAGAATAAAGCATATTGCAAATCAAAAGTTACTCACGTTTAACTTTAGAATCATCTGAATATTTTGGCTTCATCATGAAATTGTGCAAAACTTGAGGATGCGTCCAAATTTTTTGTAATATATGAAAATCTCTCAAAAGGCTATTCTTATTTTTGTGATCGGATTCATCGGCTAAGTAGTGTTTGTACAGATCCGATTGGCATTTCGTGAGTGATATAAAAACTGTATATTCACGTTTCTTTGGTAAATAAGGGTAAAGCACGGATGCCTCTTGTCTTTGCAGACAACCTTCTAATACTTTGTGTAAAATGTGTGTCCGAGCCTTCATAAGTTTAATATCCTCTTCTCTCGAGTCTCGGTGCTGACCGTTCATAATCGGATTTTCGAATCTGGAGATCGAAATAAAAAACGTAATGAAATAAAATGCAACAAATGGGTGACATAAATCATAAATAAATACTTGATTAATAGTTACACTCACCGATTTGAATATTCTGAATAAGTACCCAGCAGATTAGGCTTCACAAAGTTAACCATACAATAATACTCTCTCAGATTATTTTGTATTGGTGTGCCGGTTAGCATAATCCGCCTTTTCGTGGCGACTCGACTCATAGCAACGGATAGGACTGAACCATCGTTCTTCAGCAAGTGTCCTTCATCACAAACGATGATATCTGGACCAGGGTCCAACAAGGCTGTTCGTATTTTATTTAAGATAGTCGGACGAACCAACATGGGATCAAGGGTAGATAGACTACGGAATAATTCGTATCCGATTATGAATATTCCTCCACCGCTGTACCAATCTTCAAGTTGGTATGCCCGCTCATAGGTTTTCTTTAATTTTGATAGTTCAAACACCTAATAAACAAATAAGCTATTTATAGCAATTTAAAGGTATAAAATAATCATTAAATAACTTAAAGTGAGGCAGAGTAACACTATGCTTCATATTATCTTCATTGAAATAATATAAATGCATTGTAAATTAAAACACACATCGACAACGCAAGCAAAGATATTATTATGCTCTAAGCTCATGCTTGGAAACACAGAAAAATATATTATGTGGATTCTCAATGTTTCCAATGTATTTCAATCACTTATATGGTACGATAGCAAGGTAAATGAAACATAATATTTATTCCGGAAGGGGTTATTCTAAGAACATAGTGGACCGGACCTTGGTAGTGAAAACTTCATTAGATATGAATTTAGATAAAAAAACTTATTATATAAATTTAATTTGTTTCCCAAATAAATAAATACCGTTTTACACAAAATCAATTTAATTAAATGTTAAAAATTCAGTTAAGCCAAGGGCATATAACTTTCATATCATCAATAGTATGTTTGAAAAAGTTTGCGACTTTGAAAACTTTTATTTCAGGAGTTTAACTTCAAAAAGACAAGAAACCCACCACCAGTATACAGGATTTTTGATAAAAGGATGCAATGCCGGAAGAAGGTGATTTTTTAGACCATTTAGAACATTTTGAGCCATACATGTCATAGACGAAGTGTGATACTTTTTTCTAAAGATTTAAGGTTTTTCCAAGAATACTCCAATATTTAACATTAAACTTCTAACAGTACTTCTTAAAAAAAGTATTAGAAAAAATATTCAAGTGTTTCTTTAGGGATGAATTAAAAAAAAACTAAACTCTTGGTTATTCAAATCATTTTAAAAACATGCTTGGCTACTGTTATTTCATTTAAGTTATCATTTGCGACAGTAGCTATCGTATCTTTGGAAATAAGCTACCTTAAGCAAATAAAGAGCAAAATTTTAATCCCACTTATAACAAATACATTTTGTTTAAATAATTTAATTTGAAAACTTTATTACAAGGCTAAACATCTGACATTCGCCTGAAGTAGTAACGTTTCAGTACGATGGTTGCCCTGCCCATCACACCTTGGCTGTAAGGGAACACTTATGACACTGTTTCCCGGACAGTTCAAACTTCTAACAGTACTTCTGTTACTGTAGGAAGATTTTTTTAGTTTCTGTTTTGGATTGCTTAACTTCTAACTTAGTTAAATAAAACACTTTTTAATCGGATTTATCGCGTATATTTACTTTTTAAATTTTAACTCGACATTTCGGTGTCTTTGCAGACCCCGTGGTCTCGAACGACTAACTTCGTCTAAGACATGTATGGCTCAAAATGTTCTAAACGGTCTAGACTATCACCTCCTTCCGGCTTTACATCCTGTTACCACACACCCTGTATAACTTAATGTAGCACATTAGAAATACCTTAAGCTCAATATCATGCTCGGATTTAAAACGATCATCGTTAAAAAACTAAATCATAACCGCAACCGAAAATAAAAAGCGAAAATTTTGTTTACAACAATCCTAAAAGTTCAGATTTTACACAATACCTGGAGTTTCCTTCGCAGTTTTTTTGGCTTGAAAAAGAAATAATAACATCATTCATACGAAGGAACTATCAAGATGCAGGTTGTATATTAGCTTTGAGGGCCGACGCTGCGTCACGCGTACCATACGACCGTGTCGTACGCGCGTACGATGAACAGAAGCAGTTTCGTATGAACACCCGTATAGACACCCGTGACGCAGCATTGGCTCTGATTAAATGTAAAACCAACATCTTTTATGTCTGTTATATCTTCACTCTTTTTTATTATTTTACTGCTGGGACCCGGAGTAATAAAATTCAAAATATTTTATTCATCATAAAGCCATCGAATGGCCACTTAATGACGTCACAATTTTGTACTTCGGTGTTGATAGTTGTTGAGTAAGATATTACAGTAGACAAAGAGACAAAAAAGCCGGCGGAAAAAAACTCTTGGCGCTCTTTTTCAGTAAGAATTATACAAAATAATACAAATAGGTACAGTACAAATTGGCCATGACATGAAAAAAAACAAACACAAGACAGCTAATTGTGCGAGCCAATGTCATGCCGTAACCAAATTGCTTACATAGTAGGTGCATTGAGCTATGAATGCACAACACAAACATGACAAACTGGGACCAGAGTATTTAAACAAGAATTAACGTTTTTTCCGTAATCTACCAAGCTGTGTCAGTGCTTTCGTGTTAGCCTGCACCATGGTCAATAACAGTTCTAAGCTTCTTTTATGCATTGTTTAATCATGTTTTAACAAACCATCTTTATTTATATCGAGCCTAATGAGAAAATTCTAGATTACAGAAAATATATTATCAAAACTGAGTAACTGTTCACAAATTTCTATATTTGATAGAAAAGCGACTTTTACTATTCTATGCTCTTTTTTTAATAAGGCCGTATATTCGAGAATACTGATTCTGGCAGTTCGGGCGATAAGCCAGAGAAAATGAGAAAATGATTGCCGTCATTTACAGCAGTTTATAAGTAGATGTAATTTACCTTAGAAAAGCCAATATTTAGTTTCATATTTGAAACAAATGTGAAACTAAATATTTATACAACAAGTTGAGTCTGATCTGCGTCTTAATGGGAACAGGTTGAATCTAGTAGAAAAAAATGTTTTTCTTGGAATTACCTTAGATTCTAAACTCTAATGGGACCATTAGATTCTGGCCTCTAATGGTCCCATATCTCACAGCTAGCGAGTAGACTTAGTTCTGCAGCATTCGAGGTAAAGAAAATTCGCTCATTGACTGATGTTAATACGGCGAAGCTGGTATATTTTAGTTATTTACATAGTATAATGTCCTACAGTATCCTACTTTGGGGCAATGCCGCCGATATTGACACGATATTTACACTGCAGAAAAGTAATGTATAAACTTGGAAATAGAGAATTTCTTCGAGAAAAGTTTAAAGAAATTGGTATCTTGACCCTTGCATCACAATATATATATGAAAACATTATGTATATTTATAGGAATAGTAGTAAATTTAAAACTAGGAAAGATAATCATGATAATAATTTCTGTAAGGACTAGGAACGACCATAACTTAGCGTTTCCCAAATTAAGGCTGGCTAAAAGCAGCAAATCATTTATTAGAATGTCAATACGTATATACAACAAATTTCCGAAATCAATTCAATCCCTGCCATTCAATAAATTTAAATCGATCATTAAATACACTCTATCTCGAAAAGCTTATTATAAAACTAAAGATTATTTAGACGATAAAAAGGCATGGCACACAACAAGATATTCCAAAAAGTTTCTAATTACTTATTAATTTTGTTTACGGCTTGGCTGTGCAGTATGACATATGGCATACTGGTGACTGTTCCACTCACTTATTCTCTTGTAAAGACAACAGCAAGAACCTCAGGCGGCATGGCTAGTGGCAGCATCGGGTAGATATCGGGTCACCCTCTTTCCTAAAATATGGTTGAGGATGGTGCTTGCGTAATACTTGTGAACGGGTGCCGCTAACGGTGCCAGGTCGTTTTGCTGATGATACTATGACTATTTCATTTCATTCTTCTTTAAATACTCTGGTCCCAGTTTGTCATGTTCGTATTGTGCATCCATAGCTCAATGCACCTACTATGTAAGCAATTGGTTGTGGCATGACATTGGCTCTCACAATTAGCTGTCTTGTGTTTGTTTTTTTTCTTAATGGTCAATTTGTACTGTACCAATTTGTATTAATTCGTATAATTCTGACTGAAAAAGGGAGCGAAGAGTTTTTTCCGCCGGCTTTTTTGTCTCTTGGTCTACTGTAATATCATATTCAACAACTATCAACAACTAGTTAAAGCCGAAGTATATGATGACGTCATCAAATGCTCTGTATGGAACTTATATGATGACTAAATTAAAACTTTTTTTTATAAAGTAATAATAAAAAAGTATAAAATAAAACTAGCTTCTTATTCTTATATCAAGTATTTATTTAAATCAAGTTTAAATTCAACATTTTATCACTGTTTAAAGTGCTTCTTCTTATCTTTCTAAATTTGTAACTTGTTGCATAATTGCTAAACATTTTTAACATTATTAATTAATACAGAAAAACATGAAGTATACAACTACATAAATCGATTCCCGATTTCCGATATCTTTGATATCCGAAAATTGATAATTGCAATTATAGATGCAATATTTACTTAAAAGACATATGCATATAATACCTTGATCTGATCAGTCACCGGTCCAATCCACTTGTGTATTTCGTCAACCCAGTTGAGTACAGTGGACAGAGGACAGCAGACCAAAACTCTCTGCATTCCTGCTCTGGGGTGTGTTAATACCTGAAAGTAACTTACGTTTTACTAATACTGCTAATAACGCTGAATGTACATTACTTTAACATATTACTTTTGAAATTTTCCTATAAGTAATATAACATTTACACAGAAAGTTAATTAGGGTTGAAATATGGGTTACTTTAGGTTCAATCTCATAATTTATTAGCAATAGGCTTCCAGGGTTGCCTGGAAGAGATCATCTTTCGATGAGAAGGCCGCCTATGGCGCTCTTTATTTATAAAATTGTTGTAAAAAAACGATATCATACTTTTAATGGCTCGATTTGTACAATAAAAAAATTAAAAGTAATGGGGAAACTTATTCTTTTATAGTTATATTTAAAAATGGAATTTGGAATATATTTAATTGTAAAAAATATGAACAAGTGCAATGAATACTAACAGTATGCAGCAGCGCTAGAACCTGTAGAGTCTTGCCAAGCCCCATACAATGGGCTAGAATGCAGCCGCCACCGGGGTCGCCATTTTCGATCATTTCCAGACTCTCGAAACATGCATCCCACATGAATTTCACACCTTCATACTGCGGAAGCAAATGTTACTTATAAGTTTTCTAGATTCATTATACAACGTTAATTTTTATTTAGGCGAAACCTAGTTTTTTTAAGCCTCTTCTGGAGAATTGGTTTTATCGCGCGAGTTTGGGACACTGGGCGCGCGGCGCTCGCTCGCTACGCGTTCATACGACGTAGGTACCTACTTGCATCCTGGGATCACGTACGATACACGCAAGGAATATGTACATTATATAAGGTTCTGTAGATATTATTGAGTTAATATACAGGGATAATTTTAATTTTAATAAGCGCATCACCTCTTGCAGGCAGCCTCTCCACATAAATTAACCCTGTATGAAATCGTATAAATACTATTGCATATCGATTCTGTTACTGATTCTGAACGAACAATTTCCAGGTTTAGTATAAATAAAAAATAACGTTGTATATAATAAAACACTCTTTTACAAGGGATGGATCACTAGTGTTCCCATTGTATATAACCTTGTAGGTATTTTGTTAGAAATTAAATCATGACTTTAAAAAATACACAAAATTGTGGAAAAAATATACTATATTACCGTTTAAAAATAAAATACCTGATGTGCCTTCATGACTTTGGTAAAGAATGGATGTATGGCGACAATAGGACGCTTTTCTTCAAAATCATACTCCAGACATACTTCGTCGTTGATTACGAGGACATTTACGTCTTCCTCACACCCAAGTACCTGACGCTGAAAATAAATATAAAATATTATCAGTTTTAATGATAACTGTACGATTATTACTAAATGTAAAAGTGTATAACAATAATAGGTATATTTATAATTTAAAATTATAATTTATTTTAGTTCGCCGTAGGTAAGTGTCCCATACAAAGATGCCCAATGTCCTTTATAGTTAAAAAACATCACCCTCCTTATAATTTCAGATAAATGAATAAAAACCTACTTACCAATCTATTTTGTTTCGTGTTTAATCTCCGTTTTCTCTCAAACTCTTGCATGTTTGCAAGCACAGTGCTTCGCGCCAAGGATTTTTTATCGATGACCTTCCTAATGTTACGTCGACCTCTGAAATACGCCGCTGACCTCTTCAAAGGATGAGCTGGGTCGGTCCCAGACTCGCCGTAAAGCTCACGGGACAGTATGCTGAAAAATATCAAGTGCAAAGCTACATTATCTACGCACTCCTCTCTATATGTATAGTTTGTCCAAAGACCACGTAGAAGCAAGGACAAACTATACATACCGGTTCAAAAACTATCATTATATAGTAGTAATGTTCATTGTATGGCGATACACATGTTTAAAAATAAAGAAGTACCTAGAAACAAATTTAAAACTGCCCTATTTAATAATGTTTTTAAGTCCAATTATTCTTAAATAACCGAAAAAATGTGATAAATAAAAATTACCCGGCCATTTTAGTATGGAGGGGCCAAGAGAAAATTGTGATAGTGATTTGTCGATAAAAATCCCCATATTTCACCCCCCTAAAGTCTCCGACACAGATGCACAGCCACATTGTATATATTGGTTGCAATTTTAAATTAATTAACTTCTTTGTCATTTAAATATTAGTATAATATTAAATAGGACATTAAAGAACCGAAAAAATGTGATAAATAAAAAAAATGATTTATTTTAAAGAAAATATTTAACTAAAATAATTTTACTTGTTTCCTAAAATTACTTTTAGGAAACAATAAAAAAAATTTGTGTGACAGATTCGTTTTCAAAATAAAGATAAAAAACTAAAAAAAATGCAATATAAAATTTTTTTTTTTTTTTGTTAGTTCGTGTTTCTTATTTTTTTAATAAGATATTGAATTTAATGGATCATAAATTGATTGTCTGCATTGTTATCTTTCACATGACACCCCTTTTGTCTTCGTAAGACGTCTACATCGATAACAATAATGAAAACAGTGCAGGCGCCCGAGCTGCGAAGTAAATAAAAAACAAAATGGCTGCCATTTTAGTATGGAGGGGCCAAGAAAAAATTGGGATAGTGATTTGTCGATAAAAATCCCCATATTTCACCCCCCTAAAGTCTCCGACACAGATGCACAGACACATTGTATATATTGATTGCAATTTTAAATTAATTAACTTCTTTGTCATTTAAATATTAGTATAATATTAAATAGGACATTAAATAACCGAAAAAATGTGATAAATAAAAAAATAGATTTATTTTAAAGAGAATATCTTATACTTTTAGGAAACAATAAAAAAAATTTGTTTGACAGATTCGTTTTCAAAATAAAGATAAAAAAACTAAAAAAATGCAATACGAGGGTCAAACTGAAAGTTCTTAGAAAATCAAAAACTAAGCATTCTAGCAAGTTATTAGTTTTATTATAACTTTTCAAAATAGCGTCCATTCACATCAATACATCGCTGCATTCGATGGAACCATTGAGAAAAGCACCTTGCCCACTCGGCCTTAGGGGTCTCTTCGACGGCGTTTTGAAACGCAGCCACTGCTTCTTCGGCGTCCATAAAATATTTTCCTCGAAGTTTTTCTTTTATTTTCGGGAATAAATAAAAATCGCAGGGTGCGAGGTCGGGGCTATACGGCGGGTGACCCAGTAATTCCACGTCTGAGGTCGCCAAATAGTCGATCGTTTGCCTGGCGGTGTGCGACGAGGCATTGTCGTGATGAAGGAGGATCCTGCTGCGAGGTCGTTTCTCTCGAACTTTTTCCAAGACAAGTGGCAAACAGTTGTTAGTGTACCACTCTGCATTAACCGTTTTCTGATCCTCTAAGACAACTGTCGCGTAATGAACTGTCTTTCCGAAGAACGAGGCCACCATCTTTTTTCCAACACTTCGACCTCTCTTCACTTTAGTTGGCAACTCTTCGGAAGGAAACACCCACTAAGCAGACTGTCTTTTGGTTTCCGGATCATAAATATGGGGTGAAATATGGGGATTTTTATCGACAAATCACTATCCCAATTTTTTCTTGGCCCCTCCATACTAAAATGGCAGCCATTTTGTTTTTTATTTACTTCGCAGCTCGGGCGCCTGCACTGTTTTCATTATTGTTATCGATGTAGACGTCTTACGAAGACAAAAGGGGTGTCATGTGAAAGATAACAATGCAGACAATCAATTTATGATCCATTAAATTCAATATCTTATTAAAAAAATAAGAAACACGAACTAACAAAAAAAAAAAAAAAATTTATATTGCATTTTTTTTAGTTTTTTATCTTTATTTTGAAAACGAATCTGTCACACAAATTTTTTTTATTGTTTCCTAAAAGTAATTTTAGCCAATCATAGCCAAACAGGCGATGGCATTAGTCACCTAGTAGCGAGTAGTAAAAACCGGTTGAAACATAAGGTTAAAAATATTCAAATGATCATTAGAAAAGTTCAGCTATACTTTATTAGGTGACTCTTGTTTTTTAACGAAATATCATACGATCCAAATCTGTCCGAAAACAACCGCAAAATAAAAGTATTTCTACTTCTACGCAACATTTTTTCGCTGCGTAAATATCACCTAGGCAACAAATAACAATCTGGAATTTTGGAGTAGCTCAAGATAATAGCTGAAAATCAATGATTTGCTCAACAAAGCAAATGTGAACATTGAGCTATGAACTTTTTGCTATAACACACATTAGTTAATATGCAACGTTATTTATGTTGATTGCACTCTTTATTTCTTCAGTATCCTTATTATTATAAACTTAATTAGTTTAAGCCGTCTTATAGTATATCAGAGGTATTGTTTGCTAATAATGTATGCTGTTTTTTTTTTTGTTTTTATGCAATAAACGAATTCTATTCTATTCTGTTAGTTTTGTTCATTGTTTCTTCTAATTGTATCTCAACTGTGTGTAGGAACATAGATTGTTCAATAAATAAATAAAAAAAGTAATTACAAAAATTAAAAATCCGACTGCGAAAAACAGTAAATCTTAACTTAAAATCACAAAACAAGCACATAAGACTATAAGAGCTTTTAAGCTCAGTGGGCGTGCTGCAGTCGGGTAATTACGTGTTTTTCATTTTTTTTTTAGGATTTCATCAGTTTTTGACTTTTCAATAAGTGATCATGACGTCGAAATGTATACATTTTGCAATTTATTACGGTACAAGAACGGTTGTCCCCCCTAAAAACTGTAATAAAGTTGTTTAAAGAAGATTAAATACATACTTCATTTGTTTTTGCCTTTCTAAAAACTTCTTTCTGGATTTTTTCATTCGTGGCATCCTCATACGTTTGTGGGAGTCTGCTTTACCACCACGTCGCTCAATGAACTCGCTGACAAGCTTTGCGCGTTTTGCATCCGCCACGCTAAGACAAGGGAAATATATTAAATATTCAGTCCGATAAACCAACTATCTGACCCAAATGCGAACCAAGAAGTATCCTAGTTCGCTTTTGGTTACACCTAGACCTCAGATTGGAAAAGTTCGCTAAATAGGTCCAGGCGGGATTAAAACCCAGAATTTGTCACGGTGCAAGCAAACACTACACCAATACACCAGGCCATTAATATTCAGTTAATAAAATATCAGTACAGTACAGTAATCAAACTGAATTGTTTTGAAAATGACCGAAAGCAGACCTCAATACAAACTTGACGTAAATACACAGAGTGACACTCCGATTACGAAAATAAGTGCTTATTTTATTTTTTTCAACACACTTGCTCGTAAAGTGAGCGTTATTCTATTGAATTTAGAACTATAAACTGGGCTATAAGTCACGCGTGCATAATATATTATACCCTAGTGCATAATATAATGAATCCTACAAAGTTGAATTGTACCTTTGTGCAAATTACATGCGAGTAAACAGAGCATATTTTATTGGTCCGGGTTATACATTCAATATTTTCAGAAACAACAAAGAGATTTTATACCACTTCAAATCCATATACATTTTTAAATGTTTGCGCCTTATATTAGTAAAAAAAAATTGTATATCAAACAAATTATTCACAATTTACAATAATTTGTTATAAAATATTAAAATATTTGCATTTACCACTCCAAATTAAACATTTTCACTTAAAATAGGCTGTATATGCTATACAGACATTGCCACATTTGGCGGAAAAAAAAACCTACGCGCATGCGCCAGGTTCGGCGCCATTTTTCAATCACAATTCACAGCTTTGTTATCAAATGTGTTTGTTATTTTATGACCACGTATGTCTGTCTTTTACTCACAAGTGTGTTGAAAAACGTCGTATGTAACTCGTGAGCGTTGCTAATTACAGTCGAGGCTGAATAATGAGCCGAGACTGTAATTAGCAACTTAGCTCACTTGTCACATAATATACTATTATAGCACAAGTTTTTTATACAAACTAATTAGCAATATATGTTAGGTGCGTAATAAAATTAATAATTAGTTATCTCACTAATGTTGATAAATTAAACAATGTATGTAATAAATTATAATTACGTAATGTCTTCTGGTTTCTTTGCGATACGCTTGAGGAGCTTCTCTTTTGTGGAAACCCACTGTTTTTCTTCTTCAGATGAAGAATCATCTTCATTTTTAATGTCTGATTTAACCCTTGAACTCCTGGTGGTAAGTCTCTGTAAACATGTTTTCTTAGTTATGAATATTTTACATATTAGAACTACTTGACTATTAAATGAGTACGAGAATACTCAAAAGATTATTAAGTGCTTTTAAAAAAAATCTAAAATACATTAAATGACACTCATATAATAGGTACATGCTGTTCTGGCCACCGGATGATTGTTAACAGTGTAAGTTAATAATGCATATATAAAATAAATCGATGTAGTATATTAAATTACTTAAATAGAAACGGGTAAGACAATATCCCAGTGTTATAAGTAGCATAAGTATAATAGGAAAGTTAAGAAGTACGCACAGTCTTTGGTCGAGTCTCACACTTTTTCGAGCTTTCCGATATGGGTTGATCAAATTGGGCGACTGGGGCATGAAGCAGCTCCAAATCTTTCTTCATTACTTTGTCAGCTGTCAACATAAGGTTTTCCAAATTTTCAGACTGTGGCTTTGTTTTAGATTTTGGTCCCGGTCGCTTTCGAATCACAGGTGTTTCATCTGTTTCAGTAATAACTTCTTGTTTGATTTCTTTAAGTACACTTTTCTGTTCGGCTGAGTCTGAATCCGTTTCATGGTCGTCCATTAAGGAGCTTTTAGCCATACTGTTTTCTGTGTGTGGTATTGGCAGCTAAACAAAAAAATAAAAAAACATTAAAACTGTACCTCCTTAAGGGCTTATATATGTTAGCCTGTCATTTAATATCAGGAAATTGTTGATTGACACAACACATTTAAAATAAAAACATTTTAAGAATATGCTTTTCCTCTTGGTGCCATTAAAGTTCTAGAATCTCAGGTATGGCTAGAAGGGACACACTTGTAGTGGCAACTTGAACATATAATTCATTAGTCAATAGGTTTGACAGAATGCAGTCAGTTACCTAGTGTAGGAGGCTCATTTAGAGACATTAAGGTACTTGCTTAGCAGTAGTGCTATTAATTTTAATTGAGGAACCACAATCCCGCAGTTGTTTCATTGCAGTCCTCTATGTTTGGTGGTTAAAATCCTATTTAAAAACCTTTTAAAAAAGTAAATATGTCAATATATAACTAAAATAGGTCATTGAGAAGCTATTTCTGTTCATTATTTTACCATCCAAACTTTTTGATCAAAAGGCCTCAGAATTAAATTTGTTGGAGTTGACTGTCACTAGGAAATAAGAATTTATGTTCCTACCAGTGACCTTTTTATTTTAAATTGTCAATATAGAAGTAAAATAGCCTAAATGTTGCTATAACTTACAAGAGCTGAAGTTTCATTCTCATCCTTTTCTCCTTCATCTTCTGAAGGCGTTAGTTCAGAGAATGTGGGGCTTTCTGTCCTCGCTTCTGGTAATATATCTTGTGGTTCTTCATTTTTAGAGTCGTTCTTTCTTATTTTACTACTCACTTTTGACTTTTCCTTTAAGCTAGGAATTCGACTCAAAGCATGAAGGTTAGTTAACCTGTGGGAAAAAACACATTAATAACTTACATAATAATGTTCATATCCCTATATAAAGTGAACAATAAAATGATATTTACTTATCGATTTCCACATCATCATTATTTTTGTAACGAATGTCTTGAAACTGAAAATAGGTTTCTACAAATGATTCAGGCAGTTTCTCTAAAGGTATATATGCATCTGCATATAACTTGCTATCATTACTTTCAATTGGATAACAGGTCCAACCATCACGTTCTTGAGGTTCAGTGTCATCTTTTTTATCATTAATTTGCCTTTTCTTACTTTTTGGTCCAGATTTTATATTATGTTTTTTATCGTCGTCATCCATGACAGGCATTGTTGGCTGGCACTCTAGGTATTCAACGGGTTCATCCGGATTTATTATGGGAGGCTCAGAGTGAGCATTATCATTGGCTTGTTTACTTTCCTCAGATTCAGTAGAAACTTTATGAATAATTTTATCATACATAAAGTTAACGTACTTCTGATAACTTGACATTTCACATTGGTCAACAGCACTGAAGCCTGAAAATTTATCATCTACCCCTAATATAGTTTCATTCTCTAGTTCAGTTGAATCTATATTGTTACATTGGATTTCACTTTCATTTACTTTATCAGCAGTTTTCTTATCAGTACTTTTTTTCTTGTTCTTTTTGTCTAATCTTACTTTCAGAGGAATGCTTTCAGTTTCAGATTCTGATGAATCAATTTCCTTTTCTTCTTGCCTAATCTTTTCTTTCATTCTTCTTGTAAGCATTGCAATATCACTATTCTGTACTTTTTCTTTCTTTTTCTCGGAATCTAAATTTAATTCTATAGAGCTTGACATCTTATCTTTTTGTGGGATGGCATCTTTTTGTGGGGTGGCATCTTTTTGTGGGGTGGAATCTTTTTGTGGGGTGGCATCTTTTTGTTGGGTGGCATCTTTTTGCGGGGTAGCATCTTTTTTAGTTACTTTTTTTGCCTTTCGAGGCTGTTTTTTCTCAGTTTTCTTTTTTGTAGAATTATTTTTTCCACTTTCGTCTTCACTACTGCTTCTCATTAGGCTCTCTTTAGTGACATTGAATGGTTGAGATGCATGAGGAATGAGTAAGCTCAAATTATTATCATTTTCGTTATCATAGTCTGGCTCATGTTGTCTGCGTACCCTTAAATCACTTTGACTATATACATCTTCATTTTCATCATAATGTAGTGAATGCATCATTTTATTGCATCTTACAAAGGACTCAAATGTGTCAACATCAAAACTAGCACTGTTTTGTCTCTCAATAGCGACACGGCTTGCATTAGTCTCTTGTATTTCTTGCTTTGTGATAATTGATTCTGGAATAATAGTCATTTGATTTATTCCTGGTTCAGTTTTGATGATTGGAGGCTCTGACCCTTGTGGAGATGCTGGTATATCATCTAAGGGTTCCACTTTAACTTGAGCTATGAATGGTATATCTGTCTCTGAATTTGCTTTAGATGTACTGCAAAGCTGATCTAAGCCTTCACTGTTTTGAGATTCTGATATAATTGAAAAGTTCCTTATGTTTGGTTTTGTTTCATGATTATATGTATCTTGTAACCAATTATCTTGACTGTGAGTATCCTCAACAAAATCAGGATAATCTGGTTCATCATTTTCAAAGTCTTCATTATTCGACATAGAATTGTCTTCAGATAACTGAGAATGTTCATCAGTAAATGTATTGATGTTGGTGAAGGCATCATCAGTTAGAGTATTTATGAAATTTATTCTCATTTCGTTAAACTGCTCTGATTCATTTGCAATTATTTCTTCACAATTTGTTGATTCTGGTTCTGAATAAATATACTGAATAGTTTTTTGTAAAGATAAAGATTTTAATGTTAATGGTATATGGTCAACATTTTTTAGCATATGCTGTATCACACTAATGCAAAGTGAAAGAAGAGATTTTGCTACTCTAGGTGGTTGACTTTTTTTTGATACAATTACATTATCATGTTGCATTTCCACTGGAACAGACTCTTTCAATGACAATTGAGCTGCTATTTTGGAAATTGGATCAAATGTTAGTTCTTGAATATAATTCAGTGTTAGTGACTTTAAAGAAGGTACTTCTGTCAATACTATCACTTCATCACTTTCAACTGTTATTTCTGGCTGTATTACAGTGAAATGAATATTAATAGCTTTAATGCAGGTTTGAAACAATGATTTTGGTTGCACCAAAGGCATCTTATGTTCCGTAATGGTTTCTAGAAATTTAGTTTCAGGTCTTGAATTAATATGACACTGCATTATCTCAGTACACAATAAAAACAGTGTCTTCGGCATGTATGTATTAATTTGTGTATATTTTTTTATACATACAGGATTTGTTGTCGGATTAGTGTTTAAACTAGTACTTGTAGTGTCCGTATCATGAGAAAATGTAACATTATCAGGCTTCAGAGAAAAATAATTGCATATATAAGTTGGCTGAGCAGAGACCCAATCTAGGGACACAAAAGGAGCACAAACATTGTAAGCTTTGACACTATTGTAGTGTTTAAAAAAATTACTGACAATTGTAGACAGTAAACAATCTGGTGGTTTTTTATTTCGGCTGTCCTGGGCTAAAAAAGACTGAGTAGGTTTAACTTTTTTTACCATTATTGAGTCATTTATCCAAACTGTATGCCTGCCTTTAATATTCAAATTCTTCTTAATGTTTTTATCTTTCTCTTCCGATGGCTTTTTAGCTATTTTAATTGACAATTCCTTGTTCAAAAATACAGTTTTTGGATTAAATGGTTGAGCTGCTTTACCGGCAACACTTCCTTGTTTTTTGTTTATGTTGCTTCCAGAAGGTTCAACATCAACAATTTCACAGTCACTGTCATTGTTGGTCTCTTTAGATTTAGGTTCAATCAGTTTCTTTTGTTCCCTGTATTCTGATAAATTATTTTCTTTCAAAAATTTTTCATACTGTGTTGCTAGATCTTCCTCCATTTGTATTAGATTGCTTTTTGCTAGTTTAAACAATAATTGTGACTTTTTAACACAGTAATCCATTTTGAAAGTATCAGTGACATATTCTGCGGTTATTTTCTTTTTAATGAAATCTTCAGACTTCTCAGTCATAAGGTTGCCAAGTTCAGTAGTAGTTTGTACAACATTTTTTAGGAATTCGCATGCTTTGAGAGATTGCTCCTTAGTCAGTGAGACATTACGCTTCATTTCCCATTCAAGTCTTGATGTTGTTTGTGTCATAATAGAAGATTGTTGAGTAGGACTTGTTTGGATACTTGTTTCAATATATTTTTTTACTTGTGTAGAATCAATGGTTGGTATTTCTAAAGGCACTTTACTAGTGTCCAACTTATCAGTAGGAGAAACCTTCTTAATTTTTAAATCTGCATTAATTTTCTTTGCTAAAAAGTTTTCGAATTCATTTGCACCCCATGTGCCAGCTTTTGCATCATTAGCTTTGATTACTGATGATTGTAGACAGACTTCTATATCATCAGCTGATTCAGTAGGTGCAATTGTTGTTACTTTTGGACTTTGATTAGTAACAGAATTAATTTTTGGCTCAGCATTACTTTTCCTCTTTGACACTGTTTTAGTTAATCGCCTACGCTTAGGTTTTGTATCTTCAAGCATCATATCATTACTATCTTCTTCAGAATAAGACTCAGATTCAATTTTACTTTTTTTACCAGGTACATACTCATCATCAGAGTAATATTTATTGCCTTTCTTTCTATGTGGTGATTCATCATCTGATAAAACCACATTTGCAAACGGATCTTCATCAGACTCATCCTGTTCGTAGACAATAGGTTTCCTTGCTTTTCTTCGGGCTGGTCTTTTTGAACTCTCTGTTAATAATGATGTTTCATCATCATTTTCCTTCTCATTGTTATCAATAGTCAGACCATTACTTTCAGCTCTTATAATTTCAGATTTTATGATATTTTCAAAGTCTATTGTTGTGTCCTGTATGTCAGATAGCCCTGGTTGTTCAGCTGAAGCCGTTTCAATTATTTCTGTACTAGGAATGTCCATTGAAAAGTTTTCTTTACTACTTTTCATGCTTTTTATATCACTTAAGCACATATCATCATCACTTTCTACAACTTTGGTATCATGATCAACAGGATTGTTATCACAGTCAACAACACTAGGCTTACAAGGTGTTTTAGAAGCTTTTCGTCTTTTAGTTCGTCTTTTAGAGTTTTTTTCAAAACTAGAGGTTGATGTTACATATTCATTCAAAGTTATGGGAGAAGTGGCGATAGGAGTTTCACTATTGGATTCAAGATTTTGTTCAGATTGTTCAATGGTTTCTAGACCCATGTTCAATAAATTATTTTCATCAGTATTGGTTGGAATTTCACTTACTTGTAATGAGTTCTCTGCTTGCACTGTATCACTTAACATCTTTTCACTATCTTTGTGTTCCACCAAACTATTTGATAAGTCTTCCCTTTTTTCATCATCAGCATTTCTTATTCTTTTAGACCTCCCCCTTTTTTTAGGTTTCATTGGCGATTGAGACTCTTCCTCATCATTATCAACAACCTGATGCTTTGGCTTATTTCTGGATGGTTTGTCAGTATCATGTTGTGGGCTATATGGCATTTTCGGTTTCCTTTTACGTGACAATCTACCTGAAGAGGCTGCCACATTTATATCAGTGCTTTGATCAAGATTCGAATTATCCGCATTAAATCCTGAATCAGAATTTCGATTGGATTGAGAATCAGAAGTTTTGGACTGAACAGATTTCTTTTTTCTCCCCCGCTTCTTGCGCGTCTTAGGCGTAGAATTCACATTAGATTCTTGAAGATCATCTTTATCTGATATGGTATTGAGTTCTTGTTTAGACTGAGACTGAATAATTTCTTTATCATGTTGACTGTCTGCTGTTGATATTAAATCATCTTCGTTATCAAATGTAAGTTCGTCCATTAAATCAGTAGTTGTGGTTTTAGGTGGCAAAATATCACTCAGGGTAATAAATTCTTCTTCTTCATACATAGAAGCCGACTGAAACACCTCAAAGTCCTCTTCATTGGCACAGAGGTTGTGCTGTACTGTGCTAATTTCCTCCGACATTATTTATTTTGACAAATACTACGATATGGCGGCATATGTTTAGCATTATTAAATACACAAACCACTGCAGAGCTTCGAATATGCAGTCTTGTAATACTTTTAGTCTCTATTTTGTTATTTACCCACAACCTCCTTTCAACTCTTCCTCAAATCAAACTCTAAAACTCAACAAGGCAAGCGAGCGTTGCACAGACTATGCGACTAAGCCGGCCGGGTTGATTTATGGTAACACACAAATAATTTAATCAATAATATTGACAATAAAGGCAATAGTGTCGCGTACCTCAAGCGTACCTATGTAATCCCCTACATGGAATTTTATATCCGTGCAGAAAAAAATAATCATGTTGTACTCGTATTTTCGAGTTTAGGGAACTCATAAAAATAAAATATCATTATTGTGTATGATATATGTATCAAGATAAATATACCGAACCAATATGGAAGGGACGGTCAATGATTACTTGCAGTAAGCCACATTTCAGGGCACTGGAACCCACGCAGAAGGCTGTAGCTAAAAATTGATTTACATCGTTTTACAGTAAAACATAAAAATATTACACCATAGTATATACATATTTTAAGTAGATTTTTTTTAGTAAGTATTGTTTTTGGTTTCTAGGTTTAAAAACGATTCCTTTTTAAAAAATTTTTTACTTCTTTCAAGGTACCGCGTGGGGTGTATATTAGGGGCGGTAAACAGTTCCTTATTATAATATTCTCTTTAATCAAATTATATAACAGTATGATGATTCGTAAACGATCAAAATTATAGGCAATTTAAAATATAAAGAAATCGATAATTCAGATTATTTTAAAATATGAAAAATAAAGTAGGAAGGTAATTGATAAATTATAGCTACGTTAAAATGTTTTATAAATTGATCGCACTTACATAATAAAAATTCAAGATTAAATTATAACGTGTATATAGACCCGTAAACTACCAAATTAAATTTTTTATAAGTAAAACTTGGGACACCTATTTCTACCAGGATGGTGCTGTGCCCAATGAACTAAGTAAATTTTCGAATGTTTATAATTTGAAGTCAAAAACATTTGTGCATTTTGTTTGCAAAATTAAAAAAGGGTTATGATGTTCAACTGCCTGTCAAATGTAGTCAAAAGTTACGCCCACAAAAATACTTAAATTTATTTACTAAAACTAGTAGGTACCTACTTGTGAACCAAAATTTGTCATCCTATATTACAATACAACGTAACCCATATACGGTAAGTAACGTAGGTCAAATAGAGAATCTAATATCACAAATCATATTATTTTCATGAAATGTATATCAAGGTGGATCAAAAAATGTCTTAGACATGCATATACAATGTATAAGTACCTACCTACATTTTTGGATGTTATCTATTTTAATTTTCTTAAATATATCAAGCTTATTCATGCAAAGTTTCACTTAATTTAATCATTGTATTTGCAAGATACGCTTTTTTGCTTACAATAGTAAAAAAAAAATATGAACAAAAACGAACAACGTACGGTGATTTTGAACCGTGCCTGAAGAAAATGTCTACGAAGATTTTTTTAGACATTAGGACATCAAATTCAGCATCCCAGTCGCTTACTGGGATGCTGAATTTAAATTAAAACAAGGAGATCGACCTATGAAAACAATCAGCGCACACTGAAGCCTATAGCTTTCGTTACAGATGATAAGGTCAAAAAAGTTTAGAAAATGGTTCCAGAAGATAATATTAATAAAAAATAAATAAAATCCCCAGACAATCACACCAACTACATGGCCCAAAAGCTTGTGTTATGGGATACCATGTAGCCACTAGGGGGGAATTTAACCTAGAATATAAATACATAAATAGATAAACACCCAGACACGGAAAATTTTTTTTCCTTGTTCCATGCGGGAATCGAACCCGTAACCACTGGCGTCTGCGGCAGACAGGTTTACCCCTTCGCAAAAGTGGCCGTCGGCTTACCGTCGCGTCGTCGTAAAATCTTTAGTGAAGACTTCATTTGGCATCATTCTAAAGATTTTATAAATATGATAATTAAATGAATTGATAAATTATAATAATCAAATTAATTACCTAATAAATTGTAGAAAATAAATGGATAAATATATATTTCTGAAATTCATACAAATTTATGTAGCCCAAATTAAGTTTCTTGAAGAATTAGTGTTTTGTATAATAAAACCATATACCTATGTATAATCATCACACATATTTTTTAATATAAAAAAATATACTAAAATAGAAAATAAACATCCTTCATCGCAATCTATGTCACCACTACACCAGCCGGTCGTCCAATTATAAACGTAATCTTTTTTTCTAAATCATAAACAAAATAAAAAAATGTGCGTGGTAAAAATATTCATAAACATTGCTACCTTTTACATAAATTGTCCAAATGTACGTTTGTACGTTTTAACGGCCAATGATGTTATTGTTGCTGTGTGTTTTCTAGCCAATGAGAGACGTGCGTTGACAAATAAAACCAATCACATTTTTATAATTTTCAAAGAAAACAACTAGGTGTTAAAAGACAACAAAGGTCGTGCGTGTGCCGCTTTTCAAAGGGATTTGTTTGAAGTTACTCTTCTATGCTTTTTTCGTTCACAGGTTGTGGAACAAATGTTGTTGGGATCGATGTGGAGAAGCTGCCTGGGTGATGCGCTAATTAAAATTTTTATGAAGATCAAAATATTTTAAGAGAAGGTTAAAAATTATGTGTGGATTCAAAATAAAAAAAAAATTTTTTCTTAAATTATCTAGGTATAAAAGCGAAAGATCACTCACACACTCATTCACCACAAATTTGGCAAAAGGGTCCTTCCTTATAAGGTCTAGATGTCCGATAAGAACGGATTTTTGAAAATTCCTCCCCTAATGGGGTGCAAAGGGGGAATTAGTATGTTTTTGAAGTTTTGAAAATCTTTCAGGTGAAACTAACTAAATATTTATTTATTTACACTTCATTGTATGCCATTAATAAGTACTTACAACAAAAGGAAATACATAATAACAATTTCGAAATACAATTGGCGGTCTTATCGCTGGGTAGCGATCTCATAGAACACATATACTCAAGAGAAGAAGTACAACTTCATACATTAAAAGTTAAGACTAAACGCCATCTGAAAACGGTCCACATAGCTAATATGGCGGGAATTTCAAACAGTTCAAACGACTTCGAGATTTCAACTTGCTCTGGTCTGAATAAAAATAAGCAAATACTTACAAACTTGTTAGGTGAAATACCATATGTATCAGTTCTGTAAAGTTTGCTTATTTTTATTGCGACTGGCTAAATATAAGGTTAACTTGATTAACAATAAGTAAAACAATAAATAAGTTTTTGATACTTTTATTTTGTTTTAAGTAACACAACAAAATGTGTGGATAAATTGACACTCTTTCTTAAAAATACAAATTCACACTGACGCGAGTTTCTTCAAGCAATCAGGGGGAGAAAAGTCGATTAAATCACAAGAAAACTTAAAACACAAACACAATTTAAAAATATCGCAAAACCGCAATCGCGAAAAAATATTTTCACATTGTGAAGTATACGTTAATTTTTGACATTTCTTTTTATGGCTGTGTTGCTATATTCAAATAACATCGATTCGCTAATTCATTCGATTATGTAATACGGACCGTAAATTTAAATATTTGTTAAATTATTTAAAAATTATGAAGAAGTCATGTAAAGTTTTCGTTTAATGTTATTTCTAATAAAAGCGAAGATTTCTTGAAGAAAAATATGAATGAGTGTAAACTCAAAAAAATACTGCGATGTATTCGAACAATCGATTGAATATTTTTTTTCATGGGCTACACTGGTATCATTCTTGCTCTTTTCCTCTTATTGTGTTCTGTCTTTTTCACTCTGTCTCCAGTATGTAGTCTGCACCATCTCCATACAATGTCGACGCCCCCTGAGCGATCTCTACAAGACAACCATGGATGTAGAACATTAGTATATAGCTTGGGGTTAAAGGCATACCTGTTATATAAAATATAGACTAAATAAAAATATACTTATATTACAGATATAAATATAAAATACAAACATAGATATAATAAATATGTCAATAAGTACACATAAATATATATTTAAGTACATATATTAGGATCAGATTACTTGACAAGCTGACAAATAATGGGAATATGCAGTTTTTTAAAGGATAGAAGTGATATTGCGGATTTTACATTTACAGGAAGCTCATTCCACAAACTTACTGCTCGAACCATAAATGACTTGTGTAGGTAATCGGTAGAGTGAAGAGGTGTGCTGAGCAAGAGGTTGTCTGTCGAACGTAAAGTACGCTCATGTTGGGAGTGCCGAAATTTAAAATACTCATGAAAATAACATAAATATGGTAGGTTTAAAAAAATTGTAAACAATACTGTATATATTTTCGTACAAAATACATCATTTCAAATTAAAAACTAATATTTATTTATACTCCTACTAATTGATAGTCCAAGGCTGCATTTCTTATGTGAAAGTTAACAATATACTCAGAATTAGTCCTCTGAACACTTATTGCAAATGGATCTGTTGGGTGAAAAGTGAAAGCAACAAGTCTTCTTGCACTAGCTGGAACAGACTGACCCAGCACACCGGCATAAATCTTAAACTTTAGTAAACCAGAATCTCTTGCATAAAACCTGAAAAGCCAATGTCATTTTAGAACTACTATCATCATATTTGAATAACATAGTGTATACATTCATCATTACAAACCTTATAGGATATTCTCCATAGGCTTTTGGTCGTTCCATCACAGAAACCCATTTGTCATCATAACTAAATAATCCTAAATCTAAGTATGGAGAACCACTATATGACTGAGCACTTATTGGCAATTGTGCTAATATTCTTTTAGTTGCCTCCGTTCGTCCACCATAGATAGCTCTTACTATTGTTTGCTTAAACCTTTGTTGAGTTAATCTGGCATATAAATTATTTGATGGTGAACATGTAAACTGAGAATCAGCACACAATCTTGCATTTCTAAAGCAATCACAATAGTTTTCAAAAAGTTGCAGAAGATTTTCTGATGTATTTTCATACACCTCTAATATTCTGCTTTCACCAATCTGATAAATAACAAAAAATGAAGACTGACTGTTGGGCTCTGGGACCCGAAGAGTAACTACTTCTTCACTGGCATATTTAATGAAAAGATGATCTTCATCCAGTAGCTGCATTTTCCACATTCTCAAACTCTTAAACATGTCGAAATATTTGTAAAATTTCCTTAATTCAAATGGATCTCTAGTTTCTTCAGTGATGGTCTTTGCTCTTTTATAAAGAAACACAAGCAGCCTATGTTTCAAACTATTAATAGTTTCTTCATGAAAAGGTCTTTCATTCATCAGAGGAGCAAATACAGAGTTTACTATGAATGGATCATCATCATAACAAAAACGACCTATTTTTCTCATTTCTATTAGCATTCCTTCAACTATTTGAAATAAATGAATTGTTTGATGTTGCACAGAAAGAACTGCTAGGACTTCTTTGTATAAATAAATACCCTGATTGTGTGACAGATAGATTTTATCATTTCTAAAATGTTTTGTGTCACAAAGTTTACCTTGATGTAGGTCAATTAAATGAAGAGAGTAATCTTCAAGTGCAGATCTGTAACAAATAATATATTATAGTAAATGTTAGATTCAATACTTAGCTCTGTATAATTTATTTAAGTAAAGTAGTAGATTTTCAAGGTATTTACCTTATTGTTGGTGTTACAGCTTCATTATTGCTATGTATATGGTAAAAATGTGGTCTTAAGTCATCAGGTATGTGAGCTGCAGAACCCACTATTACATAACGACCATCTTCTGTAAATAGACTACATTCTCTATTTAATTGTTGTTCAATAAATGGAAGGGGAATAGAGTTACTTTCTGATCTTGGAATTTCCCTTTGTTGGCACACATTAACTGTAAACTTAGGCTGTAAACAACAAAACTTTTAAGTTCAATTGCTCAAGAAAATATATTAAAATAATATAAGAGAGGGAAGTATAACCTTAAAAAATCTATGAAAGATATGGGTTCTTATTCTATGGTGAGCATCAGCATCCGCATTTAACAGATCATGTGGATATCCAGCAACAAGATCTGCAGCTGCAGCAGCACCCCTGTATTCATACACCTGTTTTGATAAAAGTTATATTAAACAACAGTTTATAACATTAAACATGTAATTGATATTATTGAAATAACATTTAAATAAAAAACACTGAAACAAACCTCTAGTGACGTTTGATCAGCAGAAAATGCTATAAAATGCTTTCCATCTGGGCTAAATTTTCTTAAGAAACACGGTGGTTTTTCTACATTAACAATCGTTAAATTAGGAAATACGTTCTGATAAAACTCGCGCACTACGTGAAAGTGCGATCCTGGTTTACGGGAACCGTAAATTTCGCGATCCATAAGCCTAATGACAATATTCTGAGGTTTAATTTTTCTAGGCACTATTTGTTCCGTACAGAAAAAATCTTCTCCATTTCGCGCCCCAGGAGGGACATCTTCATAATAAATATGAGTATTAACATTACTCGAGGATGCCATTTAATGGTCACAATTCATGATATTTTATTGAAAATAATACAAATTCATGGTTAGAAACCGAATGAAAACAAACAATAAATTGGATTGATTGATAATATTGATGACAGTCCCTGCTGTCAATCCTACGTTATTAGTCAGAAATTGACAGTGACAAATAGCCGCTACCGAAACAACACTGTCATTGGAACCAACTTTGAACCACAGTTTAATCTAATATATAAAATTCTCGTGTCACAGTTTTCGTTGCCATACTCCTCCGAAACGGCTTGACCGATTTTGATGAAATTTTTCGTGCTTATCCGGTATCTATGAGAATCGGCCAACATCTATTTCTTTTTGTTTTATTTATATGGCAAAACAACCTTTGCCGGGTCAGCTAGTAAAGTATATAAATGGACATTTGATGTTTCTTTTTTTAAAGTAAATTAGCGGCACCTATCCGCAATAAAGGATCGTTTTCACCCATGCATACAAAGGAATTTTACACACTCATACGTAAGGCTTCACACACAGCCACTCATGAATTCACTCAACAACCATATCATCAATGTGTGTGCATATTCCTCTAGTTTTTATTTCTATTCAGAAACTAGCCGTCGCGTTTGCGTAACTGTTATATAAAAATTGAAAGAACTTAGCAAAGTATCGTGAAATGCATGCAAAACACGCAAAATTTTTGAACAAACTGTAAACGGTTATGTTGGCTGATGTTGGTGTTCTTTCGGAAGACTACTTACTGTAGATATAAGTAAGTATAATAATAATACAAAACTTTCTTATCGTTTTGCCAAAAAAGCCCGCGATAAGAAGTATAAAATCCCAAGCAATGGGAGGAGAAAAATCTCTATTGCAATAATAATAATTTCATTTATTTTTCTTCACAAAATACATACACTGAATTGAAACATAATTCTATTTTCAACACACTTCCTCGTAAAGTGAGCGTTATTCTATTGAATTTAGAACTATAAACTGGGCTATAAGTCACGCGTGCATAATATATTATACCCTAGTGATGTTGTATATGGCGGAGTACGCTGTGGTTTTAAGTTAACTACACTATTTGTAAGATAGATAGTTAGGACGAATCAAATAATATTAGCAAAAATAAATAAACACGACTTTTCTCTTCGACATTTTTATTCAATGACACATATAAGAAGATGTCACTCATAGTCAATACATTATGGTTCATATTTGACGAATACAAAGAGGTTTGCTATCAATTACATTAATATAAACTCTAACACTTTCCCTTATTCGACAAATCAGGTGTATAGAAACAAAGATGGTAAAGTCCACAAAATTTCAAAAAGAAGATTTAAATGGCAACACAATCTGTTCCGAATCTATATTTATCTCAAAAAATCATTCTTTACCAATTCTGGTAAACTCCATTACTATTTCAAATTGAAAACTGACTTTACTAACAAACCTAGTAAAGTCCAAGTGAGTTGAGTTCCATTTTCGGCAAAGTCCATTTCGACCAATAGGAAACCTTCATTTGTCTGACAACTGTCATGGCTATCTATAACGTTGTTATGTTATTTCGCTTTGAACGTGCTGCCAAATTTTATTAATTTTAAATAGGAAAAACTGTATCTTTGTTAATAATTTGTGGTGCCCAGAGGAGATGGAGAGTCATCCAACCAGAGTTAACAAAAATGAAGCTAGAAAACGGAGTGCACAACCAAGTATTTGGAAGAAAAATATCGCCAAGAAACACAGGTAAACTTGACCATTTTCCAGGGTCGGACTTAGATCTATTGCCGTTGAGAGTGTTTATCTAATGTTTGGCTTAAATGATTTCTGTTCAAAATACATTTTTCTAGGTACAGGATCTTTTAAGAATATTTGCAAAAAAAGGAAAAAATATATCCATGTTGACAATAGACAATCATATTGTGAAGAAAGGTCTTCCCGTGAAAAACCTTAAGTTGCGAGATGTCGATTCATTATTAAAAACACATTTCGGCGATGATTGGAGAAACCAAGAAGGCATCGACTTGACATTTATTCTCAAATTTTGAGTAGCAAAGCAGACACCATTCAAAGGGACGAGCCTGAAGAGGAAATGTGCAAATATAACCGCCATTTTTAATTGTTTGACTTTTAATTTTAATAAGTACGTGTTTCTTACTTTATATTGATTTTTAATAAAAATACAAATTATCATTATTTTCTACTAACTGACTTTCATTACCCTCACTCGTCTACAAGTTGATGGCCTGTGTGAATTGTTGATCTTTTTTATTTTTAAAAGTACACACCTAAATCCAACCCTGTTCAGACAGTTGGCATCAAATTTAGTAAAGTCCTAAACATTCAGTTACAAACTTAGTAAAGTCCTCCTCTTGGTAACAAAACTGGAAAAGTCCATCTTAAATTTAAAGTAATACTCAAAAATATTGAACAGAACGTGACAAATGGTTTAAAATTTCATAATTTATTATATTCTTCTTAAACAAAAATACGCCTAACAATCGAAAAGGTATTGGGAATTAAACTATTCATTTTTATCTTTTTCTGAAAATTTTGACACTGTGGACGTTACCATCTTTGATTCTATACACCTGAAATACACAAGTCCCATTGCTTGACTCAGTTGAGTGAACTGTACACGTGGCAGTGCTTTGGTGAGAATGTCAGCAACTTGATTTGCTGTACCAATTCTGTTAACTTCAATGGCATTTTCAGACACCAATTCTCTCACATAAAAGTGACGAATACGAATATGTTTCGTCCGCTTGTGAAATTCCGGATTATGAGCCAGACGAACTGCAGCTTCATTGTCTACACTTAGAGAAGGCACTTCCTTGAGCTCAGTTAGATCTTTTAACATTCTCTTTAGCCAAACCAGTTCTCTAGCGGCTTCACTAGCTGCTACAAGCTCGGCTTCGGTTGTTGAGATAGCAACTGATGCTTGTCGCTGACTCAGCCATGAAATTATTCCACCAGAGTAGAGGCAGACTACTCCTGTTGTCGATCGTCCGGTGTCTATATCTCCACCGTGATCAGCGTCACTGAAACCTTCCAGTACGCCGGGTAAATGCTGTGCTTTATATTTTATGCCATAGGACGTCGTTCCTTTGATATAACGCATTATTCGTTTTACTCGAAGCCAATCCTCTTTGGAAGGAGATTCTAGTTTTCGAGAGGCGACTCCCACTGCAAAAGCAATATCTGGACGGGTGCCTACCATGAGGTATGCTAAAGCGCCTACAGCTTCACGGTATGGAAAGTTTTCTTCGTCCTTATTTGCAACTTTCCCTGGTTCTGAGCCATCTTTCTCAATAGGGGTGCTTACAGGGTTGCAGTTGGCCATTCCGAAACGCTCCAATATTTTCTTTGAGTAAGCTTCCTGGGTGATGAATACTGAACCATTTTTCTCTCTGAATATCTGCAAACCTAGATAGTGAGTCGCAGGTTTCGAAGTAATCTGTAGTCTTTTCTTCAGATCTTTCAGGAAAGCGTAAGCCAGTTCTTCATCAGTGGCTGCTACTAATCCATCATCGACATATAGCGTGATGAGTAGCTTCTTGCCATTCACGTTCTTCGTATACAGGGTTCATTTGACAACGTCTACCAAATTTTTTTTACGTAATAAGTATCATTAATAGAAACCATTTCTGCCAAAAATAAGTAGTAATTTTTTTTCACCAAAATGCATATTATTCACTATAATGTTAAGCACAACGTGGTCATACTATTTTATGAATCAATACTATGAACTATAAAGACTACGCGCAGAGGTGCAACGTGTTTGGCCGAATGAGTTACATCCCAGACGTCCAAATTCTCAAAAAACAATCGTATCTTCTTGAAAATAAGTGCCATTGCATCGAGTAGGTATGGTACCGACATGACCGGACGTGAAAGAAACCGGCCGGCGGCGCCGTCGCGAATCCGGAAACACTTGTCTGTTCAACAGACTCTGTTGCCAAGACCTTCAGTCGCTCGCGCATCCTCGACGGAAGTGCACGCGCAGTCTGTGTATCGCAGTTGCGTTCGCGAGAGCCCGCAAAACCCTTGACTTGTTTATCAGAACGAAGCTCAAAGCCTCTCTGAGTTAAAAACCCAAATAGTGAGTGCATTTGAAAAAGTGACACTGCAGTAGTGCTTAACAAAATTAAAGAAACTGTATTAAAACGTGCTAGACTCTGCCTGGAGAAACATGGTAATCATTTTGAACACTTACTTAAGTATTGAATTTGAAACTCAATCGTAATAATTCTGTAAATAATGTTGATTAGAGCTTTAATTAATGTACATAAGTTGATTCAATCTTTTTAAATACGCCGAATTGCAAAATGCTTGTTCTTTGTATCTTTTTTGCATTCACTTAAAAGTATTATGTTAAATTTTCTCATTAAATCGCTAAAACCTTTTGCAATTTGGCGGTCCTAAGCCCGTAAAAGTATGAAGGAAAAGATTGTACGTAACTTATGTAGGTAACTTTTTTTATTGCCTGTATGTATGCATAACTACTGAACTCAATGTGTGACCTTGCAATCTAATATCGTTAACATGTTTTGTCGCGCGACAAAACGTCTTGTAGTACAATAAATAATAATAATACCTACCTCAGTAAGTCGAAGTTCATAAAATATGATGATTTCTTACTCGGGATTCCCGGAGCTCAAAACTCGTGGCAATAAAATCAAAAAGGAATGTTCGGGGCTCGGGGCCTCTTATCTATTGTTTTTGTTTTGCACACGTGCAAGGAATGAATACATTCAACAAACTTTCGAATTTCTAAGAAACACAGCTGATGTTATGTTTCTCTCTCTCATTTTATGTTACCTAATGTAATTTGTCGTAATAAATGTTCTATGAAATTGTGCCTTTTTATGTCGAAATTCTTGTTAAGTCGAAAACTTGCTATCTCGATTTTTTTTTGGTTTCCCTTGACATTCGAGTTATCAAGATTCTACTGTACTACGTCCTCGTAATATTATTAAACGTAATCATAGTGCCTTCATCAACGACGACTATTCGTGAAACAAATTGAGGTGCCATATTTTTACTTTTTTCTACTGAGCGATACTAAAGTAAAAATGCAGATTATTCGTATTATATCAAAGTACGTAATATTTAAATTTGGTAGGTGCCTACAAAACAACCCTGTATAGACAACGAAAATGAAAATGAAAACTTTTTTATTCGTAGTAGGTAATTTGTATACACTTTACGAACGTCAAATGCTGGATGTGGGCGGCGCGGGTCCGGACGACATGAAGAATCCTGGGGAAGGCCTCCGTCGAGAAGTGTGCGTCTCTCAGCTTATAAAGATAATGATCGCCCATTATCCACCAATGTCTTGGTGATGTCTACTACTACTTCTTCTTCGGCTTTAAAAAACAAAATGAAAGTAGAACCCTAGGTAGACCGAGAGAAAAAAAGCCGGCGGAAAAAAAACTCTCGGCACTCTTTTGTAAAAAGTGCTTATTATAGGTACAATTTGGCAGAAATACAGCTCTGCTATGACATGAACAAACAAACAGAAGACAGCTATTCGTGCTTGCCAATATCATGTCGCAGCCAAGCTGCTTACATAGTGATTAATGTTTAATATTTGGAAATAACCTGTGGAGACATCAATCCCACGCTCTTTTGTCATCTAAATAATCTTTGAGTTTATAGTAGCCTTTTTTGCATAATGTTTCTTTGATAGTTCTTTTAAATTTATTAAACGTTAGAGATTGAATTGACTGTGGTATTTTATTATAAATACGTATTGACATTCCCATAAATGATTTGGTGCTTTTAGCCAGCCTTAATTTGGGAAACGCTAATTTATGGTCGTTCCTTGTCATTACAGAATAATTTTTATCATGCTTATCTTTCATGGTTTTAAATTTACTACTATTCTTATAAATATACATAATGTTTTCATATATATATTGTGATGCAAAGGTCAATATACCAATCTCTTTAAACTTTTCTCTTAGAGATTCTCTACTTCCAAGTTTATACATTCCACGAATAGCCCTTTTCTGCAGTGTAAATATCGTGTCAATGTCTGCGGCATTGCCCCAAAGTAGGATGCAGTAGGACATAATACTATGAAAATAACTAAAATAAACCAGCTTCGCCGTATTAACATCAGTCAATGAGCGAATTTTCTTTACCGCGAACGCTGCAGAACTAAGTCTACTCGCTAGCTGTGAGATATGGGCGCCCCATTGCAATTTAGAATCTAAGGTAATTCCAAGAAAAACAGTGTTATCTACTAGATTCAACCTGTTCCCATTAAGCCGCAGATCAGACTCAACTTGTTTTACATTTGGTGCGGAGAATTTTATACATTTAGTTTTTTTATCATTGAAAGCTAGATTATGTACATTAAACCACTGTACTACATTAGAGAGAGCATTGTTTACATCGTCGTAGTTGGTTTTCTGCCTTATCATTTTAAAAATTAATGATGTGTCATCAGCAAACAATACAATATCGTGATTATTGCCTACCATATAGGGTAGATCATTTATATAGACTAAAAATAAAAATGGGCCCAGAATTGAACAGTCGGATTCACTCTGTTTGAAGTCCATGTCTAGTAGTATATCTTGAAAACAGGCGTTCCAGTCCAGCACCTCGGAGCTTGTTTCAATCCATACAGGCTTCGATTAAGTTTACAGACTTTTGTTGTACCGTCAGAATATCCTTCTGGTTGCTGTACATAGATTTCTTCTTTCAGTGTACCGTTAAGAAACGCAGTACAAACATCAAACTGTACAAGGTGCAGATTTTCCTGTGCGATAACGCTTAAAAGAGCTCTGATGGTAGCGAGACGGGCAACAGGACTAAATGTTTGGTCGTAGTCCTGTCCTTTTCTTTATACTTGTCAACAGTGCCATCGGGGTGCCTTTTGATACGTAATACCCATTTACATGGAAGTGCTTTTCTTCCTTTTGGCAATGTGCAGGGCGTCCAAACATTCAGGTCTTTCAGCGCTTTCAATTCAGCTTCCATAGCCTTTTGCCATTCTTCGCTATCGCCTCGGTTTATCGCATCCGTAAAATTCTTCGGAAATGTCTCGGTGACACAAACATAATCGTCAAATCGTTTAGGACGTTCTATTTGGCTTCGATTACGTAAATTGTATCTAGGCGGTGGCGGCTCATTGGCATCTTCGGCATCGTGGAATTCTCCATCTTGATCAGGTACACGAATAAATTCTTCTTCGAGGACTTGGTCCGGGACATCTCCCTCGATAATTTGTTCGTGGCTATTCTCATCGGCTCCCTCGGGTTCTGAAGTCTCTTGCTGGGGTAATTTTAATGAAATTCTTTCCTGTTTGTCGTTGGCGTGTTCCAGCGGCAGTTCGAAAGTGTATGTTTTCGTACTCATACTATTGTGTGGTTCCTCATGTTCAGAACTTGGAAGTGGCTGTTCATTAAAAGTCACATCTCGTGAGCGGACGAGCGTGTGCTTCTTACCATCGGTAACCCATATGCGGTAGCAATCTTCGTCATATCCAACCAGTCTTCCTTTGAGGGCTTTCTTGTCCATTTTCTTCCGTTTCTGCTTAGGGATGTGGACATAAGCAGGACACCCTATAATACGGAGGTGTTTTATTATAGGTTTCTTGCCATACCACAATTCGTACGGAGACTTATCTTTCACGTTAGTTTGCCCAGTTCTATTTAGTATGTAAGCAGCCGTGTTAATAAGTTCTGCCCAGAGGATTTGAGGCATTACTTCGTGTGCGTACATCATAGATCTAGCGGTTTCGACTAAAGTTCTATTCTCCCTTTCACTTACGCCGTTTTGTTCCGGAGTGTGAGACGAGACGTTGTTGAATTCCATTGGAGTCAAAAATTTTCCGGATGGACTGGTTGTCGAATTTTCCACCGTTGTCGCTGAGAATACATTTTATGGTGTGTCCAACAGTCTTAGCCTGTGCGAGCATCAATATGAGCTTTTCTTTTACTTCAGACTTGTGCCGTAGGAAGTATACCATACGATAGCTTGTATAATCATCTTTGAACACAACGTAGTAATTGAATTTTGAATTACTTTCTTGAAAGGGTCCGCAAACATCGGAATGAACAAGTTCTCCTGGCATACTTGCTCGAGTCCTCGTTCCGAACTTAAGTCTGTGGGCTTTTCCATATATGCAGCCTTCGCAGGTATTTTTATCAAGAGGAAGGTCCAATCCAAGCTCGTGTTTGACAACCGATTTTACATGTCTCTTGTTTTGGTGTGCCATTCTTTCATGATACAGCTGCATGGGTGCCGTCGTTGCGTAGACTTCGTGTGGTTTAGCAGGTGGTACGTTTATAACGTCGAGTTTGTAGAGACCACCACGATGGTGACGTCTTCCAATCAGTGTCGCTTCTCCTTTGACAAAGACGGTACATTCTTTTGTCGTAGATACGAAGGAACTGTTCAAAATTCTGTCATGCATTGCGAGAACTGAAAACAAATTTTTCTGTATGCTTGGGACATACCAGACGTCTGTCAAGGTAACGCATTGTCGTTTTCCTTTTATGTTTGCTTCCAAAATTACGGTACCTGTACCTTTAGCTTGGACGGAATTTCCATTAGCAGTTGTAACCGTACGATTGTCATCAAAATGTTTAAAGGTTTGATATATGTCAGCCCGATTCGTGACGTGACTAGTGGCGCCGTTATCCACAAACCAACTATCTGTGTCTATTTCGGTTTTATAAACTTCAGTGCTTTCTATTGACATCAAGACCATATGTGCAGATTTAGAGGAACAAGGCGTTGTCGTTTTCGGATTACTGGATTTCGGAGGCTTGCCATCGCGTATCCATTTCTGGCAATTTCTTACACGGTGACCGATAGCATTACAGTAATAGCATTTAATCTTCTTGTCCTTATTTTTCCGGTTAGAAGAGGTGGTTGAATTCGTAACAAGGGCTTCTTGCTGTTGTAATACGTCGTTATTACGTAGCTTGGCTTGTTCAAATGCACATAAGTGGCTGGTTCGACTTTCGATGTTCCGATTCACTTTTGGTAATAGTAGCCAGCTGCTGCGAAACGCGAAATAAGATTCGTCGAGAGTGTCTAGGATTTTACAGATCAGCATTAAGTCTGGTAATTCCTTGTTGTTCTCTTTCTGGAGTTCTTGATTTAATTGCGTCCAAATATTTTTCAATTTTGACATATGAGTGGCTATATCGTCAGCAGAATCTTTCTTGAAGCCGAAAAAATTCATACATAAATTGTAAGCTTTGTCTTCATTAGTTCCATCAAAAAGTCTATTTAATTCAAGCCATACCTCTCTAGCTCCGGTAAATCGCATGACCTTCCTGAGAGTCTCTTCATTTTGGTCGTTAACAAAAGAATGGCAGTTGCATCAGCCTTCACATACTGTTCTAGCTTCGATTTATACGTGATGACTGCGTGTTCTCCAGCTTCGTTGGCCGGGGACGTGGGTCGGAGGAACGTTCCCTCTACTACTTCTAGCGCCTTCGGTACGGTGCGAAGTAGGCACAGGACTTTATATTTCCAAGTATCCCAATTTGATTTTCCTTCTAATAGACCAATTTGAATTTTTCCTATTTGATCCATCTTTGCTGTGCCCTTAACCTGATGTTGTATATAGCGGAGTACGCTGTGGTTTTAAGTTAACTACACTATTTGTAAGATAGATAGTTAGGACGAATCAAATAATATTAGCAAAAATAAATAAACACGACTTTTCTCTTCGACATTTTTATTCAATGACACATATAAGAAGATGTCACTCAAAGTCAATACATTATGGTTCATATTTGACGAATACAAAGAGGTTTGCTATCAATTACATTAATATAAACTCTAACACCTAGTGCATAATATAATGAATCCTACAAAGTTGAATTGTACCTTTGTGCAAATAACATGCGAGAAAACACAGCATATTTTATTGGTCCGGGTTATACACTAAATATTTTCAGAAACAACAAAGAGGTTTTATACCACTTCAAATCCATATACATTTTTAAATGTTTGCGCCTTATATAAGTAAAATAAATTTGTATATTAAACAAATTATTCACAATTTACAATCATTTGTCATAAAATATTAAAATATTTGCATTTACCACTCCAAATTAAACATTTTCACTTAAAATAGGCTGTATATGCTATACAGCCATTGACACATTTGACGGAAAAAAAAACCTACGCGCATGCGCGAGGTTCGGCGCCATTTTTCAATCACAATTCACAGCTTTGTTATCAAGTGTGTTTGTTATTTTATGACCACGTATGTCTGTCTTTTACTCACAAGTGTGTTGAAAAACGTCGTATGTAACTCGTGAGCGTTGCTAATTACAGTCTCGGCTGTAATTAGCAACTTCGCTCACTTGTTACATAATATACTATTGTACAATTAAGTATATTTTGAGAAAAACTAGTGTCTGAAGTAGTCTAAGCGCCTGAAGTTCTTCACCCCCTATAAGATAAAAACTAAAATATTAGAATTACATTATTTTTAACATTTTATCTTTTTAATGACAGACTCAGTATCAATCAGAGTAATGATTGATTGATAGATTTATCTCAGAATCAAACAAGATTTAATAGAAACTTTATAATTATTTAGAGTCTCGTGTGTTACAGTTACTTAAAAAAAAAAAAAAATAATTTTCAACAGTATAGGTAACTAATACCATACACTATTCCATATAGCCCAACAGCACGAAATAACTATCGCTTTGTACTTAGTTAAGATGTCGCTAGTTTCCATACAAATATGTCAATTATTTGAAATTATTATATTTCTATAGCATGGATGGAACGAACCACGATATTACGAAAGAAGGCAGGCGAATTATGACCTGTCAACTGATTGAAGTGATTGATAGCCGAAAGATGCGTCTTAGTTTCAAATATATCGCAAAAAAACTTAGATTTTTCACTGATTTTAAAGCAATTGAAACCGTGATCAGACAGTCCATGGAAAAAAAGAAAATAATTTTTAAATATTTTCGAGAAATATTGTTTTTGAACGCAGCCAATCTATTGTTTTAAGTTTAACAGAAATTAACCCTATGAAGGGCCGAAACTAAAAATGATATTAGAGCAAAGATCATGTAAAAAAAAATACTATTATGTTAGTAAATACATACTTTTTTTCATTGTAATTAAACATTAAAGCTGAACGTAGCTATAAGATATGAGATGCGGGTTCTGTCACTCACATAGATCAATCAGACCTCATCGTCAGATTTGATTGATATATATTTTCCTGCAGTCCTTTTTGTGCCTTGTTTATTATGTTAATTCTTTTTACATTGCAGTAGGCTTATTATTACGCAAGGATTAAGCTAATATCCTGATATTTGATACTATCCGGCTGCGAAACTAACACAATTGTTAGTTTTATAAGTCCGAGTGTTGACGCCTCAACTACAGTACACGGTACCGTTATGTGTACCCCTCGCGCGCCCGCACCCCCCGCTGAGTCGCCGCGCTGTCTGGCAGTGCGCGCCTCCTCAGTCAGCTGCTTAACGCCCGCACGACACCTTGCTTACGCGCGCGCGCATCTTACTTAGCTTGTAAATACGTAATTCAAACTCCTTGTTCACAATAAATGAATGTATACAGTCCACGCCTCAGTTATTGAAGACCACCTTTTCTACACTGAGTGTGAATTGAAGTCTGACATTGACGGGTAGGGCTATGTATTTATTTTATGAAATAATTTTATTTCTGCATCGAATTCAAAAATATTGATAATATATTTAGATACTTAATACAATAAACAACCGTTTGAAGCACCAACGAATACAAGACGGGGTCAATAAAAGAATTTAAGTGATAGGTTTTTGAATGTATGGAAGGTGACCAATATTCTTTCAGTTCATGTGCATATCGACTGTTCGACGTTCATGCCCGTCTCCTTTGATTATTAAGTTAATAATCAAAGCCCGTCTCATATTGATTGTTTACATTTTCACGATACAATTTAATTCTTAAATTATCGCCGAAACCAGTAAACTGATTAACATGATTCAAATAGAGGAATTGGTTTTATACCCAGAGCTTTCATTTGACATCAAAATCGTTACGATAACTTAACAAATAAAAAATCACATTTTCAAGTTGCTCTCGTAATTATCCAATTTGCAATCCTAGTCCCTTTGATGTTGTCTAAAAAAAACCGACAATTCAAGGATTTTTTTTTTTTTTTTTTTATAAGTGGCTAAACCCGCGTTTGACCTCAATCTCACCTGATGGTAAGTGACGATGAGGTCGAAGATGAAAGCACACGGGTTTAGGAAGGAACTGGCTCTTTATACAATATTGCCGGAACACATTACCGCCGGAGCGGTAACATTTGGCGGCAGACTTTATATAAAGGGTGGTCGCTAGCCAGGCGGACCCAGAAGGGATCCTACCACCAAGCGAAAAAGGATTGTGTCGAACAGGCTACGAGCGTCACTCACACAGGATAAAGTCACACTCGCAATTCGTGCTCGCGAGCCGTCCATCTTTTTTCTTGAATTTGTCGAAATTGAGCATCAAGCATTTTTTGATTTTCCAAAAAACAGAAAATGTAGGGATAGCTTAGAGCAGGCCACGAGCGCACTCTACTGCGGCTCAATTCGTGCCCAAGAGGCGTCCAAATGAAGGGAAATTTTTTATTGCAATTTTCATTACTATTTCCATTACAACAATCTGTACGCACTTTTACACATTACCTTTTACCTTCCTCTGAAGATTTATCAAAACATAATTTCACCATTATCTACGCGAATGTCAGTGAAATCAGTCGAAAGACTCACTACTCTTTGCACTCTCAGAAGACTTTACAAAGTGTTTTAACTTTTAAAACAAAAAAATCCCTTGCCCAGTTACTTGTTCTGCCCATTCTTGATTATGCCGATGATGCTTGCTATTTGGATGCCACGGAGGCACTTCTCAATAAATTGGAGCGCCAACAAAACCTTGGAATTCGTTCGTGAGGATCACGATTCCGAAAATCGTAGGCAACTTCGATGGCTTCCATCCAATAAGCAACCGTCGTAACACCTTTGTCTCATTTTCAACATCCTTATTATGTAAACCAGCTTGTTACTCATTGTTTGTTACTACCAATAATGTTATTTAACCCCATTTTAACCCTTATACCCAGCCCGTAGATTTTTCTTAGGGAGTATTTTTTTTCTATTCCGAAGACAATACTTACTCTGTCTTTTCTAATGACGGACGATTGACAAGACAGTTGACATTTATCGAGCCAAGTTGTTGCTGATGTTATCTATTTACCAAAAACAATGATTTATAAATGTGATTTTTAACTATACCGTTGTAAAATACTCTGTTTTCGAGCTCAACCGTCTTGCTATTTTTATTAGAGAAATATGTTCTTAGCATCAAATAATTTAGATCATTTTAAACAAATGTCGTTTTACTAAAAGAGTCTAAATATTATTAAATAGAGATTTTAGAGCATTACTCGCCATGTATTTCCCTATTGGATGGCCGAAGGTCCTGAAAAGCCTTGGATTCGATAAGCAAATCGTGTCTAATAGGGACAAAGTTCTATTTGCCTCATTAAGTGATGATTGCCTAATAGTTTGGTTCTGCAAGGTAGCAAATTGTTTACTGATTTTTTTATGTTCAAAATAGTTCAAGTACCTATCTGTATCATCTGTATTATTTGTTTCAGCCATCAGTACCAATTGTCTATCATAAAAGGAGTGCAGAATCTCTACAGAGACTTGGTATTAATATTGGAGTAGAATGGAAACCGGACTCAAGTATGATATGCATTTCGGTATGTTAAAGAAATCAGTCAGTTTATAGTTATCAACTGATATTTATATTAAATCTTTATTATATTTTATTAGCCAAAATCAGCAGTTAAATATTTAGGTCTGTAATCTAAGTTTTTGTTATACCTGGTTGGACAATTGGTATGGCAAATATCAATTGCCAAACCAGGCCATGTTGGCATGGCAGGGCACGTTGGCATCATGTACACATTTTACAGTTTCAAGTCACTGATTAGAAACATACTGACATACTGGTGTCACAATAACCCTTTTTCTAACTAAAATTTGCACTGCTTAGGGCTTTCAGAAGAAATAAAGGTAGTAAGTATACATATGTGTATACTGTATATGTAAGTATACATATATAACATACAAACATGTATACTTACACTCCAATATTTCACTGTTTGGGGTAGTTCATTAAATAAAAACCCAAAACAGTTAAGATTAAATTAAGAAAACTAAGAAATTATGAAACATTCATATTAATTATTGTGGTCCCTAAATATAAAAAGAAAAAACTATATAAACATCCTAATAGTTGCCTCAATGGGTCTGTTTATCACAAAAATATCCACCCTCACTGTAATTTGAAGACCTGTTGAAGGCAATGTTTGTTACCTACACCGACTGGTTGTCATCTTTATACTTATATCCTTGCTGTATAAATTATTTTTATTTTAGACATCAGAAGGTCACCTGATTCTCTACAACGTGGAGACTTTGAGTGATCAAACAGCGTACCAGCAATCCGACCCACCAACTGCTAGTCTTCGTCGAGACTCTGCAGAATTATTTGTAAAGGAAGTTATACCATCATTAAAAATTACTTTGGTAAGTTAGTTTATTTTATTTCCATACCATAATTTACTAATGCAAAAAAAAACATATAAGTATTACAGGAACCTTCCTTACGACATGGCAAATTCCCATGCAGCTCCATACCTCAATCATAATATGAATCGCGCATGTAGTTATTAAAATAAAATACATATTTATACTGTAAATTGTCAATAAGCAGTTTTATTTAATACCCTGTGTATTTGGTTCATCGCTGGCTAGATTGATATAGCCTGCATTGTAGGGTATCTGTTATGCCTAAATAACCATTTAAAGTTATTAAAGTTAATAATAAGATTTTTAAAATTTTTTGCTTATCACCCCAAAATGGTAAAAAAAATTAAAACAAAAAAGTATTAAGTGTAGCCAGTTAATTTTAATCTTTAAATGTCTTCTTTAAACTGCTAAACCAATATCATTAGTTCACAAAATTTTGTTTTATTTTCTAATGAAGTTTCGGAATAAAAAAAATCAAGTCTTTGGCTTTACATGCATATAAAAAAATTAAATCTTCCAACTTCTTTAGTCTTTCCATTTCTAATGATATGCCTCATGTTATAAAATAAAATATATTAAGAAAGGGGTTGTGTAAAACTAAATTCAAAATTGTGTTAAAAAAATCTTTTTGCATATGTAGACACATGGGAGACAGGTAGAAGCCGTTATCTCACTCTTGAGAAGTAAAGTTTTTCTTTTCTTGCTTTTCTTGTTTGAGATCACTAGCATAAGAAGGAATATTTTTTAAATTTTGCTTTTTAAACGAATTTTGCTTACGTTACATTTAATTCAGTAACGTGTTTACGACACAGGATTGGGATAAAGCCTATGCCTAAGCCTCAAGCGTGCTATTTCTAGCGTAGAATATCCTTCTGCTCTCAATATATCAGTTCATGCTCGTAAAACTTCTGAAAATCCCCTCGGCATCTTTTTGAATAAACTCCTTCTTCGAAAAGTCAGAAAAAACGCTTGAATCAAGTTGGTCAGATTTCTGAATGAGTTTTAACAAAAATTTAATCTCTTTTTACACAGAAGAACCATTGATATTTTAAATTCTTTTGTTACTAAAAGATTTCAGTTTTTAATGAAGAATCTTAGAAAAAAAAAGAAAATTCGTTATATTCTAAAGCAATAAAAACGAGGTCGTATTATCAAAGTGATCTCAAACTTTTATTGATGTGTGTAGGTTAAACCTGTTTGGACAAGTCGCGTGTTCATATCAATAAAAAAAGTTATGTTGTAATTTTTATACTTACATAGATAATTAAATAAATAAATTTTAAGTTAAAACTTTCAAAGTTAAGAAATTCATTAACAAGATATCGATAAAAAATATAGTTATAGTTATGACGTCGGCGGTAAAATGAAACAATGGATGTTATTGTTTACGACATAAAACTCATACTGTCAATATAAGTTGAGTTTTGCTCTTATTAACACAATAAAACATGTTATATTTAACTTCCATGCTGGACTTGGAGCGAAAGAAAAACATAGAATGTGCCAGCTGCTTCTCTTCCCGGGCATACTGTAAAAGCCAGTTAAGGGACAGAGGTTTTGTTAGCGTTTTTACGGGCGATTGGCTGACTGTAATTTCCGGTAATATTTTACGAAGAGCCAGTTCTTTCCTAGGCCCGTGTGCTTTCATCTTCGACCTCATCTTCACTTACCATCAGGTAATATTCAGGTCAAACGCGGGCTTTATATTCATTATAAAAAAGACAAGTTCTTCAACACGGAGGAAATATATAGAGGACTGCTGCCCTATCCAGTTTTCTCTAGGGACTCAAGTGAAGCCTACGGGCGGGGTGCGGGAGGGGTAAGCGGTGGGTTATGTGATAAGTATTTTGTCATCGTTAGGCATGGGTTCTATTCCGGATATCTTTCGTCCAGTGGAGTTTTTTCCCCGTGTAGAGCCGACATCTATTTGCGTGTGGTATTTTAGTTGGTCGGTTTATGGCCAATCATAGCCAAACAGACAGTGGCATTGGTCACCTAGTAGCGAGTAGTAAAAACCGGTTGAAACGTAAAGCGGCTACACACGACCCTAAAATCACTGGCAATATCGGGACAGTGGTGGGGAGGACCCTAGATCGTCTCATAAATCGTCTCGTGTGTAGGCAAATCCTACCCGATTTTTATCGTCCCTAAATCGTTCCGAGCGAGCTCACGATTTAGGGACAATTATCGTCTAGGGAGCGTTGTCAGTACGTGTGTAGCGAAATCAGGATTGATTTCTACGCAGTCTGCGCTTGAGAACAAGAGAAAAATTAGATGAAAACCAGACAAAGATAATTCAACAATCAGAAGGATGTCTGTCTTTTAAAAATAAACAATTTTCTTTTTTTTTCGTCTGGGGGTAGTCAAAGAAAACATACACTTTGCATTTGCTCTAAGGCTATTTTATTCAAAATATTAGTAAATATACTTTTTTGATTAAAAATTTATAACTAATTTAATGTGCAACTAGCAAAATACCCAACCAGCAATTTAACTCCCATATAAAACAATCTTCATCACTCCATAAAATATAGTCAAATCATCACTTTAGTAACACAATGGAAACATTTAAGCAATCACTTAACAACTTGCAAGATATGATGTCTGCGCGCATGACAAAGTTTGAAGATGATCTGCATGCAAGTAAAGACTCCAAGGTACCAGCTCCCTCTGGCATTTCCCAAGAGTTTGCAGAGTTTAAGCGTTTTGTACAATCCTGCTTTATTCTCATACAAAATCAATTAGACCTTTTGGCTAGAGACTGCGACAGGCTTGAGATGCAAGGCCGTAGAAAAATCCTTTTACTTCATGGAGTTCCGGAGGTTACCAAAGAAAATCCAGTTATGACTGCCGCTCAAGTGATCCAGAACAAAATGAAACTCAACAACTTTTCTGATGCTGAGATTGCCCGTGCTCATCGGTTAGGCAAGCTGAGAGAGGGTAAAACCAGGCCTTTGTTGATAAAATTCAAGGATGTCACCGTCCGAGACGAGATCTGGCTGAGAAAATCTGCACTCAAGAGCTCCGGGGTAACATTGTCAGAATTTCTGACTGCATTGCGTCATGCCACCTTCCTAGCAGCCCGTCAATGTTTCGGGGTAGCGAAATGCTGGACCCACGGTGGCTGTGTATTTGTGCTTGGTCCAGACGATGTCCGTCATCAAATCGTCACCAAGGCGGATCTGAAAGCCATTCAAGTCCCAAATTCTGTTTCTCCGACAAATAGTCCAAATGTGCCATTAACGAAACCAACGGCCAAGACCGCTGTGGCGTCAAAAAAGCGTACAGTGAGAAAACAGTGAGTTGACATACTTTTATTTTCTTTTCTCCTCACAAAATATAGTTGATTCTACATAACACCCTCATTCTTTTCATTATTTATATTTTTGACGTATGCTGTATTGAAAACATTAGACTTGACAGTGAGTGAACTTCGATGACAGCTAAGCGATTGAACTGCGTTCCAAAATGGTTATTTTTGTATCGGTATTACCATAAGTCGTTACTATTCATCAATATTGTATTTTACTTTGTTTGTTAAATTGTATTCTTTCTGTGCTTGTTTCTTTTTTTTTTTTTTTCAATTCTAATTGATGTTTGTTTAAACTGTATTAATTCTTCCATACCGCTGGTGGGTGACATTGTTTTAAGGTTGTTAAACCCGATATAATTAGGTATAGTGTTTTTATTTATTTGTATATATTTAATTTATAAATAGACTTATTCGTTATCTTGGTACATATTATATTTAATATTCATGCCTTGTACTAGCAATGGAGATATCTCTGACCAGTCTTTAGATTTTACTTCATGCTCGACGAGCGGATTGGACAGTTCCGATAGTTATCACAGCTCTTTTCTCCCTCTTTCTTCAAATCTAGATTCTCAGTTCTCAGGTTTGCTGAAAAATTTTAATGTAATTCACATAAACGCACAAAGTATTCCAGCTCATTACCCCGATATGTTGGCAACGTTTGATTCTAAGAAAATTCATGCCATATTAGTTTCCGAAACGTGGATGAAGCCCTGCCTACCTTCAATTTCATATGCCTTACCAGGCTTTAAACTCATCCGGAATGATCGTATTGACCGAACCGGTGGCGGGGTGGCTATCTACTTACGCTCTGATCTTTCAAGTAAAATTGTAAATTCTTCTCTTCAAACTTCATCCAACCCACATGCGACTGAACATCTTTTTATAGAAGTATTAATAGCTAATACCAAAGTTCTTCTAGGAGTGGTATATAGCGCATCTCCTAACGCGAACTACTTTCCTGCATTTGAGAAGTTATTGGAAGAATTACTCCCTTTATACAACCACGTTATTATTATGGGAGATTTCAATACGTGTTTATTGAAAAAAGATGTTCGCTCTAGAAAACTTGAATCAGTTATTAATGGATGCAACTTGAATATATTACCATCCTCTGCAACTCACTTCTTCCCTAACTGCACTGCTTCCCTTCTGGACCTTAAAATTGTTGCATGTTTGGATCACGTTGTACATCATGGACAACTAGAAGCAGAAGCCTTTTCCTATCATAACTTGCTATTCCTTTCTTATAAAGTCAAGCCTCCTAAAACCAAGCCTAGGGTACTGTTGCAAAGAAATTTTAATGGGATTGACTACGACAACTTGCTTCGTGATGCGCAGGAAGTCGACTGGTCTGAGGTCATAAATGCTGAAACTACAGATTCTCAAATTGCTATCTTTAATTCTCTCCTTCTTCAGCTTTATGATCGCCATGCCCCAGTTCGACCCGTTAGGCTTAAACATTTACCTGCTCCATGGTTGAATGATGTTATTAAATCTGCCATGAGTAAGAGAGACCGAGCGCGGGTCAAATATAAACATGATCCCAGTGAAGAAAACCGTGAAAAATATCGTCTCCTTCGGAATCGCTGCAATACTATGTGTAGGGACGCACAGCGACGCCATATCCACAAATCTGTTTCGAACGGAGTTCCAGCAAAAGTCTGGAATTTCCTTAAGACTTTGGGCGTAGGCAAAAATAAAACAAATTCAATTCCTAACAACATAGATTTTAATGCACTAAATTCACACTTTACTTCTTCTTGCTCCATACATAGCGCACAGAAAGCTGAAACATTACTCAAAATTTCATCTTTGCCTAAGCCTTCTTACGATTCTTTTCATTTTACTCAATTTACCGAATGTGATGTTAAGAGAGCAATCACTTCAATTAACTCGAATGCCGTCGGATCAGACAACGTCAGCCGCAAAATGATCGTCATATTACTTGACTTCCTTCTCCCTATCATAACAATCATCTTAAATAACTCCATCAGCGCTTGTCACTTTCCTGCTTTATGGAAAGATGCACATATTATCCCACTTCCTAAAAAACCTCTTCCATCGTCGTTCCAAGACCTTCGACCGATTTCTATCCTTCCGTTCCTATCCAAAGTCCTAGAGCACCTGGTCCATAAACAATTAACCAATTTCCTGCAAAAAAATGATTTACTCAATCCACTCCAGTCTGGTTTTCGGCCCGGCCACAGTACAATCACGGCGTTAGTCAAAATTTCCGACGATATACGCTTGGGTATGGAACACAAAAAGCTAACAGTGCTAGCACTGCTCGACTTTAGCAATGCCTACAACACTGTTGACTTCGCTATCTTGTTACAACTTCTTCGTTCTCTTAACATATCTCCATTCGTGGTTGATTGGTTTCATTCTTACTTGTGCGGACGTCGGCAGCGTATAAGTATTGAAGAATACTGCTCAGACTGGATTGGTATCACATCCGGCGTCCCTCAAGGTGGCGTGCTGTCTCCTCTTCTATTCTCAATTTTTATAAACACAATTTCAAATAATTTAACTTCTTCCTACCATATGTACGCAGACGATCTCCAAATTTATCTCAACACAAACCTTGTGGATCTACCGCAGGCAATCATTAAAATAAACAACGACCTGGACAAAATACTTTCTTGGAGCCAACAACATGGCTTGGCTGTAAATCCATCTAAAACGCAAGCGATCATAATAGGGAGCCCAAAGACAATTGATCGAATTGACTGGAACATGTGCCCAAAACTTGTTTTTAATGGTGTGATCATCGAATACAGCAAATGTGTAAAAAATCTGGGAATCCTATTCGACAACAAACTTTCATGGAAAGCGCAGGTAGATGAAGTGAGCCGCAAAATGTTTGCTGCCACAAACTCCTTGAAGCGTTTGCGCAATATTCTACCAATCCCTACTAAAATTTCCATTGCACAATCCCTTTTCCTCCCAATACTAGACTACGGTTCTGCCTGCTATCTGGACATCTCCGAAGACCAAATGAATAAACTTGAGCGCCTTCAAAACTTATGCATAAGATTCATATTTGGATTACGTAAATATGATCATGTTTCAGAATATCGCACTAAGCTCAAGTGGCTTCCGATTCGCTTTCGCCGGAATACTCAAATTCTATGTCTGCTGTATCGCTTACTGTTCAATCCGACCTCACCGGAGTATTTAAGAAATAGTTTTAATTATAGACACTCACAGCACCTACGACAGCTACGTTCTGCTGATAACTTAATGCTCTCAACACCCCCGCATAAAACTGACTTTTACGGGAAATCTTTCACAGTCCATGCTGTGTCACTGTGGAACAATTTGCCACTGGAGATTAAGTCTGCCAAATCAATTGACACATTTAAAAGACTGGTCAAGCAGTACTTCCTTTCTAAAGACACGACATTATAGTACAATGTATTTAATTGATTAAGCATTATATTTAGTGGATATATGTATATATTTTATATTTATGTATTATTCGTATGTAAGTTTATGAAAAAACTATATTATAACTATAGTATTTGTATATTATTTAAATTTTAGTATATGTACGCCTAGGCACCCTATAAATTAGTCTCCAATTCTCACCCAAAGGATGTCTGGAAGAAATTGCTTACTAGTGATAAGACCACCTTTTGTACCATGTTTCTGCTTTTTTATACTTTGTATTTTTTTTTTCTGTGGTGTACAATAAAGAATAAATAATAATAATAATAATTAAGGGGTGAACGTAAGGATATAATTGTTTATTAATGGAACTTAAAATAATACACAACAGCAAAGGAGTAAGCATTTATTTTGATAAAGAGTTACAACTGTTTTTTAATATTCTTCCTTTTTCGTCTCTGGTTAGGTGGCACCGTAGTAAGTGCCAAAACAATGCCTATTTTCTGCTGTTTTGTGAGTGTCGGCGGCATCTCGGAACAACGAGCAGTCTGTTGCACGGTCGGTTTCGTACTGACTGGCAGAGACGTGTGTAGAGTAGTAGCCGATTTCATCCCCACTACCGCTTTCCCGATATCGCCAGTGATTTTAGGGTCGTGTGTAGCCGCTTGTAAGGTTAAAATATTCACATGATCATCAGAAAAGTTCAGCTATACTTTACTAGGTGGCTCTAGTTTTTTAACGAAATTTCATACGTTCCAAATCTGTCGGAAAAAAAACCGCGAAATAAAAGTATTTCTACTTGACGCTAGTAGCGCAACATTTTTTGCGGCATAAAAATCACCTAGGCAACAAATAACAATCTGGAATTTTGGACATAAATAATTGGGAAACAAACAATTTGTAAAAAATAATTATGAATGACATTATCTTCGTGGTTAGTTAATTTTATTTGGATTGCCAATGTAATTCCTTTATAAAAGTATAGAAAACTAAATTTTACATGGAACTATGGAGGATTTAATTTATTTTAATATCTACACGTGTACATACTTCACAGAAGTCAGCGACGAACTGACGCCAGTGCCTCTAGTGCGGAATAGCTTGAACTAGAGGCTGTGACGTCACGACAACCCAAATTGAAGATGTGCATCTTTGCTTACAGCAGCTCTACTATATATCTGCTTTGTGTTCTTCAACTAAACATTTCTAGACTTAAAACTATTGAACCAATGATGAGTCGTGTTTGTTTATGCAAGCGTTTTAGGCCTGTTCATGTCGTTAATGAATGTTGTGTTGTTTGTACAGCTGTATTTTCATGTAGCAACGAATTTTCAGTTTATCCATTTCGCCAAAAACTTGCACAATTTCGCAAACTAATTAAACTAATTACTGAATTTAAAATTAGAAAATTGAATTTGAAAATTATTTGAATTTCGAATTTCGTGGACTGGCCACGGATAATCTAAAAATTCTGGTTATAAAATCTCTAATTTCATCGGCAAATAAACTATAAACATTGTAGACCCCCAAATATCTAAATGATGATATTTAATAATAAACATTTATTAAAAAAGTTTCTAACGATATTTTGTGTCACCATATCTATTTAGTGTGTGGTACGTCAGCGAAACATAGTAGCGGGCAAAGTACAAACAATTCCTTAGAGCTTTTTAAAAAACCGTTATAATAAATCATATCAAAGTAATACCAAGACGTTACAGATAAATTATAAGATTGTCTTTCTTTTCAGTTTAAGGAGGTTCTAGTCTGGGATGGAGGGATAACTCGAATGTGTTGTATATCAGGCACAGAAATTATGGTGTGCACGACTCGCTCTCACTTACTTCGGTACCGATGGGATGGCTCTCAGAATAGAGACTACTGTCTCGATCTTGGTAGAATACCATTCTCTATAAATCAGCAGGTTTCGAAAGGTTAGTCTATTCTCTTTATTTACCTATTTTTATTTTATGTTTAATGTATTAATAAAAGCGATGTTTTTATTATATACTAGCTGCTGCCCGCGACGTCGTCTGCGTGAACGCTATGCAGCACCAAACGCACCTACGATTATAACACTGCTAGCGTGATAATATGTAGCCTATATGTTGACCCGACTTCTTAACTATCTTCATGCCAAATTTGAAGTAAATCCATGCAGTACTTTTTGAGTTTATCCCGGAAAGACAAACAGACAAAAATTCTAAAAACTATATTTTTTGTTTCTGTTTCGATTGTAGATCATACCCCAAGTATTCTTTTAAAAAAATATTCAATGTACAGTTTTGACTTTCCTACCATTTTATTATATGTATAGATAATATAATCCATAAACCATAGAATGAACTTACTCACGGATCACGCCTAATTTAGGTATCGGTCTATAAATATACGTTTGGTTTCAATTTCACCTGATTTTAAGTCACACTTCGGTGGAATATGAAAACCCTCGGGCGTCAGATTTAACTAGCTCTCCAGAAAACCGAAAAAGATCTCTGTCGCAGAGCAGTGAATGTTTGATGGGAAAATTAATATAAATAAAGTGTTTTGGCTAGTCAGGCGGGCCTAAAACACCCACCTAGTGGTCCACCAAACGGAAATCATTCGGCACAGTCGTCGCGTCGTTTACGGCACACTTAAACCGTAAACTATATTGATAACAAGGTTTATTCTTAGACGAACCAACGCTGACAAAGAAATCATATATCTGATGTAACTAATAAATATTTTCTTTTACTGATTTCCAACCGTCTTCCAAAAAGAGGAGGATTTTTTTTTGTATCCTTTTTACACGATTATTTGGACAATTGTGAATCGATGTTGAATAGAGGATACTTCAGAGCTTCGAAATTGATTAAGTACTTCTGGAAAAGTTTTCTGACTAGGCTATTTAGTTTATAAACAGTTATATAAAAATATAAGATACCAATCATGTTGATAGTTTATAATAATAAATAAATTTGCATAAATTAGTAATTTTAATGCACAAACTTTCTGTATAATAGTATAAAATCTGCTTTTAATTCGTCTTAGAAGCTATATCCCATATAAAGTACGATTTTTTTCATTAGTTTTTACTAAGTATATACTAGGGTCTTAATTAACAATATACCTACTTAATTTTCATAGTAAAGTTCAGAAAAAAGGCTTATGAAAGTCAGGAGGTTAAGTTAAATTTGCAGTTCTCTTTTTTTCTTTTGTATTTATTTTCAATAAGTCGCGAACACTTTATCGAAAAGATATATTTAATCTGTAGTAAATCAATGTAAATAAAATATTTTAATATTAATGTTCACAGCGGAACCTATAATGGAAGACAACACTCATGTGAATGATATTGAATATTCCCCTCTTGTTTGCGGGTTTGGCATAACATTAAACGACGGCCGGGCAGCCTATCTAACAGCTCCAAATTTAAAATTTGATCCAAATGTAAGTATTTAAAGGATGCATAAAAATACACACTTTGAATTATTTTAAGTTATTTCTTATACCTATTATTTACCCGTTCAGCGGTATATCTTTTTGAACGACCTGCTTGCGTCAGTTTTTCCTGACCACTACAGTCCTGGTACTTTTAAGTGTCGAGTGAATAGGTTTCTCATGGATGGAATTGTACCACCATAGTCTTCATGCGCACTTTCCATCAGGTGGCATGGAAGACAAACGTCCTATCCTTATCATATTAAAAAATACAAAAATAAAAGAGATATAAATAATAAATTAACTCTTATTAAATTATTATTCAGCTACTATGAAGTGTCAATTTGGAACAGACAGTGCGCTATGTCGTCCCTATGGTCGCCGTCTAAACGTACCTCTTCAACATACCTTCTCGACATACCTGTTCGGTATACCTGTTAGACATACCGGTTCGACATACCTGTTCAACATACCTACTCTCTAATTTTTTGTTTATCCAATGTCAAATTTGAAAGCTTCAAAATCAGTTTTTGTTTCCAATTTTGCATTTGAAGTCTTTAGGACATTAGAGAGACTTAAAATTAGCGTATCTAATGTCGAATTGAGCTCACTGTCAATTTACATATTAGTACTTTAGGTCATCGTTATTGACATTAGAATGTTATGTCAAAATTGCATTTGGCTTCTTCGAAAATATCATGACTATACTTCGGCCGTTCAGAGAATGCGTTCCTGACACATCGCGATTGAACTGACGACGTAACTTTGTAATGGCGTTGCAGTTACGATAAAAAATATTTTTGCTGGTTGTTTACCGTTTTAAAAATTGATGAGCATTAAAACAACATTATTATATCAATAATTAATGAATTTTATAATTTTGTGCCAAACTGAGTGTCCAATAACTTGGTAAACAATATTTTTCAAAATCTATACTGCGCTATTACAAGGTTATGTCAAAGCTTTATATTTGTAGTGCTGTGCTAATAATAACAGTATCGTAATCTGTTCTTAAACAGGTATACTTTATGAAATAATACGTTTCGTTTTTCTTTTTAAGAATTTGAAAATAATGGACTTTATTAAATTAAAAAATAAAACTAAAACCAAACTGAATGCGCGAAAAAAAGTTGGTTACAAGCAAAAGGCATATATGCAGATGCTAAAAGCAGAGCTAATTAAATTAGTTAAAGAAAATAAAGCGGCAAATGTGCGATACGAAATCGATGAACTGGCTCTGGAGTACGGTCATCGCGTTCTAAGAATTCCATCGTATCATTGCCAATATAACGCGATTGAGCTAATCTGGGCTCAAATAAAAGGTTACGCCGCCCGCCACAATACTTCCCCGCCATTCAGCACGAAAAAGATTTTGACCTAATTAAAAGAAGCCTGCAGGGAAGTCACTAGAGATGACTGGACAAAGGTTGTTGAAAGAATAAAAACCTGATTATGGAACATTTTGACCGAGATATTAGGATTGAAACTGTTATTGATAATAAAATAATTATACATGTAGGCGAAGATGATGATGAAGAAACTACCTCCTCAAGCGAATCGGAGTCTGATTAATATTCTGTACGCACATTCAATTCAATATACTTTATTGCATAGAAATACAGATTGTAACTTTGTAACAACTTTGTAATAAATAAAACAATTTTATTATATTAATATTACCTTTTCTTGGTTTGCACTTAAATTACTAAAATACAAATTTTAAATGATTCCGCCAATTTAAAACGAAAATAATCTTAAAAATAACCCGGCGTTTCATTTTGGAGGAACGGTAACGAACTCAGTGTTATGTTGTGCCCATCACTAGTCATCAGTGCGATCACAGAACTTTATCGAATCGTTTGTTAACGAATGTTCGTATAGTATGGAGACGGTTTTTAAGAAAAAAATGAAATCTATCCATTGCCGCACGGCCAGCTTAAATAAATGTGTGCCTTGTTAATTTTGAATGTTTGTAAACATGTTGTACTCATGATATCTGTAAAATAAAAAGTTACAATGTTACTCAAAACTTGCAACCGACTCCATGCTATACGAGCATTCGTAAACATTCGTTAATATACGATTCGATAAAGTTCTGTGATCGCACTGCAGGACCAACTGATAGGTGTCAGGAACGCATTCTCTGAGCGGCCGCACTATATCTTCTTAATTTCGCTTAGTCATATTTCGAAACATGACTGCTTTATCAATAATTTTATTAATGTGTATAATGATATGACAGATGCAATCTAAGACCACAGATTTAAGGGTAAGACAAGTTGAGTTAAGTTGCGGTGTTTTATAGGCTAAATAGCATTAGCATTTTACGATTTATATGTATTTTGTTACGCTGCTAGTCTATAAGCACAAACTGCTAAAAGTAATTCAGTAATATATCCTTGAATTTTACACTTGCATTGTGTAATATATACTTCTATTACCTTTATAAATATGTTCCATAGAGTTTGTGTTTGTGAAAAGCTTGTTAGCCTGCGTGCAAGCGTGATATTCTGAACATCGAATATGCACAGGAAATAACATTGAAATAAAATTTTTGGAACAGAAGGCTTAATGAACCTACGATAACCATTATCATCGAGATGAGGCTAGTCCCTCTTTTTATATTTAAAAACAATAAAATAGTTGTAAAGTTCCAAAGAACCTATGGCTAACTTTATTTTGTATTTATTTTCAAGGCAGTTCAAGGTATTTGGGCTCAAGGAATCGACGACGCGACATGCGTGAGGGTGAATCATAAATTTAGGCTGATAGCTATTGGGAGGAGAAAGTAAGTATTTTGAGTGTAAAATTAGAATCTATGTTAATGAAATTCTGCTCCCGATCCTGCCTAGGCCTGCCGTAAAAGACAACTAATCTGGGTGTGTGCTGGCAGGATAGTTTGTCGCCAAATATCAAATAGGCTCCGGACCGGTTTAAAAATAGCGGCTAATACTGGTTTATTTCAGTTTTGCTCCGAACTATTTTATGAACGCGAATGTTTTTAGAACTTTATGGAAACCTTAATGAACCGGTTTATTCGACGAGTCACGAGACGGCCTTGGCTAGCAGATCGGGCCCATTATATATTTATGTTATCCGTCAACGGTAAAGCTAAAATTTTGGATTAAACCGGTTTTAAACCGGTAAATCCAACAAGAACTTCATGTAAACGTTTTCCTGCAAACCGGTTTAAAATTAACGGTTTCACGAACAAAACCGAAATATAAAGGTTTTACGCTAAGTACTTGATGACGGTTTAAAAATGTAACCGGTATCCGATTTGAGTGGCATGGCAAAAAATAGACGGCCACTTTGGCGATGGGTTCACACTGCCTGTCTCAGACGCCAGTGGTTGCGGGTTCAATTCCCGCACATTGCAAATATTCCTGAGCATATATGTTTGTTTGCATTGCTCTGGGTGTGTTATGTATGATATATATGTTAAAAATAGTATGTATATGTACACCCGTCGTCTAGTTATCGTAAAGGTATATTTTCATAATTATTCCATTCATGTTTAATTTGCCTTGGATTAGAAAGCATCATATACTAATTCATTTACTTACTAACTACGAGTACATAAATTTTAACCGCTTTATTAATGTAAAGAGACTGTTATTGCGAAACTTAGAGCATACTAATTTCAAATCCTGAAATAAAACCTTTTTATAATATGAATTACGATTTTTTTTGCAGTTCTCAAGTGGACGTGTTCACAATAGACGAGGTAACGGGCGGTCTGGAGCTGTCTCACACGATGATGCTGAGCTCCAAAGACTTCCCCGGCGACCCCGGGCCCGTCAAGTGTATAAGGCAGGTGTACTACATACATACGTACATAACTTCACGCCTGTAGCCCTTATGGCGTAGGCAGAACATCAGAGGCTATAAAACCATGTGACGTCACAACACAATTTGAAAGTATTATAATGAGTGACATTGCTGTGACAGGGGATCAGCCTTTTAGTCCACAAAAATGTCAACAAAACCTTTGTCTCTTAACTGACTGATACAGTATGCCCGGGAAGAGAAACAGCTGGTACATTCTATGTTTTTCTTTCGCTCCTAGTCCGGCATGGAAGCATAAATAAATGTAACACTTAAATAATCAAAATAAACGTAATTTTGAGCGAATGAACCTCACGATTTGACGGAGGCTATGTAGTTGGTGTGATTGTCTGAGGATTTTATTTTCTTTCTTAGGCCCCGACCCGTCAATTTGACAGTCCGTCCACCTAAGAAGGCGTGTAGCTTTTAGAATACTCACTAATAATATCCGATTTTTCAGATTTTTTTCAGTTATTTCGTAATGTAATAATAAAGTCCCCAGACAATCACACCAACGACATGGCCTCAAAGTAAGCAAAGCTTGTATTATGAGATACCATGTAGCGAACTAGGGGGAACCTAGAATATAAATACATATTATAAAAGGTGTTCCTGTTGATTTCCCATAACTCTAGGATATTAATGACACCATGTAATAGAATCAATTAACATGTGAATAATTTTTCAATTAATTTTTTTTTGCTTTTATTTTTCATGTAAAATAATTCAATTAAGTCAAAACATCTTATGTAAAAACACCTTTATGTGAAGTATGATAACGTGGCATTTTCTATCCCTTTTTTATCGCAACGCTTTGCGTCGTTCATTGTATGCGACGTTCCTCAACGTTTAAAATGTTTTTGTTGTTTATTGCATGGCTTCAGTAACACGCATCTACTGAATTAATGTTAAAGAGATTTTACAATGGTGATAATTTGTAAACTCATTATTATAAATTTTATGATGTTTTGGAAAGTATGCACTTTTGAACCACATATTCTTTGTCAAAAAGGTTTTTTTTTTAGTAAGGAACAAAACCTTAAAGTTATGGGAAATCAACGGGAACACCTTGTATAAACGCCCAGACACAAATTATTTTTTTTTTTTTTTAATCGAACCCACAACCACTGGCGTCTGAGGCAGATAGGTTTACCTCGCCTACGTGGTCGTCATTTAGATGATTGTGTGTTGTTAGATGGACGGGCGACGGGCGCGCAATAAGCGTGTGCTGGGAGCGCGGCGGCATCTCCGTGTGGAGCACATTCGGCGCGCTGCTCGTGTGCTCGCTGGCCTGGGACTACGGCCTCAACCAGGACCTCGGCAAGTTCAACCCGCTCGTCGTGGCCAGCATGGTAACTACAGGGTTTCAATAAAACACTTTTTAACCGGATTTATCGCGCATAATTGAAAATGAAAATGAAAATTTTTTATTCATCATAAGACTATCGAATGGCCGCTTAATGACGTCACAATTTTGTACTTCGGCTTTAACAAGGTGTTGATAGTTATTGAATAAGATATTACAGTAGGCCAAGAGAAAAAAAAGCCGGCGGAAAAAAAATCTTGGCACTCTTTTTCAGTCAGGATTATACGAATTAATACAAATAGGTACATACAGTACAAATTGATCATGACATAAAAAAAAATTATGTTAACTATATTTTAATTTGGTGTTTTTGCAGACCCCGTTGTCGCTCTTGACTCTAGTTAAAAGTGTTTTATTTAAATTATGAATCGTGAAACTTAACACAATATTAAGAGGAGTACATTAATTCATAAATCGCTGTCCCGGCAGAATCCTGAGCACGGTGGTGGACAGAGTTGACAACCCTTTCATTAAGCACTGTGTAGGATTGTCAATCTTGCCCAACCAAAAATAGAATTATATCTGGCTATTAATTACTAGCATAGTTTAAGCTTATACCAACAAAATTGGATGTATTTTATTCTGAAAATAAACATATTATTATTATTTATGTATATATAAATAAATTCGTTTATTTCAGGCAATATTTACAATGAGATCTTAACAATTGAAAACAGAGGCCCATAGAATAAATACCTTACAGTCTAACATACATATAAGATAAACAGATACATACCTTAAACTAGAATATATAAAAATACTTAAAACTACACTTGAGATTGTCGTAAAGTCGGCGACGTGTGACGCGAGTCATAAGACAGTCGTCCTCGAAATTTTCGGAAGACGACTCCCTGCGGCCAGAAATCCTCCTTCATGAAGGTTGGCAGATGTTGGGTCGGCACTCTCACCACAAAAGAGCTGAAACTCACTTTATGGCGAGGTTCCAAACGCTCAACCCTCAGAGTAAAGGAGGTTTTCTTTCGTACGTAATCTACGACCTCCTCGACCTTCGTAGACCAGTGTACTCTGGACACGTACAGCTGCGTCGACGGTACTTCACCGCGCATCAGCTGACCTAGCACGGGCGGTGCGGTGCCGCGGTGGTTGCGGACGGTAGGCTTCTTCTTCCTCCTCTCAACTTTGATTAAGCCTTCCTCATCGCACTTCTTGTCCTGCGTAGGACGCGGAGGTTCAGTGTTGCGAGCGGGCCCGCTACAATCTTTCCTCTTCTCCGTTATCGCCCGCTGTGATGGAATAGCAGCGGCGGCGGCGGTAGCATACGCGCGGGAAGTCGGTGCGCGTTGAGTCGTGGGCTCCGTCATTGCGAGGGAGCGGGCGGCGGGGCGCGGGGCGCTGCAAGCGGGGGAGCCGGCGGCGGCGGGGCGCGGGGTGTCGCACGCAACGACTTGCGTCATCGGCAACGCCGACGCCGCCGGACTGCTGACGGATGCAACTTGCGCTCCGCGACGGTTCGTGTTGACATTACACTCTTCGAACTCCGGTGACCTACATACGAAGTTATTACTTTTCAATTGTAATAATTCTGTACGAAGTTCACCGATTGTAGAATCTGATGCTTCCAGCTTCCTCTGAACATCAGCTAGGCTTGACTTCAGGAACGTAATGTCCTTCAGTAACCTGCTTACGTCGACGTGGTCGAATCCAATGCTTGGCAGCTTATTAAGATCCTTCGCTACGAATGCGGGTACCTCGTCCGGGTCTGTCTCCTTCAGTAGGGTGATGATATCTTGGAGACTTCGTTCACCCCAATCCCTCCTGCGGGAAGGCATCTGCGCGGTCTTGCCGAGCGTCTGGTACAGCAGCGCCTTACCGCTACTGATCTCGTCCTGAGTGAAGCCAGACTTGCAGATTTGCAAGATACTGACTTCATCCATCGTGTCGATGGCGTGTTGGATGAACGCCAACAACTCATTGGCTATGAGTTTTTCGGAACCCATAGCCATAGTGACGTGCAGCGGCTAATGCCGCGCGTATCGCGAATTGAATTAAATTCAGACTGTAATGAAACGAGACACGTCCGTTTCCGAGCGCGCCTCGAATATTATATAAAAGGATATTCTCCAATTCCAATGCCCAAACCACCATAGCATACCCTTTTCAATCTGTAGTGACTAAGATTTGGGCATTTGGAAAGGATGAGTGAAAGTAGATTTATGAAAGGTGTTGTTGGAAGGGGCTGGCCTAGGCGAACGTATGCCGATCAAATTGGCGACATTTTGAAAAGGGCCTAGTCAAAAGTACCCGTAACCGGCGATCATGTATGAAAAGATTGATGAACGTGGAAGAAGCGAAAGAGGTATGTCTGGATCGCAGCAATTGGTGTTCCCTTGTCTCTGCCTACCCCAAAGGGAGAAAGGCGTGAGGTTTTAACAATGCGGGCCTAAAACCAAGCATGTTAAAGTTGTGTTGTTTAGTTTATGTTTGTTCCAGTCGTTAGAAACTTCCTTGTGATACGGCAGGTGTTACGTATAATACATTTTTGAATGGTATAAGTAAGGTGGTGTGGTATATTTAAAGTGTCTCAACTGGTTCTAAAATGTTTTGGTATGATGCCTGTTGATGAAGCCACTAGTGCTACTATCTGTACAGTCTCTGCTCTCCACTGTCGTCGTAATTCTATTGTCAAATCCAAGTATTTATTATGTTTTTCGTTGTTTTTTTTTTGTATTATTAATTTCCTTATAAAAAAATAATGTAGGTACTATATACCCATTGATTTATCAAAATAAAAGATGTTATGTTAGATGTAAATAAAGTAAGCAATGAAGTGTTTGTATTTGTTGTATATTTTGTTACAGGAATGGGCAACAGAAGGATACCAACTGTGGATGATAAAAGTGGAAAATGAATCAAACTCGAATGTTATTCAACTAGATTTTGTGAAAAGTCCTCTTTCTGTTAATCCGTGCATGGTAAGTAAACATTGTTGCCATATTTACACATTAATGTGTCTACATTTTTTTGACGAAACCATACAATATCCTTCTTTATAAGTAATGGCACGTACTGAAAACTGCGTTTTGCAACTTTCCCCTTCAAGTTATTTATAGAGAAAAATATAAAAGGTTGTGTGTTTGATGTAAGTAGTATATTTATGTTCCTTTACAAATTAAATCTATAACCAGATTAATAAGTCGTAAAGTTTATTTAGTTTAAAAGGGTAACTAGTAATCTAGACCATAACACAACAAGAAACACTTAAAGTATATTCATTTCGTTAATACTACTAAAACTTAAGGCATCACATTCAAAACCTCGATCATCCAAATTACAGAGCAACCAAAGGCATCTTTATCTACAAGGCGACGATAAACTCTACATAAATCTCGAAGACAACCTGACGAAGCGATCCAAGATGTCCATCATAGATTCCTCAGGCGATTGCTACTCCGAAGGTGGCACGGATCAGGGTGACCTTGACTTTGATTACAGCACGAAGTATCGAGAGTTTGTGGATGACAATGAGTGCCGGAAGCAGTGGATTGTTTTGCCGCTGCCTGCCACTTATATTGCCACTAATTGGCCTATTAGGGTAAGTGGTCTTTTGATTTGATAGGGTCGACTTAGTGTACAAGGCGACTCATCCGAGAGGCCCCAAATATTAACGCTCCTGTGTTGATGTGTTCCGGCATTATTTTATGAAGAACCAGGTCCTTCCTCTGTGTGCCATCATCTTGAACCTCACCTTCACTCACCATGAGGTAAGATTGAGGTCAAACGCGTTTTTCCGCGGAATTCATGGGGCCGTATTATGCAATCGTGCTTGACCAGGGATAGGAAAACCACTTTATTTGATTAAGCCTATTGATAGGGTAACCCCATTAAAATCTTACCCAAATCGAAGGGAAACTTTATTGATAGGGTAAGCCTATCGATGTAGTTACACTTTTCAATAAAGTTAACTACTTATGATGCGCTTAATCACAATGGGTTTAATAATATTAATATTTAAGGGCTTATCAGGTAATAGGGTTACCCTTTTTCTAACCTTTTTTTTTACTGCGCTTAGAGATTGAATTTGCCTGCGTGTTTTGAAACCTTTATGAATGGGTAAGCTTCGATAGGATTTTCGCATAGGGTTAGTGTTTAGCCGATGTAACTCTAATCATATTGTAAGCCTTAAGTTAGACTAAGTCAACGATATGTTTACCAAATTGTTAGGGTTTTCGAAAACAAGTCCATGAAATACGAAATCAAATACCTGTTTAAGGGTAAACGGCTCCGGTCCAGTGATAAGCTTTTTTGACGTCATAATGAGATGCGATTTTATATAGTGATTACGGTATTAATTGAACATTACAACATAATCATATATGGTGATATAGATAACGAATTCAATAAGGCAAAAACAATTTTATATAGTGTATTGGTTAATAACTTTAGGGTTTAAGCGATTACTATAGTTGAATTGTTTTCAAATGATTCCAATGACACTATCAGTAATTTCCACAACATAACCTTGTAGTGCCGTCACCATTACATTAGAATCGTATTGGAGGCTTCTAAAAATGGCATTTATTTATTTTACGTAGCTATATTCCAATAAAATGATATCCCGTTGGAATTATAACAATTCATAACATTTCCAAGAAATTATCTCAATCACACTTTACGTTTATGTTGTGCAAAAGTTCTTCGTAAGGTATGATTTAAAAATACCCTAAGAAGTAACTTTTGCAAAACGTAAATCATTTTATTGGAATATAGCTACGTAAAATAAATAAATGCCATTTTTAGAAGCCTCCAATACGATTCTAATGTAACGGTGACGGCACTACAAGGTTATGTTGTGGAAATTACTGTCAGTTTCATAGGGATCAAGGTTCGCCGCGCCGATTATAGTCCGAAGACGGCACGGATCAGGGTGACCTAGAATTTGACTATAGTACGAAGTACCCTGAGTTTGGATGATAATGTGAGCGACCTGTATTGCTACTAATTGACCTATCAGGGAGAAGGGTCTTTGATAGGTATATAACACAGACATGTATGCATGTACTTCGCGTGTCCGAACCCTGACCAAGCGTCAAGGTTGGTCTCCGCTAGATTCAGTCGCTCGTATATATGTCTGTTAGAAAATCGATATCATAATTTAGGTATCGTCCTTAATAATCGATTTCATCGGCGGCATCGGTGTCTTTGAATCGGTTTGTATATTATATCAGCTGTAAAGTCACAGTAGGTGTTAAAAAGTCGGCACGCTTGGTTTCAATACAAATCGTGACACTTGCGTCATCTATGTAGATGTATGTCTGTAGAATAAACAATGTAATTGAATTATGGCGCGTTCTCATCCGCTTTTAATTCCGTAAAAAATCTAAGTCAAATATTACAAAATTAAAAATATGTAGTAATCAAAGTCTTCTATATCAAAGTTTTCTAAAATTTATTTTTAAAATCTGAATATTTACACTACAACTACAATACAAGTTTGTCAGGTTCAAATAGTTATGTTCAATAAAATGTCGCTTTAAATACTTCAAATGACTTTAACAGAAAAAATTCCAGAAAAAATTAAAGTTTTTTTTTTTAATAATAAAATTCACTAATACGGAATTTCCTTGGCTTTTTCAACTATAAAAAAACTCTCGTTTTATCTTATATTTTATGCCAGTTATGACTAATTTCTAAAAAGCTGTTAAACTTTTTTAAAAAGTTTTTTTTTTTAAATATCCTGTCCTTTTTTTCCTTAACATATTTGGGAACAAGGGGTTCGTTCGGTTGGCTGGCCGCGAACCAAAGCCCAACGGTTGTTGTCGCGAAGCTGCTTAGAAATAAATAAAATATGTTTTCGGAAATAACTACAAAATGACTAGACTATTATTAAATTTTTTATTCACAATAAATTACTGTATTTCCTTATAGTTCTTTATGTCGACATGCTGCAAAAACCACTATGGGCTTATACGTAGCACAGGTCGCTACGTCGGTGAGCAAAAAAAACACAATATAACATCAACAATCAAACACTAAAAATAAACATAGATATACTTATACAATTATACTAATTACAATTACAAATTACATAGTGAATGAATAGCATGGTATTCCAGTGGCTTCCGCAATAAAATTAATTTTAGCGCGATTTTTAAAGTAACTTACTACTTATTCGGGATTAAATCTACATAGAAACTATACTCAACGGCATGGAAACTTGGCCACCTATAAAATTCTTGGTAACTTAAATTTTCTTTATTAAATTTTACATGTCTTGGTTCATTCCGATTAGATATCGTCCAATTAATTTTCTGTACTTTTTAATTTGGCGTGTTTCCTTAAAATATCAGAAATGTCTTCCAAAGCAGGCCAGACCAGATGCAGGTGGTTATGAGAGCTAGAGGAGGAAACACGCCATATTAAAAGTACAGAAATTCAACGAAAATTAGACAGTTTTTAAATTTCAGCGCCTCAAACTCGAATGTAAAATTTTGTGTAAATGTGACTTTTTGCATTATCTTCATTATTCACTTGTGATGTCCTAGAACTTGTGAAAAAACTGATTAAAAACACAAATTGGACGATATCTAATCGGAATGAACCAAGACTTGTAAGGTTTAATAAAGAAAATTGAAGTTACCAAGAATTTTATAGGTGGCCAAGTTTCCGTGCCGATGAGTATAGAAGGAACACAAATCCTTTCGTTAAAAAACGCTTTATTTTCCCAACAGTACAGCGCAATCGACGAAGCTGGAGTTAACGTATGCGTGTCAGGTCGCACCGGCTTAGCGCACTACAACTGCACTTCTAGAAGATGGAAGTTGTTCGGCAATGAAGCTCAGGAGAAAGACTTCGTTGTATCCGGCGGGATGCTGTGGTGGAGAGATTATATTGTTATTGGTAAGATGATTGTGTAATAAGGAGTAATTTGGTTTACGAATCTAACAGAAGAAAATGGCTGGCTAAACATTTACCCTTCCTATTGAGACATTTTGTTTATAATCCTTTTTGGAGCGAGTTTGTATTCGACCAAACTGTGCTGCCTGGGATGAATGTTCTTCGGGTAGCAAAAATGGCTTCTTAAAAACCATACTAACAATTATTATACAGGTGATAGTTTGAGATCACACATGATGAGAACACATAAAATTTATTATAAAACATAAAGGTTATATTTACTTAGTAAACTGAACCAAAAGTTAAAGAATTCCTTACGCAAAGCATGGTAACATAAGCGTAATGCAATAGATACTTAACGAGTGGTGGTGTGCATAGGGTTGCCAACTTTTTTTTCTAGAAATTAAGTATATTTGAGTCCGAAAAGAATATCAAACAGTATTTTGGAAAAATAAACTGTGTAATAATGATATAATACAAATAGCTCTAAAAACGTACTATAATATATTTTCAACACACTTGCTCGTAAAGTGAGCCTTATTCTATTGAATTTAGAACTATAAACTGGGCTATAAGTCACGCGTGCATAATATATTATACCCTAGTGCATAATATAACGAATCCTACAAAGTTGAATTGTACCTTAGTGCAAATTACATGCGAGTAAACAGAGCATATTTTATTGATCCGGGTTATACATTAAATATATGAGCGCGCGCGTCCAGCCGGCGCGCGGGCTCTTGCAGCAGCAGCGGCCCGCGGTCGCCGCACGGCGCCTCCAAGCAACAACAGCGTGTGTACGTGTAATGGGACAGGGCTACTGCCGGCGCGGCGCGGCGCTCGGCGCTCCGCTGAGCGCGCGCGTCCAGGCGGTATTTACTTAGATTCGAAGCACAAGAAGTTTTGTCCTGGCCTTGAACCACAACCGTCGACATCTAGCATTAATTATTTAATGCCAAATCATTCCAGTGATTTGTCTATGTCGCCGACATACACTTAGGACGAGCTGGCACTTCAAATAATAATGTAGAATATGAGTTTGTTAACTGTACCTTCAACAGCTGCTTCAAATAAATTTTATGACCACGTATGTCTGTCTTTTACTCACAAGTGTGTTGAAAAACGTCGTATGTAACTCGTTACAGTCTCGGCTCATTATTAAGCCTCGACTGTAATTAGCAACTTAGCTCACTTTTTACATAATATACTATTATCGAATACCAAAACATAGCAAAAATTAATTGAATAAGTTTATACATTTATTTAGTTCAAATATCATACAAATAATTTGCGAATGCTTTAAATCTATAAATCACATATCGCCTATTTTCTTGGAAGAACGTCATGTAAAGATAATGTCAAATTTGAGAACTTGCAGTTCGCAGCTACTAGACATTGTGAAACGCTATTTTCTTTCTACCAGTTTTGTACCTGTATCGGTTACTTATACAAATCAGTTGAATATTGAAACCCGCCATCAATCTGTCTCTTTTGCCAAATCACCATGGACGGATACAGCATTCAACAACACGAGAAAACATAATATAATATATAAAATAAAATATATAAAAAAATATATATTTATTTATTTACCCTTCAGAAAAACAAATAAAATAAAAAATAATGTGTAAACGTCGGCCTTATCGCTTGGAAGCGATTTCTGCAAGGCAACCCAAAATACTATGGAACAGTTGGCAACTGACTCTAATTTTCATAGAAAAAATATTTTCGATAATGACGCCAATTTCTGTATGAATGGGTACGTGAATTTCGGTCGAATTTACATGACACCAATCCATGTGAGACCCAAAAGCGTCTAATGCCGTCTTAAGCGTCTAATGCACAAAAGTCACTGTTTGGTGAATTTTGGGCTAGTCATCGGTCCATATTTTTTTGAGAACGACGTTGATTAGTCATCACTGGCAACGAAGAGAACTATAGATCGATAATAGCACATGCCATCGGTCAAATTTAGCCTGATTTACGCTTTAGAGTCATAGGGAATTGGACATTTCGAATGCGCTCCACTCAGAAAAGTCGTGGTGGACATGGGAATGACATTACATTCAATACATAATGTAATCAAAGTTCTTAATCTCTTTGTTATAGTCCACTGAAAATAACTGGCGTTTATGGTACAGGCTCAGCCTAATTTAAACGCCAGAGATCAAAAATATATTACAAAAAACAAATGTTCTACCTACTAATTATATAAGAAAATTGTATGATTGTGTCAATAAAGTTTATTATTATTATTCTTTCAAATGAATTTAAAAAAATCGATGATATCTCCCATACACTTTTTTAATTTCAATTTAAAGATAGGATTATGAAAGACCCTAATATTTTTTTCAACACACTTGCTCGTAAAGTGAGCGTTATTCTATTGAGTTTAGAACTATAAACTGGGCTATAAGTCACGCGTGCATTAATATACTATACCCTAGTGCATAATATAATGAATCCTACAAAGTTGAATTGTAACTTTGTGAAAATAACATGCGAGAAAACAGAGCATATTTTATTGGTCCGGGTTATACACTAAATATTTTCTGAAACAACAAAGAGGTTTTATACCACTTCAAATCCATATACATTTTTAAATGTTTGCGCCTTATATTAGTAAAATAAATTTGTATATTAAATAAATTATTCACAATTTACAATCATTTGTCATAAAATATTAAAATATTTGCATTTACCACTCCAAATTAAACATTTTCACTTAAAATAGGCTGTATATGCTATACAGACATTGACACATTTGACGGAAAAAAAAACCTACGCGCATGCGCGAGGTTCGGCGCCATTTTTCAATAACAATTCACAGCTTTGTTATCAAGTGTGTTTGTTATTTTATGATCACGTATGTCTGTCTTTTACTCACAAGTGTGTTGAAAAACGTCGTATGTAACTCGTGAGCGTTGCTAATTACAGTCTCGGCTCATTATTAAGCCCTCGCCTGCGGCTCGGGCTCAAATCACAGCCTCGACTGTAATTAGCAACTTCGCTCACTTGTTACATAATATACTATTTTTATTGAATAAACGTTCGTACCTGTATATTTATTTAAGTATCGCTTTGTAGAAAAAAATAAAGATATGATATCACATTTTTTTTACAAATAGTCTCTGTTGACGAACGCACGGTACGATACTACGACGCGGCGTTTCATTGATTACATTTGATTATATGTTGTATACGTAGTACTACAAGATGTTTTGTAGTAGCGCGTAGTCTACTTTATTCGTAAAAAATACAGGGTTAATTTTAATTAGCGCATCACCTCTTACAGGCAGCCTCTTAACATATATACCAACATCATTTGTTCTACGACTTTTTACAATTAATAATTTTAAAAATTCACGTGGGGATTCCCATACAAAAAATGTTTATTGTCTCTAAACGGGCTTTACTCTATTTACACTGTTGCCACGTACAGCGGGCGCGGGGTTGCGGGGTGACTTACATAGTACAGAGTAATAAATAATAGAGGGAGCAAAAATTTGTTTGTTTTTCCTTTTTTGTGTTATCAAGATTTGTAAAAAGTCGTTGAACGAATGTTGTTGGGATTGATGTGGAGAGGCTGCCTGCAAGAGGTGATGCGCTAATTAAAATTAACCCTGTATTCATAGTTGACACTTAATTTTTTTATTCCTAGGTTGCTACAGTATAACAGAAGGCCACGATGAAATCCGTCTGTACCCGCGAGACGCAAAGCTTGACAATCGCTTCGCAAAACAAGTGACGGTGCAGTCTCATGTATACGCACTGGATATGTTGGACGACCAGTTGGTGGTGTTCGGGGCGGATGCTTTGGTCACTATTTACGAAATGGAAAGGGATAATGGTATGTACTGAAAATTGGAATTGCTTTTGTCTGTCTTTATAGGATAACATATTATTCACCATCATCGTCATCACAACTCTGTGTAATGAGCCCACTGCAGGGCTATGAGTCTCTCCTCTGGGTGATGAGGAGGTTCAGGCCGAAATCCACCAAGCTGGCGCATTGCTGGTTGGTGGATAATACAATTTTCGGGGTGCCAAAATGGCTGACAAACCCTTAAGACTACTGTATACAAGTATACAGCACCCGGGACCGACTGCTAAATGTCTGAAGCACGGAAGTCGTCGTGAGAAATGAATGGTCGGCGGTCACCTATCCTAATACCGGCCGCGCCGAGCGCGCTTAACCTGCGATATCGTTTGATATGCACAGTAACCACCATCACCATATTGCTCACCATACGTCATTTAAATCCGCTCCGGTTAATATTGTCGCCTCTACGATGATCTGTTCCTTTTACATGGACATGAGGGCTAATAATATGAAATGATTTGGCTTTTTTATCTCATTCCGTAATTATGCCTATCATGGCGTGGTAAATCTATTTTCACCATATTTTTCAGCTTTGTTAGATAGGATATCATTGCTCTTATCCTCAAATTGTTATGAGTTGAGATAATTATTTCACGTCAAGTTTTTCAAATGGTTTTAATATGTGACTTGTGTAACTCATGTTTTCGAAAACTTTCTTTTCTTTTTTCCCAGGAATGAACCGTCAAATATTAGGATATTTAAGCTGATTTCATAATGTATGGTATCAATGTAGTCTTCCTTTTCACTAGGTAACATAGAACTTCGGTGCGTACAAGCGGTGGATATCTCCGCATTATCGCACCCTGCGTGTGTAGTTTCAACATCTCTATGCAGATTGCAGGACTCGCAATATTCCAGACACACGAAGCCGAGTTCTGAACAACCGCATTCTTTGGTAAGTGTAATTTTTAATAAAAACAGTATGACGAAATTAGATCGTCGTAGCTGTATGCTCCGCATATACAGAACTAATTTTAATTACCGCATCACCTCTTGCAGGTAGCCTCTCCACATCAATCCCAATAACAATTATTCTACGACTTATTAAAAAATTAATCCTGTAGTCTACAACATTGGCAGGTTTCTTGAAAAAGATTGTAAGTGATTCAGAAATAAGATTGAATTATAAACAAAAATCTTCAAAAATAACCGTTTTAATTGAGTAATTAGTAAATTTGATCAAAGACAGCTGATTTGATTACACAATACTGCCGCAAAATATCAATGTTTTGAGAAGAGCGAGTTCCTATCTAAAACCATCTCGGACCTCAACTTTCTATCAGGTGCGATTGAGGTGAAAAAGCGTTAAGTTACCGTTATAAACGCTTTATCTAAATTAGACAAGCAAAAACACACGGCATGCAATTTCATATAATATGCTGAATTGTAATGAACATCTTATTTTGTCAGGTTATCAACGCAAGTGGAAAATTAATGATGGTTCAAAGAGAAGAGTACGACGTCGACGAGGACAATAACCCTGTAAGTAGCTTTTATGTATTGTTTTATTATTTGATTCCTATAAATATGGATATAAGGTTCAATTTCGAATTGATATTTTTCATTGAACAAATCTAGAATAGTATTGTCTTAAGTTTTCACGATTCATAATTTAAATAAAACTACTTTTTAACCGGATTAATCGCGTATAATTTATATTTTACATTTTAACTCGACGTTTCGGTGTTTCGATGGCAAAGACTTTTTTTAAATCTAGAATAGAGAATAAAGTGAATTGGGGTACGCAGTAAAAGAATATAGAAATAACCGATTTTGAATTGTCTATAGTACGTGTTCCCGGAGCTGAATCATCGTTCTTTTTACATTTCTAGCAACCTTACCTCAAATCTCAAATGATTCTGCTCATAGGAATGAATGTACTATAGAAAGTATATTGATACCAAGTCATAGGTTCGTATCAATAATAAACCATATACTATATGCCACCAATAGGTTGCCACTCTTGGTTTTAGTAGCCACAGCATGACTAGAATGCCAAATGATTTTGACAATGATGTTTCAGTGGCACCGGTATGTAGGAGAGACGTATTTTATCTTTTTCGTAATAAAGTATATACAAAAAACATGAAATCGGAAATCATTTTAGCTGTTGACAACAAAACATTGTTGTATTAATTCTTACAAACATTAAATCTATACTAATACTAATAATATATAAAGCTGAAGAGTTTGTTTGTTTGAACGCGCTAATCTCAGAAACTACAAGTGGGCTTTGAAAAATTATTTTTGCATTTGATAGCCCAACTCTTGAGGAAGGCTATATTTTATCCCGAAATTCCCACGGGATCAAAAGTTACGCGGGTAATACCGCGCGCGGTGGCTAGTGTAAAAATAAATACGTATGGCATAACATCGAGCAACTTGCCTTAATGGTTTCAAAATACTAATTGAATATTAATTTAATGCACAATGCGTTCCGGTTCCAGTGGGCGTGTAATTTTACCAACAAATTATAAAAAATGCATTATTCCATTAGTAAATAAGATTTTTGTCATGCTTCATCGCATATGGCATACTTATTTCATCACACGTATCGCAAAACAAAAAAGGTGTCGCTGTTTATGTAGCATAAAAAACAATTGCATACTCGGCATTCAGTTTTTATTCATAAATTACATAACTTATTTACAACAAATATGGATCAGGTACACTTCGTATTTTTCACAGGATAACTTCTAATATGACCTATGTGCATTTTTACACGAATATAATGTCTGTAAATGTAAGAACACACTAGTGCCAGTAGTAACTAAATAAGGCTACATATACTTTTAGAAGTTTTAACGACTATTTAACATGGTCTTATTAACACATTTAATAATACTTAATTTTTCGTTTTGATTGTGAGAGTTTTGCCGTTTAAGGAGATGGGTCCGGCTGCCCATCTTCTGACGAGGTTTCCTTTGTGGCCGTAAGATGACCCGGAGAGAGAGACCCATGGGTCGCTTTTCAAATATCCTAAGTTAATTTCGGGATATGAGCCGAGGTATGGAGCGGGGGCTTCGATGTATGGTTGATAAATTGGCTGTTCGATGACGGGGCTAATAGGTCCGATAGGACCGATACCGTAGGAGCCGAGATCAAGATGGGAGATTTGATCAATGGGAGCTAGAAGAGGTGCCTTAGCAATGACTGGGGCGGCTACCGGCACGGAAACTGAGTGTATGTTAGGTCCGGTTCGCTTGACAACAGCGTTGAATCCTCGGATTGGGTCTGCGGTGTATTCCACAACTCGAATGTTACCGTCGGGTTCTACGAGGGAATACTGTCCTTTGACGACGTCCCCGATCCTGCGCTCCCATTGGGCTTTGTTATCTCCGGTGTGAGGGTCATTTACGGCGTAGTTGAACTGGTAGCTTGGGTCCGACTGCGGATGTATAAAACAATATTTAAATTAAATGTAGATTGTATATATCAACAGCAATCAAAAATATTTTAAACTAGCAGTAAACAAATATTGTAAAAGTAAAATAAACATTTATGTCGATAACAAAATATCTCTTTAAAATATGGGAGACTGTTCTTGGGCGTGATAAAATATCTATAAATAATTTAGTTTTTGGTTAGAAAATAATCAATTGCAAATGATTCTTTAAATTGGAGATAGTATGTTTTTCTAAGATTGAGTTTAAATAAAAAAAAGTACTTACGATGCTCCCGACTTCAGCTGCGACGGGTGCGTAAGAGAGCTCTCCCAAAAGTGGCGCATTTGCTGATACCGCAGCTACCAACGCCAACAGGCAAGATACCTGAAAACGAAATAATTTTGCCTGAAATATCTATTAAAACTCAAGACAAGATTACTATTAATTAGTTATATTGTATCTTGTTATTGAATGATTTAAGATGAGTTAGAATTATGAGTTTTTTTATCATACAAAAAAAAAACAAAAATTATAAAACTTTTCCTAATTTACTTGACAAAAATTGTAAAAGTGTGATATTTACGGCGAAACACGCGTTCATGTTGCTGCGGGTAGTTCACAAAGTGATAGAAGTGCACTGTGCTCCTTGTCAACCTCCCTCCGGTTTTTATACTGCACTAATGCATACGACCTAGCCTGCCGGTTTGTCAAAACTTGAGCATACTCGTTAGAATTTATTTACTTTTAGAGATTCGTAGGAAAAATTTCTCAAGCAAATTCAGCGCATTCCTTTTTTAAATTACTTCTCATTAAATATGGGTGGTCTTATTTGAATTATTAGCTGTAGATGATTTTTTTTTATCTAACCTAATCTACCGCTTGAGAATCAAGATGGTTTCGTTCTAGAAACACATATATGAAAACAGATAGCTAATAAATAAAAATGTTTATTGATTTCTCAAGAGCATAAAGTACAAATAACTCACTTATACTACAACTACACAAGTAAAGATTGATGCTTGAACTAGGATAATCCATTCAAATTAAAAATAACTTAAATTAAATACGGATCTAAAATATGTGTAGAAACTATTTAACTATTCTTATGGTAACAGCTGAAGAGTACGTGGCTTTTTCAGAAGTGGCACATTTCGAAACTTTAAAGCAATTGCAAATGCAATGTCCTAAGTCATTGCGTGCCCTTTTAGGTGCCCAGTAAGGGCTTTTGTCTAGGGCTTTTGTTGGCCTTAAATATCAGAGCTTATAAAAAAAGGTAGGATTTATTCTCGTAGTCACATTATATACGCAAATTGTGATGTGAGAAGTGTGTATTAGAATTAATATCAAAAGAACTAAAAAGATTTACTTCCACTTTTCATGATTAAAATTGAATGCTTAAACTTAATAAAAAAGTTTCATGTCAAACATGGTTGGCAGGTATATTAATTTAATCTTGAGATTGTTCTTAATGAGAAGGTAAATTTCTCAGATAATATTCATCAGTCTCGAAATTTGATTTTTGAATTTGATAATAAATCAAGAACGTTATTGACAGGCTTTAAGATCTTTTATGTATGTACCCACTGTACGGAACCATTTGTTATTTACGCATTATATTTCTTGGCCATAAATTTTTTCATTATGAAAACTAGCGAATTTGATATTCTTAACATACGCAACTTGTTCGGTCGACCAGTGGCGTATAATGTATGGTAATTAGGTGTTGTAAATTATCAAACAATTGTTTAATTATGTTGATTTGACAATCTGTTCATGATTCATGAAACTATTCATTGAATGCATTCATAAAAAACAAAATACGTTTAGAAAAACAGTGTTGTGATTGTAATATGGGATCATTTAGATCGGTCTGAAACTAAACGTTTTTAGGAACTCTGTGATCGATTTTAATAACAAGATGCCTGTAAGATGTCTGTTCGGTATAATCTGGTACGAATCCCAATGATTCAAATTCAGGACATCTGAAGCCGCAATCGAGTTCAAAATCATTGCACAACCGAGACTATCATATTTTATATGGTTATTAAACTTAGCTGATTCTGACAACGAGCTTATATAAATAACTTTTCAAATTCTTTGCTTTATTTATCTACTTATCGCAATACAAACAACTGCCATAAAACATACAGGGTTAATTTTAATTAGCGCATGACCTCTTGCAGACAAACTCTCCATATCAATCCCAACAACATTTGTTCTACAACTTTTTAAAATTAATAGTTTTTAAAATTTTAGTTTTCCCATACAAAAAATATTTATAGCCCCTGTTTAGAGGCGTAACTCTATTTACTCTGAGCGTAGGCATGCCACGCAGCTTTTGCAGTAAAATATCGCATCATAATAACAATAGGTACTTCTTACAGAATGTAGAGTAAGGAGCAAATTTTTTTTTGTTTTTATTTTTTGTCACCAATCACCCTGTATATCAAAGTTATTTTCATCATTGGTTGCTTCAAAAATCTTGGCTGTGGTAGCTAGCTGATTTGAGGAAGCAACTCTGACTGACCTACATTGCAAGGCATGTTATTAATAAAAATTCGAAAACATCGAAACATAATAATTCCAGATCATTAATCTCCAGTAAAATATTTAACTTCTAAATATTACGTGTTAATATGATCTAATCAGAACTGATAAACATCTTACTTAGGGTCTCAAAGTCAAAATATTCTTTATTTCGTAAGTATTGAAATACATTTGAAATAAGTCAAACAATTTACAATTTAAACTGAATCTACCCCCACTTCGGACAGACCTGTTGGGAAGAAGTGGCAAGAAACTCAACAGCAATCCTCTCTACAACGACTGCCTTGTTTGTTGCCTTTGTATTTTCAGATTACTGGAGCGCCGATTTACGAAGCGTTGATTTACTTATAATAGTCTAAGTACATTTTGAAATATTGAGATCTACTTTACTACCTATTCATGGATAGCTGTTTGAGATCTGAAAGAATCTGAATTGGGTCTAAAAATAAATGAGACAATGATTAAAAATATGCTTTACGCCGAGGACCATGTTCTACTCGCATCGTCGGCGTCGGAATTGCAAGAAATGGTGATGCATGAGTATTTTAAAAGGATTTGAAAATGACATCATATTTAATATGGTTATTAAACTTAGCTGATACTGACAACGAGCTTATAAATAACTTTTATTTATTTAACTTTTTATGTACACACTACAAATAAAAATAAAAAACAGAAATATAATTAAATGGTACAAAAGTACTGCTTATTCCTAGCGGAATCTCTTCCAGCAGTCCTGGAAGAGATTCTAATTCTTTGCTTTATTTATCTGCTTATTTAAATATAAACAACTGCGCTAAAATATATATCAAAGTTATTAACTGAATTCAAAAAAAGGAGGTTCTCAGTTTGACCTGTAAGTATGTTTGTATGCTGTAGGATGTTTGTCCGCGATTTTCTCGCGTTTGGCTGAACCGATTTGGATGCGGTTTTCAGAAAAAGATGTTTAAAGATGTTCAGAAAAAGATGTTGTCATGTTTAGGAGAAGGTATATTAACCAACTTAAAAAAAATAAGGTTCTCAATTTATTTAGTATCAGAGATGAGCCGAATGTTCGGCCGAACTTTCGTATTTCGTACATTCGACAATTGTATTCTGCCGAATGTTTGATTAATTTGCTGAATAATTACCGAATCACGCGGATTTACCTGCGCAACTTCTGGTTAAAAATAGCCAATGTGCTATTCCAGACTGTACATTATTCACTATGCCAAACTTTCACAGTTATTATAAAAGTCAGATTTTAGTTTATTACTGCGCCAATCACGGATGGACGGCTGTATTTTTTTTGATTAGCCAACTTACAAAAAAGAGATTCTCAGTTTAACCTGTATGCTGTACGTTAATTATGTTTTCAACACACTTGCTCGTAAAGTGAGCGTTATTCTATTGAATTTAGAACTATAAACTGGGCTATAAGTCACGCGTGCAATAATATATTATACCCTAGTGCATAATATAATGAATCCTACAAAGTTGAATTGTACCTTTGTGCAAATTACATGCGAGTAAACAGAGCATATTTTATTGGTCCGGGTTATACATTAAATATTTTCAGAAACAACAAAGAGGTTTTATACCACTTCAAATCCATATACATTTTTAGATGTTTACGCCTTACGCCTTACGCTCATTATTAACAGCCTCGACTGTAATTAGCAACTTCGCTCACTTGTTACATAATATACTATTGTCAACAATTATCTTGTGTTTGGCTGAACCGATGTTGATGCGGTTTTTAAAAGAATATTTGTCCCATTTAGGAGAACCTTTTGGTATTTTAAGTAACTTCAAAAAGGAAGGTATCAGTTTGATCCGTATATCTGTATGTTTTTTCGCAATTATCTCACGTTAGGGTGAATTGATTTTGATACAGATTTTTCTGTTTACTCATTTACTTACTTTTAATTTTGGGCTAGCTATTAGTTTTTTCAAAGTAAGTTAGTTTCCATATTTGTAGATATTCGTGATAGAATTTTTAGTGATAACTTTTGGATAAGTTCTTAGCTGACTGTTCGCACGAAGTTTTTTTAAGCGAGTCTCTCTTCGTTTGTCAGTTTCTGCAGCACGAGCAGCATGCTGGCGATACCTAGGCGAGACCATCTCTTGCTGCATCAAGCCGACTTTTGTTTTTCGTTGGGATTTTCATTCCTATTCTTTTTTAGTTCCTAGATATTACATCACTTCACATGAAGTGAATGTTGGAAATGGAGGTGAATGAAGATATGACGGAATTGAGGAAAGGGAATGTGAAAGGGAATGAGTTTGTGTATTTGGGGTCATGTTTACAAGAGATGGAAGATGACGCTGATATTGAATGAAAGAAGGGTAAAAGCAGGAAACTGTGTTAATGGCGCCTTGTACTCTATTGGGGCAAGCAAAATCATACCAAATGAGGCTCGGCTTACCGTACTTGAGGGAGTTTTGTCGCCAGCACTTATGTGGTGGTGGTACTAAATCTTGGTTGTGGTAGAAGAGACTTGTAAGTAGGATTAATGCTGTGGACATGAGAGCTTGGAGGAGCATGTGTGGAGTGTAATTGAGTGATTGAGTGCGCAATAGTGTAATAAGAAAGAGATGCATATTCAAAGAAGATGTAGTAGCTAAGATTGAAAAGTGTATGCCACGGTGGTTTGGACATTTAGAAATGATGAGTGAATGTAGATTTACGTAAGAAATGTACAGAGCACGAATGGATGGTGATGTCGGACGAAAGGGGCCGCTCTATGCTGACCAAATTGGCGACATACCTAAAATGGGCCTAGTTAAAAGTACCTTATAATTGTTTCTTTTTTTAAAACATGCTGACCTATAATCGATGCAATCAGATGCGATCAAAAAATATTAATAACGATAGTTTTGTGATAACAGTGGACTTCGTTTTTAAATAAGATGTTGCCGGATTTGATGTGTGTCCATAAAATATTTATAAAATGTATGCTTTAGATTTGCAAATTGTCCGTTAATATTTTAAAGTTTTTGCATTTAAAATGCTTAATTATTTATAAATAAAAGCAAAAATGTGTTAAATAAAAATAACCCGACCAGGACTGAAACCTGGGACCTCTCGTTTGCCAGACGAGTGCTTCCACTGAGTTCTCTTGCTCAAAGGTTTTATCTTATGTAAGCAGTTTTTGTCAGATTATTTGCAAACATCATTAAAGAATCATTCACTTTTTAAGTCCTTATTTATAAAAAATCATGAAAAAATTAGGTAAAAGCTAGCGTGTTGTGAGCAAGCGTTCATTCTTTAAACAACTTGCTAAGCTCGATCGCTTTCGCGTTTTATAGATACAGCTTTATAATTTCAAAAGGATAGCAGTTTTTAGCTAAATTGGCAGGCTTGAAATAAACTTTAGTTGTTTCACTTTTACTACTCAATAACTAAGAAGTTCCTTAAAGAACTATAACATACATACATAACCTCAAACCTGTCTCCCCATGGGGTAGGCAGAGACTAGAGAACGCCAATTGCTACGATCCAGACATAGGGTGCTTACTTAAAGAAACAGGTTTTTGGTACAGATAAATTATATGCTAATCAATTTTGGACTATATATGTGCTTATATAAGAGTGCTTCCATAAAGGAACCGGACCCGCACAGGTTTGTCCGTACCGGTAATCTGTTCCACTTTCGCTTTCTCCACGTTCATAAATCTTTTCATACATGATCTCTGGTTACGGGTACTTTAAAAGAACAATAAAGGGTGGTGTAAGGTGTCAAAATAATACAAAGTTTAAAAGATAGAACTTATTTGTTTTCTATAATGTAATTAAAAGTAACATTCAGTTCTAGCATCATTTACAACAGAAGGACTAGGTTAGTGATGCCTCAGCATCGACGACATTTACATTAACTATTCTTATATCACAAAATTAATCACTACCAGTTCTTTCCTTTGGTAGCAATCTAAGCACCATTTTTAATGGCCTTTCTTGAGAATCAGAGTTCTACCAGCTAGCGAGATTGGACCGGTGGTCCATTTGACTAGCTTTCCGTTAATGTATTTCTTGCTACGAATAGTAGCGTATGGACCAGGTCCATAGGACAGAAGTGGGTGGACTGGTACCCAACCTCCGTATGATCCAGTGTGGGGGTCAAGAGGTATACTCCAATGACCGAGCGAGGCGGCCTTGGGTAATCCGATGGCGGCAGCCGCTGCTCCTAATCCGTAAGTGGGAATAATTGGATTTATTATTGGGGTAATGATTGGCCCGTGTGGGATTAATGGGATTTTATGAATTGGAGCTAATAATTTAGTCGGGTGCACTCCAGGTCCGATCTTCTTTACGACTGCGTTAAACCCTTGGAGGTCATTGGCTGTGTAGTCCACGACTCGAATGCTTCCATCAGGCTCTACTAATGAATAGGATCCTTTGACGTTGCCGCCGTCTCTGGCTTCCCATTGCGCCTTATTGTCATGCGTCAATGGGTCATTTACAGCGTAATTAAACGCGTATCGGGGTATATCCTGGAATAAAATAAAATTTTAAGTCAATCGCTTGGGCTTTTTGTATAGATAAGCATCTTTACTGAGGATTAGTTTAATAACACTAATTTATTTTTAAATATTTTTCAACTTTATGCCCCAAGCAAGGGGTACCCCAAGCAGGTGGCCAGATTAATTAATTAAGTTATATCAACAGCACGCATGCAGTCTAGTAAATGGCTTATTTAGGACTAGCTTCTGCCCGCGACGTCGTCTGCGTGAACGCTATGCAGCACCAAACGCACCTACGATTATAACACTGCTAGCGTGATAATATGTAGCCTATATGTTGACCCGACTTCTTAACTATCTTCGTGCCAAATTTGAAGTAAATCCATGCAGTACTTTTTGAGTTTATCCCGGAAAGACAAACAGACAAACAGACAAAAATTCTAAAAACTATATTTTTTGTTTCTGTTTCGATTGTAGATCATACCCCAAGTATTCTTTTAAAAAAATATTCAATGTACAGTTTTGACTTTCCTACCATTTTATTATATGTATAGATTTATAGTGATGGGATATGCCTTAAGAGGATTTTAAAATTTGTAATTTCGAGTTAGACATATATAAGAATACTAACGACAGCTCCAACAACAGCAGAGACGGGCGCCAGCGGGATGTGGCTGCTGGCGGCCACTGCCACGAGTGCGAGAAGACAGTATGCCTGGAAACAAAAGAATACGACTTAAACACTAAAAAAAAAACATCCACCAACCAGCACTGGGACAGCTTGGTGGATAATGGCCTATATCTCCTCGTCACTCAGGGGTGAGACTCAAGGCCTTGCAGTGGGCTCATTGAAAAGGGTTGTGTGTGATTACGATGAAATACTAAATATTTATCTCGATACTAGTTCGGGATACTTTTGGATTAGCTACACTCTTAAACCACTTTTGACCTCATTCTCATATAGTGATGAGGTTAAAAGTGGAAAACAATGGTTCAAGATGTATGTACAGTCACGTCTAATAAGATTATCTTCATTGAACCACATTCTACATTCATTTGAACCTTATCATAAACGAATAAGTTGCGAAGTGTGTACATAAAGCACGTGATCGTACATCATTAAAATATCTCAAATTTGTTATGCAACACTTCTCAATATTTATTCAAAAACTTAAGGTTTAAACTGCATTTCCATCATCATATGACGTTATTTAATGAATCTTATATTTTAATATTACCGTTGTTATGGAGTTCATTTTGCGTCTAGTCCTTCTGTTAGTCCTTGGTTGAGTTATTTGATGTTTTGTTGTAGTTTACATTTGCTTTTATATCTATCCAACCACTTCGTATGAACTTGCTTTGACTTGTTCTTAGACTAGTTTGGTAGGACAGAATTGGCGCGACCCCTATGCCCATTCTGCAGTGGAAGTACTCGGTGCGAAATAGTATGCTTTGCATAACTTGATTGATGTGTTGAATAAGCAAGGATATTGAACGTTTTCATTAATAAGTAATAAGGAAAATTTTTGGGATAAATTGGGATCACTGATTCTGAGTTGGAGAGGAATCACATGTCTCCAGTTTTTGTTTAAAATTTCCAAATATCCAGACTGCCACACATGCTAGAATCGGCCTAATTTATCACGATCAAAAAAACAAACTGGATTTTGGGATTCGTTTCAATGAATCATGCCGTTTATTACGTAATAAACAAATAATGCTTTACTTTTCGTATAAAATCATCTAGCTCTTAACTAACTAAAAAACTTAGTTTTTTTAACTGAAAGCATAAAATATATGTTTACATACTTATTTTTTGCAAGTGAAATTGAAATAATTATGGTACATAACATAAACCCTAGGTGACATAACAAATAACTGCAGATCATACAACTAAATTAGACAGTATTACTAATACTGACAAGTTTAACTGACATTTAAAAATGAATATAGAAACACCAAAGAGAGTATTTTCCATACTGAATACTACATAGTTTTGAAACGTTATAAGGAAGCCTCTTATTCGTTAGTCGTAATTTAAAAGACGAGACGCTCATTATAAAAAACGAGTTACAGCTACATGCTACATATACCTGGTACTAAATTATACTGTTCGTAGGTAGAGCGAACCGATTGTTTTGATATAGAAACCGAATATAAAAGGCTGATGAAGTGATGTCATGATCAACTGGCCAACATCATCTTTCTCATGAAGTGTCGTTAACTTCATTCTTACGTGAATGTAAGTAACGATTAGACCGAAGATTTATTAAATGAAACATTTGCAAGAACACATAATTGAAATAAAGATCTTATAGGTCAGACCTCGTATAAAAATAAAATAGGAATAAGCACTTTGTGTTATGCGGTTACGCGACACTTTCAACACAGCCATAATGAACTGTATGTGTGTCGTGTTCTATGCGATAGGTAGGTACATTATTTTTTAGGTATGTTCAGAACATGCATATTTATATTTATTCACAAGATCGTACTACTACGGTAAAATACCTAGACATTGCGCTAAAATACAGATGTCGTAGGTAACACTTCTTTTCGATCGTACAAAGGTCTAATTTGCGAGAAAACTTATTTCAAGACAATCTATTGCGTTACAGTATTGCGCTTTAAGCATGAATTCCTTTTTAATAACATTTATTAATTTCTTACTAATAATAATGTATGTTTTTACTAAATGTGTTCGATCTTGAGTGTAAAAAGAAAAGAAATTTCAGTATACCACACAGTGGCCAATGCTTTATTTGTGATGCGTCATACTTATTACTAATATATTAAATATCGCACAGTAATTCACTTTCACACTTCGTATAGTTTACAAGTTTATAATGATAATGGCGGGAAGAAAGCGGCATTCATTAAATTAGTCGTGACAGTCTCGGTCAAATCTTAAAAATTAGTGTCCACCTAGGTATGGGTTGTAGTAGTTTCCTTTGGAGAGTCCATGGCCGAGTTCAAGATTACCTAGTCCAAGCAACGGAGACTTGTATAAACCTTCATAAGGGCCTGCCTTAAGAATGGGTTCCCTATACAATTGCTCCCTCAGATAGGGTTCCTTGATGTAGGGCTCCCTTAGGTAGGGTTCCTTGATGTAAGGCTCGATGATAGGTCCTTTATAGATTGGTTCAATAAGGGGTGCTTTGATGATGGGTTCATAAAGTGGAGCCTTAATAATTGGCTCGTAAATTGGGGCTTTGATGATAGGTACTTCTTTCACTGGAGAGACGTTTTTGTATATGGAAGCTGTAGAGATAGCACCCCCGTAACCTTTTCCAGATAGCAGAGGAGCGTCAATTAGACCTTCGTATTTGGCCACTGGTCCGACAGAGTAAGGAGCGATAGGTCCGATTGATTCCAAGATTGGAATTTGAGCTTTATAAATAGGTTCGATAGGAACTTTAGCTATAACAGGGTGAAGGTTAGGTCCAGTCCTCTTCACCACCGCATTGAAGCCAGACTTATCATCCGCCCAGTATTCCACTGTACGTATGCTGCCGTCGGGTTCCACGAGGGAGTATGCACCTGAAACAGAAAAGACATTGGTTGTTCAACTTTTCATTACAAACATATTTTCTAAATTGTAACCATTATGCACCTACTAAAGGTACCTTTAACGACATCACCATCACGTTTTTCCCATTGCGCTTTGTTGTCTCCTGTGTGTGGGTCCTTTACTGCGTATTCGAAAGCATAGCTAGGATATGACTGCAATAGAAAATAAAATAAAATTTAACTTTCGACATAGTGCTCTCCTTTTATACGAGTATATCGATCGGTGACAAATTTACTTACATAGTAATCCAAAGATGCATGACGTGGGGCATAAACTAGGTCGTTTGCGGAGGTAGCTGCCACCAGCGCCAGGAGACACGTTAACTGAAATTTTCAATTGGTTTAAATCACTTCAATTGAATTTATCTATTCAACAATTTCGTTTATAAAAAATATGTTAACTAACCGCAAAGAGCTTCATTTTGTCCAAACCGCACTGATCACTAAAATGGTACTGATTTAATATTGGCTAATCTGATCAATTTATAGACGATTGCCTTAGACCTCAAGGTTCGTAACGCTGCCGGATGCACAGTATTTCATGCGCGTGCCCTATGTAACAATAATCGTAGGGTTGCATCAGTTTTCCTCGTTTTCGTAGAACCTTCGGTCGGTGAAAATGTGCACGATGCAGGACATATACGCCGCGCCGCTCAATGCTGGCGGATTATATCATTAACTATTTCATTGTTTAATAAACTACTTGATAGCTTTATTATTTCAAATAATAGGGAAATTACAATTTAATTGTTTACTACGCATTTTTCCTTTCTTAATATCAGTTTGAACTTTTTATTTGGGTTATAAGATGTTAAAGAATCCATTACATTATAATTCAGGGTTTATAGTAAAAACATGTATTTGACAATGTAACTCGATCTTGTACGTAGGATGTTAGTCAAGCGTGCGTTCCTTCAACACCAATGTAAGAATGTGTCGTTTTGCTCTGATTGCGCCCACGCATAAAGTATCAACGTAAATAAAGCAGTACGATCAATAGACTTGTCCACTAGCTTATGATTTGAAAACAATGCCCAGAACGCAATCACAACTGTTGTGTCTATGAAATAAGATTCATATTTGTGTATGCCCATTGTGTGTGAACCAAATGCTTGCACGCAAAGTAAATGTACTTTTCGGTCAGCAGTGAGATTGCTATCAAGCTGATGTAATATTGCATGTCTGTTATTTAACGTGAATATCCTCTTGACCTTAAAATATAACATTTGAGGTCATTGTAAGAAGCTGGGTTAAATTTTACTGCCAGGAGTTCGAATTAAACCGAAATAAGAGATCTATCTACCGTGTCATGGTCACGATATGCTTCTATCGCTAGTGATCGCCGCCGCCGCGTCGTCGGTTTGATTTCAAATATATATTAATTCTCTAATAAAGTATCAGTGCGATGCACTGATTACACGATACAATACAATTCACGATACAAGCAAAGCACGGTGCTATCAAATGACATGTCGTGTGCATTTGATAGCACCCTGCTTTGCTTGTACAAAAAGATCATAAATGAAGGTTCAGCTATTTTTGAGCATTAAACATTTAGCATATCGTATATAAGTATACTTCATGGTAACAAAAAAGGCGTACAATTTACTTATCTGAAAGTACCATAATACCTGTATCCAATATCTGAATCGCTGTTGCGTAACATTGACTACCTAATGGTGAGTTTCAATATTTAATCTCATTCCAAAATCCTTCTTTGTTGACACTAAAATGTATGGGGTTCCATGGAATCCATATTTGTTTTTGTATGTAAAAATATTGTTTGACATTAAGATTCAATATTGAAACTCTCCATAAAAAGCTTTGTTAATGTCGCGCGTTCGAACCCCACAATCCAATCATTTGTGTGCATACATTATGCTTGTTTGGCAGTATTATGGATCAAATTTATGTATTATACTAATGTTTTTTTTTGTCCTAGGCCTATAGCTGCCTACCAGCTACCGTTCTCGCGTCGTGCGTGGAAAGCGTGTGGTCATCTTGTGGCCCATCGCACTCGCAACTGTCCCGCGCGCTGTGGCTTTGGTGCGGGGTGCTCGGTGCGCGAGTGTGGCTGCCTTTGCTGCCAAGAGACACGTCCAGACACCCTGACTCGTCGCGGCATACGTTCATGGCGAAACGGATTATGCTGCCATTTCATTTGAATATTTATCCTTTGAGTGAGTTCCTTTTTATACAATGTTTTAGTAGGTGTGCGTGTTAATAATGATAAAATGTTGGTTAAGCTTTCTCGAATCTATTGAAAAGATTCAATTGACACTATAGTTTTCGTGACAGGTGAAAATCGTCAATCATAGTGAAGTTGCCCTAATGAAATTGTTAAATCGATTATTTCAAAATACCGATTCAGTTGGTAAAAGAAATGGGATAAAAGATTATAGATTTTGGTTTTCTTCTTATAAAACGGGTACCTTAAATTGTAATAAATTATAGAATAAAGATTGTAAGATTGGTTTCAAATCATTAATTTAATTGGTCACTGTTTGTCGACAGAGAACTTGTTTCGGTATCAGTATCATTTCCGAGTGAAATAATTAATTGTTGATCGTGAACTCTGGATATATGTATTCCAATCTTCATTTAAGTCTAGTTCGCTACGTTTTTTAACTACTTTTTTCCAATTTTCTGTATTCACGAATCGATTATAAGATGGCCGCTCATTTCATCGATTTGGTGTCGATTCAATAGCATCAATCCCTATTGACAGACGTTCCGGTCCCTTGCATCTGACAGTTTAAAAATGTATTTATTGTCTTTCATTTACTTATTTTAATAAGAGTTAATAATAATAATAACACGTGATAAATAGTTTACTTTATACTATTTCAATTTTCAGTTTTATTTAAATACTTTTTAATTTTTATCCCTTCACTTTTTTATATTTTTTATTATAAAAAGTTAGCGCAAAATGGAATATGAGAACTGTCACGAAAACCATTTGAAAAGAATTCAACTATAGTAATAAAATTAAACCCGTAATGGATAATTTTTCTATTCAAAACTGTTTTGTAGCGATGGACTCTATTCGTTTAAACTCTACGACGGGGTCTTTACGTACCAAATTTACATATCCGTAGGATTTTACCATAGTTGCGACCTACATCCTAGTTATATGTAGGTCTTTGTGTGTTAATGACATAAACAGACCTGAGTTGAATTTCAGGTGAGAATGTGGCCAAGCGGGATTAGTCACCGTTAAAATACACCACGATGAAGTTACATTTTGATTTCTATCAACTTGAATTATCGAATCTAATAAACGTGTCGGTTTTAAGGACATACATTTTTTTGTCTCTTTATATTACATATCTTTAATTTACATTGTAATTTCTTTTATTTCTAACTATGTCTTCATCTGTTACTTCACCTCTTTTTGAAGTCACTTCGTACTTTTTGGTATGTGTTGAGGTAGAAGATGAAAGCACTCGGGCTTTAAGACTTAATTATTGCAAAGCCGTAACTAGACCTGCTTGTTTCAGCAATACTATTCGACGATGCAATTCTCCTTGGTGCAGAGAATGACACAGCGCTATACGCATCCGAATCCAATTCGGTATTCTCTCTGCCGTTCTGTGTTGTTAATAGAACCGTGAGTATCCTTATTTTTTTTTGACCTAAATTAGTAGATTATTGCATCGAGCAAAGATTTAAATCCATAGATTTGCCCGTACGTGTCTTAAGGTTGTCATTTTTACTCACACAAGCACGGCGCGTCCACGTCAACAAACGTCATAGAATAAGATCAAATGTAACTTACGCTAGAAACACGCCTAAACAGTTATGCAGGATTATAGAGTAATAAAAGGATGAGTGAAAGTAGATTTACGAAAGAGGTTTACAGAGCAAGAATGGATGGTGCTGTCGGAAGGGGCCGCCCTAGGCGAACGTACGCCGATCAAATTGGCGACGTTCTTAAAAAGGGCCTAGTTAAAAGTACCCGTAACCGGCGATCATGTATGAAAAGATTAATGAACGTGGAGGAAGCGAAAGAGGTATGTCTGGATCGAAGCAATTGGTGTTCCCTTGTCTCTGCCTACCCCAAAGGGAGACAGGCGTGAGGTTATGTATGTATGTATGTATGTAAAAATAAAAATAAAAATAAAGATAAATATTTATAAATCGTTTATTTATTAAAAACATACCTACAGGTTTGTTGACTTATGTACCAGCAAAAAACACCTACTTATTAATTTTTGGCGTTCTGTTGTTTGTGTTTATGTAAATAATGAAGTATAACATTTATATAATTATCAATTATTACTTTCATTATTTAAATTCTATGATTAAAAGTCGCGGGCTGTTCTTGGGAATGTGTATGTAATGTTTCAAATATATTACTGTGTAAAAAAGACTCAACACATAAAAAAAAAAAAAAAAAAAAAAAAAATCATTTATTTTCGAGTTGCATAGACTCATAGAAGTATATAAAACACATCGAAATAGTAATTTACATAGATAGGAAAACAAATTAAAATATCAGAATTAAAAATTAAAATCACAGTAAACGTTATGTCATCGAAAATATTATGTCATCATATAAATTAAAATTAAAATAAAGAAAATAAATGTCCCAACTATAGTATACATTAAATTAAACATTTGGATTTACATAAATAAAATTCACTCATAATTCTAAATGTCATATCCAAAATATAAAAACAGCAAGATTTAAAATAAATGTCTCAATTACATTTAATTAATTACTTAGTACATACTTGATTAAAATTAATTTAAAACTTCTTACATATATTGACTGGACCTATTCAGTAAATAAATTAAAAATGTCATTTGATATAATATGTCAGTCATAATGTAGTACAGTCAATCCATCAGACATTTCTCGCGACTTGTATATCACAACAATGTCGGATGTAGGGACAGTCTAGTCTGCTCGCTATCATCTGCAGGACTGTGTTGGAGCTGGCTCGCACCCTGCGCACCAGGGATGCGCATCTCTTGCGCATTGTTGCGTAGAAACAGTCAGTTCGCGCCGCTGCGAACATTCCTGACGCACTAAGATAGCGAGGCAGCCCCAACAAAGCCCTGAGAGCGTTATTGTATTGTACACGGAGAGCGTTGTAACATTTTTGCGAATACTTCTCCCATAGGCTACATGTGTACATGGAAGTGCAGAATGCACGAAATAAAGTGATTTTAACGGCCTGTGAAGCTCTTGCGAATCTACGAGATAACATATTCGCACGTCTGGACAACGCTCTCCGCTCCCGGTCTATGTCGTCATGATCCCTGAGATCTGTGGTGACAATGTGGCCTAAATATTTAAATTCGTGAACTCTTGCTAAAACTTCACCATTGAGATGAAGCGGAGGAACATTCTGTGGGCATTTTGCACCAGTCGTCTCAAACACCGTAATTTTGCTCTTTACAACGTTATAGACTAACCCATGTTGTATCGCAAACCGTTCGCACACATTTACCAGTGTTCTCAAACCACATACAGACGCGCTCAGCAGCACCATGTCGTCAGCATAGCTAAGATTATTGACGCATACATTGTCAATATGACAGCCGACGTGGTGACTGCTGAGCTCGACTATCAGAGCGTTAATGTATAAGTTAAAGAGCGTGGGCGAACTTAACCCTCCCTGTCTCACACCACATTTTAGTTGGTAAGGCTCGGACATGGCTCCCGCCCATTTTACCATATTAATCTGGTGCGAATACCAGTACTGAAAAATACTGACGATTTCAGGGGGCATTTTGACACTCTCCAACTTTTCCCACAGGATATCATACGCGACCAAATCAAACGCCCTGGATAGGTCGAGAAAACACGCATACACGGGAGTTTTACGCTTCAAGTAGTATTTAACGGTATGCTTAAGACACAGTATAGCACTTTCTGTAGACAATTTAGGACGAAAACCAAATTGGTTATCGTGCAGTTTTATGTACTTGTCCAACTGTGTGTTAAGCAGCCCGTCAAACACCTTTGCTATGACAGTAGCTAACGATATGGGTCTATAGTTGCATCTGCTACTCAAGTCACCGGTTTTATCTTTAACAATAGGTGCTACAACTGTTTTAATGAGATCCGGCGGCAGGTAGGAATGGCTTACACATAACGAGAAGAACATAGCAAGAACTCGGGGCGTATGTAAACCACCATATTGCAGATGTTCTATGCTAAGTCCGTCATGACCAGGCGACTTACCTCTGGTCATGGTTTTTATTATTCGGGAGACATCTCTTGCATTAAAGGTAATTCCTACTGATCCTACTGGGTCCTTAACCTTAAATTGCCTGTCGTTTGATTTTAATGGTGATTGTACTGTAAAATGCTTCATAAATAAGTTAGCAATATCACAATGATCGTTTATTCCATCGACACAGACAGGAAGGCTCGGTTTAATATTTAAATTTCTAGTATTACGCCAGAAACCACGAAAATCACCTTTACAATGTTTTTTAGCCAGAGCGTCCATTTTAAGCTGATCTTGGTTATTCTGACACCATTTAAGTCGCGATTTAAAAATTTTTCTACTAACATACATTTCATCGTATATTTGTCCTGACCTAGGCCTTCCGCATAAAATCCACTCGCGAAACCTATCTCTAGCCTTACGATGAGCAGCGCTAACATGCTCGTTCCACCCCGCTACATGCAAGCCACTACGACCCGCGCGCGTACCTTTCCGACCCGCCCGCGTGCCTCGCCGACCCACCGAGGCTGCGCTACTGTAGGCGGCAACAATATCCGAGTATAACTTTTCGAGAACCGCCTTGTGACACGGGTCGTTACAATACGAATGAGAACACTGTATAAGAGCCGTCGGGAAATCAATTTCTTTTAAACGTACATGACATTCCTGAGTATATATTTTGATCTCTTCCTCACTTCTGAGGCCCCATAAAATACCATTACATAGATTGTTAATTGCATTGAAAGTTGACTTAGGTGTTATTAAATCTAATTCGCAATTAATAATAAGTGGGAAGTGATCGGACCAAAGTATTTCATATTCAATAAAAACACTAGAGACTGTCTGCTTAGCTGATTGAGAAACAATACAATGATCAAGCCAGCTAACCGTACCGTGCGCGTCGCTTATATATGTATATGCACCGGACTCCACGCCAAGGTACTCAACATCTATACATAACCAATGCTGTTCTGTACAAAAAATATCAAGTTCCCTAAAAAATAGTTCTGAAATATCAGCGTTAAAATCACCTAATATGTATACAGATTCAATACCATATTCATCTATAATAGCACTTACTGTACTTAGGCAGTCCGTAAATTCAGGTAAGTTTTTAGTGGAGTTCGTTGGCATATACACACTCATCACTATAACCGGTCGACTTCGCGTCGTTATTTTAATTGCACTTATACGCGCACTACCACATTCCAGCACTGACACTTGATTAAAGACACTGGTCTTCCAGAGAAGAGCGACCCCCCCATAGGGTCTCCCCTGCAGCGGTCCCGAAGATATGTCGACGGCCGACGTCCCTGTCCAGCCAAAGTGCTCGTCGATTGTACTTAATAGTGGCAGATCCTCCGGCAGTAACCAGGTCTCCTGTAAAGCCACTATATCACACGTCTTACATAGGTCTCTCACGTCGTCAAAAGATCGTTTCACGCTTTTACAGTTAAAACTTGCAAATTTGATGGAGCAATTCATTAAATTTGTTTAATATTGCCGTCAGTAGATGAAAATCGATTCATTCGTGTTTTATAGTTCACGAAGCGTCTAAATAAAATTCCTTGTGGCCACAAAGTTTCATCTAAAAACATTGATAATTTCGATTTTGACACAAAGAACTTATATGCACAGTGATCACTTTGTTTTTTCATATTAATCTTCTCAAGTTTCACCACTTCGTGCGTTTTGTTTTTAATATATTTTACGATATCATTTTCCGTTGTACTACTGTGAATATTAGTAATAAAAATCGGTGTTTTCATATCTGCAGCTTTGAAATTACATTCCAAATCCTTTGCAGTCCCCGATTTGCCCGAATAACGATAATTATTACGTTTTTTGCGTTTTTGCACAGTCTTCCACTCATTGTTTACATTCGTACTCATATTACTTAATGATTGATTTTGTTCTCGTTCTGTGCTTTTCTCACTATAAGCATTTATCTCGCTCACTCGCGGAGCATGTGGGCGACGTTTTGTCTCACTCTGCGCCTGCTGGGGTGCCGAAGGTTTGACGCTCGAGTTCGGGATCTCATCATCGGCGGCACTCGGTTCGCGAATTGCGTGACTCAACGTCACAGCTTGGGTAGATAACCTGTCTTTAGCTGATTGTGTATGTGACCGTTGTTTATCTACCCCCAAAAAGTTTCTGTATTTTGGTGGTGTAAGTTTATTTGTAATGTTAATGCTTTTTACGGATGTTTCGTCCTGTGATGAGTTGTATATAGAAAGACCCTCAGGGCCACTATCGTGTAACCACGCTCCTCTCTTTTCATTCACTTTAAATGCAGATGGAGGCACCGCAATCGAGTCATACCTATTTTGTAAAAGTTCGGTTCTGAGTTTGTGTAATTCGTCCGTAGTGACGTACGTTGACTTAATATCTTCGATGTTGTTTTTCATCACTAAGAGATCTTTGAGCAGCTTAGTACAATCTAGATGATCGAATGTAATTGGAGGCAACTTCTCCAATCGACGCGCCACAAACACTGGAAAACTATCCGGGTCGGCTGATTTAAATACATTAACAATATCAGCTAAATCTCGTTGTTCTTTTCCTTTGTTTTTTCGCAAAATTTTGCGATTATCTGTTGGAATCGCTTCAAACAGCAGGGTTTTCGATGCTTTAATTTCCTCACTGGTGAAAGACGACACGCATATTTTCACTAGAGTTTCCTCGTCAATAACAGACACTTTGTTCTGTATATACGATAACATCTCATCTATGATGAGGTTACACTGCGTACACTTTATTAAATTAGTCATTATCGATGCTAATGATACACGCACAACTGTCACGCATGGAAGCGCGCGCGCAACTGATACTAATTCTATGAAATAACATAAAACATTATATTATTTCATAGAATTTAGTTTGCTATCGCTAGGAAAGTAGGGAGTTGATTTTTATTTTATATGGGATCCAATGAATTTTTCTGATTTTAGACAAACATCAAACAAATCGCAAGCAGGAAAGACTAACCCACCCATATTTTTTAAAGAGATTAATTTATGAAATTCTAGCCTTTGGTTAGTCATGAGTGCGACAATACATGTACTTGACGCATTTTAGTTTTTTTATTATTTTTCTTGCTACCCAACCTGATATACGGGGTAACTTTTGAAATTCAAGGAAGTGATAGTTTGAGATCATACTTGAAGAAAAAAAATAAAATAAATATTAATTATTTACTGAGTAAACACAACCGAAAATTAAAGAATTCATTACGCGACGCATGGTTAAGCTAGCATTTGCAACGATCCACGTGCCAGGTGAATTTCAATTATTACGGGCAACTTAAGAATAGTACAAGATGTTAAATACTTAATCTAAGGCCCATAGAAAATATATACCTTAACCTAATATACATACAATATACTTAAAACTACACTTTACTAATTCCCACGTATGGGCTGCGACGGGGGACGCGACATCTTTGTGTCAAGTAACCGTCCTCGGAAACGACGGAATACGACACCCTCCGGCCAGAACTCTTCCTTCATGTAGGTCAACAGATGTTCGGTCGGCATTCTCACCACAAAGGAGTTGAAGCTCACTCTGTGACGGGACTCCAACCGCTCGACCCTCATGCTGAGTCCTGTCTTCGCGTGCAGATACTCCACTACATCCTTCGCCGTGAAGGCGTGGTGCACGCGAGACACGTACAGCTGCGTGGTTGGCACCTCGGCGCGCAGCAGAAGGTTCTCTTTATTCGGTGCGGTGCCGCACTTGTTCTGACAGGAGGGCTTCTTCTTCTTCCGCTCCACCTTGATGAAACCCTCTCTGTCTTCGTGGACCTTCAAAGAATTGGTCTTCGGTGCTGTGTGGCTGGGCTTTGCAGGCTGCACTGCCGCTACTTCAGCGTATCCTCGTGGAGAAGAAGGACCCGTGACGCGGGGCGTCTTCTCCGCGTTGGGAGCTGCAGCAGTGGCACGGCGGCGGGGCGCTGCCGCGGGGGCCGCGGGGCGCGGGGCAGGCGATGCAAGGGGAGCGGGGTGCGGGGAGGGCGGTGCAGGGCGCGGTGACGCACTCGCTGCAGCGCCGACGTCGGCGACCGGTGACGCGATCGTGTCAGCAAATTCCGCCGAATCGAAACTGCCAACCGACGCGATATGCGCGCCACGACGAATATTAATATTGGAAGCCACGGGTGACCTACTTAGCGTACTAAGGCTACGCAATGATGATACTTCACTACGCAGCTCGCTGATTGTATTATCCGAAGCTTCCAATTTTAACACCACCTCGGCCAAGGTCGCTTTAAGGAAATTGATATCCTTAAGCAGCCTGGTGACGTCAACGTGGTCGAATCCCACCGGCGGGAGCTTATGCAGCTCCTTGGCGACGAAATCCGGGACGTCGTCGGGATCGGTCTCCTTGAACAGGGTGATGATGTCCTGGAGACTCTTCTCGCCCCCATCCCTACGTCGGGAAGGCATCTGGGAGGTTCTGTCGAGCACCTGGAACAGGAGCGCCTTGCCTCGACACACTTCGTCCTCCTTGAAGTTGGACTTACAGATCTGCACTACCAACAGTTCGCTTACAATTACTTGTTTAGCCATCTTAAGTGTTAGCGGGCAGCGGCATTAGCCGCGCGATACGCGAATTTCAATTTAATAAAATTAAATCGTGCCGAGCGTCAGCGATACACGTCCGTTTCCGATCGCATATCACGAGCTCTCTTAATGGTCTACAACAATTCAGAATAAGAAAATTATTACTTAAAACCTGTTATGACAAAAATATGTGAATGAAATAAATCAATATATTTTTCTATTTCCATAAAATAGACAGAAAATACGGAGGCTTTGTAAATTAAAATAAAATTTCAAATGTTTTCTAATGTGATTTTAATAGGTTACATTAAGTACCTATTGAGTTGATCTATTATTTACTATCTGATTACTTATTCTTTGGTGGCCGGGCGCTTCCTTGCCCGACGAAATCGAGAAAAGCATTAAATAATATAATAATTACTAACGCATGAAAAGTAACACCTTTATCCTTGTTTGTATTGCGACTTGTATTTTTACACCCCCGAAAAGAACAAGACAGCATAATTAGGTCTTTATGTAAATATTTTAAACAAAATAATCTATGTGACCGTGTACGACAAGCGCTCATTAGAGACTGTCACAAGACTTGTGCATGCACCTCTTTCAGTAATGACAATATTTCGGTAGTTCTTTGTACTGAAAGGGCGCATCTATGGATTTAAATCTTTGGCATCGAGCACAATAGTAGTTTATGAAACTGTCACATAATACCTAGTTATGTGCAGTTTCATACACTACTTTATCTAATCTCATACACTGAAGATATTGATTCCCGCCATTATCGCGCATGCGCCAATACGCGCCGCGCGGCCACAGAATGTAACGTAGCGAGGCGCTCGCAGGACACAGATAAAAAGTGAAATTATCTGTTATCTGTATCGAAATGAAATTTTTTTTTATTATAACATTGTATTGTTCGAGGTAGTGTGTTATAATTTAATTTTTTAATTTCATTTCGTTATACTATTTTAAAAAGTATGTCAATATAAATTCGTTCTGAGTTTTATATTTTGAATATTATGATATGAGAGTAGATAAAGTAATTTATTATTGCACCGAGTGCGACTGCACGAGGGTGATATAAATTACTTAAGGCGAGGTGCATAATCTGCTTTTTTTTCAACTATTACCTATAGGAATAGTATATTAAAGAAACTCATATTGTTAGAACGCAAAGTCAAATCAGTTCGCAATAAACAATTCAACAAGCAAGACGTATCTTTTATTCGAGAATCCCCAGTCAAGCAGTTTTGAACCTTAACGCGCGAACATATGGTCCAAATCGAGTCGGATAGTGAATTTAAATGTGAGAAGATCCAGTGACGACTAAAACAAAGAAAGAATTCTAGGAATAACAGCACGCACATTTTGTAAAATAGTAACATATAAAGGAGCCTACAGACTGTTTAATTAATTAGTGAAGAAGTATTTTGTGAACTTTTGAAACTTTTTTAGTGAACTTTATTTATTTTCGTAAACTAGTGAATTATAAAGGAGACTACAGACTATTTAATTTGTGAAGAACTATTTGTGAACATTTGTGAAAATTTTGGGAACTTTATTTATTCATTTCATAAACTTTAACTATTAGTGTAAAATAAAAAATTTAAAATGGCTTTCACAACAAAGGAAATAATCAACTTATTGGAAGAAAAGGCAAGTTTACTTCAAAAAACTCAAACAAATTTAAAGAAATGTACTAAGCAAAGATTGACGAAAGGTTATATTGAAGCAAGAATTAAAAGCATAGAAGAAGACTGGCAAGCATTCAAATCATACCATGAAGCTCTCGTGAAGACAGCGACTAAGGAAGAGCGTATGAATATCCAGTATTTCGTTAATGAGGACTACTATTTAATTGAAGATTTATATCTATGTCTCACGGGTGACTTGAAAGACATGTTAATGACCTTTTCAAAAATGCAAGAAGGAAATCCACCTGCGCCTGAAGTTGTACCTCAAGTACGATTACCAAGTATACAACTTCCAACATTTGCCGGTCAGTATGAAGAATGGACAACTTTCAACGACCTTTTTACGTCACTAGTGCACCAAAACACATCATTATCTAAGGTTCAGAAACTGCACTACTTAAAGTCAAGTTTTGCTGGAGAAGCAGAGTCCCTCCTGAAACACATTCATGTAACTGAGAGCAATTACGAACAGGCATGGGACATGCTGAAACAAAGGTATGGGAACAAACGTTTAATAATCAACTCTCTCTTGAAAAGATTATTTGGACAGAAGAAGATTAGTACACCTACAGCAAATAATGTGAAAATCTTGGTAGACACAACTGCGGAATGTTTGAATAATCTCCAAAATTTGAAAGTACCAACAGAATCCTGGGATCCTATCATCATTTACGTTATCGTACAAAAATTAGATATTGATACGCATAAAGCTTGGGAAGATCAAGTTTATAGCCCGGATTCGGAAAAACTACCTACCTGGCAAGAATTGAAAAATTTCCTAGAGGCTAAATTCCGCACGTTGGAGTTAATCACACCGGTGTATTCCCCAAGAGAGAGACAACCTATAAAGGAAAGAACTTACCATATTTCTGCACCAGCGCCAGCAAGGAATTGTATAATCTGTAGTGAGAATCACACTCTCTGTCACTGCAAGGACTTTACAAAATTGAGTCCTAAGGAAAGAAGCGAATTGGCTAAAGAAAAGAAATTATGCTATAATTGTCTAATACCTGGTCATGCTGCAATGAGATGTCGACTTAGATTATCCTGCAAAATATGTAAACGGCGACATCACACCTTACTGCATCAGACAAACACAAGCCAAGAATCGGAAGAGAGACAAGAGATACAAACAAACCATGCTTTATCGTCCTTTGCCGTTACAAAGAATACTACAGCATTACTCGCAACAGCTCTTGTACCTGTTAAAAATACTCAAGGTCAAAAGGTTATATTACGAGCACTGTTAGATCAAGGGTCTCAAGCTAATTTTGTAACGGAAAGGGCGGCACAGCTTCTTGGAGCAAAACGATCAAGAGCTAGAGGAACTATTTCAGGGGTAGGAACAACGAAAGCAGAAGTAAATCAAATGGTTCACGTTGCACCTTCTGTCCAGATATGATGAAAAATTCCTACTTCCCGTGAAGGCTTATATCATGCCGACACGTTTGACCTCTCAGCTACCATCCAAGAAGATAATGAATCAAACGCACATCTGGGCACAATTAAAGGATCTTACCTTGGCAGACCCAAGTTTTAATCGGCCAGGGCGAGTGGATATGCTGCTCGGTGTGGAAGTTTACGCTCAAATATTAAAGACTAATTTAATCAAGGGTCCTCCAAACTCTCCATGTGCACAAGAAACGAGCTTTGGATGGATTCTCTTTGGTGAGATAATGAGCGATAAACACGAAGAAGAAATCATGGTAATGCATCATCAAATAGACCCAGACGATAAATTATACAAGCTATGGGATTATACAATAGAAGGCTGCGAAAGAAACAAATTGACCAAGGAAGAAGAAACATGTGAAAGAATATACGTAAACACTTACTCAAGAAAGGGAGACGGAAGATACGTCGTGAAGCTACCCTTTAAGACAGATGAAACTAAAAGCAAAAAAGGAAATACAAGGGAAATTGCAAGGAACAGACTGTTACAGTTAGAAAAGCGTTTGGAAAGAAATGAAGAACTTAGAGTAGAATATAACAAAGTTATGGAAGAATATCTAGAACAGAAACACATGGAAGAAGTACCTGCGATAGAAATAGATAACGCATCCATTTATTTACCGCATCACGCAGTAGTGAAAGAATCGAGTGAAACTACCAAAGTGCGAGTCGTTTTCAATGCTTCGTCACGTGGAACCAACCATATATCACTTAACGAAGAACTTTTAGTTGGACCTGTATTACAAGAAGACATGCGATTACTATTGATGAGATTTCGAAGAAGTATTTTAGCTGAAATTCAACATCTTTTGATCCACTTGGTTGGTTGTCTCCTGCTTTGATACCTGTTAAGATGCTTCTGCAACGGTTGTGGCTCATGGGTGCCACGTGGGACGAAGAGCTGCAACCTGAAATAAAAGAAGAATGGTATAGAATTAGAGAAAGTTTTGCAAATTTAGGTAAGGTAAAGGTAACGAGATGGTTAAATACTGTGAGTCATAACTTACCTGATGTGGTGTTCCATGGCTTGTGTGATGCTTCCATTAAGTTTTATGGAGCTGTAGCATACTTACGGATAAAAAAAGCGGATGGTAATTACAAAACTGGAACAATTGCCTCAAGTGCCTGAGTTGCACCTATCAAACCAGTGTCCTTACCAAGGTTGGAGTTATGCGGTGCATTTTTGTTGTCCAAGCTCCTGAAACAGATCAGTGATGCAACGCGTGCGATGCGATGCCTAGCTCACAAATTTACGCTTGGACCGACTCAACTATAGTTTTTTCGTGGCTCCGAGGAGATCCAGCAAGGTGGCAAACCTTTGTCAGGAATAGAGTTGTCACTGTTTTGGATAACATTGGGCACAAGTGGTTCCATGTCAACTCAAAGGATAATTCCGCAGATATAACATCTCGTGGTATGCTACTAGAAGACTTTATAACGAATAATCTATGGTGGAACGGCCCAGAATGGCTGAAACTAGAAGAAATAGAATTAAACGATGTAGCTGAAGACCCCACAGTAGACCTGGAAAGAAAAAAGATTACAAAAATCAGTATGAACTTAATAGAAAAGGAATTAAATTTGAAAAAAGTACTTACCCAGTTCGAAGAATTCGAAGAATTATCGGAATTAACAAAAACGATTCTTTACTGTAAAAGTTTTTAAACTATCGAAAGCAAGGATTCAATAATGTTCATCCAATAACCACAGACGAGTTACACCAAGCTTTAGAAGATTGCATTAAAATAGCTCAAGAAAACGAGTTTGGAAGAGAACTAGATTGTTTAAAAACAGGACGTACAAGAGGAAACAAAAGCCGTGTTTGTAGTTTAAAAAGTGGTAGTAAAATTGTAAAACGTTCTACCTATTTCCAAGTTGTGTTATCTGCCAATTAATAATGAATCAAATGTACAATTGTTATTGTTATAATATAATATAATTTTCAACACACGCACTTGCTCGTAAAGTAAGCGTTATTCTATTGAATTTAGAACTATAAACTGGGCTATAAGTCACGCGTGCATAATATATTATACCCTAGTGCATAATATAATGAATCCTACAAAGTTGAATTGTACCTTTGTGCAAATTACATGCGAGTAAACAGAGCATATTTCATTGGTCCGGGTTATACATTAAATATTTTCAGAAACAACAAAGAGGTTTTATACCACTTCAAATCCATATACATTTTTAAATGTTTGCGCCTTATATTAGTAAAACAAATTTGTATATCAAACAAATTATTCACAATTTACAATAATTTGTTATAAAATATTAAAATATTTGCATTTACCACTCCAAATTAAACATTTTCACGTAAAATAGGCTGTATATGCTATACAGACATTGACACATTTGGCGGAAAAAAAAAACATACGCGCATGCGCGAGGTTCGGCGCCATTTTTCAATCACAATTCACAGCTTTGTTATCAAATGTGTTTGTTATTTTATGACCACGTATGTCTGTCTTTTACTCACAAGTATGTTGAAAAACGTCGTATGTAACTCGTGAGCGTTGCTAATTACAGTCTCGGCTCATTATTAAGCCGTAATTAGCGACTGTAATTAGCAACTTCGCTCACTTGTTACATAATATACTATTATCGTTTTCAAAAATATTGTCAAGCAAAATTAACAAAGTTCCCTCCAAAGTGGTGATTTCACTTTTTTTACTTTCTTTCATTTTTTAATCAGAGTTAGCAGCAATATTTTTTTAAATTTGGAACAAGTACGATAGAAACGAACAATACGTACGTAGTATTGATATCGGCTGGCTGAATAGAGCTAACCATTGAGATTGGCACATTTTGATGCGATTAAACAAAACTGTGCAATAATGAAATTTCATACATTTTTATTGCTCTAGAGAATGACTATGCTTTAATGAAATTAATGAAATTAAAGCATAGTTGGAAGAAAAATAATTTATGAATACAATTTACACCCCTAATAATAGATAATATCTTCTATGCTGGACTAGGAGCAAAGGAAAAACATAGAATGTGCCAGCTGCTTCTCTTCCCGGGCATAATGAAAAAGTCTGTTAAGGGAACGAGGTTTTATTGGAGGTTATTTTGTGGCCGATAGGCTGACCCCCTGTCACTGCTAAAGTCTCTCTCCACCACTATAATGCCTCCAAATTTTTCAAACGTGACATCAGATGGTTTGATAACCTCTGGTGTTCTGCCTACCTCATAAGGGATACAGGCGTGAAGTTATGAATATATGTAATAGATAATATTGTAATTCGCTTTAAACAGGCGTGGTTGTGGTGGTCTTGTAATGGCGTCAGTGCAGTTTGCCTTAGCTGCAGAGTTCGATGCTCACACGCGTATGATTTTTAGATTTTATTTGTCTACATGTATTATATTTATTACTAGCCACCGCGCGCGGTTTTACCCGTGTAACTTTTGATCCCCTGGGAATTCCGGGATAAAATATAGCCTATAACCTTCCTTAAGAGTTGGGCTATCAAATGCAAAAAGAATTTTTCAAATCCCACTTGTAGTTTCTGAGATTAGCGCGTTCAAACAAACAAACAAACAAACTCTTCAGCTTTATATATTAGTATAGATTTATAATGGTACATGAGGCAGCAGATCAAGCGTTACATTACCTGTCAAATTTCCCCATACAATTTTTAACTTAATGTCGAAGGCATAGAGTTCAGACTCAATAAAAAATTTTGTAACATTTGACTTGCTGCCTTCTATACCTTACAGTGTCCGCTGTAAAATATATCCTTCGCATAAAATATATATTTTTTTTCTCATTTTGTAACGATATTTTTATACGTTACGATTTAGTGATACCATAGTAAACAATTGCCGTAAGTACGGTTGATATTGGATTAATATACAATACTACGAATTTACGCGCGTTTCATACAAAACTGCAACGTCCGTACCATACGGACGTTCAAAATGTGCCAAGTGCCGCATATGATACGCGCGTACGGTACGGAAAATGTTATGAAAGTTTGTATGTTTGAATCTCTCTTAGTAGGTGTTATATAAATCTATGGGTAGGTGTGCCTATTTGAAGATACGGACGTACGGTACGCGCGTTCGAACAGTAACGCAGCGTTGGCACTAATTATCCGCTACTTTTCGCAGTAAAAGGCTACCGTATAACAATTTATAAACTCCCACTAATGTTCCTATATCAATCCATCATCTGTCACTTGTATAATTTGAGATCTACTTTTCAATCTCCAGAGCCAAGTCTACCTGCACCAAATCCTTCGTCAGCTACTTCGCCGCAATCTAGGCTACCACGCCTGGGAGATCGCCCGCTCGTGTTCTCAACTACCCTACTTCCCACATTCCTTGGAGCTGTTACTACATGAAGTTTTGGAAGAAGAGGCGACCAGTAAAGAACCTATACCGGACGCACAGTTGCCTAGTATTATTGAGTTTGTGCACGAGTTTCCAGTTTATTTGCAGGTAAGAAGGTTTATTTAATAAAATTTGTATAAGTCGGGACATCGCGTTGTTATATTGATTTTATATATTTATATCAGTATGCTTATATAATATAGCTTTTTAAATGTTTTCTCTAAAATTATCGTGGCATGTATCTGATTCTTTGTAGCATGCGTAAGCAGCACGAATGCAACCCGAGATTATTCTTTGTCTGAGCTATTTCTAATAATATTTATACCATACCTACTCTAAAAAGCTTATTTTATTAACGCAAAACATTGAATAAAAAGGCCTTTTATTAATTTTTTTGTTTTTATTCACTGTTTTGGTGTTTGAATTTGGAATACAAAATATATCCGATCTCCATTTCAATGCTAACTCCTTGCTCTAAGATTCGAAATTCAAACTCTTTGGTGCAAATAAATTCTCGAGATTTGATTTCAAAAGTTGACCACACTAATGATAATAATGAGAAAATTACGCTTCATTTCAGACATTGCTCTAATTTTAATGTCCATTTCAATTGATGTAACATTTCTTATTTATTTATTAAATTTCTATTTTCGCTTGAATTTCTCGTAGTCATGGTATAAAGTATAGTATGCAACTCCTGAATAAAGTACGAATTTATATCGAGGGCCATGAATCACTCGCGTCGCTCAGGATTCTAAGTATTCAATCGTTAGAATCCTTCACTTGCTCGTGACTCATCTACGGCCCTCGCTTTAAGTCCGTCCTTTATTCACTAGTTGCATAATATACTATTTCTCATAATTATAACGAATTATTTGATCATTTGTTTTGAATTATTTGATCAAAATTGTTTTTACCAATTGAAAATGTATCTCTTTCAGACAGTAGTACAATGTGCACGAAAAACAGAGATAGCATTATGGGCGTATCTCTTTTCGGCTGCAGGCAAACCGAAGGAACTATTTCAAGAATGTTTACAAAGAAAAATGCTTGATACCGCAGCTTCATACCTTATTATATTGCAGGTAAGTTTCAAAGTTCCATTATTTATTTATGTAACATAGGCTTTACAGTATTATTTTAGGTATTTGCAAATAACTAAAAGGAAATTGATTATCGAAGCTAATGGCGACGACTTTATTTCAGCTTGGTCAGGTATCTGTTGTGTAATTTTATTTTAGTATGAAATTTTGTATTGCTTTTTGTATGAAGTAATGTAGAATGTAGAGTCCAGTTTTTCATGTGTGTCCTCCTGAGTAAACAATCTGCGTGTCTTTTATTTAAATGATGGGGTGTCCTATGGAAAAAGTATGTTTTGAATATCGGTTTCATAACTAATTTAACCCTTAGCACCACTCGGTATTTTAGTCTACACATTTACACTCGTGGGGGACCTAAGTCCCCACATTTTGTGTTCAAAATTTAGGTTATGAAATGTAGAATATCTTGGGATATCTTTTCATAATATAAATAAAAAACATGAACAACGAAAATGAACAGTTTTATTCATTTTTTTTTTATAATAATTAAAAACATTTCTAAGCTCAAAGAAACATAATACAAAATAGGTATATTTATAGACGTTACTTTTCAGGCCCAATATAATTTAAAAAAATTACTTCAAAACAAAAAAGAAAGATTTTTTTCAAATAAACTATTTACCTTTTATTAAAAACAGACATAAACTCTTTCATAAATTTAAAAATATTCGAAATCACAAAAGGAATGTTGGGCTTAGTTGACTTCATTTTTTTTTTTTATTCTGTAAACATATTAGCAGTCTCAGCAATTATGCACTTCTGTAGCTCTCGGGTGTCACTGGGAATACACGGAATCGCAATCGCGTCGGGCTCTAAATATTAATATGATTTGAAAAAAACAAAGCGCTGGGGGACCTAGGTCCCCCACGAGTGGTCCTAAGGGTTAATTGTTCTTTTATATTTTTTTAAACTTTTCGATAACAAATATCATGCCAAGATTGTTTAGTAAAAAGGATAAGCAAAGAAAAAACTACTAACATTTTTCTCTTTGACTCATTGCTAGTAGGTAAACCATCTATTTCTTTTGAGTGATTTTTATATCTCTGTAGGAGGTATCTGATTTCAATTAAAGAGGGTTATTCTAAATGGGGTTTCTTGATTTCAATACTTACAACTCATATATTTTTTAAAGTACTTATTTCAATTTCATTTTTAATTTGCTTTACTACAGACACCTCTTCACAGTAGAATAACTTCAGGATCGGCCCTTCGTATAAAAATAGCTATCATTGGTTCGGCAATTTTGCGTTTAACGAATAAAATCACTTATTTTAGGATTTTTTAATTTCATTCCAATATTTTTTATCATAACCAATAAAACCGTATATGTGGTTTGTACTTATATTAAAAGAATAAACCTCATCTCTTCATAAACGTATCTCTTTTTTACAATCTCCTACCCAATATACTTCATTTTCTCTTCAATAAAACCTGTTATTATTTTCAGAATCTAGAAAGTTCTGCCGTCAGCAGACAGCTGGCTACTCAACTGTTAGATACAGCGCTGCAATCAGAACGCTGGGACTTGGCTAGAGACTTGGTGCGCTTTCTGAGAGCTATAGGTATACATTGATCCTATTTTGACATGATATTATGTAGTCTTACCTAAGTATCTTTAAAGTCTGTAGGGACTCTATTAATAGTAGATTAGTAGCCAAGGGCTGTAAGGCATCAATTGCAGCTCGAGATATTATAGTTCGAGGGTGCAATTGATGCTTTCACCCGAGCTAACTATTCTGCTTTACATCTCGATTGTGACGTAAGTAGAAAAAAACCGGCATTTCAAGAATAAAACAATTTATTTGTTGAGATTTTACAGTGAAACGAGAACAATTTTCAAATTTTAGGGCTTCCATTTTCATTGAATCGGGAGTGCAGCTTATATCTTCATCAATTGAAGAACTCATGTTTTTTCCTAATTAGCACGTAATTATAAAAGAATCCCAAAAACAAACAATATTTAAAGTTAAAGTTTTCTATTCCCGCCTTTTTTCATTAAAAAGAATCAAGTAAAGAACTTTTTAATTTTTTTTTTCAATATCGAAATTTAGCTTCGCCGTTCGATATTTAAAATGAATTACTATTATACTCACACGAAGACAAGGCTGAATGGCAAAGCGACCTCTTTGGTCATTGGGCTGAATGCATGATGTCTATTGCCAGTATGATGGTTAGGTGTACGCGAACTTTTTGAAAGAAAGAATTATTTTTTTTAGTTACTTACCGCCCTAGGGGTTTTCTAGCTAGATTATTACCCTAGAGCGCTAATTAGTTACCTACAAGCCCTATTTGGAAGTAATAAGAACCTACTTACCGAACATGAGAGATGTAAAATAATTAACAGTCTCTCATTAGGTAACATTTTGTTCAATTCCTAATGATTATTGAATTTTACTTGGTAGAAAGTTATGAATGATAGTTAAACGTCTATTTATTTATGCCTTTTCTCCGTTCACTTTAATCTTGATAAAACTTCGGACCGACGATGTTTCAGAGCTCAAATCTTAAAATGTGTTAAATATCGCTTTTGTTCTCTCAGTCTCAAGAAAATTTTAAATAGATCTAAAACTTATTTCTCTTTCTATTTTAGATCCAAACGACGTAGACTCTCCTAGAAATTCAGTGAACGTACAAGCCAAGTACGGGCAAGTTGTTCAGGCGGCCGTCACTCCTAACGCCGATGACCTATCTGTCATCCTGGGCAGCATGCAGGTTATATAACAATTCTTTATCATAAGACTGTAGTGATTCATAAAAACATTGTTGCTTCGAAGACTTGAGATAACAAGCATGGATACATATTTCGCTTTTTCGGAATCTGGCTCATTTGGGATACAAAGTTGTTTTAACTCGGGATACGATTTGAAGATATTTAAGATAATTTCCACCCTTTATAATAGAGAATAATATACCTTTATAGAAGATGATAAAGATGACGGATTCCAATCGGAAGTCGCTAGCTTTTTAAGCTCAACTGTGATTCAATGTTATCTCTTTATATATTTGAAGCTGTTTAGAGGAAGTTAAGACTAATTCTTTCCTTGATTACTTGGTCTATTACGTGCTATGCTTGTAGCACAATCCACTTTCGCTACCCCTTAGATCTTTCTTGCAACTTTTTGCCCAAAAACTTGGATAAGCAATGACTCGCTACGATATCTTGAGCAAGTATTCTCTGGTTCGTTTAGGTTGTAGTTTATTTATACATATTAGAAGTTAATAGCACAATATCGCCTTTTTGCAAAACTATTTACTTTTGTACCAGCTTTTCTATAACTTCAATAATGACAGCTGTGTGTCAATTTATTACTTTGAAGTGTTCGCCTATTTGTATAACTGTATTGTAAACATAACAGCTTAATTTTAATTCGTTTAATGCCCGTCTGCGCTAAACTTCCTCCTAAAGCTTTGGTCTGGTGATCATGACGCACAACGCTGCGGTATGCGCCGCAACGCAGCGTCACAACGCAACATTTAGCGTCCCTGCGGAGAGGTGGTCAGTTGATTTTGCCGCAGCTACCAAAATTCCATATTGACTCAGTGACGCACACCCGTGACGCACACCGCACACCGCAGCGTTGAACCGAGAATGACGCCGCGCTGTGCGGCAGTACACCTCCCCACTTCACCGCGCTTGCCCCTCGCCGCTGACGCATACTGCGACGGAACAAGAGAACATTCTCGACGGTTTTCACATGATTGAGTGCCCGGCAACGCATACCGCAGCGTTGTGCGTCATGATCACCAGACCAAAGCTTAATCCCGATCCTAAGTCGATACTTATGTCTGTACAGTCCGTCCGCGGTTGGTTTTTAATACGGCAACCCAAGACTCATGGCAGCCAACCAAACAGCTGGAGTTAAACCAACTGTGAACGGATTGTACCTACTCTGATTTTTGTTGTAATTTGTCCTGTCTGACGGTTGATTTGACATAATACGCTTAATTTCTTGGTTAAAGTTATGATATGGGAAATCGGTGTCATAACTTTAGGCAAGACACTTACGACGGCGTTCGAAAAGTTATTAATATTTTACCAAGTCTATTTAAAGAAATAAAACATAAAACATTGTCTTAAAACCGAAAATTCCTTTCCCCTTCACTAGTTGAAATATTGACGAAACCTGAGCTACATAAGTTCCCACAATACATTATTTATACTGTTCTCATTACTTTTCGATCATGTCAAATGAACCTTCAGACAGGCCAAATGACAATAAAAGTCAATTAATTATCGTTGTACGTCACATAATACAGACTTAAGCATCAACTTAGGATCAAAGTTTAGTGCAGACGGGCATAAGAGTCGTTCTAATCTGATACACGCTTATCTTCGTTATAGCATCGGTCTAATTTCGCTTTTGGCTTTTTGAATAGTATGTACCATTGAACCAACTGAATCATGACCCACTTTGCTGTATAATGCTCTATCGCGTAAGGTTTATCGCGTATAATGCACTTAGGACATTTTAGATATTGTACGATCTTAAAAAACTGAAAAAATATGCCGACTAGGATTCGAACCTGGGACCTTTCGCTTAAGTGCTCTTCCAATTGAGCTACCCTGAAATTACTTAGCATATTCTGTTTTTGGTTATATTGCTAACGCAGCTCCATCTAATGGTATAATTTTGCAGGTAAACCTAAATTTAGCATATTTTTCAGTTATTTAAGAATAATTGAGTTTCATTAAAGGCAAAAACTTAAAAACATTACAGTACGATCTGTTTAACAGTGCACTGAGTAAATGTCAGTGTCGAATAAAATGATAACAAGTTCGTAACCAAGGAAACCTATCTTCAAGCGACCACTTTGGCGATGGGTTAAACCTGTCTGCCTCAGAACCAGTGGTTGCGGGTTCGATTCCCGCACGGAATGAAAAAAAAAAACAAAAGTTCCATGTTTGGGTGTTTATCTATTTATGTATATATATTCTAGGTTCCCCCCTAGTTCGCTACATGGGGCCATGTAGTTTGTGTGATTGTCTGGGGATTTGATTTCGATCTGCATTTAGATTAGTCGGTTGGGTCATGATTGAATGGGTTGGATAGTACGTCTAGTGCAGTAGTGAAGTGGTTGTTGTGTGGCGCAGCTGGCGGGCGGGCGCGGGCGCAGCTTCAGCACGACGGCGTCGCCGCGCGAGGGCTCCCCCCCCGCCGCCCCCGCCGCCGCCGGCCCCGCGCCGCCCGCGCGCGCCACGGCCGCCGTGGCCCGCAAGAAGTCCGTGCCCGCGCGCGCCGACCGGTCAGCCGCTTGCCTTACTCTCCCCTTACCCCCCGTTCACACATTGTCCGTTTTACTGGATACGTTTTACCGGACACGTTTGTTTTTCATCGATGGCACATGGAGTATTATATACAACTAGCCACCGCGCGCGGTTTTACCCGCGTAACTTTTGATCCCGTGGGAATTTCGGGATAAAATATAGCCTATAACCAATTCTTTTTGCATTTGATAGCCAATCAAGAGTTGGGCTATCAAATGCAAAAAGAATTTTTCAAATCCCACTTGTAATTTCTGAGATTAGCGCGTTCAAACAAACAAACAAAAAAACAAACTCTTCAGCTTTATATATTAGTATAGATGAGCGACTTCACATATGGCACAGTATTCAGTATACGTATTTACCAGATATCCTGTAAAACGTATCCAGTAAAACGGATCATTTGTAAACGGGCTGTAACTTGTATTTATGACCACCGGCTAGTGTACTCGTAACATACATTGCTTCCTATGGTCCTGGGTTCAAATCCCGGCGACGCGGCAGTGGATATTTGTGTGATGAACGCAGATATTTGCCGTGAAGTGATGGAAGTTTATTTTCTTGTGTATGTATCAATCGGCCAAATTGGAAGGATGGGCCTGTTCCGAGCATATTTGCTGTCAGTACTACTAGCCGATGTCTTTTTGTTTAATAAATATGATTGATTTTCACAATTTTCAAAAAAATCCCAAATTTTCACCTTTTAATCTAAATAACTTTTTTTGAATAAGTATCTTCTTAAAACATTTTTTTTCGGTTTCTTGATACTGCCTTCTTATAACTAAATGGGTATTTGATGCAAAAGTATACCAGATATTATTTTACATTGGAAAAAAAATAGAAGCGATCAGAATTTTAAAATACTTTTAAACCATTTTTAAGTTTATCACCTATTTAGTGATATGCTACACATTATTACAAATTTTCTAAAATTATGACTTTTTTTTAAATGACTTCGATAACTCGAAATCCTTAATAATGCATCACCGAGATGCATTTTTACGAATTGCTTATGACTCGAATACTCAAGTTTATTTTGATAATAAATAATATTTATTTATTTTTATTTATTCTTTATTGTACACCACAGAGAAAAAAAAAACAAAGTAGAACAAAAGCAGAAACATGTTATTATTATAATATTATTAATTAAGTATTGTAAATTTTTTTTTTCAAAAACCAACCCCGTTCACAGCGATTCCTACAACGGCACAGCCGAGGAGTTCTTCATCGACATGATGATACAAAGACACGCGCGAATGTTGCTGTCGTCGGCGCGCCTCATGTCGCTCGGCAAGATGGCCGCCGCACTCGACCTGCATCTAGTGGCGTGGCTGGCGAACGAGCGGGAGCGGGCCGCCAGGATTGATAAGTAAGAGTGTTTTGTTTTTGATTGTGTTCGGAATAGATCGCAAGACTAAGTTCAAATATGCAGTTAAAAAAAGGTATATTAAAATTATTCTAATAATTCTACCGCAATCTTTGAATATTGAGCGGCGGAGCGGTCTTCGCTCGTCAGTGGTAGATTTAGTTTGCTGTAAGGTTTTATGGATTTTCTATAAATGCTCAAATTAAATGAGCCTGTAATTATCTAGTTTAGGTTGCCTCTAATTTCCTCCTAAGGGGACCCCTTATCCCTATACATACATACAGAAAGACACACCTACCACGTTGCCCGCAATGTGCACCACTCCAAGTTGGTAAATAGTTCGTAATTACTCATAGAATTAAGCTGTAGGATTTCGTGTTTAACTATTATTAAAACAATTGGGTTTGTATCGTCGGTTAGCCGATTCCGATCTGTTCGATACTGGTTGTAAATACGGTTGTTTACACATTTTAATCGCCAGGGTGATCACTACCTAGGTACAGACAGACGGATAGACATGAGTAGTAAATTAACATAAAATTATGGACTAAAGTTTAATTAGTAAATCCGAAAACTATATATATATTACTGAGGTAGTATAATTTGACTCGACAAGTAAAGTTTTTCAACAACTTTATATTATTAATCAACATTATACTAAGAACTACTGAGAGGCAATTCACTACAGCCCATTTCGTTTTCTTTAGCTCATTTATATTTGTACCTTTTCGTTTTGATAGCATTCGTCATACGTTATATGATTTGTTTTCATATGTCAGGGCATTTTTTTGAATATTTAGGCGTTAAGTATTTCTTATGTAGATTTTTATCAGACTTTCCTTAATATAAGAACTTTTTGTACATTATTTCACAGTGCTGTACAATGTCTGAAACAATTACACGAAGAGTTTTCTTGGCCATATCCTCAACTAGAAGACGATGAAGAACTCACTGCACAAAGGAAAGGAAGTACTGTCACAAGTAAGTGCCGGTGTAGATCCTAGCGTTAGTTAAAGATCCCTAAGTCTAAGAGGTTCTCTGTATTCAGTATTGCATTAATATTCAAGAACGGTCGTTTAGGTTTACAAGATATACTGAAGATAACATTTTATGAACAACTGCGAACATTATCGTTTTCTTTCACTATTTAGCCGTCTAGCCGTTTATACAGGGTGTGGCGTAATGAGTGGATAATCCTTTACCGACGGTTGGGGGGCATTGCGGCTGTTCGGAAAATGACAATTTGTGTTTAGTAAAAGTGACACGGTTTTCGAGTTTTTGGGCATTTTTTAAAATTTGAAAAAAGTTAGGCCTTTACCGACTCTTTTAAGTGCCAAATTTACAATACAAAGAATTTTCTCAATCTGTTTTCTCAACAGCATTTAGTGATAGTGGTGCTATCAAACGTAAACTACCAATTTTGTACGATAGCCAAAGTTTTTTTTATTTTTATTTTTAAACGTACAGTTTGTGCTAAGTTCAATTTTTTTCCCTAACTTTGGTACCTCGTGGTGTAAAAAAAATGTACGGTGACATCAGTGCCCAATTAATTAAATAATAGCCTGTTTCATTACGATTCCAAAATGGTATAATTTACGATATTTCTAGCTCTCAATTTAAAAATATTGCATTTAAGGTGAGTCAAGGTCAATTTTCTTAGGAGGTTCTCTTACGCAAAATTATTACTATTTGTAATAGTTTTAGTTCATCTGCCTTTGTGTTCACAAAACCGACTCCTCTGTCAAGTTGAATAATAATTCTAGGAATCATAGCGCACCTGCGTTTCCTACTAAAGCTAATGTTTTGGTTTCTTCTATCATTTAACGAGTAAAAAAGATAAAAAGATAGCGACTCTATTGTTTGTCCTGGGGTACTCTACCTGATTTTAGGGTTCGTTGCCTAACTCCTTGCCTGCGTCACCCCAGTGTGCTATCATACTACTTTCGTGCGCCGGCGTTTTTACTCTGCTTTGGATTAGATTTAATTTACGATTTGGCCTGTGACCCCGGACTTGATTTTCTTTGCGATTTGGACATTAACTTCATCGATTTACTTCTGTGACCTTGGACTTGATTTGCCTAGTGATTTGGACTTGGTGATTTGGTGTTGGATACCGACTGCAATGTCTCGCAACATACCGTACACTCCGATGGAGTATGCTAAAATGCATTTTATTTACGGTGAATGTTGCGGTAATGCCAGTCAAGCTGCAGCACTGTATCGGGAAAGGATTCCCCATGCACGCCATCCCGATTACAGAGTTTTTATAAGAGTGCATAATGCAAACATGGTAGGTCGAATTCTGGGAAGTGGCATCGGCGTTACTAGCTCGGGAGGCCAACTACTATACGTGACGATGTAAGTGTACTCCAAGAGATAGAAGCCGACCCGACCACGTCAGTACGAGCGATTTCCAGACGTACAGGAATATCAACGAGGACGGTGCACAGGATTTTAAGACAGGAGAACTTACACCCATACCATAACGAACCCTAAAATCAGGTAGAGTAGGTACCCCAGGACAAACAATAGAGTCGCTATCTTTTTATCTTTCTTACTCGTTAAATGAAAGAAGAAACCAAAACATTAGCTTTAGTAGGAAACGCAGGTGCGCTATGATTCCTAGAATTATTATTCAACTTGACGGAGGAGTCGGTTTTGTGAACACAAAGGCAGATGAACTAAAACTATTACAAATAGTAATAATTTTGCGTAAGAGAACCTCCTAAGAAAATTGACCTTGACTCACCTTAAATGCAATATTTTTAAATTGAGAGCTAGAAATATCGTAAATTATACCATTTTGGAATCGTAATGAAATAGGCTATTATTTAATCAATTGGGCACTGATGTCACCGTACATTTTTTTTACACCACGAGGTACCAAAGTTAGGGAAAAAAATTGAACTTAGCACAAACTGTACGTTTAAAAATAAAAATAAAAAAAACTTTGGCTATCGTACAAAATTGGTAGTTTACGTTTGATAGCACCACTATCACTGAATGCTGTTGAGAAAACAGATTGAGAAAATTCTTTGTATTGTAAATTTGGCACTTAAAAGAGTCGGTAAAGGCTTAACTTTTTTCAAATTTTAAAAAATGCCCAAAAACTCGAAAACCGTGACACTTTTACTAAACAAAAATTGTCATTTTCCGAACAGCCGCAATGCCCCCCAACCGTCGGTAAAGGATTATCCACTCATTACGCCACACCCTGTATAAGGCTAGTAGTGTACTAGCCGTATATAAACGCCGTAATAAAGAAAAAGGCAAACTATATGTGCCTGCCCAAAAATTTTCAGTTTATATTAAAAATGTACACTGCATGGTAATAAAAATCTTTAATAAATTGCAATATAATTTTAAAAGTTTGCCTTACCAGAAATTTAAGACTGTCTTATTTAATTTTTATATAGAAAAACTTTACTACAGCATAGATGAATATATGACAGATAAACAAATGCAATGTAAATAAAAATAATGGCTTCGTGACATATTTTACAAAGTATGAGGATTTTATTGACTGTATCACTCTTGGCTTGACCATAATGTTTGCACGCTGCCATGCCGCAATACAATGTATCGACACAAAATTATAATTTCCATCTTATAAGTACGCGCTTGTATTGGCAAATAAAGATACTATTTATTTATTATTAGCTTCTTAAGTTTTCAAGACATAATTTACTATTATGGGTATATTTAGTAACTTAATTCTCCAGTTACACGTAAACACGTATCTGATTCGGATTCAAAACGTCTATAACGTGTATTTTCGCGGTGAGACCTAAGTCATAAGTAAACAAAGTGGGATGGCTAAATCTAATTTCTTTGTCGCACTCATGCGCGTTATAGGAATCGATTGATAAACTACTTAAATACATAGTTGACGATAATTCACGCTAATTACGAAGGCCTCAGCCGGAGGATACAAAAAAACCGAAGTTAATCAAAACTTATTTAATTCAATGTATTACAAAGTTAAAATAATACAATAATACATTCAAAAAATGATTCCCGGGCGAAAAAACTATATTCTTCAGTCAATGCATGCTACCTTAACATTTTACCATCTTCTGCAACTCATTTTTTTCCAAACTCTGTTCCGTCTCTCCTCGACCTAAAAATTGTATCCTCACCTGACCACGTAGTACATCATGGACAAATTGAGGCTGATGCTTTCTCATATCATAACTTGATATTTCTATCTTATAAAATCAAGCCCTCCAAAGCTAAGCCTCAAATTCTTATGCAAAGAAATTTTGATGGAATTAATCTAGATAACTTGCTTCATGACGCGCACGAAGTCAACTGGTCTGAGGTCCTAAATGCTGATACACCAGATTTGCAAATAGAAATATTTAACTCTCTCCTCCTGCAGCTTTATGATCGGCATGCCCCAGTTCGACCGGTGAAAATGAAACATCTTCCTGCTCCATGGCTTGATGACGAAATTAAGTCGTTAATGAAAAAACGAAATCGTGCTCGTAATAAATATAAACATGAACCCACCGACGAACGTCATGAGAAATATCGTCTGTTGCGGAATCGCTGCAATACTATGTGTAGGGAAGCACAACGACGCCATATCCATAAATCCGTTTCAGATGGAAATTCAGCAAAAGTCTGGAATTTTCTTAAAAGTATAGGTGTTGGTAAAAACAAAAATACAAAGCTTCCTGATCAGTTAGATTTTAATTCACTCAACTCATATTTTGCTACTTCAGGTTCTTTTGACGCCCTTACCAAAGCCAAAACTCTGAAACAGATTTCCTCTTTGGCAACACCTTCTTATAAACCCTTTAATTTTACGCAATTTACTGAATGTGATGTTAAAAGAGCCATAAATTCCATATCATCTAATGCAGTCGGTTCTGACCTCATTAGCCGGAAAATGATTCTCATTTTGATTGATTTCCTTCTCCCTATCATTACGCAGATTCTAAATAAATGTATAACATCTAATAAATTTCCGACTGCTTGGAAGGATGCAAATATAATACCTCTACCCAAAACTCCTACACCAACTGTGCCGCAAGACTTTCGACCTATTTCTATCCTACCTTTCCTGTCAAAAGTCCTAGAACGCCTTGTCCAATCCCAATTAAACTCCTTTCTTTTAAAAAACAATTTACTTAACACATTTCAATCCGGCTTTAAAACCGGACATAGCACAGTAACGGCACTGGTGAAGATAACGGATGACATACGCATGGCTATGGAATCTAAGCAGTTAACGGTATTAACTTTGCTTGATTTCAGCAATGCGTTCAACACTGTTGACTTTTCCATACTGTTAGAACTGCTTAGCTCTCTTAACATATCTCCATCAGTTGTTGAATGGTTTCATTCTTACTTGTGTGGGCGTCGGCAACGTATAGTTGTTGAAGACACTATTTCTGCTTGGTGTAACATTGAAGCTGGCGTCCCACAAGGTGGCGTGTTGTCTTCTCTCCTTTTTTCAATTTTTATCAATTCTATAACTCATAATATATCTTCTTCTTACCATATGTATGCAGACGATCTCCAAATATACATACAGACCACGCTTGAAAATCTACCACAAGCGATTATGACTATAAACCATGACCTACATAAAATATCTTCCTGGAGTCACAGCCACGGTTTGACAATCAACCCGGCTAAAACTCAAGCTATCATAATTGGCAGCTCGAAAATAACAAAACAAATTGACTTGACTTTATGCCCGCATGTTATGTTAAATGGTGTCAAAGTGGACTTTAGTAACTCTGTAAAAAATCTTGGGATATTTTTCGATACCAATCTATCCTGGAAGGTCCAAATTGATGCAGTGAGCAGGAAGATGTTTGCAGCAACATTTTCTTTAAAACGTTTGCGCAATCTCCTACCTAAAAACAAGATTCGTATATCGCCACACTCACCACAACAGACAACTACGATCCAGTGATAACTATATGCTGGCCACACCTCTACATAAAACCGAATTTTACAAAAAAACCTTTACGGTTTCAGCCGTGTCACTGTGGAACGAACTGCCTCTTGAGATCAAAAAGGCTCAAACAATTCACCAATTCAAAAGACAGGTTAAGACACACTTTCTCGGAAAATCTATCTCATAGTACAGAGTATTTATTATATGTAGTGTATGTATATATAATATTTATTTCTATGTAGTTTATGTACATGTATTTATGTAGTATTTTTATGCATATAGTTTAAGACTTAGCATCTTTTAAATTAGGTATATCACTATTATAAATTACCATGTATCACAAACAACCCAGGGTTGCCTGTAAGAGATCATCTTTCGATGATAAGGCCGCCTATTGTGCTCTGTATCTTAAAAATTGTTCTGTATAAATATTCCTTATTTTTGTGTACAATGAAGAATAAATAAATAAATAAATACATTGATTACTTATATTAGTTATAAACTAAAGGGATAACTAATTGCTCGAAGTGCGAGACAAGAAGTGATTCTTCAAATCGGGTCTGCTGCTGGTACGATGCAACACCTGTTGACCACCCAAGTCGTTGCATCGTTGCTTGCTGTTTAATTCTTCTGGTAGGCACGACGATTTACAATATAATAATTTTCTATAGGACGTATTGTAGTGTTACCTGAAGTAAAAGCCTAAGTAACCTACTATTTAAAAGAAAAGGTTAAGAGAAAATAAAAAAAATAAAGTTAAAGTTTATATATTTACAAAAAAAAAGGTTACAAGTAGGTATAAAAACACTATTTACACTTACAGTCCATAAATTTGCTATATATACACAGAAATTATCCAAAATGCTTAGGTGTCCTTAAGTTTCCAGGATCTAAAGCTCCAAGGGTTTATTTAGTTATATAGCGGCTCCAAGAGATTATGTAATTATATGATACTTTTATATTTTACTTTTATACTTTTCTTCGATAGCTCTCCCAAGTGCACTGATCGATGTTTTCTTTCAAAAAGCCACGAGATCAGCTCGCCACTCCTTTTATATCCTCGATTTCGTTCGACAGCCGTAAATTAATTTATGTTTCGAAAGACATCCATTTTTCATCGGCCAGCGGCTGTCATTTCTATTATCAAGGAGGTTTTAGTCTCTGGAGCAGCGATGGTGGTATGGTAAAAGTGGAGCTGATACTTCTCTTGATTCTAAATGTGCAAGTCTCAGAATAATTTGTAATATAGAAATACAATTTTAAAATTAATTGAGAAAGAAATGAATATAAAACCTAATAACAGTTTATAAATTATCTGTATTGAAAAGTGACATAAGCAACATGACAATTTTTAGAGTTGACAAGTAAACAATAATATTTAGTTAAGAATATTTTCAGTATAAAATAATAAAAGAAAATAAACTAATACTTTAAAACAATATAAGAAATGAGCTAAAATTACACATGCATACAACGTGAATTTTGATGTAAGACAACTATTAACAAAACCAATGGAATATAAAACAGTAAGTACAAAAGTTATATTACAGAGGGGTTGGAATATAACACGCATTCAATATTATCCAACGGAAGCTTGGTGGTAGGATCCCTTCTGGGTCCGCCTGGCTAGCGACCACCCTTTATATAAAGTCTGCCGCCAAATGTTACCGCTCCGGCGGTAATGTGTTCCGGCAATATTGTATAAAGAGCCAGTTCCTTCCTAAACCCGTGTGCTTTCATCTTCGACCTCATCGTCACTTACAATCAGGTGAGATTGAGGTCAAACGCGGGTTTAGTCACTAATAAAAAAAAAAAAAAAAAAGTTGTATTGTTTGCGTAAAAGCTCTCCGTCGAAGGATTTATTAATTTCAAAGTATAATGCAAAAACTATAAGGCATGAACAATTTATACGCGCATTTGCGTAATACAGATGCATATAGTTAACTCATTTCGTTATCTATGACACGACTATACACGTACGCGGCGACCCATCTCCACTAGACTTTTTAGCTGCTCCGAAGATTTATGACCGTTTTCACACGTAGTTATATAGGACGATGCATAACTTTGTTTGAGATCTGGTACCCGCTTCAATAGACATGGTGTGATATATCGTTGAAAAGAGTTCATCTTCTAGAACAATGGCGCCTGTCTTGATTCTGAGTCCAAGCTGATAACCAACCTAATATCATTAATAAAAATCTCCGAAGGCAAAATTAAAAAAGAACCTTAATTCAAGTGTGCAACAGATAATCAGGACGGCGGTCTCGTTTACTATCTAATGCTATAGGTGACCCGTCTGCTAGTATAGCTCTGAACGGACTAACAATCGGAATTTGGTGCAATAGCAACTTTGATTCAGGTTACTAAGACTTATCCAACAGCGTATCCTGCATGACTATTGCATCGTCCTTTAAGTTCAAATGTATAATACAATTCAAAGTAATAAGTTCCTTTTAAATTAACCTTTCTTTCTTACAACGAATATATTTGATTTGTTTCGCCGAAAATTAAAATTTTGTTCGGTCTCTGATATTGACAAAGACTTCAGTTAGATTTTTTTGTAAACGTAATGAATAAACTACTCAAAACAAAATAGGGCACACCTCGTTTTGTTTTCGAAAAATAATTGTGTTAAAAGTTTACTTTAAACTTAATTTTAAGCTAGTTCAAGTGTCTGCATAAAATTGAGATGTTTATGTATTGTATTTTTATTTTTATATTCTTAGCATTCTTTTGAACAACGTTTTTTAATCTTTACCCTCAAGTGGGTGCTCATAAACAAATCAGTCAGATTTTAGTCGAAATTACCCTGTGTAACGTTGTGGATTGGGGGGAGTGTTCAGTTTGTGCCCGGAGTGAAGATTGCTTAAGTTGTAAGTAACCAGACACTCCTACCAAAACACAGGTCACAAAATAAAGATACTCTGAGCGTAAACACCCTAGACTCACCCTCGATCCTACTTATCCAAGATGTAGTGGGGTAGGTCCTACTTAACAGGTCTTGTGATATAAAATAAAAGATGTTAATACTGATAAATATCACACAATTTCATATTCACTTGTGCTTTGACTATCGTTAGGAATGTTTCTCGATTTGTTTCACAACTTTTTTGAGATTTAATCATTAGTATTCATTACAGTGCTACGTATTTGGCATCATATGAGCATAGAAACTGCTCTGGTATTGCTGCAAGAAGCAATACTGCAAGAAAGAGAATCTTAGCGATCGCCGGAATACTCACATTCTTTCTCTAGTCTACCGTATTTTGTACGATAAAGCGATACCTGCGTACCTAAAAGACCGCTTGAATTATCGGTATACCAATAACGACCGAAACTTGCGTTCTTCATCAAATTTACTCCTGGTGACACCATCGCACACAACCACATTTGTAGGAAAATCTTTTTTTATACGATCGGTGTCGTTATGGAACGAGCTCCCGATTGAAATTCGCTTGGCGCGCACACCGCGCATTTTTAAACGAATGCTTAAACGGCATTACCAGGTGAAACACTGTCCATCTTAACTATCCATATTTATTTATATGTGTATTGATATAGTATTTATTTATATAGTTCATAAGTACCTATTTATGTAAACGTTTATGTATGTATATGTAATTATTCGTATGTAGTTTATTTTACGAGCCGTACACCTCGCCCACATTAATTTCCACCAATGCCTGGGTTGCCTGGCAGAAATCGCGCTTCGGCGATAATGCCGCCCTTTGTATGTTAATTGTGCCATTATTTTTATTTTTTAACTGTATAACGATGTTGGTGTACAATAAAGAGTTTTTATTATTATTATTATTGTTGCAAACTGAACGGCAGAGACAGCGGCGCGGGCAGCGATTTCCGCGACACGATAGAAAGTATTGAGTTTGTAATGCACCGCGAAAAATCGCTCTCTCGCCCGCTGGCGTCAAGAGCGGCACAGATTCCCCGCGTCTAGGTGTATCGCGGCAAGCTATTCGAAATATTTTGGCTCGCTAGCATCTTCCAAATCAAAGTGGGCTCTATTTTGTTTCGAGAAGTTTATAACCTAACCAAACCTAATCTACATTGATTTATATGTCTGCTGCGAAGCGAGATATAATTTTATTTTATTTTCGGCGAAACGAGCATTCGGGGAAGAATGTTTCGACTTACCGTTGTACGCTGAATATATTTTGTCCTACTAATAACTTTTTCTTATTACCAGGTACTTACAGCCCATCCGGGGATTCCGACAGTTTTTGTGGAGACAGCGGATACACGAGCCTAAACTTGAGAGCTATGCCGTTGTCAGGGGGACCTATACCTATGTCACCAGGCCCTGTAAGGTCAGTCCAATAATATTAACCTTCTTAAAAAAAACGATCACTTTGGCGATGGGGAAACACTGCTCTCCTCGGACACAAGTGGTTGCGGGTTCGATTCTGGCACGGAAAATTATTCAAACACCTATCTATAATTGAGATCATCATTGAAATCGGAGCATACCATCGATGATGTTTGAAGTAGTAAAACTGGATACGTAGAAAAAAGTAATAACCCAAATATTTTACAATGTTACACTTTTAGATTACATGATTTAAACTTAAAATTGAATGTCACCATTAAAGATTCTGGTCTAATTACCATTAACCCTGTATACTGATGACAACAAAAAACACTGTTTTTTATACTGTCAAATAGCCTTTTTGCATATAGCAAATAACACCATCCACATAGAAAATGTTATTCCATTTTTAAATTGGTAGTTTTCGGGTCTATTAACACGTGATAACTAATTCTTGCATTTATATCATGCAAAAAGACATTTTTTATAATTTTATAATTGACAAATATCTACCGATCGACGACATGCGCTGCCAACTACGAACTCAACACGAAACCACCCGAACTAATTAAATAAAACTGAATTTTCGTTGGACCATTTTGAAGCACTAGTTACAATGCCATGTTTTCAACCGACTTCCAAAAGAAGTTTCTCAATTCGTGCGTATGTTTTTTAGTGACTTTGTGAATATTCTTTTTTCATATAGGATATTTCAGAGGATATTCCATATAAATTTCATTAAAATCGATTGAGTATTTAAAAAAATAATTTAAAAAACATGTATTAATGCGGAGGATATTTACGTTGTCGACCTTATAATTCAGCCCAAGTTTTGAGTTCACCATCTTAAAGTTGTACCTAAAGACTTTTAGTTCCTTGGAAATAACTCTTTTTGTTTGTATTATCCCCAGTTCGATCGGATCGTGTAGTGTGGCGGAAGGCGGAGTGGCGTGGAGTGAGGTTGGTGACGAGAGAAGATACACCGCTCTCATACAACGACTTACGAGGCAAGCGCCGCCCTCGCACACTTCTCATGTGAGACTCAGGTAAACATTATTGAACGTAATTATATCATTTTAGAAATAGTATTTTATATTATAGTGCTTAAAACTTAGAACCTTAGTCGTGAAGTTCCTTGAAGTATGTCTACATCGCTACATCAATTTGTCTAAAATGTGCATTTCAGGTACACTAGGTAAAGGAATTAATAAAGCTGTGTCAAGAGATTTTGACATGAAATTTTACGTTAAATTATGGTAAAAGTTTATCGAGCATTCCGTTACTAGTGGTGCTGCGCATATTTTTTCCGTGATCTCATGCGATCGCTCAGGCGTTGAGCCCGACGTTCGTTCGGCGGCTGCTGCTTGCTTGGCCCGCGATTATCCCGCGCTCACGAATAACACGCGATTTAAGGTCTATTGATGTGTCAAATAAGACTCAAATTGTACACACAATAAATTGCACAGCGAGATAAGAAAACGCTGATGTGGCGTGTGGCGTACGGCGGGGGGGACGCGTGTGTCGGAACGTGGCTTCAGATTTATACTCTCAGCAAATTCCTTCTTTTTCTCATGGATGCCTCTATTGTCGGCATATTGTGATAGTATATTGTGTTTTCCAGTACCAGACGATTGACAACTCAGTGTCTCGTGATTATGTGAGCGAAGATACTGAAGCGTGGATTTTTTTGTTATTACATGTTGTGAATCCGGTTAAGAAGTGGTTTAATTGATGTCGTCCGGCAGGTACTTCCAGCAGCTGATGACGGAGGCGGGGTGCGTGGAGTGGTCGCTGCTGCTGGCGGTGCTGCTGCGGGACGCCGGCGCCGCGGCGCGCGTGACGCTGAGCGCGCGCGACGCGCCGCCCGCCGCCGCCCTGCGCCTGCGCCGCGCCGCCGCCGACCTCGCCGCGTGGACCGCGCGCCACTGGTGAGTGCCGCACGAGACACTCGCTGCTGCTGGCGGTGCTGCTGCGGGACGCCGGCGCCGCGGCGCGCGTGACGCTGAGCGCGCGCGACGCGCCGCCCGCCGCCGCCCTGCGCCTGCGCCGCGCCGCCGCCGACCTCGCCGCGTGGACCGCGCGCCACTGGTGAGTGCCGCACGAGACACTCGCTGCTGCTGGCGGTGCTGCTGCGGGACGCCGGCGCCGCGGCGCGCGTGACGCTGAGCGCGCGCGACGCGCCGCCCGCCGCCGCCCTGCGCCTGCGCCGCGCCGCCGCCGACCTCGCCGCGTGGACCGCGCGCCACTGGTGAGTGCCGCACGAGACACTCGCTGCTGCTGGCGGTGCTGCTGCGGGACGCCGGCGCCGCGGCGCGCGTGACGCTGAGCGCGCGCGACGCGCCGCCCGCCGCCGCCCTGCGCCTGCGCCGCGCCGCCGCCGACCTCGCCGCGTGGACCGCGCGCCACTGGTGAGTGCCGCACGAGACACTCGCTGCTGCTGGCGGTGCTGCTGCGGGACGCCACTGGTGAGTGCCGCACGAGACACTCGCTGCTGCTGGCGGTGCTGCTGCGGGACGCCACTGGTGAGTGCCGCACGAGACACTCGCTGCTGCTGGCGGTGCTGCTGCGGGACGCCACTGGTGAGTGCCGCACGAGACACTCGCTGCTGCTGGCGGGGCTGCTGCGGCGTCCGTAATATATTCCAAATAAAATTAATATTAATATTAAATAAACCACTTTTTAACCGGATCTATCGCGTATATTTTACATTTTAACTACCATCGCTCGTGACCACGGGGTCTGCAAAGACACCCAAACGTCGAAGTAAAATTTAAAATGTAAATATACGCAGCAAATCCGGTAAAAAAGTGTTTTATTTCACATTAAGTAAATTCAAAAAGCAAGTTTTAAATCATATTTCACATTTAACTAACTTATAGCAGATACAAATTCACTTCATAATGGTATAATTGAGAACAAAATTTATTTTATTTAATTTAAAATGGTTAGTTTTTTTTTTTTTTTTTATGGAAACATTTATTTTCTTTTTTAATTTTTAACATTAAATCACAATTAATTAAATTAATTAAATCCTCACATAAGGGCCATCTGTTTATATAATGTATATATTCTTATTATGATATTCCAAAAATATTAACATATCTCTGCTGTTCCGCTTCGATCCGCGTCTCGGTTATCCTGGACGTAAATCCTTTTCCAAGGTCTACAATAAAGGTGGTTTTCATTCATTTAATATCTCTGCTCAGCGAGAAACCTATCTAATATATATTTTTTGCTTTATATTTCAGTATCGGCTACAAACCGTTTATGACGGTAATCAACAACCAACTACCGTTTCTGAATTCGATTGTCAATACTAACGAGCGTCGACTATCCATGGCTAAGTCCAGGGCTAGAACTTCAAGCACCAGCTCCTTGAACGAATCTAAAACTAAGGTGCCAGCTCAGCAAGAACCAACCATACCGCAACCACAGAAGGTGCAAGATCCTTCGAAGGTAATTTGGGAAAGTACCGTTAGAAAAGATCCGCCACAGAAACCTGAACAACTTGTAAGTGCCAACCCTATAAGCGTACAGCGAAACGAGGTACCTGCGAAAGAGGAAACGTCTTCAAACTGCATTCTCATGTAAAATATATTTTTTCACTGATTCTTATAGTGAACTTACTTATGAAAATAATTATCTAATCAATGTACTTGAGAAAACAGCTTCATTGTGCTATAATTAAGATTTAAAATAGATTTTCTAATTTCGTCATAACTCTAAGACAGAAAAGATAATTTAAATCAATTCAGTAGTAAAACAAAGTTTTTTATTATTTTTAAACAGATTCAAACATGGTTTGGCTGTTGTGCCCGATCTTTTATTCTGTAAAATCTAATATTTTTCACCTTATAGGGTAATTTTTAATAGTTTTATTAAATTTAGCGAAAATCGTCTTAACTCTGAAGTACTTGTATAAAAGACATTTTATACTTATGATGTAGGCCATATATTCTCTGTATATTTTCAAGATATTTAGTATAAAATATGGAATTAAAAGGCTGTGTATGATATAATTTTGCAAGCCGATACTTAATCACGATCTTTGTCCTTCGTGTTTGTTAAAGTCTTAATGAATGCATTTTTATTTCAATATAAAGCTTCAAATACATGTTATATGGGTATTTCTCTGCTATTTGAAAAATAGCCCATACAAGACTGTCCCTAAGTAAATTTTTATTAAATTATGAGAGTTTTTGTTCATAAAATGAAGGACAATAGTAAATAAAATAAAAAAAAGCACCTATTTTAGTATAATACTACTACATTTTTCATATAAAAATAACTTTGCACACTAACGAAACAAATGTAACTACTATACTTAATAATCAAATATTTTAAACAAATATTAGGAATTAAAACTCTTGAAGAGAAATTAATGCTACCAGTGGGTTGTTTTACCTAGCGTGGTTCACCAGCAAATGCAGCAGTAGCACTAACATATCGGCGGTTGCCTGCTGAACGATTCACCTGAACGAACCTCTGATTGCTTTCCGTTTCACGATTTTAAAGTTTCGTGCCAATACAAAATTTGACTTAAATGCAGGATTCAAATTTTATCAGGGGTTTAAAAAAATTGAGGACAGCTTTCACAAATAGATTTTTCGATTAAATATTTACAATTAAAATATAAAATAGTTATGATTTGTATTGATAGTTAATGCTTTTTTGAAAGTATTTTAATATTTTTTTATCCACTTTTCACCGGAAAAAAGGCAATATTTCTCACAAGGCTTGTAATTTGGGAAGTGGGACATACCAGGGAACTGTTTTTAAGTTGTTTGATGTTGATTTAATGAAACATAAAAATTTAAAATTACTAAATAAGCTGTGGTGGGTCTAGAACACCCAATAGTATTTATTTATTTTATTTTATTTATTTACACTTCAGTATACAGTACAGACAGTAAATGAGAAAAAAAAACAGTGTGTTGAGTAAGTACTACGAGGCGATCTTATCGCTGACGAGCGATTTCTTACAGACAACCATGTTGGAATACTATATCATTATTGATACAAAAAACTGAGAATTATTGCAATTTATTGGATGAAATTTGTTTGGGACAGTGGCTTCCATTTAGTAGAGAAATACCCATATATTAAATGTAGGGAGGTCTTCTTTATTAAGTCTTGAGCTCCAAAATGCTATGAAATGCCGATACCTATCCGATACCCCCAGCAATATGAAACATTATATTAAATGTCTAGTCTCTGCTCTTTCTATCTTTTATTATTTAAATTCAATCTTATTATAATTCTATATACTTAATTAACTGATATAAAATCAAAAAATATGAGAGGATTGTTAAAGATGTATGCTAATATACTTTAAGAAACATGTTGCCAACGTATAATTATTAAAATTATTCAAGAACTAGGTCATTTAAGGACATTTTTAAAATAGTTTAATACAAAGATTAAAGTAGGTTCTTGGGTAGATAACTAAAAACTGATTTATGTAGGCAACAATAATCTATAAAAATTCAAAAATAAAAGTTCTATTAACTAACCTACATTTATATAACAAGAGATTTTAAAAGTTTCAAATAATAATGCGTGTATTATATTATTTATTTTGTCACTCTTCAAGTAACAAAATTGGTAAAAACCTACAGCAATACTTTGATGTAAATTGTCTTAGATAAGTTATATATAATATATAAGTAGTTAAATATATTTTGTACTAATTTATTGAATTGAAGCAATATAATGATTAATTTTCGAGAAACGAAATTCGCTAAGAATTGTGTAAGTATGTTTTTATTTCATTAATTATTTCTGCTCAATGCCTATAATCTCATAGAAACCGATAGTAGAAAAATATTTTATTTATAGCTATAATTTATTTTATTTAATAATAAGTTACTTAAAATAAAAATATCCGATTAAATTGTTTTAAATATACAGATATTGTTAAAATCAAATCTCAGAAATACACTTTGCCAACTGCCAACAGAGATCCTAATGATGAAACATAAGCGGTAAGCAGATTTTCAGGCGGTACTTTAAGATAAATTCGTTGCTTCAGCTCCATACCATAGCAATTAATTCAATCCAGTAAACTGACAGTTCGAAATGTCAAAAAGAAAAATAATGATACCAGTTAAAAACTTCGTAGGGTGAGTACTGAATGAAAATGATTAAAAATGAATGAATCATTCGTTTTGCATAAAATTTTGAAGCAATGTGTAAATAATTGAAGTGTATGTCTTTATCTTCAAAGTAATTTTAATGAAAATATATAATAACCAAACATACCTAGAGTTTTAAAACGGTTACATTATAAGTAAAATCGACTTGATCGACTTCATTATTTTTTAAATAGTTTTAAATGAAATTTGTAAATGAGTTTCCCTTGCTAGCAAAATCATTAAAAAAAAATTTTTTTGAATCGAAATATTTATTACCTAAACATTATGATATTATAAAAAAAAAAATCAGATCAGCCTTATATTTACCCTGCCGTTGAATGATTAATCTTAGTAATCATGCTACGGGTTTATGACGGTTTACCGTAGCAATAGGGTGGGTGACCGTGAGACTCAGTAAAATTAATATTTTTTTATATCCTGCCAAATAATTCAAAGCAGTAAATTGACAGTACAAGTGTGCCCACTTAAGGGAAAAAAATAGTCATGTGGTTTAAGCGAATGAATTTGACTATTTTTTAAATAATAATATTGTAATGTATGGAAATAAAAAAATATGGTGCTGTTAGTTCTTGAAATTTCATTCTTTACGACAAAACGACTTTAGAAATAATTCTACTGTAACCGTTTTAAAGCACTTGGTATGTTTGGTAATTAATTATTTTCATTAAAGTTATGTACTTTAAAAATATATAGTACACGCCTGAAATTCATTTCTTTAAAATTTTATGCAAAATTAATGACAAAAACTCGTTCGTTTTCAATCATTATCATTAGTACTTAAACTATGAAGTTTTTATCAGGTATCGTTAATTTTCTATTTGACATTTCGAACTGTCAGTTTACTGCATAGAATTATTTGCCAGAGTATAATTAACGTTTTATAAAACAACTTTAGCCTGTTGTCAATTCCGCATGTTTAAACTATAGTAAGACCTTAAGAAACACATATTTCTGTTTACAACTTATGTTTCACCCTTTAAATTTACTACTATTTTAATAAAAAAAAAAAAATTAAAAATTGAGGTTTCTTTGTGGGCAATAGGCTGACTCCTGTCACTGGAATAGTCTCCACCGTTATAATGCCTCCAAATTTGTCAAACGTGACATTAGATCGTTTTATAACCTATTATGTATGTTTATTTTTTTAAATTATTTGGAGATACTCTATTGAAAAGTTTTAAAAGGGTTTTTCGTGAAAAAATGCGAAATATCAAAATGTATTTCTTGGATTTGATAGACTGTTTCTTTTGTAATTATATTGTAATTTAAGTAACCGGAAATCCACCTGAGGGCTTACATGACAACGACGTAGGTTATGTTTTGGTAGTTGTTTCTGTAACTACAAATACTTATAGACCGAAGAGAAATGAAGGCATCTTACTTGTCTACTGTTTGTTAATTCAATTCAATCACTGTTAAATTATTTCACCTATTATTCCCTTTAAATATGTTTCGTCTTCATGTACGTTGCTTTTTAATGAAATTAAGTTGAACAATAACACAGTGGTACAGCAAAACGAAAACCAAACATAAATAATATAAAATTATCGGTGTCCGAGAAAATAATGTAATTCCCATATTTTCATAACGGGGACATCGTCTAAATTACAAAAATAGCCGAAATGTTGATAAGTATACCGAAAAGAAGATTATTTACTATAAAATAGTTCATCTACAATATTCAAGAAAATAAGAAGTTCATGTAGGCCCTTAAATTGTTGATATTTTATGATAGATATTACAAATATATTCTTTTACCATGATGTAGTACAAAATAGTTTTTGACAAATTAATTCGCTTATATAATTTATAGTCTACGGAAACAAATATTTTATTAATTCAGGCCCGATTTTTTAATGGTCAGATAACAGTTATGTAATGAATTGAGTGTTACTCGACAGCTTCAAGCTCTTCTGAAGTTTTTGTCATTGTCATATAATTATAAAAAATCGTAAACAACGTTATTTCACCGAGTAATACTTTATTCGTCAGAAACTTTTATTCGACAATTGAAAAATCAGACCTTATTTGTATATTATGAATATAATTATGTGGATATTAATTTAACTGCTCGTTTAATAAGTTTCAATCATTCCAAATTATTATAATTTTTATTACCTATGTGAATTGAAAATATGTATTGATTTTAATAATTATGATTAATATTAAATGTAATAACGTCAATTACCGATATGATTGTGAATATGTAACTATTTCGAAATTATCCGTTCTACCTTTTTTATTATACAGGTGCTAACTACGATATTGTAAGAACTTTTGTAAATTTGTGCCTAGTGATAAAAGGTAAATTATTATGTAGGAACTTCATTTTTATGGGAAATAAATTGATTCGCCAAGTAGAATAAAAATGTGGAGTTGTTTAATCTGTACCCTATGATACGCCAACCACGTTATGTCGTAAATATTTATGAAAGTATACAATATTGTCGTTGTCTACTTAACCTCTCAGCTGCCGAGAGCGCGCAATGATTCATACCCCAGTCTGCCGGGACTTGCGCGATTTCAGATATTTCTTGATAGGGCTCGGTAAAAACTGATCGTTTAAAAAAAATCGTAAGTATGTTTAACATGTAAGCAACGATTTTATTAGAAAGTTATACACACTGTATCTTCTTACATAATTATTTACTGCTTTAACATTAGTATAATATTAACTTTTGACCGGTAAATGAAGTAATTGCGTGTTTTACACTGCTTCAGAAAAATAAAGCAAATTTCTTATCCTTTCAATTTATTTTTACAGTTTTCTTTCACAGTTTATCCTTTTTAGTTCAATAACAGAGCAACTTACTGGCATATAAAACATTAGTTTTCTAGAGTAATTTCACTTATAAATCCTACATTGAAGTTGACAATTCGCTTAAAAAATGCAAGAAATTTTTAACGGATACCACAATGACAATGAGGTGGAGGATGATAGATTAAGGAAGTGGCTTTTCACGTTTGGTGCTGTAATTTATAAGTAACAGTAACATAAATATGTTATCGGTTTGACCGAAAAACAAGTTCAAAGTTTAGAAAAAAATGTCTAAGTGTCAACCCTAAAAACAGCTGTTAGCTTTTGATGAAATCTATCCGATAACACATGGCGCAAAAATAAAGTAATGAGTAACTAAGACAGATACTACAAAGTTCAGCCGGTGCGGGAAAGGTCATAAGGTCACTGACTGCGGCTCAAGTCTTGTTTTAGCTTATTAGGTTGACTAGGGTTGTCAAAATATTTTGTCGTAAAGTAATTTAATAAATTTGTATGAAAGTCTATACCAGCACTGATCATACTAATTATTTTACTGTATATTCTACGTATGGTATCTTAAGATTTATCTCTCCATTTTGTTACACGTTGTATATGAATGGTTCTGAGCCTGACGAACCCTGAAGAGGGTCCTAACCTAAAGCGGGTTCGCTCAGAGTAGTCGTCTTTTCAAACCCGACCCTACACTGCTTATGTTTATGGACAAGAGTTTTAGAAAATCATTTACATACCTAGTGAATTTTGCTATTACTTTTTACGTTACGGTCCCAACGGCAACATAAACATTTTGGGTACAATTATGTAGGTATAACGTGACCATACTTACCTTAATTTTTTTGGGATTAACTCTTCATACGAATCCACGAAGGGTAACGAGGTAAACCTTGTAGAAGTCCTTATCTACTCCAGGCGGGGGAAGGGACTTGTGTAATTACCCGGCTACGGCGAAGCAAAAAGGAGGGTTATGATTTTGACGTGTATGTATGTGGGTATGGATGTTCATCTGTTCCCTCAGAATGTCTAAACCAATAATCATAATTGGACTAAAGAGGTATCGTTGGAAGTCTCTTTACTCTCCGCTGGTTATATAGGCTACGTATAGGCTACATAAACTTATGTTAAATTGAATACAGCGCCTTCTAGGGGACTTAAAGTGAAGAACTAAAAAAATTTAGCCGTGGTCCTATGCCACCTTTTACAGCAAAAAGGATTCATTTTAATAGTAAAATAAAATCAAAATGGCACACGATCACGGTTACCCTTTCAACATATTATCTCTGTCAATATGAAGTAACACATAAATATAGCTTCTATGCTGGACTGGGAGCGAAAGAAAAACATAGAATGTGCCAGCTGGTTCTCTTCCCGGGCATACTGTAAAAGTCAGTTAAGGGACCGAGGACTTATGGGAGGCTTTTTTGTGGGCGATAGGCTGACCCAGGGGGTCTATGCAATAGTCTCTCTCCACTATTATAATGCCTCCAAATTTGTCAAACGTGACATCAGATGGTTTTATTACCTCTGGTGTTCTGCCTACCCCATACAGGCGTGAAGTTATGTTAGTATGTACATTAATATTTCAGCGGAGACTATTACTTGTTCCTACTTTTTAGAGCGTGTTTTTAGTAGTCTGGTTTTAGTTTTTGAACTTCTTTTTTTTATTCATTTATTTCATAGATACCTCGTCCAACAGCAAGCCATAAATCAAATCTTATTCCTTGAGTGCACCGATGTGAAACTTGGTGTAAAGGTTTTTCAATGTGTGTCTGGTTGTGTTATGAAAGGAATTCCCGAAATTCCCACGGGAACGGGAAATATGTGATGTTTTAGTTTGTATGAAAATATTCCATCCCTTGAGTGCACGGATGTGATACTTGATATAAAGGTTCCTCAATAAGTGTCTGTTTGTATTATGGAAGGAATTCTCGAAATTCCCACGGGAAGGGGTTGGACTTTTTAGTTTGTATGAAAAATCTTATTCCTTGAGTGTACAGATGATACTTGGCATGAAGGTTCTTCAAAGAGTGACTGGTTGTGCTACGAAAAAAATTCCTAAAATTCCCACGGGCACGGGAAATATATGATTTTTAGTTTGTATTAAAAAACTTATTCCTTGAGTGCATGGGTGTGATACTTGGTATAAAGGGTCTTTCAGTGGGTGTCTGGTTGTATAGTTTCTGAAATTTCCAAGAGAAGGGTAGTTAAGCGCATACGAAGTTGCGGGATGAAGCTAGTTTGAAATAATGGCCCTGTAGCGCGAGAAATTCAATGCCTGTGTTATCTCACGTGTAGTGGCGATGTTAATTGGCCGCCACGATCATATGATTTGACACCGTTGGACTTCTTTCTTTAGGAGTAATTAAAGGAAAAAGTGTACGTCAATTAGCCAAGAACAATTCAAGCTAAAGGATGAAATAATTCGGCACATTAACGACTTTGAACCTCATTTATGTCTCAGAGTCGTTGAAAATGTGCATTGGCCGATACTTTGTTTCATACATAATTGCCATAGATCCTTCTATCATAATTTAAAATATGAACACAACTCTCTGGTCTTCCATGCTGGACTGGGAGCGAAAGAAAAACGTAGAATGTGCCAGCTGCTTCTCTTTCCGGGCATACTGTAAAAGTCAGTTAAGGGGCAGAGGTTTTAAAGGCGTTTTTGTGGGCGATAGGCTGACCCCCTGTCACTACAATAGTCGATCTCCATCTTTATATTACCTCCAAATTTGTCAAACGCGACATCAGATGGTCTTGTAACCTCTGGTGTTCTGCTTACCCCATAAGGAAAACAGGCGTGACGTTATGTATGTACTCTCTGGTAACTTTTTGTTTTATTTACAATTATCATCGTGCGCTTTAGTTTTTCCACCCTTTAGAATGACACAATTTATATAAAAATAAACATCAACAACACGTCCACTGCTACACCAACAACATCATCACTGGCCGCAGAACTCAACGCCTGCAGAACGATTATCCACTCTGTCTTGGCTGCTCTGCAGGCCCAAATAGAATATCTTTCTCTCGACTGTGACAGGCTAGAGATGCAAAGCCGTAGAAAGTTTCTTATGTTCCACGGAGTCCCAGAGGCAGCACAGGGAAATGTCAGGTTAGGCGATAAAGGTGGCCACCGAAAATTTGCAAAAAGATTTCTACATTGAAGATGGATGACATACGGTTTTGTCATCGTCTGGATTACTTACTCTCGTGATTATAGACCAAGACCTATTTTAGTTAAGTTTAACAGCGCCAGCAGTAAAGATAAAGTTCGGAAGCAGAAGACTTTAGTCAAAGGCAGCGGTATTGTATTGTCAGAATACCTTACTAGGCATCGACACAATATATATTCTCAGCGGAAAGGCAACCGTTCAGAGTCACAAAGTGTTGGACTCGCGATGGTGACATCTTAGTGGCAGGAGTTGTAGTATACAGCAGGTAGGTACCGCATACGCAAGCTCGACGATATTAATAATTTAATTAATAGTTTATGTTGTACCTTTATATATAAGTTTAAAATTGTATTTTATAAAAGTTTAAAATAAATAAATTCTTTTGCGTAGTTGCTGACACTATCCTTAAGTATAGAAATAAATTGGGAGAACAAACTGCAAGATAAAACTGTATCTGCACCAAAAGTCCGTCGGGAAATCTCCAAAAAGTAGTTTATTTTAGATTATTCTCTCTTCGCAATATAGGTACCTTTTCGTATAATTTATATAACGACATTTTTTGCCTTTACGACAACTACAGACATTAAATAGAACATCTTTTCTGATAAATCTTGTGCCAAATCATTCTGTTACCCGTTTTAAAGCATACCCATACTCTATGAAACTCTACGAAATTTTTTTCTTTTCTTGAAGGATTAATATTAGTATAAATCTATTATTTTTAATGGTATTTGCGAGGTGGCGGCGTGGCTGTAAAGGAAACTGCCTGGCCACGCCACAAATTTTCTCTGATTTCTCTTAAGCGTTTGACCGACATTTTTGTCCTTTTACGACAATTGCCGACATTTAATAGACATTTGTACTGATAAATCTCGTACGAATTGCTTACGTGGCGTGGCCACGAAGTATGACAAACAATCACACCAACTATTAATATTATGAGATACAATGTAGCGAACTAGGAGGAACATATAAATAGATAGATTACACCTTTTTCCCGCAACTTCGTGCGCGCTAAACCAACCTTCCTGTGTAATTTTTTTTTTATTATGATTTAATGTATTTACGGGATTCTTACCACGATTTCCGTAAAATCATTCCGGACATGATCAGTCCGCGATCATGGTGCTTGTAACAGCATCGAAATATCGGACGTGCGAAAATAAAATCGGAAATCGTGGTAAGAATCCCGTAAATACATTAAATCATAGTGAAAATAACCGCGATAGTTTAAAACAATTTTTTTTTATGCTGTAAGAATAGGACTTTTGTCTTCCATGCCACCTGATGGAAAGTGCGCATGAAGACTATGGTGTTACACGTCCATCCACGAGAAACCTATTCACTCGACACTTAAAAGTTCCAGGACTGTAGTGGTCAGGAAAAACAGACGCAGGCAAATTGTTCCACTCTGATCACTCTGTTTTTCTTGGAATTACTTTAGATTCTAAATTGCAATGGGGAGCCCATATCTCACAACTAGCGAGTAGACTTAGTTCTGCAGCGCTCGCGGTAAAGAAAATTCGCTCATTGACTGATGTCAATACAGCGAAGCTGGTATATTTTAGTTATTTTCATAGTATAATGTCCTATGGCATCCTACTTTGGGGCAATGCCGCAGATATTGACACGATATTTACACTTTTTTTTTTTTATATTGTAAGGATAGGACGTTTATCTTCCATGCCACCTGATGGAAAGTGCGCATGAAGACTATGGTGTTACACGTCCATCCACGAGAAACCTATTCACTCGACACTTAAAAGTTCCAGGACTGTAGTGGTCAGGAAAAACAGACGCAGGCAGATTGTTCCACTCCTTGGCAATCCGTACCAAAAAGGAACTATCGAAGCGTTTTGTTCGACTTCTTGGTAAATCCACTATAGGGATGGAAGTTCTGTCTGCGTCTGGTAGTCCGGTGGTAAAAAGGGGTGGGTTCAATTTGGTCAAAAAGAGCACTCGCACACTCACCAAAATCTAGCCGATAAAATACTGTCAAACAGGCAACCTTACGACGATGCTCCAGCGTCTGCAATTTTTTATTTGTAAGGTTGTTGTTATTTATGATTTTACGGGCTCTTCGGTCAACAGAGTCTAGCGCTTCGAGCTGGTATTTGGCAGAATCATCCCAAAGGTGACTACAGTACTCCATGCACGACCTCACTTGGGCTGTGTATAAGTTGAGCAGCCGTTCAGGGCTGAAGTACCGCCGGACCTTCGAGATGATACCCAATTTTTTTGAAGCCGTTTTTGCCATAGACTCAATTTGTTGACCGAAGTTTAATTTGGACGTTATAGTGACGCCCAAAAGCCCTAGTTGGTCGGTGATGGGAACAGATACATTCTGGAAAGTGGGCGTAAAAGTAAAGGTGCTCTTTTTTGCGGAGAATAGACATGCTTGTGTTTTGGAGGCGTTGAATTTGACCAGGTTAGATTCGCCCCAATCGGACACATTCCGCAAGGTCGAATCAACGCGCTCAATCATAGACTTTCTCATAACCTGGATTTCATGGGCGTTCGTTCGCGCATTGGATATATATCTCTCAACAACAGTGCTGTCATCAGCATATCCAATAATGCCTGGTGTTAGGAGGTCATTAATGTGCAGCAAGAATAAAGTTGCAGAGAGAACAGATCCCTGAGGTACCCCGGCATTAATCGCCATTAGGCCAGAGGAGTAGCCGTCTAAGACTACTCGAATCGACCGTTCCCTCAGAAAATCAGATATCCAGTCGCAGAGCCCGGTCGGTATGCCATATGCTGGAAGCTTGCTTAAGAGACCATCATGCCAGACCCTGTCAAAGGCCTTGGATATGTCTAAGGAAACAGCTATTGCTTCACCATGACCCTCCAAGGCCTCACTCCATAAGTGTGTGGCATACACGAGAAGATCGCCGGTCGAGCGTCCACTGCGGAAACCATATTGGCTATCGCTTAGGAGCTCGTTGGTCTCGAGGTATGTCAGGAGTCGATTGTTCAATACACGTTCCATGACTTTGCAAAGTATGGAAGTGATTGAGATTGGTCGATAGTTGACAGGATCAGCAAGGCTTCCCTTGTTCGGTACTGGTTGTACGTTAGCCAGCTTCCAGGATTTTGGGACTTTACCAGATTCCAAAGAAAGTCTATAGAGACGCGAAATCCTTCCATAATACATTCACACACCCATTGAAAGAACCTTTATACTAAGTTTCATATCCGTGCACTCAAGATATAAGATTTTTCATAAGTACAAACTAAAAAGTCCTTTAATTCCCGTTCCCTTGGGAATTTCGGGATTTTTTTCCATAATACAACCAGACCCTCATTGAAGAATACGACATTTCGAACTGTCAGTTTACTATATTGAAATATTTACCAGGGTATGAGTTTTTAAAATTAACGTTACCTACCTGTTTTGTAACTTTATTACAAGCCCCGGATATAGTGTTATATATTGTGTCATTAAAGATTGGCGTAGTAGCGTCCAGACCTGCTCCACAGAGACCGTCAAGTCTCGTATATGTACGTGTATGCAGGTAGTTTTATTTTCGACCGACTTCCAAAAAAGGAGGAGGTTCTCAATTCGTCTGTTTTTTTTGTGTCTTTGTTACACGATATTTCGGACAATTATGAATTGATTTTTAAATTTTTTATTTCATATGATAGAGTTGGTCCCATTTAAATTTCATCGAAATCGGAGTACTTCATTGTTTTGACGTGAAGTCGGTTTTTTGTTGCTCTGCATTCGTTGTTATTGTTTCTTTGTACAGTCAGCCAAGTTCAGCAAATACTAAGAAGCATGCACAGTATTCATAAACTTGCCTATACACCAAAGCGTTCGGATTGTTCAGGTCATGCACCATCCTCAAATATACCGGAGCACACACTACTCCAAATAATTCGTCAGTTCAAGTCGCCTCTAAGCCCGTAACATCCAAACCGCCATTAGTATTATAGCAACCAAAGTGTCTAAAAGTATGGAACAAACGGGAAATTGTCAAGACACTTTACAATTAATAAGGTCTTTTTTCGTAGTTTCTTCCATACTTTCTGCCTCTTTGTTTGCTATGATACTAACGGCGCGGCGGTTTGGTCGTTACGATCCTAGCGGCGGCTTTCATCGTAATATTTTTCCCACCTTATTGAGCCCAATAGACAGAAATAAAACAACAAAAATGTTTTCATCATTTTATTCAAAAAAACAGTTTCTTAACCTATTACATTAAAATGCAATTATTTCACTTTCAACAGTCTTATGTCTCAGCGTTACTTCAAAGCACAAATATAATACAACTTCATATATTACACAAATTCACATCACATTTAGGTTCTATACTGCTGCGGTATTGTCGACATATAAGCGAAGTTAGGTTATTTTATCGCATGATAATGTTTTCTCGCAGTGACATAGATTTATTTAATAATAAGATATACTTAGTATAAAATAAATAGAAATAAAAAAGTGATAGCTTGGATTATGTTTATTATTATTTATTTATTTTGCATCAAAAAATGTTTTGTGTGTCATATTTGACTATAGTTCATTATGCGGCTTTTACTTACGCGTTATTGTCGGAAATGTCCGACTGCCAGGTGCGACTACATTCAACCCTAATGAAGGCTCCACAAGAGCCCGAAACTAGTCGGACACCTCCGACAATAACGTGTGAGTAAAAGCTGCATACTAAACTTTAGTCGTGTGAACATTAAATGAACGAAAGTTATCGAGCGATAGAAAACATTTAAACCCCAATAGATCGAGTCTACCTAACCTCTAAGTACTCTTACATGTCTGCTCTCACATTGCCTTCAATACTGAAGCTGGCATGTTAGACTAATATCGACCGTAGCCTAATTGCAACAAGATGGTTTTCTCGTCAGCAGTTGGCAGTAGGCGGGGGTTTGACCGGCGCGAGTGCGGAGTACAGCTTTGTGACTGCCGAGTGCACGATGCGCTCGAACGCTTCGTCTTCTGGACAGGACACTTCCTGTAATCAAAATATTTTAAATATAAGTAAGTGAATTTACTGAAAATTAAATAAATAAATGAAATCCCAATCCAAATTAAGCTAAGCTTTATGGGATATCATGTAGCGAACTAGGGGGACCTAGAATATAAAAACATATTATATAGATATAAACACCCAGAAGCGGAACATTTTATTTTCTTGTTCCGTGCGTGAATCGAACTCTGTGAGATCGACTTACGATTGACGTAGAAGCGACCAATGCTTCACGGAGACCGTAAATAAAAACAATCAACAACTCAGGACATTAGCTGCTTGGGTCAAAAGTAAAATATGTATCATAACTTGTGTTTTGAACCCCTGCTTCAAGCTTCTGGCAGCTTGCGACTTATCCGAGCTTTTGACATAAGTCAAGTAGGGTCCACTTTAATGAGCCAAATTGTCCCTGGATAAGTGTGACGGAAGGGCGACTAATAAATAAATAAATACAATCCCCAGACAATCACTTCATGGCCCGAAGGTAATACCATGTAGCGAACTGGGGGGAACCTAGAATATAAATAGATAAACGCCCAGACACGGAACATTTTTTTTTCTTGTTCCGTGCGGGAATCGTACCCGCAACCACTGGCGTCTGAGGCAGATAGGTTTACCCCATCGCCAAAATGGTCGTCAAAATCCAAGCGACCCTCGTTTGGTGGGAAGGCCCCAGGGTTCGCTTAACTAACGACCATCTTTCCGGCGTGACATACCCATCCTCCAGGACATTTGTTTGGTATCTAGCCCCCTTGATTGTCGGGTTGCCTAGCAACCTCGCTCCCCGCTGGCTACCGGTACCTACCAATAACTTGACGACCGGCTGGTGTAGTGATAACATACATTGCCTCCATGCCAGAGGTCCCCTGGGTTCGAATCCTAAAGACGGTGGATATTTGTGTGATAAACAAAGGTATTAACCGTCGGTCATGGACGTTTATGTGTATTCTAATAAAAATATGTATCAACGTTATTTTTGGTTTATACGAAACCTGAAAGCGGTTTATTATTATTTATTTCAGTTTACTGGTTTCTACAGCACTTAACAATAAAATAAAAACAAAATAAAAATTTTGGAAAACCCACGATGCGACGGTTACAAAGTAATTGAAAGAGAATAAAATAATTTAAAATCCCCCGACTGAAATGATTTATGTGACGAGAGATAATTAACGTGAAAAGCTTTTTTAAAAGTTCACTTGATCTCACACAGAGTCGGCCATATTATGAACAACATACTATTTGTTTTCATAGCACTTCCCTACGCTTACCTATTCGGTTCTCGAAGATGTAGATGTCGCAATAACATAGGTATTCAACTCCCTATGAACTTTATAAGAAGAGCAAGAAATTCCGTCTGGGGCTGCCATTGAATGAATTCGTTTTGTAGTTTTATATCGAAATTCTCACTCGCGCGACAAAACCAAGATAATATAATATTTCTATGCTGCTTCTATGCTGGAGCGAAAGAAAAACATAGAATGTGCCAGCTGCTTCTCTTCCCGGGCATTCTGTAAAAATCAGTTAAGGGACCGAGGTGTTATGGGAGGCTTTTTTGTGGGCGATAGGCTGACCCCCTGTCACTGCAATAGTCTCTCTCCAGTATTATAATGCTTCCAAACTTGTCAAACGTGACATCAGATGGTTTTCTTACCTCTGGTGTTCTGCCTACCCCATACGGGATACAGGCGTGAAGTTATGTATGTATGTATAATATTTTTGGTATATCGATTTTTTTAACGAAAATATTTGAGTGTTTTAGATTTCGCATAAACAAAAAATTGCAATGTATATTCAATATGTTTGTTTATATATTTCTTAAGTTTATTACCCTTTATCTGGTATCCTTAAGGCCTGGTTTAAACTACAAGTTGGTTTAAGCAAAGGCGGCGCGTCGCTCGGGGCGTTGTGCGTTTTTACTACATCGCCAGCTTTACGTTGGAACTATCCGCTGGTTTAGAGTAAAGCCGGTGATGAAACGAAAACGAAACGGTAACGAAAACGCGTGAAGCTCCGCTTTGTGCGTAAACAAGGCCTAACACAAGTTCTTTATGAAACTTAATAAGGGCTAGATGATGTTGTGTGAATGTGAGAAATATCAATGAATTGAACAGCCGTGCACTCACCATGGTGGCGAGGTCGACGTGCGCGCGCTTGCCGGCCACGCTGACGTGCAGTTTGTCTCCCTTGAACATCTTCGGCACGGAGTCCTCGCCGAACATGTCTTGCAGCATCTCTATCATACATTCCTGCGAAAACCATTAATTAATAAAAACAACTGTTGAAAGTATAACTGGGATTTTTTTGGACTGGGAGCAAAGGAAAAACATAGAATGCGCCAGCTTAAATAAAAGCTACGTAAAAGTTAGTACAGAGGCAGAGATTTTGTTGGTGTTTTTGCGGACGATAAGCTGACCCCCTGTCACTACAATAGTCTCCATCATTATAATACCTTCAAATTTGTCAAACGTGACATCTGATGGTTTTATAGCCTCTGGTGTTCTGCCTACCTCATAACGGATATAGGCGGGAAGTTATGTATTTATGTACAACAATTAAAAGCATAACTGGTAAAAAGAAGGCAAGGAATGTTTATAAAAACATATATTTCACATTGCCTAGTAAAAACGTGTTCGTATAAATTAATTGCCCAAACTGACACACCAACCATGAATTTTCCCCAACTGACACCCAAAGTGAGCTTTTTTGTACAAATAACACGTTTCATTTTAGTATGAACGTCTGGTTAGCACCTGTACCAAATAAAATTGTTGTGGAATACCATTATGAAAACACTTAAAATGACTGTTTATTAAATTGTTAGTTATTTTTCGTGTACATTAAAAAAACTACTTTAATCGACAATGACCACAGTGGACTGACGACGCCATATTTATGTCATATTTTAACATTCCTATATTTTTGATTTCTGCCTGGGAGCCAATTCTCACCCATTCGACTCTGAAGACGTCCACGACAAAAAGTATCCGTCTACGTCTTTTTTCTATCAAAAAGTTATTTTATGTATTCTGGCAAAAGCGTATGCGCAAATTGTCTATTACTTTCTGATCGCCTTTACTGGCTCTCGAGACGAATGGTCTTGACCATTCGACTCTCAAAAGGCGTCCAAAAAGTGGACGTATTCGTTCGTTGTCGCTTGTCTTTGTGTGTGTCATTTTTGTTGTGGTAAATTGGTGCATGCATAAACGTGAACGTAAAACTGAATAATGGATGAGTTTGTAGCGGCTTTTGTACAAGACATGTTGGAAGATGGTGAAATCGCTGCAGCTGTCCCACGACGCCGTGCTATGTGCCGGGTGGAGCCATTCGACTTGAGCGACGCCGACTTCGAGAAAAACTTCCGTCTCTCAAAAGATCTCGTGAGGAACCTCATCCAAATAGTGGAACCGCTTATTCCTCAGAAGAAAATTGATTTAAAGACAAAAGTGAGTTTTTATAAGTTGTTTGTTTATATAAACATCCCATACGTTAGTTACAATCATCAATTACTAATTATAATTTGCTTGTTTTTCAGGTTTTGTGTACTTTGAACTTTGTGGGCACAGGGTCATATCAAACTCCGGTTGGAAATAATTATATTGTGAATCTTTCTCAACCCTCCATATCAAGGTGCATAGGGGAAGTTATTTATGCCGTAAACCATCAAAGTGTGTTTGGCCGATGGGTGCATTTCCCGGAGACATTCATAGAAATGAATGCAATAATGAGAGAGTATGTTTCATTTCATAAGCTCTAGTCATTGTATGGTTAGGATAGGATATAATAATATGCATATACCTACTGTACCTGTGTCGCATAATACAACATTGCAATATTATTAGTTCTTTTATATTATTGATCATGGTGTAAAGAAAGATTGCATTAAATTATTATGCATGTACAATGAATGTTGACTACAAATAATAATTTCATTTCCAGTTTCTATAAATTGTACCGATTCCCGTTTTGTAGATGAAGGATGAAAACACATTGACGTTGACATTGACAGTTGACGAAACGGACGGAAAAAACCGTAGTATTCACAGAGTAAACTTTAATTCCGGTCGCATTGGGATTTCCGTGCGGATTCAAAGTCTACGGAGGTCTAGAATACAGATTTTAGCCACCCATCGCCTTTTTCTATTAGCAAATTGTCTTACATGTTTTCAAAGCGTATAGGGAAATTGTCTATTGAAATGAGAATTGGGTCCCTGGACGTAAACGATGATTTGTGAAATGTCAGTCAAACCTACAAAAACGATAAAAAGGTCTTGAATGTCGCTTTTGTACATTTTGTTGACCTTTCAGCATCATCTCTCATTAAACGTTTATAAGTTTTTGCTCTAAAACTCGTATGCTTCGAAGTAATATTTTTTTTATTTTTATACATTCTAAAAACAAAAGGCACATCTTTATAGGTTTGGAACACATTCTATTGATAGATTGAGTACGTACATACAATAAGAACTTAGGGCAATTTTTGTATAACTGTGGAGATTTATGGTAATATCGTCGTTTTATTTTTTCATTTGTATACCAAAGTTAGTTGTTTTAAATAAAAAAACCCCAGACAATCACACCCACTACATGGCCCCAAAGTAAGCATAGCTTGTGTTATGGGATACCATGTAGCGAACTAGGGGGGAACCTAGAACAAAAACAAATCTTTTTCTGAAAACCGCATCCAAATCGGTTCAGCCAAACGTGAGAAAATCGCGGACAAACATACATACAGGTCAAACTGATAACCTCCTTTTTTGAATTCGGTTAACAAACTGATAACCTCCTTTTTTGAATTCGGTTAATAAATAGATAAACACCCAGAGAGGGAACATTTTTTTTCTTGTTCCGTGCGGGAATCGAACCCGCAACCACTGGCGTCTGAAGCGGACATGTTTACCCTAGTGCCAAAGTGGTCGTCGAATGTGGCATTTTTGTTTGTGTTCCATTTATTTATGTCCAAAATTCCAAATTGTTATCTGTTGCCTAGGTGATTTTATGCCTCGAAAAAATGTTGCGCTATCTGTAAATATTTTTATTTCGCGGTTTTTTTTCTGACAGCTTTGGAACGCATGGAATTTCGTTTTAAAATTTGAGCCACCTAGTAAAGTATAGCTGAACTTTTTTGATGTTCATTTGAATATTTTAACCTTATGTTTCAACCGGTTTTTGCTACTCGCTACTAGGTGACTAATGCCATCGCCTGTTTGGCTATGAGTGGCCATAACCCACCGCTTACCCGCCCCGCACCCCGCCCGTAGGCTTCACTTGAGTTCCTAGAGAAAACTGGATAGGGCAGCTCCTCTATATATTTCCTCCGTGGGGTGGACCGAGCTTTATGACCCGGCGCCGAGTCTTGCTTGAAGGACGGTTCTTGGTTATTGAACATGGTGTTATTAAGAGGCTTAACAACCTTCTCAAAAATGGTATCTCGATGCACTTGTGCCGATGTTTTGATACCTTTTTCACAAAAGTATGGTCTCAGTTGTTCCTTCATAGCTAACCCCGACCAAACCATCCCTGAAGTTGGATAATGGCCACGATGCACTCTGTCGAGTAATTGGGAAGCATCCTTAGAGTTTTGAGGTTTTTTTTTTGAGGAATTTTTCGGTCAACAAATTGTGTCCATGGCTCAAGTAGCTTCGAAAAAGTTGGGAATCATCGGCCCTGTACAGCTCAACTTGTACACAGCTCAAGTGCGATCATGCATGGAGTACTGCAATCATCTTTGGGATGGTTCAGCCAGGTATCAGCCGGCCCGTAAATTAATTAACGATGTCGACCTTACAACCAAAAAACTAGAGACCCTAGAGCATCGTCGTAAGGTTGCTTGTTTAACCGTGTACTACAGGATACATTTTGGTGAGTGCGCGAGTGCTCTGTTTGAACAAATTGAACCCTCACCCTTTTACCACCGGACTACCGGACGTAGACAGAACTTCCATCCGTACGTGGTAGATATTCCGAAAAGTCGAACTAAGCGTCTTGACAGTTCCTTTTCAATACGGGTCGCCAAGGTTTGGAATGAACTGCCTGCGTCTATTTTCCCTGACCAGTATAGTCCTAGTACTTTTAAGCGTCGAGTGAATAGGTTTTACACCTGATGTTAAGTGAACATGAACCTTAGTCTTCATGTTAACTTAACATCAGGTGTCATGGAAGACAAACGTCCCATCCATACTTAATAAAAATAAAATACCTTGAAGTGCATGCGGTCCAGCTTGTGCGCGACGGGCGGCGCGGGCGCGGCGGCGGCGGGCGCGGCCAGCAGCGCCGCCAGCAGCGCGTCCGCGAACATATCCGCCGCCGGGCTCGCCACCCACTGCCCGCGATATCAACAGTTATATTACTTCGAAAAAAAGTCAAATTCCCAGACAACCACCTTAACCACACTTGTTTTCCACTTTTTTTTGTTCAGTGCGGGAATCGAACCCGTAATGCGTAGTAGCGTCATAGATCACTGTGCTATTGAGGCCGTGAAAGGTGTCATACTTCGTGGCCACGCCACGCAAGCAATTCGTACGAGATTCATCAGATCAAATGTCGGTTTTGTCGTAAAAGGAAAAAAAAATCGGCCAAAGGATTAAGAGAAATCGAACAAAATTTGTGGCGTGGCCAGGCAGTGTACTCTGCGTCCACGTGACCTCACAAATACCATTGAAAATCATAGATTAATACTAATATTTATCCTTAAAGAAATGTATCTCTATTGTCGGTTCTAATAATATAAAACAGTCGTGCCAAAATTACAACTTTATACTAACATACGAGGGCGGGTCAATAAGTCCGTGACTTTTGGAATAAAACACAGATTTTTTGAGAAATAAATCATTTTATTTTTCAATAAAGCTCTTGAGCTCTATACACTTTGTCCAATTTTTTTATCCCTTCCAAAAAATATGATTTGTCGAGATCCTCAAAATAGACCTTTATTTGTGACATGACTTCATCATTGGAGTCAAATATTTTTCCACCAAGCCATTTCTTCAGGTTTGGAAACAAGATGTAGTCACTCGGAGCCAAATCTGGAGAATAGGGTGGATGAGGGAGCAATTCATAGCCCAATTCATGGATTTTTGCCATGGCAACTGCACATGTGTGCACCCTTGCATTGTCTTGATGGAAAAGAACTTTTTTCTTGGCCAAATGAGGTCGGTTTTTCTTCAAATCGTCATTGAATCGGTCCAATATGTTGGCATAATATTCCCCATTAATTGTTCTTCCCTTTTGAAGGTAGTTAATGTGGATTTATAACGCGTGCATCCCAAAAAACAGTCGCCATAACTTTATTGGCTGAAAATCCCACGTTGGCCTTCTTTGGCACCGATTCACCCTTAAAAACCCACTGTTTTGACTGTTGTTTGGTGATGTTGTTACACTATTGCGTTTGTGCTCGACTGTGAGCAAACGCGGCACCCATCTTGCGGAAAGCTTTCTCATGCCCAAGTGATCCTTCAAAATTGAAACCACTGAGCCATGCGAGATCCCTGCGGCTTCCATAATCTCTCGCACCTTCAATCTTCGGTCGGCCAACACCATATTTTTTCGATTGTTTCGGGTGTAGAGACCTCATCTGGGCGTCAAGGACGTTCGGCATCTTCACTGCTTGTACGGCCACAACGAAATTCTGTAAACCACTTTTTTGCCATTGAAATCGATGGTGCAAAGTCCCCATTGTATTTATCAAGCTTAGCCTTGGTCTCGGTTTAGGGGTTTTTTTTTTCGCAAAAAATAACGCTTAACGCCCGAACCCAATATTCGATCCTAATCCATTTTTGCCTATCAGAGATTGAGATTTCAATCCGAAATTGTGTTTTAGTGTGCCAATAATGTATCCACAGATTGCATTTGCTATCTGTGGATGCAAGCCATCCATGGGAGGTTCAATCTCAGATTACGGATTGTCCTCCGTATGAAAATGACAGTTTGCCAGTCTCTATAACCTATCCCACAATTTTGACGTTTCTTTCGATTGACTTTTTGATCCAAATCTGCAATCTTTCGTATTTCTCGGTTTTACTGTTGAAAAATAAACATGTCCGTATTATCAAGCAGTGATAGTAGTGATTTGGAGGATTTATTAATGTTGAGTTCGAGCGATGAAGATGTGCCGAGACGCTGTTCACGTAGGATGAGAAGAGTGAACTACATGCAAAGTCTCGATGAAGCAGATTTCACTTTTAGGTTTAGGTTATCAAAACCTGCAGTAGAATTGTTATTAAATGAAATAATGCCTTTTATACGTGTGTCCTCGTCGAGGTAAGTAATGAGAAACGACAAACCTACATAACTACATAAATTCCTATGTTAAATCCAAAGTAACTGTCTTTTTTTATTTTTGTATTGTAGCCTTGTTTCTTGGTGGGTGAGGGAACGGTAGCTAGTAGTCACTTGCCACCAGGCCGGATTAACCCCAGAGCAGATGGAAAGCTCCTAGATGGTAGCGAGGCTAGCTCTTCCTCGGGACGTGGGATGGCCAACTCAGAGGTGTGAGAGGTAACAAAATTTATATCTATAAGGGCGCCAGCTCCTCTCAACACACAAACGAGAACACAGACACACTATGAAATCAAACACAAAAGTATGGAGCACAGTTATATTAAGAAATCACTTTACATTGATTTACAAGATTCGGTAAGCTAAGTTTAACCTAATTAAATTTTACTTTAAAATATAGTACCTGGGAACTTGGATCTTGATGTTTGTTTGTAGAATAGGCTTTGGCCTATTATAAAGGTTTCATGGACGAGATTAATTCATCATGTCTGTCGTCCCAATACTCGTCATTCCGGGGCGTAGCAATAGAATGGTGTGAAAAAGGAGTATCCATCAAAAAAAACAAAGAAAGAAAGAAACCGAGAAAGAAAAAAAAAACCCTGTAACAAAACACATGTAATTAGCATATGACGCTACAGCACCACAATACGAAAAATACGGGTTGTGGAAGATGCCCAAGGTGATACATACCAACAACGTTGGGTTTCTCAAAGAAGTAATTCACTTTATATAAGATAACGAGGGATTACATCTCGTGGTGGACCTGAAAAGAAACAGACAAAGGGATATATCTTGTCAAGATGGCTGATTTAACTCAGCACAAAATCGATATGCCACAAAAGAAAACTCACCAATTAACCTCCAAACATCTTCTACATATAAAACTAATGCTTCATGGCATTTTATCTACTCGCCGGCAAATGTCCTTGCGTATTAACGACTTGAACAAAAAAGATGGACGACAGAGCGCACAGAGTATTTATAGGCTTCGACATCCTAGTTCACTCACTCTGACCAAGGGACTACAAAAACCGTATTAAGCGCGCTCTACACTCTTGCGCAAACTATCAATCGAACGGGAGCGAGTGGTACTAAAAAAAAAGCGTTACAGTACCCCTCTTCCTCCTGAAGAAAAATTTTTAATTGAAAAACGGAGTTTGAAAATTGGAAATTTTTCGCTGCAAGTCCCCTTGCCTCATCTCTAAAACTCAAACAAACCACCAACGCCTCAAGCTCCAGGAAGTAAAAAAAAAAACTCAACATGAGGTACTGGAACAAAACAATTCTTCCAGATTCCATAACTATTTATTTCAACTAAACGCTCCAAAAAAAAATACCTGGCTGATTAGTCATCAACCTAACCAAACATAACCCAACACCAAAGATAGGATTTACCTTCTATCTCGAACACCTGCTGCACTTTATATTAAAACAACCCAACACCAAAATTTACCTCGATGACAAAAGATAGGATGGTTCATCATCCTCTACTCATATAAACTTGAAAAAAAAAACTTTCAAAGGAAACTCCTAAATGATTACCTGTGCGTTCAAAAGTGTATAAACATAATAAAACTAACTGTTTCAAAAGCACTAAAGGCAAAGAGATCAAACAACTTTATTAGGTCATTGACTCATAAAAACACTAAAGGCATATAAGAGATAGAATAACTTTATTAGGTTATCTACTCATAACAGTAAAAGTAAGAGACAGGATTTACCAACAAAAAGGAACCTGCTCCTTAAGAAGCTAAGAGACAGGATTTACCAACAAAAACGGAACCTGCTCCTTATAAGCTATAAGATAAACATAATAACTAGGATTCAAACGCACAAAAGCAAATAGTGTAACTTTATAAGTTTATATATTCATGGCAGCAAAAAAACTAACTCCAAAAATTATAAGAATAGTTAAACAAAACTATTTAAAAAAGACAAAAATGCTAAAGGATAGTAACTTTATTAGGTTACTCATTATAAAAGTAAACAAAAATTAAAGAACAAAAAACTAAACTATGACCACATTTGGTTTAAGTTCGAACTGGCTCTTCATAAAATAAATACCGGGACATATTACCCAAGGTAGACTTTATATGAAGGGTGGTTGCTGGCCAGGTGGATCCAGAAGGGATCCTACCACCAAGCAGGGATTACTCGGATTAGTCGGACTTTTACGACACGCTTGATCCAGGGGCGGTAGGGCTATTCTGCAAAGTATGCCGGACCTACACGGCGGAAACCTCGGATTAGTCAGACTTTTACGACACGCTTGATCCAGAAGCGGTAGGGCTATTCTTAAGCCGACCCGTACACAGCTATTAAGCTATATACCTATCCTTAATACTTAAACAAACGAATGTAATTGGCCGAAAAGAGAGTGCATGCGCATGCGATTTTTAATTTTGACTTAGTACTACTAAATTTGTGCTAATGCTAACTAACCCTAAACTTATACCCTAACCTGTATACAGTTTATATAACTATCTGTACTAACTAACTTAAAACTGAGCACAATCTTAAATCCTAATGTTGCCGGCATAAACTAAAACTAAACTAGAGACAAGACTTAGTTTGACACCTTTCAAATTCCATGGTACAAACAATAAGTTCTTGTAAATATTTACATATTTGGATGAGACCAACAAAAAAACTCTGTAAAACAGGGTTATTTCATAAATATCCGGTGGATGAGAACACCGGATAAGGTACTGAGGTTGAACGAAGTCAAACAGCTCAAGTATATTCAAGAGTCACTAAGGGACTAGCGTTAAAAAGGAGCCAACGAAATGGGCTTAAGCACTCTGTGGACAAGACACAGGGCTAGGATACGGAGGGTGAAGGATTTCATGCCTCTCAAGTATCCATAAAGAGTCACATAAGGACTAACACATTGAGGAGGACCATAGCCATACAACTCAAGCGTTTATTAAAATTACCTGGAGGTTTTCCCTCCAAGGCACCTTGCTAGGGAGCACAGCTCACCAGTAGAAAGGGATTTTAGAAAGTTAGATCCGGAGGATTAACGAGTTTCAACTCCGGTATCTATAACCAGCCAACAAGAAGGGGCTACAAAAAAAACACTGTGTATGAAGACACAGTACCTATGCAACTACTCCATGCCCTAAGAAAACAAGCTTCTCAAGACATGACTACGGTTTAGATGTTAATACGCAGCAGAGATCGATGCACAAACACATATTTAAAAGTGCCTACTAACTTAAAAGAAAATCACATGGTGACCTGCTAACACCTTCAAAGAAACTTTAACTAAAAGTTATAATATGATGTGCGAAATTAAAACCATTATTTAAAACATTACTTTCAAAAACAAAAAAAATATTTTACGCACAGTTCATTTGCAAACAAATTAAAATTAAAAATATTTTGTAATTACTCAAGGAACTTTTCAACAGGATTTTAAAGTATATTTATTGTTGTTTGCAAATACCAAAAAAAAAAAAAAAACTAAAGTTAGGCAATTAAAAGTTGTTCAACGTTAGTCTGCCAACAACTAACGCCATCTAAAGTAGAATAGCGGATCTTCAGCTATCTAGCAAAATTTTAAACACCAAACGCCATCTATCGAAAAACTTTCGAACTAATTCAACAAAACAATTATTAACGATTTAACTAGTATTAGTTTAACAAAATAAAAACAGATGGCGTTATGAACAATGCCACTTTACCCTGACTCAAAGAAAGTGTGAAATATAATTTAAAGTTAAACTATTTGAGAATAATGAGTATCCAGACAATATAATGAAACGTCAACGATGTACTGATAAAGATGATATAGAAAAACAGCTCACTAGAAAGTTGTCACGAGTTATACTTCACTACACAAACAGTTGGCATGATAGTTAGTCAATCCTCACTGAATATTTTACCAGGAAATTAACAGGACCTTTGCAACGAGAATGCATAACACTATCCCGAACAACTGAAGTTAAAAGAAAAAAAAAAACAAAACAAATTGCTAACCTTCGGAGACAGACCTTCAAGTTTGCTAACCGGATCCACCAACACAGTACCAAGTGAAAGCCTGATACTACACCGACGTGCCAGACTAAAGTTCACGTCGCAACCAGTTCATCTTTCAATAGAAAGTTCACATTGACGATAGACATTCTGAAATTGATACGTAACAGATGGTCAAACAAACAAAATCCCAAAAAAGAAAAGACAAGTATGCCTCCGTCTAGTTGTATAGTAAGGATGAGACTTAACTCTCCTTGTAAGTATTCAAAAATTATTTAAAATTAAATTCAAACTAAGATCCAAGTTCATTAAGCATGTGTATGTTCATGCCGAACAAATATAAAAACAAAATTTTAAACAAAATTCTTATACCAATATTGAGGATCTTACAAGATATTATAAGTACATGGCTCTCAGCTTTACTATGCTGATTACTTAGAAATTAACCATATATTAACATTACATTAAGTTGCTTACAGCTTTATGAGGCTGTAATACTAAGTTATTACAAACAGAAATGTTTCACATATGATTTAATGTACTAAACTAGTAATGATATAATATTATAACTCTAAATAAAAGGTTATATTATAGTTAAATACCATAGAACTAAAGTATTATGAACTAAGGACATAAGGAGTATGTCTTCAAAGCATTAAAGAATTGAGGTTATTATTTCAAAACTCAAAAATTAAGTTATCAACAATCCATAGTTTTATTAGACTATGTTTTTACTAAAGAAATAACGACACAAAAACACATATAGAAAGAATGTTTGTTAAAGGGTAATTGGTCCACTAACATTAAAGAATTTCACCATTCTATGTTTTCAAGAAACTATAAAAGTAACTGTCTTTTATATTATATTAAATAAATGCCACAAGATTTTTTAAAGTATTTAAACTTGACACTTAGAATTATAAATAGCTCCCTAATAATGACAGTGTTAAGCACTAAACATATAGATTACCAAGTAAATATAAGTATTTAAACTTACCAAATCAAACAATTAAATATTCACTTTGCTAATGAAAATTTATAACAACAAGTAAGTTATTGTCAAAACAAATTAAGTTTGCATTGTACTACTATGACAACAAACAATGAATTTAAATTTGAAATGTTATATTATCAAAACCAAAGGAACTTATTATATAACTTGAGGTCTCCAAGAAAAGTAGACTTATTATTATCATACAATGATCAATTTAATGATTAATAGCTCCTTATCAACAATATTAACGGCTATGTTGGATGCATTTAGCAAAAAGTAACCAAATTAATTATTATCAAAGAATTATTATTAACAAGTTATTTAAGTAAACAAGTTTTGAATATATCAACAACAAAAAATTCAATATTATGACCAAATAATGAATTCTACTTAATTTTAACAGAAAGGAGCCTAATATTGATTTCACAGGATGTCTGTTCTCTCTGAGCCCAAACGTTGGGAGCCACTTATAACCTAGTTTCTTGGTGGGTGAGGGAACGGTAGCTAGTAGTCACTTGCCACCAGGCCGGATTAACCCCAGAGCAGATGGAAAGCTCCTAGATGGTAGCGAGGCTAGCTCTTCCTCGGGACGTGGGATGGCCAACTCAGAGGTGTGAGAGGTAACAAAATTTATATCTATAAGGGCGCCAGCTCCTCTCAACACACAAACGAGAACACAGACACACTATGAAATCAAACACAAAAGTATGGAGCACAGTTATATTAAGAAATCACTTTACATTGATTTACAAGATTCGGTAAGCTAAGTTTAACCTAATTAAATTTTACTTTAAAATATAGTACCTGGGAACTTGGATCTTGATGTTTGTTTGTAGAAGGCTTTGGCCTATTATAAAGGTTTCATGGACGAGATTAATTCATCATGTCTGTCGTCCCAATACTCGTCATTCCGGGGCGTAGCAATAGAATGGTGTGAAAAAGGAGTATCCATCAAAAAAAACAAAGAAAGAAAATTCTTCTTTTCGTCTTTAATTTAAGAAATACAATCCGGTAATAGCTGATGACATGTCCCTCACTATTCTACTTGCGGTAGATTTGGACACTCCAACAAAGTCTGCTACTGATACAAGCATTGTGCCTAATGCATAAAAGCGTAACGATAACAGCAATTTCACTAAGTAACCTACTTCAATTTCACTAAGTTCGTTCAATAGACAGACAGCAATACATGGGGGCTCTTTAATAATATTAAATAAATCTTTAAAATTTAGAGAACGTACTGACATAGTGAGCCTATCTATTGAACAAACTATTGAAATATCCTGTGTAGAATTGACAAACTGCATAATTGTTTGTATATATAGGCCCCCTAAATCACACTATGATAGTTTTGAACTTGTTTTAGAACAAGTATTGGATAAATTATGTAATAAAACTAAGAAAATATTTGTTTGCGGGGACTTTAATGTTAATTTATTAGAAAATTCATCATTGAGTAAAAAACTAATAAATTTGTTTAAATGTAATAATCTTAGTAACCTGTTCCTAGAACCAACTAGAATAACAAGGACCAGTGCAACTTGCCTAGATAATGTGTTTTCTAATGTTACTCCGGTAAGTTCATCAGTTATAAATAAACTAAGTTCTGATCACAGCGGTCAGTTGGTTACTTTTAAATACTCAAAGAAAAAACAGGTTAATAAGAATATAATGGTTGTTCCGGTCAATAAAAAGCGTTTGGAGAGATTTAGATGTAGTATTATTAAAAATATGCCCCATATAGCCCACTCCAACAATGTAAATTTACTATACAGTAATTTAAGTAGTATAATAAATAAACAACATGAGAGTGTATTTATTCCGAAAAAAGTCTCTCCAAACAATTGTAAATCCTTCAGTGATTGGGCTACCACAGGTATACATATAAGTAGAAAGCACCTATATGATCTCTATCATGAGAAATCATATAACAAAAGTGAAAGTTTTTGCAACTACGTTAGAATTTACTCAAAATTATTTAAAAGAGTATGTGCCGCAGCCAAATCTATATATCTAAGTAATAAGATAAAAAATAGTTCTAATAAGACTAAAACAACATGGAACATAATAAATAAGGAAACTGGAAAAGTTAAGGATCGCAATACTGAGTTTAAACTTGTAATTGACAATAAAACCATTAATGTAGATGAAAATGTTGCGACAGCATTCGAAAATTGTTTTGCTGACATTCCAGTTTCAACTACTAAATTGTTAAATTCTTCACCTGTGGTGGCTGAATCATTGCTGAAAAATCATGTAAGTGAGTGCAAGGAGTCTTTCAAGTTCCAACCCATAGACACCGGGGACATTTTTAAAACATTTAAGACAATTGATGTTAAAAAGACAACTGATTTGTGGGGCATATCTGTTGAAATCTTAAGTTCTGTCATAGATGTAATAGCTCCTTGCCTTGTTGAAATATTTAACAACTGTATTATAAGTGGGGAGTTTCCTGATTTAATGAAGCATAGTAAGGTTATTCCTTTATTTAAATCGGGTAGCTCTACGGACCCTACTAATTTTAGACCAATTTCGATTTTACCAACATGTAGCAAAATTTATGAAAAAATTATTCTCAACCAGCTATTAGCTCACTTCACAAAAAACAATTTACTTCATAACAAACAATTTGGATTCACAAGGGGTCGTTCGACAACTGATGCTGGTGTTGAACTGTTTGAAGTAATAGCTGGTGCCTGGGAGGGGTCACAGGATGCTCTAGGTGTATTTTGTGACCTATCCAAGGCATTTGACTGTGTTCAGCATGACACTCTCATCAGGAAACTCCACCACTACGGCATCAAAGGCACTGACCTCAAACTTTTGAATTCTTACCTGAGTGATAGAATCCAGAAGGTTGAGGTTAACCGGAAAAGGTCAGCTGGGTCGGTTGTGAGAATGGGAGTGCCTCAAGGTTCAATTCTGGGCCCATTTTTATTTTTAGTCTATATAAATGATCTACCCTATATGGTAGGCAATAATCACGATATTGTATTGTTTGCTGATGACACATCATTAATTTTTAAAATGATAAGGCAGAAAACCAACTACGACGACGTAAACAATGCTCTCTCTAATGTAGTACAGTGGTTTAATGTAAATAATCTAGCTTTCAATGATAAAAAAACTAAATGTATAAAATTCTCCGCACCAAATGTAAAACAAGTTGAGTCTGATCTGCGGCTTAATGGGAACAGGTTGAATCTAGTAGATAACACTGTTTTTCTTGGAATTACCTTAGATTCTAAATTGCAATGGGGCGCCCATATCTCACAGCTAGCGAGTAGACTTAGTTCTGCAGCGTTCGCGGTAAAGAAAATTCGCTCATTGACTGATGTTAATACGGCGAAGCTGGTTTATTTTAGTTATTTTCATAGTATAATGTCCTACGGCATCCTACTTTGGGGCAATGCCGCAGACATTGACACGATATTTACACTGCAGAAAAGGGCTATTCGTGGAATGTATAAACTTGGAAGTAGAGAATCTCTAAGAGAAAAGTTTAAAGAGATTGGTATCTTGACCTTTGCATCACAATATATTTATGAAAACATTATGTATATTTATAAGAATAGTAGTAAATTTAAAACCATGAAAGATAAGCATGATAAAAATTATTCTGTGATGACAAGGAACGACCATAAATTAGCGTTTCCCAAATTAAGGCTGGCTAAAAGCACCAAATCATTTATGGGAATGTCAATACGTATTTATAATAAAATACCACAGTCAATTCAATCTCTAACGTTTAATAAATTTAAAAGAACTATCAAAGAAACATTATGCAAAAAAGGCTACTATAAACTCAAAGATTATTTAGATGACAAAAGAGCGTGGGATTGATGTCTCCACAGGTTATTTCCAAATATTAAACATTAATCACTATGTAAGCAGCTTGGCTGCGACATGATATTGGCAAGCACGAATAGCTGTCTTCTGTTTGTTTGTTCATGTCATAGCAGAGCTGTATTTCTGCCAAATTGTACCTATAATAAGCACTTTTTACAAAAGAGTGCCGAGAGTTTTTTTTCCGCCGGCTTTTTTCCTCTCGGTCTACCTAGGGTTCTACTTTCATTTCGTTTTTTAAAGCCGAAGAAGAAGTAGTAGTAGACATCACCAAGACATTGGTGGATAATGGGCGATCATTATCTTTATAAGCTGAGAGACGCACACTTCTCGACGGAGGCCTTCCCCTGGATTCTTCATGTCGTCCGGACGCGCGCCGCCCTCATCCAGCATTTGACGTTCGTAAAGTGTATAAAATTACCTACTACGAATAAAAAGTTTTCATTTCATTTCATTTCATTACTATTTAAAAGAAAAAGGTTAAAGAAATAAAGGATAAAGATAAAGTTTATATATTTACAAAAAAAAGGTTACAAGTAGATATAAAAACACTATTTACACTTACAGTCCACTAGGATTTGTTTAAATATAACACTGAGATTTTTCCAATATTTATATGTACAGAAGTTTCCAGGATCTTAAGCTCCAAGGGTTTATAAAGTTATATAGCGGCTCCAAGAGATTATGTAGTTATGATACTTTTATAGTTTTACTTTTATATTTTTCTTCAATACTCTCCCAAGTATTCTGATCGGTGTTTTATTTTCAAAAGCCCCGAATTCAGCTCGCCGCTCCTTTTATAGCCTCGTTTTTCATTCGACAGCCGTAAATTAAATTATATTTCGAGAGGCATCCATTTTTCATCGGCCAGCGGCTGTCATTTCTATTGTCAAGGAGGTTTTAGTCTCTGGAGCAGCGGTGGTGGTATGGTAAAAGTGGAGCTGATACTTCTCTTGATTCTGACTGTGCAAGTCTCAGAATAATTTGTAATATAGAAATACCATTTTAAAATTAATTGAGAAAGAAATGAATATAAAACATACTAATAGTTTATAAATTATCTGTGCCGAAAAGTGACATAAGCTACATGACAATTTTTAGAGTTGACAAGTAAATAGTTTTTCAGATACAAAAATATAAACAACAATAACAATACAAACTATGAGCTCAAATTACACATGCAACGTGATTATTAATGTAAGACAACTATTAACAAAACCAATGGAATATACAAAACAGTAAGTACAAAAGTAGTGAAACAAAATTTTTTTGTCTTCACGGCAGCTACAGATATTAAATAGAACTTTTGTTCTGATAAACCTTGTACTAAAATATCATTCTGTTACCCGTTTCAAAGCATACAAACGTACTCAATGAAACTCTACGAAACTGTTTTTTTTTTCAAAATTCAGGTTAAAGAATTTTATTTCTCATAAAGAATTTACAATTCACTTATAATGAGAATAACAATATTTTCGGGACGTATACATAAAGGTGGGTAGAACGAAAAAACTAATAAATAAATCCGTGCGAACAACCATTGGAACCGTGCTAGCAGCGCTTGCGAAAAAAAACAAAAGAGTTATTTTTAGATATAACGCGTTGCCATACGGAATTAGAACAACTAGATGTGACAACTTAGTATTACTTTGTGATTTTGGCACTATTTTTTTTATATTCATAGGATAAATATAAGTATTAATCTATAATTTATAATGGTATTTGTGAGGTGGCGTGGCTGCAAAGGACACTGCCTGGCCACGCCACAAATTTTCTTCGATTTCTCTTAATCCTTTGACCGACATTTTTTTTCCTTTTACGACAATTACCGACATTTAATAGACATTTGTTCTGATAAATCTCGTACGAATTGCTTGCGTGGGGTGGCCACGAAGTATCAAAGAGTTATGTTCTTAGCTGACCTGTCAGATTTTTGACAACTCATGAAATGTATTAAAACAACATATTTAATAATAAATAATCATCATTTTCATTTCGTCCACTTGAAATGAAAATCCCGATATCGTTTCTAAGAAATCAAATCAAATCTGCATCAATACTTTAGATATAAACAGGCAGCATTTCAATGACAATATCATCTATATACATTCACGTACCTAACAAAAAGTAGTTTGACAGGTCAGAGACTGTATGGACCGGGAACATTTCTCTTTATATACACAGTAAAATAGAGAAGGGATGGCAGACCGCGTTCCACGGCCCGACAGGTTGCTGTCGGGAACATGCGGTATAAATATTAAAATAGGTATGAAGGGTAATATTTTCTTTTTGAAAATCATCGTTACGTGTGAACATGGCGTCGGTAGATGTTACATTATTAATATCAGGTTGTCCATATTGCTGTCGCCTGTATCGGTCGTTTGAGCACACACAAATTCACATACACAACATTCATCTTTATCCACTCAAACGTCCAGCTGACGCCGCGATAATAGTGTTGAATGTCCCGACCCCGCGCGCGGCGATTTTTTGTTTCGGCCGCGACTAGTTCTACTGAAACGCTTACTACGGAAAGAGTACTTTGCCTATATTAGAATCAAAGCAGAAAGCTAATGAAATGCAGAATCTTATTAAATTAATTTCAACTTTTTAAATTAATATGTAATGGGTTTAAAAGTTGATGAATTTAAGAACTATCTAAAAACTGACATACATAGCCGAAGTTTTCGCGAGTCGAATTAATCACATAAAAAAACATTTCTACAGACTTAAGATTAAAATCACTTATAAAAATACGAAAGGATAACATCTTAGGTATGCTTTTGATATACAATACTTGCACAGAAATATAATAAAACAGTATTATTTAGATCTTAAATATTCAACCCGCCGCAGCAACGGCCATTACCGAGTAAATTACGCGACATCTGAAATTCGGACGCTTGGCATTTAATTTTTTTCTATGGCAAGGCCTAAGGTTTTTAATTACCGTAGACGCATTTTTTCATACAGAGTCATCTACGAAAATAACAAGGAACCTTTTCGAAACGTATCATCGCTAAAAGTTCGTTTCAAAGTCGGCAATGACGCTAGGCTTTGAGTGGTTATAAGTTAAGTGACATTCTGGTGGGGACTTGCCTCGATGAGCAGTGTGCCGGCGGCGGCGTCAAGCGAGAGGTCGACGGCGCCGAGCACCTGCGCGCGGTCGCCGCGCCACGCCGCGCCCGCGCCCAGCGCCGCCAGCGCCGCGCGCAGCCCGCCCGCGCCGCCGCCCCACGCCAGCGCCTGCCGCTGCCGCACCGTGGCCTGCTCCAGCTCCGTGTACTCTGACGACACAATACAAATCAAATCCCCACACAATCTTTGTATTACGTATATTATATAAGTATGTGTATTTAATTATATTGTTGTGTATTATTCGTATGTAACTGCTTTATATCTATGTATATACCTAATTTTTAATTTAATGTAGTACATGTATGCCAAGACTATATCTATGTATATCCTAAGCCTAGATGAAGAATAAAGGAAAATCACTCTAACAATGCAGTAGGTATGTATGTACTTAACTACATGAAACACAGGTGGCTACTTTTAAAACTAAAAACCCAAAAAAATATTTAGCGTATTTCTTGAATTTAAGCGTTTGTTACTATAAAACCAAAACTTAATTTTATTTCGTACTAGCGAGCGAAGTCTGATCCTAAAATACCAATTACTAAAAACCGTTTTTCAAACCGTTTTTGAAATCGTATTCTAAATCTGAAATCGGATATTTATCGGTTAAGATAAAAATCCTGGCATTGACAACCTAAGACAGGGTATCAATGGCAGGTAGCAGCTTGCTTCCCAAAGCAATTCCAAACACATTCTTTTTAAGTATAATGGACTTGAACAATAGCACATCAACACACATTTTGACAAATTACAGAAAATATTCTAATCAAGTTACGGACTTGCAGTTTTTAATAAGTGACTTACTGTTCAAATCCTCGGGCGCCAGTATGTGGTAGTTGAAGTTCCGCTTGACGAGGATGCCCTGCAGCTGCTTGCCCGGCGCCGGCGGCTCCAGCGCGAGCGAACCCATCACCTGGTGGAAATGCCCACAATATTACATACTAGCTGTTTCGCACGGTTTCAACGCGCTATTACAAAACATCTTGCCATACTATGTCGAAGTGTTATCAAAGAAATGCCGCGTCGCAGTAGCTGTGTTCATCAATAGCGACTATTTGGTGCGACATCTTTATTTTTTTTCTCTACTGAGCGATGAAAGTCATCGTGGCACAGTCGCTCGTGTGTAAATCGATCGATAACGCAGGCTAAGGTCGACGCGGTTGGTAAAAGATTGGGTGACAGCCGGTTATTCATTTCTTACGGCGACTTCGGAGGGCACGTTAAGCAGTCGCCTTAGGGTTTATCAGAAGCCATTTTGGCGCCAGGAAAATTGTAAGATCCACCAACCAGCACTGGGCCAGCTTTGTAGATTATGGTCTAAACCGTCTCGTCACCCAGGGTATTTATCATTTGTAACGAACATTATATCTAGTTTATACAGTCCGCTTGATTCATTACAAGTATCTACTATCACAACTATGGACGCCAATAAGCACAGAAAATAAAAATGTTATTTGGCCACTGACTAAAAACAATCCCAGGTATTATCTGTAATGTGGTATCTTGCACGGCGAGCTTGCCGCGTGCTCGGCAGCCACACGGGTCTACTGTAATGTGGTACCTTGGCGGTCTTGTCGCCGCGGAAGGTGAGCGACAGCAGCTGCGTGTTGCGCGGCGTGTGCACGGCGAGCTTGCCGCGTGCTCGGCAGCCACACGGGTCTACTGTAATGTGGTACCTTGGCGGTCTTGTCGCCGCGGAAGGTGAGCGACAGCAGCTGCGTGTTGCGCGGCGTGTGCACGGCGAGCTTGCCGCGTGCTCGGCAGCCACACGGGTCTACTGTAATGTGGTACCTTGGCGGTCTTGTCGCCGCGGAAGGTGAGCGACAGCAGCTGCGTGTTGCGCGGCGTGTGCACGGCGAGCTTGCCGCGTGCTCGGCAGCCACACGGGTCTACTGTAATGTGGTACCTTGGCGGTCTTGTCGCCGCGGAAGGTGAGCGACAGCAGCTGCGTGTTGCGCGGCGTGTGCACGGCGAGCTTGCCGCGTGCTCGGCAGCCACACGGGTCTACTGTAATGTGGTACCTTGGCGGTCTTGTCGCCGCGGAAGGTGAGCGACAGCAGCTGCGTGTTGCGCGGCGTGTGCACGGCGAGCTTGCCGCGTGCTCGGCAGCCACACGGGTCTACTGTAATGTGGTACCTTGGCGGTCTTGTCGCCGCGGAAGGTGAGCGACAGCAGCTGCGTGTTGCGCGGCGTGTGCACGGCGAGCTTGCCGCGTGCTCGGCAGCCACACGGGTCTACTGTAATGTGGTACCTTGGCGGTCTTGTCGCCGCGGAAGGTGAGCGACAGCAGCTGCGTGTTGCGCGGCGTGTGCACGGCGAGCTTGCCGCGTGCTCGGCAGCCACACGGGTCTACTGTAATGTGGTACCTTGGCGGTCTTGTCGCCGCGGAAGGTGAGCGACAGCAGCTGCGTGTTGCGCGGCGTGTGCACGGCGAGCTTGCCGCGGTGCTCGCGCTGCAGCGCCGCGCGCAGACGAGACATCTCGTTCTGTTCGCCGTGCACTAGCACCTGACAACGAACAAACGATCAATTCTATTTATTTCGTTATTTTAGGAAAATTTTGTCTAAAATCTTGAAGTCCCATAACTTGCACGACAAACTGAAATGAAAGTAAGATTGAGGTGTGCTCTACCAGATAAAAAAATGACCTCAGTAAAAGTGTCACGGTTTTCGAGATTTTCGCGACTTTAAATTTTTTTTCGAAAAATGCCTCTTCTGGTATGTTTTTTGTTACTGTGTGTGTACAAACAAACAGATATCTCTTTATTTATTTTTTGTAGATATTTTAGAATAGATCTATCATATTCAAATATCATTTTGTTAAATTTCATTAGGTATCTTTGAGAAAAAAAGATTATTCTCATTATGTTTTGCTACAAAAATTATTTATCTCAGCTTAGGCATTCGGTGGTGAAAAAAAATGTACTGGACTGTCTCTGCACATTTAACAAATAAATTACGCATCTAATAAAGATTTCAGAAAGGTATAACACTGGCCATATTTTTGTAGAAAAATAAGAAATTGCCAGTTTTGTGCCAAAGTGGCTGATTCATATTAAATTTGAATAAATTAAAGACAAAATAAAATACTTTAGTGTATGTATGTACTAAGTAGGTCGTTAAGTTATAGCAAATAAGTTAGACTAAGCAATTATTTATTATAATATCGATTGCGCATCATGTAAAGTTAGCATTGACATAAACATGTATTTAAATAATGGAATAAAAATATATTAATATAAGCACTTATGTGGAAACCTTAGTGAGCAATTAAGCAAAAGTGAGTGAGTTATTTGGTGCGTAAATTATAAAAAATATAACTAATATCTTTCAATATGAGTGCGCGGGTGATTTGCCGAATGAGCGTTACAAATAAAGACAATGAACTATCGGGAGTGTGTTAAGTAATTATTAGGTCATAATGATATTTCTCTAAGTAATTATTTTAATAGTTATGAATTGAGTTTTTTTTTTCCTTTATTTTCTATTTTCAATGGCAAGTGAATTACTAGTTATTTATAGTAAACTGGTAGTTATAAAATAATATATTTGTAAATTAGGGGAAAAACGACGTATTGGACCAGCTTACGAAGTTCGTGTTAAGGAAGCGAAAGAATTATACTCCAATTTTGAATGTCTCGTAAAATTGAGCTCATCGAGTAGTTCTAAAGATTTTTACGAGCTTAGTGAAAATATTAAAAAGGTTTTTTCCTCTATAATTAATTATTCCACACCGAACATGGCAAACAAGGAACAATTTAGTTTGAAAACGGCAGTAAGCCTTTTGCCTAAAATGAACGGTAGTGAATCTATAACTTAACGACCTACTTAGTACATACATATACTACAGTCAACATAATGCTTTGTATGAAGGGTGTAGCCAAACGTATCTACAACTTCTAAGGGGAGATCTGCAAAACGCTGATATTCCACAATAACTTAAGAAAATCGCATTTTGCTATACATTTATGAGACCAGTACATAAAAAAAAAACAGCTAGGTTCGAGTCGGACTCACACACGAAGGGTTCTGTCCTGTAAATTTTCAACTATCTAAATACCATTGTTCAAGAGATACAGGAGCAAAGTCTTAAAATAGTGTTTCACTCACGACATGCGGCGGCTTGAGCAGATTAATAAACTCCGACGTCTGCTGGTAGTCCGTGTGAGCGGAGAACGAGATGTAGTCCACAGACATGCGCAGCGGCAGCTTCTGTCCCGACATCGACGAGATCTCGTCCGGCTCCGATAGGATCGTCTTTGCTAGAGTACCTTCTACGCAGTAACCTGGAAATTACCAACACAATAAATCAGAAAACATTAAAGACAACTACACGTACACAGCAGTGCAAAGGGCGATTACTCAGCGACATTTATTATTCAACGAAGAAAACGTTGCTTTTCAACAGTTCAACAATCATTGTTTTATACTATCGCGGTTGTTTTCACTATGATTTAAAGTATTAACGGGATTCTTACCACGATTTCTGATTTTTATTTCGCGCGTTGATGCTATTTCGATGCTGTTACAAGCACCATGCTCGCGGACCAGTCCGAAATAAAAGAAGAATCGTGTTAGGAATCCCGTAAATTCTTTAAATCATAGTGAATTAACATTTTACATAAACTTTATGAAACTTTATGAATCCTAAAAGATAATGATCCTGATCATTATCCAACAATGTCTTGGTGTTGTCTACCAATACTTCTTCTTCGGCTTTAAAAAACGAAATGAAAGTAGAACCCTAGGTAGACCGAGAATAAAAAAGCCGGCAGAAAAAAAACTCTCGGCACTCTTTTGTGAAATGATTAATAAAATGATTTGTAAAATGATGATTAATTCGAGTAAGCCCCGCTCAGTGGTAGGATCCTTTCAGCACGACGGTTATGTGTTCCGGTAATATTTTGTAAAGAGCCAGTTTCTTCCTAAACAAGTGTGCTCTTCGATCTTCAACCTCATCTTTCCTTACCATCAGGTAAGATCGAGGTCTGACGCGGGTTTCGTTAAGGTGGTGGTCAGCCATCCTTGAGCCGACCTGGCCGATCGTTGCCTAACCTGGTGCATCAAATGATATTGATACACAGGTGTCACTGCGCCACGAGCATTTCCTCTGAGACCCCTTTTAACATGTAGGTATAGATGATAAATTAAAGAGTTTATAACCGGATTTTGGAATTGAAATGTTCAAAATATATACATACATATGCGCATTCAAAATCTCTGCATACGATTCTATTTGGATTGCGGAAATATGACCATGTCTCCGAATTTCGCACTAAGCTCAAGTGGCTACCTATTCGCTTTCGCCAGAATATTCACGTTCTATGTCTACTGTACCGAATTCTGTTCAATCCCACAGTACCTAACTATTTTCAAAACTACTTTAGGTATCGTCATGATCAACATACTCGTCATTTACGATCATCTGAAATTTAATGCTAAGCACACCACCACATTCTACCGATCTTTTTGGTGATGCGTTTAAAATCCGCGCGGTGTCCTTATGGAATGAGTTGCCTCTTAGTCGCTTTTAAAACCTTTTAAAATCTTATTACTTATCCTTAACTGAAGAAGTCAATGTGTAGTTTATGTATCTATATTTTATATTTGTATGTAACGTATGTTTATTGCTATTATGATGTTAATTATATTTAGATGTATGTTCATTGCTATTTATGATGTAAATTATATTTAGATGTTTGTAAATTTTGTTATTCATCGTTTTTTTCTCTCTTAGAACTTACCTTTGTTTAAGCTCCATCTACAAATAACATTTTCTTGTACTGGGGTTGCCTGGTAGAAATCGCTTCCTGGCGATAAGGCCGCCCTTTATACATTGTTTTCTTTTTATTTGTTTTTTATTCTGTATTTATTATTGTGTATAATAAAGGGTAAATAAATAAATAAAATACATACATAACTTCACGCCTGTATCCCTTATGGGGTAGGCAGAGCACCAAAGGCTATAAAACCATCTGATGTCAATATGGAGGTATTATAATGATGGACAGAGACTATTGCAGTGAAAGGGGGTCAGCCTATCGCCCACAAAAAAACTCCAGGAAAATCTCTGCCCTTACAGACTCTAAGATCTCTGCCCATTCTATGTTTTTCATTCGGTCCAAGTCCAGCATGGAAGTTATAATCCTGTTAAAACCGCATATTTCATGTAGATTTGGTACCTGCGATGATGACTCCATTCTTGGGGTCGGTGCACCAGCACTCAAAAAGCTCGCGCGACAGCCCAGACTGCATCATCCCCGGTGACGCCATGATCACACACGGCCCTATGTCCTCAAAGTGGTCGATACCCTGCGAAACGAAACATCGTAATATATACACAAAACTGTTCTGTTACTAATTGAGGTACTGTGTGACTGACTAACAGTCAACCAATCGCCATAACTACTGGGCGTGGAGATCTTAATTTTGGAAGATATATTCCTTCGGTTGTGCAGGGGTGTACTAAGAAAGGAATTCTCTAAACGGGAAAAACAGGCCTTTTCAGTTTATATGAAAAATCTTATTCCTTATAGTTGACGACCGGCTGGTGTAGGGGTAACGTACATTGCCTTCTATGCCAGAGGTCCTGGGTTCGAATCCCGGTGGCGACGGATATTTGTGTGATGAACACAGATATTAGTCGTCAAGTCATGGATGTTTATATGTTTATTTAAGTTTATTTTCTAATAAAAATATATATATTTATTCAATATGTATGTTTATATATTTCTTAAGTATATCAGTTAACTAGTATCCATAACACAAGTTCTTCAAGAAACTTAATTTGGGCTAGATAATGTTGTGTGAGATTCAGTAATATTTATTTATTTATAAAAAGTTTCTTTCATAATTAAATGTACTTTATCCTTTTTATAAAGAAAGTATTTGTTTAAGATTACGAATCGTGAAAACTGAAGAGCATCTTATGGAACACTGAAGCGATTAAACCTTGGTTATGCTGAGAACCAGTTTAACCTGTGTCTTCATGTCCCTACAACGTCAAGATTTATCTACTTATACTAAAACATGGTGTGTGGAGGCTGTTTTTATTTTAGGTAGCAAATGGAATAAATTAATTAAATAGGTAGGCTAAATCTGCCGTTTGATAACATTTATTTATTATTATAATATTCAGTAAAACATTTTAGTGAAATAATATTAATCACAATATGAGGACTAAGAAGTTAGGCTTTGAAGTTAGTTAGTTAGGTATGTCGAGCAGTGTTCCTTAGTGCTCATATTGTGATAAATAATTTTACACAAAATTAAACTGCTTAAAAAAAACTTTAAGGAAACGACAATTCGAATAGGGTTGTAGTCCAGTGAATTAAAAAAAATATATGCCTACTATTTTTAATAAATCGTTTCATTCTGGTATAAATAAAAATCACAAAATAATTTAGAAATATTCTCAATAAATTGAAACTTATGTATGAGAAAAAAAAGGACATAGCGATGAAGACGGCGCGCGGTAAACGTACACATTTTTATCGCTTATGCAACTCTTACGAGCTGATGATAAGGTATAGATTACAATGTCAAGGTGATTCACGCGGTTTGGTCACTAACCACTTCGTCTACCGAGACCATTGTATTGAGCCAAGGTCAACAATCATTTGGTAAACACATTGAATTAATTTAGGTATCATTCTGTTTTCGATAAATATAGACCTTACATAACGAACATTACTTTAACGCTTAGGTGTTGTTTAAAATGCAAAGAAAAGAAAAAAATCAATAGAGATATAATATATAATACAAAATGTTGTTCAATAATTGATCGTTTTCATTTAATCGCGTTTCAGAAATTTATACTTTATTTTGTGGGGACCGTTGAAGATAAACATAAATAATTATTTATCGGAGATTTATCAAGCTAATCTGTACAAACCTGTAATTCGAAATAATAATGTCCGACAGGGTTTTGTGAGTTGAGTGTGATAAAGAGCACGCGATGGATTGGATTTGGAGTATATTAGCTGGTAAGTGAATGCATACGTAAAATGCAAATTCAGTTAACTCGCATTTTGAAGGAATCGTAAAAGTAATTCAATATTGCAATATAGCGATTTGACAACAATGCCGGCCGGCAGCGATAAGTTAAACTGACACATTTTTTATTTAGCTCTTTTTTAAACGGCTTTTATAAATTGTATTGAAGTGACTAAGTATCAGTATTATTAAAATCTCAAATATCTGAAAAGCGTGGAAAATATATGTATTGATGACCCGTTATTGAGATAAAGGTAGAATCTTTATAATTAAAGTTCCCTAAACGTATAAGGCCTCAGTTCTGCACAGGCGTAGGGGGCACGTAGCCAGCATTAGTATGAAACCATCCGCTGGTTTTTAGTAAAGCCTGTGAGCTAGGGAAAGCTCACCAAGCACCGCGCTACGCGCCATCTAGGCCTAAACGAGGACAAAGTAATCCGTTTACTGTATAGAACAACGTAAATATTTCAAAACTGTAACTAGACTCTTCGCCCTCAGCCCTCATCCCTGACAGCACAAAACTCCGGCTCATCTCCTGGCTGGAAGACCACCGCGAGCTGGTGGTAGCCTTCTTCTGCCTACCGGCTAGCTTCCTCTTCGGCTTCCTACTGAAGATCAAGGCATATTTGAGGAGGAGAGCCAGTGATCCGACCAGACACGATAGTGCCGTGCGGGCTATACAGAGACAGGTGATCCTTTACTTACTCGCAACTGACAAATATAACTTAACGCTCTAAATAATGCTCTATCTCTGTGTCTTACGCTTTTGCAGCAATTCGTGTTATGCGAATCGGTTACTTTTAGATTATAGGTACGACAACAATTACCGTAGGATCTATTGGATATTTCGGGCATATTATTTTATTTTTAGGCCTTTCTTGATCATTTTAAATTAAATAAGTGAAACAATTTTTAAAATAAAACCAGCAGAGCAAGCATGCAACCAGCGCTGGTTCATGTTAATGTGTGTTTCGTACGATATCACAAGTTAAGCAACGCTCGGCGCGGTCGGTACTTGGATGAGTGACCGCCGACCATTCATTTCTCACGGCGACTTCCGTGCTTCGGAGGGCACGTTAAGCAGTCGGTCCCGGGTGCCGTATTCTTGTATACAGTAGTCGTTAGGCCATCGTTAGGTCAGAAGCCATTTTCGGCGCCCTGAAAATTCTGACATCCACCACCCAGCACTGGGCCAGCTTGGTCGATTATGGCCTATACCTCGTCGTTACCCAAGGGAGAGACTAATAGCCCTGCAGTGGGCTCATTACAAAGAGTTGTGATGATGATGATTAAGCCCACAGAATCAAAGATGCCATATTTAAAAAAATACATACCCTAAGTGCCATATTAAAAATATATATAATAAATATATAAAGGCCCGATTTATCGTTGTCGACGGTGGCATGCTAGCTCCGCAGTAGTTTTTAGGATTATTCAATACAAACATATTTTTTATCTCTTCTGCTCATATTAAATTATATTTAGCACAACAGCATTTAATTAGAAACAACTCAATCACATATAATACAATCAACAGATGCCAAAAGAACGCGATTTTTTATGAAAACGCTCTTTAGTTAAGTTCTTTAAAGGAAATTACCACACTTTCAGGTACAAGTATGGAACTCCCTCCCACCATCAAAGCGCGGGTTGCTCTGCACAGCTCGCCCCAACTGGATGTCTCTTTCCACCACCTTCTTCCAAAAGCATCTCCACCACAGAGTCAACATACCGCTGTACGATATCCTTGAACTCGACGAGGACAATATGACAGTTCGAGTGGAACCTATGGCGACCATTGGTGACATCACCGAGTTTCTGATACCAAAGGGCTATTCACTAGCTGTTACTATTGAGCTGACCGACGCAACACTTGGAGGTTAGTGGCTTTAAGCTATATTATTATCACTCAGATAACCTGTCAATTCATGTTTTTACTCTTATTACCTGCATTACAGAGTAAAATAATATAGATTGACATCAAACAAAGTAACTAGTGAAAGTGGGTTTTTGTAGCGTATTTATTCCTTAGTTTAACTAATGCACTTCAGTAAATCTATTAATTAATGTTAAAAACACAAGACGCCTTCAAATTCAAAACATGTAAAACTGCTTCCAGGTCTAGCTCTGGGCACCGGCATGTCCACGCACTCTCACAAAGCGGGTCTCTATCACGAGACCATCGTCTCTTACGAGGTGGTCCTGGGAGACGGCTCCCTAGTCACCGCCACTGAGCAGCAACACAGCGACCTCTTCCGCACCCTGCCCTGGTCCCACGGCAGCCTCGGCTTCCTCGTCGCCTTGACCTTGAAGATTGTCAAAATCAAACCCTACATCAGAATCAAATACATCCCAGTCAAAGGCCAGAAAAAATATTGCGACATGCTCAGAGACCTATCCGGTGCTAACGAAGCCAAACCAACTATATTCCCTGATTACGTAGAAGGAACCATCTTCAGCAAAGACGAAGCTGTCATCATGATCGGTGATTACTCTAATTATACTCCAGAAGTCAAGGTCAACGAATGCTCTAAATGGTACAAGTCCTGGTTTTATAAACATGTGGAAAACTTTTTACAAAAGGGGGAAGCTGAAGAATTGATTCCTTTAAGAGACTACTTATTGAGACACAACAGAGCTATTTTCTGGGTAGTTGAAGACATGCTATCCGTCGGTAATCATCCTCTTTTCAGAATATTATTCGGCTGGTTACTGCCCCCGAAGCCAGCTTTCCTAAAGTTCACAACGACTCCTGGTATACGCGCATACACATTCACTAAACAGGTATTTCAAGATATAGTGCTACCAATCAACGAGTTGGAACGTCAAATCGATATAGCTAGCGAACTTTTCGAGAAGTTTCCACTCCTAGTATACCCGTGTAAAATTATAGATCGCGGTCCATCTTCGGGGCAACTCAAACGACCAGACAAGAAATACTTGGTGCCCGGAACTGACTACGCAATGTACAATGATCTAGGTGTTTACGGCGTGCCTGGAAGAGTGAAAGAAAAAAAGCCTTACAATCCTGTGGAAGCGATGAGAAAAATGGAGAAGTTTACAAGAGAAGTAGGGGGCTACTCCTTCTTATATGCTGATATATTCATGTCTGAGAAGGAGTTTGCGGAGATGTTTGATCTCTCGTTGTACGAGAAAGTAAGGCAAAAGTACGAGTTGGATGGAAAGTTCCCAAGTTTATATGACAAAGTTAAGCCTGAAATAGACGTTTTTGCCATCGGCGAAGAAAATGTATTAAAGTAGTAACGTAATGTAAAATGAAATCCCTCTCGTTTTATTTTGTTTTAAATATTTAATGTCACGTCTATTAGGTGAATCAAACAAGTTGCTAGCACGATGGAAATTTGAACAAATATACTCTGGAGTCAAACTTGAGCAATCTTCAGCATACAGGCCTGTTAGGTAATGCTCAATTTTAATTTTAAGCAGACTACCCGTGAATCTATTTCTAGCATATTATGTTAGCTCACCTAACCCATAGCCGAGTACAATTTTATTGCAATTAGCTCCCGTGGGATCGGTCTAGAATAGGCCTACTAACCTTGAATTGACATGATTTAAAAGTTTTCATTCTGAGTAAGCTTCTCCAGGGATTCGTTTTTATTCCAGGATGATGGTTATCAACAAAAAGGTTAACATTAAGTCAACAAAAGTTTACAAATGACAGACAACAGTTCAATATTACAGTCTCAAGTTTTAACCTCTCTAATGTCAAACAGAGGTTTCAAAATCAGTTTTTGTTAGTAACTATTTATTGAGTTTGATGTCCCCTAATTTGGTTTAAGATAGACCTACAATTAGAGAGGTCAATGTCGAATTGAGCCGACTGAATCACTCTACTTACACAGTAGTGGCCCCTATAATTGAAAAGCTCAGATGGACAATATCGATCTGCTCATTTTTGCTGCCTATACCCTTTGCAAACGTGCGAACAAAGTCATAAATCATAGTCTTTTATCCCTTATCACAAAAATAGGGCAGCTCCGTAAGGCCGGTAAGTGCGAGCGAGAGATCCGATGATATGTTTTATGACTGAGTTCGCAAGTTTTTAAGTGCTCAGGTATAGTTTTAGGCTGAAATCGACATCGACAGTGAGAGCGGCAGCGATTTCCGCAACCCGAAAATATTGAGTTTGTATGAAACCGCGACAAATCACTCTCACGCCCGCTGGCGTCGAGAACGGCCCAAATGAGAACGGCTCTTGGCTTCGCTGACGTCCAGTTTGCAGCCTTACTGTGTTCTGGTTAGGAAGACATTATCATTACAGCACAAATATTTACCATTTAATGTTCCGGAGTTGGGAACGCACCTATGGAGTTGCAGCTGTCATGGCGATAACTTATCATCAGGTATCCGAAATATTCTGATAAGACAATTTACTAATTAAACGCTTTTTTTAATATAAAATAAGGATGGGACTTATGTCTTCTATGACACTTGATGTTAAGTGAACATGAAGACTAAGGTGGTACACGTCCATCCACGAGAAAGCTATTCACTCTACGCTTTTGAGTACCAGGATTATAGGCAGTTCATTCCAAACCTTGACGACCCGTATCAAAAAGGAACTGTCAAAGCGCTTAGTTCGGCTTTTTGGAATATCTACAACATACGGATGGAAGTTCTGTCTGCGTCTAGTAGTCCGATGGTAAAAGCACAAAGCAGATATATAGTAGAGCTGCTGTAAGCAAAGATGTACAGCTTCAATTTGGGTTGTCGTGACGTCGCAGCTTCTAGTTCAAGCTATTCCGCACTAGAGGCACTGGCGTCAGTTTGTCTCTGACTTCTGTGAAGTATACACACGCGTAGATATTAAAATAAATTAAATCCTCCATTGTTTCTCGATGTAATATTTAGTTTTCTATACTTTTATAAAGGAATTACATTGACAATCCAAATAAAATTAACTAACCACGAAGGTAATTTCATTCATAATTATTTTTTAAAAATTGTTTGTTTTCCAATTATTTATGTCCAAAATTCCAGATCGTTATTTGTTGCCGAGGTGATTTATATGCCGCGAAAAAATGTTGCGCTATCGACAAATAGAAATACTTTAATTTCGCGGTTTTTTTTCTGACAGATTTGGAACGTATGAAATTTTGTTTAAAAACTAGAGCCACCTAGTAAAGTATAGCTGAACTTTTTGATGACCATTTAAATGTTTCAAACGGTTTTTACTACGCGCTACTAGGTGACTAATGTCATCGCCTGTTAATTGGTATTTTTGTCTCATTAGTGAATAATTTCCACGATCCTAAAATTTGGCACAGCTTGCGGCCAGGAATGCAACGGAACCTTTATTAATATCTCGGAAACTAGATACCGCCGTAAGGTCCCTTTTGATTTGGACGACCACAAATATCTAAATTGACCGGGCCAATTGTAAAATTATATTTTGTTTGGCAATAAATTATATATTATTATTACTGTCTGCTGCGCGCGGTTTTACCCGCGCAATTTCGATTCCCGCGGGATTTTCGGGATATAAAGAATCCCTCGAATCCTATACGGATTCGGAAGAATCCCTCTAAGTAATGGTAAAAGAAATTTTGAAATCGGTCCAGTAGTTTTTGAGCCTATTCAATACAAAAATACAAAGGTTTCCTCTTTATAATATTAGTATAGATTATTATTATACAAACTTACCTTTAGATTGGATATATGCTTGAACACGAACGGGTTATTAACGGCTATCTGCCTCCGGATCTTATCGTTCATGGCGTTGATATATGTCTGGTAAACCGCCATGCACTTCTTAGCTAGGGACGACGCGTAGTAGATTGGAATGTCCTGCAGCTCGGGATGAAGTGACCAGAATTCGTCTGAAAATAATAAGTCCATTAATAAACCTTTAAACTCGCACATGTAATAATGTCAATACAATCTTTATAAATAAAAAAAAACAGACCTAATCCATATTTTTTAAAACATTGGTGCTTATATAGGGTAGCTCTATAATAGTCAATAATATTTTAATAGCAGATTAAGATGGATGAGTGGAAATTTCAAAATTCTTCTAAGTGATCAAAATTTTAGTTTGATCTGTGGTTTATGACTACACAGTAAGTAATAAAAATGTTTCCATCTAATTGTATGTAGTCATAGAATGTAGATTAATCTTAAATTTTACTCACAGATAAGAATTTTGATATTTTAATTTATGAAAAATGTTTTAAAATAATAAAAAAAAAATCGAAATTCAGACCCACTCACCATTCCTAATGTAAACTAGTATGTATTAATAATAATAATATAGCCATTCATTTCAATTCAACAAATTCAAAAAAAGGAAAGTAGTTTTAGAAAGTTGTGCCATCAGTATTATTTTTGATAACACTGGTAAAGTTGTTTTATCTGTCTTAATTTTATTCTGTTTTAATTGAACTGTCGAAGCATTTTGTTCCACTTTCTGGTAAATCCACTATAGTCTCGATCTCCTCTGGCTTACCCAATATCAGCAGTAGTTCCTGCGCCCTGCCCAGTGCGAAAACGGGAATCAAACATCGGCCGCCCCGCATCACGATGTCGCTCACTAAACCGGTGAAGCGCGCCTCGCGTTCTTCTCGCTTCTCATGTATATGAGTGCCGTAGGTAGACTCCTGAGCGGATATAAAATATGTATTCAATAAAAAAACTATTTACTGATATTACAAATGCGAAAATTTGAATGGAGGGATGTATGTTTGTTCTTTGATCAGAATGGCTTAAAGGATCTTGATGAAATTTCGCATAGAGATTGTTTATAATATGGAATAGCACATAGACTACTTTATATCTTTTTATTTTTCTTTATCTTAAAAATTAATAAATGACCGAAATGATATCACTTTTTTTTAATAAAGCCAAACTACCTTATTCCGTAAGTCTCCTTATTATTTATATCAAAAGGTATTTTTTAAGTGTATTGATATTAAGGGAAACTTTTAGTAAACCAAACAAAGTAATAAAACCATGTTTTGTTTTGATATTTTTACTCAAATGACAAAGGTGCTACGTATCATCAGGTGAAGGGAACTAGTGCAGCAAACAATATATTTAAAAAAAAAACAATGCTAAACTAAAGCAACATATTTGACGACCGGCTGGTGTAGCGGTAACATACATTGCCTTCTATGCCAGAGGTCCTGGGTTCGAATCCCGGCGGCGGCGGCGGATATTTGTGTGATGAACAAAGATATTAGTCGTCAAGTCATGGATGGTTTTTATATGTTTAGTTAAGTTTATTCTAATAAAAAATATGTATTTATTCAATATGTATGTTTATATATTTCTTAAGTATATCATTTAACTAGATCCATAACACAAGTTCTTTAAGAAGCTTAATTTGGGCTAGATAATATTGTGTGGGTGTCAGAAATATTTATTACTAGCTGTGACCCGCAACTTCGTCCGCGTGGATACCGTTTATTAGAGTTGGATAAATACTATTATTATATCCTCCTTGAAGTTAAAACTTACCTTATTCTAAATTTCGTCAAAATCGACTCAGTAGTTTAGCTGTGAAAGCGTTACTGATAGATAAACAGACAGAATTACTTCAAAAACTGTTACAACAAAGCAGTGATCCGCAGTTTCACCTAGATTTTGTAAAAAGTATAGGTAGGTTGGTATATGCCCGCGACTACGTATGTATTGAATTAGTATTTCGAGTAGGTTATTTTCTTCTCCAAGGTCCTAACTATCTTTGATAACAAAAATAAAAATGAAGAATCTTTGCCCATATAATATGTATAACTCCTAACCACAAACATAGGTAGGTAACTATCTATTAGGTACATTACAAAGGCACATAGCGTTATAAAAAAATCGGATGCCAAAGTGCCTTAAATTTTAATATTGTCTTAAGTTTTCGCGATGACTATTATGTATGACTATGAAATAAAACACTTTTTAACCGGATTTATCGCGTATATTTACTTTTTAAATTTTAACAGTCGCTCGTGACCACGGGGTCTGCAAAGAAACCGAAACGTCGAGTTAAAATGTAAAATATAAATTATACGCCATTAATCCGGTTAAAAAGTGTTTTATTTAATGCCTTCAATTTTACTTAATTCATGCAATATGTTCATTAAATTATACTTAGCTTATTGTTATTCTAGGTAAAGCTAAGTAGTTTTTGCGTGAAAGAATAGCAAAAATCCATCCATCCAGCCATTATCAGTGTACATACAATACTACCTATAGTTATGTATGGCTGCTTTTCACTGCCAAACGGCTAAGCCAATATTAATGTAATTTGGTATAGTAGTTAACACATACGTTACTTTTTATTCCGAAGAAATCTACGGTTTCTGACTTCCAAGAGGCAGAAACGATCATGAAATAAACAAAACCTTGATTTCCATTTTATCTCTGTATGTACAGAAGGCAGTACATCAAGCGTTACAAATCTGTCAAAATTTTTTACTTGAATTTGAACTCTATGCCCTCGATAATAAGTTAAAATTGGTTGGGGAAATTTGACAGGTAATGTAACGCTTGTTCCTTCTATACCTACCTATATTAAATCGCGCAAAAGCTTGCGCTCGCCTCCCGCCTTTTTATACCCTACCGCCGCGCCGCCGCGAGCCGCGTCGAGCGCGGCAACCGTTGCGCAAAAATAATCCTTATATCATTCAGTATTCACGCGCGATGGGTTATTAGCGTATTTCATGTATAAGTTTGGTGTTTTTATACCGATTTTTTTTTTTTTTTTTATAAGTTACTTAACCCGCGTTTGACCTCAATCTCACCTGATGGTAAGTGACGATGAGGTCGAAGATGAAAGCACATGATTGATTGAAGATGAATGATTTCTATGATTCTTTTTCTATTGAATAGGTAATAATGTTAATTTTTTTGATTAGGGATGAGTGAGAGTATTATAAACGTAAGAGTAAACAAATATAATCAGAAAGCTCCGAACGGCTAAGCTATCGGGATTTACACGTGTTATTGTGAGTCAACCATAAAATATAGACATGTACTGTTGTGGGATATTTTTTATATAATTTTATGAAGAATATTTCTGTCATACATGATTTCTATGTAGCTTTAACCATTAAGGCTGCACACGCGACGGAAGCTTAAAAAATTAAGTAACTTCTCCCGTTTTTCCAACATTTCCCTTCACTGCTCTGCTCCTATTGATTGTAGCGTGATAATAAGTATACTATAACCTGCCCAGGAGTATGAAGAACAATTTTACCAAGTTTCGTTAAAATCCGTCGAGTAGTTTTTGTTTCTATAAGGAACATACAGACAGACAGACAGACAAAAATTTTACTGATTGCATTTTTGGCATCAGTATCGATCACTAATCACCCCCTGATAGTTATTTTGGAAATATATTTCATGTACAGAATTGACCTCTCTACAGATTTATTATAAGTATATAGATAGATATAAGTATAGATAGATATAGATTATATTTCATAAATAACTTACTGTTATCAGCACATCCGGGTGCACAGTAGGTATTTCAGCAGCCATTAAATGTCTATCTTCCTGCCTTGAAAAGTCACCCGTATACAGTATCTTAACCCCTGCAATCTCAATCATGAACATGGCTGCTCCAAGCACGTGGCCGGCATTATAGGCCCAGAACTTAACCCCACGGACATCCTTCTCTTCATGAAAGTTTATAGTCTCAATACGGTCCATTGAACCTTCAAGGTCAGATTCTGTGTACAACATTTGTTCAGTTGATATGTTACTGGAAGCAAAACATGTTTTAATAAGTAAAGCGTCCTGTTACTGTATAAGTACAAGCATGAACATCAGACCCATTTCATGGTTTATTTTCTCCTAAATTACTACTGCTCCTAAAGTTCTATTACTACATGAGGGGACATGTAGTTTTAATATGTCGATAGAGAATGTTAAGATTTAGTGTATGGAAAGGATGGACGACCGGGTGTTGAATAAAACAGTTGTGTTGTACTGAGAAGTTGACAGTATATTTTGATTAATATAATAATGCATTCGGAGTACACATACGCTACAAAACTATTGACTCTTCAGGTTGTTTGTTTTCACAAATATTTTGATCCCATTGGGTTTTTGGTGCAATATGGCCTCCTTTAAATGTTTGTGCATTGGTGCTTTTGAATATAAAATAAACATGATCTTCACTTTTATTATGTAATTTATTTTCATCAGCAAGTGTCAGGACTTTTGTAATGTGTAATTTTGGGGCTATAAATATGATAAAAAGTCTCTGGCACAAGAAGATATATGGTATATTTGTGATTCCCAAATTGATTCCGGAAGCAATTTTCATTCATTTCATTAAAAAATGTTTTAAGACTCTATGCCTTCATAACTTTATATGTTCGGAAACGAGTTTACTCCATCAACACTTTGTGACATGTAACAAAAATTAGAGGACCTGATTTATACACTGATGGAATGTGCTTTGGAGTGCTGGGTTGAGTGAGAGACTGAGTCTCCATATCCTTTTTAATGGGCAAATAAACTGTTGGCTTGCACCCAGATTGGAGAGTGCCATTAAATTATACAGTTTCCGAACATATAAAGTTATGAAAGCATTGAAGTCTTAAGCATTTTTTAATGAAATGAATAAAAATTGCTTCCGGAATCAATTTGGGAAAGACAAATAATAAATAATTATAAATAAAAAATATTTAAAAAAATTACAAAAGTCCTGACACTTGCTGATGAAAATAAATTACATAATAAAAGTGAAGAGTATGTTTATTTTATATTCAAATGCACCAATGCATAAACATTTAAAGAAGGCCATATTGCACCAAAAAAACCAATGGGATCAAAATATTTGTGAAAACAAACAACCTGAAGAGTCAATACTTTTGTAGTGTATGTGTACTCTGAATGCATTATTATATTAAACAAAATATACTGTCAACTTCTAAGTACAACTAAACTGTACTATTCAACGCCCGGTCGTCCATCCTTTCCGTACATCACAGTTTACAAGGCTTTGAGTGTCGAGGGCCCAACTTCATTTAAATGTTTGAAAAACCTTACCTCACTTTTATGTAATCTGACACAAGCCATCGGTAAATTGCTTTCGTAGCATGAGTCATAAATACTCGGCCTTTGAAAGATGTTTTTGTGAGAAACCATGGTAGAGCACCACTGTGATCCAGATGGAAACTGTAAAAAAAATTGCGCCATTATCATCATTACAAACATCATTATTTAAACCAACCAGGAGTTACTGGTGCTTCAAAGGCTTTACAGAGAAATGTGATTAAGAAAGGCAGAGTATTAGCAGCATAACATAGGGGTATGCTATTTATACAGTGCATTCAATAAAGAACACAAAGTTTGAAAGTAGTTTGTCTAGAATCAAGAGTGGAATCCATTCCACTAAACAGCATGTGAAAGCGTATGTTTTCCGCAAATGCAGAAGCAATATAAATCTTGTGCTAATCTAAAACTTCACCAACTAGCACTAGGCCAGCATAGAGATCAACAGAACGCAACTCAAAATTTCTCTGGCATTGCAATGAGATCAATATTGAATATTTTAATAATGGGTTGTTATGATGAATTTTAGGAAACCACCATTACCTCTTTTAGCAATTGAAATATAAAGGACTGTACAGTTTATGTCTATGAGCTCTAACAAGTTGTATATGTTTATACTGTTGTAATAATTATTGAAAAATGTTTGTGCTATTATTATACTTACTGTGAAATGAGAAGTAGGTCCACCTCATCAGCTTCTATTAAGTCGACAAAGGGAAGAGCATCCATGCCTGAAAGTCCAGGATGAATGCCGCAATCTAACTGAAATAAAATTGAATTACTGATTACCTTTATTTAATGAAACAATAAGAGTAATAATAATATTTTTTTTAAATCCTATCCTCATCAACACTGCGATTTACTTGGTGTAAGCCCATAAACTCAGTTATAACCAGCTTATGCTGAGAATAAATAAAAAAGATAATGTTTTCTTACAACCAAAATATTTTTGAAGATGTAAAGTGATTTACTTAGTTGAGTTAGCAATAAATTTGTGCAGCACAATTATTGTAAACCTACAGTTTGTTGTAACTCTAGTAATTCTTGCCAACTCGTAAAATAAACCCAACCCACAGCAAAAGATCACAAAAGACAATTTCTACATAATAAGAAAACAAATATGACTCAAAATAAATACAGATATCTATAATGTACAGTAATACTAGAGATCATACTTTTTATAAAACTAATTTGAAAACAGTTATCTTTAAGTAACTAAAGAAAACTACAGATTTCAAAATATACCATCCGTATAATAAAGACTTGACAGTCAAATCTTCCAGTAACAATATAGGTTAGTACCTTTTGCTATTATTCATTAATATTATACATTTCTAAACTTACCATTATCTTTTTCCCCTTGAATTCTAACATAATACATGATCTGCCTACTTCTTGACCTGCACCTCTGTAAAAAAATATTATCACTGAGTATCCTCATATAAAATAAATAAATAAATAAATATCTGTTAGAATGTTAAGTAAATGACGAGCTTAGAGATAAATACACACAAAACATTTGAAAAGATTTAAGTATTTTTAGAATATAGGAAAAAATAAATATATTTACAAAGGTCTAATAGTAAGTTGATCACTTTCTTCCAGAGGCACTGCATCCGTGCCTTTTCTCGGATTCGTAGTCATGTTATCCAACTAGATTACTGTAATATGAAGTGATATTAAAATCGAAAATTGAGTTAATAAATCAAATCTTCTTTGTTTTGCGTTGTTGTTTGTGAACCGGTGAATGTTAGGTTAGGTTTATTTTTTTATTTATTTACGGTATGGATGCAAGTCCTTAAGCCAAAATATGTTAGGTCAGATTTTTTTTTAAATTTATTTACGGCATGGATACAAGTCCTTAAGCCTATCATTTATTTGTAAAATTGTTAGGTGAGGTTAGAGGCAGTGTTTCCACTTAGTTTTGGCATCAGTGCAGCAACTAAAATAAAGGTCTTCAGATATATATTTGTTATTATATCCTGCCTACGCCTCTGGTGATACCATACCATGATAAAACTATTTTATTATTTACATCAAAAGAGTCAACAATCATCGACAAGTACCTAGACTTTGCTCATGAAAGTGCATATCACTAGCTGTCAATTTCTTTCTAATGTATTTCCCTTTTTTCTTCCCCTCTGGACCCTGATTTTCCCCAAAAGGGGGATTTCCCTTCATTGTGGAAACACTTGTGAGAGGCGGTTGGTAGGGATGAAACGATTATTACAAGTAGTATTTACAAGTACTTAGTCGATACTTTTGAATCGATACCAAGTACTTACATACATACATACATAACGTTACGCCTGTATCCCTTATGGGGTAGGCAGAACACCAGAGGTTACAAGACCATCTGATGTCACGTTTGATAAATTTGGAGGTATTTTAGATGGAGAGAGACTATTGTAGTGACAGGGAGTCAGCCTATTGCTCACAAAAACGCCTTTAAAACCTCTGTCCCTTAACTGACTTTTACAGTATGCCCGGGAAGAGAAGTAGCTGGAACATTCTAGGTTTTTCTTTCGCTCCCAGTCCAGCATGGAAGACCTAGTACTTTTGGTATCTAAATGGGATCTTCAAAAAGATCGATTCAGATCGGGCCATGATCGGGCATCCCTAGACTTGTTTATGGATTATATGTTTATCTTTATCTGTCAACGTCAAATGTAACGTGGTTGTGTTGATTATTGTCATATTGTACGATAGAAGAAAAATAATTTTAGAGAATTCAGAATTACCGATGGCTAAGAACAAGCAAAAGTTATTTGATGAAGATGAATCTGAAGAAGAAGAAGTGGCGCTTAAAGTTGAAAACGAGTATGCAAAAAAGTATGACCAGTGGCGTGAAAAAGAAGAAAAACACAAACGTGAGTATGGAGTGCTTTAGTATGAGGTTTTTATTTTTGCCTCTTAATAATAATAATGTATAAGAAAGCATCGGGGCTCCTGTGTATATCATTCGATACAGAAGGTTTAGCAATGATCCGCCACCACCGATCGTTAATATCTAACTTCTGTGCTTCCGTACTTGTACTGGTCGGGAGGTTAAGGGTTGGAGTGTAGGAATGCTCGCCTCCAGCCTCACAATGTGCCTGTGCTTTATTACGCGCTCAATCTTGAATACTTTGGGATCAATGTTTTTAAGTTTTTGCATTTAATAATGCCCAATTATTCTTAAATAACTAATGAAATATTTGGACTGTAAAATAAGTAGAATGCATTCCTTTATTATCACTCAAGTCAGTGAATGGGAGATAGAGTTTTAAGATTGTATGTGTGACCAGATAATTTCGGTAGCACAGATGTATTGGTGGCATTGGTGCCTCTTATCCAGAAACTTGTACTTTGGGCATCATGAGACATAATGACTGCTGGAGGGCTTATGATTGCTTATCAGAATAACTACTGGTCCATCAAAAAGTCAATTATTCAGATACAGATTTTTTTAAAAGAATATTATAACAATCCTGAAATTCTTTGCCAACCTTGTTGTAGTTATATATCATGGAGAAATACTATGACATGTAAAAATATATATTTTATAGACTAAATAAATAGCATAAAAGTTGTATATTAAATACATATTTTATTTAGTTCTTGTGATATTGGAGGCTAAATTCATGATCAAGTTAGATATTGAAGAATCTTAGTTATTATAATTAAGATTAAAATAAATAAATGAAAAACTGTGGTAAATAAAATTACCCGACCAGGACTTGATGAATGTATTAAGTAATTTCGAGAATTGAAAGGTAAGTTAGTATAATTCAACTTTAATTTAATTCTGATAATATAATGAATACATGCTTTTGGCATTATTTAAGATGTTTTGTTTCAATTCAGATCCAAATTTTTCAGTTCATACTTTTTTCCATATTTCTCTCTGTCAATTGTGTCATTACAAAAAAATCATATTAAAAGAAATTAGAGTTAGTGGCGGCCGGATTGTGGTGGATCACTGCCTACTCCTCTCCCCCACACTCTCCTCATACCCCCCTCAGTCTAAAATCATTTCTAAACCTTAACCTTTGTGGAGAGTTAGGGTATTTCAGAAACTATTTTGACACCCAGCAAATTCACCAACAAGCACTGGGCCAACTTATTGGTTCATACCTAAACCTCCTTGTTACCCAGGGAGAGACTCATAGTTCTGTAGAGGGTTACAATTATTTATATCATGTTTCTTAAATTTATTGCCATTATTGTTTCAGTCGAACAAAAGTATGGTTCAAAAGTGCTCAACTCGGACGCTTCTGTGAGTTCTGATTCAGAAGATGAAAGTGATGAACCTCCTGAAGTATCAGAAGAAATGGAAAAACAGTTTTTGAAGACCTTAGCTTTGTTAAAGAAAAAGGATCCCAGGATCTATGATCCACAATTTAAATTCTTTGATGGTGAAGACACTAAAGTGGATGGTAAGCATAGTTTATTTTATGTTTTGGTGGATTCTTTTTATAAGGGAAAATGTGAACAAAATGCAACGGGTACACAGCTTTGAATTGCTGTTAAAGTTTGAAACCGATATTTTCAGACTTGATATAACAGTAGGTTATAAAACTGTTCATATTAGAAAATGACCTATATTTGTCAGTTATGTTTAAATGTACTTTATATTTATTTATTGTATTTAAATATAGCATACCTACATTATTTAATTTACATATTGTTTTTGGTCTTAAATTAAAATGCCAATGGACCTATTTACTATTGTAAAAAAATGTTAAAAAGTCCATATTAAAACTGGATATTTCAGCCCATAATTTTCGATCAATAGATTTGTAGATTTAATAAAATTTATTGTAGGTACTTACCACATTTTTGTTTTAACATTATATTGCTAACATATTTGATTTTTATTTATCACATTTTTTCAATTATTTAAGAAAAATTGAGCATTTTAAATGAAAAAACTTAAAAACATTATTTCCAGTCACGTTTTACTTGAAAAAGCCAAGTTCAAGTAATTTACTCAGATTGATTTTTTTAGATAAGAGTCCCAAGAAACAAGAACTGAAATTTGAGGACAGTGACAATGACAGCAGTGATAATGATGGAAATATATTTAAAATTGAAAAGAAAGCTTCTGATATATTCCAAGTGGAAAATAAGGGTTCCAGAGATAGGAAAACATCTAATTCTAAGGTAAATTTGAATTACAGCAAATATTTAATTCCCCTACATACTATACAATATTTACTATTTATTATAACATAACACATACTCAAAGTTTTGCAAAGGGTGCAGTATATTACACATGTTTCTGTTTTGTAGAAGTTTAATACTTTTGCATTTTTAAATAATTCTTATGTTTTTATAATATACTTACAGGGTGACTGGTGACAAATTTTAGATATTGAAGGAGAGCATTCTGTACTAGTTACTGATCATAATTATGTAATAAAACTAGGTACTTAATTTTTCACCAGAATCCCCTAAAAATAAATAAAGAGACATTACTACACTTTTCCCGATGCACCGCCTCAGTCAACACGTACACAGTAGTGTTCCCGACACATGTACACCACCACCCCCTAAGTATCTATTGTATTATGCTGGTGTTGGTTACACAAGCGTGGTTGCGTTAAAATTAAATTAAATATTTATTTCCTAGCCGAGGCTGGGACATCTCATTAGTATTGATTATGAATACTAAATTATTGACTGAGGTACTGTGTGACTAATTGACTCTGGACAACATACATACAGCCATAACTACTGGGTGCAGAGAATTTGCTGAAATTTGGAACATACATTTCTTAGAGAGTGTAGGGATAAACTAAGGGTGTTACCAGAACAATCAATCGGTTTTTTCAGATCGGATTGCTCTAGTAAAAACTATCGACCGACGTCGACTAATCCATTGTACTATCGATTGATAATCGATTGATTGGGGTGGCAAAATCCCAAGGAAGGAATTCCCAAAACATAGGACTTGAGTACGCCAATGTGAATCTTGTCAAAAAGGTTCTTCAACATAGGTCGGGTTGCATATGGAAGGAATTCCCGAAATTACCTCGGCAACGGGACATATTGGAGTTTACGCTCATACAAAGTCGCGGGTAAACGCTCGTATGTACTAAACCAAAAGTAACTTAACCCCATGGATATGGGGATTAGGTACTTGAACCCAGTTTTTGCTGAAAATTAGGATTACCTATTTTTTTGGGTCTTACCATCTTCAAGTCAAGTTTTGCTTGGTGGTAGGATCCCTTCTGGGTCCGCCTGGTTAGCGACCACCCTTTATATAAAGTCTGCCGCCAAATGTTACCGCTCCGGCGGTAATGTGTTCCGGCAATATTGTGTAAAGAGCCTGTTCCTTCCTAAACCCGTGTGCTTTCATCTTCGACCTCATCGTCACTTACCATCAGGTGAGATTGAGGTCAAACGCGGGTTTAGTAACTTATAAAAAAAAAAAAAAAAGTTTGTCATTGCGTCTCGGATTTTAATTACTATAATAATATGACAAACTTTTCTGAAATTCCAGGAAGTAAACCTTAAGGAGTTTTTGACTGGAAAAGCGGAGCACATCGATGATCCAGTGGAGAAAGATCTAGAGCCACTGAAAGCACTCTGGTCCGATCCTAAACTTAATGAAGGAGAAGCTTTTCTCAGGGACTACATATTGAATAAAAAGTATGTGCACATTCCATTATCAAGTAAACTATTAAAATTTAGTTGTATGTTTAGTTTGTCATACACAACATTTAGGAGTCAAAAATAAAGGTGAGGGTTTCAATAATAGGGTTTTATGTGATAAATTTTATGCAACTATTACATGGGTAACAATGTACAGTCTGCAACAGAATTATGTATACCACATACAATATGTAAGCATATTGTATTGTATGTGTGCCAGGGACTGGGTGGTATACATAATTCTGTTGCAGACTGTACATACTGCGAGTGCTATACCCTGGCAAATGTGAAATTTAATGGTTAGAAAGGCAAAACATTGAGCTTTTTTTATGTGGAACTGTAACAAACATCTACCTATCTGTGCATCCTCAACAATTTTATGTTTATATTATTAGTAATACTGAATACAATTGAGTCCACTTCTTATAGATATCTAGAAGACGGGGATCTCGGCGAAGCAGAAGACCGCTTGCGGGATGATGAGGAGCTGGAAGCTGACCAAGAGACGGTGGAGGAGCAGGGCAAGTTCGAGCGAGCCTACAACTTCCGCTTCGAAGAGCCCGATCAGGATTATGTAAGTTATGTTTGACGTTACTGCTGGACATAGGCCCCCCCAAGGTTTTCGCAAGTCCAACATAAGATCATTTTGGCAAACCGTCTAAATGCTATTAGGTCGAAATTCGCTTAAAGATTGGTTTCCTTGGTGACGAACTTGTTATCATTTCATTCGACACTGACATTTGCTGAGTGCAGAATTCGTACAGTTTCTAAAATATCCTAAGTGCGCGATAGATCTTACTAGTTCGGCAGTTTCAAATGAATAATCAGCCAAATGGGTCATGATTCAGTTAGTTCGATATTACGACCTCGTCTTCACTTACCATCAGGTAAGGTCAAAGAAAATGGGTTTGGACTAAACATTGCTGGAACACAGCACCCCGGAGCGGTGATATTTGACGGCAGATTTTATAGGAGGGGTTTGTCGCTAGCCAGGCAGTAGATGATACCATCAAGAGGGGGTCAATCACCTTTTAGGCTGCAAACTTGACGGCAGCGACAGCGGCGCGGCAGCAAAGATTTGTCGTGGTTTTCATACAAACTCAATACCTTCTATCGTGTCTCGGAAATGGCTCGAAAAAGATTTGTCACTGCCGTCCAATTTGCAACCTTACCAGATGCAGTAAATTTATTCTAAGCCGACCGACGTATAACCAGTCTAAAATGCTTTTTTAATCCTGGCTACACCGTGGCATAGCCCTAGACTAGCGACTATTCGAGTATTCACCTAGACCCGAGCAGTTTAGAATGTTTATTTTCCAAAAGGGTCATAAAACCCAGTAACTCTTAAACCACACAGAAGCCACATTAACATCTCGACTTAGAAACAGACATACCTACTTTTTGGCTTAACAAATATCCAAACTTTTTTCTTTGTTTATTTGGGACTAAGCATTCGTTTTGACCTCTATCTTACCTGATAGTAAGTTCATTCATGTTACGCGTGTTTACTTCTATACAAACTGTCATATTCATAATTTTCAACTAACTAAAATTTTACATGTTTACTGTTCAGTTAAAGCGCTACCCCAGAACAATGACCGCGACGCGACCGAAGGACGACCGGCGTGCGCGCAAGCGACAAGAGATCCAGCAGCGGAAGGAATTAGAGAAGAGACAGAAAATGGAGGAGATAGCACGGTTCAAGGCGCTTAAGCTAAAAGACATACAGGAGAAGATAGCGAAGATTAAGGAAGTCACGGGCAACGAGGAACTTGCATTCAGGGTAATTATTTTAATTATATTAAGAAAAAGATGGAAACTGAAGTAAATACCTAATCATCAACGTCCATGGACATCCGCAACTCCCGGAGAACTACTATAGGGCGTTACTGATCCTGTGACATTAATATTATTTTTTTTATTAAAGATTAAGCCCGCTGTTGACCGCTACCTCACCTGATGATAAGTCAAGAGAAGGTCAAAAATGAAAACACACGTGCCTAGGAAATAACTGGCTCTTGATAAAATATTATTTATTTATTAAATTATCACAAATTCCACAGCTCTTAAAGTAATATAAAATGAAATTATAAGTAACACTTACAGCCAATTATGGAATTACATTTTTTTTAAACATAACAGTAAGGAGACATAAATGTATAAGACTAGAAGTTCTGAGCTAAAAATACATAAAGGACTTAAAATTTAAAGGTAAGTGAACTAGATAATTGTTATTGTAGGAAATTTTGTCAGTAAAGAAATTAAATTAAGGATAGGTACTTATAATATTAAAACAATAATTTAAATTATAACAGTGACTTATTTACAAATAACAATTATGAAATACTACTAAAATAAATCAAAAACTTAAAAACTGAACTACAAATTGATACACAAGGATTAGAAAAACAAAAAATATAGGTATAGAAATTGAAAAATTGCCCATGTGTGCGTGTTAATTTTCAAATAACATATTACCGGAACATATCACCGCCCGAGCGGTAATATTTGGCGGCAGATCTGATATGAAGGATGGTCGCTAGTCAGTCGCACCCTGACGGGATCCTACCACTAAGCGGGGGTCACTCGGATTACTCGCCTTTCACGACACGCTTATCCAGGGGTGGTAGGGATATTGTAAGGCGACCTAACACAGACAAACTGTAGGAACGGATGTTTGTTCCTACTCCCAAGAAAATGGATGGCAGGCCGCGGCCGACGGTTGATGTCGGGATGTTGTATATGTACAGATCGCTATAGAAACTGTGCTAGCGCGACGTAGGAATTACGTCGTGTCGTCATCGTTCTATGGAGCGTCGCTAGATGTCGCTACAAAACCTACAGTCCTATAGTCCACGCGCGTGGCAACGACACGTGACGCCACGGAGGAAATATATAGAGGAGCTGCCCTATCCAGTTTTTTCTAGGGACTCAAGTGAAGCTTACGCGCGGGGTGCGGGAGGGGTAAGCGGTGGGTTATGGCCAATCATAGCCAAACAGGCGATGGCATTAGTCACCTAGTAGCGAGTAGTAATAACCGGTTGAAACATAAGGTTAAAATATTCACATGATCATCAAAAAAGTTCAGCTATACTTTACCAGGTGGCTATAGTTTTTTAACGAAATTTCGTACGTTCCAAACCTGTCAGAAAAAACCGCGAAATAAAAGTATTTCTACTTGGCGCTAGATAGCGCAACCTTTTTTCGCGGCATAAAAATCACCTAGGCAACAAATAACAATCTGGAATTTTGGACACAAATAATTGGAAAACAAACAATTTGTAAAAAATAATTATGAATGAAATTATCTTCGTGGTAAGTTAATTTTATTTGGATTCTCAATGTAATTCCTTTATAAAAGTGTAGAAAACTAAATTTTACATCGAGAAACAATGGAGGATTTAATATTTTTTTAATATCTACGCGTGTAAATACTTCACAGAAGTCAGCGACGAACTGACGCCAGTGCTTTTAGCGAGAAATAGCTTGAACTAAAGGCTTTGACGTCAGGACAACCCAAATTGAAGCTGTACATCTTTGCTTACAGCAGCTCTACTATGTATCTGCTTTGTGCGTGACGCAGCGTTGGCCCCACAAAGCAGATACATTATTTCCTCCGAGGTTGGCCCTATGTGCATTGATGGATTATGGAATCTGAGGATTTTTTTTTCTAGCTTCTAATCTTTTTAGAGGTCCATTTTTTCTTAGAATTTTGAATGTGAGATGCATTATTGGAGGGGGGTCCAATTATACATTGCTTCTTTTACGATATTTCAAATATATTGTGTTTGTTTTTAGATTATATTTGCTATATTTTTTTATTGTTTGTACGCTGTACTGCAGCACTGCAAAAGTTATGGCTTTTTTATGTTTGAGACCAAATTTAGCAAATGAAGGTTTTTAAATAACATTTGAATTTTTGAAGAGATCTATGGAGTGATAAGACCGCTCAAATTGCATAAATTTTTTTCATCACCTTTCTGTTGTCATTCTTTTTATAATTCTATTTTAATGGCAATACAGCATTTAAAATATACATAAGTAATATATTGAATGTAAATCGCCATGTGTGTAAGCAGCTTGGTTGTAGTATGATGTCAGAACCTTTGATCTGTCTTGTGTGTTTCTTTGTTGTACCTAAGTGTTAGTAAATAAATAATGAGGTTTCAATATTTGATACCTCCTCGTCACCCAGGGGAGAGACTCATGCCCTGCAGTGGGCTCATTACAAAGAGTTGTGAAGATGATTATGAATATTAGAAAAAAAAAATACAATAGTCATGTGTTCGGCTCTGGCAGGAAGAAGACATTGAGGGTGACTTCGACCCAGATGAGCACGACCGGCAAATGCGAGCGATGTTTGACGAGACTTACTACGGCGCTGCCGACCAGACCAAGCCGGTGTTCCCGGATCTAGACGAGGAACTCGAGATTGGTAAGAAAAAATCATCCATTCAAGTTTTCTAAGGCCTGATTTTTAATGGTCAGAATTTATCTAATGAATCAAGATAAAAGCTTCAAGCTCGTCTCATGTTTATTGTCATACTATGTTATTTATTTAACAATTATGTACACACAAGTTTAGATACAATATAAAGAAACATAATCAAAATAAGTACAAAGGTACAGCTTATCTCTATTGAAATCTCTTACAGCAGACCTAAGACTGGAGAGTTTGTTCAAAATGCAATCATAGTGTGTACTAATAAATACATAACATACTACAAACTATTTAAATTCTTATAAATATATATATATATATATATATATACAGGGTGACTGGTACCAAACCCGCCATAGCAAATTAGCATATAGAGGAGGTCATTTGCTAATTATTGGACCTTACTTTCCCTAACTAAAGTTTTATACTTTAGGAGATATGTCAATTTTTATACATTATTGAGATTTTTCCAAAATTTGACCTTAAAGCATTCGTAACTTTATTTTTCGTCATTAGTTTAGAGTTTTTTTATTATTTCTTGGTAGTCATTAACATTTGTGAATAAAATACGTCGGAACTTCCCTCAAACTAGGGTTAAAAAATAAGACGCTTATGCTTTTAAAAAAAATCAATAAAGAAAAATTACTTTGCGATCAAATTCAACCGGAAATAATAAAAAAACTACGGCGTTTTAATAATTTATTCATAAATTTGCAAAAACTACTTTGCTAAATTAGCTTTATCCTGTCGTTGGGACCTTCACTATTTTTGATCAAAATGACTGGTTGACCTGAAAATCCTACCGATGTTTAGCGAATCAAACTTTCCGTTGCAAATTTAGTACCGTTGGTAAGGTGACGAACTAGAGAACTAATTTAGAGTAGAATAAATTATTAAAACGCCGTAGTTTTTTTATTATTTCCGGTTGAATTTGATCGCAAAGTAATTTTTCTTTATTGATTTTTTTTAAAAGCATAAGCGTCTTATTTTTTAACCCTAGTTTGAGGGAAGTTCCGACGTATTTTATTCACAAATGTTAATGACTACCAAGAAATAATAAAAAAACTCTAAACTAATGACGAAAAATAAAGTTACGAATGCTTTAAGGTCAAATTTTGGAAAAATCTCAATAATGTATAAAAATTGACATATCTCCTAAAGTATAAAACTTTAGTTAGGGAAAGTAAGGTCCAATAATTAGCAAATGACCTCCTCTATATGCTAATTTGCTATGGCGGGTTTGGTACCAGTCACCCTGTATATATATATATATACACCAATATATACATATAATATTATTACAACTTTATATAGGTAGATACTTAAAATACATAAATAATACTAAATAAAATAAATACATAATTCATAATAGAGAAAAGTAGTGATCTTTGACTTTATTTTTGAAACTCGATATGGTTTTACACTCACGAATGACATGAGGTAATGTTATTGTTATTGTCATACAGTTATAAAAAATCTTTATTCCGTCGAATAATACATTACTCGTCAGATAAGTTTTATCCGGCGCTGGAAAAAATCAGGCCTCTGAGCGGTTACGCATTTCATTTTAAATCATAACGATTTGCACAATTATTCAATCCAAATTAAACAAAATAAGACATTTGAAATTATGCGCCGAGATATTAATTATTTACTGAGTAAAAGAAACTCAAGATTAATTCAAGCGCAGTTCTAATATGTATGTGATCAACTTTTTTTTTATTTGGTCCTGGACTCATTTTTTTTTATTTCATTTCATTTACACGTTATTTTGCATCCGTAACTCAAGTTCCTAGAGAAACTTAATTTGAGATGAATAATGTTTGTGTGAATGTCAAAAATATTTATTTCTTTTTACTAAATAATAAGTTATATGTGAATTATTTCAGAAAACTGGGAAAAGTATGAAAACGAACAATTAGAGCCACAACAGACTCACCACGAGGCTAATGATGCAGTGCATTGTGAAGATGATGATTTCAATGTAAGTTATATTCTTTACTTGACATTGCTTTTCATTAATCTATCAATGCATTACTTTAATAAACTTATTACGCCCATGACGATTACACAATATTGATGTTTGCTACCTTTCGAAAGAACAAGGCCTCTTTCATTTGAATAGTTTTTAAAAATTTCAATCTTTCTTTATTCATAAATCAATATTTTTATACTCGTATCGACGTTTAAGTTCGCAGCTCCTGAACGAATGAATATTTTATTATAAACAATGATTATTAAAACGCACAGTGCAGAACATAAACAATAATTCATAAAATCAATTCATACATACACACATACATAACGTCACGCCTGTATCCCTTATGGGGTAGACAGAACACCAGAGGCTACAAGACCATCTGATGTCACGTTTGACAAATTTGGAGGTATTATAAAGATGGAAAGAGACTACTGTAGTGACAGGGGGTCAGCCTATCGCCCACAAAAACGCCTTTAAAACCTCTGTCCCTTAACTGGCTTTTACAGTATGCCCGGGAAGAGAAGCAGCTGGCACATTCTACGTTTTTCTTTCGCTCCCAGTCCAGCATGGAAGCTAAAATCAATTCAATACAACAAATAAATATATTAATTTATGCCTAAGTTGCATATATTGATGTTTCTAAGAGATGTCAAGGCACTGGTTTTGTGTAATATTTACGTGTTAATAGTTAGTTTATGAGTTTTAAAAATTTATTGGAAATCCGCTTACATACATAACTTCATGCCTGTCTCCCTTTGGGGTAGGTAGAGACTAGAGAACCGCTATTGCTACGATCCAGACATACCTCTTTCTCTTCGTCCAAGTTGATAAATCTTTTCATTTATGATCGCTGGTTACGGGTTCTTTTAACTAAGACCCTTTTAAGCATGTCAGCAATTTGATCGGCATATGTTCGCCTAGGGCGGCCGGCTCTGACATCACCATCCATTCGTGCTCTAAAAGATCGTAAATCTACTTTCACTCATCCCTCCATTTAGTCAGACGTAAATAAAATAAAATCAGAAGTTATTTTATTTTATTTATGTTTATTTGGGAAACAAACAGCTACATATAGCACTTAAAGTTAATCACATTAACTAGCGAATTTTCCACAGTTTGATAATAATACATGCTGAGAAAAGTGTGTAGTAAATTATATTAAGAATAATTCTAACTTACCCTTTGCAATCTTAGTTACAGTATCTTCTTTCAATCCGCATCTCTTTCTATTTCACTATTGCGCACCCTATAACTCAATTTCACTCCACACATGCTCCTCAAAGCTCTCCTCTGCACAGCTTTAATAACGCTTTCTTGTCCCTTGTGCCACACCCAAGTTTTACTACTATACATGAGTGTTGGCGCCAAAACTCCCGCAAGTACGGCAAGACGAGCCTTATTTGGTATATTTTTGCATTGTCACAAGGCGCCATTAACAAAATTTCCTGCTTTTACCTTCCTTTCAATATCACCGTTATACTTCCCATCTCTTGTAAATAAGGACCCCAAGTACACAAAATCATTCACTTGTTCTTCTTTTTCATATCCTATCATAATATTGCATACGTCATTCCTATCCATAACCATGATTTTCGTCTTTCCAACATTAACTTTCCTTTTAAATAACTCGTGACCACGGTTTCCAATGATAAGGCCACCTTTTGTATGATTCTATTTTGCTATTTGATCTTATGGAAAAGACTTGATCCGTACTATGAATGTACTAGTTTATTTTGTTTATGCAAAAATGTAAAACTTTTTGAACAATGAAATTATTATTATTATTTTATTATGTACAGCCCATCCTATTTCGAAATCCCTCTTGCACATCCCAAGTCTTGCTTTCTGTTACCTTCTGCTTTCTGAAACAAATTGACACAGTACTAATTGACCATAACATGAAAAAAAAAACAAACACAAGACAGTTGTGAGAAACGATATCATGTCCCAACCAAATTACATAGCAGGTGTATTGAGCTGTGGATGCACAATACAAACACGACAAACTGGAGAATTTATACAAGAATGGAATAAAATAGTTAGTGTCATCAGCAAAACAATCTGTCACCGCTAGCAGCACCCGTTAACGAATATAATGCAAGCACCAGCCATCACCCTCCTCAACCATATTTTAGGGAAGAGCGTGACCTGGCACCCGACGCTACTGTCTTCTGTTTTGAAAAGAAAATAAGTGCGTAGAACAGTCGCCAGTAAGCCACATGGCCATATTGCATAGCCAAGCCGTAAACAAAATTAGTGCTGAGACCCCCTTACATTTATACTCTTCCATACTTTCGATTGGTTTCGCCACTCAAAAGTGGGAACCCTTATTCCAAAACATCACTCGCGTTTCGCTCAAATAGATTCTTGAAATATCCATTCCACTGAATCATTATATCTTTACCGCGTTATGTTAACATAAATAAAAGGGAACATTTTAAAATATACAAATGTTTATAATTCAGATGGATGCCGACTACGACCCAACGAAATCCCGTCAAAACCTGCTCGAAGAAATCCAGTCAAACCTCGGAAAGAAACGAAAGAACCGCAAGAAAAAGTCCAAACTTGCAAAGTTGCTCGCAACTCCAAAACCCAAGTTTGATCCTACTCAGGGAAACCAGACTTTCTCAGAATATATGGAGGAGTATTACAAGATGGACTGTGAAGATGTCATCGCTGGGGAAATACCCACACGGTTTAAGTACAGACAGGTAGTTCCGAATGACTTTGGACTCAGTATTGAAGAGGTAAGTGTAGTTTCACTTCTATTATATCATATATTATATTCTACGCGTACAACTTGTATTTTTTAAACATACAGGGCATCATTTATAGAAACGATTTTTGCAAAAAAAGTATTAATTTTTTTAACAAGGAAATTAATATATCCGCTAACATATTAAGCAAAGCTTGGTCACTCTAAATTACTATTATCTACTCTCATATCATAATATTCAAAATATAAAACTCAGAACGAATTTATATTGACATACTTTTTAAAATAGTATAACGAAATGAAATTAAAAAATTAAATTATAACACACTACCTCGAACAATACAATGTTATAATAACAATTTTTTTCATTTCGATACAGATAACAGACCATAGATTTCATTTTTTTATCTGTGTCCTGCGAGCGCCGCGCTACGTTACATTCTGTGGCCGCGCGGCGCGTTTTGGCGCATGCGCGATAATGGCGGGAATAAATATCTTCAGTGTATGAGATTAGATAAAGTAGTGTATGAAACTGCACATAACTAGGTATTATGTGACAGTTTCATAAACTACTATTAAAATAAAGATGACTACGCGCTACTACAATACATCTTGTAGTATGTATTACGTCGTAGTATTATCAATGAAATGCCGCGTCGTAGTAGCTATGTTCATCAAGAGCAACTATTTTTTTCAAAGTTTGTGGTTCCATATTTCTACTTTTTTGTACTGTGCATATTTATTTTAGCGTCGCTAAAACATTTATATCGAATCTAAGAAACTAACATTTAAATTTGGCTGGTGACTAAAAATCAAACCTGCATACAGAGTGAAGCATAAACCGTGAACACAATATGTGTTTCTTGTTGTTAAACTTTAGTTTCAACATGTGGACGTGAGAGTGAGCATAAATATGTATTTTTTGTTTTATAATTCGTTAATTCTTTTTTTTTTTCTTATTTATTGAATAATAAATCCCTCAACAATCACCAACTACATGGCCTCAAAATAAGCAAAGCTTTTATTAAGAGATACCATATAGCGAACTAGGGGGATACCTAGAATATAAAATCATATACAGTAGGTCAATAAAACTTTAGTAACTACCTAATCAGACCAAGAGACTTTAGATTATAAATAATATATTTTATTACACATCACCAACATAATTTATAAATATCACTATAGATATATTCGTCTCTACTGTTTGACGGCTGTACATGAATGAAGTGTATACAAACAAATAATGTTGCGCATGTGCAGAACAGATTATCTAATATAGTTCAAATCACCTCCTACCGAGAAGGTCGAATACCTCCCTTAACACACTATAAACATGTGAGGTCAATTCCAAAACCCTTCCATTCTGCAGCCACTTTAATTAATACTTTAGCAAAATTCACCTTTTTTAAAACAACGGCTGTTTAAGTTCTACGTGCGTTCGAGGCGCAATATTGACATTAGTTTTAACACAAAGGGATAAAGCAACTAATAATAATAAAAAGTTAGCAAACAAGTATTTTAGGTAATTTCTTAAGGAATTAATTGCGCTTTATTCTAAAATTACACTGTCAACCCATTGTTTTTTCTTATTTTATTAAAATAAAGTTTGTTAACAAATTAGTATAAACGGCCCTGTTCTAGGTCTTTTATTGTTGTCCCAAAATACCTCTTTGCTCGCGGTAGCAAAATGTACCTCAATTTGTAAAACAACGGCTTTTAATGGGGCAACGTTTATTTTTTTCAGTATTTCGCCGCTTTAGTCTAATTTTAGGTTAAATTACCCGGTAAATGTATCTTTTTTTCTTAGTCTATTACAATATTTTAGTTGTTTAACTAATTTATATAAGAATCACTGCTCTCAGTCTTATAGTTAAAGTGTTATGTCCAAAAAGACCCTATTTCTCGCGGTGACACGAACTGTAACAGGAACTGTAGTAGGAAGTGATTAAGTCTTTTTTATTAAAAAGTGACCTAAACCTTCACCTTGGACTTCATCCGTAATATAAATTTTTACGTGGATGAATAGAAATTTTTGGTTGCACACAATTTTTATGAGACAAATAATGTGGACAGACGATGCAAAATTTATGAGAATAACCAATTTTTGCAATTTACTTGCAGAAAATCTTCAAACAAGAGCATTTTTCTTTGTTGTCATATGAAATTTGAGTTTTTTAATCGGCAACTTCTGTATGAATAACAATAATAGCTGGAGAGCTAGTGAACCCTACCAGTAACGGTGTTCCTTGCAAGTAAGAGGTGTTTCGTATTTTACAGTTTAATCAATAAATTAAAGGGGCTGATGACGTGCAGGGCTGACGTCTGCCAGGTCATGACGATTGCCATTAGCATGCTACAAATCATAAGTGTACAAATTTTTAAGCTTTTTAACGTTACTCGAAGGGTTCACTAGCTCTTGGACTATGGGCGGCTTGCGTAACATTTGGTCTAAACAGAATTTAGTTAAATGAGTTTATCTTGCTAAGTATATTTAGCCTAAATACAATTAAAAAGGTCTTGCTCACGTCCGTTTGGATGGTACAGTGGACCCCCGGTAGTCCGACTAACATTTTGCAGGGCAGTGTCGAACTATCGAATTTGTCGGATTATAGAGTACCCCTTTAGTCCGAAGTTTTTAACAAACAATTTTGTATTGTTTACTACAATGAACACACGCTAGGCTGCACCACTATCCTCCTGCATGTAGCAAATTAAAACTAAGCCGTCAGTCTTTACGAAATAAAGATTTTGACTTTGACTTAGACTTCGCAAGTGGTAATTTGTTCATCATGCATAGAGAATATTATAAAAAAAATATTCGAAAATAAATATTAGTCCATGTCGGATTATAGGGGGTGCCGGATTAGACAGGGGCCGGATTACCGGGGGTTCACTGTAATTTAACTAATCGTAGTTAGGGAGTCGGTAAAGCAGTTTCTTGCGTTCCTTTTAACATTTTCGTGCGTTGTACAGTTGACTTAGAGCAAAATGGTTGAATTTCTTAAAGAAAAAATGCGTGATTTTTGAAGTGTTCGCGTGCTATTTCTTGTGGTATTTTTTATTGATAATAATTGTTTTACTTAAGTTCATTGATAATCATCATGGCAAACGAAACCTTCTGAAGAATTTGTCGACCGAATATATTCCAAATAAGTCTGCTCTCTCAAACAATTCCCTCGATCTGTTGATATATTCTATAATCTCCTCATCGTCGTCAGAATACAATTCCCACAAATCCATCTTACAAACTTCCTACCGAACTCTTTACAATCTTTTATAAAATAATAGTAAAATTTCTATTACCTCAAAATGATGACGCTCGATTGCTACTAAACGTATTTAGCGACGCGAAATCGCCATCTTTGGGTATTTAACTTTGACAGTTCGTTAAACGTGATTAGTGGCTAAATTTTTGTTGTGCAGGACGCTAATTATAATTAGCGGACTATATGCGTTTACGTCGCTCTTAAACTGTATTTAACGACAATGCGCAAGCCGCCCTAGAACTCTAAAACTTTAATACTGAGAGCATTGAATATTACGTGTATTTGTTTAGTAGCTCAACTTATACAATGAAATTAGACCTGTGTAGTCTTCGCACAAATTTATAATAAAGTGTCTAGATTATTAGTACCCAGATATTTCTGTACAATATAAATTTTGTTCGCTCAGCAATAACAAAAAGCTTTCTTATATGCTGATTATTACATTCTCTTTTAACTAACACCAATATTTAGCCCCTAACTTGAACTTAAAAAGCAGTTGTTTTACAAATTAATTTTCAACACACTTGCTCGTAAAGTAAGCCTTATTCTATTGAATTTAGAACTATAAACTGGGCTATAAGTCACGCGTGCATAATATATTATGCCCTAGTGCATAATATAATGAATCCTACAAAGTTGGATTGTACCTTTGTGCAAATTAAATGCGAGTAAACAGAGCATATTTTATTGATCCGGGTTATTCATTAATTTTTTTCAGAAACAACAAAGAGGTTTTATACCACTTCAAATCCATATACATTTTTAAATGTTTACGCCTTATATTAGTTAAACAAAATTGAATATCAAACAAATTATTCACAATTTACAATAATTTGTTACAAAATATTAAAATATTTGGATTTACCTCTCCAAATTAAATATTTTCATGTAAAATAGGCTGTATATGCTATACAGCCATTGACACATTTGGCGGAAAAAAAAACCTACGCGCATGCGCGAAGTTCGGCGCCATTTTTCAATCACAATTCACAGCTTTGTTATCAAGTGTGTTTGTTATTTTATGACCACGTATGTCTGTCTTTTACTCACAAGTGTGTTGAAAAACGTCGTATATAACTCGTGAGCGTTGCTCACTTGTTACATAATATACTATTACAACAACTGGTTAATTTTGCTACAGCGTGTAAAGCGGTATTTTTAGACAACAATTACTCATTAACTACTTGATCGAGAGTTGTGATTCTTATATCAGTTTGTTAAGCAACTAAAACATTGTAATAAGATAAGAAAAAAAGATTAGTTTTTAAATTAATTGCGTGGTTTTAACATAAATTTAGAATAAAATACCGGGTGTCTCGGACACTCGAATATAGTATTTTTTTTATTTTTTATTTAAGATGTTATCTTTATTTTAGATTTTATTAGCTGATGACCGAGAGCTAACCCAGTGGGTGCCAGTCAAGAAATTGGTGAAATACCGCCCAGAAGCAGTGGAAAAGAGTGAGGTTAACACGTACAGGTTAAAGGCCGCTGACGAACGACTTAAGAAAAAGATACTGCCTAGCCTATTCAAGGAATTGCCAGAGTAAGTTATTAATAGACTCTTCACGTTTTTCTTATGCAGTTTAGTAAGCACATTGATAAACAAACTTTGGATAAATTAAAACCCATCGAAAACTTAAATGGTAAATAATTGTTTAAAAGTTATTGATTTTTTTAAATCCAGAACTTAACCTACATATTTTTTATTAACAGGGAACCTGAACTCGTGCCAGATCAATCAAACAGTGTCAAAAAGAAAAAGAAGAAGAAAAATAAAAATAAAGTCCACGAAAACAACACAACTGTGGAAAATCAAACACCCGACATTGAAATTACAACGGAAAATGGAGAAATAGAAAAAAGTGATCGAAAAGAACAAAAATTAAAAAACGAACAAAATGATTTAGAAGAAAGCAATGCGATAAACGAAAATGGTCCTGATTTTGCAAAACAAACGATTGAAAATGGTAGTGCTCTGGCAAGTAATATAATTAATAATGATGATACAATAAAAGAAGCTTGTCGTAAGAAAAAGAAAAAGCGAAAAGATAAGCACCAAACTATCGAAGCCCAAACAACAAGCAGTGGTTTTATTGTGAACAATGTTGATGTTTCGAATGAAATTACCCTACAAGAAACTATAGAGAAGGTAGATATAAAGGCTAAAAATGAGAAAAAGAAAAATAATCAGTTACAGTTAGTATCAATTAAAAGTAAAAACCCTGGAAAACATAAGTTGGACCACAGCCATGAACAACAGGTGCCACACAAGAAAAAGAAGCGACCCAATAACGATTCACAGAAAAAAGGTTTTAATAAAAACTTTAAACATAAGTCGAGGGAGGTTGATCAAACATCTAATGACCCCTTAGCAAAATTGTCTGATGGAAGATTAAAAGCTTACGGACTGAATCCAAAGAAATACAGAAGTTTCTTGAAGTATAAAAAGTTTTAAAATTCTCATAGTACAATATGTATACATAGTGGGTCCTGATAAATTAGTTCAATATATTTTAAGAGCAGGTCAATATATACATAATAATATATTTAATTATTTTATAATATATTATTTGAGTAGTACACTTGCAAACACAGCTAAGTTTCTACATCATGGTTTCGAATAAAACAGAAAAAACTGTCTCGCGACATTATTGGTGTTGCCAGTAATTTAAATGAGTTTACCCTAAAGAATGGGTAATTATTGTTGTCTTTAGAGTAGAAATAAACCACGATCGCTAATAAAATGTTTCACTAATCATGATTTAAAATTGAACTTAACGAGTTTTGAAAGTGATTATTTAACTTAGAGGTTTATGTTAGAGTAATAGAAGAACTTAGAGGTTTATGTTAGAGTAATAAAATAACTTAGAGGTTGATGTTAGTGTAATAAAATAACATAGCTAATTATGGTAATAGTTTAATAGTAAAATAAATTGTATTAATTAATGATTAAAAATGTAAGTAAGGGAGCATACAAAATTGTTAATTAACATAACTTTCCTTAATATCTAAATCAGAGTTTTTCCTAAAAACGAATGTCATATTCCTTACACTCTAATATCTTCAGATTCTTCCATCAGTGTTGACTCATTATCAGTCTCATCTTCTGCTGCTAGAAATTCAACTGGATCCTGATTCAATAATGCCCCATAAAATTGCAAAAACTCAAGGTCTTGCCACTTCTCACCAAAATGCTTCGTGAGAAGAGCCCGCACGTCTTTCAGTTTAGCAGGGTTAACTGGATGACCAATACCAATTCTAAGTGGGTTCATGTGGATCAAGGTTTTGTTTTTCTTTAATATACTTCCATAATTAACATTTTGTGATACATACTGACTCTCTCCTTTCACAACGATACGACCGTTGCCGTCTTTCATAATTGTAAATAGTTTTGTCTCTTTGAAACCGAAGTGCCAGGATCCAGGTGGTTTTAGAGTTAGTTCCACTGATTGTTTCCAATCATAACATTGAAATTCGTGACCCAAACGCAGAACAGTTCCATAGACTGCGAAGTGCTTTAAATATTCGTCCGGTACTAATATAATCTCATCTTTTCTTATTTGCCGTTCAATATTCCCAAAAATCCTATCAGGAGGAAGAAAACTATGCCCGACTATAGGAAATATCACAGAATTTTTTTGTATGTGATTAGGGGCCTTTACTTTGAGCCAGTAAGACAACATACCAAAAAGGATTGAATTTTTGTTTTGGCCCCCACAGCCATCACACATGAGACGTACGTGATCCACGTTTTCTGGATACTCTGTATTTATGAGTCTATGATACACTGCAGACGCTATTTGATTGGCTCCTTTTGGAGCTTCTGACTCAAGCGATCTTTGGATATACCAAGAACTGACGTCATAAATTTTTGACACACCTTGATTAGTTTTACTTTTCGTCCTTGCTCTGTATTTTCTGTTTTAGGTATTAAATATGTAATAGTTTGTTTCCTTTTGGTATTGCTACTTTTTTTATTTGGAGTCTTAGCAGAGCAATATTTTAACAAGAAAGTATCTTGTTTGATTTTATCAGAATTTTCATAAAAATGTCTATGAAATCGACTTACATCTTGAATCACTAACTCGTCACATCGATATCCCTGCTTTTTATTACCATGTTCACACTTAGGTAGCCTGGGTAACCTTTTTGACTTGTGTCTGAAACAAAAAAAACCTTATTATTATCATTCTCGTCCGACAAACTGGACTTACAAAATGTTGTACTATAACCCATGTTAATGGGTAGCTAACAAGAACGTCAAGTCAATTTAAGATATTAAATAAAAAATATCCGGGAAATCTAAAATTAAATGTTGGGAACACTGCTGCAATAATAAATAACATTTGAACGAAAAGTTTTAAGGTTATGTATTGTTTATTCTTACCTTTCAATTTTTGCCTTCTCTCGTTTCCACGATGATTTGTCTTTTATCTTTTTACGACCCTTCCCGGGAGCTGCGAAATTTACAACTTGTTCTTGGTGGTCTCCCATTTTAATATTTAAATCAAAAAAATTGTAACAACAACTTCACACCACAGCGTAGCTGACAGAACTGAACACTAACAAGATGGCGGTCTTTGTTGGTGGACACAAGTAACATAGAGACTTTTGCAAGTGACATTTGAGTAAGCGGTTTTTGCAACTGTAACTTGTTTTAACTTAGAGAGTTTTGAAACAGGATCCACTTTTTATTTGAATTTTGTACAAAACTTAGCGGTGTTTGCTGTATTATCGAAATATGAGTGTGTTCGTTGGTTCAAGTACTAATTCAAAAAACCCGCCAGTCAATAAAAAAATAAAAGTAAGTTAGAGGTGTTTGCAAGTGTACTACTCATTTATAATAAACATTTTTACTTCAAATTAGAATAACCTTTAACCAATTTAAGTATGATGTAATAACAGCTAATTCCGTGCTAGGCAGGTCGAGCAGTCTTCCGGGCGCCGGGGTTAATTTAGAAACGTGCCGTCGAATTTGGGGTGTGTAAGGAGGGGGGTAGGGGTGTATACATCCCTCCCCCGCGCAGACGTCTAGTTTCTGAGATATTAATTTTTAAAGTTTAAATTTTGAGGTTATATTTTTTCCAAAAAATCACTGCAGATTGTAATATGAAATGTCAAACTCGACTATCAAGTTAGAAATAGTTTAGGGTAAGTTTTTCTTTAGTTTGTTTCAACTTTCTGATCATTTTGGACAAAAAGTTGGTTTTGTCTTTTTTAACAATAATGAAATAAAGTCACATTAATGGGTAAGAGGGGTTGAAAATCAATACAAAACCCATTCTAAATGGTTTGAATTGAGTGTAATACGTTAGGTCGACGCACGAAATCGCGACAAAATATTCAAAATGTTAATGCAAGGAGCGAAGCAAAGCAGAGCGTAACCTAACCGGTCCATGTCGATTCTGTGCAAGCCTCAGCCGCTCCAGCTCGCATGGTGCCATCCAATTGTTAAAAGTCCTATGAGATGTATACAATCAGAGTCAACTTGATGAAAAGCTCAAATTCTAACAACCATACATGATCAAAATTGCTTCAAGTTTTAGAAGTCAAATCTAATCCTAATTCTTTTGACATTTAAGTTTTAAATGGGATACTTACATTAAAAAATAAAACGCAATGCATATTAAGGAGGTATATAAACCATTTTTATTGCCTCTATTAACATCATGAATGTTATCATGAATGAACTTTTTTTTTTCACTGCTCTCCATAACACTCAACAATCATATCTGTGAAGTTGCCAGGGTGGTTGTAAATGTCTTTGTAAAGAAATCTTTTGACCACCCTCCATTGGGACTCTCTCTGGGTATCAGTCCCATACTCCGCCACAAATGGGTTGTCTGGATTGCAGTGGTTTACTTTTTTATGAATAAATCCATTATTTGCTAAGCAATCGTAAGCCCTCCAGCAATCCGTGTGTATTGTAGTGCCTTCATAGACGTGTTTTTTAATAAAGAGCACTAAAATTTCAGCAGATCTTATATTGTCAGGGCAAACTTCTAGTCGAAGGTCCTCACTTCCATCTTCTATTAATCCGAGGAACCAATGTCCCTCAACATGTCTGCCCTAATTATATTTTCTTTTGCCAAATTTTGATTCATCAATTTGTACTATCTTACCAGGACCACCAATTTTTCCTTTATTATTTTCCTTTTGTAGCTGGTAAATAACAATTGTTTCTCTACAGTAATTGTACCAGTTTGTTATGGTAGCCCTGGACAAACATTGTTGTTTTTGTGTGTGGAAGATATCTTCAAATATTACTCTATCATGAGATAAGTTATGAGCATATGCATACATTAAATAATAAATATGCCGTAATTCAATTTTAGCATTGTGAAAACAAGTTCCTTCTGTCCGTGAGACTCTTTTTTTGCAGGTCCCTCTGTTGAACTGGAATGCTCCAAATGATTTATTCACAGAAAATTCTATGCGCATTGGCTTTTTATGCACACGGTATTCCTTACCGGCGCGCACCAACTGCTGCTGAACAGCAAAAGAAACGCCTTGTTCAGTGGTTCCTAATTCAGCAATTTTTTTGCTCAAGTTCCACATTTCCAACACACATATAAGTTGCGGACGCAGTACAAATCTGAACTTGTAGAGGGCACAGCATTGTAGGCGGCTGTGGCGGCTAAAGCCAACAATAGATTGGCTCGGCGGCTGGGGCGGCCAAAGCCGGTAATGGATTGGCGGCTGGGGCGTTCGACGACGCTGGCATCAAAACAGCGTCTGACACCAGCAAAGGGTTTGCATCCGAACCTGTAGTAAAATATAATTAGATTGGAAACAAGTAAACTAAAATAAAAACAAGTAAAACCAAACATTTAAAAACATTTACCATCGGGTCTCGATGATTCCGAGTCACACATCGCTAATTTTCAGTTCACGGTTCCAAATAACAGTCACCCGGGAGGGGCAAGCCGGGTTCAGTATATTCGGAAGGTGTCGGGAACCCAAAAAGTAAGCCAAAGTCGTTATAAATAAAAAAAGTGGAAAAAACACGGAGAGCACAGTACATTCACGTAACTACGGGAGAAACGAAATGCCAAGTTGATTTGATACAAACAAATCAATCAATCAATCAGTCATTCTTCACAAGATGGCGGCGTGTTCCATTTGACCATTGAAATATAAAGAGTTAAAAGAATAAGATTTGTAGATATTGCCTTTTTATGGTGTTTTAATTCTATAAACTATGTCTAATTATTAATTGAAGTGAATTCTAATATATATTGCTTTTGATTTAACGTTTTTGCTTTAAAATTATTAATAATTACGTTCCGTGTGACGAACACAAAATCAGCTTTTAAAAAAAGTAAAGGTCAGCGCGCGGAGGGAATACTGTTTTTGAAAAGAGATCACTCCCTACGAAATTCACCCTCCATCATCCCCGAAATCTGACGGCACGATTCTAAAGCCAGCCCTTATTTCATGCTATGTAGTCGTAAATTACAGATTGAACTTATTTGTTCACTTAGAAGAATTTTTAACCGACTTCTAAAAGGAGGAGGTTCTCATTACGTGTGTATGTTTTTTGTCTTATTACACTAGTTTACGGATAATTATGAATTGATATTGAATATTCTTATGATGTTTCATATGATGGAGGGTACTTCAGAGGTGGTGCTTCTGAAGTATATAAGTTTCATCGAAACCAAATAGTACATACTCTTCGAACAATTTTAAACTTTTCAAAAAAATATGTATGTACTTATCATTACAGTGAATTGTACCTTGATGACCTTATACTTCAGCAAAAGCTTGTTCGTGAAGTCGGTTTTTTAATGCTCTGCATTCGTTGTTATAAATTTTTGTTTTGTTTTAATTTTTTTCGCAGTTTTGTCCCATAAACCTGCCCTTAAAATATTTTATTTTATCAGGACCCTATTTTACCAGGATATTTGTTGTTGTAAATAAAGTTGTATTTTCATTAATTTGTCTTTTTATCAATTCTAATACAGTCTTAATTTATTGTAGGTACACCAACATTGTTACAGGTCCAGCCTCGATCGATCTTATTTGTTTTTTTATACATACATAACTTCACGCCTGTGTCCCTTATGGGGTAGGCGGAACATCAGAGGTTATAAGACCATCTCATGTCACGTTTGACTAATGAGGTATTATAATGATGGCGAGAGGCTATCGCAGTGACAGCGGGTCAGCCTATCGCCCACAAAAATGCCAATAAAACCTCTGTCCCTTAACCGACTTTTACAGTATGCCCGGGAAGAGAAGCAGCTGGTACATTCTATGTTTTTCTTTCGCTCCCAGTCCAGCATGGAAGCATGATTTGTTATATTGTTTTTTTATCTAATCGTAATTATTAATGAAGATAAAATGTATATATTTAAGCATTATGAAATGCAAAATTAAGCTTTTAAAACATTATTTGACTGCAATGTTTCATCTGAACTGAATCTCTAAATTTCTGTAAAGAAGTTTGGTCTCGGGTGGTAAAGGGTAAAGCTACAAACCTCTTTCTTCACGATAGAGTTAATTAAAAAGAGTAGGTTAAAAATCCGATATACCACATAATTTCGATGGTCAACGACCAGGCCCTGGTATTTGAGTTGGAAGAGTGCCCGCCCAGATTGCGGGAGATCTGGGTTCCAATTAATTTTACTTAATTATTTTCAGATAGATAGGTAGGTAAATTCAAAAAATTTCAAAAGTTTTATTAATCTTTTTTTTTTTAAATCTTAGGAATTTCACAAAACACTTGAAGAACGCTCCCGAACGGTCATGTCTGCGGCCGCTCCCGAGTGTTCGTATTGCGCTGCCCTTGTTCCCTCCCCCGCACTCGTGCGGGTCAGGTGCCAAGTTAAGCTCTTTCGGAAAGTTTTCTCTTGTGGAGGCTGTGTGGTGTCGGGGCTAATTCATCTGCCCTTTTCAGGGCGGACCCGACTGCTGCCGGCCGAAGCATCGCTGGTCAGGTGGATACGTAACCGTGACAACTAAGCCTGATCGTCCGCAGTTCACCGGCAATAGGTCCGTATTAGGTCGTTTTCTTTTTCAGCGCAGTTTGTCTTCGATAGACTTTCTTTCAGCCCAGCATTATGCCTCGTCACCCTAGGTGTACCGGTATTAATTGCGATCATTGCGATAAGATCTACCTTGAGAATAAACAACTCAAGGCGGACTTAGATGCCGAAGAATCAGAACACAGTAACAGGATCAAATTGTTCAACAAATTGGTTTGAGATTACCATACCCTTTCCGATAGATACAAGTCCTTGCAAAAGAAATTGTTCGCTCGTCCTCAAGTCGCCTCCGTTTCTCAGGGGTTCCAAACCGATTCTCCGGCGTCTCCAGATCCATCTGAATGCGTCGAGCTTCCATCAGATCGCATGTCGGTAGACTCCACCGCATGCAAACGGAAAACTACCCCGCCAGGTAGTGATTCCGACTCTGCTCCTTTAGTTCCAGAATCTCCTGCTCCGTTCAACGAGGTTCGCAAAAAGTCCAAGTCTAAGAAGAAGAAGCAAGACGCCTCTTCAGTCTTATTCCCATCCGTTTCAGCTGCTCCAGCCGCTGTTCCTGCTCCGCAAAATGTCGCACCGGCGTCTGCTCCTGCGCCTTTTGTTTCAGCGATCCCGGCGTCCCAGCCTGCGTCGCAATCAGATTCGGCTCCGCCGAAAGTCAAGTCTCCGCCCCCCGTCTTTCTACGGGACAAGAGCCGCTGGACCGAGGTCTCAGCTCTCTGCGGAACGCACTCCCCGAAGATCCAGTATAGTAAGGCATCCAACGTGGGTGACTCTATTAAGGTCGTTGTCAATTCCATTTCCGATTTCAGGAATCTTACTCGACTTCTTGCTGATCAAAAGCTCGAGTACCACACTTACGCTCTCCCTGAGGAGCGTAAGATCCGTGCCGTCCTCAGGAACGTGCCGTTCGAGCTCTCGAACGAGCAAATCCAAGAGGACTTGTCTTCTCAAGGCTTCCCCGTCGAATCTGTGCACAAAATGCACAGCCGCCGAGGCAAGCAGTTCCCACTTGCGCTAGTGATCCTAGCGAAGAGCCCGCAAGGGCAGTCCATTTTCAGAGGCAAGCCCACCGTGTGCGGTCTCTCCAACATCCGCGTCGAAGTACCACACAAGCGTGGTTTCCCAGGTCAGTGCCACCGCTGCCAATTGTACGGTCATGCGGCGGCAAACTGTTTTGCTTCCCCTAGGTGCGTCAAGTGCCTAGATCTGCATGGGACTAAGGAGTGCTCTCGCACTCCCGAATCGCCCACCGCTCCGTCCTGCGTCTTGTGCGGCCAGTCAGGCCACACAGCAAACTTTCGCGGCTGCCCCAAGGCACCGCGTGCTGCCAGGGCTACCGTGAAGCCCATCGAGAACTGGTGAGCGACCGCAGCCTAGCTCGGACGCTCCTCCAGCCAGTTCAAAGGCCCCCAAGGCCTCTACTTCTATCGTTTCAGGTCAGCGCAGCCGGGTCGCGACTCAATCGCAACCGGCCGCCAAATCGGCTTCCCAGTGCCAGAACGCAAAAGGGTCTCAAGACCGCATGGCGTTCTGGATCCAGCTCGCTCCCATCGACGAGATCCTGGCTTTCGGCGCCGCTCTCGACGCCAGCCCAGAGGGTTTCAACGGTGCTCTTCCGGTCCTAACCAAGTTCGCTCCCCTTATCAGGAAACTCCAGCAAGCTCAACGTTTCTAAACGTAGTCCTTCTTAAATAAAACACTTTTTAACCGGATTTATCGCGTATATTTACATTTTAAATTTTGACTCGACGTTTCGGTGTCTTTTCAGACCCCGTGGTCACGAGCGACTGAGGTGTCAAGCGTCGGATTGATAGATTGAAAAAAGTTATACATCATCATCTCCATCTGTTTCTCAGTCTTCGAGCGTAGCGTTCGGGATTGACACAAAACGAGCTGACAGTATCTTGAGTTACAGGTCGTGCAGCTTGCTGGATGTTAGATTTAATGTTTTTCAGGATAGGGTCCCATGTCGGTGATAGTTTCCAACCATCTTCTCTATTGAAATTAGGGTGTTTTTTAATTTCAATCGCTTCTCTGATCATTCTAGGAATGTAATGCTTCTCTCTAGATAAAATTTTCACAGAGTCAAACCTTAAGTAGTGGTTGGGCTTGTCCATGGAATGCTCACAAACTGCAGACTTTGAAGCTCTTCGATTTTTAATATCAGCTATGTGTTCTTTTACGCGGGTTGATACGTTTCTTTTGGTTTGACCAATGTAGGAAAGCCCACAGCCGCAGTCAATCTTGTAAACACCTGGGTCTTGTAAAGGGATGCTGCATTTAACTGAGCGAAGATGTTGACTTATTTTTGAATTAGGTTTAAATACTGTTTTTATTGAAGCGCGCCTAAGAATGTTTGAGATTTTATCTGTGACACCCTTTACAAAAGGTAGAAATGCAGGTTTGCGTTCGACTGTCTGAGGCTTCACGTGGTCACTGCGGCGGCGACGAGGTGGTTTGAGGCCGTTTTCACGAAGCACCTTGACAACATGTTTCAGTTCATCATCAATGTGCTGAGGATCGCAGATTCCATGTGCTCTCTGAAACAAAGAGGAGCCTACGGCGAGTAATTGGCTCGGGTGGTGGTGGGACTTTCCATTTAAATAGCGGTCAGTATGGGTGGGTTACGAACGTGACAAACTGGGACCAGAGTATTTGAACAAGGATGGAATAAAATAGTCATAGTATCATGAGCAAGTAGGTGCCTACCTACTTAAAATAGTAAAGAGAAACAGAAGTAGATAATTATGTGGATCTTACATTTAACTTTTTATTTATCTTGCCATTTAACCAGAACAGGACCCGTTTTAATTCCCAGGTAGCACGCCTTGTATGACAATAGATGTTTAATAGATTTAATTTAAAAAAGTGGCTACTACTGTACTATTTTGAAAAGGGCAATTCATTAAGCTGAAAAGACACCGAAACGTCGAGTCAAAATTTAAAATGTAAATATACGCGATAAATCCGGTTAAAAAGTGTTTTATTTAATAGTATGAATCGCGAAAACTTAAGACAATATTATGTAGTCCTTCTTTCCAGCATTCCTATCTCAGAGTGAGTCTGATCACTCTAGATAATCTCTTAGTTTCAGCTTTGTCATTTCTGCTAGTCTTAGCTTTGTTTTTTTCTCGCTTTCAGTTCCTTTTGGTGGCAGCCGTCCGGATGCCGCTCACTGCGCAGCCTCTCTCTCCAATTGGCTGTCGCTCCGATAAATGATCAAGAACCTGAATTAAAGTAGGTCGTAAAGGGGGATGTTTAGTGGGTATGCTCGGCTTCACTGAGTGAGTCTCCACACTGTCTGGGCATTCTATTTTCCGTTAGCCACTGGGGTTAACAGCTTATAGAATGCCCATTCATCCTTATTAGGATTCATCCTCCTCCCGCTAAAGCTTGCTTTACTGGTTAAAGCTTGTTTTAGGGGGTGCCAAAATTTTCTGTGACGGAAAAACAAAAAAAAAAAAAAAACTTGATGAACTCAGTCATCACATACTTCGGCTTTAACTAGTTGTTGATAGTTGTTAAATAAGATATTACAGTAGACTAAGAGACAAAAAAAGCCGGCGGAAAAAAACTCTTGGCACTCTTTTCAGAATTATCAAATTAATACAAATAGGTACAGTTTTTTGCTTGGTGGTAGGATCCCTTCTGGGTCCGCCTTGGCTAGCGACCACCCTTTATATAAAGTCTGCCGCCAAATGTTACCGCTTCGGCGGTAATGTGTTCCGGCAATATTGTATAAAGAGCCAGTTCCTTCCTAAACCCGTGTTCTTCCATCTTCGACCTCATCGTCACTTACCATCAGGTGAGATTAAGGCCAAACGCGGGTTTAGTCACTTATAAAAAATAAATAAAAAAAAGTACAAATTGACCGTGACATGAAAAAAAAAACAAACACAAGACAGCTTATTGTGAGAGCCAATGTCATGCCACAACCAAATTGCCAATGAGCTATGGATGCATTATACGAACGTGACAAACTGGGACCAGAGTATTTGAACAAGGATGGAATAAAATAGTCATAGTATCATGAGCAAGTAGGTGCCTACCTACTTAAAATAGTAAAGAGAAACAGAAGTAGATAATTATGTGGATCTTACATTTAACTTTTTATTTATCTTGCCATTTAACCAGAACAGGACCCGTTTTAATTCCCAGGTAGCACGCCTTGTATGACAATAGATGTTTAATAGATTTAATTTAAAAAAGTGGCTACTACTGTACTATTTTGAAAAGGGCAATTCATTAAGCATATTTTTAAGATTATGTGAATTATCAAGGCCATACATTTTTATTCCACAATATCCAGTTAAACTTTAGTCATATTTATTACTGAATTATCTCAAGTGACAAATAAAGATAGACCTCGTGAAAATAAAACGAGCCTTAACAAATATTTATTGCAGTTGCAGGCAAGAAAGTACCAAATAGTGGAAATTTCTTAAAAAATCACAAAAGTGGTAATTACTCGAACATTTACTTAACCCATTTTGAAGTTATCTAATAGGCCTTAATTCTATCTACCTCCAGTGTCAGGAAAACGTACCGTGAAATCTGGCAACTTTGCCAACGGACGTTGACTTTGCCATATGCTGACTTTTTCTACAAAATCCCTTGTGTCCGTCAGGATAGCGTGAGAGATGTCTGAATAGTCCCAAAATTTGCACCAAACAACTGTACCTAAACTGTACTAAACTGTACCTATGTGAAAAAAAACTGTACCTCAAGCAATTCAATAAAAAATTAAAAGTGACATAGACACGCCGTTCTGACGTCAGCTTGGCACGCATAGTCGTGTATCGCTCCAACGTGTGGGAATTATGTTCTCCAACTTATTTCAATAAACTGTACCTAAACTGTACCTCTACAACTTTCAGCCCTAAAATTCAATTCCCCATACTGTTCATATACTCACCCCACTATAACTATGAAGTTAAATCAACTACAGCTCAATTTAACAGTTATTTGTTTAACAATGCATAATAAAAGTCTTTCATTTTATTATCAGAATAGTAGGGGTTTAAAATCTAAACTAGTGGAATTGCGTTTAAACATATTGACAACAAAATACGATGTAGTATTATTGACAGAAACGTGGCTCAATCCTGGAGTATACGACGCTGAAGTAGCTCCCGATAATTATAATATATACCGCAGAGATAGAGACTTCGTTAAAAGTACAAAAAAAGACGGTGGTGGCGTACTAATTGCTGTCGATAAAAAATATAGATCATCGCGAAAAGCAGAATGGGATTCACCTGACGTAGAGGACTTATTTATAATAGTAGAGACCCAGTTGGGTTCTCTAGTCATTGGTGTGGTCTATATACCACCAACATCACCCATTACAATTTACGAGCAATTCACAGATAAACTAGAAACTATCCATAAACTCTTGCCTAGCTCAAAAATCTGTATTGCTGGTGATTTTAACCTTCCTGCACTAGAATGGCAAACTATATCCAACACACCATATCTCAAACCACTCACTACCCAGAATGATAATAAGGGACAGCGATTAATCGAATCCATGTTATTTCTAGATTTACATCAGTACAACTCTACGCTAAACCAAAATAATAAAATACTAGACTTAATTCTCTGTAATAAAATATGTGCCTTAAGCAAACCTAGTTTACCTTTATGCAAAGTCGACGCCCATCACCCACCGTTAGAGTTCATCTTAGAAGCGGAAGCAAAAAAAGTCCCTCGATTAATAATACCTAAATACAATTTTCGTCAAGGAAACTACGATGAAATAGAGAAAAGTCTTTCACAAATCGATTGGGTAGCGGAACTAAAGGATCTCGAGCCCGATACTGCAGTGGATAAATTCTATTCAATTATTTTCTCAATAATTGATGCTTCGGTACCTCTCAAATCAAATAGAAATAATAATAAATTCCCTGTTTGGTTTTCTAAAGAACTAAAACAAAACTTAAAAAGAAAAAAAAAGGTGTGGCTGAAACGGAAAACATACGGGAACTTACTTGACTACCAAGAATTTTCACTTCTTCGCTCTAGATGCAAAACTATTATGCGTGACTGTTTCCGCAGTTACACTTTACATACGGAACATACTATGAAGTACAACATTAAACAATTCTGGTCTTATATTAATTCACTTAAAAAATCGAACTCTGGCTTTCCTTGTCCAATGTCTTTAGAAGAAAAGATAGCAAATACTCCACAAGAAATATGTGAACTCTTTTCTGAATTTTTTCACTCAGTATATGAGGACAAAATTCAATTTAATCACGGCGACTTAGAAAACTTACCTTGCTCGGATTCAGTACAAATTTTGTCAAGTATAATAGTGAAAGAACGTGATGTAGAGAATGCCATAGTAAAGTTAGACCAGAATAAGGGTGCAGGTCCGGATAAAATAACCTCCTATTTTGTCAAAAAAACGGTAAAACATTTAAAACGCCCCTTTCTATTATATTTAACAAATGTTTAGCTCACGGTATATTCCCAGAACGATGGAAAATAGCCCATATTACACCAATCCATAAGGCGGGATCCAAAGCTCATATCTCACAATATATATCAGTAGTCGTACAGTCGATGTTCCCTAAATTATTTGAAGCGGTAGTACACAAAATTCTTTATCCTATTCTAGAGCAAAACATTATATCAGAACAACATGGTTTTATCAGAAAAAAAATACCGAAACGAATCTTTTAATATATAATGATTTCCTATTTACTTCAATGGACCAACAAGCCCAAATTGACGCTGTATATACAGATTTCCAAAAAGCCTTCGATAAAGTTGATCACTTACTACTGCTACAAAAACTGGCTTATAATGGTATTAAAGGAAATCTTCTTAGATGGTTTGCGTCATACTTAGAAAAGAAAACTCAAAGGGTTGTTATATCCGGTCATGCATCTGAGGTAACCACCGTTCCATCAGGCGTGATCCAGGGCTCAGTTTTGGGACCATTTCTCTATATTTTATTCATTAATCATATTGATTCTTGTTTTAAGCACTCCAATTTCCTATTGTTCGCGGATGATCTGAAATTTTTTAACACAGTAGCTCATATAAATGATTGCAAACTAATACAGGAAGACCTTGACAGATTCTACCAATATTGTCTTAAAAATAAATTACAACTGGCTTTAGCAAAATGTTCTTGTATTTCATTTACCAGAAACAGAAATATTGTAGAGTTTGATTATAGTATAGGCAATCATAAGTTAAATAAAGTCAAAACTATTAAAGATCTAGGCGTTACGATGGACCATAAGCTCATATTCGATGCACATATTGACAACATCTCTAAAAAAGCACATAAAATGTCAGGATTCGTTCTTCGGAGTGTAAAGACTTTTCGTAATGCATCATCCTACTTACTGCTATATAAATGCTTAATCCGCCCGTGCTTCGAGTATGGATCAGTCATCTGGAACCCATGCTATGACATATATATCAAAAAAATCGAAAACATACAAAAGAAATATCTAAAAGCAGTAAACTACAGACTTTACCATGGTAAATTATCGTATGATGATCTACTAAAACAATTTAGCATAACTAAATTAACTGATCGACGAGCTGCTTCTGACGTAATGACTCTTTATAAAAAATGTTCCAACCACTATTACTGTCCCGAACTAGTGCAAAAAATTAAATTTAATGTACCCAAACGCAGAACTAGACATTCAGCACTTTTCGCTTTGTAAACCCGTAAAACTAACCAAGGACGAAGAGCTCCACTCTTCAGGATATGCGCAACATATAATACTAAACTTCATAATGTTGATATTTTTCACACAAAAACAACTCATACACTTAAACAATACATTTTCAAATCACTGAGAGAGTTGTCTAATTAAAGGTTTTAAATTGTTAATCATTACATTTCTTATTCATTGGAGAGTAAAAACTCTACTAATTTTATATAATGTAAGTCCTAGTGAGATTTTTTTTTGGATATATATGTTAAATAATACTTCATTTCCACTTTTTATGTATAACTGCAATGTATATATCTGTGTTTTCTCCAAAATCAATAAATAAATAAATAAAACTGCCAATAAAAATATTTCACACGCTGATATCATATCGGTCAAATCCATATTTTTTTTTAGTGTCCATTTTTTTTTTATAATAATGTATTCATTATAAAGATTGGTCAAATTTATATCAAATATCATATTTATAATAGTAAACGCTCTCAAAACTTGAACATAAAACAAGATATAAAACCTAAAAAAAAATCCCACCATAATATTAAGTTAAGCCTTTTTTGTGGACGGTACAAACATTTTCAATAGTACGTCGCCTAGTAACGACGGCTGGTTGCCATTATAACCAAAGAATTGAATTTAATTGAATACATTTTGCATGATTTGAAGGAAGCAAATAGGTATTAAATATTTATCATTCGAAGATCTAAAATAAACCGCCTAAAATAAACAAGTTCAATATCTTTAAATCGATATATACAGGGTTGTTTTGTAGGCACTTGCCAAATTTTAATATTACGTACTTTGATATAATACGAATAACCTGCATTTTTATTTTAGTATCGCTCAGTAGAAAAAAGTAAAGATATGGCACCTTGATTTGTTTCACGAATAGTCGTTATTGATGAACGCCCTACACACAATACGATACTATGACGCGGCACTTTATTGATTACGTTTAATAATACTACAAAGACGTAGTACTACAAGATGTTTTGTCGCGCGACAAAACATGTTAACGATATGTCACACTCACAGGTCACACTTTGAGTTCAGTAGATATGCATACCTACAGGCAATAAAAAAAGTTACCTACATAAGTTACGTACAATCTTTTCTTCATACTTTTACAGGCTTAGAACCGGCAAATTGCGAAAGGTTTGAGGCATTTAATGTGAGAAAATTTAACATAATACTTTTAAGTGTATGCAAAATAGATAGAAAGAAGAAGCATTTTGCAATTCGGCGTATTTAAAAAGATTGAATAAACTTATGTACATTAATTAAAGCTCTAATCATTACGAATGAGTTTCACGTTAAGTTATTGAGTAAGTGATCAAAATGCATACCATTTTTCTCCAGGCAGAGTCTAGCACGTTTTAACACATTTTCATGGGCTTTATTTAGCACTGCAGTGTCACTTTGTCAAATTCACACACTATTTGGTTTTTTAAATCAGAAAGGCTTCGAGCTTCGTTCTGATAAACGATTCCCTATTTGTAAACATTATCGATAGTTAGCAACGACTCATTGTCTAATAAACACATGCGGCGCAGGTTTCGGGGGCTCTCACGAACGCAGCTGCATTACGCACGCTGCGCGTGCACTTCCGCCGAGGATGCACGAGCGACTGAAGGTCATGGCAACAGACAAGTGTTTCCGGGTTGCGTATTTACAAAAGCTATACCATTAGAGTGAAAGTGCAAACTGAACTGGCTTAGCTTTTGTATGACAAAAACTTGCCCAAACCCTAATCCATTCTAGTACAGAAATTGACCGAAGTCGTGTAGACTTTGTGAGATAACTTCAATTGAACATTGCAGCAACAAAAGCTATCCCATTTGATATCGATATTTACCGATCGTTGGCTTCAATTTGATACTTAAATGGCAATTATTCTGATTTTCAAAGATAGAAATACAATGTGCATGCATTATGACCATCGTTATTTTGATGACTTAACGTTTGACTTTTGACCATGTCGGGATTGTCCAGGGTATAATAGCTGACCAGGTTTATGGCGCTTCGCCGGCCGCTGCCGCGGCACCGCTCGCTTCGCTCGCTCGGCTCGCGCACGTGTATAACTATATGCAACCTAACATGCTCCTCCTCGCTGCGCTCGTCGTCGCACCTAACCGTACTGATTCCGCCTTCCGGTGCGAGAGCCCTTCTCGTAGCTTATCTCTTTCATCCCAATGTATATCAAACAAAGATATACCTACTTTTCATCTTGACAAAAGCTTATCTATTTGAGTGAATATGTATTATACAGTACTAGGTTTTGTCATTGCATTTCTTTGAAAATTACAAGAGCAAAAGCTTATCCATTTCAGTCAATTTTTTTACTGAGTTCGATTAGGTATTGTCAAGTAATATGCATAAAAAAAAACTCCTCTATTAGAGTCTGACTCGTGACTCAAATAGTATAGCCTTTGTATATTCGCTTCCGGGTTTGCAACGGCGCCGCCGGCTGGTTTCGTTCACGTGCGAACATGTCGGTATCTTACCTACTCGATGTAATGGCACTTATTGTCAAGAGGATACGATTGTTTTTTGAAAATTTATTTAGACGTCTGTGATGTAATTCATTCGGTTAAACAAGTTGTACTACTGCGCGTAGTCTTTATAGTATTCATTCGTAAAACAGTATGACCATGTTGTGCTTAACATTTTAGTGAATAATATGAATTTCCGTGTAAAAAAATAACTTTGCAGAAATGGTTTCTATTAATGATACTTATTACGTAAAAAAAAATGGTAGATGTTGTCAAATGAACCCTGTACTTCAGACAGTCTACATTAATATTTTAAAGTAGAATTAAGGTGTTAGAATACTAAGTACGTAGGGTATTCCAGGAAAGACCTATCAGTAAGGTCCCTCCATCTTGACGTCATAATGGAGGGACCATCTTTTTTGTGAAAATTTTATGTACTTATTTACGTAGCTAAAATAGTACACACATAGGAGACTTGGTCCCTTAATTTTGACGCTCACTGTTTGATCGGCATTCTCACCACAAAGGAGTTAAAACTGAATCTGTGACAGGACTCCAACCGCTCGACCCTCATGTACAGTCCTCTCTTCGCGTGCAGATACTCCACTACATCCGTTTAATTATTCGTTTAAGAAAATACAAATTTCATTAACTATTTCTAAGATTTTGTATGTATAAGTACTGTTTATTTAATTACATAATAATTTATAAAAAGTAAAATGGTTTTATTTACTTAACCTGATCATTGAAAATGTTTGTACCGTCCACAAAAAAGGCTTAACTTAATATTATGGTGGGATTTTTTTTTAGGTTTTATATATTGTTTTATGTTCAAGTTTTGAGAGCGTTTACTATTATAAATATGATATTTGATATAAATTTGACCAATCTTTATAATGAATACATTATTATAAAAAAATGGGCGGTAAAAAGAAATTATGGATTTGACCGATATCAGCGTGTGAAATATTTTTATTGGCAGTTTTATTAGGTACAGTTTAGGTACAGTTTATTGAAATAAGTTCGAGAACATAATTCCCACACGTTGGAGCGATACACGACTATGCGCGCCAAGCTGACGTCAGAACGGCGTGTCTATATCACTATTAATTTTTTATTGAATTGCTTGAGGTACAGTTTTTTTTTGACATAGGTACAGTTTAGGTACAGTTGTTTTGTGCAAATTTTGGGACTATTCAGACATCTCTCACGCCATCCTGACGGACACAATCCCTTATACCATGGACGCAGATATTTTTTTAGAAATTCTACCTTAATTAGTAGAAAGGTTGATATATGACTGGCAGCACTAATTTCATTTTGGCAGCACTGGACCCACAGTTGTCATATATTTGAACACGCAAATTTCGTGCACGTTTTAACCTCAAAATCAGTGCTCCCGAACTTTTACAATTAAATTGATAAATACTGCTACGAGGTATGTATATTTTCATGTAAAGCTATATTTATGCGTAAAGTGGCTAATCAAATCATCATAATTATTTAACTTCAGATATTTTCGTCTATAACTACGTTGGCAATGTCACCATACCGGTGTTAAAACAAGGTTTGGTAACTTTACCATATTTCGTTGAGGGCTAGGGTTGTCACTTTGTTTTCAAGACTAAGTACTTTAAATTTTTTTAAGAAGTTGGTATAACTATGTGTGTAACGTCGCCCGCAATGTTTTAGTAGAATCATAAATTGTATGGCAATCAACATTTATAACCATTTACCATATTATTATATAAAAAACTAACTTCTATGGAGTTTAAAAATAAGGCATTCAGGTACTGATTATTTTCCAGTCCAGAACTGATTATTTTTATTATTCGAAGACTGTTTTTGTTTGAACACTTAATTTATAAGAATTATTTACCTACTAATTTTTGCCAATTACTAAATGCCATTATAGTATTTAAGAGTAGAAACCTAATGAAGGAATACCTGATAATTGTTACTACCTATATAATATGTTCTCATTTTTTTTTAATAAACATATTTTATAATTGATTATTTTGTTGTCTAATTAACATTTTAGAAGATGTGTGTGCGCAATGATAGATAGAATATTATGTGCGTGCATACATTTGTTTTTCAGTTTTGGACAACCCTAACCTCATATCTTAGTTTTGTATGAAAAAAATATTTTCAGGTAAGCAACTTTACCACATTGGTCTTTCTATTATGTAATTGCAAAAAAAATGTAATGAATCACCTACACTAAAACTGTAAAGGCCTTATAGATTGTTTTTCTTCAATCGGTCATAATAAAGCCTGTCATAATGAGATACAAAACCCTGTTGGCAAACTTGCCATACAGTAGGGCCATCTTTGCCATATTTTGTTTTTGGCTGTTTACTATGTTTTTGGTAAATATATTTAAAATTCATGAACACGTAGGACGCCTTTATAAAATACAGAATTGAAAAAATTTACTCAACAGTCGTGTATAGTGTTTTTTTTTTAAATAACGTCTCTTGAATTTTAATACACTACCAAAAATGGCAAAGTTGCCAGATTTCACGGTATAGTTTTTGAGACACCCTATATAGTTGTATAAATAAAGGTGTGTAGACTATGTAACATATTATAAAACACGTACCTACGTACATTTCTGACACTATCTGACACAACATTATCTAGCCAAAATTAAGTTTCATAAAGAACTTGTGTTTTGGATACTAGATAACTGATATATTTAGAAATATATAAACATCCATGACTTGACGGCTAATATCTGTGTTCATCACACAAATAGCCGGGATTCGAGCCCAGGACCTCTGGTACCTATAGAAGGCAATGCATGTTACCACTACACCAGCCGGTCGTCATTATGTTACCTTGTTATTCAACATGGCAACATATAACAATAAACATTAGATAGACAATGCTATATAACCACGTTCTTCACAGGGCTAAGTTAATAACACTGTTGCTATAATTATAATCAGGGATTGCAATCCGGATACTTCAAAATTCGAAAAGAACTGAAAAATCCGTATTTTCGAAACTATAAATAATCCCGATTTCTGTATCAAAATCCGGTTCAAAATCGATTTTTTCGTTTTTAAGGACTTATCATCACAATTGATGCTTCTTGTTAAGCACTGTCTGGTTATTGTTCGTCGTTAATCAGGTTTAAGGAACAGCTTGATCGCCAACTCTCTATTGTAAAAAGGACCAGCGCCGATACTCTACAGCAGCAGCCGTCAAGTTCAAGCAGGAAGAATGGCACTTTTTGAAAACCGGAATTTGCGGTAAACGTTAAAAAAAGTTTTAAAGAGGTTATAAGAGTCTGGCTAACGAAAGTAGACACGAAGGATTCTTGCAAACTTTTTATAAAGTCCATTGAAATGTTACATTTTTTAAGGCCTAACCTTTATCAGATAAATAGTTTAAGAGATATATCGTAAAAACCATTTCAACCCCTATTTTCAAGATGGCGGCCGTAGGACAAGGGTGGCGACCCCACAAAGTTGGTTTTAACTTTACACTGACCCCCCTTCACATCAAAAAAATAAAATTGCGTCCTCTGAAAAACGCAACCCCAAATGTAACTTTTCAATAGACTAATATGGCAGCACCAGCCAAAGTCGTCAAAGTAGTTTTTCTGGTGTCACTGTTGTCAATCACGGTTGTTATTAATTGAGATTTTGGAATTTTTGTATTTGAAAATGAATAGGTACCTACTTATTTATTTAGTTTCATAATCAATGTAGAAAACAGCAATACTAGTGACTGACGATTCATTCCATAATGAATTGCTGAATTCAGATTTTGATTACAATGAATAAAAATAATTATTGTTTTTTGTTGTATTATTATTATACCTCATTAATTCTACTTCTCACTTACCCTTTACCCGCAAGACTCTATATCAGTTGTCGTGCTCCCAGCGCCAAGCACAGTAGGTAAATCTAAAAATAAATACCTACAACAAATAGGGATGTTCAATGGTAGATCGATATACCAGTCCCAGCTTCGCACGTGTGGGCAGCATTGCCACCATAATATTAATTTTATTAATATTGTCTTAAGCAGACCCCGTGGTCTCAAAGACACCGAAACGTCGAGTCAAAATTTAAAATGTAAATATACGCGATAAATCCGGTTAAAAAGTGTTTTATTTAATAGTATGAATCGGAGTCGCTCGTGACCACGGGGTCTGCAAAGACACCGAAACGTCGAGTCAAAATTTAAAATGTAAAATATACGCGATAAATCCGGTTAAAAAGTGTTTTATTTAATTAATATTATTATTTTGTTAATATTTATCATTTTTACATTTTATATCTTATTTATCTATTTATGTAAAATCCTTATATCTATTTAATATAAATTATATTGTATAATTATAGCTAAATATCGTACATCATATTTACAGCAAAATTCAATTTCATTTATCTATTTATCTAAAAATTTTTTCTCCATACAAAACTATTTATTATATTTGTTTAATATTTGACGAGCAGTTGAGTGCTATGGAAACGTGACCTTAAACCGGCCTATTGTTCTGACGGCCGGCAGCTTGCCGAGCGTGCGCCTGCGCATCGCTCGCCAGTCGAAATTTTGATGTTTGACGCGATACCCGTGCCGCTCGCTTGTCGAACCTTTTCGCATAAACTTTCGTAAAAACTGTATATCTTGTGTTACCTAAAAGTCTGTTTCTTAGTGCTGTGCTTTCTATCTATTTTTGCTGTCTAAAACTCTTTCTACTCCTTCTAATAACTTATGTACAAATATCAACCTGTGTCCGCGTTATTAAATCATTTATGTTAATTGACTATCTGTGTTGGACTTATTTCAAGCCATAGTATTAACGTCCTTACCTTTACTATAACTGGTGACCTCTTGGAACACTGAAAATGAGCGACAGTAATAGTGATTCAGCAAAAACCGCCGATGAAAAAGTTAACAAGGAGCCACGTTCGAAACGCAAAGTGCGCGTTTCCACTACACCTGATTCGGACTATCGCCGATTAAATTTCAAAGTGCCACCTTTCTCACCGGATGACCCGGAAATTTGGTTTGCGCTCCTGGAAGGTCAGTTTCAAGTGCTAGACATCACTGATGACGCAGCAAAATTTTACTGCGTTATTACAAATTTGGATATACAACATGCGAAAGAGGTTAAAGACGTGATTATAAAACCACAAGCTAAAAATAAATTTTTGAAAATTAAGACGGAGCTCATAAAACGCCTGTCCGCTACTCACGAAGCTAAAATTAAGCAGCTTCTTAATAACGAAGAGCTCGGTGATAGAAAACCGTCGCAGTTTCTGCGCCATCTGCAGGACTTAGCAGGACCTACCGGGCCAGAAGAGTTTATAAGGACCATTTGGTGCAACCGACTGCCCAGCAGTATCCAGGCAGTTCTCGCGGGCCAACCTTCTCATTCGCTTGACCAGCTTGCAGACCTCGCCGACAGAATTTTTGATATTATTCCATCGGGTAGCGTCGCGGCAGCTTCAGCTAGTACAAGTTCCTGTGCTTCAAAACCTTCTAGCGAGATAGAAGAATTAAAGCGTATGGTGGAACATTTGACGCATAAATTGGAACAACATATTCGTACGTCCAAGTGCTTCAGCGAACGCCCAAGGCACCACCCAAGACCCAGGAGTCGGTCATCATCGAGACAGAGAAGGCGTTCTGACCCCAACTATCGAAAATACCCACTGTGCTGGTACCACAACATGCATGGTGCCAATGCAAAAATATGCATCAAGCCTTGTGACTTCAACGTGGCGGCGGGAAACTCCACGGGCAGTCGCTAATGGTGACTGACGATTGCCCTGCTTCAAAAGGTCGCCTATTTGTCACAGACCGTAGCTCCAAGATATCTTTTCTTGTAGACACTGGCAGCGATCTATGTGTCTATCCTCTAACTGCGCTGCGGGAACGACGACCGAAGACGGACTTCCAGCTCAGCGCCGCTAATGGAACTACCATTGATACATACGGCTATATTGAGCTGAATCTCAACTTAGGTCTAAGGCGTAATTTTGCATGGCGATTTACAGTAGCTAATGTAACTAAGGCGATAATAGGCGTAGATTTTCTTGCACATTATAATTTAATTGTTGATTGCCGGAAGCAGCGTCTTATTGACAATACCACTTCGCTCTGTACTACCGCTTCTATTGCTAAATCTAATATTTTTTCAATTAAGGATTGACAGGCGACACGAGGTATCACAAACTTCTGGACAGCTTCCCGGAGATTACTAAACCTTCAGGTACGTTTAGCCCTCCAAAGCACTCAACGGTTCATCATATACGTACGACGCCTGGCCCTCCGTTACATTGTACTCCCCGCAGACTTGCACCCGATAAGCTAAAGATAGCTAAACAGGAGTTTGAACTCATGTTGAGAAGTGGCATAGCTCGCCCTTCTGATAGTCCCTGGGCATCACCCCTCCACTTAGTCCCCAAAAAAGATAATGGTTGGCGGCTGTGCGGTGATTATAGACTGCTCAACGCACGAACTATACCTGATCGCTATCCTATCAAGCACATTCAGGACTTCACCCAGAATATTACAGGTTTCACAGTATTTTCTACAATCGATTTAGTTCGCGCATACAATCAGCTACCAGTTTTTCCAGGTGATATCGAGAAGACGGCCATAACAACTCCATTCGGCCTCTTCGAATTCCCCTTTATGACTTTCGGACTTAGGAATGCAGGTCAGACTTTTCAGAGGTTTGTCGACGAAATGACCAGAGGGATGAACTTTTGCTACTGTTACTTAGATGACTATTTAGTCTTCTCTAAGAACGAAGAAGAGCACGAAGCGCACCTTCAACAGCTATTTAGCCGTATGAAGGAATATAGCTTCCTAATAAACGTAGGAAAATGCGTCTTCGGGGCTAGCGAAGTTACATTTCTCGGTCATCGTATCTCAGCGTCTGGCATTAAACCTTCTGAATCGAAAGTCGAGGCGATCAAAGATTTCCCTACACCGAAGACCGTTAAGCAGCTTCGTCGGTTTCTTGGGATGCTTAATTTCTATAGGCGATTTTTTCCAAACGCAGCAAAAATTCAAGCTCCCCTTAACGACTTGCTGACTGGCTCGGTTAAAGGATTCCATCCTGTAGAACTAACAGGAGACACTCTTCTTGCATTTGAAAACAGCAAGAAATGCCTTTCGGATGCTGTTTTACTGGCTCATCCAGACTGCGATGCGAAAGTTGCACTGGTCACAGATGCATCTGACTTCGCACTGGGTGCAGTTTTACAACAGTTGAAAGACGGTATATGGCAGCCACTCGCTTTCTTTTCTCGTAAGCTGAGCTCTTCACAACAAAAATACTCACCTTACGACCGCGAGTTGCTGGCCATATACGAAAGTATTAAATACTTCCGACATTTATTGGAAGCATGACACTTTATTATTTACACGGACCACAAGCCGCTCAGTTTCGCTTTTAGTGAACGAAAAGCCAACTGTTTGCCCCGTCAGTTTCGTCATCTTGATTATATTTCACAATTCACAACCGATATAAGACACATTTCTGAAAAAAAAAAATGTAGTTGCAGATACATTGTCTCGTGTTGATGAATTGCAAAAACCAATCGACCTAGATCAGCTTGCTACAGCCCAACAATCTGATGACGAACTGACTCAAATTTTAAACGGTGCATCTTCACTCCGCTTGAAAAAGTTGATGGTCCCCAACACCACCACGGTACTTTACTGTGACGTTAGTACGGCTAACCCAAGACCTTTCATGACAAAACTGTTCCGAAAACAACTATTCGATAGTTTTCATAGTCTCAGCCACCCAGGTGCTAATGCAACTACAAAACTTATTGTAGAACGCTTTGTATGGCCCGGGGTGCGCAAGGACTGCCGCGAGTGGTCCCGAAACTGTCTAGCCTGCCAACGCACCAAGGTTCATCGTCACGTGTCGTCACCTTTCGGCACGTTCGATCTACCTCGCGCTAGATTTGCCTTCATCCACGTGGACATTGTCGGCCCCTTACCTCCTTCACAAGGTTTCCGCTACTGCCTTACAGTCATGGATCGTTTCACTAGATGGCCAGAGGCAATGCCAATGATCGACATGACAGCCGAAACTGTGGGAAAGACGCTACTATCTTGGATACCTAGATTTGGATGTCCAACTGATATTGTTACGGATCGCGGAAGACAGTTTGAATCCACGCTTTTTCGATATTTAGGAAAAACGATTGGATTCAAACATCGTAAGACCACCGCGTACCACCCACAGTGCAACGGTTTAGTGGAACGATTTCACCGACAGCTGAAGGCGGCCATAATGTGCCACGCGGATAGTAACTGGGTTGACACTTTACCTATAGTTCTTTTAGGCATTCGAAGTTCCTACAGAGAAGATTTACAAGCTTCTTCTGCAGAACTACTATACGGTGAACCACTACGTTTGCCGGGAGAATTCTTTGATTCCCCGAGTCCTGATAGTACTGACGTCGCAAACTTTACAACTCGGTTACGCAATTTTGCCGAGAAGATTAAACCATGTCCTGCTTCACGGCACACTAAAGGCAAACTTTTTATTTATAAAGACTTGCAAAGTTCAAGTCATGTGTTTTTAAGGGATGACACGGTAAGAGGCACTTTGCAACCTCCGTATTCTGGTCCCTATGAAGTGCTCGATAGGAGTGATAAGACCTTTAAAATATTAGTCAAGGGCAAAAAGGTCACAGTAACCATAGACCGCCTTAAGCCGGCCTACCTACTGTCTGATCCTTCCCCTTCACCTACCCTCCTTCCTTCACCCCCTTTAATTTCCCAACCTACCAACTCTCCTGCTCCCGCTAATACTCATGTTCCTGTACCAAGGCCATCACCTCCAGTACTAAACCATGAAAAACAAACTCGTAGTGGGCGCACGGTGCGTTTCCCCGATTACTATCGCCCGTAGTGACGGTCTCTGGGGGGGAGTGATGTGGCCAGCATTGCCACCATAATATTAATATTATTATTTTGTTAATATTTATCATTTTTACATTTTATATCTTATTTATCTATTTATGTAAAATCCTTATATCTATTTAATATAAATTATATTGTATAATTATAACTAAATATCGTACATCATATTTACAGCAAAATTCAATTTCATTTATCTATTTATCTAAAAATATTTTCTCCATACAAAACTGTTTATTATATTTGTTTAATATTTGACGAGCAGTTGAGTGCTATGGAAACGTGACCTTAAACCGGCCTATTGTTCTGACGGCCGGCAGCTTGCCGAGCGTGCGCCTGCGCATCGCTCGCCAGTCAAAATTTTGATGTTTGACGCGATACCCGTGCCGCTCGCTTGTCGAACCTTTTCGCATAAACTTTCGTAAAAACTGTATATCTTGTGTTACCTAAAAGTCTGTTTCTTAGTGCTGTGCTTTCTATCTATTTTTGCTGTCTAAAACTCTTTTTACTCCTTCTAATAACTTATGTAAATATCAACTTGTGTGTGCGTTATTAAATCATTTATGTTAATTGACTATCTGTGTTGGACTTATTTCAAGACATAGTATTAACGTCCTTACCTCTACTATACACGCTTCAAATTTAATTTTAATAGTTTCAGCTGTTTAAGCTTGAAGACGTAACAGACAAATTGATAGAAAGAGGAACTTTGAAATTAAATTTCTAATTGTATGTATTTTGATAACCAAACGAAATCAAAATCGTTAAAAGATTTTGAAAAATTTTTTGATTTCCGCACAATTTATTAGGCCAAAGATGAATATTTTTATGACTCTATACTGTGATGAAGTTAACATCTTTTAATGTAGTTAAATCCTGTTTATCGATAACACGAACATAATAACTAATGCCAGGCCTGGCTCACTCCGCGCGGTACATCCGTTATTTACCTACAGCGAAGTGCTCCGCCGGCGTATTTCGAATGGATCGTGTGTCACGCGCGCGCCCGTTGGGACGTTGTAGATACCTACCTACCTAATAGCACTCACAGTAATTCTATGATCGAGGTCGCAAATAGTATTTAAAAATGGACATAAAAAGAAAAAAATATTCAATTAGATTATGTTTAGATTTGATTATGTTCAATTTAGCAAACAAAACATAGGTAGTATTACTAATTATTCGTCTTAACTTTTTTTTCATTTTGTAGATACTTTAGGTAAGTTGAAACAATATTTTTTACAAAGGTAGAATAACAGTAATACCTACATCGATAGAAACTTAATTACAAATAAGGAGATTAATTATTCTTCACTAGGCAGCAACCCTAACAGCGTAAGAAAAGATAAGAGGCATGCGATAGAAAGAGACAAAACTTCTAGGTATATAAATTTGCAGGTACGTAATGCTGTGCGAGCTGAATTCCACCGTATCGCGTCGTAGCAAGACTCGAATTTATTTAGATCTTCTTGCGGAGTAATTCTTCTGTACCAACTATTACTTATTCTGTGCTAATGCGTAAGTACAACACTAATGGAAAATTCCACAAGCCGGCACTCGCTTATGACTCCAGAAGCAGTCGTCTATTTCCGACCGTGGCGCTGGGTGTACTAGCAAAATTCGTTTCTAAACATGCACGCTAGGGATGGGAATCATCAACTCAGTCACTGACATTTTTTAGCCTACTTTTTTTCAAAGAAATTAAACATATTTATTTCTATAGTAACAATTTCTATGTTTTAATTTATTTGTTAAGAAATAGTCAGTTTTTCATTTTCACTTAAGTACATTTTCTTTTCAGTAAATCTGTGCTTATATCCCATCCATATAGATATATCTGACAATGGCGCTGGACATCAATGCAATTTTCTAATAATAAAATCAGTAATTTATCTAACTTCTGAAATATTTTTTAGGTTTTCTAACTAAGAGACTTAAGTGTACTCAATTGTAAATGATTACTTGATTAACCATTTACCAAATATTAACATTTCTTTAACATAATCCAGCGTTATTTAAAAAAAATGCATATGGTGGTTTTTAGTCGTATATATACGACCTTGGCGGAATGGACTCGAAAATATTTGTCGGATATATCCGGCCGTAGCGGTTAAAGGATTAAAAAGTAGGACAGTACCAATTTTGTTATTTGTAACGATAATTTTATTAAAAAAATTTATCGAATCTCAATTTTGTTTAATCTATGTATTTCGTACTATTGTCGGGGTTACCAAGCGAAGATTATTTTTTTTTTTAAATTCACCAGGTTTTTCCAGTCTCTACTTTCATTAGCCAGGCTGTACCCATATCGCCGACCAGCGTGGAATCAGAAAGAGCCTTATCCACAACTTGAATATTTTGCTATAAATTAAGATCACGTCCGAATGACGAAACTCAATTGTTATGTCTTTAAGATACCGTTAAATGAAAAATTAAAAATCTAAAATGTTGTTCATCTTTAGGTAGAGTGCCATTCAAATACTTTTGTAATTTAAAACTAGGTACTTATTACTTATCGAGTGTGTTAATTTTGAATTCGGTGACAGCGAAAAAATTTATATTAACGAAATACCAAAAACATACAAAATAACTAATAAATAAACTTCCGGACACCTAAATCGAGCCATCATGATTTTTTGGTTTGGAGTAAGGTACCTACTGTAACTTACAAAAAATGTAAGTATGTAGAAAGAAAATTATTTGATGCCGTTTTGGAGCTAGTATACTCATCATGCATTTAGAGTGCCACTGTTCTAAATTTGAACTACAGTTTATTAAAAAAGTAGAGTTACGTTGAAACAAGTCCATATTAGCTTTTTTCAAGGAAAAAAAATCTAATCGATTTTTAAATAACGAAATGTTTTACATGAAAAGAAACGCTTATTTAGTAAGCGTAGTGCCTCCCAGTGCATTTATGACAACTCTCATACAGTTTGGCATAGAATTAATCAATGTTGTTATGACGTGTTGAAGAATGTCCTCCCATTCTTCCAAAATTACATTTTTGAGCTCCTGCGTGGTTTGTGGTGCAGGATGATGAGCTCGTACACGCCTCTTCAGCTCATCCCCTAGATGCTCTATAGGATTCATATCAGGAATTCGTGCTGGCCATCTCACAACAGTGATACCAATGTCATTTAAGTACTCCCTGACGATTCCCGTAGTACGGGCCCTTGCATTATCATGCATCAAAACGAAATCTTGGCCAATAAATCCATCATATGGCATCACGTGGTTCTCTAAACATTGGCCAATGTATCTATTGCCATCTAGGGGCGGCAGTCGTGGTACCGTCACTACCTCTGTCTCAGTTTTGCCTTCCATAGATTCCTCCCCAGACAGTCCATGATCCACCACCATAACTCACTTTCTCGTCAATAGAGCATTGTGCGAAACGCTTGTTCTGTTTTCGGTACACCTTACTCCTTCCATCATGACCATATAGCATTATCTTGGACTCATCTGTGAAGTGAACCTGGCTCCATTGATGTCGAGTCCAATTTAGATGTTCGCGCGCAAACTTTAGACTGGCTATTTGGTGTGCTCGTGTCAATTTGGGTCCATTGGCTGGCTTATGGGGCTTTGAACCACGTTCATTGAGTCGCCTTCTAACGGTCTGAGCACTTACAGCCATTCCGTAAAAGTTCCTGAGCTATTCTTGTATCTGAACAAAGGTACGGCGTCGACTTCGTAAGCATATAGTGACAATGTATTGATCTGATCTCGCCTTGTCACTCGGCAACGAGGTCCTCCTATTCGCCGAACGAAGCCGCCAGTCTCCACGTATCGGTGGTACACTCTATGAACAGCGGAACGACTTATGTGAAGTTGTGAACTTACATCTCGCTGACTTAGCCAAGATTGAAGAAGTGCTACAGCTTGCACGGCTACTTCAGGTGAAGTATCCATAATTTTATAGCCAAAAGTGGTTCAAATTATAGAAAAATAACTAAACTAAACTTTGGTTTACAACAATTGCGAAAATTCAAACAAAATCGAAATTAAATTGCTTCAAAGACAACTTTCTAGTCATGATTTTTTTTCAAATCTGTGACCAAGCTCGGCTTTTGTTCTTTATTTAAAATTTTGAAATTCGAATTTGGAATATACGGGAAAGACATATAAAATATGCCAGCATTAAAAATGCGTAAAAACTTTTTGTTATATATTTTTTCTGTATTGGGCTTTTAGGCCCAGGAATGTAAGGTGGTTCGATTCGAGTGTCCAGTAGTGTATTATCATGTATATCAGCAACTGAATTCATACTGCCAATTTCAGAGCAAGGCATAGGACATTATAAATCTAACTCTCTCATTTTTTCCAGTAACTGTTCATGTTTAGTAGGTTAGGTACTCATGGACTCGATTGAGGTTCTACCCGGCGCGGCGAACCTTGATCCCTATGACACTGACAGTAATATCCACATAAGTAGGTAGCTATCGAAAAACCTGACGTGATCCCGCCATCTTGACGTCCACTGGTTTTTAGTCGTATATATACGACCTGAGCGGAACCACTTTAGTTGCTGTCACATACCTTTAAATACCAGCTGGATCCTAAAACCCTCTGGGAGCTGAGATCTGAAATGCTGGAAAATGTGAAATTCTGGCCAGAGCTTGCCAAAGTTTTTTCGATTTTTTGAGGAAACTATAGCGTCACAAACGATGAAACCTTTACAGATCGTCGGCACAAACGATGACTTAGCCACCTAGATAAGCAGCAACTCTCTGTGAGAAAACTCTCTTTTTATGACGTCATGCTCCCTCAGGCGGCATAGCTAGTGGTAGCGTAGGGTATCGGGTCACCCTCTTCCATAAAATATGGTTGAGGAGGGTGATGGCTGGTGCTTGCGTTATACTCGTCGTTTGCTAATGATACTATGACTATTTTATTCCATTCTTGTTCAAATACTATGGTCCCAGTTTGTCATGTTCGTATTGTGATATTAACTGTATCGTCTATGGTATTGTGCATCCATAGCTCATTGCACCTACTATGTAAGCAATTTGGTTGTGGCATGACATTGGCTCTCACAATTAGCTGTCTTGTGTTGTAGGTAGGTAGGTACCTATTTGTATTAATTGGATAATTCTGACTGAAAAAAGAGTGTCAAGACTTTTTTTCCGCCGGTTTTTTTTGTCTCTTGGTCTACTGTAATATCTTATTTAACAACTATCAACTAATAGTTAAAGCCGAAGTATGTGATCACTGACTTCATCAAGTGTTTTGTGAAATTCATAAGATGAATAATTTTTTTGATTTTAAAACGTCCAAACAGCCGGATGCACGCGCGCAATGGACTCGAAAATATTTGTCGGATATATCCGACCGTGGTGACAGTTAAAGTAGCTAGTTAAATTAAATGTTATTAAGTTTAGAAGTAATTAATTATTTATTTATTTTATTTTTGATTCACAGGAAAACTTACAGCTAGGATTAATTATAAAAACATGTTTAATAAGCGAAAGCCAAAAAAAAGTTTTCACATTTAGATAATTCATTAAATAAAAAAAAAAGAAGCAACAAATAAATAAAATTAACTAGTTTTAAGTTTTGATTCTCACTGACTTATTGTTCATACAGTATCCTACAAGTTAATCAAATTTTAAATATGCTCAAAAAATAATCTAGCTATGGGCGCTGACACTTGGGACACCAGTGTAAAATATATCGAAATTGTGTAACCTTCTTTGTAGGTACCTATTTTCTCTGTTATGTCAACATAGTAAGTAGGGTTCCAGCCAGACGTGTGTTCTTCTCTGGCCGGACCACAATTTAGTACTCAGATTTTATACCTAGTTCGAAATAGTAGATACCTATGGTCTACCTTCATAGGAATATACCTAATTATTTTTTTAGTACCTCAACAGATAACTTTTTAATTGCCAATTTATGTGGTCCGGCCGAGAAGCAGTGCTCTCTTGCCGCGCCACCTCAAAGTAAATAAAGTATAATAAACTATTACAAAATCAATATTATGGAATAAACTAACTAAAGAGTACCTTGCATACGACAACTCTGGTCCAATAAACTCTTTTAGTTAAGGAGTTATTGGTCGTAGTGTGTGGTCCGGCTGGAAGGTACACTCTGCAGCTACTCAATTTCACAATATTTAATATTAACTATCCGTAAATACATTTAAATAAGAATACCTTTCCTCTACTCTTCATTGATACTTTTTTCTCTCGAGAAAATATTCATTTTTATTAATTAACCTTAAAAGTATGTGGTGCGGCTAAGGAGGATTACTTTCAGCAATTACTTATAATTAAATATTCTTCATTTCTTTAAAGACAATCTAAAGTGGATAAAAAGTACCTTAATAAAAAGACCTGGACTTCATCTATAAGCTTTTATTTTTATCAATAATATAATTTTTGAAATTTTTTGCTGATTTTGAGTTAAAATAACCAATAAGTGTGCGAAAAACTGAAAGAATAAATCGGCTCATTATTAAACCCTCTCGCCTGCGGCTCGGGCTCAAATCATAGCCTCGACTGTAATTAGCAACGCTCACGAGTTACATAAGACGTTTTTCAACACACTTGTGAGTAAAAGACACCTACCTACGTGATCATAAAATTTATTTGAAGCAGCTGTTAGCTGCTGCGCGTCAGTAACCCTGTCCCACAGCAGCCAACAGCAGTCTCGGCTCATTATTAATGTGCGTAAGGATTGAGGGCCACTTCGATAAATCTCTTCAAAAATATGTTTAAGATTTAGTGGACATTCCAAAACAATTGTGCAAGTTAAAAAAAAAATTGTGAAACGTCAATTAAGCGAGTTATAGGCTAAATAGTTGGGCTCTCAATCCTCACATAGAGGATTGAGAGCCCACCTGTACCGGGTAAACTGTATGCACTACAGATAAAGTCTTTACGACAAAATTTTTGTCAATCACGAACATAATTTGTGAAAATAAGATATCTCCCAAAAAGCTGTCGTACTCTGTATAATTTTCGTTCAAAATGGGCTCTCAATCCTCACACTCCTGAAAGTTAATTTCGTAAATTAAAAAAAAATCCGTCACTGCCGGCTATAAATTGATAACCTATGTGTTACATATTAAATTATGCAAGTTTGTGAAAGCAAGATCAGATTGGTACTTCACGTTATTAAAAAGTTATGCTCTTGTTAATATTCGGGCTCTCAATCCTACACTTTTTATTTTATTTTACTCTTATGTACCAAAGGTACGACGAAACGCAACATTGTCTCATTTTGTGAAAAAAATGTGCAACAAATATAATATCAAAAGGAGTTTAAAAAAAAATACCGTTACAGAAAATCGAGTTTAATTTTTGTTCTTCACATTAGGAAAATAGAGTGACCATATTTTATTTTTACAATGTAGCAAAGATTAGCAAATGTAGTGTTATAGGATTTAATAGACTTTCTTCTATTTTTTGCTTATTATCGTCATAGCATTTGAAATGACCATTAGTTATTATATGACATTTGTAATGGCCAATACCATCAGGACTTAATGGAGGGACAAATTCAACAGCTCCGATGAGTTCGTATAACTTTGATTTTATTCTTAGCGTGCTCGGTATATCCAGCAAGCAATGTTCCCCAGTACCATTTAAATCAAATGCAATAACAAAATGCAATTCGTAGTTGACGGCTACGTTATAACTGCAAATAAGGCAAGACTTATATGTTTCGTCAAAACAAATTGCTTCTTCCAATGACTGGATCCCAAACACGGATAACATATCCGATCTGAGTGGTAGAAAAGCAAACTGTCTTTCTATTGGAATTGATAAGCAGTTACTATTAACGCATCGTTTCGTAAACACAGCGCTGTAAAAATATTTCAATAGAATGGTTTCAAGATAACTAGCCACATTGCATCGGCAGTCAACAGTTATGATGTCATTATTTGATTGCAATTCAGATGGTTTTGTTGAATTCTTAAGGACTACATCTGCACGCATTTTGTACGGATCGTTAATTATTAGTGCACCAGTCAAACATTTTATGTACTCTGGGACCAATTCAGAGCCGAAAAAATTAATCGCATCTTTCATGTGTTGATTTTGAATATATCCATAACTAAAAAGAAAATAAATCGAATCAAGTCCACAGGTATTTTTAAGTTTTAATTGTTTGTTGTCAATTTCAACAGTAGAAAGTAAATTGCCGTTTTTCATGTGTTTTATTTGTTTTAGTATTTTGACTGTATCGTCATCTTTGCCCTCTCCCTTCCAGTTCTCAGTAAGAGAAGGTTTGTCTGAAAATACGGAGTCCTCAGTTAGTACTTTAACTTGATACTTAGCCTTTTTTGTGACTCGTGTTTTTTCGTATGTCTCATTTTTCTTTTAAAAGTTGTTTTCTTCACTACTTTGTAGGTAACTTTATTCTCTAAGTCAAATTTTGCCACCTTTAGGTCACCGTCTAAATATTGTGCAAAATTTTGAATAAATTCATCAATTCTATACTTCTGTGTTTTTGTTTTGAACATCACATGCTTTACGGTTTTAAAAAAACTTTCCACACCCGCAGACGATGGAGCCATATTATCGGATTTGAAATGTGAGACTAAGATGTTTGACCATAGAGGAAGTTTATATAGCAACCTTCGTAGTGTAGCTACAATAGTCGGCAAATTGAATAGGTTATCGTCTTCATCATTATCGTAAGTCTCGTTAGTATTTTTTTTTACAAGTACTTCCTTGTCAAACCAACTAAAGAAATCGTTATTGAGTTCAGGCCCATCGATTTCTGAATCTAAATTATCATTATATTAATCTTCATCTGGTGTAATAGGAACTACTTCATTCTTCAAAATACTATCCAGCTTTGTTTTTGTAGAGGATCTCTTTTTATTATAGCATACGTCTAATATATTGCTAATTGTACATTTTAAATCATGAAAATCTGTGCATTTTTTTTAAATAAAGTATGCACCGAATGTAAAAGAATTTTATATCGATATCAATCCCATGTAGACATGGTAAATTGTGAACAGTTTTTATAAAATGACTCGTATCGAGTCTCACAAAAACATATGGTATTTCTTGTTTGATGCCGCCCAAAATAGAAAATAAGTGTTTTATGTAGTCTTTAGTAGAACTGAATTCAGTGAACGTTGTAACTACAGCTGATATTAGTGCTGCGCTATCATCAGTTATGATTTCTTGAGGTTTCATCCCACCAACACTCAAATTCCAAATTTTCAACCAGTTGGCGATAGTTTCAAGACCATGAGAATCAGATATCATCTGAAAAACTGGGACAGAACGTAAGTTTTTATCACTCGTGATTAATCCTTGGTATAAGAAAAGTCTTTTTGTAAGTATCGTACCATTTGAAAGTAAGACTGGTTTGAAAATTGACCCTGTAGCATCAATTGTTATCGTTGACCAGTTTTTTGTTTCGCAGTACATCCTGTAGTAATCAATTTGTTGTTGGCTCCAGAATTGGACGCAAAAATTTGGATATACATTAATTAGACGGAAGAAACTTTTGTATCCGGGATCATGAGACATAGTCAGTAAGGACAAAACCACATCCGAGTGAAATTGCTGATCAATCCTTTCATCAGACTTAATTTTACGAAGTGTACTAATGTTTGGTAATACCGGTGGGGACGAAGAAATTTCTAATTTATCAGGTTCGTTGGATATCAATTTAGCAGCTAAATCTCTGTGGACTGCAATAGCTGGTCTATATTTTAGTAACTTTGCTATATTTTGTCGCTTGTATGGGCTCAATTTAGACTTTTTTAGGGCACTGTGTTTATAGTCATCGGTAAAATTCGTTATATTGCAAGAAGCTGTATGAAAATTATCAGTCCTCTTAAAATACGAATATTAATCTGTGCATTGCATTGAGTACATTGACCTCTTATTACAATATCTTGCGGCGAAATTTTGCTCTTCTTCAGCACCCAAGTACATGGTAATTTCGAATGCAACCAGATTTTCTCTTTTAACATAGTAGACCATTTGAATTTAGGCAATGTTAGGTAAGTTCTATAATATTTTGAATCATTACGTTTTTTGATAGATCTAATTGGTTTAATTTTCTGCCATTCATAAATATCAATATCAAATTTGAATAATCTATCATAAGTAGATGTTTGAGCAGCATGGTTGATGACTTCAATTGATTCAGTGGTCACTGTGCCATCTGATGAAGAGTTTGTATCAACAATATTATCATTTTTTTCTACAAATACAGTATGACGATGCCGCAAGAATGATAGATGCAGAGCTTTTGAAGACATTCTACCTTCAATTTCACGAGACATTGTCAAAAATACGGGATTGTTATATTTAATGTTGATTTCCTGTAGGTCATCAATATATTTTGTAAATAATAAAATTTGTTCTTCTAACGGAACAGATGGTTTGCGTCCTCTTAGCATTTTTACGGACAAATGCTGAAAAAAAACATTAAACATTTAAAAATAATGTTCATTATACCTACACAAAATGTATAAGTCAGACGGTCTATCTATGTACACAATAGTATTTTTATTTAATAAAGAATTACGATTAAACTTACTTTTAATGGAAGCAGAAGGTCTTTTTTTCCTTATTAAACGAGTTTCTTGACCGAAAATCCGAAATATACTTTTTTATTGTTTAGTGTACCACATACAAACTAGTGTTTAGTTTATATCATCTAGATCTTCCACTGCATTGTCCTAGAATTTCCTTTACACTATCACAAACTCAATAATAACCACTGACACTTATTAACCACTGATATGATTATAGTACTTAGTTATTTACGAATATATTCAGTTGTAAACAATAAAATAGCTCGTGAGGTACAATCTTTGCTCGCTCAGAATCGCTAGTGAGAATACTCGTTTATTTTATTAAATGAAGGGTAGATAGAAATAAATAAATTATTGTCACCCTACCCTCTTACATACTTGATAGAATAATCGATTTTGGTATTTGTTAAGATTTATAGTTCCATTATAATTGTTTCTAAAAAAAAATAGTATCGAATTGTTGCACATTTTTTTCACAAAATGAGACAATGTTGCGTTTCGTCGCACCTTTGGTACATAAGAGTAAAATATAATAAAATACAATAAAAAGTGTAGGATTGAGAGCCCGAACATTAACAAGGGCATAACTTTTGAATAACGTGAAGTACCGATCTGATCTTGCTTTCACAAACTTGCACAATTTAATATGTAACACATAGGTTATCAATTTATAGCCGGCAGTGAAGGATTTTTTTTAATATACAAAATTAACTTTCAGGAGTGTGAGGATTGAGAGCCCATTTTGAACGAAAATTATACAGAGTACGACAGCTTTTTGGGAGATATCTTATTTTCACAAATTATGTTCGTGATTGACAAAAAATTTGTCGTAAAGACTTTATCTGTAGTGCATAGGTACAGTTTACCCGGTACAGGTGGGCTCTCAATCCTCTATGTGAGGATTGAGAGCCCAACTATTTAGCCTATAACTCGCTTAATTGACGTTTCACAATTTTTTTTTAACTTGCACAATTGTTTTGGATTGTCCACTAAATCTTAAACATATTTTTGAAGAGATTTATCGAAGTGGCCCTCAATCCTTACGCACATCATTATTAAACCCTCGCCTGCGGCTCGGGCTCAAATCGCGTGCGTCCGGCTGTCTGGACATTTTCTCGCAGAGCGTTGCTGCTTATCTAGGTGCCTAAGTCATCGTTTGTGACGACGATCTGTAAAGGTTTCATCGTTTGTGACGCTATTGTTTCCTCAAAAAATCGAAAAAACTTTGGCCAGCCAGCCAGAATTTCGCATTTTCCAGCATTCCAGATCTCAGCCCCCAGAGGGTTTTGAGGTTTTCAGCTGGTATATAAAGGTATGTGACGCGATATGTGACAGCAACTAAAGTAGTTTTATCAAGTAAAACGCCATAATTTTCGAATTAACACGAAAAACAAGTGGCCAGCCAGCCGGACGCTTCTGGCTGAGCCACTTTGTTTTTTTCTTATATCTCAGTAATTAAAGCAATTAGAACTGAGTTTTAAGTTGAAAAGGAATGTGACGCGATATGTGACAGACCTCATATAGTTTAAAACATACCTGACGCATGTGTTTAGGAGTTATTTCGATAAATATTTTGATGACAGATGACAAATGTCCGGCTGGCTGAGCCACCCATTCCAGCGCTTGCAGACGGTCTAGAAAGCTAGATTCTTATCAAAAGGAATGTGACGGCGACGAAGACAACAAATCGTCGTATGTGACAGCTCTAAATACTGCCAAACAAAAAATATAAGCGATTGTTTATTCCTTCATACAAAGTCAATTAGGGTGACCATATTTTACCCCTGTACATTGTCATCCTTATAAAATATTTCCGCCAAATTTGTCAAACATGACAAACAACTTGATCCTTACGTTGCTCTAATTAAGTGGGTAAATAAAAATATTATTTCATAATGCATCATGTATTTATTTTTTCTTAATTTACTTTTTGTTTGTGTTTACCAATTAATAAAATCAGTCTGGGATTAATGTAACATGTTGAAAAAGTATACCCTTCTCGTATACAAATTCTTCAACTAAAACTTAATATTGCTATTTTAGCACCATCATTTCAATAAAGTTGTTTAACTATTGTTGAATTGTTTTCAAATGATTCCCATGACACTGACAGTAATTTCAACAACATAACCTTGTAGTGCCGCCACCGTTAAATAAGAATCGTATCGGAGGCTTCTAAAGATGGCATTTATTTATTTTACGTAGCTATATTCCAATAAAATGATATTCCGTTGGAATTATAACAATTCATAACATTTGTAAGAAATTATCTCAATCACACTTTACCTTGCTTTACGTTCTGCAAAAGTCACTTCGTAAGGTATGATTTAAGAAATACCCTGACTGAGACGAGGTCGCTAACTATGGGCCTTATAAATAAGCTTAGAGTCACTCAGCGGGCAATGGAAAGGGCCATGCTCGGAGTTTCCCTGCGGGATCGAATCAGGAATGAGGAGATTCGCAGGCGAACCAATGTCACAACATAGCCAGAACGATTGCAGAGCTGAAGTGGCAATGGGCAGGGCACATAGCTCGCAGAACAGATGGCCGGTGGGGCAGAAAAGTTCTCGAGTGGCGGCCACGTACTGGGAGACGCAGCGTAGGCAGGCCCCCCGCACGATGGACCGATTAGTATGTGTAATCATTTGGAGGATATTTTAAAACTTAAAACTTGGTAAGTAATACTTATATTATTTTTCTTAAGTAAGTATTTGTTTCTGAATGAAATTTTTTGTCAAGCCTTAACAAATTGTGCCTTTTGCGTAATGTACCTAAGTATTATAATCACGGTTCATTAATTCCTTTTGATACTCACTTTATTAACAAAGCTATCATAATTTAAATTACATAATATAACCACAAAGTCAATTAAGAAAAAGAATATCAAGTATTATAAAAATACAGACTGGTCTAGTAAACAAATTTCATGTCCTTTTACTTATTTACTTGAGTGAATTTTAAAAATAAACAACTTAAAAAAACAACAATATAAACAATAAACTTGTAGGTACCTACATACTTACTTATTCAAAAACAAACGTAGTTGTTTTAATATATTTTTTATTTAATTTCAGTAACAAACAGTTCCAGTTTTGATTTTTGAACTACAGAAACTCAAACTTTTAAGGAGTACAAAGAAGAGAAAAGTAATCATAACAAAAAATGCCACAAAAACACAAACAAAAAGTAAATTAATAAAAAATAAATACATGATGCATTATGAAATATTATTTTTATTTACCCACTTAATTAGAGCAACGTAAGGATCAAGTTGTTTGTCATGTTTGACAAATTTGGCGGAAGTATTTTATAAGGATGACAATGTACAGGGGTAAAATATGGTCACCCTAATCGACTTTGTATGGAAGAATAAACAATCGCTTATATTTTTTGTTTGGCAGTATTTAGAGCTGTCACATACGACGATTTGTTGTCTTCGTCGCCGTCACATTCCTTTTGATAAGAATCTAGCTTTCTAGACCGTCTGCAAGCGCTGGAATGGGTGGCTCAGCCAGCCGGACATTTGTCATCTGTCATCAAAATATTTATCGAAATAACTCCTAAACACATGCGTCAGGTACCGTAAAACGGGGTGAATAAGGACTCAGGGGTAAATAGGGTCAAATCGAAGAATCTAGTTTCGAAGCCAGAGAATAAAAAAACAAGAACTCCCAATTGCTACCTTTTTTTTCTTCTAAAAGTAGAATATATCATCTTCTAACTGGCAACACCGAAGCGTTGTGAAGTTAGTAAAAGGTGCCAAAAATCTTCTTTCACTACCGACTGTAGACGTGAGGTTGCGGTATTGTCCCTTAGTTTGACCGTTTTTGGAAATTCTAGTGTTTTTTTGACAACGTGTGGAGTTAGCCAACGATATAATATCTTTAAGAAGCTACACAAAAAGACCTAAGTCCAGATTTTAGATAGTTATGTTTTGAAATCGTTTTCTTTAAAACCTCTGGGATTGTTTATTTTTTCGAGGTGAATAAATACGGTAACGGGGTGACAAGGGACGGCTAAAGTACAAATAGAGTCGCCTATACTTGGTAAATAGGGACATATGAAAGTTGATTAGGAACGGTAAAGTTTGAATAGGGTCAGGGCTGCCACAACATGAATTGAACATTTTATCGCATTGTTTTGCAGGATTTCACTTTTTATTAAAATAAGGCATTTTCATTTTATTTATTATAAACTTATATACAAGCATGCGTACAAGGCGAACTAATGAGAAGTAATAAGAGATACATAGGTACGAACTTGTATGATTTAAAAAACAAGCCTACAAACAAATAATAAAAATACGTAGTGTGTTGAACTATTTTAATAAGATTTTGGATTTATTGTTTTATTTTTATTTCCAAAAATTTTAAATTTCATGAAGAAAATTAATCTTTTAGCAGAAGGTAATTATTTTTAAATAGGAAAGAGACAACCCTACTAGTTTTTCCCAAGTTACCCATGTCTCGTTCCAGGTCACCCCACTTCAAGCATGAATAGGGACAGCCTATATTTTTGTTAAAATATCTAAATTTTAACTAATTCTGGGGATATTTTTAACATTTACGAAAATTATTAACTGCCGGAAGCCCTTGGAAAGAGTTATCAATATTGCATTCGTCCTACAACATCGATTAATTTTAGTGACAAGTTCGATTTTGTCCCTATTCACCCCATTTTACGGTATGTTTTAAACTATATGAGGTCTGTCACATATCGCGTCACATTCCTTTTCAACTTAAAACTCAGTTCTAATTAGTGTTGTAAATTTAAGCCTTGAGCCTTGAGCCTCGAGCCTCGAGCCTTAACCTTGAAGCTTTAAAGGCTCAACCTTTAAGGCTTGCAATTTTAAATGCTTAGAGCCTTAAAGGCTTGTAGCTTTAAATACTTAGAGCCTTAAAGGCTTGTAGCTTTAAAGGCTTAGAGCCTCAAAGGCTTGTAGTTTTAAAGGCTTAGAGCGTTAAAGCCTTAAAGGCTTGTAGCTTTGAAGGCTCGGAGCATTCAAGGCTCACATTTTAATGCTATTGAAGCCCTATGAAATTAATATTTTTTACCATTGTAATGTACGTACATATTGTGCCATGCACGCTTGCCACCTCACTTGTTGTTAATTAGCTGTAAAACACGGTTTAAATTTTACGTCATTTGCGTGGAACTAACTAGATAAATAAATAAATCTGACAATCACACCACATTATCTAGCCCAAATTAAGTATAAATTAAGAACTTGTGCTATGGATACTAGATCCTTAACCGACGAATGAAGTTAAGAAATATATATTAAACACTATAGATATTTTTTTAGATAAATATTGAAAATAATCTTTAAATAAACATACATACACATCCATGACTCGAAAGAAAATATTATAAAATATCCGCCCCTGCCAGGATGCGAACCCGGGACCTCTGGCGTTAGAGGCAAGTGGTGTCACCGCTCCACCAACGGTTGCAGTAATAAAAAATAATAATGCATTAATTAAGCTCAGAAATTACCTGCGGTTAAAAAGTATAAATTTTGTAGTACCTACTAATTAATTTCTATTTACATTACATTACCCGATTGCCTTCTAGTTGAGGGTAGTTTCGATAATTTCGTTTAGGTTCTTCATTTGTGACGGAACTACCAACCTATTAACTCGAACAGAATAAATCACTCAGTTATTTCGATTTTTAATTCAGTCAGTTAGCTATCGCTAATAAACTTTATCATTATCAAAATAAGTTAGTAATATAGTGGATGTGTAGTGCAGTGTCACTGTCTCACTGTTGTTATTGTTGTGTGTGCCCTTCAATTCGGTTATCAGTAAAAATGAATCAGAATGAGTCTGAATCATCAATTGAAATAGTGGAGCAGGAGCAAGTTATTAGCTCAGAACTGGATGATAATAATAGTACTCCAAGGATATCATTTTTATCTACCAGTTCGGTATCATTCGGAGAAAGCGAAGTTGATAATGCAGAGCCAGGGGTATCATCTAAGAAGCAACGTTTAAGTTGGAAGTGGTCACACTACAAAACTGTTGGTAATAACATGATGTGCAAAGGGTGCAGCAAGTTGTTTTCTTTGAAGACATCTCAGGGTATTTTGAAAAACCACTACTCAAACCACAAAAAAGACACATCTGTAACAACTTCCTTACAACATGTCGAATCTTCTCATGTGTTGTCGACTGGTGAGAATGTAGACGAGTATCTCATCAAATTCATTATAAACGGGCAACATACTTTCAGAATAGTTGAAGAGAAGAGTTTTCAAGATTTCGTTTATTCTTTGAATCGGTATTATACAATACCAAGCCGATTTTTGTTGATGTCGAAAATTCAAACAATGTATCAAAACGAAAAGTTAAAGATTAAAAATATTATATGCAGCTCTAAATCTAAAATTTCACTCACTTTTGATTTTTGGACATCTGTCACTAATAAACCATATATGGTCATAACAGCTCATTATGTATCGAAAGCTTTTCAAATGAATTCCTTTATTTTGGACTTTGACATCCTACCATACCCACACAAATCTGAACAGATTTCACAGAAAGTTCTAACAGTCATCCAAGAATATGGACTAAATAATAAATTATTGTCAGTTACCACAGATAACGAAGCCACAAATATGAAGTGTTTGAAGAATTTGACCCTTTTTCATGAAGAATTCAAGGATGTCACACATTTGAGATGTTTTGCTCACGTTTTAAATCTGGTTGTTAAAAAAGGTCTTTCTAGCAATAACGTAAAAGGTCTTGTTTCAAAGGTTCACAATCTGGTCTTCTTAATAACAACTGCACCAAAAAAAAAACAAATGTTTGAAGAATCATGCAAAGCAGTCAATATTCCATTTCTCAATCTACTAAAAGACATGCCAGTTAGGTGGAATTCTACGTTCTTAATGTTAGAGAGAGCTTCTAAAATGAAAACGGTGTTAGATTATTTTTGTTATCATTACATCGAGTTTTCTGATCACGCTATAACTACTTCCGATTGGAACGAGATCAGCATTTTGATTGATTTCTTACAGCCGTTTCATGAAGCTACAGTAATTTTATCGAAACAAAAATATCCAAGTATTTATTATGTGAGACCAATATTAGATGTACTAAAACAACACATTTCTGCAGAAAAAAGTCAACTTTTAATTGATTGTGCAAACAAAATGTCGGAAAAATTGGATGAATACTACCCACTTCTCAATTCGAAACTTTCTCAGATGGCCGTAATTTTAGACCCTCGCTTAAACAACAACTATTTTACTAAGAGATATGAAACTGTTCCATTGGAGTATTTAAAAGAAATGTACGAATCAAAATATCTGTGTAATGAAGTTTTGTCTACTGAAACTGCAAGAAACGAATCTTCTACCGTTGAGTGTCATACTCGAAAAAGTTTGTTTGCTTCTATATATGATGAGACTGAGAGAGTAACTGAAATATCAAATGAAATTAATGTATATATCAATATGCCTATTGAAAGTAAAGAAACATGTGTTATTATGGTGGCGCCAAAAGAAAACAACTTTTCCAAATCTATCCAATATGGTTCTTGATATACTCTCTATACCTGCAACCAGTGTGCCAAGTGAACAAGCATTCTCTCGATCAGGAAACACCATCACAAAAAAAAGAAATCGGCTTGGAAACAAAACGATACAAGCGTCCATCTGCTTATCCTCATGGCTTAATATAGACTAAATTAATAATGTGTTCATTAATAAAAGTTTATTCCTTATAAAATATCGTTTTATTTCCTTCTTTTAATTTTTCTTTTAGATCTATTCGGTGGTTCAATTTGAGACTTTGCTTTTTTATGTTAAAATCTTAGAAGTATGTTAAAATCTTGATAAAGTTATTATATTAGAAGCTTAAGCTTGTAAGCTTATTAATACAACAAATACTTTAAGGCTGAAGCTTTGAAGTATTGAAAGCCTTTAAGGCTTTAGCCTACAAAGCTTTAAAGCCTGTAAGGCTAAAGCCCCGAAGCTTTAAACCTTTCAAAGCTGAAGCCTTAAAGCCTTAGAAGCCTTTAAGGCTAAAGCCTCGAAGCTGTAAACCTTTCAAAGATGAAGCCTTAAAGCCTTAGGAGCCTTAAAGGCTGAAGCCTCAAAGCCTTAGAAGCCTTTAAGGTTAAAGCCTCGAAGCCTTAAAGCTTTCAAAGCTAAAGCCTTAAAAGCCTTTAAGGCTTAGCCTTATACAACACTAGTTCTAATTGCTTTAATTACTGAGATATAAGGAAATAACAAAGTGGCTCAGCCAGAAGCGTCCGGCTGGCTGGCCACTTGTTTTTCGTGTTAACTCGAAAATTATGGCGTTTTACTATGTACATCCGGATGGCTGGACCATTTGGCGTATAAAGCTGGCTCTTACATAGATCGATAAACAATCGTAGGTGACTGCAATCTGCCTACATTTTATCGTTTGTGACTGGTTAGTTTATTCAAAAAATCAAAAAAATGGTGTCCAGCCAGCCAGAATTTCGTAATTATGAGCATCTCGGATCTCAGCCCCAAGACGGTTTTGAGAACCCAGTTCTTATTAAAAGTATAGTGACTGGATATGTGACTGCAACCAAAGTTGTTTCATTCAATTTGATACGATACTTTTCGAGAAATCACAAAAACAAACTGTCCAGCCAGCCATAATCCGGTCGGCTGGACCATTTTGTTTTTGTCGATATATCAATAATTATAACACTGAAAGCAGCTAATTTAGAAAAAATCCTTAGTGACTGGATATGTGACTAACATTATATAGCTATAAATATGAATGATTCGTGCATTTATGAGTTATTGGCAAAAAGATTTTGTTGACACCTGTCAAACTTCCGGCTGGCTGGACCACCCATTCCAGCACTTCTGAAAGGCCTTCGCAGTCGGAATCTTATAAAACGGTTAGTGACTGGGGCGAAGAACACAAATTTTCGTTTGTGACTACTCTAAATGCAGTCAATCAAAATATATAAGCAATTATTTTTATGCCATACTATGTAACTGAGGGTGACCATAATTTTTGGTTGAAACAGGGATTAAACGTGTTTAATAATGATATTCGAGTACTTTTAGTATTAAAAGTTGTAAAATGTATGTAATGCAACAAAATCAAATAAATATTATACCTACAGGGTTTTGAAATAATAGTGTAAAATATTTTAAGAAGGTATTAAGAACAGGGTATAGATTCGATATAAGTAAAAAGAAAAAAAATCATTTCAAATTCTGCTAAGTAGGTAGGTACTTACCTTAACAAAATTTAAATTGTAATGTACGACTACTAGCAAAAAATAAAACCTAAATAACCCTCTTACGTGGCACGGTAACTACGCGCCTATGACGTATAACAGCTGTTTCGCCCGCTCGGGCGTGACCGGGAGTGACCTCGCGTCGAGGTACTTAACAGAATTTTGAATTAAAAACAAAATCTTTTACATACATCGAATCTATACACTGTTCTTAATGCCCCCTTAAAATATTTTACACTATTATTTCTGGACCCTATATACTATTATAGGTACTTAAAAACACTGTAAGTAGTTACATTTTAGTATTAACAGTTGTAAAAATATTTTAAGGGGGCATTAAGAACAGTGTATAGATTCGATGTATGTAAAAAGATTTTGTTTTTAATTCAAAATTCTGTTAAGTACCTCGACGCGAGGTCACTCCCGGTCACGCCCGAGCGGGCGAAACAGCTGTTATACGTCATAGGCGCGTAGTTACCGTGCCACGTAAGAGGGTTATTTAGGTTTTATTTTTTGCTAGTAGTCGTACATTACAATTTAAATTTTGTTAAGGTAAGTACCTACCTACTTAGCAGAATTTGAAATGATTTTTTTTCTTTTTACTTATATCGAATCTATACCCTGTTCTTAATACCTTCTTAAAATATTTTACACTATTATTTCAAAACCCTGTAGGTATAATATTTATTTGATTTTGTTGCATTACATACATTTTACAACTTTTAATACTAAAAGTACTCGAATATCATTATTAAACACGTTTAATCCCTGTTTCAACCAAAAATTATGGTCACCCTCAGTTACATAGTATGGCATAAAAATAATTGCTTATATATTTTGATTGACTGCATTTAGAGTAGTCACAAACGAAAATTTGTGTTCTTCGCCCCAGTCACTAACCGTTTTATAAGATTCCGACTGCGAAGGCCTTTCAGAAGTGCTGGAATGGGTGGTCCAGCCAGCCGGAAGTTTGACAGGTGTCAACAAAA